>CM054383.1:21210000-22410000 GCA_028858755.1 Ara ararauna
AACTGTATTCCATAAAGGCTTTCTTGGGCAAATAAAGCCATTTAATATAGATTAAATGCTTTTTAGACAGTTTTAACTAATACCAAGATTCAAAAAAACATACAAGTTATTAAAAAAATAATAAAAGAAAGCACGTACTCCAAAATTTCTCCTGTAGGAATAACTCTGCAGTTGTGCTAATTCTGTCTCAGGCTCTTCTTACCTAAATTTAGACAACTAAACATTAGTTTATTAGGCCAGTGATTCAGGTTCCCTCTTTTTCCAAATGAAATGAAGAGATTCCTGCAGCAGCAATGCATCCTGCCCCACGACTGGGCAGAGGATCTTTCAGAGATTCCCATCTGATGGCAGAAAGAACCCAGGTGAGAGTAGACAGGTAACTGTTATCTGGGTACAGAAAGCACAGAAAGATTGCAAATGGAAAGCAATTATTCCTACACCCTCCCCTGCCCTGATCACGGACCAAGCACTTGGCGCACTCGGGGCCAAGACTCATATTCTGATACTAAACTTCTCCAATCTCTTAGAAGACTTCAAACATTTCTCTGAATCTAGACAAGCTATCAAAAGGGGAAAGGACCAAATGTAAAAGTTAAGTCTTGGTTTTGCTACCAAAAACTGCAATAAACAGAGGGAAAAGCCAATGTTAATTGGAAGGAATGGTGGGATACAACAGTCATTACATGAGATAAAAGTGGAGATAACGTCAAAATTAATTTCCACTATCCTCATCATGCAAAGGGCCTCAAAGTGGGCATAAAGAGCTGACTTGACTTTTGTGTATCTCATAAAATAGGAAGAGTCCTCATGGGAAAAACTGAGATCTGTTACACTTGGTTTATAGAAGGTGAATTCAAACTTCTGCCACCAAAGCATCCTCCAAGAGATGCACAAGCCTTTGCAGAGAAATGTTCTCATCTTTGTCTTCGTACCATTCGAGAGCAGTCCCATCACAAACCTTTCTAAATGAGGTGATCCTTCAATTTTTAATTAAAGCCATGCAAAATTAAAGCTGTTTTATTGAGGCAGCCACTGGGTGTTCACCTATTCACACCAAATTCATTTCCAGGAGCTGGAGTGTCACATTACAGGAGTTAGCACTCCTACAGGTGTAAATAAATGATCATTCTATTCAAAGTAGCAACTGTTCAAGACAAGGATATTATTGTATATTATTCAATATGCAAATTGAAGTTGAACTGCCACAAATATTTGTATAAACTAATTAAAACCCCCATACAAGCACCTTCCAAGTTAATCTTGATATTATTTTGCAACTATGAAAAGTTAAATATGTTGGTATCTTTTCCTTAGAAATGCAACAGTTTCAATTTGGGGAAGAAACGAACCTTCTCTAAAATACAAATTTAGCCACAAAAACTTTGTAGATACTAATTAAATCAAAATTAGACAAAACCTCCACGTCAGTCTTTCACTGGCAAAAACTTTCTCTTTTACTTTGTGGCTCATTATGGTGGATTGAGCTAAAACACGGCAACTGCTCACAACGGGCCTGGCAAAGAGCCAGTTCCAGCCTAAACGCTTCTGGAATAACAATATCTGCCAAAGATTTTAATACTGAAAAGAACAATCCTGAACACAGCAGCACCTGCTCAGCTCTTCTCTGGAGAAGTTATTAAATTAGTCTTTTGTTTACTCCATGCGAAAGAAAACAGGGTTTTTATATGAAATGCTCATTATTCCTCAGGTACGGGATTTGGGAGAGCCCACCACTGTGACCTCCTGTAGAACAGGAACTGGCCAGCTATGGAGAAATGGGATACACAGGTCTTTCAAGACCTCCTTAATTATGGCTTTAATGGAAGATGCACAAGTGTCCTGTATTTACAGTATGTTAATCTCATTCTTCATAGCCTCCATCAGTAAATCAATTAGCTGGGAAGGATTTGCTTCTCCCCATGGTCCTTAAGAACTTATTGGTGCATAAACTGGTTTTGGAATGGGGAGATGAGGAAATTCATCTCTTGGACTCCGAAGGTCACATACTGACAGAACACAGTGCACTGGTGCTCTCTGTCAAAATCTCACAGGAACCTTTCTGGCACAATTGAGAGTAACCTCACTGTCAGACTTGGGACCAGGAAGGGATTTTCCTTCAAGCTAGACTGGCAAGTTGTGCTTTCTCTTTCCTCACTTGTGTGGGGCAACTCCACTTTCCTGGATCTTTCCTCTGCTTCTGCAGGAGCAGAGAATGTTGTCAATGCCACCAGCACAAGGCTTTCCATCATGTACAGGGACAGATGGAGCAGTAATTGATGGAGACTTCTAGACTTTCTACTTCATGGATAATTAGCCAACCAACAGAGAAATGATTTGTTCTGAGGTCAATGAAGATGACATGAACTTGACAATACTTTTTTGCTATTCCTTAGCAGATAGTTGTCAAGCTTGAGAAGAAAAAAGGCAATCTTTTTTCTCCACTGACAATACCAGGTAATGACAGATAAATCAAGCACATCACGGCAAGGAGCATGAAGAGACCACTGGACACCAGTAGAGCGTAACCTTTCTGAGCAACCTCTTCCAATGCTTGACTCTCCTCATGATGCATTTCCGTACATCACTAACATTTCAATTACTGTGAATGAAGTTTAAGATTCCTTAAGTTATTGTCCTATATGAAGCCTCTTCCCTTTAAACTTCTTGAGATAGCCAAGATCCCGATCTCCTAAAGACTTACACATTTATGGAGTATCTGCGAGCAATTCCACAAAATTCTTTGGGTTTGTCTATAATTAAGTGCAAGTGTCCAAAAGACACAGGTCTGAGACAACTCAGTGATGATGTTCATTTCAGAACTGCAGAGCAGACAAACATCTGTGCACCTCCTCCAGTCAGAACCTAGAAGGTCAACTGTCCTGTTTAGCAACAACTAGTTTTACTTCCATAGCAAGTTTCACGTTGCTTGAAATAAATTCAGCAAATTAAACTTCTCTCATGTATAGGAATGGAAGCCTTGAGTGTTCTTGTCTTTCTCAAGGCTGGAAAATGGGAAAACATCTTTGTCTTTGGGAAAACGGAAGTGGACAGCTCAGAGTCTTGTAGTGGACACTGGCTCTTCCACACAAACGTGACTTAACCTCATTCCTACAGGGAAGCTTTCCATCAAAAGTTACACGATGCAGGAAGGGGGACTTCCCTTGTTGCAAGATTATATTGAGCCCTGTTAAAAAGTTCTTCTTCCATAGTTACTTCAACCTGTGGGCCACGCAGACCCTTCATTTGTTAAAACACAAATCATTTCTTCCAGCAGAGGAGGGTGCCCGGCGCCATGCCGATGGAGGACCACATCACAGGGTTGGCAGCTGATGGTGCTCACACCAGTTAGAGCCCGAGGACCTGAGCCTGGACCAAACTGCCATCTTGACTACGGTTTGACATGGACCATCACAGTGAATTCATACAGAGCAGCAACAACAGCGGGCTCTCCACCAGGAGACTGGTGGTGCTGACGGATGCCTGTAAGGTCATCACCCAGGTGACGCGAAGATGCTTATGGAAATGACGCCCGGACACTCCTCCCCGAGCACCGAAGCCTCAGGGGGCGCCGCGCCTCGCAGCACGAAGGGGGCAGCCCCGCTCACGGCCGCACCGCCCGCGGGCTGCCCCTGCCCCCCCCCGGCCGGGCCCCGCCGCCCGGCCCCGAGGGGAGCCCGCAGCCCCCGGCCCTCAGGGCCCCCTCCCCTCTGACCGCCCCTCGCGCCCCGCACTCACCCTGGCGCGGGGGGCGGGACCCTCCTCCTCGGCCTCCGCCATGTTGCGCCCCCCCCTCAGCCGTCCCCAGCCCGGGGCCAGGGGCCGGGGCTCGCTCCCGCTCAGCTTCACCTCCTGCCGGGGGGGGGGAGGGGTCGGCGGGGTGCCGGGGGTGGCGCGGGGCGGGGGGGGGCCGCGGCTCCCTCGGGGCGGCTGAGGGGGGGGTGGGGGGGGTGGGGGTGGGGGGGCGCACCCGCCAGGCCGCGAGCCCTCCTCGGGCTGCAACGACGAGCCCAGCGCGGGGCCCCTGCGCGCACGCGCGCCGCGCCTGCGCCGACCGCGCGGCCCCGCCTCCCGGAGCCCCCCCCCCCCCCCCCCCCACGCGCAGGCGCAGTTCGAGCGGGGCCGGGAGGGGGGGCCCCAAGCGGGCTCGTGGTGGCCGCAGGGCTGTGGCCTCGTGGCGTGGCTGCCAAGCGCAGGCTGTGGTAGCGATAGGGGTGGCGAGCTGCTGCGGCGCCATGGGCTGCACCTCAGCTCGGCTCAGCGCAGGTCAGTGCACCTCAACAGAACTCAATGAACCTCAACACAGCTCAACACAGCTCAATGTACCTCAACACAACTCAATGAACCTCAACACAGCTCAACACAGCTCAATGTACCTCAACACAGCTCAATGCACCTCAACACAGCTCAGTGTACCTCAACACAGCTCAACACAGCTCAACACAGCTCAGTGTACCTCAACGCAGCTCAATGCACCTCAATGCAACTCAATGAACCTTAACACAGCTCAACACAGCTCAATGTACCTCAACACAGCTCAGTGCACCTCAACACAACTCAATGAACCTCAACACAGCTCAATACACTTCAACACAGCTCAACACACCTCAACACAGCTCAACACAGCTCAATGCACCTCAACACAACTCAATGAACCTCAACACAACTCAATGAACCTCAACACAGCTCAACACAGGTCAATGCACCTCAACACAGGTCAATGCACCTCAACACAGCTCAATGCACCTCAACACAACTCAATGAACCTCAACACAACTCAATGAACCTCAACACAGCTCAATGCACCTCAACACAGGTCAATGCAGCTCAACACAGCTCAATGTACCTCAACACAGCTCAACACAGCTCAATGCACCTCAACACAGCTCCACACAACTCAATGCACCTCAACACAGCTCAATGTACCTCAACACAGCTCAACACAACTCAATGCAGCTCAACACAGCTCAGCACAGCTCACCTCAACACATCTTACCTCAGCTCAGTACACCTCAACACAGCTCACCTCAAGACCTTTCACTGTCCCTCGCCTCACCTCACCATACTTCCTACTCCCCCAAGCCAAGACTCTCCAGCATGTCTGGCCACAACATGGTGCTCCCATGCTGCATCTCCACACCACGATGCACCTCATGGCATGACACCTCCATGGCGCGAGGCTCACACGGTGCTCCCTGTTCCCCCGGGACACCTGGCACCCATGGTGAGGCTGCCCTGAGGGATGGATCCAGTGGCGTGGAGAAGAGCAGGATCATTGCAACTTCCCTTCAGGAGTGCTCTGGGAGCTGACACGGTGGCAGCTGACATGGTGGACTCGCGGCTTTCCTGTTGGAGCAGGTATGTATTTGTTTATTTGACGCTCAACACAAGTGCAAACCATAATTTATCAAAGAAACCGAGTTCCGTACATAAAGCAATGAAAGGTTCGAATGTGCCTTTCAAACCCAGGTCTATTCAGTTTTAATTCTGTACCGCTGTGGAGCCTAGAGGCGCTCCCTGCCTGTGCTGAATCTGTTGCGAGGTGGTTTTGGAGATGCCATGGAGTGTTTGCAGCACATTTGGGTTGTTCCTTTATTGGAATCAGCCTGAGAGCACAGACCAGTCTGGTTCATGTTTGTTGTGCCGCTGCTGTAGCCCTCATGAATGAAGAGCCATGTGATTTTGTCGTTAATTTAACATCTGCTGGTACAACTGTAAGCCAGCCATGGTTTTAATGTTGGAATGGATGGTTTATATTTGGCCACATTCTTCCTCATCTGGTGTTGATCAAAAGTTCATACAAGGGTTGTTTCTATAGACTCTGAGGACTTAATCCTGTGAAGATTTGCATACCTCTTTATCCTGAAATACCTGTCAGGTCACATTTAGGCTGCAAAAATCAGTGTGACCTTCCAAGGTTAGAACCTAAATATTTAAAGCTTTGTAACATTGCCTTTCATTTTCATGCTTTCCAATAATTAAGACACTCAAAACGTTAGCAAAGCATAGGCCTATTAAGAAAATATGTGAAACTATGTGTAAGATACAGACTATTGCCTTTTTGATTGTGAACAGTGTCAAACATGACCAGCACCCACAAGAGCTGAAAAGAACAATGTGTTCCCTTCTCCCTTCTACTTAAATAATCTAACTGCTAATTAAAACTTTGTCTTAGAGAGAAATCTTTGCTGCCAGCTTTATCTGATTTGCACAATTAAAGGGTGGTATTAAGCAGCAGCTGCATTTCAATGGCAAATGAAGCCAGCGTATAGAAACACTGTCCTTCATCTGGCCTCGATTGCTGGATGCATATTATTGGGATTCATTTAGGAAATCCTGTCAAGCCTCTCTGCAGACGTGACTGCATGCCAAGGACAGTGAAGTAATTAATGTAATAATTTAATAAGTTATGAATAATGCTTTTCACTTACACAATAATCCTTGTCCTCAAGCATAAAGTAATTCCTGTTGATGAGTCATTTTGTGAAATTTCTTTAAAGAATTTGGGATTTTTTTTTATAGCAAAAGATGTTATACTTAAACTGTGAGTTTGATGGGAAAGTTTGTAATTATTCAGAGGGTCCTTTTATCCTTAGATAGCCACAGATGAAAAGAATGAATATTTTAATGTTTTAAATGGGCACAAAATTTAGTAGCAATAAAATATTTTAATATGACCTTATATTGGTATTGGCTTTGAATAGCTAGAAATAATCTAGATTTAGGCTGCCACATGTCAAGGTTCCCTTGGACACATCTATAGTGCCCTGTGTAGATGACAGGACCTGGGAATGTTGTGCAGAAAAGGCCACTGCACAGGCACAGATGTGTTAAAAGCCTGCATGTAACAGCACTGATGTGCTGTGCATGAGCAGTGCATTGAACACTGACAGTGCACATGTTTCTGAATGAGATTTTCTGGGAAGGTGGAAAATCCAGAGGGAGAGAGAAAAAAGGCAATAGTCCTCTTAGAATATAAATATTTATAAATGACTTAAACTATTAGCAACAATGATGAGAAACTCAAGTATCCAGAAGTCAGGAGAAAGACCTTAAAAGATGAGGCTGGTTTCTGGAGTAAGAACTTCAGTACAAACTTGCTTCTTCTTGTTGACCTCTGGCTTCTGAGCCAGCAAGTGCACTGCCTTCACATTATCAGGCTGAAGTTTAGTACATGTGTGTGGGGAGTTGTTTGTTTGTTTTAATTAAACCTCTGTTTTCATGTAATCCCAACTCCAAATGCTGAGGCGTTCAGAAGAACCTCAATTACCACGAGAATTCCAGTAGCGTTGCAAGACTTGACAAAACTGTTACAACTTTGTGAGGGTACATGCTCAATTTCCATAATATTTCATAAAATGAAAAACTTATGGAACTTGTTCAAGCATGCTAACAGGAACGAACAGTTTTATTTCATTGCATGGTTCTCCTAAGTGCATCAGGGAGTTGATGGAAATATTTGAACTTCAAACATGGAACTGAAAATGCTTTCAGACCACTAACCTAAATATTTTGTTAGAAATAGATCCTGTCATTAAAATAGATCATAGTACAACCATATGTTGTTGGAATCTATCCCTGATGGAAGGTTTGCTTAAGCTGATGCTATGGATAGATGAGGGGGTGACAGTGTGTGGACTATTTAAAACTGGATCAGCCCCAGTGTGTTCTGTGGACATCTCTCAGCCCACTCTCTGAATAGGGCATTTGAATTAGAGCAGGATGTTTTCCAGCTTGTTCAGACCTGACTTACTTTCGACTCCACACAAACTGCATGTATACTAATGTAGCTAAAAAAGACACTGTAGAATATGTAGATAATGCAGTGATAACTAGTGCAGAACAGACCTAGATAAATGCCTGGATAAGGCAGAGAAAAGATAAGATTGTTCCACAATGTTGTTTTTGAATTGCTTTTTAATTTACCCCTGGAGCCCCCATATTCTAATCTGCTGCACAATTCTGCGTGAGACTATTCATCTTTAAAACAGTGACATTTAAAAAAGAACACATGAAACTCCTTTCACATGCAGGCTGCAGCTCAGTGAACTGCATGAATGATCTTTCCACATACCCAGGGGCACGCACTGCTGAATATAGCTCACCCAGAAAACCAGCCAGTCCTTCGTAGTGAGATCTCGACACTCCTTCCTCTGCTCCAGCTCAGGTTCTCTGCAGAGAACTGCAGTTGCAGGTGCTGACAGCACTGCTGCGTCTTTGTGTAATTTCTTTACACCAATTAATACAATGAATAATCTCTTTTACTTTCCAGTGAGCTCAGTGAGTGACCGAATAAGACAAGGGGAGCTGAGAAACACAGGTGTGGCCTGTGTTGTACCCACATCCAGGGCCCGAGAAGGGAACAACGTAGGGTGTATGTGTAAAAACATGGAACTTGGGAGTTAGCAAAGCGTTCTCTCTCCTCACTTCCAAGACACTGCATTAGGAAAGGTTGAACCAGCATATATCAGACCACTGTTGCTATACTGGCAAGTCATTCCTATGCAAACGTGCTTTGTGCTGTTAACCATGTGCCAGTGGAGTTTCCTGGGCAAATTCCAGAGCTTTTTCAGCCTTTTCTGTCCCAGAGGCAGGCAGAACTGCCGAAACCTCCTAGTTTTACATGGCCCCATACTGCAGACACACTATGGCCAAGACACGGCTGTAAAGATGTAAGCAAAACTAGTGAGTGTTGCAATGGAAAACCACTTGCTATTGGAGTCTCCTCTGGAGCCTGAGGATACCAGGGGAACACAGGCTGTTGCAGGAGCAGCAGCAAGGTGGGCTTGTCTCCCAGCTCTGGAGCTGCTTTGGCTTTGTCCTCCTCAGCAGATGGAGCTGGCTCACAGGCAGGATTTGCATTTCCCTGGCTCTGGTGATGCAAGGGGCCTGCCTCTGCGAGGTCTCCTGGGGCTGCGAGGACAAAGGGGAGCAGGAGGCTTGGAAACAACCAAGCACAAGGAAAGAGAAAAGCCAAGTTTTAAAAAGCGACGCATTCAGCGTGCTTAGTCATAGACACACAAACGCAGGAGGGCTGGCAGAGGCCTATTTTCGTCCTCAAACTCCCCCTCACGTCCCAGACTTGCTCGGCTGTGTTTGCTGTTGAGATTAACTATCCCCTTCCCCCACCACCCACCCACAGGTTACTGAAGGAACAGCCTTGCAGAAGGGAAAAAAAAAAGGCAGTTGCCTTGTTCTGCCTGCAGGAGAAATGTCAGGAAGTGTCTGGTGGTGGGTGGGATGAAAGGAGGAAGCTGAACTCCAAAGAGAATATTCCATCTCTGGTCGTGCGAACAAATGCCCCTCTGTACTTTGCTTGATAAGAACATCCAGGAGCAGGTCTGCTGCACGCAGGAGCAGTCAGTTCCACGTCTCTGAGGGGTTTATTTGTACACGCTGCATTACCCTCAGCACCCCTTGAACTGGAGGGTAAAAAGATGTAAACAGCTAGGAAGAAGTCCAAGCATCATTAATAATTAATAGTGTCTTTTTGTAACGGGAATGATCCAGTATTAATTATGAAGTTTTATTTCTATTTGGGTGGGTGGATGTGAAATTTGGGCTGGGATTTAAGTTCAGTGCAATCATGCTTTTATTCTAATCACAGTAATTACAAATTTATTCTGCTTCTGCTTTTAAAGTCTAAATAACACAGGCTTTTTTTTCCAAACATGCCAGACATCAGTTGTTGCACACCAAATATGGCAGTTCAGAAACTCAGAGCCCCAAAGTGAGTCTGGTTATAAGTGAAACGGAAATTGTTTTCATTCATTGTCACTGTGCAAACCCTGAAAATGGGAAAATAACCCCAGAACACAGCTAATGAGAAGTATGCTGGTTACTAAAATCACAGAGTCAACAGGGAGGAAGGAGCTTCATTGCATACGTCATAAAATATTTAAACAGATAGTGACCATCATGTGCAAACATGGTTTCTACACTTCTGTACCTGATTCTGTATTTCAAACAGCTAATGCTGCCTCAGTGACTCTCAGTCTTTTTTATTCTGAAACCTTCAAAACTGTCAACTATACTGGTTGATCTGTTTTGGAAAAGTTTATGGCAGAAGCATGAAACCCAGAGGGAGAAGAGAACTGTGTTTAGCTGTAGACCATCAGCTGCCTACATCCTCCAGACATGGATGCTTTTAGTCCATAGCAGAGTGCAGGTGGAGGCTGGCATAGGGAACAAGCAGAAAGCTCATCTTTGTTGCAGTAAACAGTCATTAATTATTTTCGAGCTATATTCACACCTTTTTTAGGCTACCGGGAGAGATATAATGGCAAGGCTCATAGCAGGGTCTTGCGTCACGGCACAAGAGAGGAAATAATGATTTTTCTCTTTGTTTTTCGTCTGCTTTTTTCTCCTTACTGAAAATCTAAACCCTACCCCACATAAATGTCCTTCCTGTGACACAGCCCTTGTGCACCTTTGATCAGCAGTGGAAGAGTAGGTGTTGGCAAGAAGCAGTCCCCTCTGAGGACTCACAGTAAGTCAGGGTGAAATTAGTTAGACCTCAGTGAGATGTTGTTTCAGACCAATGGCAGGCTCTGCCACACATTGTGATACTATGATGTTTAGAAGGTATTATTTGTAATACAGTGATGTTTCCAGGGTATTACTTGCTATAATAAGGTGCAAAAACAATTAAAAAGAAAAAAAAGTGATTAAGACTTTTGCAAAATCTGGGCTATTTGGGGTCACAGATGTTGCCTCTTGATTCTTCATTGTGGGTTACATAGGAGTGCCCATTTACAAACGGTTGCTGCTTTTTAACCCCATCCTGAATTTCGTGCTGTGACTACATCACTTTTGCCAAATGTTTCTTTGAATACATCTACTATTTTTATACAATGCAAAAAAAGATTTTCGAATTTCCTCATGATTGTCTCCCGTATGTTTCCAATGATCCCTCTCTGTGTGAGTTTATGTTTTGGAAATACCAGTGGATTCCAAAAAGTGCACAGAGAAGACATTGCCAGTTTTGAAGTTGTTAAGAAAGCCCATGCAGTCTGATGAAATCCAGCATTGTGAGACTACTCGCTTTTCCTGCTCCACTCACATTCTTTGCATAGCCAAACATTAACTAGAAGTGCAGTTCAGAACTCTGGTGTTCTTGCAGAGCTGATGTATCCGTTTCCTGTTGAGCTCTTGCCTTGTCTGTAAGAACGAAGAACAGGATTGATGCTCTTTAGCATTTACCTCCCATTCTCGTCACATACTTACTCTCAGTGACATTTTAAATTCTCTTAATAGAAGCAATGGATGCTGTTAACTGCAGCAGGAGAAATTTTAGTTGTCATAGAATCACAGAATCAACTGGATTAGAAAAGACCTTTAAGAGCATAAAGTCCAACCATTATTCCAGGACTGCCAAGGCCACCACTGAACCGTGTCACAAAGAGCCTCATCTACATGGTTTTTGAACACTTCCAGCGGCAGTGATGCAGATCTTGTTTCTCTCTACAGCTCAAGGAAACGTGTAGGTTGATGGCTTTGTCGTACAACTATGCTGAGTGCTTCTGCAAGGCCGTAAGCACCCTTAACTCTAATTGCCTTCATTGGAAACAGAGGGCTCTTGGAAGACAGACTTGGTATGCTCAAGTGTGCCTTCAGCAGACATGCACACTGTGTGCAACCATCAAAGCCCACTGCAGAACACAGCTACTGCCCAGAGAGGAGAACACAGGCAGCCAGGGGAAGGAAAGAGCAGTCGTTCCAGTGACTTTGATGCTAGTTCGGATTTTGACAGAGGACTCAAAACTCCTGCTACTTAAGGCATTTAGTAGCTTAATTTAGTTCAGAGAAATCAGAAATGAAAAATCCTGAGCTCTATCCATTCCAGGTTGAGAGAGCACAAGCCTCCAGCACAACTGTGAATTTGTGCTTCAGACAGCAGACTTCCTGCAGATCCAATACTGCCTTTATTGTAGACTCTTAAGCCTGATTCTGATCTGTTTTGTTCCATTAGGAATCAAGATTGCATCCACTGAAATCAATGATGTTACTATGTAAAGACAATCAACCCCTCATCCCTTCTTTCAGCCTTTCAATTTGCTTGCCTTTCACTCTAATCTCTTATCTGGCCCTGCATTACTTTCATTCATCTGGGTTAAAAAATGGCCTTCTAAAAAAGGCGTATCCGTTATGGTATACAGAAAAAACCTCTTGGAGAGCAGATTTAGTGTTCATAGAGGGAGTGAAAACAGTGCAGGAGGAAGAGAACTCTCATCACAGGGAGGTTGCTGAGAGCTCTGCTGTGCAGCTGAATCACCATCACAGCAGCTATTAGCCACTCCTTCCATCCTGCCTCCAGCGTTATGTACCAGATGTGGCTGGAGGCATTTTACTTCCTCATTTGTTCTATAAAAGGTGACACTGCTATTCATGAAACTGTGTTGAGCTCTAGGATACTGGAGCCGTTCTGCAGAGATCGGTTTATCCAAGTGCACCATAGACTTGACTGGTGGAGCTGCAGCAGGGTAAGCATGCTAGCCTGCGCCTTCTAGATGCCTCCCTGCTCTCATTCCCTGTCCACTCCTTCCTTTGATTCCTGTTTCTTAAAATTCCTGAGCATCTCTAGTTCTGTGACATACCTGGATTTGTGCAAACAGCCCTTAAAATGTTTCCTTCTCGGTCAGAAATCCCTGGGCAATGCAGACATAGCATCTCCTCACAACTTAATCACTCCTCATCTAATTGCTTCTTTAGTGGTGGTAATGTTAACTGTGTTTCATGAGCTTTTACTGTTTGTACACAGGTCACTTACAGACCCTCATGGGGTAATTATTCTTAATTATCAGGTTGGACACATGCCGCTCTTCCCTCTTGCAATCTGCAATTAATAATATAGAGATAATGCAGATATCTTCTTGCCAGTCTTTTATTTATGTTGAGAGGAGGAGGAAAAGGTTTAGGGGAAAATGATCTAAATCAACCACCTGCTGAGATCCATGCCTTTCTGCTCGGTGGCAGCTGAGACATTCCTGACTTCAGACACCTCTGTGGCAGCTTGATTCCCTCTTTGATATATTCCTCCATCTCTTCTTGTCATGGCTTAATTCACTTTCACAGATCAGTTGCACAGTATGAAGAATCTTCAGAAGTAATAACATTGGTGTTATAAGTAGATATTAATATTCTGGAGGAGGGAAAGATCTTGAGTTCTCCCTACTTTTTTCATTCTCCCAACAGCTGCTATGAAACTAAACTTGTGTGTGCGCACTAAACATCCCCACAAACAGATCAATATGAAGTACGGAGAAATACCACAGAGCCTGCTTCTAAATAGCATCACAGTTGTCATAAAGGGTTTCCAGTCTGGACACAAGGTTTATTTACAGTGGAACACACTGGGGAGAACAGCTCCGGCTTTCTTCCGTGTTTGTTTTTGTATGGAAACAGCAAGCTGCCTGATGTATTTACAAAACAGGTGACTGTTACCAGAGGTCATTTTTATTTCAAGTCCTCATAGCGACATCAATGTTCCTTTGATTTCAAGCCCAGGATAAACGCTTATATTGCAGTTACAAAACGTAATCAAATCCTAGCCTCTACTAGATACGTGGAAATTCAAAGCCACTTTGTGGACTTCAGAGGAGTTGAAGAGATTTCCGCAGGACTGAGAGCAGAATTATCTTTATTTCTTCCAAAGGATGCTGAAAATGAACAACTCCATAAAATACAGTTCACTTATACTTGGGACACAACAAAGGTGAAACCAACCCTTTTACACGCAGTACTTTTTGCTGCTTCCTGAACAGACGCAGCCGCGTGTGAGAGCGAGGTGACCCGAGGTTTGTGTACGGCAAGAGCCCGTACCGAATTTCTTCTTCCAGCGCTTTAACCTCTGAGACACCTCGTGGTGGAAATATTTACTGCTCGCAGAGAGGGACCGACATCTGGAGAGAATCCATTTTAAAGTAACTTGGGGCTCCCATTCTACTGTGCTTGGAGGTGGGCGAAGTCATAGGGACAGTGCCGATTTGGGGGAAAGATTGATCTATAGCACATTTTGACTTGGAAAATGTAAACCCACAGGGAAGCTGGCTTTGGTCTGAAGTCAGCCCTTTGGCTGTCCGGAGCTTCACAGGTATTTACGGGACTGAGTGATGTTTTGCCAGGGCAATACAGCAGTTACAGGGGTTTGTGTATATAAACCAAACCTGCGGCTTTCGCTTGGGTTTCACGTGGGGTTTGGTTCTTCAGACCCAAAACTGAATGTGAAACGTCAGAAGGAGCTCGGGAGCGGGATGGAGCGAAACCCTCCTGAAGCGAAAGCACGAAAGCGTCATGTTGTAACATTGGTGTCTCCATCGCAATGCGCTGAAAACGTTACACAGATGGGGAGCACTTTGGGTTCGTTTTTTGTGTTAGAATAAGGAATACAGTGACCACAACCACCATGAAGTTGTACAACGGCTTTATTTTCCGACTGAGTTTTACATTTTGGGGAACTTACACCCGCTTTGCAGGCAAAGAGCATTGAGAGTACTGACAGGGAGCTTGCTTTTCAACCATGGTGGAGCGTTGCCGCTACCCCTGTTAAACGAGCGCATCGGGTGTTTACATCAGGTTTGCTGTCAGCGCCGGAGCCGGGGTCGCCGACTGTGCCAAAGCACACACACAGCTCTACATTGACACACACAGCTCTACATTGACATACACTGATGTGGCACTGCCGGAGCCTGTGTGGGCTCAGCCGGGGGGGCCCCAATGCCCCGCTCCGTCCGCGCTGCCTGCACCCGCGCACCGCGGGCAGCCAATCGGAAGCCGGGTGTCTCTCGTGCCTTTCACCGCCCGCCGATCAAACTGCCCAATCAGCAGGCAGCACGGGAACGGATAGCCCCGTCGGCGGTTAAACGGGCCAATTGACAGAGGGCAGGCTTCCTACCAATGGGAGCGGGAGGCGGCGGAACGGGGGCACGCGATTGGCGGCTCGGGCGCGCCGCCGAGGCGGGGGGCGGGGCTTCCGGGGGCGGGAAGCTATATGAAGGGCGGACAAAGGCGGCGGCGAGGCCCCGCCGCTCGCCGCCATTTTGCGCAGCGGGCTCTGAGGAGCGGCAGCCGCGGCAGGAGCGCCTCTCCTCCTCCTCTCCTCTCTCCACCATCACCATGTCGCGGGATCGGTTCCGTAGCCGTGGCGGCGGTGGAGGCGGCTTCCACCGGCGCGGCGGAGGCGGTGGCCGCGGAGGCCCCAATCACGATTTCCGCTCTCCGCCGCCCGGCATGGGCATGGGCCAGAACCGGGGCCCCATGGGGGGCGGCCCGCAGGGCCCGGGCGGCCCGCCGGGCGGAGGCCCGAAGCCCGAGCCTCCGAAGCCGCCCGCGTCGACCTCCGCTCCGCCTTCCTCGTCTTCTTCGGCCGCCGCTACCACAGCGGGGCCCGCCGGCAGCCAGGCCGGGCCCGGAGCGCCTCCGTCGTCCACGCTGCCCTCGGGGCAGACGCCGCAGCAGCAGCCCCCGGTGTCGACACCTTCTTCGACTCCTTCCGGCCCGGGTGGGCAGGCGCAGCCCAAACCGAGTCCCAGCCCTACCCCGGCCGGCGGCCCTAAGAAAGGACAAGGACAGTCTCCCGGCGGCGGGCCCAAGGGACCGGGTGGCCCCCAGCAGGGGCCCGGCGGGCCGCACAAGGGCGGGCCGGGGCACCGCGGGGGACCGGGGGGAGAGCAGCGCGGCCGCGGACAGCAGCACCAGGGACAGCAGAGCCTCTCCTCGCAGCAGGGCCCGGCCGGCGGCAGCGAAAAGCTCTCGGACGAGGTGAGTCATGGCCCCTTCCCCCTTCCCGAGCCACAAGATGGCGGCGGCTGTGCGCCTCAGCCGCCATCTTAAGGGGAGGAGCGCGGGGGGCCCGGTGGAGGCGGTGGAGGGGAGCGCGGGCGGCCCCGAGAGCGGTCCCTCAGGGTCTGTGGCAGCGCGGGGTTGTGCTGGCGGCGATCCGGTGTCCTAGCGGGGTAACGCCGCATCTTGGCGGTGGTGGCTCGAACTGGTCTGCTTCTTTATAGGGCTTTAAAGCAAACCTCTCTCTTCTGAGGCGACCCGGGGAGAAGACCTATACTCAGCGTTGCCGCTTGTTTGTTGGGAATTTGCCTGCTGATATAACAGACGAAGACTTTAAAAGACTGTTTGCCAAATATGGGGAGCCAGGAGAGGTTTTTATCAACAAGGGGAAAGGCTTTGGATTCATTAAATTGGTAGGCTTTCGTTCTATTAGTTTCACCCAGTTAATTCCTCCGAAATAATAATTTACAGCTTGGTTTTCTAAAACCGGATCTTAAAACTTCCCTTAGGAATCCAGAGCTCTTGCAGAAATTGCGAAGGCAGAACTGGATGATACCCCCATGAGGGGTCGTCAGCTTCGTGTTCGGTTTGCCACCCATGCTGCTGCTCTCTCAGTGCGTAATCTTTCACCATATGTGTCCAACGAGTTGCTGGAGGAAGCGTTTTCCCAGTTCGGTCCAGTGGAAAGAGCGGTTGTGATTGTAGATGATCGAGGTAGATCAACAGGAAAAGGCATTGTTGAGTTTGCATCGAAGCCAGCTGCAAGGAAAGCCTTTGAACGGTGTACTGAAGGAGTGTTTTTGTTGACGACGTAAGTATTTTGCAGTTGAGGAGTTTTAAGTTGACTGAAGCTGTCAGTTATTGTTCAGAATGGAGATTCTGATGGGAAAGTAAAGCGAGTATTTTTTGTTCAGCACTCCTAGGCCAGTTATTGTGGAACCGTTGGAACAACTGGATGATGAAGATGGTCTTCCAGAAAAACTTGCTCAGAAGAATCCAATGTATCAAAAGTAGGCATTATTTTTTATTATTAAGCGTATGTAGATGATGTATGTAGTATTGTCCTAGGCGTTAAAGGAGATGGAGTAGTGTTTCAGAAACAGGCTTTGAATTTTGAGTCATATTTTTAGTTCTTGTTGGTTTTTTGGTGGTAGTTTGGCTTCAGGTAATGTAATGTACAGATTTGCTTAGTATATTCACTAAGCATTTCCGAAGCAATTTTCTGCACTGCATCACAAAGAAACAGAAAAGCTTAAATAGCTGCTCAATAACAGATGGTTTTGGTATATATAGCAAAGAAGACTTCAGCTGTTTTGCTCATCCTGTTGAGAGCTGCCATCTCATGGTTTATTTGATATTGATGGTCTCCTAGAGAACTTACATACAGATGTTTGTGGTGTGGAATGAGCAATTAAGTAAAACTTTAACTCATTGCATCATTAATAAAAAGCAGCTGCCTCCAGGTTTGCCTCAGGAGCCTGACCACTGGGCATAAAAGAGTAGATAAGAGTCTTCCTAGTAGTAGGTTTAAGTTAGGATATGTGTATTGAGCCTGTTTGTTGTAACAATGCTTTTATTTTCCTGGATCATAAAAGGGAGCGCAGCAAAGAGATCCAGTCTGTCTTGTTTGTATGAAAAAGTGTTCAGAATTGCTAGCTTTGATAAAAAACTAGGAACAGTTTAGAGGCAGTGTCTTTGAAAACAGTGCACATTAGTATGGTGTTCCTAGAATGCTGAAATGCCTTACATTGCTAAAGTATGGAAAGCTTTTGACCTTCCCAAGTTTTGTTCCCTTACTTACTGAGTTTTTGACTCCAGATTCTTTATATGACAAAATGAACTGTTGGCCCTCGGGCAGTTGGAAAGCAGTTTAAGTTAAAGTGAAGATTATTACTTGCCTTTGACATGTAGTGCTTTGGGTAAGTTGGCACTGCCAAAATCCATCTCTCCATATGCTGCTGTTATGAGCAGCTCTGTGTACTTGGGCAAAGGGCTGTCTTGTTTGAGTATTTGGCCCTTGACAGTTGCTAGCAGTGGAGTATCTAAGGAGGAAGATAAGATAAACATGCAGTAGAACTGTAAGTGGGAAGATTTGCTTGGGTGTGACAGTGCAGGAGTCTCCATTATTGCTGTGGTAGTCAAAGGATTTACGTGAAATGCTGATGTTTAAGTGTGTAAAATGGTGCTGCACTGCTACCAGCATTCTCTCTCAAATCTTCTGTCACAACTCTCTGAGTTTGTATGTTTAGGGCTCCTTTGCTGTTTCCTGATAATCCTGCTCTTCTGCTTGTGTTTTTTTAATTGACCTTCAGATTCCAGGTTTACCCAATCTGAATGAGCATCTTCCTTTTGCAGGGAAAGAGAGACTCCTCCCCGCTTTGCTCAGCCTGGCAGTTTTGAATTTGAATATTCCCAGAGGTGGAAATCTTTAGATGAAATGGAAAAACAACAGAGAGAACAAGTAGCAAAAAACATGAAAGATGCCAAGGACAAACTTGAAAGTGAGATGGAAGATGCTTATCATGAGCATCAGGCAAACCTTTTGCGTCAAGGTAATTGGCTGTGGATTCTAGATCATCTTTTTGCTTTCAGTGCTAGATTAAATGGCTGGCTGGCTGATGGTTTCATGATAAAGTCGTGCTTCCTCTGCTAACTTGAGAATTTTGGGCTTAAAGAGCAACTGATAGTTTCTCAATTTTTATTTAAATGAAGTGTTGTTACAAGCAGTGACACTTGGAACATAGCTGTCTGCCATCGTGCTGCTGAGGCTGATCTCTCCCAAGTCTGAGTGTAAATCTGGCACGAGTTTGTGAAATAGCTGCTGACAGGGCTTCATTTCTGCAGACCTCATGAGGCGTCAGGAAGAGTTGAGGCGTATGGAAGAACTCCATAATCAAGAAATGCAGAAACGCAAGGAAATTCAGCTGAGGTTGGTTTGGCTTTCATGGGATTTTGGTTTGTTTTTTTTTTTTTTCCCCAAAGTTACATTTGTTTTTTTTTTTTTTTTTCCCCAATTACTTATATGGAGGTTTTTATTTTTCAAGAAACACCATCGCTGCTTCACTTTGTGCATGAGAAATTGAACTGCTGTGTAAGTTTCTCCTCAAGAACTTGAGCATCATAGAGCATCTCTTTTTGCTTAAGTGCGATCACTTGGTGCCTTTTAAATTGCTGATGCAAGTGATGTTGATGAGTGAATGTGTTGCACTCCTGGGTTTTAACAGTCTGCTTTGGGGTGATCAGGCAGGAGGAGGAGCGTCGCAGGCGAGAGGAGGAGATGATGATACGTCAGCGGGAGATGGAAGAACAAATGAGAAGACAGAGGGAAGAGAATTACAGTAGAATGGGTTACATGGATCCAGTAAGTGAAATCATGGTGTTTTGTGGATACATTATCATGTTCAGGATTTTTTTGGATGTATTTTCAAGATTGATCATTTTGCTTCCTTTAGGTTAGGTAACGTGTTGCCTTTGTGTAGGTGAAAGGGGTAGCAGCTGGCTGTACATGTGTTTTATCTCCTGAAAAGGTATAGATTTCAGTAGTTGGTTACCTGCGCTAAAAGTTGTTTCTTCCATGCAGAGGGAGAGAGACATGAGGATGGGTGGTGCCACCACAATGAACATGGGAGGTAAAGAATTCTTAAATGGTTACTTTTTGTGGCTAACTTAGAAAGTGTCAGAATATGATTATGTATTTTTCTTCCTTAGATCCTTATGCTTCTGCAGCCCAGAAATTCCCACCTCTTGGAGGTGGTGGCGGCATAGGTTACGAAGCTAATCCAGGAGTTGGCCAAGCAGCCATGAGTGGTTCTATGATGGGAAGTGACATGGTAATGTATCCTGTGGTGGCTTTAGCTTAGCGCAAGGGAAATGTTGTGGTTGGGGATCGAGTTCTCTACCAGTGTTCGGATGGTTGTGTAATTTCACTGTCAGCTGCTGGCTTTCTTGTCAGGTGTTTAACACGAAGACTAGAGTGGCAGTCTGGGAGATTAGTTCTTAACCATTATGGTAGTTTACACAATTGGAAGTTGTTTGGCAGTGAATTCAGATGTGCTGTTCAGCATATTTGCAATTAACTGTGACTTCATTGGACTTGGGAAATTCTGCGTCACTGTCGGGCTTGGAAGGATTTTTTTATAAATTCTAGTGAATGACAGATTTCATGATGGAAACATAATGTAGTTTTTCAGTAATTTCACCTTCTGTATTAATGGGCAAGAGAGATTTTTGTTCTTTCCAACGTGTGACACTGCATTTATTTTGGCCCTTCCAAGCCTAGTTAGGATCGATGCATGTTGGTATGGATATGCTATCTCCAAAATCTGCGCTCATGTCTGTTTAAGCAGCAGATTAACTTAAGCAGTCAATGGTAAACAGCATATCACTTACTCTGTATGCTGATGTTTGCTATAGAAGAGCAGAAATGCAGGGGTTTAGCTTTAGGCCTGTTCCAGTGATCCTTGACTGTAGCCATTTTGTGATTCCTATCTCACAAAGGAATGATAGCCCATTCTTTTCCCATGTTGGGCATGACTGTGTAGGTAGTTTGATAAAGCTACAGCATATCTCACCTTCCGAGGTATGTTTCCAAAGCGTACTATTTTTGACACACTATATGTGTGACAGGGCTTTGAGCCTGCTTGGTGTTATCACACTGAAGCAATATGGATGTAGATTAAAGAAATGCTTAATGGGTAGGGTGGGAAACTGTTGGCTTAGGTGGCAATATGACTGTGCTTTCACCCTCCTGAAAGGGTGTGCACTTTGTAGCACAAGCTGAACTAAATGATTTTTGGGTGGGCTTACGCCTCTGGCTTAATGTGGTGAGCTGCCATAGTAGCTTGTCAGGAATCTTCTGTTTTTTGGGGGAACCATATCTTCGGAATGATAACTTTTCAGAGCATCAGTGATTCAGTAGACAGTGCTGTTGGCCTTAATGTATCTAATTTACTGATATTGAAGCAGATCCTAAGTTTCCTGTGAGCAGTTAGGCAGTCTGTGGTGAATGCTGTGTACAATCATGGTATAGGTGCATGCTGAACTTCTGTAACACTTGAAAACGTGCTATGGTCAAAAGCTGTGACAGTAAGATGGTTTAACTGACTTGAGTTTCTTAGGATGGGGATCTCTGCCACACAGTGCTGTCACAGGTACTGGGCCAGTACTTTTTAAACCGAATTGGAGAAAAGCTTAAGCTGCCATGAATTGGGCAGAAAGAACCTAGGTAATCTTTCTGAAGTTCCTTTCTTGGAAGGATTCAGACTGACTTTCAGAAATCAGGAACTTGAGGTGTGAGTTTTCAATTGCAGATGCTTTTTGTAACAACCAACCTACCACTGTTCTATACTTGGTAGTGGGAAAACTTGCCTGAAATGAAAGTTTAAAGCTATCTTTGAGTTTATAATTTGTCAGTTCTATAGGTTGAATGCTGATCACACCTACTCAGACAGTAACTAAATGAAATACATGCAACTGGAGGTACTAGTAAAAAATACCTGAAGTCTCTGCTTTATTGCAGGGCGATGCAGCTTTTACATCTTGGTGTGAAACCTTTCAGTGCTGTGAAGTTGTGAATTTTCCAAGAGCTTGTGGTGAAGGCGGGGTGGGAAGGGAGATACTGACTGGATGCACACAACCCTTTGTGCAGAGTTCTAACTGGAAACACTGGATAAATAGCTCTTTGAACATGTTTGTGTATTCTCCAGCAGCAGTTCCGGAGTGTCCTTTGCTCGAGCATTGTGGTGGTTAGGTACAGCTAAATCACTGGTCACTAGCTTTTTTCACACTTTTTGTTTTTCTTCTTGCAATCCAGTAGTGCTCACAATCACTTTTGGTTACTGCCTAAGGCCTCTGCAGTTTAGTCAGCAGACCGTAGTCTTAACCCCATCTTGAAAAGCACATGGTCTCTATTGCAGCACATGCCATTAACTGGTGAGTAGGCATTCTGTTTACAATGACATTTTATGAATGTCAGCTCATACTTCAGTGAACTGAAGATACGTTCTCTGGCTAGGCTTACTTGGAAATGACAGTGATGGAATCTAAGCTTTTACTGCACTAAAGGTGAGAAGTTTGCAAGCTATTTGCATTAACTTGATTGAAAATTGCTAGAGCTCATTTGGAAAAGTTGTTAATTCACATCTGCACTAATGCTTACGTTTCTAGCACTGCAGGGAGGATCTGTTCTTTGTAACAGATGTATGAGAATGCATCAAGTGGGAACATACCTCAAGGCATGTATTACAATAAACTAATTTTTAAATTACCCTTTTTTCCTTTCTATGTTCCCGGTACCTGTGGATCGGCTCAATGGTGATTGTATCGACGAACCTTGACTACGGAACCTTCTAAAAATATATACTTAACACACATGGACATCAACTACATATAATGAACTGTTAATTCTGTTCCAATAGCGTCCTGAGCGCTTTGGGCAGGGAGGTGCGGGGCCTGTGGGTGGCCAGGGTCCTAGAGGAATGGGGCCTGGAACGCCAACAGGATATGGTAGAGGGAGAGAAGAATATGAAGGCCCAAACAAAAAGCCCCGATTTTAGATGTGACCTGTAGTTTCATTCCAGTTTGTTTTTTGTCTGTCTTGTTTAGACACCAACTTTTTAATTCTTGCATTTTAGTAAGAAAGCTACGTTTTTATGGATGTTAGAAAACTTACTGACCTAATATTTGTAAGTGGTCTGTTTGGGCGAGTACAATTTAATTATGTAATGCAGTGTTTCAAAACAAACTTAGCTGTTTTTTTTGATGTATAACGTCCCTAACTTGATGGCAGTGTACCTTGTGCCACTGAATTCCCAAAGTGTACCAACTTTTTTTTACTGTGCTTCAAATAAATAGAAAACTAAATGTAGTAGCTCTTCTTGCCATTCGTGGTTAAACACAACGAGGCTAAAAACCACACCTTCCGCAGTAAACTGAGAGTCTCAAGTAGAGGTCAAACTAGACGAGGGTGTGGAACTGCAGGGAAGAGTGAGATCTCTTCCCAAAATGCCTCTCTCTTAAGATTGGGTCAAATAGTAGCCTAACTTTGCAGTAGGTATGGATCTTTTTTTGAGCATTAATTGTGCTGCAGTAAGGAAGCAAATAGAAATCTTGCAAGTGCTGCGAGATGCTCTAAATCAAGCTACATTGCAAGCAGTGCAGTATGTAATGATGTTCCTATTTTAGCTCTGGATAATGGGTGGTGGGATGGTAGCACTTACCACCTTGGCAGTTACTGCTTGGAATCTTTTAAAGACTTTAAGCAGAAGACTAGCAATGGTTATTTTAAACTAAATTGATAGAATGACTTGTATTGGCTGACTTCCTAACTAAAGGATTGTTAATGTGATATTTATATGCTCTTAAGCTGTTTTGAGATTGCAGGATCTGGCCTTGCTCCGTATTGTATACTTACCTGAAACTGCTTGGCAAAAAGACTAGAAGTGTTACTGTAGTGATGAAGGTTAACTTGCTTATGTCCTCATGCTAACTGAGTGGACTAATTTGCCTAGTTCAGAATACAATCATTTGTTTTATGGGGACTGCAGGAACTATTCTTAAATCATGTAGCTGGTGGGCAAATCCTAAAAACCTGTATGTAAAATACAGAAATCAGCTTGCTTGCATGATGGTTATTGCTTTTATTATTGATGTTTGGAGATAATGCATCAAAAGTAGTATCTGAATCTGGAGTTTAAGAGTTAATACTTCACAGTACGAATAAACTCCCTTTAAGGTTCTTTTGTAGAAGATCTGATGAATTCATTAGCTTGCTGTTCATTTTATTAAGCCCCAGAAGAATTTCAGAGCATTCTGGACTCACTGATAAGGTAGTTTCTTTGGTTATTATTACATTGTACCAGCTGAGCTGGGAACATGATTTCCCAGTGTAAAATACCTTGGTGTTAAGCAGGTTGACATATCCTGCATTGGCACAAAGTAGGTAAACCTAGTTTGGCTGTACCTTCACATGATTCCCCAACTACTGAGCATTCTGTGAGTAGCTTTAATTCTTTCCCAAGATCTTTCACATTCCTTGTGCTGAGCATTGGCTAATTCTAAATTCTATACTAAATTTTCTCTGTGGTTAAAACTTGGTTTCAGATTGCAGTATTTTAGAGTGCAGGTGGTTCCTCTTGAAGTACTTGCTGCAAGTGCTATTACTCCTTAACTGAAAAAAATAGCCTGTTGGGAAATGTTGATGCCAGGTAACACCGACTTTGGAATATCAAGTGCACTAAAGAGTGACTCAGCTTGTTTGGTGACTGCTGCTTATTTTCTCAGAAAAGTTTGGGGGTTGATAACAACTAATTGCTCTTCAGGAAATTCCCAATTGGCAGTTCCTAAATGGCATAGCAAGTATTTGGGAGTACTTGTATTGGATACTTAGCTTAAAAATCAGCAGTACCGATGCAATTTGCTTTATTGAAGTAGTATTAACCAATGCCTATGTGTTGTGGAGGGTGTTCGTGGGACACCCACAGAAGGTGAAGGTGTCTGAGATGGGGAATTCTGAACATAAACATTAAATTAATATTTTCAGTTTATTTTTCAGATTACATGTCATTCTTTATTAAAGAGATGCTGGTGCATATTCTAAAGTATGTTCTTTTGTAGTTCTGTAACTTGGAAGAGTGAAGGATGCTGATGTCCTTGTACCTTACAGAGGTTGTCTTTTGGTACCCCTGTTTTGTACTTAAGCTCCCGTTGCTAGGTATTAAAAATAGCTGAGTTGCAAAACCATGATGAGTAACTACTGAAAGATCTGGCAGTTTTCAAAACATCTGAAAGTTGGGTTAAATCTAGCTTTGTTGTAGCTGCAGACGCAGAACTTCTAAAACAAGTTCTGCTTTGAGTTGCATGTATTAAAAAGGCATACAATTAACTAGCCAACTTCTTTTTCAAGCCTTTTTTTTAAGGTGGTGTCTTAAAAGCTGGCAAACATGTCAACTTTAAGATCTGCTAAATGTGGGAGGTGAGAAAGTTATGTTCCTTTGATCTGTTCCTTGGAGGTTTTGGACTTTTTTCATGAAACCAGATTTATGTAATTGAATCTTTCAAACCATTTAGAAAAGCGCTTTGTTGGCCAGATCTGTTTTTGGACAGTCTGGATCACGTAACACATTTTTGTACTGGACTTGGAGGACATTGGCTGTTGCAATTTAGCTTGCTTAATCAAATTTGTGAGCCCATTTTGACACTTAGATCTCTAAAAACTGCAGCATGTAGAAACTGGTATTGTTATACAGAGATCTTCACACTTTGATCGGAAATGAATGCAGAATAATCTTTATCTTCTGGTGTAGACACATGACACTAATCATTTATACAGCTGATGAGAAACTGAAACCGCTTTTGAGATTTTGTGGTATTTTTGTGGTAGAAAAATTCTTGGCTTCTCCTTGGCAGCCATTTACTGTGGCAGCAAGTTTTTGCTGGAGTTTTGAGACTGCAATTTACACTTATAACTAGTGGCCTGCTACATAACTGCACTTAGCCAGCATTTCTGCAGTTCATAACTGTGAGGAACGTAGTACCACAAATGGCAATGGACATTAGGACCCGGATGTAGTATTCCTGCTTGCTCCAAGATTCTCATTGCCGACTGCGTACAGGTAGGTAACAAGCAATATAATATAACTTGGTGACTTTCTATGTAATCTTATACTGTGGGTATTCTGACATCACACTTCTGACTGTGGAATTACAGTGCAGCACTCTTCATACCTGTATGTTAAGCTTGCATCAAAGCTCTGCGTGGTTTTCGGTTTTAAGCTTTGTCTTGTTCAGAGTCAATAAGCAACTTACTGTGATTCTTAGATAAGTATTTTCAGACCCGATTCCTTTGTACATACGACTCGGCTTGTGTGGATTTTTCTTAGTTCTGATGTAATGAAGATACTCTTGGATGAGCTCTGTGGGGAAGAGGGAATGTGATCTTAAAACTCGCTTAACCTAGTCAACAGGATTGTCTGCTCTTTGTGCCTAGAAAAGGACTGTTTAAACTTTCTGCAGTGACAACATGGCTTGTCTTACAGTGCATCCCTTTGTAGAGTCTTGGCTCATAGGAAATGCCTTAGTAGTCGCTGCTTTAGCCTGGTGTGCACTATGTGATAGTCACTTTCAACTTGCTTAGAGTCAGCTCTGAGTCTGATTTTTGGAACATTTTTGAGGACATACAAATAAGTGCTTGAATGATGATCACTGTGAGTAGCTTGTAGAGCTTACTGGACATCTCAGTTGTCTTTTTAATCTTTGACAAGCATTCCTCTGCCTTTAACTGACAGCGATGGGATTCTGTATTTCTGCCTTGTAGAGTCATCTTAATGCTGAATTTCACTTTCATAATTCTTGGGGATGTAATTCTAAACTCCTGATTACTAGAAACACTGACTTCAGTGCTCCAGGATTAACATGCTTATGTTTCCAGACATCAAGACATGCTGATCTCCAGCTCTTTTGCATTAGCTCTTGAACCTGAATTTCGAGGTCCCTTGTTTCAGCACATGATCTAGCTCTCTTGTCTGATGTTAAGTTTATTTCAGAGGTGTTGTAACGTGTTTTCTTGCTTGTTCTGCAAAGTTCTGCCTTGCCATACTTGTTTCTGGTATTATTGTCACATTTGGACCTTTCTGTGTTACCTTCCAGGCAAGACTTGCTGCTTGAAGAGGGAATCTGCTGGCAGTCTTGCCCTCTGCTGTAGCTATCCTTTCATGTTCCACTAAACGCTTGAAGTAGCAGCCGCACTTTTAAGATTATAACAGCAGGTCTTTGGTTACACCACGGCAAGTGTAGCCCAGCTCCAGCTAGTCAAGCAGTGACACCACTTGTCACAAAGTCAGTTGGGCTTTTTGTGATGGCTTACTCTTACCTGTGACTAGAATTGAGAAGCGAAACTGATGGCAGTATGTCTGCTGTCATGTAGCAAAACTGAATTATTGATCCTTAAACCAGTGCTCAGATCTGCCTAGGGGTTTTTTTCCAGTGCGCTCTGGATACTTGACTTGACCTGCAGGAATGTCGTGGAGGGGTTATTGGCACATCTGCCCTGTCCTGCGTACTTGAACTGACAGGTTTTTGACACTCTTGGAGCAAGCAGTTTGGGACTGAACCATGGGTCTCATACCAGCTCTGACTGCAGTAATGAAACTTGGTGTGGTAGTTAACTTAAAAGCAATAGTCATGTCTGCTCTAAGTCAGTCTGTAACAAGTGGGTACCAGAAATGACATTAAAGTGCTTGCATTGTGTTTCATCTTGGTTTTATCTGTGTGTGAAATACACTTTTTCTCAAAAGCTTATCTGAAGCTCAGAAGTGTGGTGTCAGAATACATCTGCGTACTGCTAGGCCCTCAGATCCAGATACTGGTGCTGTCAGGAAAGAGCACAGCGTGTATGGGGGCTTCACTGTAACATTAAGCATACAAAGTGTTGATTTGCTTGCAGTTTTCCCCCATAGCTAAACACTGAGGCCTGTGAGTAGTTTTAGGACTTGAGCAGTAATGGGGTTGCATGTCTCTGTTAATCATTGCCAGCTGCAGTGACATGATCAGGAAGGCCAGTGTTTTGTTTCATTATGTTCAATGAGGCTAAGCATGTTGGAAAGGATGCATAAAAAGTATGCTCTTGTGGGTAATTCCTTGGCTTCTTCCACTACTAGCAAGTTTGGAATCAACTAATTAGCTTCAGATTTCTTTTCCTCTCCATACCAGCTAGTGGGGCTGTTAAATAGCTGCTTACTGGAAAAGGAAAAAAAGGGAGGATTGGCCTTCTCCCACCTCTGTCATTGCTGCTAGATAATGATTGACACGTTAGGACTTGGCTGTGCAGTCCCGCAGTGGTCTGTGAATACCCCATCTCTAAATGTTGCTTCTGAACACCAGTACTGAAGAGCTAACTGGGGAGGGTTGGGAGGAGCGTGGCTAGAAGTGAATCTGGAGTGTTAAAAGGATGCACAAAGATATAGTATCCCTTATGCATGGTGTTTGTTGCTATAGCATAGAAAGCAAAATGTGCATACTATACCTCTGCTCCTGAGGGCCATGATAAAACCCAGGTGGTGGGTTTGAGACTAAACTTCTCCCTGCCTGGTTGTCACATTGTGGCCATGGTGTGATTTGCCTCCTAACTAGAGGTGTGTACTGCATCCCTTGGCTGCTCAGCATTGCAGTTTGCCCTCATCTTAGCTACAGTAAAAGGCTGGGTCTTCAGAAGGGAAGAATCTGTTGCCGAGGACCAAAGCAGTAGACTCAGAGCTAACCTCTAGTGTCTTCCTTTAGCTTTTGAAGCACTTCTAGGACTATTGAACCTAAGGGCTGTTAGGAGTCCAGGGACATTGCCCTCCTTCATGAAGGGGAAGAAAGAGGGTGTTACTACAGGAGACAAACTAGGGTAAAAGAGTTGAAGTAGCTTGACAAAATTGTTAATACCTTCACATAAGGGATAGTATACCTCTGGCTGCCATCAAACTTCTTGTACTCAGACTGGTGATTTACGGTTTGTGCTCAGGCAAGGTGCAGTTCTTGAGTCAACTACCTGCATATTCCTTCATCTCTTCACAAGTGTTTAGATTAGCCTGTTTCTGCCCCTTATTCTTCCACTCAATATTCTGGCATAATTTATAAATCCCCCCCTCATAACTAACGAGTCCATGTATTTTAAAAACTTACTTTTAAGTTAGTATTTAAATGGTCAGAATTTTCTGTGTGTTACTATAGTAACTTTGGTTGTTATCCTTTAGGTGAAGATGAAAGCTGAGTAAAACCGGTGTGCTCATCCATGGGAAGTAAGCATAACTTCTGGTCTTGTTCTGAGCGGGTGAAGTAACGGAGGCTTCTGGGCATTGAGCTTCACCTTTGAATCGGTGAATATTGAGAAATGGGTACGAGTGAATACTTTAAACTTGGTACCTGTTGTCAAACTGTGGGGTCAACCACCCTCACCCTGTCTGGGCTTGGTACCTTGGCAACAGTGGTTAAAATACCTGTCTAGGTGTGGATTTGTAGAAGATGTTTCATAAGCACTGTGGGGATAACATGTGGATATTCTTCCAGTTCAGGAGCCGAGCATGAGCACATCCAGCATGATGCCCAGTGGTACATGGAGGGACCAAGAGATCAAGAGAAGTAAGTAGTTAGTGTCCTTCTACTGCTGTGGGAGCTCAGTGGCCCAGCACCCTGTGAGGTATTACATAGTTCCTGCCTGGAATTTGCCCTTGATTAATCTTAATTTTATATAAAACTTCTGAATCTTTCTTTTGTAGAGCAATGATATAACCATTGTTCAGGGCTTTTCAGCCCTGCAGCATCAAATAAACTGTCCTGAATGCTGTTGGTGGTCAAACAAATAACTGTTTCTGTATTCTGGCTTCAGTGAGCAGGGTGGGTGATTGTCAGCAAGGAAAAAGGAGCAATAGAGCAGCTTCCTCATGTGTTAATCCAACTAGAAGCTGTTAAAAAGCAACTTTAATGAAATATTTCGGTTAACATTGAACTTCTGAATAACCTGGAATATAAACTTGGCACATACAAGAGCATAGGCAGATGGTGATTTAGGGAAATAAACTAAGAGCTGGAATTAATGACCTTTTCCCTCTGATTTACCACTAAAACTACAAAGAGGAACTTCAGATATTTAAAAACTTGTGTGAGAAGCAACATGCAAGGTACCCTAACTCAGGAGTCACAGGTAAGTAACAGATACACCACAGGTGAACCTGTGAGATGCAAAGCCAGCGAGATTGAATCGTGTGTCTGGTCACTGCTCCTCTTGTTCTTAGGGTAGTAAAATAAAGCTCTTCCAGATCTTTGAAGTTTATGAAGCAGATGAAAATGAGAATGCCGTTTGTTTAATCTCACATCTTACATGAGGATTTGTGGTCCTCAGGACCATTTGATGGATGCACAGCCCATTGTGATGCACTGACTCTCTTTCTGTGTCCTGATGCCTGATCTCTGCTGGCATTGTTAATGCTCTTGCTAATTGTGTACTTTGCACTTGCAGATGAAGATGAAGTCTGAATGCAGGGAAGAGGAGCCAGGAATATGCAACTTTCAAAAATAAAATACTGAATATTTATCAACAGTTTCTGTTTTATTGCAGTGTATTCAGTGAGTGAGCAAATCTGTCCTGTGCACTGTGGGTGAGTGGGGAATGCTGCCACAGATGAGGCTGTGGAAAGGGAATGCTGCATGGGGAGGGCTGGGGATATTGGGTCCTGCAAAAGAGAAACCACTCATCACCAGTAAGAACGACTGATACATAAATAGGGTATTGTTTTCTTGCTGGGGTTGTGCCATGGGCTTCTCTTGTAGTTAGAAAGCTCCAGTCCCAGGCTGGCTGCATTCCTGGCAGCGTGTGCAGCCACAGGCGCCTCTGCGAAGTGACTGCAGCAGTTCCTGGTTTTTATAAGCTACACTTGCACCTAAGGCACTTGAAGTATTCCTGGAAGTTTCACCCATTCCGTCCCCCATCTCGGGGCCTGTCTATTTAGGTCTTAGAATTCTAAAGGTTTACATGTGCCTGGTTGGTTTTTAATAGTTTTCTTGGTGAGGACTCTAGTAATTAAACCTGAGATGCCAAAGTTGGAGTGCTTTGGAAGCCGGGGAAGTGCTGGGTTTGGCTCTTGCAGCCCACACTACCAAGGTTCATGTTGCTTCATTTGATTCTTTGGACAGCTGTACTGCACGCATAGGTAGTTCATGCTGTCACTTGTTAAATATAATCCTTCCCTTAAATACAAAGTAGTTCAGTGTGTTAAAATACACCAGTGGTAGCTCTGGCCATACAGCTGCGCTGTAACAAGGTTTTGCCCTGCAGTAGCAGAAGGAGTCATGAACATTTGGCTGGGAGCTGCCCTGCCAGACTAGAAAAGACCAAAATAAATGAGATTTAATCTGGCAAAGTCAGAGGAAATCCTTAAGGTGTGTCTGAGTGCCCGGTTCTGTGGGGTTAGTGCTCTGCTGGAATACAACTCACTTCTGCTTTAAATCCTTGCCAGGACCTGGTGCAGTAAAAGCTGCTGCCTGCTGCTTTTCACTTCATCCTGCAATCCTGCAGTCAGGTGTGGGAGAACTGAGGAATTTCACCCTTTGAACTCTTTTATGGCATTATCTAGAGTCTGACAAGGCTCCAGCAGAAACGGTTTTGTGGTTTCTCTATAGCTGCACTGCAAGGGGTTGGTTTTGGGTGTCTTTGTCTCCACAGCTGCTGCAGGCTTGCACAGCCTTTTTTCCTCAAATTCTGTTATTTTCCAGTGACTTGTCCCAATTTCTTTGCCACTGTTGCAGCGCTGGCAGCTTCCTCTGTGAAACTGTTCCAATCTGGATCTGTTTCTGGCATTCCATGTGCTGAACTTCACCTCCTACCACTCCTTCGCAAGTAAACACAAAGTGTTTTGAAATGGGAGGCGTTTTGGGCAATAGCGAGAAGTCCCCCGATGCCTTTCTGTTGCTTGGAGAGGGGATGGAGTGGAGGTTTTCCATCCCCAGCTGGGCACCAGCCCCTGGGTTACTGTGACCTCTTAAGTAAAAGTCAGGCTGAGAGCAGGTAATAAACCATGTGGATGACGAGGGAGTCCTGTCCCAGCCTGGTGCCAGCCCTGCCACCATGTCCCTGTGCCATGAGGGGCTTGGGGGTGATGGACAGTGAGCGGTGCCCCAGCAGCAGAGCTGTGGCCCCCCGGGAAATGCAAACAGGCTGAAGTGGTTTTGCAATGCTTACACAAACTCAACCTCTGCCCGGACTGGGCTATGCTGTGTGGGGAAAGCTGGGAGCGGCTTCCCAAGGGAAGGGGAGTTCAGCCTGGATCAGTTACCAACAAACCTGAACTGCTTCCTGCGGGCGCAAGGGAAGGCCCCACGCTGCAGGTGTCGCCCATTGTTCTGAGTTGGATGTTGATTTTTCATCTCTCTTGTTTTCTCTTTTCCCCTCGGGGTTTTGAAGGGCTGGAGCTGGCCCTGGCCTGTTGCCATTTGTTCTGTAGCACACAAGCCAGAGCCAGGAGCAGCTCGCTGACTGTGCTCGCTGCAGCTCTCCCAGCGCAGCCAGTGAAGGATGCTTTCCCAGGAACAAAACCAGTGCCCCCATCCCTGCAGCCCCTGTGCCAGGGTCGGTGCTGGTGCCACACGGCATTCCCAGTGCCTGGAAAGCGGTTCCTGCTCTTTCATGATTTACTGGCATTAGAAGCCTTTGCTCTGGAGCTCCAGCACTGTCGGTGCCCCCACGGCTCCCCTGGGCTCGGCTCTCCAAACCCGAGCTGCCGGCACCCGGGATACCGGGATCGGTGCTGGCGCAGGCACTGACACAGGCCTGGGAATGTAGGAGGGCGGCAGCTGCCTCCTGCACCCCAACCCCGCTGCTCTGCTGCCTGTCCTGCCGCCCCCAGAGCCAGCGGCGCTGTGCGGGCGCTGGCACGGGGTTAACCCCCCCCCGGGCCAGGTTTGGGGTTGGTCTCCCCCCTTTTCTCACCCTTTCCCCCCCAGCTCAGGCCTGGGGGGAGGTCGGTGCTGGATGGAGGGGGCGGATCGCAGCCCCGGGGGGGGGCGAACCCGCGCTGCCCGAGCGGCCCCGCCCCGCCCGGCCCCGCAATGGCGGCGGCGTTCACCGCCCTCCGCGTCCTGCTCGGGCTCTTCTTCCTGCTGGCGGGCGCCGGGAAGCTCTCGGAGCTGCCCTCGGCCGAGCTGCACCGGCACATGGTGAGCGGGGGGAGCGGGCCGGGTGGGTGCTGCGAGCCGTCGGGGCGCCGGGGGGCAACGAGCGCCCCGGGGAGCGGGGCTGAGCGCGTCGGGTGCGGGGCAGAGTTGGGGTCGTGCCCGCAGCCCCGGCTCAGGGCTGCTCCGCTCGCTCGCTTCCAGAGCTCGCAGTTCGTGCGGTTCGCAGAGGTGTTCCCGCTGAAGGCGCTGGGGTTCGCCCCGGAGCCGGGCCGGTACCTGCAGGCTGTGGGCTGGGTGGAGGCGGTGGCCGGGCTGCTGCTGGCGTTCGGGCCGCAGCTGCTGCAGGAGATCAGCAACTTCATCCTCAGCGTCCTCATGATCGGTGAGAGCCGGAGCCGGGTCCCCTGCGCGGGGCCTCGGGGGGCCCTCGGGCAGCGACCCCGTCCCCACGCTCTGCTCCTCGCCCAGGTGCCATCTACACGCTGCTGGTGCTGCGGGAGCCCTTGGCCATGTGCGCCCCGGCCACCGTCTGCCTCGGCCTCCTGCTGCTGCTCAACATCCGCGGGCACGCGGACCCCCCCAAGCCCAAGTTCGAGTGATGGGAGGCGGGAAGCGGTGCCCTTACGGTGTCTTATGGGGGGGCAGCATCGCGTCCTGCGCTGTGACCCGCTGCTGAGGCACCGAGTGTCCTCCTGCTGCTGCAGGGACCCTGGCGCTGGGTGCCCCACGCTGCAGAGCTGGGGCCGATGCTGTTCCAGCAGCTCCGTTGCTATCGCACAAGGTGTCCGGCTCTCCCCGGTGTTTGGCCGCACCGAGCTGGGGCTGGCACTGCTCTCCTGGGGGGGGCTTTCGTACTTTGGAATAAAACCTCTTGTTTTTCATGTCTTGCCTCCCCCTGGTTGTTTCTGCCTCCCTCCATGCTGAGCTCAGTGGGAGCTGAGGGGACGTCGTGGTCCCTGGGAGGAGTGCAAGGGGACAGGGGAGAGCCTGTGTGGGGACAGGAGGCCACCCAGAGCCACCCAACGATGTGCCAAGCCACTTGCTGCACATCCAGGGAGGTGACAGCAGCAGCGTGACCCCCCCAGACCACGTGCCTGGTGTAGACACGTGCATTTTGGGGATCTTGCTGCAGTGGCATCCACATCAACAGGGATCCAGATGGACACAGCCAACGCCATCCCCTCGGGATGAACCCCAAGATCATGTTTGAACCCCCTGCACCTCCCAGTAGGCAGCTGGGATGGCTGGGAGGGGAGAGTGGATGGCTGGGATAACCCCCCCTGTACCCACAGTGGGACCCGAACCACCTTGGGTGTCCCAAAGGAACATCCACAAATTGCAAGGCCTTGCAAAGCATTGAGCTGGATCCTCACGGAGTCGGGGGGGGGGGGGGGCCTAGGGTGCTGCTCGCCCTCAATCCAGCTTTGAAGCCAACAGGAGCACAAAGAGCTGCAAGGAGGCAGATTCCAGCTTTGATCCCTTTCAGGGCATCCCTCTTTTCCCCCAGCTGCCGGCTGTGGAAACTTGACCCTCCACCGCTTTCATCCCGGCGTGGGTGGGAAAAGGCCCTGGGAATTGGTCTGAGATGGGTCTGGGAGGCCCCCCGTGCCCCAGCAGCCGGCGCAGGGGTCTTAGCATGGCTCCAGCAGGGAATCCCCCGTTACAAACACACGCAGGTGCTCTCCGCACCGCTGCTGTCCCGCAGGCACCGACCCCACCGGGGCTTGGGGTGGCAGAGGAGGGATCAGACAGCCCCTGCTTGCCCCAGCACTTAAAGCCTTCCCCAGCCTGCCTGGATCAGACAGCGAGGAGCAGCCGGAGGAACGCAGCCGGTCCAGCCCAACGCGGTGGGTAAGTAACCAGCGTGGCATGGGTGAGATGGAGCATCCCCCATGCTAACAGGGCTGGGGGGAGGAAAAGGGAAGGGGGACCACTGAGGGTGCTGGGGGCTCCTTGGGGGTCTAAAGCAGGCTCTGCAAATCAACTGAAGGCCCCCAGGATGAGCCCTGGATCCCCCCCATGCTTGGCAGCTCATGCCCTCCATGTTTCAACCCAGTGCTGGGTGCTGCGTGTGCTGAATCTGGCCCTGCCAGGCTGGAAAACACCCGCTGGGTGACTCAGTGCTGTTGGCGAGGTGTGGGCAGGCAGTGATGGGAGGTGAAAGCTGCAACCCTGGATACAGCCATTGCAGCACAGGGTGGTTTTCCATGGCCAGGACTGCGAAACAGCAGTGGCAAACCTGCCTGGCGCAGGGCTTGGGATGCAAGGGGCTGCCAGCCCCATGCTTATGAACCCCTATCCATGGGGTCTCCATTCTGGCGCTTGCTAAGCCAGTGCGTGACTACCCCATGGATGGGCTCTGTGGAGGGATTCAGGGTGCTGAGGGGTGTTAAGCCCCTCAGCTGCCTGCTGGAGCCAACACAGCACCGCTGGCTGCTCCCTCTGGGCATGAGGAGATGTGGTTGGGTTGGGCTGGGAGAGGATTCCAGACCCTCTCATCTCCTGCGATGCTGGAGGCTGAGCCCCGCTGGCAGATGATGGCATTCCCACAGGATGTTCTGCCTCCAGACCCCACCAGCTCCTGCTGGTGCCGTTGTGCCACTCACTGTGCCCCATCTTCACAGGATCCCGGGATGAACGGCTCGGCGCTGGAGCCGCTGCCAGCAGGGCACCCCGACCAGTGCGTGCCCAGTGACCCGGTGCAGTTCGTGCTGGTGCCCGCCGTCTACTGCCTGGTGCTGTGCGTGGGGCTGCCGGGCAACCTGGTGGCTTTGCTGGTGTTCCTGCAGAGCGGCAAGGTGAGGAAGGCCATCCGCATCTACCTCATCAACCTCACGCTGGCCGACATCCTCTTCAACCTCACGCTGCCCCTCTGGATCCCCTACTACCTGGCAGGGGGGAACTGGCTGCTCTCGGAGGCCGCGTGCCGCCTGGCCGGTGCCGCCTACTACCTGGCGACCTACAGCGCCATCACCTTCATGGCACTCATCAGCTTCAACCGGTACAGCGCGGTGCGGGCGGCGCGGCGCGAGCTGCCGCTGACGGGGCCCCGGGGTGCCGCCGTGGCCTGTGCCCTGGCCTGGCTGCTGGGGCTGGGCTGTGCCGTGCCCACCCTGGCCACGCACCAGACCTTCCGCACCCGCGCTGGAGCCACCGCCTGCTTCGAGCAGCACGGCCGGCAGCGGGCGTACGCTTACGCCATGGTGGGCTTCTTCAGCGTCGCCTTCCTGGTGCTGCTGGGCACCTACGCCTCCATCGCCCAAGCGCTCTCGGTGCCTGCCGCCGCCTCGCCGGGCTCCCACCGGCAGCAGGCGCGAGCCATGGTGCTGGGGATGCTGCTGGTGTTCGTGGTGTGCGTGGCTCCCTACCACCTCACGCTGGCGCCCTGGGTGGGCACCCGGCCCCCCACGCCGCTCTGCGGGTCCCCCGGCACCCTGGATGTGCTGCACATGCTGAGCGTGGCCCTGCTGAGCCTCAACAGCTGCCTCGACCCCCTCGTCTACTGCTTCTCCATCCGGCACTTCCGCGCCGACCTGGGGCGGACCCTGCGCAAGATGGGACGGTGCCTTCCGCTCCCCCCATCGGCCCCCTCCGTGCCTAGCGCCCGCGCATCCTCCTTCGCCTCCTCATAGCAGGGTGGGCACCGGGGTCCTGCCCACAGCCTGCCCCTGTGCCACAGTCCCATCAGGATGGGGTCCCTGGTGGCAGGATAGGGATGGGGAGCAGTGTGGGGGGAGCTCTGGCTTTGTGCACCCTTCCTACTCCTCCCACCCTGCTCTGCTCACTGCGCATCCTCCTGTGCTCACAGGCCCACGGCTTCTGTTCACATGTGGATCCTGCCCCCGGCATTCCCAGGCACTGGAAGAGCTGCTCACCCGGTGGGGGAGGGGCAGAGCCATGGTGGGATGTGGTGAGACAGGATGGGGAAAGATGCGCTGGGGTTCCTGTCCTCTCCCAGGGATCTCCATCCCTCAGGGACATGCGTGATCACAGACACCCATGGCATGACCTGGGCTGCCTGGGAAGGGGCCATTTGGGCTCCTGTGGCTGATCCCATTCTTCAGCATTCCCCAGCGTGATACACGCGTCCCTCCTGCTCTCGGCTAGGATTAAACATGAATGAGCCAAAGGCTTCCCTGGTCACTTTGCTGGTGGGTGCGTGTCCTGCTCCCGTCCTGAGCCCCCCAGCCCCAGCTCAGTCCCACTCCTGCAGCAGGAGCCTGCACTGGGGGCTGCTCGCAGTGTCCCTGGCACTGGGATGGGTGGGTGATGCCGTGCTGGTCAGTGGTGGGATATTAAAGGCTGCTCATCTGCCAGCGGGGAGGTGAAGGGGTAAGAGCAAGGCTGGAATCAGGGTGATGGGGTCTCCATGTGCCGTGGGAATTGTGCACCACAGTGACTGAGGAAAGCCATGGCACAGTTAAGTTATTGTGGGCTGTAAGGGCAGCAGGGTGCCCGTGGTGCCCAGGCACTTTGCATGGGATGAGCCGGATGGAGCTGGTCACCATGTGCCTCAGTGCCGTGTCTCAGCAGAGCCAGGGCATGGCCAAGGCTGCCCCTGGCCCACACCCAGCCCTGGCCCCCCCCATCCTCGACCCTTTTTTCCCCTTTTGAAGTTCCTATTAAATTTTAATTCCTTTATATAACTGCGCAGGGGGGTGGCAGAGCTCTGCTCCCCGCACGCAGCAGGAGCAGCCATGCACTGGCAGCGCAGGGTGCTGCAGGGCCTGGAGTGGGCTGGGGCTGGGGGCCCCCTCCCCGGGGGCAGCAGGACTTGTGGGGGGCTCTCTGCATGCCCCAACTCCACCTCTGGTGTCCAGGGAAGGGACTGTTCATTGCGAGAGGACGGTGATGGGGGCCTCAGGGCTCCTGAGCAGATGGGGTTGGCTCTGCAGAGTCTCAGTGCTGGGTGCAGGGCCTGGATCTGGCTTTGCTTTGCTCTCCCCACGGCATGCTGCTCCCATGCTGCCTGTGCCACTCCAGGGAAACACACATGTCCATCCAATCCCTCTGGATGACTGGTAATGTGATCGCTGTGGCTGCCCCATCCCTGGCAGTGTTCAAGGCCAGGTTGGACACAAGGGCTTGGGGCAAGCTGCTCTAGTGGAAGGTGCCACTGCCCCGCGGCAGGGGTTGGAACTGGATGAGCTTTAAGTTCTCTTCCAGCCCAAACCAGGCTGGGATTCCATGATTCTCAGAATCCATGATTAACCCCCCACTCCAGGCATTTGCCTGGGCCGTGTCCCACCATGCCTGGGGCAGGGGCTCCCGCTCACCACGTTGGCAGTTTCATGCCCAGTGTGACACCAGTGCCAGGCACGTGCCGTGGCTCCCACCACCGCACAGCAACGCATTAGCCAGGTTATTGTGCTGCTGCACTCATAACCCACGCGTTGCCATCATTATTGGTGCTGTTGCTGTTATTATTATTATTAGCAAATTGCACAGTGCCGTGCGAGGGGCTCCACGGGCGGGTGACAGCCCCCGGGCCCTCTGTCTGCTGCATCCTTGGGGCTGTTCCGGTTACCAGGGGCTGTCCTGGTACCCCCGTACATCCCGGGCAGGCCGAGTACCCACAGGCGCGGGTGAGTGGCGGGTCCCAGGGTGCCCCCGCTGCCCCGGGGGATGCTCACGGGTGGGTACCACCTCTCCGACAGCAGAACCCACGCCCCAAGCCCCGCCATCGGCATCTCCCGGCCCCGCCGCGGCCCCGTCTCCTCTCCCCCCTCCACTCCGCACATCGGGGCCGGGGGGCACCGGGAGGCGGCGGCAGAGCCGCACCGGAGCCATTTTGCACCGCCGCCGCCCGCTCTGACTCCCGGTGAAAATCCACCGCCGTGTCTTGGCTGCGCCGCGGCGGCGGCGGCGGCGGCGGCCCCGCTCCGCACCGCACCGCTCCGCGCCCATCCGCGCTGCACTGCGGGGCCGCCGCCACTCGCATGCTGCCGCCTGCCGTGCTCCCAACCGAGCCCAGCCGTGAGCAGGCGGGCCGGGAGCAGCCGGGCCGGGCCGTCGGGGAGCCGCCCGGCAGCGGACGGAGGATGTAGGCGGCGGGAGCGGGGTAAGAGCTGCGGGGACCGGTGCGGCACCGACCCCGGGGGATCCGCGGTGCCCAGCGTGGGGGGATGGGGGGGGTTCGGGTCTCCCCATCGCGGCATTTGGACGGGGACCCATCCGTCCCCGCCGTGTGGTGCTGGGGGAGGGAGCTGTCAAGATGGCTGGGGGCATCTCACCGGCACCGTGGTGCCCAGCTCAGGATCTCTCAGTGCGTGCGGGAGGAGGAGTGCGGGCATCCCCCCTCTCCTGCTGCGGGAGGCTTTGGGGAGGGGGCTGAAGACCTTGGTCCCTCCAGCCTCTTCCCCAGGAGGCGATGCCAGCCATCCCCAAGCATCCCCAAGCCATCCACCAGCCATCCAGGCGCCCTCCCCCTGCGGAGGGCTCAGGCCGGGGTTGGGCAGGCCCAGGACCCCTCCCCAGCCCGGTGGTCTCCCCCCAGCCCAGCCTGGGAGCCAGGGAGGGTTGGCGCTGGGTGCAGGAGCCGCGTCCCGGCTAGGTCTGGGGCTGCCGGCGGGTGCTGGGGCACGGGCAGAACTGTGACTTTCACCGTGCATCCAGGCTCCACAGTAGAACCCAGCCTGGCAGGCAAGGGCTGCATTTTGGGGGCCTGGGCCTGGGTATCTCTCTCTTGTCGCTTCCCTGGACGGCTTGGTTTTGTTGGAGGAGCCAATCTGGTCCCTCCACCCTGTGCCAAACCTGCAGAGCAAGTTGGCTCTGGGACCGCTTCATCTCCCTCCATCCCATGACATCCAGCCGTGCACGTCACCTCCCTCATGGGGTGCAGGGAGCCATGGGCACAGGGAGCTGTGTGCCTGCAGCAGGTCCTTGCCTGCTCCTGGGGATGGGCACGGAGCCCTGAGCGAGCAGGGGGGGACAGAGCTGGGCTGCTGGGTGCTGGTTACCCCTGTGGGTGTCTGGACTGGGAGCAGGTGGCCTCAGGTGGTGTAAACCAGGGCAGGATCTGGCCACCAACACAGGTTCTCCTTTAGGAAATGGATGTAATTTCCTATCTCTCCCGGTTCCGGGTGCTCCCACTGTCCTCCCGCACGCATCCATGGCTCCCAGCCCTTGAGCACCCTGTCTGCTGCGGGATGGAGTGTGGGGAGGGCCACTGGGAGACCACAGCCGCGCTTGGGAGGCTGGAAGGAGCACATCAGCCCTTTCAAAGCATTAGTCAAGCACCAGCAGGGCTGACAGGGAGAAAAATCACCATCAAAGCGGCTGTGGAGCATCTGAGCTGGAGGGACCCTCTTGGCTGTGGGGGTGGTGAGTGTATTGGTGCGGGGTGGCGTGGGCATGAGCCATGTTTGGGGCTGCTTTGGGTGTTGTTACCTCACCGAGCCTGGGCACCAGGAGCATCTCTGCTGTGGGAATGGGGTGACACAACCGTGGTGTCCTCATCCAGCCTGGACAAGTCAATGCTGAGACCTTGGAGCCCACATCTCCCTCCTGAGTGCCAGGGCTTGTGCCATGTGGGCTGGAGGAGCAGCCACCAGCGCCCCAGCCCCGAGGCAGAGCCGTGCCGGGACCTGCAGGATACTGAGCCCATGCAGGAGCCCCCAGGCTGGTGTAGTGCTGGTGTATGGGTCTCCATGGGTCTGCCCACCCATGAAGGCAGGGTCAGGCTCCACACTGGGGTCTGTACCAAGCGGCGCTGCTGCGGCTGGGGCTGGGGCTTCAGATCCAGGTTTTGCAGATATTCCTGTCTCTCTGACAAGCTGATCCAAAACCCCGGATCCCACCCAGCCAGAAATTTGGATCTGGAGCCAAAGGTGACTCTTGGCCCTTATTGCTATCACGGGCGAAGGTAAAATGTGGATCTGAGCAGTGCCACGAGGAGCCTGGATCCAGCTCAGGAGCTGAACGCGGGGCTTGTGCTTCTTCTGCCCATCGCATCGGGTTTCCTGAAATAGCCTGTTGAAGAGCAGAGCCGGCAGGGACCGAATGACGGGTCACCAGGGGGGTGGAAGCCCCACCACGATCCTGGCTGCCTGCTTCAAGACGTTGGCAGCCAGCAATAATAGTAATACACGGTGCCATTGCCGGGAGAGCGCAGCGCTGGAGAGCTAAGAATAGCTGGTGAGACGTGCCAGAGCCGGGGGATGCGCGGGGAGGGCCGGGGGCTGGACGTGTCCTGGGGACATCCCGGTGATGGGTGGATGGAGGTGGCAGCCACCTCCCTCGCAGGGGGGGGACATCCCTTTGGTGAAGGCGACACGGGGCAGGGGGGCGGCAGGGGAGGGGGACATGTGCAGAGCGGTGCTTGGTGCTGCTGACCCCGCACAATGCCCATCAGCATGGCCTTGGGGCTCTGCCAGCCCCCAGAACTGGGTGTAAAGCCAAAGTGGCTTCAGGGCTGCGGCTCTCTCAATGGCCTTGTGATGCGCAGTCCCCCTGTGAGCAGCCGCATTGGGGGGCCACCCCAAGAGCCAAGGAAGGGGACAGGCTGTGAGCTCAGCACCCCACACTCACCTCCCCCAAGCTGGGCAGGGTCGAGCCCCTTCTGTTTCCCCAGGCCAGGCAGGATTGATCTCCTCCTGCTCCCCGTGCCCGGCGCCCAGCAGCTCATCCCCAGGGCTGTATGGCATCGGCACGGCCACCCCAGGCATTCAGCGGAGCAGCAGGGAGGCTGGATGCTCCCTGCCCTCCATGGCGGTGGCACGTGGCAGCGGAGCAAGTGCCCATCAGGTTAAGCAGAATTAATTTGTACTTTCCTTGTTTCTGTGGGGCCAGGGGTCCTGAGGATGCTCAGTGTCCCCCTCACTGTGCTCCTGTGTCACTGTCCCCCGCATCCAGCTCCCTCCTCCCCAAATGCTGGAGCAGGAAGGAGCCATCACATGGTAGAAACCGCCTCTTGGAGGAGGCTTCTCCTGGTCTTTGTCTGGTGCTGCCAGAGCAGGGAGCTGCTCTGTGGGTCCCTTTGATGCCACCCTCGTGCCCCAGGGCGCAAGTGGTTCAGTGCCGAGACACCCAAGTGTTGTTTGGAGCCTGGAACTTGGAAGAGCATCACCAGCACCCACAGACCGTGCAGGGATGGAGCCAGAGCTTCAAGCCGGTGCTGGTGGGCATGGGGGCTGCTGTGCAGTGGTGCTGCGCTGGTGGTGCCGGTGGCTCCTGGCAGGCACCGAGTGCTGATGCTGCTTTTCTGGGGCTCATTCTGTGTTGCTCCCGGGGGGCTGGTGGGAGCTGGGCACCATGCCCCGTCCTGGTGCAGTTCCACTGCAGCCAAGTGCGGGGTTTGGCTCCTTCCCCGGCACCAGGACCTGGTCGGCAGCGAGTTGTGGCTCTGAGCGAAGCCAGGGGATGCAAACACTTCCCAGAGCTGCCAAGCCCCAATTAATAGCCTGTGAATCATGATGCCGTTGGAAGAGCAGATGTTTGCGGTGCGGTTGCCAGTGCTTGGTGTTTCACCAAAGGTTTGTTTGGCCTTAAACAGGCAGCTTCGGGCCCCAGGCAGTGGTAGGAGCCTCGCTCCCTGCCTGGCCTCTCCTCGGCAGGGCAAGGAGCTGTTTGGGCTGGGAATTAGCTGGAGTTGGTGGTGAGCAGAGCGGAGCGGCAGAACAGCCTGTCTGTGGGTGTGTGGGGGTGCAAGAGGACTGTGAGAGATGGAGGTACCAAACCCCGGGGTGATGCCCAGTGGGGGACCTGTTGGTGTCCCAAACCCGGCACTGCAGGGCAACGCCATGCCCCCAAGGGGCTGGAGGGGCTGTGGTGGAACCAGGGATCCCTGGTTTGGGGATGATGAACTGGTTGTTAACGGGGAAACGCTGCGTGTGTTGGATGGGGATGTCCCTGCTATGGCGGTGCCAGCGATGGGTTCGGTGTTTCATGTCATGACATTCATGTGCTCAGGGCTCTTCTGGACCCTCTCTGGGTGGGGGGGGAGCTCAGGACAGCCCCACGCCGGGGGTGCCAGTGGGTTTGTGGGTGTCGGGGAGCTGCAAGGAGAAGACAGCGTGAGGGGTTTGGGGACGCTGTGGGGTGGGAACTGTGGGGCTGTGGAGCGCAGTGCCCATGGGTGCAGGGGTGAGGAGCAGCCGCGTGTCCGCGATCCATCCCTCATCCCTCCGTCATCCCTCATCCATCCCTTCCTCCATCCCTCATCCCTCCATCCGGTGGGCGGTGCGTGGGCAGCCCCTTCCCGGGGGCGCGTGGCTGCGCACGGGGGTGTGTCCCCGGCGCGTGGGGACGCGGGATCCGCCACCGCCGCCTCGCCACGAGCGGGACGGTGCCGGCGCGGGCCCGGGCGGGCAAAGGGAGCGCGGCCGTGACCCCCGGGGCGGGGGGGGGGGACGGGACACAACGCCGGCAGCGCTGGGGGCCGCTCGCTGCGTGGCCCGGCCGCGGCATGGGCAGCCCGCAGGGATGCTGTAGGGGGGGAGCGCATCCCGCAGCCGCCGCACCGCTCCGGGGCTCCCAGGCGGACCCGAGGGCTTGACAGCCGCGGCGGAGGGTGAGTGCGATGGTGCGGGCAGGGAAAGGGGGTGCCGGGTGGGATGGGAGCGGGTCTGGCTGCGTGCAGGGGGGTCCGTGCCCCATAGAGCCCCTCTCGTGGGAGAACCTCACTTTGTGACCAGCAGTGCCGGTGCAGCCGAGTGCCCCCCAGCAGAGCGGGAGCCCCCCGGCAGCCTTTGGAGCTGCTCCTAACCCTTTCCTGCCCGAATCCTCCTCCTTGGCAGCCACCTCCTCGTCTCGGTGTGCAGCGTATGGCTCCCGGCCAGCCCTCGCCCAGGCAAGCCTCGGCACAGCCTCGAAGCTCACGGAGCCGGGATGGGGTGCTCCCAGCCTCCCTCTCCTCCCTTTCCCTGCAGGGCTGCACTGGGCTAGGGGCTGTGCATGCTGGGGGCCAGGGGCTGTGCAATGGGAGCAGGGGGCTCGGTATGTTTGGGCTGTGAACGCTGGGGCTCCCAGGGTTGGAGCCCATGGGGAGCCCCGGCTCTGCCTGCCAGACGGCCCCGCTGCGGCGGAGCGGCACAGCCGGTGCTGACATCTGTGCTTCGAGCCCTGCCTGTGTTCGGTTCACTCCTTGGCACGGCTGCAGTGACAGTTGGGTCCCTCTGCACCTCCCCATGGATTTCCCCCACCACCTTGCTCTCCATGAGACCAACTGGTAATGTGTGGTGTGTTTCCTTGCAGGAGAAACTGAGGCAGAAGGGAGGGAAGTAGCAGAGTCCTCTCCCCATTCCCACCCTCCTCAGGCTTGATCCCACGCCTCACCCTGGGTTGTTTTTTCCTGCCAAGTGTTGCCAAGAGCCCGGGGGAAGCAAAGGCGTCCTGGAACACAGCTCCCGGCCGTGTCTGCCTGGGGCCTGGAGCCACCCGGCTCCTCCTGTCGCTGCGTGGCACATCCCTGGCCTGGGGCTGCTGGTGGGGCCGTGGGGCAGCTGAGTGCGGTGCATGCTGGTGGATGGCATGGTGGTGGCCATGGTGGCAGTGGTGCTGGCCGTGGTGGCAATGGTGCTGGCCATGGTGCCAGTGGTGCTGGCCGTGGTGGCAATGGTGACCATAGTGGCCATGGTGGCAGTGGTGGCCATGGTGTTGCTCCCCCTGCAATTACCCCACCTGTGATCGCTGGGAACCGGCTGCATGTCCTGACCCGCAGTACCGCTGTGCACGCTGAGGCTCGGGATCCCCCATCCCCGGGGATGACCCAGCCTGCCCCTGCCCCTTGATGTGCAGCAGCCCCAGACAGGGCTGGGCAAGCACCCAGAGCAGTGCCCGCCACCGGGTGCCGGTAATTGCCCCGCTGCACAGGTCGGACGAGGACGGGTGCGGCGAGAGCCGGGCAGGGCACCCGGGGACACGTCCCAAGCCTGGGGGCTGGGTGCTGCTGGCTCTGTGTGGTGGGCTCGGGGTGCCCAGGGCAGTGCTGATGGGGACGCTGTGCCCACCCCAGAGCGGGGTGCTGGTGCCAGAGCAGAATGTCAAACCATGCAGATGAGGCTGCGGGAGCGGCTGATTGAAGGGCCCTGCCCCGCCTCGGAGTTGCAATCAAATATGCAAATGGCTCCTGAGGGCTATTAATAGCGGGGGGGGGAGGAGGCTGGTGCTCCTTGGAAGGATAAGGTGCTGGCTCCGTGTGTCCCAGGCACCCATCTCCCCGATGGAGGGTGATCCCTGCGGGCAGCCCATGGGCACCAGGAATGGCTTTGGCCCCCGTGACCCTCTGCAGGGGGGGTGTTGCCTGCGTGTCTCCTGTCCAGTGGGAATGGTGCCCGTGTCTGTGCGGGACAGCCAGGAAACCCCATGGACATCCCATTGCTGAAACTGCAGGGCTGAGGTTTGCCCCCGTGGGATTCAGACCTTAAACAAGGAGGAACTGGGTCCCTGGGGCGCTGCTGGGGGGTTACTGTGGCTTGGTCTGGTGCGGGGAGCTTAGCATCACCGTTTGGATGAAGGGAGGCAGGAGGGGCCTGGGGAGGGTGACTCCTGCCCCTAATCCTTCACTTTGTGCCTTCATCTCCCCTTCTCCTGGTTTCCTGCTGTTGCCATCAAGGCCCAGGATGTCCCTCTCCTGCCAGCTCCAGTATGAGCATGATGTGGGCTCCCACTGTGCTGCTGGGGGGGGACCATGCTGTCCCCAGTGTCCCCAGATGTGGGTCTTGGTGTATTTGGGCTCCACTGCAGCCCACTCTACCCTATCTGATGGGCTTTGGGAGCTGGGAGACTTTAGAAAATGGTGTAAGTAAAGCTGGAGACAACAGTAACTAATTATTTAAAATCTGAACCTGGTATAATTAGCCCAATTAACAGTCTCAGGTGATGTCTTCTTCCATCTGATAACGGCCTGAGGAAGAGGGGAATTAATTAACCCATCACTCTGACGTTTGTAGGTCACTGCTGGCTCCTTGTGCCCATCCAGGTGGGAGCAGGGGTGGTTTGGAGGTGCCCATCCCTCTCAGTGCAGGGGGTCTGTGCTTTGGGGGGCTCTGGGTGAGCCCATGGTGCTGGATGAGTGCAGGAAGGGGGGCTCTGGGTGAGCCCAGGTGCCAGCCAGGGGCGATGGGGTGGGGGGAGATGCTGTGGTCCGAGCCTGGGGTGATGGACTGCGGGACTGGGCTCGGTGTCCCCCGGGAGCACCACCAGTGCAGGTTCCGTAGTGGAAGATGCTGTAGGCCTTTAAGGTTGCTGTGGAAACAGTGGTGCTCGGTACCAGGAGGAGCCTCCTGCTTCCCATGCAGGGCCCCCCCATCACTGCAGGAGGGAGACCCCCATTCCCTCTCCTGGGACCGCACAGACCCCTCTGTCTGGGGAGGGACGTGGTGTCACAGCCATGCCCGTGCAGGCAGGTGGCATTGGGTGTTCGGCTCCCCATGGGCCGGGCCCCCTCCAGCATGGACCCCCCAACCCCAGCTTGTCCTTGGCATGGATGGTGGTTCCAGGCAGCGCTGCACATGCGTGCACACGCGTGCACCCCTCCGCGGCACAGGGTGCGGAGCGTGCCGAGGCTGAGCCCACGAGCAGCTTGGTGGGGCCCCGGTGCTGCTCTCAGGTCTTGGAGTTTTAATGAGGTAAATGGTATAAAAAGCTCCATTTGCCCTAAATGCCCATCCCTGCGTGAAGCTGCTGCCGGCACAGGCTGGGTCCGCCCCGGGAGCTGGGCTGGGGGCTATGGTGCTGGGCACATGCTCCCGGGCTGGGCACGTGGCAGCGGCAGGAAGAGGAGGAGGATGAAGGCGTTTTAGCACATTTGCAATCATTTCCCTCCTCCCCCCTCCAAGTTTACAGCTTACCTCAGCGGCTTATCAGCCTCCAATCTCATTAAATCAGGCAAATTGTAGCATCTGATATTTTATGGAGATGAAGGTGTGCGCCCAGACTCTATAATTATCAGCAAGGATGTATTTACAATACCTTGTTGCTAGTAAACAAAAAATAACTTCAGATCAAAGCGCTTTTACAGGGAAATAAATCTGCTGGTAGAGCCCTGCTGCGGCACAGAGATGGCGGTGCCGGGGTGGGCATCACATGCGGGTGACACATAGGGATGTCCCTGCTCCCACGTGGGACCATGTGCTGGGGCCATCCCCATGCTGGTGCCCTGTGCCTGGGTCTCCCTCGCTGGAATCCTCTTTGGAGCCCACCCCTCCAGCCAGGGATTTCCACCCTGGAGACCTCCTCAGCGCCTCTGCTGACGCGGGACCGGGATTTATTGGCACAGGCGTGTGAGCGGCGGCGGGCGCGCTTTGCCCCTCGGTCTGTCCCGGCGCTGGGAGCGCTGCGGATTACCGATGCGGTGACGCTGGTTTATTGCTGCCTGAAGTGGATTTATCTGTGCGGCGGGGCCCGGGCTTGCTGCCGCTATAAATCACTGCAGCGCGGTCAGCGCGAGCCGGAGCACGGTGCCTGCATCCCATCGGGCTGGGGTGTTCCAGGCTTCCCAGGGGTTTTCAGGATGGGCTCCCTGCAGAGCCATGCACCGTGCTGCTCGGCAGCAGGCACAGATCCTTCTCTGTCTCAATCTCCTGCCCGCTGAAACAGGAATAACACGGTGATAATGCTGCAGACGTCCTCTGGAAAGGGCTCTGAGGCAGATGAAAGCCCTACTTAAGAGTGAGGCCATTATTATTAATAACTCAGAGCAAGGCTGTAAATTCAGCCGACACAGCTATTATGGGAAATGAACCTGCTCCTGTGCTGGATCCAAGGCTGCCCAGCGTGGGATGGGGAGGGCGATGGCAACACGAGAGCAGGGCTGGCTGGGTTGTGTCTGCAGCCATTGGGGCAGCACGGCTGGAGGGGCCAACACCTCTTGACAGGCATTTGGTTCTCTGGGATGGTGTGAGGCGTGAGGGAGGGGACCCGGAGCATGGGTCTCCCCCCCAGCAGGAAACAAGGTGGCTGAGCTTTGCTACAAGGCTGAGGCTTGGCCAAAACTCAGCGCAGGGGTGACACTGGCTCTCGGGTGCGTGGCTGGAGCTGATGATGGGGAGATGAACCGTGATGCTGCATGATGGGCAGGACCTGCTGTGACCGGCCTGGTGCAGGCTGACTGTGCCCGTTTAGGGAGCATCCATGGGAATATTGCATCCATGGGAATTTTGCACCTTGGCAAAGGTTATATGAAAATAGAAGTAACCCAGTGCCAGTCATCACCCAGCACCTGCGGCCAGGTCAGCAAAAGGCAAAGGGCTGCTGCAGCCCCTGCTCCATAGGGAGAACTTCAGCTCTGGCACTGCCACCCCACTGTGGTGAGCAGCCCTGGGGCCGGTGGGATGTGGGTTGCCAGGATGGCAGCGCTGGGTGTGGGGCTGGGTAGGGGGTGCTGTGGGGTGCAGGGCTGTGGCTATGGGCTCGTGGTGCTGCTTGTACCTGACTCGGGAGCTTCTGCGGGGGAACGAGCTCTGATATAAATATCTTTGTGCTCAGCACACGACCTACTTTCCAGACAATGCCATTAGCCTCCCGACTCCCTCATTCATCTTCCACTGTCCTCCCCCAGCCCGCCCCGTGGCAGCACCCGCGCCGCTGCTGCGCTCCCGGCCATGGTGTGGTGAAGCAGGATGGGCGCCTGCCTTGGTGGCACCATAGGCACCCCCATGGTGGGGCTGGGGTCCCGTCCCCATGGCTGCTGGGGGGCTCTTGCTGCCTGGCCCATGTGCTGGCCTTGCAGGGGGTGGCTGGGTCCCCTTTGGGGTTTCTCCCGCCCATCCTAGAGGGTGCTCAGCTCCATCATCTCTTCCTGCTGCCTCCAAGGCCATTCCTTGGAACAGTCTGTGGCAAATGGCCTCATCCAGGGAATAGCCTTGCTGGGGACATCCTTGCCAGGGCAGGGAGGGAGCACAGCAGAGCAGCAGCTGCCAAGTATTGGCTCTGGGCTGGCCCATGGGCAGCGTGTGGGGATCAGGTCTCCCCTGAGTCCCCCAGAGCATCCCTGACACTGAAGCCACACATGTGGTTCATCCCAGGGCGATCCCGAGGGAGCTCCTACGTGGTGGCAGAAGCTGTGCCGCTCCGTTGGTGGGATTAGGGGTAGGTTAGGCAGAGGGGGCCTGGTCCTGGTGACAGCCCTGGAATCAGTGCTCCCCTTAGAGCTGGACATGCCTCCCTGGAGGCAGGGCAGCCCCGAGCCTGCTGCACACCTCCCTGTGCCCCGGGGCTGAGCCCCCGCTCCTCCCCTGCAGCTAGAATTAAGTATTCGCTGTGTATTGCTGGTAAATCCTGTAAATCTCTTCTATCTCTGAGCTCTTGTCGCAGGAATATCGGTGCTGTAATCCCTGCGGGGGCCCATCCCGCAGCCATGCACAGCTCCCCAGACCCTGGGAGTGTTCACACACCCGTAGATGAGGCCCTCAGTGCCATGGGTTAATGGTGGCCTTGGCAGTGCTGGGGTAAAGGTTGCTCTTGGTGATCTTAAAGGTCTTTCAATGTAGTTGATTCTATGATTCCATGACCGTGCTTCCTTTTCCTCACATCTTCCCATGCGATGCTTCAGAGGCTGGTGGTGGATCAGGACCCAGTGCCCATGGCAGAGAACCCCGTCACCACCCCTGCCTGTGCTGCCTGCTGCAAGGGCAGCACCGTCCCCATGCTGTATGTGATGGGGATGCCAGTGCCCAGCGTGGTCCCACCAGAGTGTTCCCCATTGCTGCTGTGCCCCCGCTCACCCTGTGCCCCCCTCACTCTGCCCTGTGTGGGGGCTGTGCTAAGAGCATTGTGCAGAATTATGTATTTAAATATTTAGGTTTTCATCAGCTTTGCAAATTAAGCCCATCCGTTAAAGCAGCAGTTTGGATCCTCCGCTGGGGAGCAGGGACTGTGCTGTGCCTCAGGCTCTGTGTACCCATCCCAGCACTGGCCCTGAGGGGTCCCATGGGTGGGATGCATCCTGGGAATGGGGCACAATGGCCCGGAGCATCCCTACCAACACAGAGACCAATGGCTCTGCTTCCTCACCATTCCCAGGTCCTGCTTGCTGGAAATCCTGGCCTCTGCGGCCCCGCTGCAAGAAGAACCATGGGATGGGATGGTGTTGCAAAGGGAACTGATTGGGTTGGGTGTTACTTGAACAGGAATGGGCAGATATGGTCGCTGCTGCTGCACTTGGTGCTAACGCCGTGCTGCCCCAAGCTCCCAAAGCAGCTTTGGAGTGATCCCTGGCTTAAGTCATTACACCGTGTGTCCGGGGATGCAAGTGGCTTTTTAAGCCGAGGCAGCACAGCCCTTCCTGCTGATGGAGCAGGGAGGAAGAGATGGCACAGCCTGGGGCAGGTATGGGGGGGCTGCCATGGGCCCCAGATGCCTGGAAAGGGCCCTCTGATGGAGCAGGTCTAACTCCTGGGGATGCCCGGAGCCCACTGCCTGCCTGGGGTTTGATGGGCACTGCAGCAAGGTGTCCAGTGGGGATGTAGGCAGAGCCCCAGGGCAAGCATGGTGCAGGGGGATGCCTCTGCTCATCCCTTCCCTTTGCTGCAGGTGAATATTTAGCACGTTGTTTTTGTGTCAGCTCTCTGTCCCATGGGGCTCCCTGGGGTCACCTGCATGTCCCCCGCTTCCCAAGCACTGGAGGGGCACCGGGGGAGTGTGCTGGCTGCTGCTGGCCCCCGGCAGCATGGGCAGATGTTGAGTGCATCCATGGGAGGAAAGCTGTCCATGGGCATAACCAGTGATGGGTGCTCATCCGTGCAGTGCAGTACCCATGAACCCTGCACCAGCTGGCATGGGATGGGGTCTCTGGAGCCTTGCTTGGCCTGAGGGTCCCTGCAGGGTGGTCTCCCAACCCAGTTGGCTTCTGCTGCTCTGGCTGTGGGGTCTCACCTCTGGCAGTCAGTCCCATGTGTCGTGTCCCAGCTCCTAGGGGCAGGATGAGCATCGCTGCAGGGCTGAAGGGTCCGGAGGTGCAGCTCACCCTGCCACCTCTGCCTCTGCTCACTCCTGCCCATAGATGCTGGCATGGCCCTTCCCTGTGCCACCTCTTTCCTTCTAAGCCAACTTCACTGTGGACTCTGGCTGCCGGCCCCGTCCTCTCGTGCAGGGCTTTTGAAGAAGTGGCTCTTCCACCAAGATCCAGGTTTGGGCTTTGTAGGGATGCCGCACCAAGCTCCCTTCTGCACTGGTTCTGTCCTGGCAGCTCTGAGATGCTTTGGTTCTCTAGGACACCTCAGAGTGTGGCTCTTGCTCTGGGGACATTGGCGCTGGGTACCTGGTGCCCAGGCTGGGATGTGCATGCAGGTTGGATGAAGGGGTCCTGCTCCCTGCAGCAGCAGCAGCTGGAGGCACGTGCCTTGTGCCAGGGAGTCCCGGTGCTGGCGGCCGTGTGGGATCCCTGGCAGCTGGGGTGCATCGTGGCCGTATTTCCTCGCTCTGCTCCAGGAGTAATTGCTCAGATGGGGATTTGGGGCAGCTCCCATCCCTCTCCCGGCATGGTAATGAGTGAAGAAGACTCAAAGACAAATGGCTCATTAAGAAGCAGTGCTGCATTGCAGGATTTTTCATCCCACCAACCGCTGCATCAGCAGAGGCAGCACCTCTCATGCTCGCTCTCCCCAACCCTGGAGAAGGATCTGCCAGGCAGCCAGTGCCAAAATTAATCTTGTGTTTAATAACCTGATAACCTGCCGCTCCCGCCCAACGGCCTGTCCTCAGCATCCCGGTGCATGGAGGCAGCGCTGGCTTGAGCCTGGGGACGCTGGGTTTGGTACCTGGGAAGTGCCCAGTGAGGAGCGATGTGCAGGGAAAGGGCTGAGCATTGGGGTGCCAGGGTCCCCCCAGCCCGGCTCCAGCAGCCGCTGTCCGCAGCCTCAGTAAACCCTTCTCGCCTCACTCACCTTCGCAATTCCTCAGCGGGTATTTGTCCTTCATGGCTTTTCCAGCATCTTGCCTTATCCCTTATTGCCGGCGGCATCCGGTCAGTTCCTGCCCCTCTCAACCCTCCCACCTGCAGCCTGCTCGGTTTTCTTCCGTTAGCAGGAATTGGGTTTGATTTTGTGATTGCATCGAGCGCGTTTGCTGCGATCTTTGCACCCTGCTCGCTCCCCTTCCCCTGGGCAGCCCTTACTCCAGGTTACTGGGGTAACAAACCTCTCCTAACGACACTCTCTTCCTGCCTGACGTGAGGGATGAACCATCAGCGAGCTGCTTTCAGCTAATTCAATTTTTAAGAAAATAATGACTCGGCGCAGAATTATGTGCTAAATTAGGCAATTTCTTACTAAGCCCCTCTCATTTTATATTTTTTTCCAGGCTGAGTAAATTTTACTAATACAGCCTAATAAAATAACAGAGCAATTAGTAATAAAATCAAATGTTTGCTTTCCACAACCCTTCTCGCTTACAACGAGCTGGGAGAAAGTCAATAGATTAAAAGAGCAGTGGAAACGACCTGGCGATATTCCCTATTTATTTTCTTCCCATGGCCACCGTTCAGATTCGCTCAGCTCCTAAATGGGAAAACCACTTCAGGGCTCTTTTCTTTCCTCCAGGCTCCAGCTCGTGTGCGGTGGCGGGCGCTCACGCTGCGCGTTTGTTCTCTCCTGCTTTCATCCCTGGCCACAAAGCTCCGCAGCAGGACCCGCGCTGGCAAAACCTTGGGCTAATTTGCAAAGCGGAATGGGCCGAGCTCGCACCTCTGCCGGGCCAGCGGCTGGGATAACATTCCTTTGCTCCCGCCGGAGAGCCGGGGTGGCGGGAGGAGGCTTTGTGGAGCATATGGCTGGATCTGGAGCAAATCAGTCGATGGCGAGGTGGCCGCTGGGCCAACTCTGGCGCCCGCTGGCAGGGAATTGCATAAGAGGATGGGGCTGGGGATGGTTTTGGGCTAAGCTGGGCAAAACACGTGGCTGTGGCCGTGCTGACCTGCTCCTGTTGCTGCTGGTGCAGGCAGTGCTGGTGCGGGGTGGCCTCCGGGGAGTCAGGCTGTGTTAAATTGCACAGGGAGTGGGGTCAGGCTGGTTCTGAGGAGGAGCATCCTTGCTCTTCCTCCCTGGGCTTTATCCCCCATGTGTTGCTCCCCCAGAGCCTGCTGCCCCCAGGAGATCCAGTGTGGAGGAGCCGTTGGTGGCCGGGGCCATGAGGACAGCACCCCCCTGAACGCAGCATGGTAAGTGCCCCTGATGGGCATCACCGGGACACCGGCACATGCTGCCCATGGAGTGGGGGTCAGGACCCCCAAGTGCGGGTCCATCAACCCCAGCTCTTGGGGTTTGACCTGGAAATGTTGGAAAACCCAGCCTTGCTCTGTGCCAGGGCGGTTTGCTGGACCCAGGTGTTGTGGTGGGGGTTTGCTGTCCCATCACCTCCCCACTGGTAGTCCTGAAGCTGGAGGAAGGCTGGGGGGGTCCTCGGTGCCACAGGCTCCTGCTGGGGTTGCCCCATGTCCCTGGGCCCAGAACATTGCTGTCTGCAAGGCAGAGATCTCGCTGGGTGGCTGCTGGGAAGCAGAACCACCTCTGCCAAGTGCTCCTATGGGGAATCAAGCAAGAGGCTGGATTTCAGCGTGGCTGGGGGCTATGGGCCCTTCTCCTCCCTGTGCTGACCCTCGTGGTGGGGAGAGATGTGGTGGGAGCAGATGTCAGAGGGGAGGTGGCGGTGAGGAATTGCTGGTGGGAGTTTCCCCAGGCTTTGGATGCAATAAAGGCAAGGAGTGAGTTATTTGTAATGGTAATTATGCTCTTCTAGTTTATCCTAGCACATAATCATGTGGGCGGTAGGTTCCCACTGGTGGTAATTATCCTGGTGTCAAATGGCACAAAATTCAGCCAGGCTGGGTTTGCCCCCCCCCTTTCTGAGCCTGTGTTTTGGTGGCACAAATCCCTTCCTTCCCAGGAGATGTGCAGTGTGAGTGGCCTTCAGTGGGACAAGGGTCTGGCTGGATCCACCTGTCCCATGTGGCAGCCTCCTGCCTGCTCTGCCCATGCTGGACAGGACAGAGGAGTAGGCTTGGTGCCTTTCCTTCCCTCTTCAAGTGGCCATCCGCCCCAGGACATGGGTTTGGGAACCCTGGGCTACGCTGCTATGCTGAGACCCACAGCACCACTCCCAACCATTTCCCCATCCCCAGGGTGCCCACAGAGGCACCAGTTGGTCCCTGGCCAGGGCTTAGGTGCTTGCGTGGCTTTGGTGAGCTGGCTCTGGTTGGGATGCAGCATCTTTCACCGTGGCTCATCCCCATCCTCTGCCATCTCCTGCTCTGCCGGTGGCTGCAGGATTGCTCTGGCAGGGTCCAGCTTTGTTTAACTCCTGCCCTTGCTGCACCAAAGCGCCACCAGGCTCATGCTGATGGGCTGCTCCACTATTTTGACTCCTTCCTGCTGCAGCAGCAATATTTGGATCATCTGAGAGCTTCCCTCCCTGAGCAGATGATAGCTCAGCCTGCGGAGGTGGAGGCAGGGCCGGGAGCCTGTGTGTCTGTCTGTCCATTGTGCTGCCGTGCAGGCTCCGTCCCTGGCAGCAGCTCTCCCAGGAGGCTGCAGCATCCTTTGGTTAAGAGGCAGCAATTAGGGAGCATCATTAGAGCTGGAGCATGACTGAGAGGGCAGTGGAGAGGTGCAGGACTGAGCATCCAGCCTTAGAGCCTGGAAGGAAGAGGGCAGTGGAGGCTTATTAGGGTAGATGGGTTCCCTTGGCGCTGCTGCGTCCTGTCTGCCGCTTGCCACCAACACACACGTCACTACCACCCTGTGACCATCAGGGGCCTCCAGCCCCTTTCCCCTCCTGGGGTTCCCGGTGTCCCTCTGATCCCCATGTGTCAGACAGACCCCCCTGTGCATGGGGACCATCCCATGGTCACCTTTCCCATCCCACGGTCACCTTTTCCTGCAGTCAGTCTTGGATATGGGCTTCCCACAACACCCTGCCTGCATATGATAACAAGAGCATTAACGATGCCTGTTAATTAGCTGAGCTACACTGGGGAATAACTAATTTCCTCATTTACAGTCATACCAAAGGCACAGCCTTTGAGGACCATAAGGAAAACAAACCTCTGTGGATGCACACAGCTCCAGTGTCCCCAAGGCCAGCCCGGCTCAACACCATCCATCCTCCTGCTTCTGTGTGGGGATGCCCACACGCGGCTGACCCATCTCCGCTCCCTTGATCTCCATCCATGGGGGCCGGAAGGGCTGGTGGGGCGGCCACTTGTGGGTCTCCATCCACGGTTGGGCACGGTGCAGGGAGGATGTGCTGGATGGAGACATCAGAGCTCGGCTCCCCTGCGCCCCGCAGCAGCTCATTAACGGCTCTGTGAATCGCAACGGCTGAAAGTCCCAGCCAGAACCATTTTCCTCGTGGAGAAACACTTCATAATATTTGGTGTTGGAGAAGAAAACAAGTTTCTGATGATGGCAGCGTGTCCTCCCTCGCTGTCTGCAGGCCCGTGCTGCCTGCATCGCTGCTGGCGGCACTTTCTCCTTCCCACTGCCGGCACTGGGCCCCCCTTGCCCCATGGAGAACCAGGTTTCTGGCATTCCAGGGGCTCAACCAGCAACAGATCCTGCCCTGGGAGCTTCCCAGCCCTCTCAGTCCATTCCCATGGGGGAGGTCCAGTGCTTTTCTGGCGGTGGGGTGCAGGGGGGAGTGTGACGCTGTGTCTGTCCCTATCCCCGCAGATGAGCCCGCAGGGACAGCCCTGCAGGATGCCGAAGCTATGGGGCGGGTGCTGACACCATGAAGGGCTACCATGGGGAGCGTAGCCAGGTACAGCCCTCCTCCGGCCACCGCTGCCGCTGCATCCCAGAGGACTGCCAGCATCCTGCCAACTACATCCAGCACGGCCCTGAGGGCCGGCCGCCGTACCCCCTCAGCCCCAGCGAGCCGTGTTCCTTGGAGCATCCCTACTGCCCGGCGCGGAGCCCCGGCGCGGCCAGCGAGTGCCCAGGCGGGCCCTTGAGCGAGCTGCCCTCGGCCAGCGCCAGCAGCACCTTCCCAAGGATGCACCACGTGCAGCAGCCCTACGACTCCTGCGACGAATGCATGGCGACAGCAGCCCACCCCGCCAGCAAGATCAACCGCCTGCCCCCCACGCTGCTGGACCAGTTCGAGAAGCAGCTCCCGCTGCACCACGACGGCTTCCACACACTGCAGTACCCGCGGGCCGGCGGCGCCGAGCCCCGCAGCGAGAGCCCCAGCCGCATCCGCCACCTCGTCCACTCCGTCCAGAAGCTCTTCGCCAAGTCCCACTCCCTGGAGGCGCCAGCCAAGCGGGAATACAACGGTGCCAAGATGGACGGCCGCGGGGACGGCTACCACCACCATCACCATCACCACCACCATCACCACCACCAGTCCCGCCACGGCAAGCGCAGCAAGAGCAAGGACCGCAAGGTGGACTCCCGGCACCGGTCCAAGATGATGGGCTGGTGGAGCTCCGATGACAACCTGGACAGCGACAGCAGCTACATGGTGTCCGGCCGGCACGCTGCCGACCAGGGCACCCAGTACTGCGTGGACGCTCCCGAAAGTGCCTTCAGAGACTTGACCTTGAAGAGTCTAAAAGGCGGCGGGGAAGGAAAATGCCTGGCTTGTGCCGGCATGTCCATGTCTCTGGACGGCCAGACAGTCAAGAGGAGCGCCTGGCACACCATGACCGTCAGCCAGGCACGTGAAGCCTACCCCAGCGCCGGCAGCACCGAGAAGACCTTGATGCTTCAGGAATCAAAGGCCAAAGACCGAGCATACCAGTACCTGCAGGTGAGGGGCTGGGCAGGGGCTGCCACCCCAGGGACTGCGGCTGGTGATGCCGTGGGTTGAGCCAGGGCTGGGACCTTGCACCCCAGGGCGCTGTGGGGGTGCTCCAGCTCTGCTCCATATCCTGCGTTGGTCCCTGCTGTCCCCCATCTGCCTCCTGCCTTGTACCTGATGGATTTGGGGCTCTGCTGGCTCAGTGGCCCCTCATCTGCTCCCTCCTCGTGGCTTTTATCCCACTTGTGCCTGGCTGGGTGCCACCCCCTGCCTCGTCACCGGGTCCCTTCTAGGTCACCCCTCTTCCAATTAAAATCTAATTAACTTTTCTCTTCCTTTCCCGGGGGAAGGAGACAGGGATTGACAATGCCGTGCTGGGCAGGGGAGGGGGGTGGCTGGGGCCCCTCTCTGCCAGTAGCAGGGGCATCTGGGCAGGGGGCCGGCCCCACTGCCCTCCTCATGGGGCTCGGGGGATACCATCCCCCTGCCACAGCCCGGTAAGGACCCCGTGGTGCTGGCGGGACCAGCAGCTGGTGGCTGTGCTGGCATGGGTGGGATTTGGCCCAGCCGTGCCTGCCAAGGGGGCTGCGAGCTGGGAGATGCTGCTTTGTCCCGTGTTTTAGAAGTGGGACTGGGTACAGGGAGCTGTAGCTGCTAGGAGGGGTCAGCTCTCTGGATTCAGGGGCTTTCTCAGAGTCCCCAGGGTCTATCCCTGCAGCTGTGGGATGCTGTGGAGAGGGCAGGGGAGTTGTGCCAGTGCAGGCACCAGCCTTGGGTTTGGGCCAGGCATGCCTGCCGGGTCGGGATGGCACATGCCATGTGGCAGGCACAGGGCTTGGCATCCCAACCACGGGACCGCAGCCACTGCATCTTCCCATGCTTGCCTCCTGCTCCAGGTGCCCCAGGACGAGTGGAGCGGGTACCCAGCGGTGGGCAAGGACGGGGAGATTCCCTGCCGGCGGATGCGCAGTGGCAGCTACATCAAGGCCATGGGTGACGAGGACAGTGCTGACTCAGATATCAGCACCAAAGTATTGCCCAGGGCAGCCACGCGGCGAGACAGCTACCGCCGCTCCTCCAGCGCCGACCAGGCCAGGACCAAGTAAGGGCTGTCACCTCCCAGACCCATCTCAGCACTGCAGGCAGCAGTGGGGCCATGGGCTGGAGCTCCCTGGAAGGATGCGCAGCATCATCCTTGCTTACAGACCAGTGCAGTGGTGCTGAGCCCTGCCCCTGAGCTGTAGCTGCCTTTGGTGGGTGCTGGGATGGACATGGCTGTGCTGGGCTTTGGGGTGGGACCTGCTGCTGCAGCCACATCAGAGTCTGGAGAAAGAGGCACATTCAAGAAGAGATGACTGAAATGTGCCCCAGCCCTGGAGGCACATTCAGAAGGAGAAGGCTGGGGCATGCCCCAGTCCTGGAGGGTGGCAGGCTGGCTCCTTGTCCCCATTTCCACTGCCTGGGGCAGGCACATACCTCTCCATCAGTCTTGCATTTCTGGGGGATGGCTCCATACCCCCAGGACAGCATTTTGGGGCAGTGAGGAGTGGGGACAGTGGTGGTGGCCATTGCGAGCATCTCTACGGCTGCGTTTCCAAATGCTCTGCTTGAATTTGTCGCTTTTGGTGCAATTCCTTCTATTCCCACTGTCTCTCATTAGGTTTGCAAGTAGGCACTATTCTGATTCATATATCTGTAACTGTCCCAGCTGCTGCACTCCACCGCGAATGCTCCCGCGGGGACAGAGCTACGGGCGCTCCTTCACCACCGGCCAGGTACGGTCCCAGTGCCGTGGGGCAGGCTGGGGCAGGGAGGCGTAGATGTTCCCCATAGCATGGCCCCATCTCAGCAGCCCCCGCCTCACCTGCTGCTCTTCCCAGATCAACGATGAGCTCAACCACCAGTTCGAAGCCGTCTGTGAGTCGGTGTTTGGCGAGGTGGAGTCCCAGGCCGTGGAGGCGCTGGATCTGCCCGGCTGCTTCCGCATGCGGAGCCACAGCTACCTGCGTGCCATCCAGGCCGGCTGCTCCCAGGACGATGACTGCCTCTCGCTCTTCTCGATGTCGGCCCCCGCCGGGCCGTCCATCACCAGCAGCATCCTGAAGCCCAGCACTTGTGAGTCCTGGGAGGTGGTGAGGGCTTGGCCATGCGAGGGACCCCCACATCTCCCTGCCTTCATCTGGGAATACGCCAGGGGCTGCTGATGTCCCCATTCCTGCCCCAGACCCGTAGAGCCCTGGCACAGGGTGCGAGCATCCTGCTTGGAGCTCAGCCCTGGCACAGAGCATGAGCATCCTGCTCGTGGCTCAGTCCTGGTCAGGGGGCTGCTCTGTGCCCCCAGCACCCGTCTGCTGTTCTCTCCATCCCTTCACTTCCATCCCCATCTCTGCCCCTTGAGGGAGCATGGCCAGCGTGGGTCTGGGGTGGCTTCCAGTGGGGATAAACAGGCCAAAACCCCCCCTGAGCTCCAGCCTGGATCTCACCCAGCTGAGGTGCAAACCTGGTGGGTTCATGAGCCGCCGCTGTGGGAGGAGGTGGGCACCACTCCTGGGGCCCCTGTTCGTGGCGGGAAATGAGCAAGTGTCTGTGTTTTCACGGTCCTTTTCATCCTGCGCCTCTTCCACAACAGCCTTCAGTTACAGAAAAGCTCCACCTCCCATCCCTCCAGGAACCAAAGCCAAACCACTCATCTCCGTCACGGCGCAGAGCAGCACCGAGTCTGCCCATGAGAGCTACCTGCCTGGTGAGGCCACGCGCAGCTCCGCATGGTCCAAAGACTCTGCGGCCCGCTGCAACTCAGCCGAGAGCCTGGACACCTCCAAGGTGACGTCCGTGGCCCTTGACCTGCCTCCGGTCCAGCCCCGTGCTGCTCCCAAGCCCTCCACACTCATCATCAAGGCCATTCCCGGCCGGGAGGAGTTGCGGAGCTTGGCTCGGCAGAGGAAGTGGCGTCCCTCCATTGGCGTCCAGGTGGGATTCGCTCCTCCCTGTGGGCTCCAAGCTGGCTCCAAGCCTGCCTGAGTGGCATGGGCTATAGCGAGCTGCCGTACCAGCACCCTCCTTCTGTCCCTCGGCAGGTTGAGGCCGTCTCTGACTCAGATACAGAGAGCCGGAGCCAGAGGGAATTCCACTCCATTGGGGTGCAGGTGGAGGAGGACAAAAGGTACCGCGCGACCAGGCTGGGCTGAGACCTGCGACACTCACTGCGTTGTGGGTCCCAACGCACTCCATCACTGTCCCACAGCAGCTTTTCATTCTGCCCTCTGGCTGAGACCCCCAGAACCCAGCACTGTCCCCATCCTGGGCAGGATCTGTCCTCCCTTTGCCCTTGTAGCTCACTGCTGCAAGCAGACTGCCTGCTCCCCTCCCTGTGCTTGGCTCCCTTCTGCTGGGGCTCAGCCCTGGGCTTTGCACACATGAAAGCTTTGGGCTTTTCTTCAGCTAAACATGACATTTTGGCTGAGTTGGGAATGCCGAGTGGTGGGACCTGCACAGCCTGCAGGAGGGGAACTCCTGCAATGTGCCCATGCAGCCTGGTGCATGCTCCTCCATCCTTGGTCCAGTGCTGGTAGCCATGGAAACGGGCTAAGAGCAGAGGAGATAAGGGATCAGCGGGTTGTGGCTGCTCAGAGCTATTCCTATGGCCCCAAATGCTCCAGGATTCAGATTGATACTGGCATCCCCAGCCCCATTGTGGCTGTGGGCATCCCGCACTCTACCCCTGCCCGTCACGGTACCCAGCGGGGGATGGAGCAGTGGGGCTGTCCTTGTTGGCTGCGGCTGCTCAGAGCCGTTCCCGTGGCCCCAGATGCTCCAGGATCCAGGCTGATCCCAGCATCCCCAGCCCCATCATGCCTGTGGGAATCCCTGTCCCTTCCCAGCAGGGTGGCAGGGAACCGGGGCTGTTCCTGCTGGCTGCGGGGGTCCCCATGCACTCTTGCCCTCTGCAGGCGGGCGCGCTTCAAGCGCTCCAACAGCGTGACGGCAGGTGTGCAGGCGGACCTGGAGCTCGAGGGCTTCACCGGCCTGGCCGTGGCCACAGAGGACAAAGCGCTGCAGTTCGGGCGCCCCTTCCAGCGGCATTCCTCAGAGCCCGAGACCGGCCGGCAGTACGCGGCGTACAAGACGGTGCACACGCAGGGGCAGTGGGCGTACCGGGAGGACTATCAGCTGCAGTACGACACGGTGGAGGTGCCCCGGCGGGATGCCTGGATGGAAAGGGGCTCCCGCAGCCTTCCCGACTCCGGACGTGCCTCCCCCTGCCACCGAGATGGGGAATGGTTCATCAAACTGCTGCAGGCAGAGGTGGAGAAGATGGAGGGCTGGTGCCAGCAGATGGAGAGGGAGGCTGAGGACTATGACCTGCCGGAGGAGAGTGAGTTTGGGGGGGTTGTGGGGTTGGAAGAGACTGGAACCACCTTGGGATGACTTTGGAGCATCTCCCCTGCCAAGGCTAAAGAGGTTGAGTGGGGACAAGAAACACCAGGAAACCCTCTGGGACTAGTGGGGTCTGGAGGAGGGAGGAGATGCCCCATGGGTTAGCGGGGTGCAAGGGGGTGCAGGTCCCCACCATGCGAGGACGGGCTCTGTGCCCCATAGGAGCTCTGACTGTCTGCTCTCTCCCCTCACAGTCCTGGAGAAGATCCGAAGCGCCGTGGGCAGCGCCCAGCTCCTCATGTCCCAGAAGGTGCAGCAGTTTTACCGCCTCTGCCAGCAGAACATGGTGAGTGCCAGGCAGTGGTGCCATGAGGTCAGCCACGGCCAGTGGAAAAGGGACTTGGTAACGCCATGGGGACAGAGATCCCTCAGCAGCAAGGCAGTGGGATGACCGCATGGCCGGCAGAAACGATGTCCCACAGGGTGATGTGGATGGCACTCTGTCCCCACAGGATCCCAATGCATTCCCTGTGCCCACCTTCCAAGACCTGGCTGGCTTCTGGGACCTCCTGCAGCTCTCCATTGAGGATGTCAGCATGAAGTTCGGAGAGCTCCTGCAGCTCAAGGCCAACGGGTGGAAGATTGTGGAGCCCAAGGTAAGTGCAGGGCTCTGCTGCTGGCATGCGTCCCCCATCACCTCTCCCTCCCTCCTCCTCCTCCTCAAGCATATCTGCACCCAAAACACCACTGCTTTGCTGGGCTGTTGCAGGGGACTGCTCTTAGCAAACGCTTGAAAAATAGAGCAGGAAAACACGAGGATAAAGAAGGGGCAGTTTCCCTGCCATGGGCTCGCTGGGTGTTTCTGGGCAGCACTGCCTGCATAGGGACAGGCAGGGTCTTGGCATGGGCAGCCTGCGGCAGGAACCTTCACACCAGTGCAGGCAGATGAAAGGACGTGCACCTTGGTGTGCAGGAGGGTTTGTGGGGCCATCTCGCCATGGCTTTGGCACCCACCATGCATGGAGGCGTCTCACACGCCTGCTGCCTGTGCCGAGCCCACCGGGATGCCCATGCCTGGAGATCCCATCCTGAAGCCGCTGTTGCCTGTGCAGGAGGAGAAGAAGGTGCCTCCCCCGATACCAAAGAAGCCGCCGCGCTCCAAGGTGCACCCGGTGAAGGAGCGCTCCCTGGACTCGGTGGACCGGCAGCGGCAGGAGGCCCGCAAGCGGCTCCTGGCAGCCAAGCGCGCTGCCTCCTTCCGCCAGAGCTCGGCCACGGAGAGCGCGGACAGCATCGAGATCTACATCCCGGAGGCGCAGACCCGGCTCTGACCGCAGCCTCCGCTTTTCTACCCGGACTGGGCGGCGCGGCCGTAGCTCACTGTGACGGGGGCCGCGGGGACACCCGGGGGCAGCTCTTGGCCCCGCTCACAGCTTCTCTCTTTTCTATCTTAGACCTTTCGTGGATCCGACGGCGGGGGAACACAAGCCCGGTTCTGCCCCGTCCCATTGCCCCCCTGCCCGCATGCCCCTGCCAGCCTCTCCCGGGGTCCGGGGCTTTCCCTCCCTCTGCCCTCCCTGGGGCCATGTCCCAGCTCTCTGTCCCCTTCCCACCCCTCCTGCACCCCCTCCCCAGCCTGTGTCCCCACTGAAAGAGAGGTGAACCCAGCCTCCGGCCCCCCTGGGCTGGAGGGGAGGGGGCTGCAGGCAGGCCCCCCCCAGCCTCTCTGTATTCAGTGCAATCCCCCCAGACCCAGTGGGGATGGGACCCCCAGCCCCACCAGCACCAGGCTTTGGGATGTGGCAGGGACACAGGAATCCCTCGCACTGCCCCTGCCTGCCTCCGGCTCAGGTGCCACGGGGGACCCAGGGCTCCTTCCCTATATACATCTATAACTATAACCTGAGGAATAAACCAGAAACTCCCCATGCCCAGTGCTGTGTTCTGCCTGGCGGGATAGACCAGAGCAGTAGGAGCCCCTGGACACAGCCCCGCTTCTCGCACGGAGCATCGCGATGCGCTTCTCCCCTTCCCGCTCAGCCCTCCTTCCCCATCCGTCTGTTCCTCCATCCGTCCGTCCTTCCCTCCTGCAAGCCTGGAGTCTGGGAGCACCTCTGCAGCGCGGCACTAGCCAGGGATGGGGGATACGGTCCCCCTGTGCCTTGCCACCAATGGGAGCCACTTCCCAGCGTGAGAATGAGGTAGTGGTGAGGGGGAGACCTGCCTGTGTGCCAGGGACCGCCGTGGCTCTGCCAGTGGGTTGGATGGGAGCATGGACACGACCAGCAGCTGCCACTTGAGTGTGAGGCTGCTGGAGATCCCCCTGGTGGGTCACCCCTTCTCCCACAGGATGGGACACCCCAAGACAGGGCTGCCATGCGCTTGGTGCCCCCTGGTCCCTCTCTAAGCATCCTGTCCCCCCAGTGTCCCTTTTGGTGGCAGAAGAGGGGAGGACCCCATCCTTGTCCCTCACCCTGCCACGCAGCATCACCAGCCACTCCCAGGCAGGGCCGGCAGGAGCCAGGAGCCCCTGGGGCAGGGCAGCGGGATCGGAGGCAGCTGTGGGGGGGACCCAGCTTGTGCCCCCCATGTACCAGGGGGGGGCCAGGGCCAAGCAAGGGGGTCCCTTGCTCCAGGGGGTTCTGCCGGTGCTAAACACCTCTGGGACGGCAGCGCCCGCTCGGCCCCCCAAAGCCCTTTCCCACTCTGCTCCCCCCCGCACCCTGGATTTAGGGATGTGCCCGGGAAGGGCCCACCCCCCCCCGGCCAGCGCCGTGCAGTGACCGTGACACGTGGCTCCCTTTTTATTGTAACGAAGCGCCGCAGTTAATAAAGATGACTTTGGTTACTCCGGGCCAGCGGCCACCTCCCCGGGGGGACACGGCCGGCGCCGGGCTCGCCTTTCCCCCGTCTGCTGCCCCTTTGTGTCTGTGGGGTGGGACCGCATCTCGCCGTGGGGCAGCTGGGGGCTGTCTGCAGGGCATCCCGTGGGGCTCTCCCTGTGGTGTCCCCATGGGTCTCCCTGGGGGTACTTGCATGGATCTCCCCATGGGTTTCTTCCCCTATGAGTGTATCCCCGTGGCTCTCCCCATGGGCGTCTCCCCATGATTATCCCTGAGGGTCTTTCTCTGTAGAGCACCCCTTGGGTTTTCCAGTGGCTTTCTCCACTGTGTGTCTCTCCCCATGGCTCTCTCCCCGTGTGTCTCTCCATGGGGGTCTCCCTATGGCTCTCCCATGGGTCTTTTGCATGTGTCTCTCCCCATGGATCTCCCCATGGATCTCCCGCGGTTCCTCCCCACACTTCCCACCGGGCAGCCTCAGCCGGGGCCGTTCCTCCAGCACCGCGCTGTCCGCCGGGGGGCAGCACCGCCGCGCTGCGCCGTTGCTGTCCGTGGCCGGAAGAGGCGGGCGGCGGTGCCGAGGTGAGCGGGGCCGCCCGGGGGTCGCTCCGGCGGCGGCTGCGGGAGCCCCGCGGGGTCCCGGGGGGGGGTCCCGGCGGGCCCGAGCCCCTGCGGGTCGGTGCGGAGGTACCGGCGCGGTTTGTGAGCGCCGCGTCCCGGCCCCCGTGGCAGGCGCGGCCCCGGCGCTATGTGGTCCGTGCTGTGGGCGGCCGTGCGCTCCAAGGCGCCGTATGTCACCTTCCCGGTGGCCTTCGTGGTGGGGCTCGTGGGCTACCACCTGGAGCGGCTCCTCCGCGGGGACCCGCCGCCCGCCGCCGAGGACGAGCGGAGCATCTCGGAGCAGCGGGAGGAGCGCACGCTGCGGGAGATCGCGGGCAAGGACCTGACCAAGGTGGTGAGCCTGAAGGACAAGCTGGAGTTCGCCCCCCGCGCCGTGCTCAACAGGAACCGCCCCGAAAAGAGCTGAGGCGGAACTGTGTGGACCGCCCCCCCCCGGGGGCTGGGGCTGTGTCCCACGGCACCGTGCTGGGGGCTCCCCCGTTGCCTGCGCGTCTTCCACACACCGCGGGACCTGCACCGTGCCTGGGCGGTGCGCTGTGCCTGGTGCTGCTCTGACCCCCCGCAGCCCTCCAGAGGGTCGGGGTTTGCCCTCCAGACCTCCTGTGGGGCAGGGTGGGCTGGGAGCCGTGCCTGGGAGGCAGAACACGTCTGCAGCTCCTCAGCGCTCAGCCTGTCCCAGCCCCTGAAGCACAAAGCCCGCTTGGCCTGCTTTCACCCACATCTCTTTAGGTTTGGTTTCTTCCGTGGTGTGAGGATAGAAGAAGCAAGGCCCTGGGTGACATGGGGTTGGGGTCAGGCTTCAGGAGGACCTGCTGCCCTGCTTACAGCTCTGCCATGGCTCTTTGCAACCCCAACCAGAGTGCCACGCTACCGCATCGCACCCACAGGAGCTGAGCAGCAGTGGACATCTCCAGGGAACCCCTCTCTGCATCATCCCCAGGCTTCAACAGGGGAGGTGGAAGTCCTGGCCCTGCTTCTGTGGTGGAGCTCTGACTGCGGCGGTGGCTTTGGGCTGGCGTGTTGAGAACAGGGACATCTCTGCCCTGTATGGAAACAGCCAGAATAAACTTCTGCCTGTCCTTGGGCCTCTGTGTGTTCTGCACCAGCCCCTGACCCCGGCCCTGCCTCACAGTGTGCTTCTGCTCCCTGTGTTTTCAGCCGCGTCTACTCTGGCAGAAATGCCATCATTGTCCCTGACGGGCACTGACTTTGGGGCCTGGCAATGGGGTGCAGGCAGGAAGGAGGGGAAGGCACTGGGATCCCAGCCCGTGCTGTGGCTGTTCCTCCCAGCTCCCCAGCCACATCATCTCCTTCCCCTCAGCTCCTTATCTAGACAAGAAGGGCTGTGGCATCGCTGGGTGAGGTCCCAGGGGATGGGGGGGGTGCCCCACTGGGCTGGGCTGTGTGTGGTGGTTATCACTGCCTCCCGCCTTGTTTTTGTCCCTGGTGCCTGAGCGAGGCCTTGCTCTGCCCCGGCCCCCCTTCCCCTCGCAGGGATGATAAATCTGCCCTGTCTGGTGCCAAGCCCTGAGGTCAGCAGCCGGTTTGGTGGTTCACTTCCTCAGGGCCTCGCTGACAGCTTGATGCCGGCCTTGCCCGGCTGTGTTTACCTCCCGACCTGCTGTCCTCAGCTGGATCGCTGCCTCCAGCCGGGCCCAGAGCCCGGCACCACCGGGAAGCCGCAGGTGTCTGCTGTCACAGCATGTGGGGCTGGGCTGGACGGTGCAGGAGGAGGTTGGGGGTGACACAAAGGCTGTCCCAGCTCTGCCCCACTGCTGCCTCCTGCACCAGCGCTCACAGCACCTCTTGTGCCACCGCCATGGTCCCCCTGGCACTGCCCTGAGGTAGCCCCTGCCCTTGGCCTCTCGCTTCCCCACCTGGTTGAGGGTTCCCTATTGTGCTCTGGGGTGGGAATGGTCCTGTCCCTTCCCCCAAGCTGGGACCCAGCTCGGAAACATCTTCTGAAATGCCTTTGTTTCCCGCGCCGGAGCGGCTCCCTCCGCTGTTTATAGCCCATTGATTTGCCTGTTCCCAGGCCCGGCCGGGCACAATCGGGCTTTGTCGGGGCCTCGCTGCTCCGTTTCCTCCCCTGGGCCCAAGCGGTGTTGGTTCGGGGGGGCTGCTCCGGTGCAGTGCCCTTGGGGAGGGCTGAGTCCCGATGTGGCTGCATGGGCACCGATGGCATCTCACTGGACAGCCTCTGCCCTGCTCCCAGCACTGCTGCCTTGCTGGTCCTGCTGCCTGTCCCGCTGGTTTCCGTGTGTCTCCCGTCCATCGCTGCGGCAGACGCTGGCTGTGGAGTCCCTGCAGGCGCTGGGGTGAAGCTGCTTCCAGAGACCAGTCGCCTTTCTCCTAAGGCATTGGTGCCGTAAACCCACCCTTCCTCCCATTGAATCCCAACAATGTGCTGCCTGGGAAGCGCCGGCTGGACAAGAATAGGAGCCGGCAAGCGCTCAGGGCTGGGGTGAGCAGCCACAGTGGATCATAGAGAGTGAGAGGAAGCTTTGTTGAATAAGCCATTATGGCAAGGAACTGCGCAGAACCCCTCAAGTGCAAGTCCGGTAATCCACTTTGTAATCCAGCTGTTCCCAGCATGGCACAGCTGGTGCTGCAGTGGGACTGCATTGTCCCCAAGCCTGTGTTTTGTGGGAGAGCATCCTCCCAGGGCTGGTCCAGCTTCTGGGGCCAGCTGCATGGTGCCATAAAGCAGGGATGGAATCCGGCAGTGGCAGAAGTGCTGCTTGTCCCTGCCCAGCCCATGGTGGCTGTGCCCGAGGCTCAGGAGCAGCAAGCTGGCTCTTTAGCTCTTGTCATGGCCCTGCTGCCTCGCTGCAGCATCCAGGCTGAGCCTCTGCCCTTCCTGGTGCTGGGTTTGCTCCTGGGATTCCATCACAAACAGCTTGGGAGAGGTGATGGTTTCCAAGGCAGGATGGGGCAAACTGGGGCTGTGCAGGGGTGAGGTCCCCAGCTCGTTGGGGTCAGCCCCGGGGACTGGGAGGGCTGCTGTGCAGGCAGGAGCAGTGGGAGCCCCTTGGCACGGCTCGGCATGGCTCAGCACTCCAGGACAGCAGCAGCGGATGTCCAGTTAGGTCAGAGCAGGGATGCACCAGCTGTGTGGGCTGGGACACGGTGACCCTGCGCTGGCACAAGGGCTGCTCAGAGCCAGCAAGGCCTGGAGTGATGTTGCTCTGGGAGGGCTCTGGGGCCTGCAGGGCTTCACGCATCCATGTCCCACCCTGGAGCAGCGCAGTCACCCTGGAGCACCCATGACGTGCAGGCAGTCAGGGTCTCTGCAGCCCCGGGACGTGGATGGTGCTCACCCCAGCTCCACTGGAGACCAAATGGTGCATCCCCCGCAGCCCCTGGGGACATCTGCTCTCTCCCTCCCAAAGCCGAGGCTGTTTTCCCAGGCTCTAGTTCTGCCCTTTCCATGAAGGCAGCTGAGTCCTTTCCCAGCCTCCCTGTCTCACTCATTGCTCCCTGTGCATGTGCACTGTGCCCTGCCTGATGGCTCCTTTCTGCAGCCAGCGAAGCGCTGAACTGCTGTGGGAGAGGAGCAGCTTTGCTCTACACTGAGACACATCCCTGGGTCCTGGCTGGGGACAGCTACAGTGGGACATGGCCCCTTCCCACTTGGCATTGCCTCTCGCGGCCAGAGCTCAGGGCTGACTCCCCATCCCCATCTCAGCTCTTTGCTTTCAGGTCACATCATCTTCCAATGCCAGGAAAAGCCGCTGCAGCAGCTCCTGCTCTTGCAGTGCTGCAGTGGGACGATGCCACTGGCAGGGGCCGTTCCCATCCCAGGGTGGGCAGGGGATGCCGGGCACCATGGTCCCATTGCTTCAGCGCAAGGAAGCGGCTGGAGGAGAGTGACAATGTCAGGATGCGGGAAGTCATGGGGGCTATTGAGCGCGTTTCCTCCCGCCCGCGGTTCTCACACGGGGCCACATTCATTGTCTGCTGTGCCCGCGCGTGGAGGGCTAAATATAACCCCGGGCCCAGGGAGGAAGGGAGCTCTTCAGGGTTTGCTTTTCCCTCGCTCTGCACTGCTGGCAGCGGCACTGACAGGGGCAGGGTTGTACCTGCTTTGGTGTTGCCTCGATCGTGGGTGCTGCTGGCATGGGGTGCTGCAGCTCTGGGGTCTGTGCCCAGCTCAGGAGGATGCTCCTGCCCAACCACTCTGAGGGGCTGCAGGAAATGGGGTGCTGGGAAGCTGTGGCAGAGCCCTGGGCATGCATGGGGGGCCCAGCACTGTGTGTGTGTGCGGGACATGCTGTGGCCCTGGCTGGCAGCCCCTGCCCAGCCCTGTGCCCTGCCTCCCTCTCAGATGCAGCTTTGCTCCCTCCGTGACTCTTCCTGTGGCGGGTTGCATTTAGACACTTACTGCTTTCTGTATGCTGGGAAAGCTTAAGAATAACCTCTTGGTGCTCAGCCAGCGCCTCGGGCAGAGCCTTGCTGCGGCTTCTGTCCCCCAGACCACGTCAGGGCTAAGGGCAGGGGGAGCCCGGCATGGACTGGTCCTAACTGGGAGAAGGGCAGGAACCCCCCAGTGTTGCCTGCCCTTTATCCCAGAGCCAGACCCAGAGATGGGTCTCGGGGTGCCCGTGGGGAGCCCCTCACCGCAGCGCCCAGGCTGCCCGTGCTGTCACAGGGCTCAGCATCACAGTTCATGGCCCAGCACTGGGATAGCGAGTGTCATTCCCAGAAGAGGACTGGAGGAGCCTGTTTACTCAGGACGGACCTCGGAGGTGTGAGAAAGGCCGAGCGTGTCCGGTCCGTCGCTATCTGTCCCCGGGCTGTGCAAAGGCCAACCTGTGCCCTTATCAGCAGCAAACTTCTATTTGCCTAAGAGCCGCCTGCCTTTGGGGGGGCTGCTGCCAACACCAGCCCCACTGCAGCCCCCTCCCGCAGATGAGACCCTCACTGTTGTTGTTGGCCTGTGCCACGGGCACCGGGTCAGCGCAGCCACCCCGAGCCGCCTTGTCACAACACGGGAACAATAGCGGGACGTGGAGCCGTGTTTGCGCAGCGCCGGCGGCCGGGCATCGTAGCCAAGCAAAGGGGCTCTCGTCCCTCTTGTTTTCCAGCTTTCCAAGCGTGATGCACCCCTGGTGCCAACACAAATATCAGCCCAGCAGAGGGGAGGGGAGGGGGGAACACACGGCACGGCTGCGCCGTTACCTTTCACACGGGCATTTCCTCCTGGCTGAGGATGCGGGGCTGCTCCCGGAGAGCTGCAGCTCTGCTGGTGCCTGGGGAGCATGGGGCTGCGGTCCCCTCTTGCTTTGGGGTGCCCCAGGGCATCCCCCCCCAGGCAACGGCAGGAGCAGGGCTGGGTCCCTGCGGAGTGGATCTGCCCCAGCATCCTCATGCAGGGCACAGAGGAGGGTGAGGGCTGTGCATGCACCCCAGACCCCCCCCCAGGGGATGTCACCCCCTCATCCCCGGCAGGGAGAGGAGCCAAGGGCAGGCTCAGCTGCCAGCCCAGGCTCTGCACCAGGGGTGCCTCCCTCTGCACTTCCTTCAGCAGCTGATGGCAGCGATATTACCCCTATCACCCATATTTCATTCTCTCCAGGGTATTTTTAGGCCGTCCCACCCTTACTGAAGAGGCCCTCAGCAGAGAGCAGGCTCTGCCCTGGGCTGGCTTGGCCAGAGAACCTAAACAACAGCCCCAGCCGCATTGTGTGCCTTTATCTGTGGCTCATTTCCACCTATTATGCAGCCACAAGTGGCTCCATGGCCTCCACTGGGTTTATCTGCAGCTGAGCTGGGGCAGGGTGAGAGGGGCTGAGCTCTGCTTTGGGTCACCAGGAGCCCGATGGCCCCAGACAGAGCCTGGGCTGCTGCTGGGCTCGAGGAGACAGGATGCTACAGGAGTGAGGGCTGTGCTTTCAGTGGGTGCATGGCATCGGCAGCGCATCTCCCCTTCACCCATCCGCATCCCTTATCCCCAAACCCTTACCCACCATTCCAGAGGCAGCTGCAGGAAGCAGTCACACCACACATCGCTTCTGTTCATTCATCCAACTTTATTCAACAAGGTACAACACTGAGTCTGCCGGGGGAAAGGAAACAGCACAGAGGGCAGTGCCCGCATCCCACCCCCATGCCTGGGTCACGCAGGACCTCCCCCTGTCACAGCACTGGTGGGATGCAGGGTCAGGGCAGCTGCTCATGTGGCAGCAGTTGGTTCTTCCATCCCTCCCCAGCACCTCAGCCAACAGCAGGAGACGACCAGTGCAAAGCAATAAAACCAGTAACACCAAACCAGTAGCTGTGAGGCTCATTCGTCCCTCACAAAACTCCTGCAGGGCTCAGGGGTACACGGACAGGACGCAGCTCCCCAGGCCTCTGCACAACTGCACCTTTAAGGTGGAAAACTCCATGCTCAGGCCAGCAGGTTAAAAATAACTTAGACACACGCATCACATGGGAAAGGATCCAGGGCCAGGCAGCGCGGGGGGGGAATTGCGCTCCCAAGGCACCCGAGTGGTGACCCTGCAGCCATCGGGATCAACCGGTCACTGCAGAGCCCTGCTGCTGGCTTAACCCCCCCGTGTCCCATAGGGAAGGGGCAGCTCCTGCAGCAAACCCTGGTCAGGAGCCACTGGTCCCACCTCCAGGGTGACAGGAAGGGGCTGGTGGCGAGGACCCCTCGGGGAGCGCTGCCCCGGCCCTGACAGGCTCTGTGCGGAGGCTGGAGGCGAGCAGCTTCCCACGGCCACACGCTTGGATCTCCCGGTGCTGGCGGCGGCTCCAGAGAGCCCCAGGGTCCAGCCAAGCCGCAGCTCCTCAAGGGCAGCATCCTCCCGCCATGACCCCGGGGACAGCCTGTTCCCAGCTGCCTGGCTCCAGGGATTTCTCCCTTTCCCACGGCAGGGCACGTGGGACACGGTGTCCCGGGGAACTGAGTGCAGTTTCCTTCCTTGCAGGGTCTAGTGGGGAAAACAGGAGAGAGCAGAGGCTCCGCTCCAGGGCAGCGCTCAGCCCCAAGCCTGAGCTCCATGTCCCATGGCAGTGAGGTCAATGTGGGCACAGCCACCAAGGGGCCTGGCTATGGCACAGCACCAGGCAGGAGGCAGCTGCCTGCCCATGGCCAGCACCTTCAAGGCACAAGGGGCCAAGGAACATCCCCCTGGGCGGTCAGGGCCAGCCTGGCTCTAGACGTACTGCTTCTTGGAGGCCGAGCTCCCGGGCCGGCTGCACAGCTTCTCCTCTGGGGTGGGGGCTTCAGCAGCCCTGGGGGCATAGGGGTCTGACAGGGGTCTGCTGTTGCTACCCAGCGCCAGGTTCTCCTCGTTGTGGAAGTTGGCCCAGTTCTGCTCGCTGGAGAGCTTGTTGAAGGCCTGGTAGGATGGCGTGTGGCTCTCGGCCATGGGCAGGAAGGGGTAGTGCTTGTGTGGGTAGGCACCTGAGACCATGTCACTGGCAAAGGCATCCCGGCTTGGCATGGCTGGTTCCGACACCTTCTTGATGTTGCTAAGAAGGTTCTTGCAGCAGAGGTGGAAGAGCTCCAGGAGGTTCAGGATTAAGGAGATGAGACCCATCACCAGCATGAAGATGATGAAGATGCTCTTCTCGGTAGGACGGGAGATGAAGCAGTCCACCTGATGGGGGCAAGGGTCCCTCTTGCACACATAGCGGGGCACCATGGAGAAGCCGTACAGGTACCACTGACCAACAAGGAAGCCAGCCTCAAAGATGCTCTTGCAGATCACACTGATGATATACGTCCACATCAGCGCTCCTCGGATCTTGAGCCTCCCATCCTCCGACACGTAGATCTTGGACATCTTCTTCTCTATGGCTGCCAGCGCCTGCTCGATCTTTGGGTCCTTGCTGTGGATAGCCCGGAGCTCACTCTCCTGTTGCTTCAGCTTCTCCTCCTTCCGTGAGAGATAGACAACATGGCCCAGGTAAACCAGGGTTGGGGTGCTGACAAAGAGGAACTGGAGCACCCAGTAGCGGATGTGGGAGATGGGGAAGGCTTTGTCGTAGCAGACGTTGGTGCAGCCAGGCTGCTTGGTGTTGCACACGAAATCCGACTGCTCGTCCCCCCACACAGACTCCCCAGCCAAGCCCAGGATGAGGATGCGGAAGATGAAGAGCACGGTGAGCCAGATCTTCCCGATCACGGTCGAGTGCTCCTGGACTTGGTCCAGCAGTTTCTCCAGGAAACCCCAGTCACCCATCTTCTATGGAGCCTCGTGCCTCTGCCGATGGAGGGGGGAGAGGAGCCAAGTCAGTGCTCTGTTTCCATACTGGAGAGCACACACAGGGCCACCTAAAGCCCTCAGGACACTGCTCTGCACAGGGGCCCAGCAAACCCACTGAGGACCATCCCACACCTGAGGGATGGAGCTGGGCAGCATTTCTGAGCTCAGGAGTGCTTCTCCTACACCCCACTGCCCCATGGGGAAAACACGGGGCTGGGGGAGGAGAGGCAGCACAGGGACTTACCTCCTTCAGCAGCACCCAACCCACAGCGCCCATGGTTTGTGGCCATCCTGGCCTCCCAGGGGACATCCCACAGCAAAGGGGTGATTGCCTTTTCGGTTTGGGGCTGCCCCAGGTGCCCACAGCACCCAGAGAGCAGGCACAGCTGGGGCAGATTTGCCTCTCTTACAGCGCAGCTTTACCAAAGGGCAGAAAGCAGCAGGGGTGCAGGAGGGGAACCGCAAACCCCGGGCTACAGCAACCACCCCAATGCCTATTCAGGGCTCACCCCAAACTGAAGGGTCAGTCCCTACGCAGCTCCCTTTCCACGGGGTGATGACGCTCCAGCCCCAGAGCACTCGTCCTTGCCCAGGGACCCCCCTAAACCACATTCACCGCACAGATCCGCTGCTGCTCCAGGGCTGCTGGGGTGCCTCAGCCCCGGGCTGCAGCGAGCCCAGCCCGGCTGGGGGAGCTGGGAAAGCGGCGGCAGCCCTGGCTTCTAATTAACCTCTGCCAATTAAGCAGGCATAGGTTCCAGCTGCGCCGTTAAAGGGACGCCCGGCAGCGGTGGGTACCCCAGGCACAGGGCTCCAAAGCGGTGCCCCGAGGGGGTCCCCGGCGCCGGTCACTCACCTCCGCCGCTCCGGGCACGTCCCGCCTGGCTCGGGCCGCGCTGGGTGTTTGCGGGGCGGCTCTGGCCGTGCGGGGCCCGGGGGAGCCGGGGGAGGAGCGCGGGCAGGAAACAGGGGGCCGGGGCTTAGCGCTGGGCCGCAGGTGTGCGGGGCCGCCCCGTCCCGCTACCCCCGGGGGCGGCCCCCATGGGGCGGGTCCGCGGAGCTCCGGACCCCCGGCATCGAGGGGACCGTCGGGGCCGAAGCCGGTGGGGTCGGCGGAGAGCCCGCGTGTCCCTGACCGCTCGTCCCGGCTGCGGCTCCGCCACCGCTCATCGGGAGAGGACCCACCGCGCTGCACGGACCCCGAGCGAGTCCCCCCACTGCTCCCCGCTCGGGAGGAGGCAGCCCCGGGGGGATGCGGCGGGGTGTCCCCGCGATGCTCCGCTCCCTGCCCGCTCCGGCGGCGGGTCCGTGCGGCGCGACGGGCGCTGGGTGGTGCTGGAGCCCCACCGGAGCCCGGCATTGCCCGGCCTCGTGTCCCCGCCGGGCCGAGCCCCGGGTCTGGAGCGGGGCTCTGCTATCGCGGGGCTCAGACGGGGCGCTGCACGGGTGCGGAGGCCGCGTAACACAGAGATGGGGCAGCGAGGGGGCAAGCGCTGCTGTTTAACACACAGGCTTAAGTCCTGCTGGCTTCGGGGGTGCAAAACCCCTGTGTATGCCCCCGCTCGGTGTCCTGCAGAGCTGCAGAGGGCTTGGCATGGGCTGTGGGGGGCCTGGGCTTGGGCTATTAGAACCAGAAACTAGGCCAGCCTGCACACACAAGCGGGAGCTGCCACCTCTCCCACACCAGGATGTGGCATTTCCTCCTCAGACAGTGTCAGGGCTGGAACAGTGTCCTGGTACTTAATAGAAAATAATTGCCACCCTTCAGGAATGCCCATGTGCTGCTCCATGACACCAGGGTGCTGCAGAATCCAGCCATCCCACTGCCAATGCCGCTTCCCCTCCGCACCCCTGGGCTGTGGCTACCCAAGTGGCAGTACCCTCTTGGCGCATGTCCTCAGTGATGCTCTGTGCCCCACAAGCCCTCGACGGGTGGAAATGTTCACCTCTGAGGGGCTGTTCCAAAATCACAAAAGAACTGGAGCTGCCCTCTCCATAGATGTGACGGTTCCCACACTGCTTTACCCACCAGGAGGACGGTGCCCAGCACAGGCTTCACTTGTACCAGCCATAGGCCCCCAGTGGGCTGTGCCAGTGTCCCAGAGCAGACCCACATAGGTGCCAGAGCTGCTTTCTGATAGGGCACTTTGTGCTGTCCAACCTCCTGGAGCATCTTTCCTCAGGGTGCCGCATGCCCAGGGCTGGCAGTACAGTGCCGTGGTGATTGGGTGCCCATAGGAGCAGCCCATGCTGGAAGCACTTGTTCTGTGTCCCGGCACAGATATGTCACCACCCCAGCAGTGTCAACATCACTGTGCCAGCCAGCACAAGCCCTGGCTGTAGTGGCACCACACCATGACACACTCATGGGACTGGGGCCTTGAGCAGAGCTGGAAACACGGCTTACCTGGCAGCCAGCAGACCCTGCTGCTTAAGGAGAGATTAAACGGAAAGCTTGCTATTTTTTGTAATATTTATCAAGGTTTAGTAAATAATTGATGCTGATCCCTCCTTGATTTCCTTGGGGACCAGCGTGCGGTTCTGGATGAATTGGAGTTTAACGGCGTGTGACAAGCTGGGAGGAGGCAAGGATGGACACCGGGCACACTGGTGCCAGGGCTCAACCCACAATGGTGCGGGTGGGAGTTGGGGGGGACCCAGCTGCGGTCTCCTGGGGAACCTCTGCAAATCCATTTCTTCTGCCCTCACCAGCCCCCCCAGTTAACAGCTCACAAAGCAGATCCCAGTGTCCACAGACAACACATTTATTGGCCTTTTGGATCCGTAGCTCATGCTGTGTGTGACACCTATCCAAGGTGAAGGGGATGTAAAGGCACTGAGGGAAGCAGCAGGGCCAGCGAGGGCATCTGGGTAGGACACCAGCACGGTGCTTGCATGAGCAAAGGGGCCTGGTGTCCCGCCCCAGTACTGGCCAACTGGGCAAATGGGGCCAACCAAGCCCTGCTCCTCCGTGACTCCTCCGGTGCATGAAGAGGGCTCTGGCCACGGCGCCGAGCTTAGCATCTCTTCAGGGCATTGCTGTGATGTCCAAGCCCTGTGGCACCACCACGAGCAGCCAGCCCAGCTCCAGGGCTGCCCTCGCCTTACCTGCATCTGCTCGGCCACGCACGGGCCTCTCTTGGGGGACTTTAGATGTTGGGTTCAGTCATTTCTCGCACCTTGAGGGGTCAGGGACTTCGACGCTTGAAAAGCGTCTGGGCCACAGGGAGGCAAGGGGGCTGGGATGGGCTTGCTCACAGCTCCTCTCCTCTGCAGGAAGAACAGACACCCTCAGGCATGCCCATGGGCAGCCAGCACCAACCTGCCTGTGCTGCTGGCACAGCCGGGAACGTGCCCATAGTCCCAAACAGGAGCTTTCCCATGGATGTGTCTCCCTCCCCTCACAGCCATTGAGGTCCTGCCATCCCTGCACACTTCTCCCTCCCTCCTGCCCTCCCAGGACCCCATCAGACAGCAGTGAGACTGGGAGCTGAGGCCCGCAGGGCTGTCACTCACCTCGTCTGGGACTTGTTGTCCTTCTCCTCATTCTTGAGGTGGCACCGGCACGTGGAGGCCTTGCTGTAGCTCACAGAGCGCTTGGTGGACTTCTTCCACCTCCGTGCACGCCGGACAACCCGCTTGAAGATGAGGTAGAAGATCTCACAGACGGTGAGGACGATGCAGATGGAGGAAGCTCCGACCATGAAATAAGTGAAGACTCTCTTCTCGGTTGGCCGAGCGATGTAGCAGTCTACAATGTTGGGGCAGGGGTCCACATTGGAGCACTTGACCAGCCGTGGCAAGTCGAAGCTGTCCCACATCTTGTGGAGGAGGTAGAGGAACAGGATCTCTATGATAAGCTTGAAGAAGAGGCTGAGCAGGTAGGTCCACCACAGCCCGCCGTGCTTCTTGCCCGTGTTGCTGTAGAGCTTGGGGCAATCCTCCCCATTCTTCTCCCGGTTCTTCTTCTCGCGGTCCTCCCTGTAAGCCACGTGCATGATAACCAGGAGGGAAGGACAAGTGACAAAGATGAGCTGCAGGGCCCAGAGGCGGATGTGGGAGATGGGGAAGAAGTGGTCATAGCAGACGTTGGTGCAGCCCGGCTGCCGCGTGTTGCAGTCAAAGTCCTTCTGCTCATCTCCCCACACGCGCTCGGCCGCCACCACATAGACCAGCACACGGAAAACAAAGACCACGGAGAGCCAGATGCGGCCGAAGGCTGTGGAGTACTTGTTGACCCCACTGAGCAGCGCCTGCAGCGTCTTCCAATCCATGGTGGCTGGTGGAGATCAGAGTCACCCAACCTGGAGAAACACCAGCAGAAGCAGTGGGCGAAGAGCAATGGGGGCACCTCATTGTTTGCTACACTTCATTCTGTCCCTCCCCCGGGTTCTGTCCTGGGTTTGGGATGTGGGGACAATTCCACTTGCAGACAATAAAACCCATCCCCACATTCCTCTGGTGATGGAGGTGACTCAGCCTCTCTGCACTTCCTTCTGACAGAGCCTTTGCCGTAAGGGATGAGCCACGCGGCCAAGTGCCTGTCACCAAATCCAGCCTGACTGCGCATGATGGTGTAAATTGGCAGTGTGCTCCACTGGAGCAGGCCAGGGTCAACAGGGAGAGGCCGTGCGCAGGCAGCAGGCGGGGGAGCCTGGTGTTTCAGCAAAGCAAAGGTCTGTGTGTGCACCAGGTCCCTTGGGACAGAGCGGGAGGGGACCCCGCAGCACATTTCCATCCCCAGCCGCATCTTCCTTCTCCCCCACTGCCTGCAGGCACATGCGCTGGTGCCCACCAGGATGGACCCTCAGTGCCTTGCCAGCCCCCTTCGGCTTCCCAGCACTGAGGCACAGGGTCAATGGTTGCTTCATGTTCCCCTTCCATGGTGGGAAGGACTGGGGGCAGCGGAAGTCCCCTGGAAACCCACCCTGGCAGGGGCAGGGCTGAGCTGGCTCCCCATGGGTGCAGCACCAGACCGGCAATGCACCCCAGCACGCTCCTCTGCACACCCGGCACCAGTACATTTTCGGGATGGATGTGGCCCTTTACCGTTATAGAGATCCCATGAGATCCCAGCTGGTCCCAGCCTTCCCTGAGCCTCCGTTTCTCCATGGGTGAAATGGGACAAACCAGCCACCACGCTTTGCTAGCACCAAGAGCCGAAGGGGCAGCGGCTGCTGCAGAGCTGGGATGCTGGGAGACACCAGGGACCGGTGTTCGCTCCTGCAGGTGATGCCCGAGGCAGCTGTGCATGGATGAGAGTGGGGCTGCTGAAAGCGAGAGTCCATGTGTGTCACCAACACATCCCTGCTCCGGCAGCACTGCCAGCAGCCCCAGGGCCCTGTGCCGGCCAAACCAGCTCCACAGCTCAGCCTGGGGCTGCCTCGGTGCAAGGCTTTCACCAGCACCCAGAGCACTGCTGCTGCCTGGATTGAGGAACCCAGGTGGGCTTCACCCAGGGGTGAGCTGGGAGCTCCTCACTGTGCTGTAAAGGTGCCTCCCCTGGCACAGGGATCAGAGCCAGGCTGGGTCTGACCCTGCTTTTGAGGAGCTGAGGAACGCCCGCTGCCACTGACATGAGCACAGGAGGGTTTGCAGTGTAGGGGTGAAGAGCAGAGCAGAGCAAGTTGAGGCCAGGGCCTGGGAAGTGGCACTGTGGCTGGCAAATGCTTCCAGTGGGAACATGTCCCAGATACCACCAGATCAAAAACTTTGTTTGACCCCAAGCACTAATTCCTTCCTTCCCAGCTACTCAGGTCAAGCAGCACCGTGTGCTCACACAGAATCATAGAACCATGGAATGGTTTGGGTTGGAAGGGACCTTAAAGCTCCTCCAGTTCCAACCCCTGCCACGGACAGGGACACCTTCCATAGAGCAGCTTGCTCCAAGCCCCTGTGTCCAACGTGGCCTTGAGCACTGCCAGGGATGGGGCAGCCACAGCTTCTCTGGGCCCCCTGTGCCAGCGCCTCAGCACCCTCACAGTAGAATTCCCACTCCCAAGGAGCTGCTGCCCATTGCCCACCCAGTGCCGCTCGAGTCGTACCTGGAGGGGGTTCAGGCTCCTTCCCAGCTCACCAGGGGCTGCGTGATGGAAAGTGCCCAGTGCAGGGCATGGCCAGGGGTGCGATGGCACACGGGTGATCACGGTCCTCTGGTCTGGGGATTCTGGGGCTGCAGGGAAGAAACAGAGCCTGGAGCACTGCCCGGAGCCTGCGGGGCTGCCCGGGAGCCCCGGCTTTCCCCTCCTCAGCCATAAGCTGGTGCTCATGGCTGAAGCCCAGAGTCCCTGCACAGCCCCAGGGTGAGTGCCCCCTCGCCAGCCAATTGCCCCATGCCCATTCCTAGTGCCACCCATGATACCCAGCACCCATCTGCCTGGTACCCACGTGTCTGGCTCAGTCCAGCACCAGCTCCAGCCATGGACCGGCAGCAGGGCAAGAAGGGGTTGGGAGCTCCATGCCCAGCCCCATGCCGGTGCGTGCTGTGTGCCCCATGGAGCACACGGAGCAGGGACAGCGCTCCTGTTGTGCTGGGCTCTGTGGGCAGCACTGATTTGCCTCTCAGGGATCCCAGCACCCTCACCAGCCCCTGGCGTGCCAGCCCCCTGTGTCACCACTGGGTGCTGGGTCCTGCCCCGCGTGGGTGCAGGGTGTGGGGCTGAAAGCGCCCAGCTCCTGCCTGGGGTGCAAGCGCAGTACCCTTAGGGGGGGCTCAGCCTTTTTCAGTCCCTGGGGACAACGGTGCAACAGAGGAGCGAGGCCTGGGGTGGCCATTCCTGCTCCTTGGGCCATGCCATCCCCCTGCATCACCCCCCTCACCCGGGTGTGCAGCCCCACGGAGCAGTGGCCCCAGCACTGTCGGAGGGGTCCCGACATGGCACTGTGCAATACTGGGGTCCCTGCAGGCACAGCAGCCCCAGCCATAACATAGCTCCCACCGGCACCCCGTTAGCACCATGGGATCTGTCCCCCGGCACCCCACACCCTGCGGTCCCTGTGAGCACCCTGGAGGTACCTGCCCGGCCAGTGAAGGGCCAGAGGGAGGTGGTCTGATCTAGGATCGGAGTAGGGAAGCTCTTTCCTGTCTGCGTTGTCTGCAGCCCTCCTGCGTGCCCAGGTTGCGTCCGCGGCGCTGAGTGTGCGGTGAGGGGAGGGTGGTTGGTTCTGTTCCCAGTAACTGGGTGAGTCTGGCAAACAGCTCCCGTAGAGGCTCTTGTCTGCGCACATGCACACACACGCTCAGGTTGAACAATAAAGGCGGGTCAAATCCTGCAGTGAGAGCGACGGAGCTGGATTCCTCCGCAAGCAACGCCAGCGGCTCCTGCCCAGGGGATGCTCAGTCCCCCTGCACGGGTGGTTCTGGGTGCAGCAAACCCTGGGCAAGAGCAGGGCAGCCGGGGGCTGACACCGGGCTCACAGCGATCCCCCCCAGCCGCAGGTCAGCCAGCACCCATCGCTAAGAACCACAGATTACGCAATTACAGCCCACTTCATACATTACTTTTGCGTTAGTAATAGTTTTGCAACAGCTCATCGGTACCTCCAACCTACAGCAACCTGCAGCCACCGCCCTGCTGGCACAGGGGTGTCCTGGATCAGACCTCTCCTAAACTGCGGCACACAACGGGTGTCAGCCCATGGAAGCAGCGTTCCCACCCAGCAGGACCCTGCCTCCTGCCATGTCCTCATGGGACCTGGGATGTGTCCCTGCAAGGGGGATCCCGTCCCTCTCCCCAGAGCCTCCCCCTGTCACAGCCCCATCTCATACCCCCGTGGCCCGGCCAGGAATGTGTTTCCTCTGCCTGGTTCACCCGGCCAAGCACACGCGGGGCTTCCCCCGCACCGGGGCCACCCATCCCATGGGGACGCACTTGAAGGGCCCCGCTGGGTGCTCGGAGCCCTGAGAGCTTTGCTCCCGCACTCGTGGCACACAAGGAGCCACTTTCTCAGCGGCTCCCGGGCTCCAGGAGGCCACATGAAGCGTGTGAGGGTTTGCTGGGCTGGGAACAGCAGCAGGGAGAGGCTGCAGCAATGGGAGCCCCACAGACCCAAAGCAAACACTCATTGGAATGTGGGGCGCGGAGCAGGGTGAGCCCGCGGGGGGGGGGGGGGGGGGGGGCAGACAGGGACCCTCATCCCGGGTGAGAGCAAGGCAAAGCTCCGGAGCCAGGAACCAGGAACCTCCCCTGACCCCGAGTGCCTCTGCACGGTCCTATCGGCAGGATCAGGAATTTGAGCTATGCTGTAGAGAACCGGAGCGGGCGGCAGGAATCTGGGGGCTGTGGCTTTCGAGTTGAAGACCCAGGGGAGAGGGAAGACAGCGAGAACCATCGGCAGGTCTGGCCGCTTGCAGAGGCAGCACCTCCCTGCCCCTGTAATGGTCAGGTGAAGAGCGGGGCTGGGTGCCCCCAGCAACCTCTGGTCTCCAATTCTGGCATTTCAGGAGAGGCCACTGGGCCATGGGGAGAAAGTTCAGGTGTCTTTTGGCACGGGCAGAAGATTTCCCCCAAGGCAGCTGGGTGGGAAATGGGAACACCCAGTGTTTGTTTTGCAGTGCTGAGCAGGGGATTTGGGTGTCCCAGCAAAGGGCAAGTCCGGGTGCCTCCTCCACCACCCCTCTGATGAGTGATCCGGCGTGGGCACAGGGGCAAGGTGCCAATATGGTTCAGCAGCTCCCGGCACTGGGGAGCCCTCGGAGGAGCTTTGGGTCCATGACCAGGGTATGGCACCCTGCTCCAACCCGGTGGGTGATGGGCGAAAGGCTTTGGTGCTGGATGTGATCCCTAAAACACCCGGTGACTCCCAGTGGCCCGACCTTGGGTCCTCCATAAAGGAAAATCCCAAGCAGCGGAGCAGGCAGCTGCCAAACCAGCAGGAAAACCTCAGAGTCTCTTTAAAAAGGTCTTAAATGGGGCACCCCGGCAGGCAGCCACTGGCCGGGGCGGGAGCCAGCCCTGCCTGTATCTCTAGCTCCCTGCCTGCCAGCAGCATCCCATCCATCCGGCTCCAGGGCCATGTCCCCAGGAAGGAGACCTCCCCAGCAAGTGCTGGGTCATGGGAGTCACGGGAGCCTGGGAGCTGGCACCCTGGACACGAATCAGAGTTTCTCTTCAATTCCCAGCAAAGAGGGTTTTCGGAATTCCCAGCAAACAGGCGGGAAGCTTTCAGGCAGCGAACAAACAAGGCCCTGCTCGGAAGGATGGGCTACCCCTGACCTGTGCTGCTGCACACGTGAACTGCTCCACATCCCTGGCTGGGCTGGAGTTAGGGAAGATTTTAAGTTCCCTCTCCCCCAAATTCAGGGGCCCTTCTGAGCACCCCACAAGCATGTTCCATCTGTGTAATGATGCAAAGTCTGGGAAATACAGAGCTGTTATCACAACATCGCCAGCTGATTTGCTTTGCCACCACCACCAATCCTGCCTCTTAACCTACTGTTGTGCATCCTCTAGCCCCACACTTCTGCAGCACCAAGAGGGACAACCTCATCTCCTCTTGGTGCAGAGCACAGAAACACATCAACAAGAAGCCAAATGCCCCTGTTTGTCCCGCCAGCCACTGCTGATCCCAAGCCTGGAAGGTGCAAGACACCCGGAGCTTTGCAGGGCGGCTGCAATGCTCGCTCCGAGCGATAAAGCAGCACAACAACAAATGCAACTGGATCATCAGGTCTCTCGCAACGGGCAGCAGCTCCTGCTGCCACTTTGATGTGCAGAAGCAGGCGGGCAGGGTGGCTGCTCTGGTCTCACCTCTGCTGCGATCAGTGCTTGCAGCTGGGGAACACCTCGGGGTTTTGCTAATTGAGGACAGGCTTGATCAAGAGCAGGCAACCTTGCTTGAAAACAAGCAGCCCAGCCCTAGCTCTTTAAACCAGAGGCAATGGCTTGCAGACAGAGAACAGCTTCTACCCTCAGACGTTAAAGGCTTTAATAAAGCAAGTTTTCATGTGGCAGTGTTCAAGGCCAGGTTGGATAGGGCTTGGAGCAAGCTGTTCTAGCGGAAGGTGTCCCTGCCTGTGGCAGGGGTTGGAACTGGCTGAGCTTTAAGGTCCCTTCCAACCAAACCAGCAAGCACAGCAGTGAGAGTGGACAGAAGGAAGGAGATATCAGCACAGCTTCACTTAAAAAGAGATGGAAGGAATCCACCTGTATTTCATGTCTCCAACCTCACTGGTGTCAGTGTGCCCCAGAGTCCCAGGGATCCTACCAGAGCTCCCCAGCCATCCCCACCCTTGTGGCGAAGCTGGTCTGATCCCTGTCCTCCCATCTGGATGCTGCAGCCCTGCCTGCCCTCTGCATCCCCCTTCAGCACATCCAGGCTGGTTCCTTTCCCCAGGGTGGGCTGTGGGAAGGAGCTCAGCTCTGCCCCGTGAGCCTTTCCAGGGGGAGCTGGTTCATTGTTTCAGGCATGGTGCAAAGTGGCAATGACTGAGAGCACCCTGGTCCAAAAGGACACGGTGATGGCATCCCCATCCCGTGTACTTCCCAGCAGAGACAGCAAGTGCTCATGGAAGAAAATAATAATCACCCCTTCTAAATAAAGCGAATCCAGCAACAGCTCAAGCTGCATGTTCAATGTTCATGTTACTTACGAGTGCATTTGCCATGAAATTATTGTTAATTATTCATCCCAGCTAATGCTCAGTTACCGCTGATGGCCTTAAATTGCAGCGCTGCCTGAGTCATGGCAGAACGTGACATATTACAGCAATAAACAAGATCATATTCTGCCATTTAATGTGATTGTTTAATCAATGGTTGGGGTGGTTTTCCTCTCCATTATATGGCTGTTTTGCTCAGGTGTTTTCCTCTGGCCAGGCAGGAAGAGCCAGCAGCCCACGGCAAGCCTCACCCTGCACCACAATGGTGCCACAATGAACACGTGCTCTTGTCCCCATTCAGTTAATGAGTGTTATTAACGAGGATCACATCAGTCTGAAATGGTCCTGTGGTGGGGCCCATGTAGGGTGAGGGATGGGGACGGGGGCTCCCTGGGGAGCTCGAGCCCTCACTGGCCCCTCTTCCCTCTCCGCCACCTCCTACCTGGTTTGAAGACTTGTGCCATGCTTAAATTGGCCCAGAGCTGCAAAGGGCTCTGCCAGCCATGGGTCCTCAGCGCCGCTCACACCTCTGGGTGTGCCGGCCTGCGCCCAGCAGCCCGTTTGAAATCGAGAATTCACGTCTTTATTGTAAAGCCTGGGGTTACAGGGAGGTAACGGCGCTGCCCTCCGCTCGCCTGCAGCCAGTGCCTGCGGACCGCAGCAAGGGTTTGGCCACTGCTGGGCGCAAAGACAAGCCTTGGTTTGTCACCGCTGCTCCAAACCCAGCCTGGAGCTGCCCGTGGCAGCGGTGCCCTTCCAGGGGTGAATGCTCTTGGCACTGTTGTGCCCAAGGAGCAGAACAATTGCTCTGGCCATCACTTCTAAGGGATAGGAATTCCTATTCATTGCAAGGATATCCCCAGGACCACCTCAACCTCTGGGTACCGCTGCCGGTCACAGAGCTGCTTGTCCCTGTGGGCTCTTGGGGACTGCACATGTCCTACAGGACCTGGCTGTACCCCAAGTACAGCAGAACAACACAACGTGCCTTCCCCAGGACAGAAGAGGCAGAGAGGCCTCGGGCACAGAATGAACCTGAGGTGCTGCCACCCCAGTGCTCCTGCACCAGTGGGACAGAGGAGGAGGAGGAAGAGAAGAAGGGGGATGAAGGCACGCGACTCCTAGAGCGGCCCAAGGGATGCTCTAGGGAAGAGTCTCCTCCTTGGGCGGTGCATCAGGGCTGGAGGCCGTGGGGGGGATGGAGGCTGTGGGGGGTTTGTAGTCCACCCCATGGAAAACCTGCCCCTCCATGCCCGCGGGCTCGGCGCTGGACGGTGAGCAGTCCTGGCTGTCGCTGCTACCAGCCAGGATGCACTTGCGGCACCGCTTGCCGATGAGGTAGGTGGCCTCGATGAGGCTCAACAAGATACAGATGCAGGTGGTGACCACCATGAAGAGGGTGAAGATGTTCTTCTCGGTGGGCCGGGAGATGAAGCAGTCCACCACGTTGGGGCAGGGGGACAGCTCGCACTTCACCAGCCGGGGCAGCGTGTAGTTCCTGTACAAGTGGTAGAAGATATAGAGGAAGACTATGTCCACGCCAGCCTTGAAGACCAGGCTGAGCATGTATGTCCACCACAGCCCACCGTGCTTCTTGCCTGGGTTGGGGTAGAGGCAGTGGCCATTGTCCCCGCCGGCGGCGCGGTGCCTCTGCTGCTTGGCCTCCCGGTAGGCCACATGCATGATGACAAGGAGGGATGGACAGGTCACCAGGATGAGCTGCAGGGCCCAGAGGCGGATGTGGGAGACAGGGAAGAAGTGATCGAAGCAGACGTTGGTGCAGCCCGGCTGCCGCGTGTTGCAGTCAAAGTCCTTGTGGTCGTCGCTCCAGACCCGTTCGGCTGCCACCACGTAGACCAGCAGGCGGAAGATGAAGACGAGGGAGAGCCAGATGCGGCCGAAGGCTGTGGAGTACTTGTTGACCCCACTGAGGAGCCCTTCGAACAGATCCCAGTTCATGGTCCCTCGGTCCTGTTAGCTAGCCTGGGGGGAGAGAGAAGGTAGGTGAAAGATGGTCTTTAATATCCCTTCCAGCCCTAACCATTCCATGATACAGTGACACCAAAGAAGCAGCAAGAAGTCCCAATCAGATGTGTGTCCCAAAGCACTGAGCCACACTCCTGCCTGGGTGGCCTTCGGGACCACCTCTGTCCTTTGCTTTCGCACACACACATGTGCCCGAGCTCAGACCTGGTCTCTGCAGAGCACCATCCCCTTCTGCATGGTCAGTGATCACAGGGGCCTGGCAAAGTTTGATGGTTCTCCAGTGGCAAGAGCATCCTTCAACCACCGATCCATGGCTCAGCCCTCTGCTGTCCTTCGAAGGTGACCTTTAAAGCTCCCTCCCAGCTCCCACTGTTCCGTGGTTCTCCGTCCTGCGCCCGCCCCGTCCCTCGCCTCGCAGCGCAGGTATTTGTTATGATTTCTCCTCGCGTTGCCAGGCCTGGCCCAGGCAGACACAAGTGGGAACAGCCGGGGCATGACGCACCCAGAGCTCAGCGGCTCCTCTCCCATCACTGGAATCTGCCGTCGCCTCCGCTCCCGCCCGGCAGCGCGGGAGGATCCCGGCGCCGACATGCGCCGGGCACAGCAATGCAGGATGCACAATGACCAGGTTTCATCAGCTCAGACCCATCTCAGCCGCTACCAGGACCCCAGGCAGCTGAGCTGACCCTGGACTGCATTGTGCTGGATAAGCGCACCTCAGGCGGTGTGGGGCCACAGCCGAGTGGGATTCCCAGGGCTGGATTTGGCACGGGCTCTCCTTAAACATTTTACCTATCAGTAAAACGAGACTTCCCCTCGCTGGCAGGGCTGCTGCGGTGAAACCACCCCACTGCTCTGCACAACCCACCCCGTGCAGCCACACGCTCCCCAAGCACATAGCTCCCGTCTCACTGGTCGGATCCCGGGACACACACACGCAAAGCCCACATTTCTCCTTCCCCACACACACACTTCCAGATGCGCCCATCACCGTCGGGTCAGGCTCTGCAGCGTGCACCTCACCAGGGCCGGGGGCTGCAGCAGTGGGGGGGCTTCATGCCACTTACCTGCAGGGTGTCCTCCGCTGAGGCCGGTGCTGTCGGTGCTTGCCCACAGCAGGATCGCATCGCGCGGTGCATGTGAGCGGTGCCAGCGCCATGTGAGTCATCCCTGGGCTCCTGAGCGAGGAGGAGATTCCCAAGGGGGAAGGGACGAGGCTCAAAGCAGATCCCCACGTGTCCTGTAGGCTGTCAGAACCTCAGGGGTGAAGGGCTGCCCCGCAGCGCGCAGGGTCCAATCCTGCTGCTGTGCACGGAGTGGCTGCATCTGCTGCCCTGTGCTGCCTGGGGTCCCCCAGCCCTTCCCTGCACCCATCTTCCCTTGCTCGGAGCTGCAGGGATGATGCGGCCAAAGCCTCGGGGGCCCCCGCCAGAGGCACTGGGAGCTGCTCAGCCAAACACCTCCCTTCATAATCCCATTTTACACGAACTTTGCACCATGGCAGCGACTTACAAAGAGCCTTTATCCCTCCCCACCTCCTGCCGATGGGGTGGGTGGCAGTTGATTATTGCAGCGGAAATTCATTAACCACTTTTCCTCTGCTCCCCTCCCCTGCAAGCTGGAGCAAGTCCCTTTCCCATCACTCCATCCCTGTCACTGGGCCCGGGAGCCAGCCCCCAGCTCAGAGAACCCCCTCTTTGAGGCCTGACCCCCAGCTCACAGCTCTGGGGTGCAGCAGGGGCCAAGGAGTGGGTGCTGCTGTGTGGGGTGCAGGAGCTCAGGGACATCAGGAGTCATCTGAGGAGCAAACACGAGCTTCATCTGCAGTTCTGCCGGGTTTGGAAACAAGTGATGGAGAGAAACAAACCTAAACAGCTCTAAAGTAAATTACTACTGTTTGCGGATGGCTCCAGGGGAGAGCTCTGCAGTTTGAAATCAAACAAGCCTGGGTTTAGTTAGTTATTATAACATGCCTGTGCAGTGGCTCAGCCGAGAGCTGTGTCCCCCCATGGGGCAGGGGCAGTGGGGATGTTCTGGGTGGGGGGGATGTTCTGGTTTGTGGGTGTCCAAAGGTGGTCTTGTGGCTTCCTGCTTTCTGGGTTAAAATCCCCTCTTTTGGGGAGCTGCCAGATGTGATGGGCAGGGTCTGCTGGTGTTGGGCTGCAGATAGAGCACAGCCCTCCAGTGAGTGTGGGCACAGCCACGGGCATCCCCTGGTCCCCCTGCCCTGCTCTGATGGCAGGACGGGAAGGTGAGCGGCCACACAGCTTTCCTCCATATCCTGCTGGTCCAGCCAAGCCGATGTGGAGATCAACCCCCATCTACCAGGCAAATACCTGGTGGAGGCACAAACCAAATCAACAGGGTGAGGAAAAGAAAGAGGCAGGAGCTGCTCTGGTGCAGACAGGGCTGACATCAGCCAGTGAGAGCTCAACAGGAGCAGCTCATGGAGCATCCTCTGTCCTTGGGCTGATGGGCACTGAGCTCCTGCAGCCAAAGCTGCCATCCCACTGCTCACATTGGCTGGGGATTTCAGTTTGGCAGAGGCGGAAGAGGGGTGCTGAAGGCTGCACCCTCCACCAGGCAGAGCCAGCCAGTCCATGCGAGTCCACGGTGCTGGGGACATGGAGGTGTATTAATGGCAGCACTTTATCTTCCAGGAACAAGCCCCATTAGTACATTTTCACTACAACATGAAATATTAATAACGCTTTGCATTTATATAGCGTCATTCATCCAGGAGTCACCAGCCAAGCTCCTGACATGAATCAAACACCACAGCCCGCTCTGGAGGAGGCAGGTAAATGGGATTATACCCATTTTCCTGCAGAACACACCAAGGCACAGGGTTTCCTCAATGCCTGTCATGGGTGAGACCATCAGCACTCTTCTGCTCTCTGTCAGAGGATACCACCACTCTAAAGCCATGGGGACACCTACCCTGCATGGGGCATCTCCGTCTGGCCCATGCGCTCTGCGGGGTTTTGCTGTCATCAGGCAAAAGTGGCTGTAGAAAGGCAAAACACTTCCTTGGGCCACTGGCATGTGCCTTTTTCCTTGAAGGTTTTGGAATGGCAAGAAAAGTTTGTTCACTTCGTAAAATAACAGTAAAACCAACAACAGTGATGATGACAATAACAGCTTCTTTTGTCCTTTTGGTCCCTTCCTTGACAGGCTTTGCAGATGTGAAGCACAGCAAACCTCCTGGCTCCTGCAGGTTCAAAAACAGGAGACGTGGTTTACATTTGTGCTGTGAAGAGTGAGGAAGTTTTAGGAGCAAACACACGTGGCGAGGAGCAGCACGAGCCAGCGCCACGTTACTGATACTGTGCTGATGGTGCAGGGAGGGGAGAAGCTCGGAGCGGTTTGGAAACCTGTCAGCCCACAGCCAGACAAGCCCTGACACAACCCGAGGGCTGCTGCGGCAAGAAAGAGCAGGCAGGAAAGCAGTGGGGAAAGGGCTATTTTCATCTTATTAAAGAGCCTTATATTTAAATCCTCCTTCAGACGTGTAGCACAAGATGATTGCAAAGGCTTTTATACACTAACTCAGCAGGAATTGCTTCTGCTGCCGGTGATGTTGCATGCAGATGCCGGTTAGCAGGGCAGAATCCCATTATTGATGCTGAATAAATAGAGAAAACCAGGTCCTGGGTGAAGTTGGAGAGCGGGTGGTGAGCAGGGAAGCGCTGCCCCGGCTCCCTGTGCCCAGCACCATTATTATTCAAAGAAGGTGGCACCTTGTTTGCAGATAATTAAAAATCCCCAAAGAGATCAGTGAAAATGAACAGGCAGAGGCTGTATGGTGGCTCAAATGCTGCAGAATGGAGTGCTCCATGCCCGGGTCAGCCCCTTCCATCCACCAGCCCGTGGCTCCCAGCTGCTGTCCCTTGCATCCTCCATCCCAGAGCTCACAGGGGCATTCACCACCTCCCCAAGCTGCCAATGCTGTTACAAAGACCCCCAGGATTTCCTAGAGGGGCTCCCACACCTTTTTAGCCTCCACCTCTAGCAGGGGGTATCAGCAAAGAGCAGTAAAAGGCCCTGCTCAGGGACATGAGCCATGGGACTGACCTCACATCTCCAGCACCCATGGGAAAAGCCAGTGCAGACCCAGCATCACAGGCAGGGGCTCAGCAGGAAGGGAGAGGGGGACCCAGGGCTGCAAACCCTGTTTTTAACAAGTCCCACAGGGCCCCGGCAGACTCCCACCCAAAGCACTTCACCCAGTGCTGCTGGGGAAGGAGGGAGGCTGCAATTACAGGAGGGTGGTGAGAAGGAGGAGCTGCTGATGAGGCTGACAGCAATGAAACCGCCCTGGCACAGCAGCAGCTGAGGGCAGAGTGCTAATGATGGGGTCTGCTGGCAAAGGCAATTGCATCCAGCATCACTGAGATGCTGCTGCAGCTGGACCTGTGGGTACCATGAGGCAAGGGGAACTGCAGCCCTGAGCAGCAACGTGCTGTACCCCACTGCACCCACCAGCACAGTGATGCTGATAGGACCTTCTGCTGCTTCATGTCAGCACCAACCCCAAGCTGCCATAAGAGCTGCTGATATTGATGCTTCCCCTGGCACAGGTTTCCTTCATGTGGCCAGGATGGTGGTTTGCAGATAAACTGGGTCTGTTTAGAAGCTCTCCTATGGCAAACTTGTACTCAAGGACTGTCTGGATGAAATCAGGCGAACCCTCCATAGCCCAGCCTGGTAATGACCATGTAACATGGCCAGCACCCATTAATCTGCTCACATTTATGAGTGAGACTGCAGGGAGTAACCTCATTTCTATGGAGGGCTTAATTAATCATGGAATCAAACTGACTCGATGAGAAAAATTCACATGGCCAGTGGTGGCTGAGGATGGGGATGAGGTTACAGGGACCTAAACCATGGCAGATGATGGTGGGGAGAAGAGAAGGGGATGCCTGTCCTGCAAAACCTTTCTCTGCAATGGGAAGCAAATCAACAGGGCACAGAGGGGAGACGCTGCTGTGGCACTTTGTGAGGGAGAAATGAGAGTGCTCCCAGTCTGTACAGACCCTGCCCCTCCGGTGATGGTGAGGAAAGAATGTGGAGGACAAACTCATAAGCTGGAGGGCACCGAGGGCAGTCCCACAGTCCTGAAACCCAGGCAGGGAGGGTCTGGGGTCCCTGGATGCTCTTGAAGTGGGAGCAGAGTCCAACCCAGCCCTCAGCCCCTGCTGACTGCCACAAAGGGGCCCTGTTTTGTCTGTATTGGGCTGTTTGGCCAAATAATCATCGCGCAAATGACATCTTTGCTCTTGCCACTGACCTTGGCAGCATTCGAATGGGCGACCCACGGGTCAAAGTCTTTATATCCTATTACCAGTCTCCTGAGTCATGCCTGTCTCCTGGCAAGTTATATTCTTTTGAAATGGCAGCTAAATGGGAAAGAGGTCGTGCTCCCAATACGGTGACAATGGGACATGACAGCACTTTTCTGAGTGATTAAGCCTCAGGTGATGCCGGGGCTAAAGACAAGTGGCTGAAGGCTGAAAGACTTTAATCACCCCAGACATGTCACCGCATCCTCGCTCCATCTTGCAGGGTGGGCTTCGAGTGCGAAATGGGAGTGACAGAGAAAACAATCAAGCCTAGCCTGTGCACCCACCAGTCAGTCATCCCTGCTGCAGGTACCGCTGTTAATAATCGGCCCCAGCAGCCTGTTGGCCCTCAGAGATCATTCTGCAATAAATAAGCTCTGATGCCTTAGACCAAGCGCCTGGGGCCGCCGGAGCAGACACTAGGTGGCATTGGGAGAACGCGGCATCGCCGGCCGCCTTCCCTGGAACAGTCTGGCAAAGCAGAGCCGAAAACTCAGGATGACGGAGCAGAAAATGTCTCTGCTGGGCGGGGAGGCTGCCGAGCTCACCTTCATCCCCACACTGACCCGCACCAAGCAGGCTGCGGCGCCCCGTGGCGAGCGCGGTGGGTGAGTTCTGGTGCTGGGCTGCTTTGCTGAGCCAATGCTTTCTCCCAGCACGTTTTGTTTCCAATGAGGAGCTGGGGTCTGGACCTCGCAGAGCTGCTCGCTGCTCCCCAGAGCCCAGTTGGCACCGTTGGCACCAGCACGGCCATGCAGGGGCTCCATGGGTGCATGCCCAGATGGGATAACAGGCACCCGGTTGCCCCTACAAGGGTGGAGGAGGGCTTTAAAATGAGTTCAAAGCTGAACTCTGCTGCATCTCGCTCCCCCCTCGCCTGGGTTCATCAGTAGCCCTGGGGTTGGTGTTCCCAGGCCTCCTGGGAACAAGCCTAGGGATATTCTTCGTGGGGTGGCATGGGCATGCTCACCCTGCAGACCTGCAGAGCCAGGAACTGTGTGCAGCAGCCAGAATCAGTTGTGCTCTTTCCCCTTTTGCCTGCTCCCCATCACCTCCAGCGTCCTCCTGCACTGCAGGACCAGCATCTCCTTCCCCCAATTCACCTCCTGCATCCCCACCGTGCCGAGGCGACTTTTGCTCTTTGTCTCCTAAATGCTGCATTGTGCAGGCAGTTCAACAGCCACAATACATCTCCTGATTGCAGCTCCCTCCCTTCCAGCCAGCCCCAGCTCAACACCACATCTCTGCTCTTCTGCTGATGGCACATGGAATGGCACCGCTGCAGCCTCCCCTCCCAGGGGTACCTCAAAAGCTTCCAATCCTCTGGAAAACAGCAAAGCTGGGCTTCACATCACTCTGCTCTTGCAGGGGAGAGCTGCTGGGCTGATGCTACAGCTTCTGGGGCTGCTCTCCTGTCCTTGACCCCATCCCATGGTGCTGGGACTCCCCTCCCCTGTTCTCCCTGCCAGAGCTGGGTACCACACAGCAGAGCCAAAACTCAAACACTCTCACAGGCACCTCTGCCAGAGAGAATCATAGAATCAATGAGGCTGAAAAGACCTTTAAGATCATCGAGCCCAACCCCTACCCCAGGAGCTCAGCTTTTTCTGGAGATCTCAGAATCTCCAGAATGCTGCAGCCTGACATCACATCATTCTGCCAAAGGCTAAAAACTTGCTCATACCCCAAGAAAAATACCACTTTAACAACAACCCATCATCCCTCTTAATTCGCTTCCACCGCTCCCAGGGATTCTGGGCAGCAAATCCATGAACTGAACTCGGTAAACGGCCCAGACTTGGCTCAAAGCAGGAGATTTCGCATCATCGTGTCTTAAAATGTCAGCACTTTAATTAGCTGCCATCTAAAGCTGGAGTGGGTTTGCCTGGAAAACAGCTCACAAACTGGTCTGCCCCTTTCTGGTTTCAGTTCAGACTGAGCAATATGTTCAGGCTGACCTTTACCCTCCCAGACCCTGAAAAAGTTCCCAATCCATATTGGCATTTCCTACAACCAGGACAAAACAGAGCCCCAAAATACCAGCCAGCTGTAGGGATGATGGGCAGAAGCGGATGGAGCTGCAGGGCAACCTCCTAAAGCAATGCCGGCTTCCCCGCTGTTCTTCTACCTCCATCCCCATTTGTTACCACCAGTGTCAGGGTTTTCCCTTCCATCTCCTTCCAGAACTGCTTCCAGGTCCCTCATCCAAAAGGAAACCCCTAGTTGGAGTTCTCTCAGATCAAAGTGCCACCTGCTCACAGTTTTCTAGTGCATCACTTAAATCTCCATCTCATTCACTTTACCTTTTGTACCCGTAAGGCTGCTGGAGCCAGGATAATTTCTTGCTCTGAAGGATACAGTGAACTTCTTCACAACTTGCTTCTCTAAGTGGGTTGTGCTGGGTAATTACTGGATATCAGGTGCTGGATGTGGAGGCTGGAGCCCACTTACGCTCTGTGTGTGCGTGTTGAATTAATGAAAGCAAAGGCAGAGGAAGCACCTGAGAAAACACAGGAAGGCTGGAGGCCACGGTGTCCAACCAGAGCTGCTGGCTTTGGAAATCTCAGTGCTGAGGTGGCACAACACCTCAAAGGGCTGCGGTGCCTCAGACAAGGCTGCCTCCAGCACGACGTCCAAGAGCAGAAGCCACCAAAAGGAAAGGCCACCATCCCAATGGCTGGGCGCTGTGGAGGGCTCAGGAATGCTGGTTTTGGGTCTGAGCTTGGCCTGAAGCCCAACGAGCATCTTCTGTGAGATTGGCTGATACTGCCCAGGCCACAGCATAGCCCTCTCGACATGGCAGAGCAGCAGTTGATCTCCTTTGCAGGGCAAGGGAAAGCTCACGCTAGAGAAATACCTTCCTCAGAGTCTAATAATCCTTCAGCATGGCAGAGGAAGAAGAGTGGGATCAGAAGCATCCTCCCTGCCTCCCTGCTCATTGACGGAGAGCCTGGAAGCCCCGGCCTCACGGTGCTCTGGCTTTGGTGGAGTGTGACACTCATCTGCAGCATGGCCAGCAATTACGGCTCGAAGAAAGAAGGGGCAGGATGAGAGGCAGTCGCCTTTCATCTGCACCCCACCGGCTGCCACCTGCCGCTCACTATTCTTATTCTTCCTGATCAAGGCGAAGCGTTCCCTCCTCCTGCAATTGAAGCCCGGAGCCCTGGCATCACTCGGGTGGCGCAGGGAACCATCCGGTTGCACCGAGCGAGGGATGGAGCTGCTCCCGGCCCCACGCTGCGGGGCATGACCCAGGGAAGATGGCTTTCAAGCTCAGAGCCTGCCTCCTGGAGACAGAGTTATGTGTATGCATTACACGTACAGCTCCACCACCTCTCGCACGCCGAGGAAGGTCAGCCTTGGATCACGCTTGATGTAGCTCTGATGACGGCGGGCAGCGTTCATGCAACTGCGCTGGTGCCAAACACAGGTTGTGCCTTAGGAAGGAGGAGAAAAGGGGCTCTAGGAGGAAACTCTGGTCATTGGGATTTAAAAATGCCTTCACATTGGATGTGGCTTGGAGCAAGCTGCTCTAGTGGAAGGTGTCTCTGCCTGTGGAAGGGGTTGGAACTGGATGAGCTTTAAGGTCCCTTCCAATACAAACCAGGCTGGGATTCTGTCATTCTATGTTCTCATGAGAGAGACTTTGACTCTTGTTTTCTGCTTGGGCAACTTTGCCCCAGATTCTAGTCCCTGTGAGGGAAAGAAGATCCCATGAGTTATGATGGCAAGCAGTCACTGGGGGCTGCGCCCCACTGCCCTGGAAGAAGATGAAAATTGCTAATAGCACCATCCATGAGTAGAAAGCAGAGTTGCCTTGATGGCAAGAAGAAAAGACTCCCCATGAGCCTGTCTGTTTGGCCCCCACAGCACAAGATGATGTCCAGGCCAGACACCATAACACAAGTTCAGCAAGGGCTTGAAGAAGGTAACTGGGTCCATCTGTACTAATGTGAAGTCAGATCAGCAAAACTATCCCAGGTACCAAGAATGTTTGGGGAGGAACCAAGGAGACACCAACTCACCTGGTGATGCCCACAGCTCCCATCTGCTACAAGACTTTCCTTGTGCAGAAGACAGGCACTGCTGATGCTTCCAGGCTGCCTTTACCACTTGTCTCTTACTCTGCTGTCTCTGCTTCTTGCAAGCGGCTCCAGGAATTAACCAAATCCAAGGTTTCTGGAGATGCTGGAAGAGGACTGGGAAGAGACTGGGAAGGTCTCCAGGAGCAGAACTGGAGGAAGGTTCAGGATTTGCCATGTTGCACTGGAGATGCCTCAGCATTGGGAGATGCTGAACTGAAATGTTCCCATGGAGAGGAGGGCAGCTCCCCATCTGCACAGCACGGGCTGGGGAGCTGCACAGGGCTCTGCTGCAGGTTCACACCTCACTGCCATCCATATAACCTTGGAAAACTAACCTACTTTCTCTTCTCTTTTGCACACAAAACCAGATGCTGAAATGCCTCAGTTTTCATGACATTTTGGAAAAGAGTCTGCCTTGCTGGAATGCTTCCTTTACACCATTGGCTATATTACTTTAGGGTGAAATCAAAATAAAGGCTATTTATTTTTGTCTATGACACAGGGAAATAAAGGTGCTTTCTCCCACCCCATCAGTACACTGCTGTATGTGCAAGCAACTGCCAAGCACAAGGAGCAGTCAGGAGAGGCACGGTCTGCTCCCAGTGCTCCTCATTTGAAACCAAGGGAAAACCACTGCCAGAAGTTCATGGACAAAGAGCTGCATCCCAGGTGGGTCACCAGAGAGCCAGGTGATGTGGTTCTGTGCACAGATAGATACCCTATTTCTGTGCGCCTAATGCGGGTGTTTGGACAGAGAACATGGGCAGCAGCAGCAGGACCTCCATGTACCACACAATTCCCTTGGGAGGCTGACAGCGGAGCTGGAAAGGGCACGATGGTGGTGTCCTATGCCTGGCCAGGTGAGGTGAGATGGGGCTGGATTGCCTGGAACAAACCCAGCACCCTGCTCCTTCTCTTCCCCAGGCTCTTTTCATCCTCCTCCCCGTGACAGATTGAGGGCTTCACAAAGCAGCCCCATGAAAACCTCTCCTGCTTCCCCGCCATGGAAATTACTGCACAGTGTTCAAAACGGGAGAGCAATTTGCAAAACAAATACGTCTCCGATTAGCTAACAAGTGCCAGGCTGACCTTACAGGGACCCTTTCATTAGGAGACACTGAGCACCGATTAACTGCATTGGGATGGAGGGAGCTACTTCATACTGGTTTAATGAATTAAATATATGCTGCTATTTGGCTCTTAATGTTAGAAAGATATTAAGTCCAATAATTGTCACATTCCCAAAGCCAGGCATCTCTCTACTGAGCAGTTCAGCTCTACTTTCCCCTTCTCACCACAAAGTTTAATCCATTGCTTCTTGTGTCTCGGTGTTTTCCTCCATTACCACCAGCCCATCAGTGCCCTGCACAGGGAGCTCAGGAGCTCTCTTCTCTGGGCCTCCTCCCTCTCTCCAAGGGTATCCCAGCATGTAGAGGAGTGCTCCTGGCCTGGGGCTTTATCTTTTCCTCCCCTGTTCCTCCTCTTCCTTATCCTGGTATCTGCAAGCACAGAAGCAGATGTGCCTCCACCGCTGGGGCTCAGCCAGCCCTGGCTCCTGCCCAAGGTGATGCTCTCAGGTCCTGACGGATGCAGGGAGGATTTGGGACAGGTTGAAAGGGCTTAGGAGGAAATATCTTCTCTTGGGATGCTCCTCAGCCTGCTCTGCTGAGGTGATACCCTCAGAGATACCCACCTTTGACTTTCCAAAAGCAAATCCCCTCCCGGGATGTTGGGGAGAAAAACTAACGACAAGGAAACAGTGGAGGGAGCAAGAGGCTGAATGTCCCAGCCATGGGGCCGTCTGTCCTGAAGCTCTCCCCCACAGCCCATGGGGCTGCCAACATTCCATGTTACACTGATGTGCCTCTGACTGGCATGTAATTTAATTACCGCATGCCTAAAAGATTAAATCCACGATTAAAAGAATTTATATGGATTAGCACAGGATGATTTTAAATCACTGCCAGCTCACGGCAAAGCAGAGCAGCAACCTGCAACCTGCAGCAAAAGCACCGGTGACATGAAGGGCCGGTCCCACTGCTCCTTGGGGAGTGGGATCAGGGGAATCACTGGGATCACAGGCACGGGGACCTGCTAAGCGCACTGAGCCCCATCCCAACACACAGGCACTGCTGCAGGTTGGAGCGATTTCATCTCCCCAGCACACTTGCCTCCTGATCCATCACCATCACACATGTCACTGCTCGAGAATGCTCCTCTCTGAGTCCCCAGTCATGAATTTTAGACCATTGTTAAGCCCATCTGTTATTCTTCTTAAGTCACTTATTAGATGTCCCTTTATGGGGGAAAGAAAGAAAGAAGTGGGATGAGAGGTAAAATAAAGCATGCAAAGTGGGATGATTTACAAAATAAATGGGTTTAAATCAAATCCACAGGTCTTCAGCTAAAGCTGTGTCCCAGAAAGCGTTATTGTTTCCCTCTCGGGGGTGATCAGGAGAATGTGAAATTCATTCTCCTGTGCTAGGAGGATCAAGAGCAGCATCAAACTGCTTCTCCCAGAAAAGCTGGTTACAAATCTTCATCCCTTTATCTGGCGGCTGTGGTCATCCCCAGCCCAGGCAGCCAGTGCCATGGCCCCGTTGGCTCAAGCTGCTTTCCGAAGCAGCCACTTCCCCCCTCTCACCTACTACCCCAATGCACAACAGCCTCCACGGTGCTGTTCCTGTGAATCCCCAACACTGGATGTGGTTTGAGACACCAGCCAAGGCCACTCATCCAGGTGTCACTGGGGACTCCATACAGCTGCTAACAGCATCTCATGAGGATGCCAAGAGCAGCTTCCCGACCTCCAGACCTGTGTGAGGACGTATCCCATGTTTTCCCTTGCAGCATTGCAGTGCAATCCCGAGATCTGTGCAATCTGTTTGATTTGAAATATTAGTGAAGAGATTAGAAACAGTGCTCATGATTTTGTGATGCATATGGTAATTAAAGTGTTACATTGCAATTACGATGTAATTAAACTGTGGGATGCTCTTCAAGATGCAATTGCCACTCATTTGCATAACTGACGGATTTGCTTATTATCACCCTTTTAATACATGTATTAAAAAGAGCATCAAGAGCTTCAGCTATGGAGGCTTGAAGCAGCTCTGCCCAGCACTCAGCTTTCCCCCAGCATGCTGCAGCACCCAGGCTGCTGCTCCCCCGCTCTGACTGCTGCTGGTTCATCCGCCCTGGCTGGGGGTCCCCCTAAAGCCCAGCCCTCGGTGAGCACACAGGCTGGAGCAGACGTTCCTTCATGCACATCCATCCTCTGGCAGTCAGAGTCCTGGTGCAGATCTCAGTGTGTCCCTCCAAGCAGGCACTAAGAAGCCTCTGGGTCACGTCCCTCCAAGCAGGCACTAAGAAGCCTCTGGGTCACCTCCCTCCATTCAAAACGCTGCCAAGCTCTCCCCTGCTCTGTAGCTGACAGGTTTTATTTCAGAGAAAGAGGTTTTCCCCTGTTCCAGCCTCCCAAAGCCAGTTCTTGGTTATTCACCCTTTCAAGGATGCTCTCAGGGGTCCCTCTCTGGAAAGCCCCAGGAACCCACTAAACTTGACCTTTCCAAGCAACCCCCTACACTGTGCTATACCCACCAGCTGCACACATCTGGCACAGCACAGCCACTGAAAGGCACACTGTGTGAGCAGTGATTATCCTCAGCCACACAAGGTCCTTTCTGGATCCGCAGATGCCTGTAGGCACTGCAAAAAAAAAAATCACCTTACAGAATAAGACTGATTTTCTCTTTTGTAAACTCATCAGAACTTCCCCATAGGAGCTACAATAAAAACACCCTGCGAGCTGAGCTGTCCATAACCTTGTTCTGCTCAGAGGCTGTGAGTGGGAGCAACACGCAGCAGGGACGTCGGTACATGCTGGGGCAGCCCAGGAGTAACGGCTCAGGAAGAGAAATCTTCACTGAAAGCCAAATCCTGTGTCTGGACTTTGCTTTTATCCAGAGAAAGCCATGCCTTAAAACATCCCTGTCAGCTGCTAATGCCTCAATCTGACTCACTGAAGAGCACACAAGAAAAGCAGAAAGGGACTTGTCAAATGGTTCCTTTTATCTGCTGTTTTAACCTGCGCTGAGAAATGTGAGAGCCCTGAAAAAACGGGATGGCTGATGCTCTGCAGAAATAGATCCATCAGGAAAATGATGGTGCTGCTTTGAGAGGATGGGGTTGGGCTGTGTGAGGTGGGGAGCGTTCCGTCCCCTGCCCAGTGAGACCTCAGGCAACATGCCAGGGTTTAACAGTGCAGTGGGGCACTTGCCTATGGTGGTCCACGGGGCAACTCCTGCATCAAACCTTAGCGAGATGATTGATATAAACCAGTGATGTGGCAGGCTTGCTGCTCAAAACGGTCTGGATTTTCTTAAAAATACATTTGTCTTTGCATAATTCCCTTCTCAAATGACATCTTTCTTTTCATCACCAATTCTGTTAACCTGCCTACTTAAAAAAAGGGAATATTGATTTAGGCAAATAGGATTGACTCTCTTTAGGTTCAACACATCCATGTGGTCCAGGATCAAGCCCATGGCTGCAGCAGGACCAGATGTTGCTCATGGAGCTAACAGGGCTCTACTGAAGCATTTTGCTATATGCATTGGTGAAATTCCAGCTGTGCTGCCGGGGGCATGCCAGCAGCCAGCCAGCCTCACAAAACAGGTAAAAACCAAGGGCCGCTGCTTCGGATTCAAGGCATTTTTGGGAATTGTGCTGCAGATGCTGTTTCAGCTTTGTTTTCCAGCTCTTCCTGAGCAAGGCTGACCTGAAAAATCACAGTGCCCAGAGAAGCTGTGGCTGCCCCATTCCTGGCAGTGTTCAAGGCCAGGTTGGACAGGGCATGGAGCAGGCTGCTCTATGGAAGGTGTCCCTGCCCGTGGCAGGGGTTGGAACTGGATGAGCTTTAAGGTCCCTTCAACACAAACCATTCCATGATTCTATGTATGGCTCCATGCATCTTTTATTTCTTCCTCTCCCTTAAAGAGCCTCTGTCCTGAGGCAGCAGCACTGCCCCTGGAGCACTGGTTGGGCTGCAGGGCTGGGGTCAGGATGCTCTTTCTCCAGCACAACAGCAAGCAATGGTGCTGTGCGGATGCACATTGGGTGGTTGGTACCCAGGGGCCTCCTGTGCAGGATGCAGGTTCTGGGCTCTGCTGAAGGCCATGACTGCAGGGAGGGAGGAGACTCAGGAAGGTGATGGAGGTCTCCATCTATCAAGGCAAACACCAGCTCATCAATTGCTGGTCCCCTGTGAGCCACAATCACCAAGAAAAAATCATTTATAGTCATTTAGCAATAGGAAAAGCTTTTTGCCTTCCCTCTAGGTTACAACAGATCTATGATAGGGCTATTTAAACTTCAGCATCCCCAGGGTAGCCACTGTGTTAGGCCTAGAGGTGCAAATAAATGACTCCTTGTCAGATTAAAAGATATATGTGACAGCAGAGAAGTGCTGCAGCTGAGCCACATCCGAGGGAGTGCTGAGCATGAGCTGGGCCATAGACCGCTGGTGCTGGGAAGGGAAGGTACCTGTGGGTGGTTCCTTCATGCCCCCATGAGGGAATGGGAAGCTGAGCTCCCAGAACAAGCCTCAGGGAGCCTCAGCAGTGCTCCTACGGCGGTGGCACCATCCCATCCCCTATTTATCTTGGGTTAGCTGGGAAACTGTGGAAGCTGACTAATTAAAATTGATGTCATCTTCACCAGAGTCCAATTCCGCATTGAACTCCTGCTTCTCCCTTCTCCGCAAGAGCAGGCCTGCCATATTTAGCCAACTTCTAAACTCATTAGGAAAAGCAGATGCTTAGATCTGCAGTCCCTAATGACTGTAAATGAGAGTATTAGTTTATTGATTCATGGCCTAATTGTTGCCACCAGGACCACAGGCAACAGCTTTAAGCCCAACTGCTCTGTGCTGAGCCCAGCCTGGGAGGAGAGGGAGAAGGGGACAATGCTGGGAGCCAGGCGAGTGGACAGGCACCCTTGATGTGACCCAGGTGCAGATTTCCACGTTATTCCAGCACGTGAACAGCCAAGCTACAGTTAATTAAATTATACTTCACCCAACAGAGGTCAAACCCCTGGAGTGTGTGTTCATGTGCAACCTCTTGCAGGGTGCCTTGACTTGCTGGTGCTCTTTGCATAGTAATGAAGAGACTGCTGGGGCCTGTAACAGCAGCATACGCTATATCCTTCCTTCTTCCCTCCTTTGGCTGTCCATGAAAATGTAAATAAACAGGAGGAGGGGAAAGACAGAGCTTGGACTCTGCTCCTGCACCATCCCCATGATGGGCCATCCACAGAGAGCTCACCAGCATGATGAACTATGGCTCTGCTTTAATAAAAGCATCTTCAACCTGGCCCTGACCCAGACAGGTCCGTAGGTCCTGAGCATATGCCTGAGTGGCTCATGGAGCAGGGACAGACTTAAACCACAGGAAGACATTACTGTATCATGATGCTACTGGGGACAAGATGCATTGCTAACAGGAGCTGGCTTTGGCCAGTGTCTTATCAGAAACAAGACCAAGAGCTGCCACGTAGACAGAGAGGCTGTGCAAGACACCAGTGCCATGCCAACTCCAGCAGGCAGCAGCTGTAGGAGCTGCTCCATGATACCCCCAAACCACTGCCACAGCATCGTGCCTACCCAGCAGGCTCTGGGAAAGAGAAACAGCCATGAAGAAAGCAGTCTGTGCCTGAAGAGCTTGGTCGATGTTTCTCCAACACCTAAAAATCAACAGGAAAACAGAGATTTACAAGAGGATTTAAGAGGCATCAAGTTGCCTGGATACCAGATCCTGCGAGTACCAGAAAGTAATTAGAAAGCAAGAGATCCGTCTCAGCTAAGCAGGCGGATGGGAAATTGGAAATCCATTTGTGAGAGACTTTGTGCTTTCTAACAAGGCAGGTCAGAGCTCAGCTTGCAGCCACCACACGCTCCTGCTCCCCACCCAGCAGCCCCTTCCCTCCACCTCCCCCTGCTGCGATGTGGGGTCTGCCACTGCCGCACCAATTAAAACAAACCCCTTCAATGAGAAACCCACTTTGAAGCCTACAGGCTCATATCCTCCCCTTCAGTAACGGTTAAGAAAACTCAGGACAAAAGTAAAGGCAATCCTCTACAATCACAAGACTCAAATTCCTTGGCAAGGACTTGCCCCAAGCTCAGCAAACCAGGCTCTCATCAACCAACAAGATTGCAGTCCAAGAGCAAGGACTCCTCATGGATGCTCTTGGACCAGAGCATCTGACACCATTTGTGGCCTCCCCAGATGTTTCTGCTCTGCATTGCTCCCTGCAGTAATGGAGAGTAAGGAAATACTTTGCGTCATATCAATGGAGCTTCAGGTTTTGAGGGATAAGCCCCAAACATTTACTTGAGGAGAGAGAATGTGTTTTGCTGCTGTTAATGGTTTCTGTATGCCCTGGGAAGAGATGGGTTGTGCTGGAAGAAAGAGATTTTGCTGAAGCATGAAGAGAAAAGCCATTTAGTTTGGGCAACAGCTCCGGAGCTGCAGAGTCAGACCAAGAGCTCCAGGAAAATGCTTCTCAAGGCAGGACAGTGTGGAAAGAGGAGGGGAAAAAGGAACAGAGACAATGCAGTTATTAAGTGACCAAATAATCCTACAGCCAAGAGGTGACCTTGACCCAGAAGATTTCTTCTTCTCCATTTCTTCTTTTCCCCTCTCCACTGCACAGGAAACATTTTCCATTTTCAAAGGCAAATCCCAGCTCCCAAGAAAGGAATTGCTCAACATTTATCACCACTTGCCTGGAGGTATGTAAAATACAACAGGAAATCTCTCCCCCTCGGCCTCCCACTGCACCCAGTGAATGCCAGAAGAAAAGTCATTTGAGTGATCTTAGCAGAATCAGAACAAGCTTTTAGTGGTCTTTAAGGACCCATAAACCACTTCAGTAGTTTGCTGGTTTATATCTGACTATCTTCTACATTAGCCATTTAAATTAAAACATTTATAATTAATTGAACAAATCATTTCCTTTCGCCCCCTTTGGGGACCACAGCGCATAAGTCTTCAGTAAATTTTAGTCTCTTAAGCAACGGGGGTATCCATTCCCTTCATAGGGCTGCTCTTCCTGCAGGGTGGGAATGAAGGGCGGGCAGAGAGCAGTCCTAACTGGAAAATCGATTGATAGGGAAGACAAATTGACGTGTATTTTTTCAAAAGGGGAAGTGAAACAGAGCTTGGAGCCTGCCCTCCTCCGCTGCAGCTCTGGGGGACCACTGTGACCACTCGGGCTAACCATTCCTAAATCTTGGAAGCACTAGAATGGTGGGAAGCTTGGAGTGACCTGCAGGGGGTCCCGGCTTCCCACTGTGGTGCCGGAGCTGCACCAAAAGCAGTGATGGGGAAGAGGGAGAGGAAGGGCCATGGGTGAAGGCTCACCAGAAAAAAGGGGGCTGGAGCTGAGCATGGATGTGGCAGCACAATCCTGTCCCAGCCTCGTGCACACACAGCACTGGATGTGGGACGGTGAAGACACATTGATGTGCAGGGCTATCCCAGCTGGGAAATCCGCCTGCAGTGCACAGAAGATGCAGGTTGAAGGCTCATTCTACCTATCGCTTCCAAAGAGCTGCTTTCAGATAAGAGGCTTAAGCAGAAGGATTATCTGGGCAGCACGATCTTCCCCATCCTGCAACTGCTGCCGAACACAGCATTGGCAAGACCCAGTGATACTGGGAACCAGGGCATTCCCTAGGGAAGGAAGATCCAAACAACCCTACCTGAGACAGCCCAGTGAGCAGGGTCACAGCAGGACCTGGGGCAGAGGCAGGGGCTGCACAGGAGATGATTGTCAGGGCAGGGATGCACTCACACAGAAAGCAAAGCCTGAGCCAGCAAAAGGAATCAGAGGAACGCAGTGGGATAAAACAAGCGAAGTAAAACAGATCAAGGCTCAGGAATCCTGCAGTGGAGAGGAACAAGAGCAGATGGGCTCTGACAAGGCAGGTTGGGTGCAGGAGGCTGATGTCCAGGCAAGCAGGGGATGTGCAGAGGGACCAGGAGCAAAGGGGGACGTAACCGACCCAAGAGGCACCATGCACAGGACTGCTCCATGTGTGCAACAGATGGTATGACCCCCCCGGGGCTCAGGAGCCAGGTCTGAGTGTCCCGGGATGGCTGCTCTCAGCCGAGCTGCCAGCAAAGGAGCTCTGGAAGAGCCTGGGTCTTCACAGAAAACAGTTTATTTTGATGCCCTGGAAATGCCTTTGTCAGCAGATCTATTCTTTCATTGTGAAAAAGCCTATTAGCTCCTGCTTTCTACTTCTATGGGAATTTATTCCTCCATCAGATCTTCAATAGAAAAGTGCTTCCCTTACGGAGATTGATACCACGTACATGAAAAGCTCCATGTGCCTCTGGCGAGGCAGTCCCTTCCCTTAGGAAGGATGAAGGATGGCTTTGAGAGCAAAGCACTGAACAGCTCAAGAAGATGAAATCTCAATTCCAAGGTCTGCTGTGACATCCTGGTGACCTTGGGCTGCCACAGAGGCACCCGTGCAGTGCAGGATGTGTTTTCAGCAGGACAGCAGTGTGTGGGCATTGAGAAAGCCTCACTGCATGCATGACCTACGGAGGGAACAGCCTGCTGCGAGGGGCGAGTGCTGATGAAGCCTTACAACCCCTTTCCCTGCTCCTCAGCAGGCTCAAGAGCAAGGGCAAACCTGGGAGCAATACGCTCAGCTAATATGGGGTGCTGGAGCTTGAGGGGGAACACAGGAACACAGCTATATGGGGTGGCTCTGCTCAGCCATGAGCTCTGAGAAGGGCTCTGCCTGAGCTGATGTGATGCTGTGACTTCAGCCCCAGCCATGCAAAATCAAGCCCCAACCAGTTAGGGCATCAGCACCGTCACAGGGAAGAACTTGCGCCTAAGAGCTCATCTCAGTCTCCCCTCTGGCAGGTTAAAGCCAGTTGTCATGGGTTCAGCAGCAGCAGTCATTTTTTCTGCTTCTTGGTAGCTGGTGCAGCACTGTGTTTTTGATTTTGGGCCTAGGAACAGCGCTGATAACACCAGTGTTTCGGTTACTGCTTAGTGATGTTTTGGTCTGGCCAAGGACTTTCTGAGTTTCATGCTCTGCCAAGGAGGAGGGGAGCCGGGAGGAAGCAGAGACAGGACACCTGACCCAAACTGACAAAAGAGGTTATTCCATACCACAGCACGTCATGCCCAAGATGGAGGACGGAGAGGAGAGACCCAGAAGGGTGGGGGGTGCACTGCGTGGTCGGGCTTGGTTTTAGGTGGTGAGAAATTGTATTCTTTCCTTGTATTTGCCTTGTCATTATTATTATTGGTGGTAGCAGTAGTGATTTGTGTTATACTTTAGTTACTAAACTGTTCTTATCTCAACCTGTGGGAGTTGCATTCTTTTCTATTCTCCTTCCCATCCCTCCGGGAGTGAGGGGCAAGATAGAGGGGGGAGTGGGTGAGGAAAACTGTGTGGCTGAAGAGAGGCTTAAACCACGACAGTTCTTTTTGGCGCCCAACGTGTAGCCACTCGTCACAATGCTGATTTGTTGGCTCTTAAAGTTGTTGCTTTTGGTTCTCTTGCGTTCATGGTTTCAGCCTGTTGTACCTTACTTACAGCCGGTATTTCTTATCTTAGCATGTTTCAGATATGGGTTTTGGTTTAAGGTTCTTGTTTTATTGTACTTTATTGGAATGGCTTGTGATACGGGCGGGCTCGAGAAGCCGTGGGGGGCGAATGTGTACCTGGCAGTTCGGCTGCTCTTCACCGTCCTGGCGAGGCTGTGGAGAGCCGAGGGGGGGCTGCCTCGGGAGCCGCCGGCTGCCGAAACGGCCCGGGGGAGCGGACCCGGGGAGCAGGAGCCGAGCCCCCCCCCCGAGCCCAGCCCGACGGCTGCCGAGCAGAGGAAGGAGGTAGCAAAAGGGGTGATTCCCCCGACTGAGCCCAGCCCGGCAGCTGCCGAGCCGCGGGAGGGGGAGGCTACCGAGCGGCAGGAGGAGACGGCAGAGAAGCCGGGCCCCGAGGCTGAACAGAGTCCCGTGGCCGAGCCCAGCCTCGTGGCGGCCGAGAGCATTCCCCGGCAGCTGCCCGCGGAGCCGCAGGAGAACGCAGGAGACCCCTCAGCACTTCCCAGCAAGGCAGAGGAGGAAGCTCTGGACTCAGACAAAGAGCAGCTGGTGGTGAGAGAGCCGGCAAGCACAGCAGCTACACCAGCCCCAGTGGCAAGCACAGCAGCCTCATTTGAGAGCTCTGAAGGGTTTGAATGGCCTTTGGGTACCCTTGAGACCTGCCTGCTGATTGTGATGGGGATCAGCATAGTGGCATGCATACACAGTGTGTTTTACCCACAACCATTTTGTCTGGTCCCCAGAGTTAAGCAGAGTGGGGTGTGGGCCTTGTCTGGGGTTAATCTGCAATCTAGGATGACTAAGAGATTTTCCCCAAGCCTGGACAGCCATGAGTGGCAGGGTGTGTGGGACAGTATGGGCGAGTATCTTGTCCACTGGGCCCCTCCAGTGCTTTGGAAGCATTGGAGATGGAAGGCAGCTGTATGGAGTCCCCAGTGACAAGCTGCAGAAACTGCTGGAGGGGAGAGTGAATTACTTTGAGCCTGGTGGGCCCATGACACCTCAGGCCATCAGGGCAGAGATGCAGCATACAGATGGACTTATGATCGAGGGGTGGACTTGGCAATGGACACTGTGGCCCAGGTTACTGACGAGTGTGAACTCTGCACACAGCCTCTCCTGCTCTAAAAGGCTGTTACAGAAGATGGAGCTTGACGTCATGGATCGAATGGACTCAGCAGCTTTGTAGGAATTGGTTTATGCACTGAGGGATGATCTCTCTCCCTCTCTCTGTGTGTGCATGTATATATATACATGTGATGGTATATTGAAAATGTGGGATCTGAGCATGACGTGAATGGTATGGAATAAGGGGTGGATAATGTCATGGGTTCAGCAGCAGCAGTCATTTTTTCTGCTTCTTGGTAGCTGGTGCAGCACTGTGTTTTTGATTTTGGGCCTAGGAACAGCGCTGATAACACCAGTGTTTCGGTTACTGCTTAGTGATGTTTTGGTCTGGCCAAGGACTTTCTGAGTTTCATGCTCTGCCAAGGAGGAGGGGAGCCGGGAGGAAGCAGAGACAGGACACCTGACCCAAACTGACAAAAGAGGTTATTCCATACCACAGCACGTCATGCCCAAGATGGAGGACGGAGAGGAGAGACCCAGAAGGGTGGGGGGTGCACTGCGTGGTCGGGTTTGGTTTTAGGTGGTGAGAAATTGTATTCTTTCCTTGTATTTGCCTTGTCATTATTATTATTGGTGGTAGCAGTAGTGATTTGTGTTATACTTTAGTTACTAAACTGTTCTTATCTCAACCTGTGGGAGTTGCATTCTTTTCTATTCTCCTTCCCATCCCTCCGGGAGTGAGGGGCAAGATAGAGGGGGGAGTGGGTGAGGAAAACTGTGTGGCTGAAGAGAGGCTTAAACCACGACACCAGTCCCCTGTCCTGTTCCTCCATCCCTTGTCCAAAGCCCCTCTCCAGGTTTCCTGCAGCCCCTTTAGGCACTGGAGCTGCTCTAAGGTCTCCCCTTCAGGAGCCTTCTCTTCTCCAGGCTGCCCCAGCCCAGCTCTCTCAGCCTGGCTTCAGCGCAGAGCTGCTCCAGCCCTTGCAGCATCACCGTGGCCTCCTCTAGACTTGCTCCAACAACTCCACATCCCTCTTGTGTTGGTGTCCCAGAGCTGAACACAGGACCACAGGGGGTCTCATCCTGCTCCATGCCCAGTGGACAGGGGCACGATTGACATAATAAACAACAATCATGATGTGCCGGGGCCGTTAAAGCCGCGTTGCCATGGCAACTGCTGGCAGTGATGCTGCCCTGCTCATGGATGCTGCTTGGGGAAAAGCCAGGAGCAGTGAGAGGGCGACAGGGGCAGGAGCGAGCCCTGGCTGCCTGTGTACACATAGTGCAGAGGAGGTGACCGCAAACAGCCTCACCAGAGCACTCCAGCACCACCCCAGTGCCAACCTGTGACCCTGCCTGGCAAGGAGGCTTCTTCAAGGCCAAGTGATGGAATCAATTCTCACCAGCAAAGAGCCACCACGTTGTTTTTTAATTGCCAGAAAAGGTCCTGAAGCCTCCCAGTCTGCTTAGCTTGGGCTGGCAGAAGCGTGTTGGTCATAATCCTCTTCTTTTTAGCTCCTGCATGTTATTTCTCAGCACAAACCCACACACAGGCAGGGTGTGCTAACCCTGGACAACCAACCTACAGCTCTGCCCATCATGTCCTGCTGCTGAGCCAGGACTAAGCAGGCTCCAGGCTGGGGAACATGACAACACCACCATGTGGGAATCTCTCCTGGCTCTGCCTGCATGAAACGTGGGAGCCACAGTGAAAAATAAGAAAGAATTATTTCAACTCAGAGGTGCCCGGGCTGCGAGTGCTCCCCTGAAACATGGAGAAGGGAGTCACATCGCTGCTGCCTCCCCTCTTATCCACCCAGAGTCGCATTTAATATGCTACAGCTTTGCACCAGACACTCACAATTTAATCATCAAAATACCTTGCAGGGGATTAACTGCCAGTTTCCTCTCTTAATCACTGTTGATATAATGAGATGACAGCCAGCTTCACAAGGGGGGGGATATTTGTCAGGAGGGCTTTTGGCACTACTGTGGCTCACGCTCCAGTTGGCAGAAGTTTAGGAGCTCTTCTGAGAGGGGATTCAGATGCGGAGGGGACAGGAGCAGGTTCACAGGGGCTGGTTTCCAACCATCCTCTTGCCCACAGTCCTGGCCAGTGCAAAGAGGGTGGCTCCAGCCTCAATCCCTTGAGCTACATCAAGAACTGGGACCTGGGAGCAGTGGCTGGGCACACGTGTGACATGGCCGTAAGAAAGGCATCATTTACATGCTCAGTTGAAGCAAGAAAGGTGAGGGAAAGACAAAGAAATATCTGGAAAACACCGGCACTGGGAAGAACTTCACTTGGGCGCTGGAGCATCCAGGACTGAGCCCCTCAGAGGGGACCGGCGCCATAGGCATATTCAGCCAGAGGCAGGTAGGTCACTGCTGAAGGAGGTTTGGGGCTCAGGACTGCTTCAGAGATGATGGTCCTGCCTATAAATCATATTTTGCCCAGATTTAGAAAAGAAAGGAGCTCTTATGAGAAATAGATCAGAAGTGACACCGCTCATTATTATGAGGCGAGTCCAAGTTGCAGACAAGGGCAAAGTTAATAGAAAACATATCCAATCCACAATGGTAACTTTAATTGTTACCACTAATGAAGCCTATTTAGGATGGATTATGTATCTGGCACTTTAGATGCAGCCCTCAATTCATCTTCTGTGTCAGATGTCTCATTGCATCAGATCCAGAGCCAGAGAAAAGGCTTTTCCCCTTCCACTGAACAACTGGGGTTGGAAAACAAACTCTGCATAATCCCATCAACCCAGAGGAACATCCTGCCTGGGGCAGGGGCTTTGTAGAGATGCTCATGGGGGACAACTCATCTCCCCAACATGGCCAGGAGGTGCGGAAGGACCAGCACTGCAGGGCCTGCCCGAGGGCAGCCACCTCCCCACCTTTCCATCCCTACACCATGGCAGCTCCAGGAGCCACCAAGGAAGCTGCTCCGGAGGTGACAGGCAGCTGCAGCTCTGCCATGGCCCTGCCCTGGACCAGCCCCCTCCTCCCCATCTCCTCCCAGGTCGTTTCCTAGGCACATTTGTGGAATTAAGGACCAACTGTAATTACTTTTCTCCGTAACAAAACCTTTGGAGGAAAGGGCTGGGTGATAGATTCCAGGTTTTATCGGAGCTGACAAGGAGCATTACTCAGGCTGTACAAGCACTAGCACCTCGTCAGACACCCAGGTCCGCGGTGACCACCCCCTGGGGCTCCAGCAGACACTGGGAATTCTTTTTCTTAATATGGGAATTAAGCACATTGTCCTGTTCAGCTCCCTCAGCCCTGCTGAGCGGAGAGCCCAGCCCTGCACAGCATCCTCCATCCATCCCCAGAGCAGGAGTGCTGCTGCTGGACCCAGCTCCCCTCCAGGAGAGGGGAGAGACAAGTGACCTTCACAATGAGCAAGGTTTTCTAACACTGAGTATAACAACACAGCAGGCTACAGCACCCAGGAGGAGGCAGAGCCTGTCACCGCAGCCTGATCCCGTTTTGAGGAATGAGCAATGAATTCCAGGATCTCTTCTCCCATTACTTTCTATGGCCACATCAACAAGGCTCCCCCCATGCAGCAGCTGAGGCTGCACCCATCTGCCAAAAGGAGCAATGTCCCATCCCCACATACAAGCCAAGCAGGGGGGATGCTGTGTTCCTCCATCTTCTGCCCAGACACAGCGTGTTCCCACTGACAGAGGCACGCACTGCACCCTCTGCTTGGCTGCTACCTTTCGGCCAGGGCTGTGCAACTCCTGTTGATCAAGGTCGTAATCAATGAACTAATTGATCTTGAAGAGTTTGATCTCTTAAGCCCAGCTTTAAAGAGCATCGCTTAAGCTGAGTCACCAGCACATGCTAACCTGCTTTTCCTCTGCAGACAATTTGTGGTCCATCAGCTTCATCCCCATTTGGCTGTTAGCTGAAGCTATTGTTGATTGTTCAAGGAGGGGAAGCCTTGGGTGCATTTCAGCCCCGTGCAGTGACAGTCTCTCCAAACTCCTGCTTCAAAGGTCACTGCAACCCAACTACCAGAGAGGAAACTGCAATGTAAAAGAGAGAGGCAGGGCTCTGGTGTTAAACTCACCATGGGGTGGGTAACCTCAAGCCAAACCCAGCCAAAGTTGCTGCCTGCTGCCCAGGTCAGGGGTCTGCAAACAGATCCCTGCCTCATCCCAGGTCATCACCTGGGAATCCGCAACAAGATGCTCCTAGATGTGAACAACATCAACACAACCTGCTCTGAGAGGCAAGAGCCACCCTTCCAGCACCCAGCTCCTGTTTACTCCTGGGCCTGTATTAGCTCATGCCAGTAATTCACTCCTATTTAGTCTCCATTTAGCTGGATGTAGTCATTCATTATAATGACTTCGGCATGAATTATAGGGGCTGCTGCAGCCTCCCCCGGAGCTGTTCCTTACCCAGCCTCAAATGGGATCAATCTCCCTTTTGTCCCCATTTTCCCTGCTCAGCAGCACTGTACAAATGGGCAGCAAATCTCTTTTCAGTGTGCTCAGGATTTTCTGCAAGGCAAATCAGGGCAGAGGAATTAATTGTGAGGAAGATTTCCCAGTGGGTGCCACAGCTGTGCCCTGAGGAATTAATTCCATTGCCCTTTAGCAGGACACAACCTGCTAAACAGTGGCTGGGAAATGGGGGCTTTCCCCTCCAAGGACCCCCCCGCCCCATCTCTCCCCTTCCCAGCACAAGCATGGGAAGGTGCTTTGAACCTGAGCATCCCACTGCCTCCAGCTTTGCTTACCCTGAAAACAGGAGACTGAAATCAAGTGAGTGATGGAAGCCATTGAAAGTCTGAGATGGATGGATCCATCATACCACTGTACTTTAACTGTGTCCCTTTAAATGATGCTGCTTGCTTCCCACTGGGGAGGGAAAAGAAAAAAATCGATTAAAAAGAAAAGGAGGTGAGGGGGAAAGGATAATTATGTTCCACAAAAATTAAGGAAAAGAAAAATGATGTAAAGAAATTACTTATCACATAAAAGGACCTTTATAATGGACATTTAAAGCATTCCATCAAGTAAACCAACACATTCATTTGAAGTGTGAAAGAGGAACCTTCAATCAGAGAACTTCATTTTTACACTGTAATGAATTCACTCGACCTTTGTGTTGCAAACATACAGCAGTTGAGGCAAAGGTGGAGCCTGCTCTGGGACACTGGTATCCCTGTGGGTGCCTGCCTGCTGATTCCAGGCTGCAATCCCACCCTGAGCAGTGGGCCTGGCTGCAGGAGATGCCTTTGGAGCTGTGGGAGCTCCAGCCCCACTCCGGATTTCAGGAATCTTTAAGGAGACTTCAGATGCAGCACCTGGGGAAGGGGTCAGCCACCACGTCAAGAACAGACATCACTGCAAAGCTGCTTGAGTGACACTTCCTTATGAAATCCTGAGATTAAACCTCTGCTCTCAAAGCAATTATTATCAGCTAATGCGAGCTGGGAAATCGCTTCTCCCTTCCCACCAACCGAAATCCCACTTTGTCCCCACGTGCTGCAAATGGAAGGGCATTCACTTGGTAACTCATGAAAATCAGAGATGGAGCCTGTGGCTTGAGCTTCCTCATCCACAAACACTTCAGGTGCATCCTAATCCCACACAGGCAGGGAGCCAGAGGGAAGTTTGGACACTGCATTACTTAGGGATGGAAGGACCTTGGATCCACAAGCTTTTGGGAAGCGTGGATCCCAGTCTCAGGGTGGCTCTCTTGGAGGAGCAGCAGCCCCTAAACCTGCCTTCCCCAAAAACCCCTGAGCCCCCATCAGCCTCTTGTCTCGAGGCACCTCCTGGGTGAACTGTGGAGCAAACACTACCGAAGTTGGTGGCTAAAACTACAGAAGCAGCATTTATTGCTGAGGGAAGGATTCCATGAACTGTACCCGCGTTCATTAACATTTCCACCAAGTGCACTCGGCACAAACATTTATTAACCTTTGAAGCATATATAAGAGCAATTGGAGAGTATATAATGAGAGCAGAGAGATACCAGCGCACGAGACTTCCCTGCTGGAAATGCCACCCTTGCTCCTCGTGGTTGAGTTTTGAAGCAGTCTCCCCACAATTACGAGGTTTCTCAGTGCTCCGGAGTTAGGTCCTTGACGCCCTCAGCTCCCTCTCTCCGCTCCAGGAGAGCTGCCCAAGGCTCCTCATCCCTCCTGCCTCTATTCCATCACCCCAAGGAACAGCAATGAGCTCTCCTGACGAGCCACACCAGAGGAAAATGAGGGATTTTGTCCAAGATTTAAATTAAAACAGCAATCAATTTTGCTCCTGAAAGCAGAGAAGAGCTGCCATGATGCTGAGATGTCCTTAATGATTCCTGTCAGCAAAGTCATTAGCAAAGTTAATTCCCTGGCTTCTACTTTTAATTGGGAATGGCATGGGACACCCAGCATGGAATCAACTATGTTGGAAAAGACCTTTAAGATCATCAAGTCCAGCTTCCTTAAGGAAATATGGAGAAACGGGAAAGCCGTGAGCTGGGAAGATAAAGTGTGGTGACCTCCAGGTGGCAGTGGGGATGGGACAGGGAAAAAGAGGAAAAGAAAACTTCAGGAAAGGAGGTTCTGTATTTCTACACACCACTGAACCTGTCCTGTAATGGAATGGGTAAGAGGTCAATGTCCTACCCCATTTAATAAGAGCCTAACAATGATCTGAAGCCACTCCGTAGCCAGCACCTGCCAAAAGCAGTACCTTCCAATCACAGATCATTAACACCTGGAAAAGGTGACAATCCTAATGGGTGAATGGCCATTTGTGTTGGAAGATGCAATCCTGTAGGGAAAGGCATCAAGCTGGGTCCTCCAAACAGCCTGCATGTTTACACTGGGTTCAGATCTAGAGACTTTGGGCTTTAGATGTAGTAAACACATACATATATATCTACACATACATACATATATATATATATATGTGCCCTTGGGGAGGTTCAGGGCTCTTTGGTAGAGGGCAGGGCTCCACCTTGGGCTGTACCTGGGGCAGAAGCAGGTCTCCCACCATACCCCAGGCAGCTCAACCTACTGCCGAGTCCTACGAGGGGTCAGGGAAGGAGGAGAAGGGGGAAGGAATCATTTCAAGAGCCATCACCAGACCCAGGGCTTTTGTTTGCTCAGCAATCAAGCAGCACTTCTGATTTCAGTTGCGTGCAGCTCCTCATAAATCCTCTCAGAGCCAACAAAAGCCAAAGTCATTTAACTCCGCGCATGGCAGCGAGCTCCAGACTTTCCAGCAGAACAATGAGGAGCAATTATGCTTATCTGGAGCTGGGGTGGGATCCGGCACGTCTGCAGGCTGGTGCCAGTAATCACAGTTAATTTTACAAAGTCTGGATGACATATAGGGAAGATTTAGATGTTCTAATTACTGTGCTGAATACCAGGGGTGCTGCTGATGAGGGAGGCAGGCACATGCACATCCACACATCCACACTCAAAGCCAATTAAGAAAGAAAAACAGCAACAAGGAGCCTGCAGGCTCCCAAGCTCTTCACAAAAAAATAGGTTGGAGCTGGTCTACCCCTGGCTGTAAATCAGAGCAACCACAAACAAGCCAGAAGACTTCTGGTGGCTAAATCCCAGCAGTGAGGACCTGGAAGCTTTGCACAGGGCAGGAGAGGATTCAAGCCATCAGCCAAGTGACAAAGCTTAATTTTTAGCTAATAGCATCATGGTACCCAACAGTATCATGCACTGTGTATTCCACCCAGCAGGGACCAGGAACCATGACCTAGGACAGATACCTTTGATCTGTAAAATCCTGCCTCTCCAACCCACAGTTCTCAGAGGGTGTCTGCACCATTCTCCACCTCTGATGCAAAGCACCCCAAAGACACCACAGCCCATCCCTTGCAGGCCTGCATCACTGAACTCCAGACCCTGTGACTGGCACCTTTCCAGCCCGACTCACAGAGAGCCAGCACAGGAGCACAGCAAAGCTCCCATGGAGCCAGCCTCTCTCACCAGCACACCCAGCCACCACCTTACCTGGGGCTGGGAGCCCAGCTCCTCTGCCATGGGGCACTAAGTCACGCATTCTCCATCCACTTCTTTCTAACTTAGAACTGCAACAGGTCCATCTAAACCCCCATCTGGGGTTTGGTCAGTTGGACTCTCCCCTTTTCCCAGCAGCATCACCCAAGCTGCTCCCCAATAAACATCCTCCTGCCTACCAACCTTACAAAGAAACTATCCCCCCCAGCAGCACTCTCATTAAGTACAGGGTGGAAGGACTCATTTGCTTGTTATCAGAGCCTTGAACCAGCTGATTTAATCACAGCCTTTTCTCCTGACTAGTCTGAAACCCACCTATAGCCTCAAAAGAAGACTACAAAGTTGTAAGTACGATACAGGTGCCTCTTTCTGTCCTCTCCTTGAGTAGGCAGCCAGTCCCCTGCACAGGAGGACGGAATAAAGAACTTCAGGCTGTAAAACCAGAGAACTGTCGATTCTGGCTGGTGGCATGGGAATCAGACAGGAAACACAGCAGCAGCATCTCAGAGATGCCTCGGTCCTCTGAGCAGTGGGATGCTGCACTGGGTGTACTCTTGTACTTGTACTGGGTGTACCCATCAGTGATGCTGGCTGGGCAGAAAATGGAAGAAGCAGAAGTTTTACACAGCCCTGAGAAGCAATGCTATTATCCATGTTACTTATTGCAGAAAGTGGCACTAGTACTGCTACACTTCCTAATACATAAAGCTGTAGCATTATTACTAAACCAGCTGCAAAGCATTGCGTTACTATTAATGCTGGCATTAATGTATTAATAGTACATTATTAGTGGTTTGATTTGTGGCTCCCACTTCCCTGAAATAACTTTTTCCCTCTAACTTTTGTTCATGTTTTCCAATATTTTGGCAGTGGTTACACCTCATCAGCAATCAGGGCCCAGGTTTCTTACAGCCCAAAGACTGGTTGCCTGGAAAAGTTGGAAGCAACAAATGCAGCCAAGATTTAGTGCTGAGAGAGGAGCTCATTGATGAACTGGCAAAGCATGAACTATGAACACACTGAGATGGCATCTTCTAAGGCACAGGGAGGCTGAGGCCCTGATCCCACATGGACTGGTGAGACCTCAACCAGCAAATCCCCCCCCCCCTCCACCTGCACGACGAGCAGAAGCCAGCAGAGGACTTGCATATGGGATGGAGGGGGAATTTCCCATTCTGGAGTGCTGCTGTCCCAGGCCCTGGCTGGGGAGCAGGGCTCAGCTCTGAGGCTGGGACCCCTCAGCTCCTCTTGCTGCCTTTGCCCTGGTGCAGGGCTGGCACCGCTGTGGGATGTGGCAGGGGCACATGCTGGAGTCACTGTGCTGGGAATGATCCAGGATTTCTCTCCTGAAAGGAACTGGAAAGCCTCAGCAGGGCTTTCACAAAGAGCTCAGGGGAGAGCAAATGGACACTGCTGTGAAATCATCAGGGTTAAGAAGCCAATTTCCCTCCCAGCTCTGCCATTCAGTACAAGGAGAATCCAGTCACTAATGACTTAGAAAAGCTGAGGGGGAGAATGCACTTGTGCAGAGGGGGGAACAAAGCCTGCACCTCCCTTGAGCTGGTCCCACCTCACTACACATCTGCAGCCACTTTCCTCCTTGAAGAACACTTGGCACTTTCTATTTTTACCCTCTTTTCAGTGCACATCCCTACCTGTGCCAGGGAGGAAGAAAAAGAAAGTTCATCTCGCGCTGAGAGTCAAAGGGGAGACAAACAGAAGGTCTGTTTGCTTGGAGGCAGCTCTTCAGGACCTCAAAGGCTGTTTCTCCTCCAGCGCTGCCAGTCCAGAGTGGCCCTGGATGCAGCTCTGTCATCTCTCACCTGGCCTGAAGGCAGAAATCCCTCCTCACTTTCTTGGGCATCTTTCCAAAGTCAGGGACAGGACATTGTCCAGCAGGCGCCCTGTGATCCTTGCCTTCTGCTTTCTCTTACTTCACTCCCTTCTTTGGCCCCAGGCACTGGGCTGCTCTGTGGGTTAGTGCCATGAATCAGTGCCCAACCCATGCACAGAGAGGAAGAGGAGAGAGTAGAGGAAGAAGGAAAGATGTGCCCATAAGCACAGTCCCCATCCAGGAATGCATGTACCTGTCTGGAAAGAAGCAGGGTGTTCAAATCCTTACACAACCCATTATAAAGTCCAGCATCTTCCAGGCTTTCACACCTACGTGTGCAGGTCATTCTCTCACTCTGTGAGGAAGATAAATGTGGAATAAAATATGTACACAAGTGTGCAGCTTTGAAATGACAACAGGGAAACAATACACTTGGTGCAGCTCCCGGACCCCCCGCAGCCACCGTCCCCATGAGGGCTGCAGGGCTGGCAGCTTCACCTGTGCTCACACACTGAGCACGCTGGGGATCAGCACCGGCCCTCCTTTACTTGACTAAATTAAAGATAATATCTGAAAATGCCAAAACCTGCATCAAAATTAATGGGATTTAGATGTCAAAATGCCTTTCTGTATGTGGCCCTCTAGGACTTTATCTTGATTCAATATTCTTTGGAAGTCAGTGTAGGGTGAAGGATAGGTTTTCATCGAAGATTTTGCTGACTAGAAGTCGAGGGCTGTAGGTAAATCTCACCCGGTAATATCTTACCCGTCAGGGCCCTTTCAAAACTGTGGGCAGCACAAGCATCCGTCAGGGCTGACACATTAATTCAAACAGTGTTATTTTCACATCATTTAAGGCCTCTCTTCCCACTTTTGTTTTGCAATTGAAAATATCTTGGAGGAATAACACAACTGCCATCCTCACTCTGCTGTCTGGAACCACTGCTGCAGTCGACAGGGACCGTTTGCATTCCGGTCAAAATTAAGCATTTGAAGGGGTTTAGATTTAATCCCATCCAAATGTGCATTTTGCTTAGGATAAAGAGAAAAAATAGCACTCTCTTGCTGAAACAAATCAAGCCCAGGTGATGCTGATGGTGGCAGGGGCTGCTTTACACCTCACTTCATATGCAGGGAATAAAGATAAATCACAGGAGCTGGGAGCAGAATTAGGCTCTGGTTGCAGATAGCACAGCCTTGGCTGAAGCTGCAGTAGCAGGATTAATGCATCCATTGAATAGAGATCGCAGTGTGTGTGTTTGGACACCACCGTATCACCACGTGAGAGTGGGGACTGGAAGAGGCAGTGTCTGCTCTTCACCAGCAAGAGGTTTGCTCTGGAGGCACTGCTAGACCTAGAAGAAAATCAGTGTCTAACATGGACCTGACGAGCCCCAAGCATCCCACACGGGCAAGGTTTGCGGCCCTGTGCTGGACCTGTGTAGGTGACAGAGGATGTCACCTGCATCTCCTGTCTCAGATAGGAGGCTCTGCGCAGCCCCAGCTGCTGGCGAGGGAGCGGATGCTGGCTCTGTAGTGCCTCACTCAGCACTCGAGTGCCCGGCAGCTCGCCCTCTGCGAGAGCTCAACTCCACTGACTCCTAAAAGCAAACTGCATCCTGCATCCTGCCCGCTTAAACCCTGCTTCCCGCACTGATACCAACTGCAGCAGCAGCTGCCTCCTCTCCAGAGCTCTGCGTGCTGAGGCTGACCTTGCTGAGGACCAAATGGTTGCTACAAGACATACTGGGAACCCATTAACCTTCAAAGGCCACCAGGAGACCTGAGAGCAGCACTGTTCAAAATGCAAATTGCCCTTTGCCTCCTGTGCCTTCCCATGTAATTACTTTGGAGAGGGTTTTGTGGGATCAGCTGGACTTTAAGGGGGGTCTCTCGCCAGCTGCCTGCCCCTGAAGTCACCAGTGGGGACAGGAACCTTGGCTTGAGGTGCCCCACTGCCTTCTCCAGCCATCCTCGGGGTGCTCTGCATGGCTTTGCCACAGCATTCCTATCCCGCCCCAGTTATTAAAAGGGTTATTCCAAACCTCCCCTCACTTTCTGTGCTTGTATCTGAGCCACATCCCTCTCCTGCAAGCTGTAATTCAGCTTTCCTCAGTTTCAGACAGATTTGGAATAACCTAAAGAACAAGGTGTCTGTGAAGCTCTGCTTCCCCTTCCCAGCTTCAAGACAGAGAGACACAAACCAGTCCCATGTGGAAACTCAGATACTGGCTGTAAAAAATGCTGCCTCCCTTATGGGGAGAAGAAATGGGGCTCCAACAGCTGTGGCTGAGGTCTCCTCATTCTCTGCCTCCTGGTCAAGCTTGGAAGTATCCTGCTCTGGAGCTGCCACATCCCTCCCAGGCACGGAGACCAACGTGGGCTTCCCAGCCAGGAAGACATCGGTGCAGCTTCTTTGTGATGGCCAGAAATCACTGCGAATGTAATCAGGAAGTTAAAAAATGAGGACATGTTCAATGAAAAATTAAGTATTTCTTTTTCTAACATTGATTTTTTCATCAGTTTAAAAAATGTTCTTTTTGGACACTTTTTTTTTCCATCAGGGAAAAAAAATCATAAAAAAAGCAGAGTACATAATAAACATTTCCCTGTTAAAAATGTTGGGTTTGCTGCAGCTCCACATTTCACTTGCTCAGCAGTAGCTGCTCCTCTGTATTTGGATGAATGTTTAAGGAAAAAGAGTTGGCTGAGTTTTTCTCCTCCTGTGAAGGACTCAGGTCCCATCCACTCAGCACTGAGGGAAGAAGCAAAACCAACTCAGCTCCATGCAGTCGCCATGGGCACTGCTGCGTCTGCCCGGTGCTTGGAACCAGACACCCACCTGGAAATGACCACCCAAAGTGCCTCTGCTGTCCACTGAGCATAAAGTTACCTTAAACAAGCATAAACTGGAGCTGAACTGTTGGATAAACCATGGAAACTGTGGCTGCCCCATCCTTGGCAGCGCTCAAGGCCAGGGTGGACATAGCAGCTTGGAGCAAACTGCTCCAGTGGAAGGTGTCCCTGCCTGTGGCAGGGGTTGGAACTGGATGAGCTTTAATGTCCCTTCCAACCCAAACCACACTGGGACCCTATGAAATAGGAGAGATGACATTAAGGCACGGCCAATGCTTTGGCGCACGAGCTCTGGCCTGGAACACGGATTCCTTTGTACTCACAGGCTCTGGCGTGGGAAAATTCCCTGTTTGTGCCTCAGTTTCCCCTTGGCCATGAACCCCAGGGACTGCCAACCCTTTCCCAAGGGCTGAAGGAGTGACCCTTCCCAGGAGTGACCCCCGGTGCTCAGCTCAGGGCTGTGTAACCGTGTCAAGCGGGGCAGAGATGTTCTCACACTGCTGAAGGTGGCTCCTCTCCTGCACAACAGCCGTCACCTCATCAGATGCCTGTTCCTGGAAGGGCACACGTGTCACTGCTCAACAAATACATGCCTGCAAATAGACATCTTATTAAGGGGCTTCTGCTTACACATTGTAATTTAATACAAAGTGGGCTTTTTTTGTCCTAAGAACCAGAAAGGAGCTCTCGGATCCACTCACTTTCTCATCCCTTTGTGTGATAAATCATGGCAGCATTATTCTGCCCTCAAACATTTCCAATGAGAGGGGATATCAAAGTGGGTTTGGTTTCCTGTGTGAGCTTTTAAACGCCTTGTGGTTTCTCAGCACATTTTCTTCTCTTTGTGTGGTGCCTCTCCCTCCCTTCTCTTCTCTTCTCCTCTCCAGGAAGGATGAGATTTCTTTTTAAGCAAAGAAAAAAGATTTTGTTTCTTCTTCTTCTTTGTTCTGCTGCTTCTTCCTGACCGAGTTCTCCTTCCCCTCCTGGCCCCACTGCCCTGTCCCTGGGGCAGCACCAAGGGTGAAACTCTGGAGGGGTCTGGGAGTCCTTCCCACTGGCAGCAGGTCATAGCAGGGCTGGTACAGACATAGGTGAGACTTCACCCAGCACAGGGGCACCCATGGGCAGAAACAGGGAGGCAGTGGCAGGAGCTGGGTGTGTTCGGCTCCAGGGAGACCTTAGAGCAGCTCCAGTGCCTAAAGGGGCTCCAGGAAACCTGGAGAGGGGCTTTGGACAAGGGATGAAGGGACAGGACAGGGGAATGGCTTTAACCTGCCAGAGGGGAGACTGAGATGAGCTCTGAGGCAGAAGCTCTTCCCTGTGAGGGTGCTGAGGCGCTGGCACAGGGTGCCCAGAGAAGCCGTGGCTGCCCCATCCCTGGCAGTGTTCAAGGCCACGTTGGACACAGGGGCTTGGAGCAAGCTGCTCTATGGAAGGTGTCCCTGTCCATGGCAGGGGTTGGAGCCGGAGGAGCTTTAAGGTCTCTTCAACCCAAACCATTCTGTGGTTCTATGAGTTCCCTGGCTCTGCCCTCAGGTAAAAGAGCTAAAACTCCCAGGTTAGCCCACAGGAAAGAATCTCTCCCGGTCCTGCTCATCTGCTTCCTCAGCTGTGCAGGGAGAGGACCATCAACCAGGGCTGCCCCATGGGTTTGGCCTCTTTCCTGCTGCCCCTGGGCATGGGCAGAGCTGTGTTGTGAAGGTGCAGTTCTGCCATGTCACCTAACACAGGCTTTGATCTCCACCAGCCACTATAAAGCAATTAAGAAATCACTTCCAGGAGCAGTGTCACTAGCATCTTGTGCTAACCCAGCAACAGAGCGGGCTCAGGGCATTGTCTCAAGTCAGGCTGATTTATTCTGACAGTGATCAAATGATCCTAATGCTTTGTCAGGCAGGCGTCATAGCCAAATCTGTTTATGATGAGGGCCAGGAAGCAAAAGCAATTCATTTATTTTGTTTACCATCAGGATGGGCTTGGACACCCCAGAGTCATTAAAAGAAGGAAAGGCATCTTGGAAAATCTAGAGCTATTTGATTACAACAGGCACCACAAACAAGCTTTCTCCAGCACAGCAGAAGACTTTCAAAGTGCACACATCAAAAACTACAGCAGCGAGGAATTTGACCAAAGCAAAGCAAATAAGGTGCCTGAAGCCCTGGGCATGGTGTGAGGGGGGGTTCTTTATTAGTTTGGTGACCTTTAGGGGTGGGTAACCTCTGAAATGAGGACTTCTCTGATTTGTATGGCTTATCTATAGATAAGCTGCATGTGTAGATGGGCTGGGAGAAAGGGAATGAGAGTGTGTGGGAATCCCACTTTGAATCAGCACGTCCAGGAGAACTGGAGTGCTGGGAAGACACGCTTACAAAGCTGATGCCTTCAACCCACCCTGCACGTCCTATGGGAATTCCAAAGTGAACACAGAGGCAGTGGCTAAGGAGGAAGAGGATAGCAGCAGCTCCTTGAAGCCCTTTAGAAAAGATGCCAAGATCCTGCTCTGCTCCTGGTCACGGTGCCTGTGGAATCGGTGCAACACCACTTCCCAAAGCCGTGGGCTCTGTTTGTTCCAGCCTGGCCCTGTCACACAGACACATCAGACACTGCATCTAACCTTGTGCTAAAGGAGTTCTGGCATCACGTTCCATGAGCAACACCCTTCTTGACAGGCTGGCATGTCCCGCGGAAGCGCGGCTTTGCTGGAGCGCTCCCAGCCCGCTCTGCGAGAGCAGAAAACAGTTTGCAAATCGGCACCTCATCTCCTATTCCATTTAAATGATCTACCATCTTTAGCAGGGCTGAGCCTCTCCAGAGCCTGTATCCAAGGCAACAAGAGCTACCAGGGAAAAAATGGATCCAAGAAGTTATTAAAATCACAATATCCTTTCTGAGCAAGGCAGAGATAATGAGCGCACGTTACACTGGTTCCCTGCACCAAGGGCTGGCTACCACGCTGGATGATGCTCCCTGGCTGGTTACCAAGCACCAGCTTTGTGAAGGCATTTTAAGGTCCTAAAGACACTGAGCACCACCTCCATCCCTCCAAAGCTCAGCCCAAAGCCATAAACCCCCAGGATTTATTCACTGCTGATGGAATCAGGACAGCAGCGTTAGGAAGGGGCCAGTATTTCAAATTTACAGACATTTTGGGAATTTCAAGATGTTGAGGAATCAGTTTTGCAAAGAGGAAAATGTGAAAAGCTGCTCTGGCTTCCATGCAGCACTGACAGCACCCCGGGACCTACATGTTATGGATGGGGCTGGGACCCCAGGGTTGCTCCTGGCTCCATCCTTTGGCACATCCTTCCCTTTTCCATATAGCAAGAGAGCATGGAGATGCGGTGAGGCCAGACATGGAAGCACTGATGGTCATGAAGCTTCTGCATTGGGCAATACCCTGAGGAGCCCCCCAGAAACAACCCCAAAAGGAGCTGGCTGTGCACGAGCATCAGCACTGGGGAGTGTGAGGTGAGGGGCCATGGTGGGCAGCCACTGGTGGCTCTCCCTGCTTTGCGTCTGAGGCCACGGTGCTGCTGCAGTAATGAATCACTTCTGTGTGTGTCGCTAAGCGCTCTCTAAATCCCAGGATTAGGAGAACACGTTAAAACGCTCACACTCGGCGTGTGCTTGGCACAAGACAAAACCTCCTGGAGTCAGGCTGAGAAAAAGATCGTGGTGTGATTTGCTTTGATGTTGCAGGACGCCGGATCCTCTGGTTCCATCACAGGACAAACTCCCACTGATTTTACACTGAAGGACGTCTTTGCCTTGCAAGCTCATAGTCAAAATCCGGGATTATCTTTCCCCTCCACCTCCTCAGAGCAATGCACGACGTTAAAGATTTGATTTGCAAAGAGATTGTGCAAACATTTCTCTTTATCTGTCCCTCTGTTTGAGCTGCTCAAAGACTTTAAAGCAACATGCTGATCCCTCCTGGGATTTATACTGAGACCAAAGGAATCAGCTGGGCATCAGTTCCACAACCTGCATCCCTATTTGCTCAAAGGGAGCAGATTCTCTTCAAAATAAACCCATGAGCACCGGGCAGCCAAAGAACCAAGGTGATCATTGGGAAACCTGCCAGGGACTTCAGCAAATCCACAGCCACTCGGAGGGAGCACGGTCAGGATGTCCAAGAATCACAAGATTTTGGTGGATGTTGCATTTTGACCCGTTTATAGAGCGGGTTCCAAACCCATCCACGTAACTCCTTCCTGTGCAAATGTGGGCTGAGATCTAAGTCACCTCCCTGGTCAAAACTGTGACAGCTCCACATCTACTGCAGTAGTGGATGTTCACTCCTATGGGACAGACATTCCTACATCGGCATTGCTCTGCATTGGGAACCGGAGCAGTTTGCACCCGTGCACCAGAACCGCTGCATCTGCACAGCGTCTGCCTTGAATAATGACAACAGCAAAACAACTGAAACATTTCATGAGATTCCTCAGCTTGCAGAATGATACCAGAGTAGCTTTTAAAACGATGATTAACCAAATTCCCAACCCCAATCACTCAATCACCGATCCAGGGCTTTTTTAGCTATTTTTCCAATTAAATGTTCAGCAAAGAGAATTTATTCATTCTTCATTGCTTTCCAGCTGTAAAAATAATCAAATTAAAGTTCGCTCGGATTCAAACAAGCCTTTAGAGGTACAGGCAGTCAAAACAAGCACAAGAGAATGGTAAAGACGTTCATGACATTTGCCCACCCACTCGGGATCAAAACTTGAGACTTTGAGGTTTTGGTTTAGTTTGGCAAATCCTGGTTGAGTAATAGGAGCAAAGCCCCCATTATTAGAAACACTTGACCTTATTTCTTGGTTCTCCCTCTGGAAATATTCAGACAATGAATAAACTGGGTTTGAGCTTTGGCTTTTTTGTGTGTGTTTCTGCAATCAAAAGCCCCTTTAACCATTGATACTTCACTGCAGCACTCCCCCAACTCTGGCTGCAGCTATGGTTGGGATGCTCAGGACCTGCATCATGGCAGGACCCAGGGGGTTGCAACGAGATGAGCTTTAAGGTCCTTTCCAGCCCAAACCATTGCGTGATTCTATGAAACCTGGCCAAGTAAGGAGGTAAATGCAAACCTGCTGCATGCTGCAGTTGAGGGCATCTCCCTGCAAGCCCTTTGTGCTGAGCTGGTCAGAGATGTGGCCAGCAGACATCTGACACGTCCCTACGCTGCCCCCAGTTTGCCACTGCACAGGGGAGCAGCTTCTGCAGCCCAAGCTTTGCAGAGGGGATGCACGGGTTTGAGGTGTTCAGTGACGCGTCTGTGATTGAAGTAATTTCCTCTGATTTCCAGCAAGGAATCAGGAGAGAACTCCTCTGTAAGGGGCAGGAGGGTTTCATTTTCCCTTTCCTTTTCTGAAAGGGATGTAAATAAGGAAAGCAGCAGCAATCAGGCTGCTGTCCCTAGGACAGCATCTCTGGAGCTTATTCTCTTCACCGTGGGGGTTTGATGAAGGCAAACTTTCCCGACTCACTGCAGCACATGCAGAAAGAACCAGTTTCCAAGGAAACAGGGATCTTTTGCATGTCCACCATGTGGTCAGAGATGGAGAAAGGTTGTGAAGACAGAGCCTGCCTTCCTACATGGCTGCTGCCGCCCTCCCTCCCTCCTTGGCAGGGAATGAAGCATCCCCAAGACACAACATCACATCCGAGTTGCGCAGCATCTGTTTGGAGAGGAGGGCTGGTGCAGCTGCAGTTTCTAATGGCCATCAGCAAGGTTCCATACAGTACTGGGGTGCTTGGTTTACTTTGGAGAAGCAGGAGATGGGCAGTTTTCATCTCTGCATCACCTGTAAATTTTGGGGACCACAGCATCCCCCCAGAAGAGTAATACCTACAACCATAAGGAGACTGATAAAGCAGGCAGGACTTGGTTACTCATTCTCTGTCTTGCCCACCCAGGGCAAACTGCCCCAAACCAGGAGCTTACCCCCAAAGCTTAACCCCTCTCTAGCCAGGAATAGGCAGCAGTAAAAATGCCTTTTACTGGTCCAGACGTAGAAAGATTTCACACTCACCACTTTGGCAGGCAGAGGCTGAGGCACAAAAGGACACGCCTGGGACATGGCAGCATCACCCACCACCAGGTTCCTTTTACCTGCAGAGCCATCAGTAAGCTGGTGTGAAGACAGCCCGTGCCCCAGCCCCGCTGCCCCAGGGATGCGCTTACAGGCACACACGGGCACAGGTTGTCTCTTATCACCTTTTGGGGCCACCTCCTTGCAGCAGCCACCCCCAGCAGGTAACGCCAGACCAAAGCTGCTCTGCCCGCAGCGGGGCTGCAGCAGATGTCATCTGTGCTGTCTCATGCTGGGAGACTCCTGGCTAAAGGCTGTGCATGGCTATGAAGCTGGGTGCATCTGCAGCTATACATGTGCACACACTGCCTGTGTCTGTAATTAATTAATGTTTGTACAGTGCTTTTAAGTTAAAGTGGCATATAAGTACCAGCTATCATTATTATTACACCCATCCTGATTTAAACCCATCAAAAGCCAGGAAATTGGGGGTTTAAGAGCCTGGCAGCTTGGTCACACAGCGCTGCTAGAACTCATGTCTTTGTGCTCTGCATTTTGCTCAGCAGAGTGAGTTCAGTCGCAAACGGCACCCGGGGATTTGCAGACTTCGCCCAGAATTTTCTGACTTCTGTATCTCAAAGGGAGACGAAGGGACCTCCATCAGGAACCAATCCCCTGAATGGATCAACCCAAGGGACCTCCATGGCTTCTCCAGGGCACCTTCCCTCCACAGCTGCCCTCTAGGTCAGGACTTTCTTTCCCCTCTGTGTTCCTCTTATCAGTACCAAAAAGCCTGGTTACAAAAATACTCATTTTCGCTGAGTTCATTTTAAATGTCAGCCTCTAAGAGCAGGAGAGGGCTAATCAGGAAGGGGGAGGAGAATGGGGAAGTCGGGAACTCTAATTTCACTCAGTGCAGCCAACCCTGAAGAGAATTTCTGAGCTCGCTATTAGCTACATGCCTTTAATTTGACTCCAAATGTTAGTAACACTAATGAATGGGAAGAAGTTGCAGCCCAAACAGCTAATGCCAGGCAGAGCCTGGTGTCTTGGTGCAAGGTGCTAATTGGGGGCCTAAATGGCTGAGGCTGTGGATGAACAACCTCTGTCCAAGCCACTGTGAGGGCTGGTTTCATTGGGCTGTAGCAAGGGGCTGGTGGCTGAGCACCCACCAGAGGGGCACAATAAAAGGGGTGCTGGAAATGTCATGTAACTGCTCTTGTAATCAACCCATTCGAGTTCTATGCCAGAAGGAAATAAAGCAAGGAAAAAGAGAGGGGAAGAAGAAAGGAAAGAAGGAAGGAAAGAAAGAGAAGGGAGGACTGAGAAAGCAGAGGCTGCTGCATCCTTCCCCCAAGCCAAGGCTGGCAAAGAGGAGCTGTGAGCCCTGCCAGGTCCCCACCTTGTGCCTCACCTGCTGTTTTCCACCTGCTCAGGAGCAGAAAGGGAATCATTCGTTCCTCTTCCCTCCAGATCTGCTTTTTCCCTTGTTCAGTGTTTTCAGCTGCAGGACCCAAATCAGAGCATGCATTGGGCCATCTCCCCTCCCTGCCTCCGGACTCCACATCTGGAGTAACATCTCTATTCACTTCCTCAAGTGCCCAACAGTTAATTGCCTTTTCTGTTTGTAAAGCTGGCTTTATGACTTGGGTTAGGTCGTCTGAATTCATGATTTTAACCCCCCTCTGTGGTACAGCCAGTTTAGAGCCAGCTGCACCCCCCAAGTGCAGAGCATCTGCTGGGCCCTGGGAAAGGCTTCAAACGTGTGTGTGATTTGCCATACACACAGCACCCAGGCTGGAGGTCTGCGGTGGGCTCCAATCCTCTCTCCCATGCGGGGCAGAGGGCCAGATCCTGCTGACACAGTTTCCTGTCTAACCTTTTATCTGCCAGGGGGAGGATGTGGTTTCAGATGCTGCCTGTGAAAACTGTTATGAAATATCAATGATATGATTTCACCTACCTGCAGAACTGACAGGCGTATTTCAGCAGTGGTGTATTATCAATTATAAGCCTAACGGAGCATGTTCTCCCATCTGATTGTTGGAAAAATCACTTGTCAAAAGCTGGTAAAGACCACAGCTGTCTCTCCCGTATAGACAGCCCTGTAAGAGATGTGAAGCTTCTGTGGGACAATGCTTTGTCTGGTTTTTTAATCTCTGGTATAACAGGAGAACTGAAGGAGGGGATTTCTACAGTGTCTTTACACCACAATGTTTTACACAGCAATGCATGACACCGGCGGCGCAGTGACAACGTTACCCAAACACGGCAGTCGCTGTGGGTGCAGGTATGGCTCGTGTGCATCCCATGGGAAGAGCTGAGCCAGCCCTGTTGGGCAGGACCCTTCTCTTCCCCCCTGCAAGCACTTAGTGCCTGGGGAATTGGGGATTTGCTGGTTTCCCCAATGAAAACCTCGTTTCCAAGAGCTATGGACCCAATGCCACTCCAGTTCCCTGCGTCACAGGGCTGGGAGATGCACTGGAGCCCCATCCCCATCTCTCCCCATCACCCCCTGCAGTACCCATGGGGTCACCTCTTGGACATCACCCCGCTTTCCCACTGCCTTCTCCAAACCCCAGGGTGATCCTGCCCTAACACAAACCCTCCCTGGGAGATAATGAGTGATAACGCTGCTCATAACGGCCTTGTGCTTTGCAAGTATTCTGCTTTGGTGCATAACTCTGTGTGGACATGATGCCAATGAGAACCATTTACAGACAGGACGGGGGGATTTCTGGTGATTAAAAAGCTTTAGTGCTTTAAAAAGCTACAACAAGAGAGGGAAAAAGAAAAGACTTAATCAGGTTTGCTCTGGAGTTGTCTCAAATTTGTAATTCAATCAAACCTCCCATAGCAGGAAGGATGTCTTTCTGATATTCACTGGAGCTTTCTCAGGACTATAATCTCTGAGAGATTTATTCATACTTTTCTGCATTAGCTTAAGACTATTTTGGAAGAAACATCCCTCCCTCCTTCCCATCAGCAGGGCTCAGAGAAGATATTAATATTAAAGCAGTTCAATTATGATGACTTGGGGAGAACACGGGTCCTGGGGAAAGGGCTGCTCGTTACAGCCCTCTCCTTCTGTCCTGATGGTCCCAAGTTGTTGCTCTGAAGGAGTTTACTGAAAAATTGAACAGAGCTGTTGCAGAGCCCTGGAGGGGGGAGCTCAGCTCCCATTCCTTACAAACACCAGCTCAGGCTATGGCTCTCTAAGACCTGAGGACCTGGTGAGACCCCAGGTAATGCTGGAGCTCCTCAGCATCCTGCCCCTGAGCAGCCCAAACTCTTCCTCCTGTTCAGAGACCCCAAACTCCTTGCACTAAATCTCAGCAGCACCCTGATGTTTCAGGCCTGTCTGAACAAGCACATGGCTCTGAAGGTGCTGAGAAAAGGCAGTCCCAAAATCCTGCTTCTAAGCCTCCCTTGCAGCACCTCAGCCATCAGCAGCACTTTGCAGGAAGCAGCTGGACTGAGGCTGGGAGGAGGAGGAGGAGGAGGAGACCACTTCGGGGAGAAGGATGGAGAGTGGTTTGCACTTCAAAGGACACATCATCTCCTTGCTTCACAAGATCACAGGGAAGAAGGAATAGCAAGGCTACAGGATAGATTAACCTTCCTTCTCCCTCCTGCTTCCTTGTTCTATCCACTCCATCCTTCACACACCAGCTAATTAAACATGAAACAAGAAGAGGGGGTGCTGAGCCTCATCAGCTCCAACTGTACGTGCAGTAATTCTGCTGCTTCAGCCCTGCAGCAGGAAATACTTCGGTGCTAATGGTGCTGCAGAGACAACCACAGCACAGTCCAGAGAGAGGCCCGCAGACCCCAAAGCATGTCCTTGTCTGCAGCCATGCAAGAGGCAACTGCTCTGCTGTGCTGTCCTTCCGTGAGGCCAAGCTGAGGACCTCTCCTGCTGGGTTTGGTGCTGTGATTTCTGGTTGCACACACTAAGAACACAATCCCAGTGATCCAACTGAACCCCACCACTCCTGATCTGCACTAGTACAAAGGGTGAACACTGAACTGCCTTCTATGCAAGAGGATTGCTCATGACCTGTGCTGGATCTCAGCAGGGGTCTCTTACTGCTGCACAACTCCCCACTGCCATGCAGTGTCACCATGAGAAACCCAACGTTTGAGCCCACACAGAATCAGCTGGGTTGGAAAAGCCCTTTAAGATGATCAAGTCCAACCCTGCATTACTGAGGAGAAAAGCCTTTGCAGCAGGAGGGCAGCTCAGTCCCTCTGACACACCACATGCTGACATCTTCTGGAATCAAGGGATGGTCACCAGTGTTGATTCTGGCACTGAGTTCACTGCTGTGGGCTGAGACCCGATGAGCTCATTGGAAATGAAGCCTCAAATTCCACACAGCTCCTGGCTCCACAGAAGAAGGCATCAGAAGGGGCATGAAATCAAAATGATGGCAGAGAAGAGGGGTCAGATTTTGCAATGGAAAAGTCAGACACGCAGCTGTCCCACTCAGCTGTAAGTCTATCCATACATCCCAATCTGTGACATCTATAGCTCTCGATATCAACAACCATATAGCAAAACATGAGAGAACTTTAAGGGAAAAATGCCACTGCTGTGATGAGAATGTTTCATCTTTCTCTCTGGCTCTCCGGGGCAGCAGGCTGAAAGCTCTGAGATGTGCAGAGAAACTGCCAGCAGAGGGGAGGAAGGTACCAACAGGGAGTATGTATTTTCCCTGCAGACACTTATTTCTCCAGCTTGCCAGCTCCAGTAAATGCCTGCTGCACGCGTGTGCATTTGCCAGCAGTGTGCACGGGATAAAATGCACCTTCAGAGTAATCTTCTAGCAGAGGGACAAAGCCACCTCACCAACAGAGCCAGGCTCCAGGTGCTTCAAACACAGCGCAGTGTCTCCTTCCAGCCATGCAGGCAGAGCAGAAGCTGCAAGCCTGGGGAAGGGCCAGCACCCAATGTACTGCCAGGTAACACACGCTTTGTGACTGCAGCTGGTTTTCACTTAATGATGTGTCCATTCTGTTCATTTCACTGATGGGGCCTCATCAGAGGATTTACTACAGCAAATCCAAACACAAACACAAACCCCTGGGTTAAGCTGGCCAGGGATGCTCTCTGGATCCACTGCACCACCAGCCCACCCCCTGGCCTCCCCTCTCAGACTGTGACTCACAGAGAGTAGAATAAAGAGACTTTGCAAAGTGGAACGAGATCTTCAGAAGAACGGCAGGTTTCTTTTGAACATGGATGAAGCACAATGTATTGTTACTCACAAGAGAGATTCAAGAATACAACTTGCTGCTCCTCACACTGACACTTCAATGTGTTTATTGTCAGAGGCAGCTCTGCAGAAATGAGCCACCTTTGCCACTCCAGATTTTGCGTGCTTATAAGAAAAGCAGAAAGTTTTTCTATTACTGCCATCCAGCCCATTTTGTGGAATTCCAAGCCTTGCTCTTCCTCCCTCGAGCATCAGTGCTTGCACCTTTATGAAACAGCAGCTCCTGAGCGAGGCAGCACTCCTCACCCCTTCTACCCGCCCCTCAACCATCTCCCTCCTTGCCTAAATCGGCAGGAGAGAGGCAAAGGGAGCCAGAGGTAACTTTGTTCCCAGACCTGCATTATATAAATGGATAGTCTAAGGACTATCCAGATATGAAGAGTACATAAATAAAGTCAGACTGCACATCCACATGCATCTGAAGCCAAGCATGTTTGTGCTTGGAGCAGCAGGACTGGCAGCTAATCAAGTGATGGAGATGCCCCTTCAGGTCGGTGCTCACTTGGCTGTGGCAACTTGGCTCAGCAGCTCCTTAGAGAGAGCTCTTTGTGAACGCAGAGGTGGGGGGCGGTTTAAGGCAGCACAATGACCTCGGAAAAGACAACGGGCACGATTTGACTGGAATAGAAACAAGGGACTGAGCTGCATTAACAACAGGAAATTGCACAGACAAAGAGCTTGAAATAACAGGCACTTCTCATGTCCCATTGCAACTGGGGATTAGATGTGCGTGTAGATAGGGGATAAATACGCAGATCTGACCTGAAAATCAAAAGTTAACCTAAAGACAGTTTCACTGTCTTCAGTCCTCCAGTACCTGCACTGCTGAATGTATCTGCTCTTCTCTGCAAGGTCCTTGTTGGTTTCTACCCAGCGTACATGAAGAATCCCCTGAGAAGGAAAGGCACCACTGTCATCATTGGCTTCTCCGGCCGTGCAGCGTTTTCTTCTGCCCCAAAGGCGCAGCACATCTGAAAAGAAGCTCTGTTATCCTTTGGGAGCTGCTCAGGCAGGGAAAAGGCCTTCCTTGGGAGCAAAGCGTTTTGTGCCTTACCTGCAGGTTCAAGCCCTCTCCGTGATCTCCTCTAACACAAAGCAGTTTCCAGAGAATAGCCCAAACCACATCAAGACATACTTCATTGATTGCACCCAATTTTCCCCTGGAGAAGAGAAGCACTTGATGAACCTAACGAAAATGTCCTGACATTACAGTGATGAAAGCGCATCCCCTACCCTGCCCGGACCTTCCTGTCTTACTATCGGCCTTGAACACCCACAAGGCTGATGTCTTGAGTTCACAAAGTCCTCTCAGTGTTTATGCTTTGTCTTGCAAAGTCTGATACACTTGTGCAGTTGGTTTGATCTTGTCCTTCATGGGCCTCAAAGGTAAATTCACCCTGCTCAATTCTGCCTTTACAACGCAATTATCAGCCCATTCTAATGAAATGCCCCCTAAGCAGAGAGCCAGTGTGAAGCTTCTCATCCACAGCCAGGTGGTTCCGTTTGTGCAGAGGCTGTGAATGAGATTCAGCCTTTCCTTGACTTCACCGGTCAATTTGAGCTCTTTCAGATATGGATGAGAAATCCTTTTGCGAACATCAGTGAACATCTGCCTGCTCAATTAGACAACTCTGGAGTCATCCCCCTGCTCAGAGGGGGGCAAAGATTCCTGCAGCGACTAACAAACAGCAAACCTTGTTTTCTCCTGGCTGTTAATGGCCTGATGCCTCCCAAGCCAAGAACAGCCCAGGGTTATGGGCAGAGGGCTGCTTTTTCTGCAAGCCCCAGCTCTTGATGCTGTCCACTTCTCACTGTGACCAACTGCGTCAGTCTCTGGTGAGGCTTCTTCTCCTCTTCAGGGTCACTGAGTAAACAAAGCTGTGATCACCTCTTAGTTTGAAAACATATACCCCAAATCTGTAACCTAAGAGATGGGGCTTTTAAACACTGGCTCTGCTCTGTGTCTGGAGATGTTTGTGAACTTGCCCCTTGCTGCCTTGCAACGATGCCTGGAAAATGCCCAGCACTGGTTCTGAGCTGGAAGGAAATTAATTACCCATCGATTGATGCTACGTGGCCTCCCTGCTGCAGCACTGGCTCATTGGGAAGTGCTCACAGCAGCAAATGGGATGTTCCTGCAGTGGGCTGCCTTCCCCTTCCACTGCCCCTTGACTGATCACAATGTGGAAGCAGTGAGGTTGGAAGAGACAACAGCAGCAAGACAAAGGCAGCACCACAGAAACAATAGCTCGAAAATATCCCTGTGTCAAGGAGCCATGCACGTTTCAATGCAAGTGGCAGGCAGCCATATCCCTATCTCACTTAGTGCATCTCCATACAGTCCATTTCACTTGGACAGCGTGGAGAGATAAGCAATTAGAGCCCTAATCAATAATATTCACAGCCCTCCCTGCTTCAAGCTACTTAATTGGCATCCCAGAGTCAAGGGGAAGGTGAAACGAGGTCTTTGAAAGCAAAGGGAGGAAGAATCCCCTGGTGCTGGTTTTAACAAAGTGCAAACAAATTCCAGAGCAGGATGTTTGGCTTCAAACCTGAGTTTTGTTCAATCCCAGCAGATGCGGGGCAGATGGGACAGGAGGGAGACAGAAGGGTGCTTCTGGTGAGGATGGACACTTCCGACCCAAAGCTGGCCAAAAGTGCTGCACCTAAATACTCCCCTCCACAGATCCCCACAAATACGATTTTGTAGCATTCTCTGGGGATGCTTCCAGGCTCTATGGCCTGACCAGCATCTCCTGTCAGCAGCCTGCAACCTTGACCCTTGTTGAAGCACTGAGCACATCTGTATGCAGGGATGCAGCTGGCTGTGCAACCAGACACATCTGCTTCATCACCAGCCTCCCACAGGTGCTCTGCATCCTCCCGAGCACCTACATAGCCTCATGCCGTCATCACAGGATGGTGTCACCCCCGCTCTGGTGTCAGCCCGGATGAGCAGCACACAGGCTCCTTTCCCCTCCTATCATCAGCAATAGCTGGGGTTGAGAAAGAGCCCAGGCAGAGCTGAACCCGCACTCGCTGACCAGCCATTCCCAGAGCTGCTTCCCTCTCCCCAGTCACTGCCACCAGAGAAGACAACCAGGGGATTCCCATGCCAGGGAGACAGAACATCAGCAGCAGCCCCTGGGTAAACACTCAGCTCCTGCACGGCAAAGAGCCTGTGTGGGCTTGGCTCAGCTGGCAGAGGCACCTCGACACCAACTGCTCCACAGGAGGATGGACCAAAGTCCATTGAGCTTAAAATAACCCATTAATGGCTATTTTAACCCATTATGGGTTTATTTTAACAGAGTATGGAGGCAAGATGAGATGAATCCATGCCCTGCTATGGTCACAAAGCAAGGTATTGGCAGACTGGAAAGAGAACAAAGTTTTCCAAATCCTGCCAGCTCTCCTAAGCCATAAACCACAACCCCAGCCTAAATGGGTCCCACAAAACCTGCCTGCCCCCCCTTCCTCCCTCCTGTAGCACTTCACATTTCAAGAGAAGAAACTGCTTATGGCTGAGCTTATTGTACAAGCTTGGCATGATTTATTTAAACGTTTGCCAATAAACACCAGAATGGGAGGCTGTTTTTCCAGCATTCCCACAGTGGAGTACTAGAGGAAACAATAACAGGCTCTGTGATTGTTACTGTGGGACTTCTCCTGCCAATTACACTGAGTTACAAGTTTCAGTTATGGAATATAAAATAATTAATTTCATAAGGCCCAAGAAGCATCGCTTGCTCTCTGTGAAGAATCTTCTTCCCCCGGCTTTTTATGCCAACATGATGTGTGACAACCAAAGGTTAAAAACACGCTATGCAGACTCCACCTAACGCAGTATTTCATTGCTTTCCCTGCTCGTCACAATCTTAATAACAAAGACAGGTCACCAGGGTCATAAAAACCAGGTGAACATCCCCTTCCTGCCCACATCCCTGTGGCAGGAATAGGACTTTTATTCAGAACAGCCCTGCAGGAAAACAAAGTGCGTTTAGCAAAAGCTCTTGGGAACTTGTCATAGAAGCTTTAGCTTAATGAAAATAAAAATCAAATTAAAGATCTGTAAGTTCTTCCTTGGGGTCTTTCAAGTAATGAGATTTAATTAAAAGTAAGCAAGTAAAAAAGGAGGCATGCAGCACCATATGGACTAGAAGAATGACCCAGAAACTGAACTGCATTCGGGTCAGTGTGCAGAGACTGGAAGGAAAAACAGGAGCAGCGAGCGCCAGTGGGGTGAGATTTCTCATTTGGCATTATCTGCAAGCCTGGTCAGAACGGAATCACAGAATCCCAGCCTGGTTTGGGAAGAAGGGACCTTAAAGCTCATCCAGTTCCAATCCCTGCCACGGGCAGGGACACCTTCCACTAGAGCAGCTTGCTCCAAGCCACATCCAACCTGGCCTTGAGCACTCACTGCCAGGGATGGGGCAGCCACAGCTTCTCTTGGCACTCTGTGCCAGCGCCTCAGCATCCGCAGGTTCATACTGGAGCAGCTTCCCCCTGCCCCTCTGGTTTAACTGGGCTGGAGAGGGGACGAGGGCTGGGACATGGCAAGAAAAAGGCTCCCAGCATCATGATGCCCTCGCTGTCCTCGAGCAGCAATGGGGGTTGTTCTCCCTGCTCACACACCTTCAGTAAGCCACCACATCACCCAGAGGGTATGGACATCGCCTGGTGGAGCACAGTCCATGTTTCTGCTCAGAAGTGATGAGTTTCAACCCCAGCACATGCTCCTGCACTTAAAGGCTGTATCACAAAGCATTGCACAAGCAGGAAGAAATAAAGCCCTTCCCCCCGAAGCATATTCTGTTTGTGTGTGTGTATATGCCATAAAAGCACTGCTACAGAAACAAATGAAGTAACCCCCAGAACCCCAGCCGAGTACTTTCAGCCCTCAATGACGAGCTGAGCTGCGTAGATAAAGGACCAGATTACATTTTGGATCCAAACTGGGTTGCATTTGCTTCTAAAGCCAAAAATCAGCTCTTATTCCAAAAGCACAGGATAAACAGGAGCCTTTCCATCATCATGGAGCATTCTTCAGTTTGATGTTCCTTTCAGAACACAGCCCTTGTCATGCATAAATGCCACAGTAGGATGAGGAGTCAGGAGTGGCGGGTTAATGTAATAATGTTTGGCAAAATGAGAAAAATAATCAAATAAACCCTCAAATGGAACCGCTGGCGTTGATTCCCAACAGTGCAGTGTCAAAAAGGAGATTATAATTGCCTCGAAGCCTCACAACAGCAAATGCACTCTTCCCGGGGGAGTTTTACCTCCATAAATTAAAAATATCCTAATTCACGAGTATTGGCTTCATTAAGCCCTATAGAATGATTGCCACGATCGTGCAAATTGTGAAGCCCTATAATCCCGCGCCCAGACGTCGCAGCTCTTGTGTGTGGCCTTTCCAGCTGATTAGAAGTAAGAGCTCTGTATTCAAGTGCAATTCCCCCACTTTAAGCCCAGGCGGGTTATGCTAAGCAGGAATGGCAGATGACTGTGGGAACCCTCCATTGGAGGGTCTCAAAGCTATTACAGAAAACAAGATAATAACCCCTTTGGCAGCAGACACCCACAGTCCCTCCTGAACATGAAAGGAGAGACCTGATTTTCCATGGATGGGGTCCTGGTTCTCAGCTCAAACGCTGGTTCTGCTCCTTGGTGAGACACAAGTTAAAAGTGGCAGCAAGTATCAGTGATCATTTGTGGTTGCTTCATTTATTTTGTGCAACCAAAGCTGAAGGATCCCACTCTCCCCCTTCTCCCTGGTCTATTTGCTGACAGTGGTCACAGGCAGGGCTGGGGATGGGCTCAGCAGTCTCAGGGAACTGATGATACAATACCTGCTCCTTGCTCCCTGCCCAGGAGGAAGCCAGTTCTCCCACACTGTCCCCAAAGTAGGAAGCTTGAAAGAGGCAGGATGAGGAGCACAGCATGGAACCTGCCTGCCATCACAGGGTGATGGTCTCAGAGGAGCCACTCAAGATTACCTTATGATCCACCTATCACACCTTGTAACAGGCAGAAAAGATCCCCAGATAGCTTAGCCAGTTAACATGATGGTATTTTCCTAAGCAACCAGCTGATGAATACTCATTTTGCTATAACCAGAGGGAAGATGCTGGGGTTTACCTACGGATTCCAGAAGGTCAGGAAGAACTTGCAAATGATTGCGTGGTTTCTTCTCTGACACAGCTCCAACCACACCAACAGCACTTGCAAGATCAGTCCTTGCAGAGGTTACTTAATTTAAAGGAAGAGTGCATCATCCATCAGCAATCACTAATATGGAGGGATGCAAAACTATTTACCTTTGCTTGTCATGGACCTGCACAGCCCCAAGGAAGAGGATCCCACATTCATCAGCACATTGTGCCTCCACCTCTGGAAGCTCCAGCAGGAAATCACGATGGTGCCAGGCAGCAAGACCGGATGGGATCCCTCCTCTTGTTGCTGAGCGAGAAATCACTGCAGGTATTTTTATATGATCATGGACATTGTGAGACAAGTGAGCAGGAGAAGAGGAAGGCTAAACTGTGGGAGCAGGAAAGATCCACAAGTCTTCAGGCTAAAAACCACTGGGAGGTGGCTACAGGAAGGTACTCCAAGCGGAAACAGTAGTGGAGCAGAGAGTCTCTTGCAACCGGGAACAAGTGGAAAGCAGTGTTAAAGGCACAGTGTGGAGACAACAGCACAGCAAAGGCTTCGTTACTGGCATTGATTTTGCATGGGAAGTATTCAGCTATGGTTGCAGCAGGTGTCAGAACAAACCCCTTCAATTAGATCAAAGCCTTGAGAGACTACAGAAAGGATGATAAAATCAAGAAGCCGTTCCACACCTGCCCCGTTTGAGGCTGCCTCTGCTGGGCCTCAAGCTCTGACAGACCTCAGCTCATCCTTGTCTTTCACTCAAGGTCAATGTACTTGTTGCTGTTGCTTCTGTCCTGGAAATTCTAACGTTTAGAAAGTAAGCAGGTGTAGTAAACGTTCTATTTCCTCAGCTTACGGCTGCTTCTTTGGTGTTTCAGTCTTCAGGCATTTGCCAAATAAATAGACTGCCTTTCCCACACAGCGCTGTGTCCTACACCCACCAACAAGCTAAAATAACCGTTTTCTCATATGAAAGCAAAGTTTAATCGAATAGTGGTTCTTTAGATGCCTGCTCCCTCCCCACGGCATGAAATGAATTCCAGAGAGGCTCTTGCTGAACTCCAAGGCCTGACAAACTTCTCATTCTGGAATCATTTTTCAGAGGAAGGGAAAACAAAATACATAAAACAGACAAATGGAAATATCACTAATCCCATCACGGCCGAGAGGAAAGGGTAATAAAGAGAAATATGACAGAGTGGGGCTTTGGCAATGACTCTGCTCAAGTTCTTTATCTCCTGAGCTTTCCAGATCACTGCCTCACCTGGGGGAAGGCAGTTCTGCTGATGGCAGGAAAAGGGCTGCTGCTGCCTTGCAGGAGCTTTTACCACCCATCACCCATCACATTTTGCACTGCAGAAGCAGAGCAACGCAGTGGGGAGAAATGGTGGGAGCTGCCCACACCATCCTGAATATGTGAGGATTTGTGCTTCACTGGAGGAAGGGTTTTTAATGCAGAAAGAGAATGATCAAGTTAATGGCAATGGAAAACTACCAGCATGAAAAGCCACCACACTGAGAGTCAGCTTTTGCTTGGCAGCACTGATCTGGTGTTACACACTTAACATGCCATTAACACACAGCATAGTAGTGCTGGACTTCAATACGTTTAACCAAATGCTGAAACGCTGAAACTGAGGCTCTGCAGAAAGAATATAACCTGTCCTTTCCTAACACAGGCTCATTAAAACATTAGCGATTCAACTACAACCATGAACCACCGGTAAATCAGTGCCGCAGTTACGCCACCTCTACAGTGAAGAGACTGGATTCCCTCACTGCTCTGTGGCCACCCTGTTAGAGCAAGCTGCAAAGAAATGAAACAAATCCATAAGCTAGTTTGAGAAGAGTCTCAACCCTATCAGCAAACTTCCCTTGTCCACCCATTATAGCTAGGGGCAAGAAAGGAAAAAGGTTCTTCTCTATGCAGCCCACCCCTCACTGTGGCACCCATCATCACCTACAAGATCAACCAGACCTGTATCTGCATGTTTGGTATCTTTGGGGAAGGACTGAAGCCCTGTTAAATGCAATTTATCTTTTCAGGTCTTGCCTGTTTAAGAAGATTTGTCTCAGTGGTTGATGTTTCACTTGTTGCAAAGGAGAAGAATCACAGAATCATAGAAAGTGATTAGAAAGCGACAGAAAGAATGCTCTGGAAAGTAGCTGTAAACCTCCCATGAGTCCAACTGATTTATTCTCTCTGTGGTCCCTCAGACTCCCCTTCTATTAAAAAATGGGTGATGTTTAGCCCTCGGAAAATGAATTGCTGACAACTTTCCCCTGTGATGTATATCTCCTGAGGGTTTATTGGCGACTGATACTTGCTGCTCTGCACATCTGTACTAAATGCTGTCTGCTGGCCATAACTCCTGCCTGCTCCCTTGTATGCCTCTCATCCCATATATATTCCCAATGGAAATGAGAGCAGCTGGAGAGGCAAGGAGAGGGGAATGAACCGGGCAGGCAGTGACTGCACAGCCACTACAGAACCCAGCGCTCCACTGCACCTTCAGCTGGTGGGGAAGGCCAAGCAGAGAGACAGCAAGAGCTTATTGAGGAGTTGGGATGACCCTCAGAAAGCTTAAACAATAAAATCACTTCAATCACTACTTCAGGTTAAACCTCCTCCAGCTTTCACCGTCATTTCAGTCCTTCCCCTCTTCCATCCTCCCCTTCATGTCCATAGGTAAAAGGAAAAGCTATTTTTGATGCAAAGGGAGGGGAAGAAATCAGCAATGCCGCCACCAAGCAAAACCTCTTAAATTCCAAGCTCAGAAGGCTCACAACTCCTTTTTGTTCTTTTGAATGGGACAGGAAAAGAAATAATGCAAGAAAAATGGAACAAGGAATCAGGATTTATATCCACACAGCCAGGGCAAAGGAACAGCCACCTGCTAATGGCTCTCCTGCCACCAGCCCAGCTGATCTCAAAGGGAAGGATAAAAGCAGGGCATGATCTAACCAGCTCAGCTCATGCAGAGTAAGAAGCCTGCACCTCACACCTGAGGTGTGTTATTTGGCAAGCACAATTGCTGTAGCTTGATGAGCTTGAAAGAAACCTGGGCCCTGAAGATGTCTGGCATCTGGGAGTGGGAACAGCATCCATTAGCCGTATGGATTTTTAGCTAGCCCACAACCATCTTTCTTGTTAAGTGTCGACACTTCTGCATGCAAGGAGAAGCCAGCACAGGGCACATCAGAATGTCTGCCTTCAGACTGCTGGCTTTGACATGGCCACTCTTGAGTTATTGGCTTTGATCTCCTTGTCCCGCCCCTGGAAGAGCTGGCAGGCTCATTGCAGGTCCCCGTTTCAGAAGGGAAGTGCTGCTCACTCCACTGCTGAAAAGTCAGCAATTACTCATCCACAGCATTGCAATTCCTTCCCCATGGGCTGGAAACCAAACCTCAATGCAGCTGGGAGTGAAACTCTGGGAAGCATCACCCATGCCGCAGATGGAAACTGGAAAGTTTTCAGCACTGAGTCTACTTTAAGGATAGTATTTTGCTCTCAAGTAGAGGCTTTCTTTCCGAAAGCAGACGCAATGAGGACATGAACCAGCAGGGAAGAAGAGCTGTTTAGCATAGAAACAGGAATAACAATATTAAAATGAGTAGTGGAAAATTTAAGCAGAGCATTAGGGGAAATACCTACCATGGAGCATCACTGAACACTGCAGGCTCTGTCAAAACATTCTTTGACATGGCAAAAGCATCCATCCTGTCCTGCTCCGAGGAGTGCCGAGACTCACCAAAGGCAGCATTTTTGGTCAATCCAATAGCCATGAACACAGCCCTGGCTGACACATAGCAGCTCCACAACCTCCCCAGCCCAGGGTTCAGCCTGTAACATCCCTATTTTCAGGGCTGAGGGGACAGAGGGACTGAGTCTCGTTTTCCTGCTCCCTCTCCATGGAGGAAGCTTCCTTGGGTGAGGAGCTGCTTTCTAACCTGCAAACTCTGCAATGTTTTCTGTAACAGTTGCCCCCAGGAATAAAACCCAGACACGTTTGTGCAAGAAGAATGGCAAGGATTAAGTTTTGTTTTATGTTTCCTTCCTCTCAGGTAATCTTTATGCCAAGAAGAGATGCAGATACATAAGGAGCGGAATACGACTCACAATAACCCAACAACAGGTAGAATCAAGTCATTTTAGAAGCAATAGCAATTTTACAAATAAAAAAACCCAACTTAAAATAGAACTAGTTCTAGCAGGAGCACATAGCAAGGAAGCATATGGCACAGCCTATTTTACTAATTAGTTTTCAGACCCAGTTGTGGAAATTAGAGGTGATAAACAGCATTTCTCTTTCAGGATCTAAAAATGTTTGAAAAACTATAACAGAGTTGAGTAATTGCAGGAGAATATTCACCAAGAGATCCAAAGTCACTGTTCATTTCAGCTCAGAATACTTTTTTCTTTCTTTAAGCAGCAGTAATAGCCTACATTCCTTCCCATATGAAGGGTTTAATTCATCTCATTCTGATTTGAAACTGGTAATTGTGCTTTTAAAATATATATGTACTCATCATCTTCTTTTGCCCCCACGCACTGCCCAGCAAGGTTCTCTGATGCATGCTGTCATGCTGGACAGGGATCAGGGATAAGCTTGGGAGGTCCACAACTATCCTGTCATCCCCAGGTAGACATCCAGTTTCTGTCTGTCTGTATCTGTTTGCCCACAGTGCATTTCATCAGCTCTCTGATCAGCTCACAAGTATTAATCAATCTTCAGCTCCTGTTTTGGAGAGCAAAATGTTGCTATTCCCATTTATATCTAGTATCACAGATGGTATGTGACTTAGCAGGAGAGCTAACAACTGAACCAGGTCTCCCAACCACCCATTATTCAGAGAGGGTAAGAGATACGCAGTGTCAAAGCTCTCTCCCCCAAATTCAATGCTGTGCCTGGCATATTAACTTTACAAAGGCAGGAGGAAGCAGAATTGATCAGAAGTAGCCTTTTGCAGCCCAAATACACTTCTTGGCTTTAGCACCTACCAACAGAACTTTCTGCAACCTTTCAAATAGCATCAAAACAGCTCTTTCAGGGCAAATATCTGCAGGTTGACACAGAAAGAATTTATTCCCTTTTGTATCGAAATAGGCAGCACAAACAGAACTGTTTTGGCATTAACAAAGAAAGCTCAGAAACAAAGAATGGGTTTCCTTCCTGGTGGATCATGAATCACTGCAGGGAGAATGGGAGGGCCATGAGAATTAAAACTAAATCTAAAGACTCTTTGGAGAACCTGTGTCCTCCCTGCAGCTCCAGTGTTCAGCCACCTCCAGCACTTCTGGCTGCAAAGCGTCCAGCACAGCTCCACAGCACGAGAGGGGAATGGCCTTGGATCCCTAGGAAACCAGGTACTTCGGGGGATTTATTGCATTTCAAAGAGAAAAACTGGGCAAAAATACAAAAATCAATGACTCTAACTTGAAAAACAGTCACAAGCCATAAATCCCATCTCACACCACAGCACCACAGCTCAGCCTCCACTCCCGCTCCCTCTCCCCAGCCACAGGGGTGTTGAGCTTCCCTGATTTCAAAGGAAACCAGCATGCAGCACCCTGCTTTTGCTGTGCTTAAGACAGGAAAAGGAGATGGGCCAGGGCTGCCTCTGTAGCCCGTGCAAAGGATCTGCTCCAGCACCAGCGAGGCCACAGCACACACCACCCAGGGGATGCTCTTGCCAGCTGAGTCACAAACCAGGCGGTCCCTCCCCTACCTAAAGCGCCTGTGCTCCCAGCCCACACTATTCTGTATCACCCCGTTCAGAGAGTGCATTCCCTGCAGCAAGATCCCCCAGACCAGGAGGAACATCTGCCAAAGTATTTCATCAGCCCTTCCAACAAGTTGTCACAAGCCATTCCGGCACAAACACACACCTGGGCCCTTTCGTGTGAGCCCATTTCTTTGCAAAGGCAGCAGGACAGAAGAGCTGTATTTTATTGGGTCTAAGACTTCCTGCAGCAGTGCATTTATTTAATGGTGCTGTGGCAAGAGCACGGTTGTGTTTCTCACCTTTCTAAGAAAACTGTCCAAGTGTCACTGGGCAAATCCCCCAGTCCATAGGCAGAGATGGTGACCTTATACACATTTGCATGGACAGTGAGGGACCCGAAGGAGCACAGTGGGTCACAGGGAGGATGCCACCTCTTGAGTTAAACAGTTAAACATTGCAAGAGTAATACAATTCCAGATGGAAGCAGGAGATCAAAGGGGCTACACTGCAGAAAGCTCTTTCCAGCAAGCACAACTCAGCAGTTAAGTGTGGGTAAGGAGAGACTTGTAACTTCACTGAAAGCCCAGTGGCCCTCTGGAGTACAGCCCTGCTTTGCAGGTATCTACACCAATGTGTTGTCAGGGCAGCTCAGCTTGACTCTTTCGGATGCCTCCTGGAACCCACATGCTACTGACAACACAGCACATCTGTCCATACATCCCCAGGATGAACTCCTGGGCTTACAGCTGGGAGAGAGATGGCACTCGGAAGCAAAGCATCTTATTGTGGCAGAAGTGCTGCATCCCTGAGGTCAGCACCAGCCAGGAGGCTCCAGCTCGGTGGCAACGGCTGGGGATTGGAAGTGTTCCTGTTGCCTTCAGCTTGGCAGCAAACTCTTGTCCACCCCAAGGCAGGTCCTCCAGCCACACTCACCCATGTATTACCTGGCAGCAAGAGCCTCTTGCCCCATCTACGGAGAGGACAGCAGGTCTGTTCATAGAATAACTGATTACATCTGTCTTTGTGCCCCCCCTTCCCAATTACATCATGTCTAGGGCTTGATTTCAATCACAGACTTATCTCCACATACAGCCCTAGCTATTTTTAGGGCTAAGTAAGTAAATGGCTCATAAATAGCTTCTTGATTCATAACAGTTTATATTGCTATTACATGCCCTACTCCTCTCCTCTGAAACTTCAGTACCTCCCTGGTGTCAACATGTCACGTCGCGGTTTGCCCATAAGTGTTTTATAACAAGGGAGTCTGGTTCAAGTGCAAGGCATGAAGAAGAACCAGGTTCCTGCAAATTGCCTCAGCAAACAGTTGAACATGCACTTAGACATGCATATTAGGGGTACTGTGAGACAACTTAATTTCACACTGGTCATGATTAGACCTGGTAGGAAAATTGATTTCTCTCACTCCACTGCCCACATTCGAGCTCCGAACAAACCACCCAAACTTTGCACAGAGCAAATTTTGAGAGAGAAATTAATTTTGACAGAGCTTTTTTTCCTTTAGCTATTCAAAAGCACCCTCCCAATTACATCAGTCTGTAAACAGGAGAGGGAAAATACAACCGCTGTCCTCTCTTTGTGCTTCCCACCTGGAGAGATCAACAACGCTGCTCAGCTCAGGAGAGGATGCTGTGCTCAATAAAGGGGTGTAAAATAAGCTCCTGCAGGGTTATGAACTACAGCAGCATGAACCAGGGGTGGGGAACGAAGAAGCTGGGAAACTACTGCTGGAGCCCTCGCAAGTATTAAAGCTTCTGTGCAAGAAGACTGCGAGCATCACCTGGGAGGCAGCAGGCTTGGTACTGGCTGGAGCCGCACAGGTTTCCTTAAAGACCCCCAAAACAGGGTGAGAAGAGATTTACCTCCCCTAACTTAAGACCTTCAGGGGACTTTAAAAGCTTTAAACACTGAAAAACACAACAGGAAACAGCCAGCCTAAGGAAAGAAACTTATTAATAGTGGTGACAGTAATAAACCTGCAGCATGATTTTGCTGCTCTGCACATGTTTGTTCTGGGTTTATCTTATTTGCTTTCTGAGGGTGTTTTCAGGTATTCAATAAACAGAACATGAAAGCAGTGACAGGTTCATCAGGTGCCTCGTACCAGCAGGGAAATCCTGGTCTGACAATAAAACACTCAAACAGACCCACTGCAAGACAAAAACATCAGGGCCACGGAGTCTCTGGCAACATTTTGGGACTGCATGAAGTGCACTGACAACTGCTATTAGGGCTCGTCCAAGCTTCTTCTCCCACAAAAACGTTATCAGCAACTTCCCAGGTGACAACTTTATTTGGGTATTTATTCTTAAGTATAGAGAGCTCTTGCAGAGAGGTGGCAAGTGACATTTTATTTGGCATCTTTCTTAAGCTGAGAAGCACTGCTCTACAGTTTGCAACTTACTGTAGATGTTTGCTTGTCAGTGAAGGCTACAAAGCTATTTTAATTGAAGTGGAGCTAGGGACTGACAGCTGAGCTGAGCTGCTTTAAAAAGAAGTGCTGAGAAGAGCTGGGAATGGGTTTTAAGTTTCTAAAATAGCCCCATGTTTTATATCAAAGGGAAATAGGAACATCCTTCAATTGCATTTTACACAGTTACCAAAGGACAATGGACTAAAAGCCAGAAGGTTTAGGATAACTCCACTATTGTATTAACTCTCCTGCAGGATGCTTGCTTTATCAGCCACATGCCTAAGGCTCCTCACACTCACGTCATGGCTTCAAGAAGCACAAGTCCCCTTCCTCCCCCCAACTTTCAGATCCACAGTGCAGAGAACGGAAGAAAATGGTTATGACTGAATGTACTTATGATAAATTTGGCACTTTGAAGAACAGCAACTGTTTTCAGGGGACAATGAGTTAAAGGTGAAGCCCTGGGCTTCCCTGCACAACATCCTGAAGGATGGAATGTCATCTAGTGCTCTCACTGCTGCACAATCCACTGACCACAAGCAGAACCAGCATCCCAGCAGCAGAACCCAGGCTGTGGATCCAATTTGGGCCACAGCTGCTTCCACAAAAGCATCTTGCAATGGCTTTCTAAGTAGTACAATCAAATTGAAACATAAAAACCCACTTCAGACTTTTTTCTAGCGAATACAAATATTGGTTCTCCTGCTGGAACATTTGAACATTCAGAATGAGAGTGTGGATCAATAATTCTTCTATTAGATAATTGAAACATGCCTCTTGATTTACACTAATGTACTTGTTAAGCAATAAGTAATGGGGCTGTGGGCAGGTCTGCACTGCTGAAGCAGGGATGTGATCAGTGTTCTGTGAGAAGACGAGGGATGGGCCCAGCTCAGCTCTAAGGAATGCTCAGTTGGCTTCTCCTGCGTGTACAGCAGGAGCTTTGCCATCAGGGCTCCTCAGGACAAGAGCAGCAGGCACTGGGGTGGCTCTTGGCTTTAAAGGGTCATTCTCTTAAATTAAATGCATCTCTTTAAGCATGTGCCAATGACAAGAGCAACCCAAGGAGGGCCCTTCAGGCAGCTGCAGTGCCGATTTCCCTTTCACAGCATCTGCAGCCATGCAGCTCTGCGCACAGAGGGGCAGGTCCCGTGTGCAGTGGTGATGCTGTGGCTCCGTGGTCTGACAGCCCCTGCCTGACACCTCCAGCTCCTTACCCAGAGCGCAGGGCAGAATGTTGAGGAAGGACAACCTTGGGAAGACGTTTTACTGACCCAAACCCTGTGTGCTGCCAAGTCCCAGCGCTAAGCCAATGTGGTTCATCAGCGATAAACACTTTGGCATTGATCTGAGGTAAATTAGGCTGTGAATGCCAGGTTCACTAAGTCTCCATGCTACCCCATGTATCTCCATTTGCATCAGTGGGAGCACTGCAGCACCAATACTGTGTCAGGTGTAACAGCTCAGTTCTTGTTCAAGGGACAGATCTTGGTGCAGTTCTCCCTGACCAATACATCATTCCTGGCTCAGACTTTATTGAGAAGTTCAGTTCGATTGTACGTTCTTGAAACTTAAGCCCTAATCAATGTATGAGAAGTCAGCCCGCCCTCAGCCTGGGTCTGTTCCAACACAAGCACGATTAATTCCCCTCGGATGGGAAGCAGCAGGAGCTATCTTGCACTCAGTGTGATACTCAGCTCCCCAAGGAGCAAACACTTCATGTGCCATTTTGGGTCAGAACTCCCTGAAAAGTCACCCCAAGTTCCTCCAGGGAAGTCATAAATGTAGGACTTTACTCACTGGAGGAGGTGGTTTTCCTTTAGAGCCTTTAAATGTGGTCAGTTCTCTTGGCACTTGCCCTTGGTGATGGCATGGGTGAGCTTCCTCTTTCCCATCTTCCAGATGCTCTGCGTGGATCTAAAGCCTCCAAATCTCAGGGCCAGTCTCCTGCAGAGAGGAAAGGAGGCTGAAAGGAGCTGCTGAAAGCTTGCAGAAGGCTAAATGAACTCCAGTTACATCCCACCTTAACAGTTCCTGCAGGGCTTTGCAAGGATGTAGAACAGCTGGAAGCGGAGAACATGCTCCAGCTGCCCTGCTTCCACAGCTCTGTGCCTTAAAGCATCACAGAGAAGGTACAAAAGTGGCTTGTGCCAGGTACAGTTCCAGCTCCTGCTCTGCTCTCCCTGAGCACCAGCCCACCAGGATGAGTTACAAAAATACCCCCAGGCATCCAACTTGCAGACAGAATTTGGTCTCCCTTTTTTTTCTGGACATCCCATGTGTATCCCTTCTCCTTCACTTTGCTGAATAAGCTTCTGAAGTGATACTTACAGCAGTTATTCATAAAATGAACAAGGGGTTTCAGAGTATAACATGAAATTGCTTTTATCTACTGCACACAATGATAAATCACGCAGCTGCGCTCCTGGCTCTCTGGGAAAATCCACCTCCACCAAGTCTCCACTAAGTCTCCTAATGCACTCAGGGTAAACTGCTGGGAGGGAAGGAGACAAGACCAGGGTTAGGAAGAGCTGCCTGATTGCAAACATGCTCCAGAGCAACTGTTCTCAGCTTGTTTGCTAATCTCTCATGACCGATCCTGAACCAAATCTTGGCTCCTGGGCAGAGAAGCAAGAAACAGAGAAGAAAAAAAGGACAACACTTCAACAATAAATAGGACATCAATTAAACACGAGAGCATTCACCTGCACAAACAGCCAAGGAGGAGCCATCCATTCTTCCACCTGACAGTCTGGACTCAGCACACGCCTGGTTTCCTGTGATCCCCCGGGAGATGAAGTGTCTGAAATCCTCAGCAGGAAAAGGACGGGTTCCTGACGTGGTCACGGTGTGGCTCCTTTAATGAATTAATTGTTTTATCTAGGTAAAAACAACTGTCACCATGGCTTGAAAATGTGTTTGACGAGATAAATCTATGGGATGGCTTCAGCAGTTAACAGTCCTGACAGAGACCCTGAGTCTCTATCCCTGCCTCATCTTGTCCGGCTGAGAGGAGCTAGCACAGATCCCCTGGACGTTTAGGGATTTCAAAGCACCCAGTACTGTGGGAGGAGCAATACTCTGCTTTTTATTGACAGAGAGAAATATGGTTTTCTTAGGAGGTGACTTGCCCGAGATCAGATGCAGGGTCTGTCCCCTCATCCTTAGGCCTCTCCAGTTTTCCAGTTATGACACCCAGTTTGGCTCTTGCAGCTTTGCCAGCTTGCATTGCCTACAGCTGGGCGCTGGGTGTGCCAAGCAGGAGCAGCTCCCTGCTCCAGCTAAGCAAAACTTCCTCCACCTTTGAGCATGGGCTTTCTGAGCTTCTGCAGGAGAGACTGACACAGCTTAAACGAAGAGTAAGTGCCAGGCTGCAGACAGCTCCGTGCTGGAGCTGGCTGTAGTGACGGATGCCAGGCTCTGATCCGAGCTGTTGTGTGACCTTCATTCCGGACCATAAAGCACTTTGAGGCAGGACTCTCTCTCTCCACGTCTACATCAGCAATCACAGCACGTGTCATCTGATTCCCAGCATGTGACCAAGATGAATAGTGAATTGACAGATAGATGCACAGTCAGTATGCATGGATTTAAATTGTATTCCTGGGCTAGTTCCAAAACACAGGTGGTGATTTCTGGACACTGCCTATGTCATCTGCAGAAAAGCAAAAATTATAGTGATCAAGAAGAAAGGAGCGTTATCATCCCTCCATCATCCCCCCTCTGAAAACCCTCAACAGGTCAACTGCTTCTAAACCCACCCTGATCAATCACTGCAAATGCTCAAAGCATTCAGAAGATGTCCTCTGTTGAGCCATTTGTCAAGTGGAATCTGGCAGATTTTAGTCCTTTTATTAGTTCTGCTTGTGAAAGAAATTCACTTGAAGCCAATGCTTAATGCAGTGAGGAAGCAGTACATATTTCTACGGGAGAGAGCACCGTTATTCAGCTGTGTGCAGAGATGTGAAAAGGGTTTAACAAAGCCCTGAGCTGGAAGAGAGAGGGTGCCCCATGCTTTGTCCTGTAGACACACTCCTTTATGCTTGTGCTTCAGCTTCAGCCTGATATTAGAAGTGAAAACGATAAGTGAGGGTGTGTGGTGAGAGGAAACACAGAGCGAGCCCAGTGCAGCTGCCTCGAGCTGGACCTGCTGCTGAATCCTACAGGCAGGAGCAAACCTGGCGAGTGAGAGACGATGCAGGGGCACTGCTAATGATCAGCTCCAGGCAGTGCCAGCAGGGAGATGGTATCTCACTGTGCTGAATGCTGCACACAAGGAATTGGTTCTGGCATCTCTCTGTATTTCTAGCTGGGTATGAGTCCATGCAGGCTGCTGCCCCTCTGATGTGGCTGCTCCCACTCCGTCCGGTACACAGCCCCATCCTGCCAGTGCAGGATCAGCTCTACCCAAACCATCTCTAATACGCTTTAAGCTGGAGAACTAAGGCACAAAGGGATTAAAAGAACTGCTCAGAGATCACAAAGAGCAGTGCATGTTAAATTTGGGAATTGAACTTTTATCTCCTAAAGCCTGTCTGGATCAGTGCTTAGTGGCTTGTGTCGAGCCTTTGCTGGTTGCACAGCAGCTACTTCAGGGGCTGCTGCTTTCTCCTCCCGTATATAAATTACAGAGCCTGGCACAGGGGAGTACTAGTGCTGCTGCAAAAGTGGCATGTTATTTAACCCTCCAAATCAGTATCTTTGGACAAACAGTGGGAGAGCAGGAATACAAACCGGACACAACCCGCCTGGGACTGGTGTCTGCTCCCTCCCTCCCTGCAGCATGCTCATTATTTTCCAGCAAGGACAGCCTACTTTTTCTCTCTCTCACTTGTCAGGATCAGATGCCATTTGAGTTGTGTTGATGAGACCTACCAGGGCAAGACACATGTTTGTGGTCGCTTTGGGCAACCAACCGTCAAGGCCTTTAACTGCTCTCTTTTGATTCGCCTACAAAGCCAACCTCTGCCTCCCTGGCAACTGGAGTCACATCACCCGGTGCTCCCAGGGTCCTGTGTGCGAGCGTGGGCTGCTCTCACCTCAGCCAGTCCTTGAAGGGAAGGGGCTGTGATTTTCTGCTGGGGGAGCCATGAAGTGCTGCACAGAGATGCTGGGTGAGGGATGGCTGTGGTGGCATTGCTCTGCTGGGGACCTGCTGTCCTGCAGCACAGTGAATAAACAGCCATCCTCAGCTGGCTCTGCCCCATCAGCTCCACTTCCAGCTGTGGAACTCTCCTGAGCAACACCATAGAGATCTGGCCCACAGCATCTCCTGACCCGATGGATGTGAGAGCACTGTTGAGACGAGCTCCACGCACAGAGGCCGTGACGTGGGATACACGCTGGTGAAGTGCTGCTTTCTCCAGTGGTTACCTGGGCAGGTCCGTGGGGCTGAGGACACTGCACAGGAGCAAGGCTTCAGGAGTCAGTGCTCTGGCTCTGGTCCAGCAAAGCACTTGAACAGTGTTTAACATCAAACCCCATCAGAGCTGCCATCAGTCACAAACCCCACAGTCCTTACGTGAGCTGCCTGCTCACACCTCCCATATGGTGGCCTGAGGTGTCACAGTGGAGCTTCTGGAACAGGGGGATTCCCAGACACGAATGCATTGGGCCTGGGTTGATTCTGCTTTGCACAATCCCCAACAATTTATCTCAATGCATGGATCAGAAATAAACCCTCGAGAAGAAATTCTCATTTAACTTCACTTTCCTGAAGTGTTTCATACTCATTCTGCAGGAGTATAAAGGACAACATGGATGTAAGATGGAGGAAGTTTCATGACTGTCCTTAGGGGAAAGATCCTGGATCATTTAAGCAAATGAATCCAGACACGTTGCCTGTGCTGGGAGCATGACCAGGTGACATCTGTGCTGAAGAAAGGTCACATCCCTTGTGAACAGAGAGAGAGGTGAACGCTCAAATACAAGAGATGAACCTACAACATTTGGGAATGGTTCCTTAGGTCCATCCAGCTCTAATGTTGCCAGAAAATGCAAAGAAATCTAATGCTAAAATAAAACCTGCTCTGGGACATGGCTGCGTTAACACCGAGGTGTGTCACGGACTGAGATTCTCAATATGAAGCACTGCTTCTAGCTTGAGAATGATTTCTGAACTGTAGTTGTTCTAATTAGTAAGACACATTTAGGTCAATTACAACAGCGTGCTGGTTACTACAATTACTAGTATTAATTGTATTCGATTACACATTTACAACTATTAAACACACATTCTCCAGAGTACCTGTGCAGACTGTTAGCTCAGCGGAAAACAATAATTATTTAACACAGAGAAATGGCCAGATAGTGCAAGGCTAAAATCCATGCTCGCCCCATGCATCATTTATCTTCTCTCTGTGTGTGCCCGGTTCATCCAGCACATGACAGACACAAAGGATTTGTTTTCCTTCATCCTCTTTTCTCTCTGGAGCAAAGTCCTCTGTCCTCAGCTGTCCCATACACACTGTGGCTGCTCGATTCCCATTATCCGAGGCACGTGGTCAAGCAGCTCGGGAGGGCAGGACAGTTGATTACCTCTATCAGAGCTGTCTAGAGAAGGAAATTGCTGCTTCACGGAGGCTTCTGGCATTCTGCAATGTGGCTTCATCCCAATTAGGAATAAAACCCTCAACTTTCAAAACTAAGAAAAATGAAATCCAGGGGGACGGCTCCAGTCAGCTTTCCCATGGCTGCAAGGGCTCCTGCATTCACTTCCATACAGCCAGGACTTCACTTAAAAACAAATTCACGTTGAAGGAGTGTTTCTGTGTCCTACAATGTTAAACTGCTAATGGGAAAGGAAAAGTATTCATGATTCAGTGTATAAAAGTAGCCTTGGAGGAATGCAGATTGTATTCTGCCTCTGCAAACATTTGATCATCCCAATCGAAGAGCAGCCCCACCTCTTCCACCAGCTCAATAAATCACAGCGAACGGAAACAACAGATTTATAGTTGTCATGATCATCATTACCGAAGGATTTGATGGTGCACTGGAGAGATGGGGGGGCTTGTCTGTAAGCACGAGGTGCCTTCTGGAGCACTGTGAGACTGTAAAACCCACCTTGCTGCTTAACCTTCTCCTTTTAAAGGATCACATTCAAAGTACGAGGCAGCTTTTGTCCAGAAGCATTTTTATCTCCCAGGTACCATTCCCAGGAGATCTGGACATCATCTACCACGTGCTGTATATCCCCAAGACCAACTGAGACATGCATAACCCTTTGGAAGAAGATTAACTCTTCCTATGCAGGTACAGAGGGAGCTGGCAGTGAACACCCCTCTCAGTTTTCATTGCCCTATATATGCTGCGGCATTACGTACCTGCAGTTTACTTTCAGCTTTAAAACCTCCCAGGAGATGCTGGCTGCTGCTCTGCACTATAAATACGGGCAGCAAGTGCTGGGCCAGATGCATGGCAGTAATTCTGAGTGACAACTTTAAGGTCTGAATGCTCCTTCAAAAGCCTGTTCACTCCCAGAGCGATGCTGACACAACCCATGGAGCAGTGAGTGGAATCAGAGCTGGGGCAGCACAAAGGGATGTTTTGTGGATGTACCTCTTGGGCTATTCCCTCCACCACCTCCATCCTTCTGGTGTAGGAGCTTCATATTCATCTACAATAATGTCCTTTTTCCCCTTCTCCATAGGATTGATGACAAATCAGCATTTCACCTTCTGGAATGACTCTGTACAGTGAAGTATCCGCATCTTAACACTTGGACATGACTTTCATTTCACTGGAAATCTCCAGTGCTGTTTTACAGCCAGCTCTGCAGACTGACGGACAGTAAAGCAAGAGGAGGAGGGTTGAGAGGTGCTGAGCAGCTCTGACTCCTGCCAACGCAGCACTTCACAAGCACTCAGCATCTGGCAGGATGGAGCTTTTGCCTTTTTTTTTTTAACACCCTCCCCCTGGTTTTTTACAGTATAAATTAAGTTTAATACCAGAGCAAGTGTGCAACGCTGCTGAGGCACAGAGCACTAATGAGCTGAGCATCGCACCGCAAGACCAACTTCCCTGGCCACATCACTTCTCTTTCCTGCTTTGCATTTTAGCATTTGATCTTTTCTAAAACCAGTCCCAATTCTTGGCCCTTTTATGGTCTTCATAAAAAAGAGTTCTTCAAGATCTGGCAGGGGGGTTGGAACTAGATGATCTTAAGGTCCTTTCCAACCCTAACTATTCTATGATTCTATGATCTTTGAAAGCTTCGCTTTGGATTTAGTAAGCTGGACAAAATGGTCATCCTAGCAACCAGGCTGAGGAGCACCCTGGGGTCAAGAGCACCCTGCTCCTGGTGCAGGACCCATCTGAGAGCACTGGACTGAATACAAACATGCCCCGACTGCCTAGAGGGTAAAACTAAACACAGCTGCTTCAGTAAAATAATGAAGACAATAAATCAGGTGCCTATTTAGCACCTTGTTCGCAGTACCTGTTCTCCATCTTCCACCTGAAAGGAAAGAAACAGCGAAGGAGAAAATGAAATGACAGACTGAAGTTGAGACATAGGAACAGTGAAAAAGCCTTTCAAATCAAGACATATGAGGAGCTCTCTGCCTGGTTTCCCCCAGATTCATTAATAACAGCTTTGCATTAGAAAGGTGTTGCTGTAAATGCAATTTCATTTCAAACACTACAACTGCTTATCACAGGTTTTAAGCCCAGCAACCAGGTGCAGGAGCTGAGCTCTCTGACATCCTGCTGTGATGTCCTGGGCTTGCTCCTGACCAGCATGGGCACCCAAACCAGCACCCTGGGCTATTTCTGACCTCAGCTTAACAGCACTGCCCCTGTTTGCACTATCTGTGTATTGCTGGAAGACACAAACGTGGAGATGGGAACCTGAGAAGGCACACGAGTGCCTCAGATGCGTGGAGCCCAACGCCTCAGCATGAGCACCATGAAAAGATTAATCTCTTTAACTTATCAGCAAGAAATTCAAAATATAATTTGATTATAGTGCACAAGCACTTTCACAGGAAGAAACTATCAGATACCGAGAGCTCTTTAATCTTGCAGAGCCGAGCAGAGAGAGAATCTTTTAGTGGGAATTAAAGGCAGCCAGATTTGAATTCCAAATAATGCTTGCATTTTTTTCTCTAAATGGGATAATGAATCATTGGAACAACCTGGGAGTGGCAGCCTCCAGCAGCTGCTGCTCCCAGCCTAAGCCTGCCTCTCTTGGAAAGACACTTTCACTCCAGAAGAGGAGAGCTAATGGAAAGAAGGACCTGGAGCAGCCACCCCACTCAGCACACAAGTGGTTATTGTCTGGATGCATTGTTCAAGTAGTCCTATTAATGATGCTCATACCTGGGATGATATTGCTCAGGAATAGAGGCAGCTTCAGAACAGATTATTGCTCTCCATAGCAAATTATCATGGACAGTTTAGGGGTTCACTGACAGGAACATCTCTGCATCCTTTATCCGCTCCTGGGTGGCTTCCCCCAGAATCAAGATGTCACATCATTTGTTTAACTTACAGAATGAAGTAATTACTACCAGGGAGTTCTGACCGCTCGGCAGAATATACTGTTACAGCACACACATTTTAGGACTTTAGGCCTCACAGCAGAATTTGATTCAATTTGTCCCAAGGTTGAGAGAGACAGGAAGGAAATTTGATGGCTCCAGATCACAGATTCACTGCAATTCATCATCGTTGCCATGTGGACACCACTTCCAAGTTAACATGGTAGATGTTTACCCATCCACTGCTGCTCTAAACTTGCACTCATCCATCGCCAGACACCGATGTCCAAAATATGCTGTGTCTCCCTGTCACTAGCAAGGGGAGCAAAGGCTGCATGAAGGTATCCCTCCCCCCCCCCAACTCCCAGCGTCACAGCCTTGCAGAGAGCCACACATTCAGTCCCACCATAGAATTACCTTTAGGACTTGAACAATGCACTTCCCTCTGCTGAGCAGTGGATTTGGGAGCAATGAGGCTTTTAGAGCCTCAAACACTTGTACAACAGCAGCCTGGCCAAGACCTCACAGAGCAAAGAGAAGGAACCAAGAGTTTTCAACTCTGTGAGCTGTGTATGTGGCCAACAGGTCACGCTCCATTTCCAAAGCAGGGGCTATACACGTTACAACAGCAGCTTCCAAGTGGACGTGTATGAGGCTGTACCTTGTGAACAGCATTATGCAGCAATTATGTACTAAAAGAGCTCCCAGATGTGCAGTGAATATGGTAACAAAACGTCCCAGTTTATGGCATTTTCTCCCCCTCCTGTTAATGTCCTTCAGGAAGTGAACATGAAGAATAAAGCTCTATTTTCAGAAATAGAAAAGTCTAGGTCCTAAAAAGACAGAAAATAAAGTACAGAGATTTAACCTGGTTGTACTGTCAGTGATTCACAGGATACCTTGAAGGGTACAAACCCCTTTCTCGATCTTCCTGAAGGTTATCCCATTTGGAGGGGTGATTTCTGCATTGGGTTTCCACTGTGGTTCCCCCACATGGCTCCATACATGAATCACTCCACAGAGCCAGCAAGGGCACATGTCCAGATTCTGACTCTCAGTACAGTGCTGTCCCACTCACTGCCTAACGTGATTTATTTCTAAGATGATAAAAATTATTCTTGCTTATCACTCCCAATAACTGCAAGTACCTGACAGTTCAAATCTAAGAGCATAGAAGGGAGAGTCAAAGAATGGTTTGGGTTGGAAGGGACCAGTTCCAACCCCCTGCCACAGGCAGGGACACCTTCCACTAGACCAGGTTGTTCCAAGCTCTAACCTGGCCTGGTTGGACAGGCCCTCAGCAGAAATACAAGCCCTTTGGGCAAGTCTGGGACACAGTGAACCATTTACTGTGGTTTGCTTCTCGCGCATGTGGGCAAGGTTCTCCTGGAGGAACCTCTGTGCCACCTCCTTGAACCCTTGCCTGATGTTTCCCCATCGCAGGCTGGGGCCACACTCATGGCGGCTGTGCACGCTGCTCCCCATCACACATTACACAAACTGGCTCATTGCTCCTTGGCCTTTTTAACTTCGTGTCTCTCATAATATTTAGAGGCCTTCTGGGACACAAACAGTTTTGATTTGTATGCACAAGCACCTAGAACAACGAGGGCTTGGGTCCTCAGTCCAAAGAATAAATAATAGTTAATGTAGTCCAGGCATGACTAGCCAGTTTCTACCTAAAAATGTCAATAAAGCAGGGCCATATTGATGCAAAGAGACATTAAATGTGAACTCCTTCAATACATGCACTTATTTGTCTCACTCAGAGAGGCAAGGAAGGAAAGAGCTGTTAGCAGTGAATAGTATTTTATTAGCATCATAAACCCCAAGAGCAAAGTTTGTGTCACAGAGAACTGCACATGCATTTGAAGGCTTAATTTATGTTCCTGACTCCTCTTTTTACTCTTTCTTTCTTTTTTCCCCTTCTCTTTTTTCAAACAAAGACATACCATCATTTAGAATAAGGACTAAAAGACTCTGAAGACACCTTTGGGTGAAGAGAATGTTCATGCAAAAGGTAAACCTACATCCCACTGAAAGCCTGCCAGTTACAAAGATGGTATCGGTATATTCGTCTACACTGCAGAGGCACATGGAGGCTCCATTAAAAATAGAGTTTCACAGACCAGGGTCTGAGCAAACAGCATCCTGAAATGCCAGCAACCTGGAAAGGCAAAGCCCAGAAGGAAGAGACAGATGGGGGTGTAGCTGGCTGAGGAGCTCCAACAAATTAGCAGTGGAAAACTAGTGAGAATAGAAAAGAAATAATGGCTTTTATTGGCTTTCCATGGATTTGGGCTTCAGCAATAAAGAAGCAGATCTTCAGCTGGTGCAAAGCCATGGTGACAGGAGACGCACATGGACCTATAGCAGCTCCTGCCACAGCCAGCTTACAGCACTGCAAGGACCCATCTCTACCACCACCAACCCAACGCTAGGCTCAAACCTCCAGCTATTGGCCATGCTCCTGCAGCTCTAACAGTGTTTTCCTTTCATTTTGCCCTTTTGGAGATGGGTCAGGTTCCTGGTGATGCTAGGAAATAGGTATTGCAATACAACAGCCATCAACCATTGTTAATCAGCAAATTACAGCTTTCCATACATTTCAAAGCTTTTAACTACCAGCTGCTTATCCTGGTATATTTATGCAGTAGCAGTTCTGCAGAGCAAGCTCTATGCCTATTAGAAAGCTGTTAAGTCTCTGTAAATATGGCTTTAATGACCAACAGGCATTTATTCAACATTCTGTAGCCTGCCTGTTACAGTGATGTGAAATCAGACACGCAGGTGAGTGCTGTAGGCACAGCACTAGAGGTTTTATGACAAAAGAAATGGGCTGCACAAGGAGCTGTGAAAAAGCTGTTCTGCAGGGTGCAGGATGGAACCGAGCAGCATGGTGCAAGCTCTTCAACAGACTGTGACTCGCTGCCTATTGAGCAGTAAAAGTGTTTGTGGCTCTGAACAGGGAGGTGAGGTAAGTCTCATCTGTCACAGCATAAACGCAAAGGCTTTGGGAGCTCAGGAAGCAATAGCCTTTGTTGGTAAAAATATTCCCATGCTCTTTGCTAGAGCAAGGCCTGGGTACCTATAGACAACATCAGTTCTGGGCTGGTGTTAAGTAAGAGAAGGAAGGTGCGGACCAAGATCTGGGGAGCAGATCTAACACAGCACAACTACCTTTGTATTTGGGGTTTTCTAAGCACAGCCAAATGATGCCTGTGACCAGGGACAAAACCCCCTCGAAGAACAGACTCAAGCCCCTACTAAGGCTTTATGATATTCTTAATTACTTGCTTTGTGTTGGTGCCGAGGGAATCCCGTGCCCTTTCCATCCCGCTCTTGAATCCTTCCTGCTGTGCTCTTTGCTGTGAAGACACAAGACAAATGGGAGTTGCTGCCACAGGGATTTTACTCCTAGGGCAGCACAGCAAAGAGCAGTTTTAAGGTGTGATTTGCAGAACACCACAGCTGGCTTCACAAAGGTTAATGGCATGTGTATTCAAGGTATAAGGAGTCAAGTTATCTGCAGAGACACCAAACTGGGCTGAAACAAAACAAGTGCTTTCACCAGTTCCTGTCTGTCCTTCTGAAGGAGAAACCCCCAGTTTACTTTTCCTGGAAGGGTTGCAGGAAAAGGGAATAAACCCAAGGATCATCTTCCTGTTCTTCCACCTCAAAACTGCAAACATTGCTCCATGTAACTACCACGCTACAGAAAAGCAGCACCTCTCTCCTTCCCCCTCCCTTTGCAATTTCACCTTTTTGTTTCCTCCTCTGTTTCACAGCTTTTAACCTTGCCCAATTGTCCCTCTTCAACAATAATTAACTCCCTTGTTCACTTCAGCCGAGGAAGCACTTTAAAGCTCCAGCAATTTTATTTGCTGCGACGCCACAGGAGACGACGGGGAGGAGGAATTAAAGCAGGAGGCTTCTCAAGAGTTGCCCCTCTAGAAAACCCATTAATTGCCTCTCCGTGGTGCAAGGCAACTGCTGCTGCCAGATCTGCAGAGCGATCCTACAGCAACCAGCGGGGCCTGCACAGTAATTAACTGCAAGGGAGTGGAAGGAAGGCAATAACCAAGCAGGCAAGGCTGTTAGGCTGCTCTGCCCAGGAATGCTCCCTCCCAACAGACCCACGGCTTGGGTTGTAAAGATACAACACAGCCACGACCGGGTGACCCATAAAACACGAGGAGTGATGAAGTTGTCTCCCTTGTGCTCCAGGCTGGGTAACAGCCTCAAAGCATGGCATGGGTGGGAAAACCCAAGAGCAATATGCAAAGATTAAGTGTGAGAGGACTTGTTTTAATTACAAACTGAACCAAATAAGTTCTGAATTCAATTACAATGGCACCCACCAAGAAATTCAAACCACTCAGGCTATTGGACGCACAAATTAACTGGAGAAGATAACAGGATTTGCGGGGAGCAGTCCTGTACCGTAGTAACGAAAACATTAAGGGCTGGAGTGAGGCAGAGTGCATTGGGTACAGTCTGAGACACTCCCGTGCTCACCAGGCTTGTGAGAAACAGAAGTTGCAAAACATTCTTTCAGAGCACTTTTCTCATTCAAAATCTCTCATTAAAATACCTGGATTTTGGAGGAGGCAGACCTGCTCTACTGCAAAAGTGTTCACAATTAGTACCGATAGAAAACTAAACAGCTTCACCTTAAATTGACAAGGATTACAGCTGGGTTTAGGCACTCCTGTCCCCAGGGAAGCTGGATTCTGCCCAGTCGCGTGGATGTGAATCCCTCGGCTATAAAAAGATGTCTCAGGTTTGATACAACTGAAACTAAGAGCAGGATCTAAGCTCCTGAGTTCCCCCTGGTTCATAGCTTATTGCCTCAGGAAAATAACCCCAAGAGCCACAGATTATTAAATCACATTCCTTCATGCTTCCCCTAAAGGGCTCATATCCTGAGTCTCTCTCATCTTCCTGACCTAAGCTAATATGAATAATGCACAAGCTACCGGTGGGTCAGTTGCTCGCTGGCCTGTGGCCAGCCAAAGGGCTCTCTCAGCAGATCAAAAGCCAATCAAGTTCATATCAATATTTATTTCTAATCCTCCATTCTGAAATGATAAATATTTAACGCCACATCCTTCCCAGGAAAGCAAAGCAAAGCGAAACCAGAGGAGAGACCGGACCAGACAGACCCACTCTTTCACGCTAATTTGTGCCCATGCACACGCTGCTCCTCATGCCTGTTAATATTCTCCCATGAACACAGCTTATTTATTGATGTCCTCCAAAAGCCTGCAAGGACAGAGGTCAGAGCTGAGGAGCGCAGAACAGACACAAAGGCGGGTTTCATTCCTGACGGCTTTTCACCAAGGTTACACTTTCTGGCCCTGGACACATACGCAGCAGTAACAGCATGGCCCTGACAATGCTCATTACACCGCTGCCTCTCTGTCTCAGACCTGTCCTTCCACAGACCCCGTGATCCTGACCCCCTTGATGTACCTGTCAAGTGCTAGAGGCTCCCCAGCAGCTCCATCCTGTCAGAGCCCTACCAAAGGCTTTGGTGCTTTTATATATATATATTTACTACAGCAAGGAAAAGCCCCTCAGCCTCCTTTGCTGTTAATCCCCAATCACTTGTCCATTTTCCACACACCTGAAGATGAGAGACGGGAACAAAGCTGAGCATGGATGCAGCATCATAGGGCTGCACAACCCTGTAGGCTTTGTTGGCAATCCAATCCTGCCTACCTGGGAAGAAGCAAGGAAGACAGCAATGGATTAAAGAGATGTAAACGAATTGAAGACCGGACTGAAAGGTATCTTACTGATTTCCCTAATCAGGATTTAAACATAGGCACCCAATTCCTAATGAACACTGTGAGGAACAAAGGCTTTCCGATGGGGATTCTGTTTTCCAGGGAGAACCATTTAATAAGTTTCACTCAGGAAGTCTCTGTTCCCAATAAAGACTTAACAAAGTTAATTAGACTAAACAGTAATTATCGTGTCTCTTCATTGTTCAATTATCTTGCTGAACTGGTGTTTCCTGATTAATTTTCTGATTAAAATGTATGAAATTGAGAAGCACTTGCAAACATGAGATGACAGGTTCTGTGCTCCACAGCAGGGCAGGCAGGGCTGACACCCTCCTCTCAGACCCCACCAGCTCCCACACAGCACATGAGGAGCCTCATTCAATGTGCTCTTCACGCACTTGCCACATGCTCTTCCCTTCCACTGGATCCCACAGTTTGGGCTCCCTGAGAGCTGCCTCACATCTGGCCAGCTCAGACCACTGCCTTCTACCTGCAAAACACCACCGACACACACGATGCTCTCCCACCTCCTGCTTGTGACAGCCGACAGCACAGAGGAGGAATTCCCCCAGCTTAGCTCACAACACAAAGCCAGTTACCACCTTTGGTCTGATATTGCACCCCCTGCTCCTTCTAGCATCGCTCTGCACTTCTCTGAAGGAGCTCAGCTCACCTCTTGCCCACCGTGTTTAGCATCCCAGTCTAAACTGTCCTAACCAAGGCCACTCCCTGCACCCCTCCACCAAGTTCTCCTGATGGGACCAATGTACTTCCATGGATGACCTGACAGATAACTCCAAACCAAGCATTTTGCCATCTAACGGCAGAAGACATCTTCCCAACTGGCACTCAGGAGCTGCACTGCCTTCCAGAGGGCCTGCTCCGGTATTCGCTTTCAGCCATCCAGTAATCACTGGCATTTTGATCAGCCCTGAATATTATTTGCATATCTTTCATAAGACAAATCAGAAAAGGGGATTAATTTTTCTTTATTCACTGTAATATCACCTGTGGCTGGGAGGAAACAAACAAATTCATTCCCTCCTTCCCCAAATCCTTGTGATTAGATTATTAAAAGCCCAAGACTTACTATAAATCATTGAAAGGACACAGCTGAGCTCACATCCCACAGTGGGCTCTCCTTGTCTTCCACAATGCTGGCAATTCTTGATTAACTCCAATCTACCATGAGGAAGGAAAGGATGAGACACATCTTAGAAGCTCCATGGTGCCTAACACCAGAGTAGTTTAGCTCTGAATGAAATGTGCCCTTCAGTGCTTGGTCGTGCACGGGAATCGATGGGCTCCCAGCAGACAAACCAGGAGGCACAAAGGAGGTTTCTTTCTGCTTATCCTTTTGGAAATTCAACACAAGACTTGAGGCTGCTGCTAGGACAGAGCCAGCCCCCACAGCACTGCTGAGGGAGGATGTACAGGGCCAGTGGGCTCCACGCTCAGAGGCTCTGTGCTGTAAAGCAGAGAACGGGCTCTCACTTTGGGATAGTCAGTCTTTGTCCTGAGAAAGGCACATGTGCTCGTATGGAATGGCAGCACCAGTGTTCTGGGCTGTCTTCTGCATGGTACCTCGTTTTGATCTACTTTAAGTCATACTGATGAACACTAATGCTGAGATTCTCATCAGTTAACTTTGTTTATGAGGTACTAAGCCTGCAAAAAGTATCTAAGAGCTAACAGCTCACCCTCCAGATAAAACACAGACAGGAAGAGCATTTGCAATAGCTTCATCAAACACACTTATGCTGAAACTGTTTTTACATCTGATGTTTGCCACCGGTTTAGAATCATTCCAAAGGCCAAGACAAATTGAAGTCTAATAGCCTAAGTAGTTTGGGTTTTCTTTTTTTTAATAATCATACAATCATAAGTAATGAATCAAAGTGCTCCCTGCCTCCTAAGCTATGATTTGGCAAACAGCTACAATTACAAAACCCAAACCTAATGACTGCATTTTAACACAGCCCTGTGCTTAGTAGCTTACAGTAACATTTATCCTGCATCAGGCTGAAAGGAAATGTCCGCAGGGAGTTAGCTGTGAAATGTTTGATTTCTAAAGCCTGTGGCAAGTTGATTCATGTCTATTTAATTTTTCCAGGCAGTTTCACTGGAATGCTGTCTATAAATCAAATACAAGGCTAGCAGCAGAGATGTACCAAGTTGTGGAAATACTGTATGATTTTAATTAAACTACAAACACAAATCAGGCAGCGGTGAAGGTGGAAGAGGAGAGAGAGAGGATTGCATCACCCCTGATAAGCCAATATTTTTGTGCAGAAAAACAAACAACCATTTACTGTGAGAAGTCTGATCTCAAAAGCAGCGTTTTGTCATTGTGCGGATATTCACAGTCAAGTTAAACCTGCGGGAAACCACGCTTGAGCCTCGGAAACAACGCACCCTGGGAGAGATGTCGGTTACACCAATCCCACTCAGCCTCCCCTGCCGACCCTCCAGCTTCACAGGCTCTGTCAGGCAGAGTTCACTGACAACCATGCTCTAAGGACAGAAGCAGTAACCAGCATTGTGCTGATGGCTGCCCACCTTCTGCGCTGCCCTACACAGCCATCTGCCATCACTTGATGGGAAACTGCAAATGCCTCTTCAGCAAACACATCCACCCATGGCCACCTTCTGCGTCGGGAGGAAGTCACTCTGACACTGGCGGCATTCAGCAGCATGGCTGGACACAGCCGGGAAGCAGACCCGATGGTGAATGGGAAATAACATGGAAGCCATACAGTTGTCCTTCTGCTAAAGGGCAGGACTCCTGGGAGAAAGCCCCAGTAAAAATGATTTTGTTCTTTGTGGCCATGGCACTTGCACCCGCAGGTTCAGTGGCAGGACTGAAGCTTTAGTGATTGCTGTACAGAAGGACGATGACTCAGTAACCAGAGGGCTCTAGAAGACCCAGGACTGTTGCTCCACCTCAAGTTTCTCATTGAAGAAGCCACTACAGCACTCAACATTTACTTTCCTCTCTCCTCACAGCCTGCAAAGTGGGAAAACAACTATGCCTAATAACCAACAGGCAGTGCATGGATAAACATGTAAGATACCAGGTACTGAGATAATGAGGTCTATAAATATCTTGCATAGATAGGCATCTCCTTCCCTATCTAAAGACCAGGGAAATACAAAAGCCGTGTGCTTTGAAAAAAAGAGCATTCCAGATAGCATTCAGCAATGAAATTATTGCCCTGAATTGAGAAGTTGTGCTTGTGCTCACAACATGCCCATGCTAAAACAGGATTACAGGAATTCCTTTGTATTTTCACCCAAATACTGCAGCAAGTGTTGATATCAGAGACGGAACATGCTGGGCGCTGCAGGAGGCAATGGGTAGGAAGCCTCTGCCCCGCAGTCCGTAGCCTCAGCAGAGAAGATGGATCGGGTGTTAAGTGATGCAGAGGCCAGGAGAGCAGCAGCAGAGGGCCATGGTGTGGCTCACTGCTGTAGCTCACTGCCAGGGCTCCTCCTTCGGAGACCTGCACCAGGTGCCTCTGCTTCTGATCCACCACCAACTCCAGCAGCCATGCAGCGCATGCGCTCACAGACATGGCTCGTGCAACAGGGACCCATTAGCTTCGATTAAAGCCACAATATCCCAAACCCCATGAGCTTCTGTGGTGTTGAAGTTGTAATGAATTTTGCAGGGTTTTTCTACTCCTTTTCCCCACCTCAATCACTCTCAAGTACAGGGCATGAATAATACAATAATGTGTTGCCTGGTGATTGCTGTTGTGTTTTCCTTTACCAATGCAGGCAGGGATGGAAGCAGAGTAGAAACTGCCTGAAGGAATCGGTTCCCTAAAGAAGGCTGAGGGGCTGAGGTTCTGCAAATGGGAGATGCTCTAGAGGCTGACTGCAGCCTGTCCTAGGAATGTATCTGTGAGGGGCCCTTGGAGGCCCTGTCCCATGGCAGAGCAGTCCTTACAACCCCATGTCCTGCGGCACTGGAAGGGAACAGAGGGCTTGGCTCAACCTGGTGTGTGTGACTAGCACTGCAGTGTAAGGTGCTTCACCACCTTTTACAGCAAAAACAAACAGGGCTGTAAAAAAGGAAGAGGCTCTCAATAAAGAACATGCTCTACGGAGGCTTTTTTCCTACCCTAAGTAAAGCAATCCCATCCCTCCAAATGCTTCTAGGTGATACGGAGTCAAGGTTATCTTCCAGGACAGATCTGCTTCCATCAGGAAGAGAAGCTCTTCCAGCTTTTACTTCCCTGCAGCACTCCAGATACAGAGCTGCAGAAGCAGCTCCTACCACCCCTTGGAGTCCTCTCTCATGGTGCTCCCAGGCCCAGAGACAGCGCATGGAAGTATTCAGACACACACTCCATCCCAACCCAGTGCAGTGTGGGGTTCTGGAGCAGCTCATCACCACTCTTTAATTCTCTTCTTGGGCCAATGACAAGCTGCTCTGAAAGCAGCAACTCCAGACTTCCAGCCAAGGCAATAAGCAAGAAACCGGACTTGGGTTCTGTTCCTTGTGCTTTCGAAGTGAGTCATGCTGTGAACTGCCTTGAATGAAAGGGTCTCAGTTCCTGACCTGCAGTCGGGCCATACCCTGACACTTGTCCCACTGCCTCCTTGGACTGCAAGGCACATTTTGGGAGGCTGTCTCTCTCCCTGCATAGTCTCAGCTGTAGGCTTTAGATATCGCAGCAATATGAGAAATAGCACAACTAAACACTCTTGGAAAGTATTTGCTCCTCCAGCCTAATTATGCTGCTTTGTACAAGCATGAAGGACTTAAATACACATACTGGGACACTGCACTGTTGTGCTTTGGTGAGGGAGAAAAAGCCAGAACAAGTTGCAGTAACCCAGGTCCAGCTCATCCCAACCACAGGAGCCACTAAGAACTGGAATACTTCAGTAAGAAACAAAACCTCAAGGAATAAATATTCTTGGTGTATTTAATGATGCACCAGCCTCTGGTGTATGTAAAGAGCAAGGCAATTAATAAGGTATATTTAGCATGCCAAGCTGGGGTGTGCGGCTCCCACAGCAGCTGAAATACAGCAATTTAAATAGCATTTACCTTAAAGATCAGGCTGGCTGTGACTGCAGCTGGTGGGTGCTGTCTGCTCCCCTGCAAATACACTGCTTTTCTCAATGGGGTCACTTGCTCACTGCTGCATCAGTCCCACAGAGAGCTGCAGCTCCAGGCTGAGATGGTGGAACAGCACAAAGAAGCTTTGGATGCTGCTGCACCTTCCCATGTGCCTTGAGAGAGAGCACTGAGACCTCACGGGCTGTTACCTGGTTTGTGCAGCCTGCAAACACAAAGGGAGCAGATGGTGGTTCCACCCCACTGCTCAGTCCCACCTAGATTCAAAACCAAGCAAAGGAGATGCCTTTTCAAATATAAAGATGCAGAACTGGGGTTCTCCAAGCCATAGGATGTCACGGATGCAAAGTTCTCATGGTCTCATAAAACAACTTGTAAAACTCTGTGGAACAGAGCTTGCCAAGGACACAGACTTGCAAAGCTGTGTTGTAATTCAGATGTTCAACGCAAGATACCTGAATCGGAATAAAATCCAAGCCCTTTAAACAGCTGTGAAACTGCTGAAATCCATCTCTCCCCACTCCAGTTGTCATGGCATCCCAGCAGACCTCAGCCAGCCAGTGCAGCAGCCTGCTCTGCAATGCAAAGCCCTGCCTCCAGGTACAGTGCCACCTTTCCAGGCATAAACAGACTGAAAGGGCTGGGAATATTTGTAGAGAGAGCAAGGAGAACCAGAGATATAATCAGTAACAATACAAGTTTGGGACAGGACAGCAAACTTCATGTTTCAGTGTTGTAAAGATGCTCTAATTACAAAGCCTAAAGCAAGACCTCCCTGACTCCCATAGCCCCTCCAGGGATCCAAGGCAGGGTCAGCGGAAATGAGATGAGCAAGCTTCTCCCCACAACGTCCCGCTTTTTACCTCTGGAGCAATGATACCAACGGGCCCACAGAGACAGAAAACACCCTGAGCACTGCTTCGAGTCCATACAGAAATACCACATCCACGATGTTTTCTGTTATGCTGTGCTATGGGAGGGAGCACAGAGGCATTTACCTCCTCAGCAGCTTGAATCAAACCCCTTCAAATGCTGTTTATAAAAGAGTTATTTTTAAACTTGTATTAATGAAATAGTATCAGTTTCTATGAGAAGCCCTAAACCAGCAGCAGCTGGGACTACAGCAGTCTTTGAACAGATGAAATGTTTTTAGTGCCTTTGAACTCACTCACTGACTATTCCCAGCCTGTGGCCACCCAGTTTGCCCCAAGGTGCCTGGCGTTCAAGTCTCAAGGATAAAAGAGGCTGGTTAAAAAACAAAATTAATACCCTGCATGGAAGGCTGCATTGCAAACTGAATCAAAGGAGAAAACAAAGACCTGAGCTAAGCAAAATCTGCATGCAGATGAGTACTTACACTTCGAAGACTTGACATTAAGGTTTTGGAAGCAAAACATTTGGGAATCATGTAGAGCCTGACTCCGACGCCAGGCAAAGGCTTGGAAAACACACCTTATGTGGGGTTGGTTTATTATGATTTGAAAAGCATCATTTTACCGCAGGCCCTTATGTGTAACTGAGGGGTGACCTGTCCTTGAGCTAGCCCCAGAAACAAAGGAGGGGGACCTACTCTTGATGGAGAAGGTGAAAATCCCTCAGTCCTCTTTTTCCTGGCGGCACTTACAGAGCCCAGGGGCTGGATGCGATGAGCCTGGCACCCAGTGACACACTCCGAACACAATCTCAGGGACCCAAAAGAAGCCTCCATCTGCATTCTGACATGCGCAAGTGAATCTCTTTCTAAGAAACTTCTGGAAACAGCCATTTGCTGCTTTCAGGCTCCATGGGCAGCTGATAACAGCAGCTACAGCCCCAGCCAAGTCCGTGCAGGGCTTTCGGAGCAAGCCAACACTCACAAATGCTTCCCCTCCCCACGGAAATGTTTTGCCCAGATCTCCCCTGCACTAACAAACAGTCATGTTCCTCGCCATAAATCAGTGCTGCAGCACTGGCTGGGGCACCTCGCTGCTGACCTCAGCCCTTGGCTCCCCAGCATCAAACACAACTATTAGAGGTCCTCAGAAATGGGAATAAAACATCTGTTTCCTCTGGAGCAGCTGCCACCTGGACAAGAGAGCCTAGGCCAGAGCGTTCCTGACCAGAACGTTACCTGTCTGTGTGAGCCACAGCGCTCCCAAGAGCAGCCAGAAGGGCATTGGCTCAAATGCTTTGCAAACACTGCAGAGCCCCCTTTAAGGGACCTTATAGATCATCTATAGAGATCACTATAGATCACCTAGTCCCACTCCCCTGCCATGGTTTAAGGTCCCTTTCAACCCATTCCATGATTCTCTGACCTAGCTGTGCCCCTCAGCTCCAATGTCCCTCACACCCTCAGAGCCGGGGAGGATGCAGCCCTCTCCCTGCTGGGGATGCTCCTGCTCTGCCAGGTTTGTCACAGCTCTGCATTTATTGCTGCCCTTCCCTCTGAGATCATTTAATCTCCAGCAGATAACTGATCAGCAGCAATGAGAGAAAAGAGACCGTTCCGATTATAGGAATTAAAGCTGTACAAAGGGGGAAGATAAGAAAAAGGAAATAAATGGAAAAGATATCCACATTCTGAAGCAAACAAAAGACACCATAGATTAAACAAACAATGCCTCCCAAAGCTTTTCTTTCCAGTGCTCTGACAGCACTGGAAAGCAGACTCACATAATTAACTGTGGCCCGGTACAGCCAAATGAGCCCCATACGTGTGTGTTGACAAAACAATCTCTTCTTCTTTTGTGGCAAGTTGCAAACTGTCAGCTCTACCTGAAGCTGAAAACTGACATGTTTTACTGCCTTCAGTAATAGAGCAGGACAATCTGCGAGGCATAAGGTTACTGAGGGGAGGCAGATCTGACAACAGCTTGGGTCTGGAGCCACTGAAAATCATTCTTTACGGAACTCAGGGTTTGAGGTAGGCGATAACTCACACGACCAAAGAGGCACTTGAGAGGAAGCTGTTGTGGGAAGCCCGTGAGAGTGGTCACCTCCCTCTTGCTCCTTCACATGAGGCTGTAGCAATGGCTTTGTCACCCTCACAGCCAAGGAGGAGCTGGCAGAATGGCCATGGATGAAGAGTCCTGAAGGATCACAGCAAAGCATCCCTGGGACTGGCCTCGGCTGGTGGCCTGGCACAAACCTGGCAGAGCAGGAGCTGCAGCAAGGAGAGGGGAGCAGCAGCCCAGCTGCACAGGGGAATGCTCAGTCCTGCCTTGGGTTGGCTTTCTGATTTGTCACACGCATTGAGTTTACTCATTTCATTTTCTGTATTGATACCCATTAACAATCACACTTGAAATGGCTGAAAATAATATTACGTGTCAAAGCCAAGGAAACCACTTGGAGATAGTCCAGGCTGGCAGAGCTGAGTTACAATGCAAATGCAGAGTGACTCTTCTGGGGTTAGGCCAGACATAAATCCACGATAGCTCTATTAAAGGTGCTCCCAGTTCAGAGCACAGAAACAGTCTTGCTTCAGCCCTGGAGCTGATCCTGAATTTATCCCAGCTAAACAGAAAATGGGCCCCTTGGATCAAAGTCCTCCGAAGCCTTTGCCCACTGTCTCTCTGTATCATGCACAAAGCTCTCCCTTCCTTTACGTTCTGGTTTCAAACGAAAGCAAACACCACTGAATCTGACAACTGGTAACACCATTAAACCCCCCTGCCACTCAATCACAGCAGCCAGCCTGAACACCAGCCAGGACCACAAGCACCACCTTTATCTGCAATCAGAGGGGTGGCAGCAGGGGAAATGCTGGAGCTGTGAATATTCATCTTGCCTCCAGAGCCTCCTTTGCTAAAGGTCATTTGAGATTAGACAAACAGGCTGTCACTGACACCGAGTGATCCCCTCTGCATGCTGAGGGCATGGAAAGACATGAGTTTAATGGACCCAGACTACAGAGGTGATTCACCAGCACAGGCAGTCACTCCATAATGAATTCCTTTCGAACTCCCAGCCTCTTCCCTCCAGAATCCCCCAAACACCTTTAATTTAAAAGTGCCATAATCTATTCCCCTTCTGCTACCTCTCAAAGCTGATTTCCTCCTTGGTGCTTTGCACTCATGACATCTTCACTGCGGTAGCTGCTGCTTTTGGATGAGGGGCCACAGCCCAGGGTCCTGCTCTGCTCCTCCCTTCTCACAAGGTACTTACATGGATCACTTTGGAATTTTCTGCCTTTTCCCTAATTCACAGACACAGAAACTGCTGTTATAGACTGGCACATTCCCATCCATCCCAGGCGTCACTGGGCTTTATGGTCTCACTGTACAACAGGAAATTAAGTGATACTAAAAATCACACAACAAAAATACTCAGGTATAGCAGAAAATGATCTTGCCCTACGGGATATTTTAGTGCCTTATCACAGTACCCAGACTCCACAGCACGGGCCTCAAGGACTGGCACACAGTCTTGAAACAAATCTGTGGAGGCTCACTCTTATAGATGCCAGGTCCACGCACCCACATCCCACCACTGACTTCCAACCCAGTTTCCACACTGCACCAAGCAGCCCTTCCTCCTGCAAAGGTGTTTCCCATCCCACAGGAACTTCCAAGATCAGGAAAATAGAATGTTTTCTTTGGTCTTTCTTGTGACAGGGTCAGGGAGAGTGTGCCAGGAGACAAGAGTCATGGATCCAGTGCAACTGGAAACATTTAGAGGTGATTTAGGAAGAGAAACGGATGGTCTACGGGCCATGGAGGAGGCCTTGGGACTAATGCTGCATTTTAGCCCTGACATTGTTGGTCTTTCCGTTCAGGTCAGTCACTGCTGAGACAAATCACAGCTCTTTTTTGGCACAGTCCGCTTGTCCTTCCTCACATCTTTAATGACGATGAACGCACAGGACTCTAGTAAAACATGAACTTTGGCTCTCCAGCCTTCCTCTCCAACACGCAAGCAGCACACCAGAACTGCAGCTCTCCATCGGTGTCCTAGCAGGGGCCCAGAGCTCTTGTTTTGCTCAGATAATCCAAGGTACCTACTTCAGCTCTACACCTAATGTTGCAGGTGTCTTCAGGAGATTATTTGAAGTGGTTATTTTTATGCCTAGAACATTCAAAGGCAGAGTTATTAAGTGTATTTAAAAAGAAGAACTGGTCCAGATAAAGCTGGGACGTAATTAGTTACAAGCTACTGTACTTTGATGCCAAAGCAGCATTTAGCATGTGGACTGTTGAGCAGCAGGCTCTGTAGGGTGTGCTAATTACTGATAGCAGTCACAGTGAGGGGAAGCCTGACACTCCTCTGATAAAGCAGAGCCTTCTACAACTCCCTGGTTTGGGTTTAACTCTTGGTGTTTAACTCTCAGCCAAAGCCTGGACTTTGGCACACAGCTCCTTACAATTAACTGTATCTGAAAGCACAGAGAGAAGGGAAAAAAACCCCCATACCTTTTCAAGTAGGTAGAGGGAGGCCAGTTTACACCCTGGGATCCTGGCTGGAAGCAGCAGCACGGCGGGGAAAAGGAATTAACGTTGTTTTCCCAAGGAACATGTTTTCTTTCCCGACGGAGCTTCTTCCTGGTGCAGAGCACCCGTTCCGCTAAGCCCTGCAAGGGCTGGAGACTCGCCACCAATCCAAGAACTTACATCAGGCTGGACTCAGCCTCACTGACGTCAGGAGGGGACTTTCAGAGACTTGAAATAGGTTTGGCTCTAGTCCTAAGTAAAACCATGGTCCTTAGCCCGTGAGAAGATGGATGAATTGTAGACAAAGTGGAAAAAGGGCTGGACCTGAGGCAGAGGTGGGCTGCGGGCAGGAGGCATGGAAGGCTTTGGGGACTGGGGGAGGATTCAAAAGCACCTGGGGTGAGCTGTAAAAGTGGTCTGACCAAGGCTACAGAAGTGGTGAACAACAGCCGGGGGACACTGAGACAACTGGAGAGGGACATAGCAGAGCTGGGAGCCACAAAACCAAAGGCAATGATGGTGCTGAAGTGACTCAGCACTCACTGCTCCTCACTGCAAAGCAGCACAGCAACAGTGAAGGAAGTGTGTCTGTCACCACGTCAACTGCCAGCCTGGTACTGACAGATGGGCAGCTCACTGCAAACCAGCCCTCTCTATCCTTATTCTGTGCCTTCTCATAGAGTGAACTAGGATGGAAAAGACCTTTAAGATCCTTAACACAGCATCCCCATTGGAGAGCCATCACCACCACCCTCCCTGCCGCAGGCTCCATCCTGCCCTGTCCTGCCCCATTGACCTGCAGGTAAGGCAGCACAAGCCCCCAGAACAAGATCTGAGGTGACCTGGAGAGGGAAGAGCAAAACCTCCTGAAGCCCTTTCACTTACAGACAGACCATGCAAATATCATGTAATCAAGTGGCGCAGCTCCACTGCCCACCCTAGAAAGCACTGCTGTGTATCAGGTGGGAGGACAACTATGGCAGGCAGGCAAAGGAGCATTTGAACAAACCAAGAAATCAAAAAGCCCCCAAAATCTGCTAAAACATAAAAACGAAAGCACCGCTGTTGGTGCTGATGGGATTGCAGCGAGTTCCCAGGCAATGGCATCCCAAGCTCAGCTCTCTGCTCTCCCAGCTAATGACCAAGGGTGAGAAAATGGAATCATTTCTAGCCTGATGCTGGGGTGATTTTTCCATTTATCAAAGTGATGGGCTTTCATTACATTTCTGATAGTTTTGAGTTTGTTCGGTCCCCCTGGGAGGACCTGAGGGTCTAAAACTTATCTTATTACTCAGTTGTATGTCTTCAGAGTGTGCCTTCTTCCTGTCTTTCTCTCCAGAAGTTACTTCTCTTAAATCTAACTTCCAACAGCAGCAGGCTGCATCTGGACAGACTGCTCTGCAAACACTCACATACAAGCCTTCCATCCAAGAGACATTTAAAGCCAAAACCACAAGCTTAAAGAACGTAGGATAGATCCAGGGATACCAGTGTCACTGTACTGGTTTAGCCTAAGCAAGGAACTGGTTCTCCAGGGGTAGATGAACCATGCAGGGGGCAAATGTCTGTCTGCAGGCAGGAAAATCCAAACCCATCACAATTCTTTATCTCAAATTGTACCTTTACAACACAAAGGTAGAGTAACATTGCCTACACACAGTGCTCTGTAGGGACAGGAGCACAAGAGCGGAGCTCAGAAACCATTAGGAACTTTCTCACTAGGCACCAGAATATGAAGTTTCACTGAGGCTCATTTTGTGTCTGAGTACAGTGTGGAGCAAAGCCTGACATTTCTGTGCTGCTGACTCCATCATCCGCCCATTTCTAGGGAGGTGAGCTGCCCAGAATGCCTCTGAGATCCTTAAATCCAATTACCTTCTTCTTCCACACTCTGTTCCTTCCGTGCTGTTGCTGCCGCTGATGACTGCACAGTTAACCTGCTGACCTAAGGCTGTGACAATAGCTCTCAACACCGGGAGCCTGTCACCGCAGCCGGGGCAGGAACTGGTCAATTCTCTTCCCACACAAGTGACGTGGCACCGGAACAACCAATTCTCAGCAGCACGGGGCAGGAGGGGGAACTGGAAACCATTTCCATATTTATTGACAAATTGAATTCACGATCCCAGTTTCCATTCTGGAGAGAATATGCATTTTCTCTCTAAACGCATCACTCCTTCACAGTCAGCCCCGCAATAATGATTCCTGTGCCTGCAGACACTTTTACACTGGGTGCAGCAAATTTATATGTAACACTTTTGAAAGAAAATGGTATTAAAATTCACCATTTAGGAGCGAGCTGTAAATTAACTGCTACTGAGTGGACAGGGGGGAAAGCAAATTTCATGTACATGTGTATGGCTTTTCTCTCGGTGCCTGCTCAGATGCCGTCCAGCTGAGCTCTGCATTCTCACTTGGAGCCTGACAGCATCTGAGTCAGCCTCCTCCTGTTGAAGCGGGTGAGGAAAAACACACGGACAGGAATGTTCTAGCAGGTTCCATCTGACACTATTAAAGCACTTGATAAACAACAATGCCAAGACAAAACATTGCCGTTCAAAACACTTGTGAGACTTTGTGAACGTACCACTGCCTGCTGTGAGCTGTTCGACACCACCAGAACTCCAGGAGCGCAAGTTTGGGATTGGGATGTGGCAGACGGGGTGAAATAGGAGAAGGGGCTGCTGGGGTAGGTTTGTTTCTGCCTTGTTCCCTATGAGAACAGTAGTCTGCATCTCCCAGTGCGATGCCTTTTCCAGAAGCTCTCCACCTACTTCTGGACTCCTGCAGCAGGGAAGCATTCTCACCCCGTGTTTACAGAGGAAACACAGGAACAGAACTCCTCCAGGCCAAAAATCCCGAGCACACAGAATCCCTTTTGCCCGTTTTAATGGCCTTGCTGTACGCTGGCTTTGGGACTGCATGGGATTAACAGTTGGATTGCGATGCCAACAGGGACACAGGATAAATGAGGTTTGTTTTTTCTTAATATCATAGATGGGTCCTCAGCTGTATAAACTGGCACCATTCCTCTGAAGGCTTCAGAGCCAGCTTACGCTTACTCAGGGTCTGGCCTCATGACGAAAACACCTTTTTAATTTCCATCTTACTTCAGGAAGACCCTTAAAGATGCCTCTTTTTACCCATAAGCTTTGTCCCAGCAGAGCATTTACAGCCTCACTCGTAGCCCTGGCTAACAGCCATCCCATTTCTAGAAGACAAGTACAGTACTTCAGGACATAACAGTAACTGGAACAGCCACCACTACACGTGGCAAAGCCAGGCAGCCTGTTCCTCCAAAGCACAGCCCACCTCGCTTCTTGACACGAAGGATGTAGGGTCCATAACTGTGTTTGTCTCCAAGCTTTGCCCTCTGATAGGGCTGGAGGGACCTATCCACATGCCCAAGCTGTTACATCCCTTAACTGAAAGATGCACCATATATATGTTGGCAAAACCCCAATTATCAGGTAACCCTGGAACCTGCTATTTGTTCTGTACAGTAGTCATTTAGTTGTCTCTCTGACGACTGGACATGCAGCAAATGCAAGAGAGAAAACTCAAATCTACCAGGAGGTTAATGACAGACTCCGGTGAAACAGATGTAGGTGAATAACATGAGGGCACTGAAAGATCCCTATAAAAGTAACAAGAAGAGGCTTTGCTGCAGCAGAACGTACCAGCAGAGAGGGAAATGCTGTGGGTTACGTGGCTGAGGTTCTCCCCTGCATTTGCTGGGAGCTGCTCTGCTCTGTAAGAGAAAGAGAGATTTAACAAGAGATCAGGTCCCAGATGTGGTGACACCGTCAAAATGAACCACTGGCTGAGGAGGGAGAGAGGTGGGGGAGCACAACATGGGAAGTGGAGAGCATGCAGGGACCCGCCAGCCAGTTACTGCTCATACACTTGTCCAGGGCCTTTCCTTTCAGAGCAGGGCTTCCCTGCAGAAGGCAGCACAGCCCCTGAGGATGTGCTCCCCGCTCCTTCCTGAAGAGACATAAAGAAGTTGCTTCTGCACTGACTGGAAGTGTTGCACTCATCTGGTTCAGTGGAAAAAGTGGTTTCCCTACAACTGATACACAGTGATGGGAATTTGATTTTGAGGGTTTTTCTTGTAAAAATAAGATAAAATAAAATAAAAATATCCCAAAACAAAGCACATCGATCTTATCCCCCTTCCTGAATGAGAATTGTCTTCTCTCCCACCTCACCCCCATTTAAATGGGGGTGAGTTAGTTGGCAAGGCTATTTGGATAGCCTTTGCAGGCTGCCACTGCAAAGGACTGTGCTTTAGTGAGAGGAAGGAGACCACACCAAGCTCTTGGGCTGGGGAGTGATGGAGGGGAACACAGATTCCATAAAGAGGAAAGGGAGAAAACACTTCAGGTGAGCAAAGAGGTACAAACAGCTTCCACCTTCTAGAATATCCTCAGCCTGCAATAGCTGCAAGTTACCCGGAGTGTCAGAAGGCAGCTTTAAACGTATTTCAGTGCACTCATGGGAAATGCAGGGTGGGTAATCACAGCCTAGAGGAGACGAAATTGGTCAGAGCAGGTATTTCCAACTCTCTGCCTCTTCAGCTCGTTGCTGAAGGCACTGACTGCATGAAACCAAGCAGATGAATTTTAACAGCCTCCCAAACTCCACACACACTGTGGCCATCTGAGCACTGCCTGTGGAAAATACAAACCTTCCTGGGAGATGAACCAGCCTATATCCTGTACCTTGGTCCGGACAAGCTAGAATTTCCCCTCAGAGGATATGGTTTAGAAAGGCATGAACAAAGACAGCAGGATCAAGCAAAACTGTTGCTGCCTGGAAGACTATCGCAGTTAAATGATTTGATCTCCACTGAGGCAGTGAACCCGAGCACGAAATACCCGGAATAGCTTCTGAGAGCCCTCGCTCAAGTCTTTTTGTGCTGCGCCCTGTCTCAGATGGGGTTAGACTCTTCCCAGTTCTTCTGGAGCATTGCCTGGAGGGTAAGTGCTCTCATAGATTCCTTTGCCCGTCACAAGCATGTGCAAAGCTCAAAGCCTCACTGTGCATCAATGAGCACAGCTCAGCATCAAGCCCGCAGACATTATGGTTTTTTCAGTACAGATGTGTAGGTAGGCACATACGTGTGTGGTTCAGGGGTGCAAAATCAGACACAAAGCTCCTTGTGCCCTGTACCAGCAGTGTGAATTTATTGCACAAGACAGATGTTATCACAACACGCCACCACCAGCCAGCAGTGCCTTCACCTTCTCAAACCAGCTTCAGAAACTGTGAGTGCTGACAGTCCGAAGAGTGAGTGAGCATGGGGAGAAAGGAATTGCTTCATCTTCCAATATGACATCAGAGGCTTTATTTGCAGCCACAGAAATTTCAGCCCCATGTGTTCCAAATGCACACAGAATGCAATGGCATCAATGCAGCATCTCCACAAAGGCAGAGGAACAGGACAGATGTTTGTACATCTCTGTTTCCTCTCTGCTTAATTCGCACATTAAGGGAGTGGATGGAGCAGGGGAGAATAAGGCGAGTCTATGAGCACTTCTACTTTTGCTACAAACAAAACCAACCTTCTCAGCCCCACTGGATGAGAAGTTGTAGATGCCCAGAGAAGCTGCGGCTGCCCCATCCCCGGCAGTGTTCAAGGCCAGGTTGGACGGGGCTTGGAGCAAGCTGCTCTAGTGGAAGGTGTCCCTGCCCATGGCAGGGAGTTGGAACTGGATGAGCTTTAAGGTCCCTTCAACCTAAACCAGACTGGGATTCTATGAAGACAAGGAATACAGACATCTGCCTCCATCACTTGTTTGCCTCCTTGGTCACTTACAAGCCAGAAAAGAAGCAAACCAACCAACCCACTAAGGTCTGGAGATGCCCAGTTCTCCTCTGTTCTCCCCTCCACATGTCCTCACACAGTTATGGCTCAGCCGGGGACCAAAGTCTGTACCTCCAGCCCCAGGACCCCTCCGGGTGCGTGCACTTGGCTCCCATCAGACACCTCCAGGAGCCAGGGTGTATATTCTCGAGCACCATCTGCTGGCTTTTCTTCTATTAACAAGCAAACGACACGTAAAAAAGACACCCTTGCACCCACTCTGAGGGGGGAGGAACACGTGTGCCCACCTCCACCACAACCATGCGGGTATTTTCCTGTGAAAAACAATGGGTTTTGTTAAGTAAGAAATTATACACGCACAAATGTCACTGCTCATCTGTATTTTTCAGTGTGGGATACTCCCAAGTGAAAAGAAAATGTTAATTCTGAACTGTATTTTTACTCTGCTGCTGCTTGGGAAATAGAAAATGAAATATTCCGATTATTTGGAAAAGCAACAGAGGGAAAGATTCGGTTTATCTTTTTTTGGCAGAAACTGTTCGCTGAATCTGACCCAAATTCACAAACAGCTCTGCCTCCTCCCACTCAGAAACTGGATTTGCCGGTGAGTAAAGCGTTTGTTACACGAATTCCCCAGGTCTGCTGGTGACACTGCAGACAGCCTGCCCGCTCCCGCTAGCCAAAACAAGGGCTTTCGGTTGGGATGAATTCTCTGGCTGCTAAAGAGGGGAGGAAGGAAGCAGTTTCAGGCATTGCTTGTTAGGCACCAGGAGGTCTGTCTGCTGCTAGCAGCGTAGGTTTGCTCTTGTTCTCTTTCCCTGCGGATCACCGCCAGTGGTTAAGCCAGTGCCTCACACCAGAAGTGTTCTTCTCCCTCCATCCCTCTAAGGGGATGAAGCTAAACAAAAATCCAGATGTTGAATCGGAAGAGGAGGTTCAGTCTATGTTTCAGTGCATCTCCTGACTGCTGCCCCAGGGTGAAGCCGTGTCTGCTATCACAGCTGGGACATTACAGTTAGGCTGGCGGTAAAGCTCTGCAACTCTCAGCATACTCTAGCACAGAAACAACTGAGAAACAGCCCAGATGTTGAGAATCATTTGGGTAACAAAACCTACCCGCTTCCTTCTTGGGCAATATCGTATGAACTCTCTTCCCTTCAAGCATGCCTGGATTTTATTTACCACTTCATCTTTATATAGGGAGGTCTTACTCTTTCCATAACAGGAGCTTTTAAGGAATAGGTGAGCCAAGGAACACTCAAAGTGACCTATGGTCTCTGGAGCATTTACGTTAACTGAAGGTCCAATTCTGAACCTCTATTCCCCACTACTCTGCAGTGTTCATTATACTCACTCAGAGAAACTAGAATAGCAATGTTTTCACACGCTCAGATGTCAGTGACCACGGGAGATACTGTGGAGTAGAAAATCAGGTCAAGAGCCAGGACTCGGGATAAATAAAGTCACTCCATAGGAGCATACTTCAAATAAACCCCTAGTGTGCTGTCACTGCAGGGACCAGCTGTTCTATACATGGTACCCATTCCTTCTTCCTTTTGTATGTTAGTAGGAAACACTGTCCAAAGAGAAGTCTTGCCTTTAATCTGAGGTGAAGCTGAGATCTTCACATATCACCAGAGACTTCACATGCAACAGGGATGAATAAAGCATAAGAAAAAAGTAGACGGACCTAAACAGATGGATTCTATATTGGCATTAAAAGTCACACCTCGTTTTTCATCCAGTCCTACCTGTTAAGTACTTCTGATGAGATTTGTTAAATGTGAGTTGTTCCTACGTTAACCCGTTACTAAATTTTCCTTTGTGACAAGGCTGTAGAAAGCAATCTGTAACCTCTCTGCTCTGTTCCTTCACAGGCCTTCTCTTTAGAATGAATAAAGAAAAGCACGTTGGAACAGCAGAAAAATGGGTTGATATATTTGCTATTAAACTGGAGCTAGGCCTTGGGTTATCATAAAAGATGTTACCCAGTGAACAACACATCTCACTGCTACACATTTACAGCCCTGGTGATGACGTATATCAAATCCACCACATTTAAAAGTCAAAACAAGATTACCCTGTCCTAATAAATATTGATCACCTCACAAGTGCTTGTTTTAAACTCCTTAATTACAGACAGTGCCCAACTTTGCCTGTTTCCCAGTGGATGAGAATCAATCCTTTATCATTAATGCAGTCCAGCAAAAGGAAGAGAGCCCACACTTGTATCTGTTTAGCCTTTCGGCTGGGTTGAAGTAATCTCAGCACTTCAGCACTATTTGACAGTATGTATTACAGGTGTTGTCATGGCAATGATTTATGCAGGAATTAGTCACTGCAGCGCTTCTACAATAGACTGAAGAACAATAGGAAAACCTGCACATTTCCAAGTTCCTGTGATACAGAGGTTGAGAGTTGGGGAAAAGAGATTAGATTCCTTTCACCCTCTGATTCCGGCAGTGACATTTAAACAGCTCAGGGAAAGTCGGTGCCTAATCACAAGCATTATTTATAGCAATCTGACAACAACCCAAACTTCATATTACACTGTGCTAGCACTTGCAAGTGTATATTCACTACTGGCCCACTTCTGGATTAATCAGGGATTGAGCAACAACTGGAGCAGAGAAGAAATTTTTACATTAGTGTTGTTACGTGCTAAAGAAAGAATCAGTTTATTGACCATGGGGTGGTTTATCCCATGGGGCCCACTGCTGTCACAAGCTCTGCTGTTACAAGCAGTGGATCCATGGGAGGTTCAGCCAAACAACAAAAAACCCCATCCAAAACTATATATAAAGGCCAGGTCCAAGAAAATGAGCACTCAGAACTTAAGAAACTGCAGTGTTGAAATGGAACCATTGGAATTCCACTTTGTTATCACTTGCTAGAATGTTTTTTATTGAAGGACTGTGTATTGGTTCATATATCCACGCTTTGGCAGAGGCATGAAGAAGTTCAAGCAGGGCTGTCGCTCAGCTTTAATAACAAGTAGAGCTTCTGCTTCTCACTGTAATAACAGGAGTTATTCCTGTCCCTCCTGTGCTCACATACCTCCATCCCCACACCAAGGCTCTGCATTACAGGGCAATTATCCTCATTGTTCCCATCTCTTCAGAATCAGCTCTGAGATTTACAGCTGTCAGGGTCACACCAGAAGTAAGCTTGACTGAAGAGATGAAAAGGTTATTTAGAGCCGAGTTTGGAAATCTGCATCTCTCAAGTCTTTCTGCTCTGTTCTCAGGGGTTTAAGGCTGTCTCATCCTCTTCATTCCTGGAGCTTCAAATGCAATTTTCCTATTTTCCTTACAGATTTCGAATGGAGCCTCTCGGCTCTGTCAACAGAGTGACTTTCAAACTCACTTTACCATTAACAACCGCTTCAGCCAAAGGGGAGAGTAAGCCCAAGAGGTCCAATTGTCATTTTCCAGCCCAGTCATCACGCTGCTACGTATCACCGTCACTTCACAAGGCCAAGCAGTGCAACTACTTCCCTGCTCTTCCTTCTTCATTTCATCTGCAGCCTGGCAGTAAATCTTTGCCAACTTCTTCATCGCTGTTAACATATGCATTGCCACATGGTTTTGCCATCAAACTCAGCAGTTAATCCCAGTGAAAGCATCAGAGGCACAGAATGCACCTGTGTGGATGTCTGTAGAGGATAACAGATCCATACTGCCCGCTAGTGCTCCACTGAAAGCAAAAGGGTTTTTTTCTCTGGGCGCTCTTAACTCGTTTCCCTTAGATCCTTCTGAAATGAGAGTGCAAGTGTTCGAATGATGAACCAGGCAAGGAGGGGCCAGGCTTTGCCGACTGAAAGCTCTGAGTAGGGGAAAGGGAGCATCAGAGTCTGTCCTTGCTCTCCTTTACTCTTCAAGCCCTCTGCACCATTTCACATGTACAGGAGAGCTTCATGGCCTCCCATTTTAACTCCTGACAGCAGAGCAGCTGCTGGGACTTCAGAGATCCTGATGTTCCATGGCAAACTTGACAAGCACTGGAGATGGGTGGCAATGTCCTCTCTCTGCAAAGTCCCCAGCTCCAGGCAGGAATTACCAAAAACCCAAAAAGGATTTTGGTATTTTGGGATGTGGCACATGGAGATGTAACCCTGGAAAATTCAAAACCTGCATCCTCACAGGCTTCTCAGAGATGGCCACTTAGTTCAACATCACTCTCACACATCTCTTGAGCATATAAATACTGCAGCTGCTCTGGACACTGCTGTGCTGGAGCTATATAAGAATCAGCAGCAGGAACCCTACGCAGCACCAAGCCATTCACATTGGAGCTGGATGGAGAACAACCACTGCATTTAGCAGAAAGAATGTTTTTACTTCTGTGTGAAATGGCGTGGGCACTGCCATCCTGAGGAGCACCATATGGAAACCAGAGCTGGGAGCCAGAACTCAAGTGCTTCCAGGCTTTCAGCAGGTTGGGCTGCCGGGCAGGCGCTCCAGCTTTAAAACACATCCAGGTAGGACAGAACCATGAAGCAGACTGCATTCAGTAGCTGCCTTGATTCCTCCAAATCAAACGCCGTTTCTGCAAACAAATTTGACAAATTGGCAAATTCTGAGGGAAAACAGAACCGCATCACTCTGTAAAAAAGTCACCATGAAGCTCTAGTCAGCCTCAAATCCAGCTCCCGAAACGAACGGAACACATCAGCACCACTGAAATGCCAAAGCCAAATTAGCCATCAAACCCAGTGCAGAAACAGCAGGCCAGGCTTCATTCAGTGAAAGGTATAATTCCACTGATGTCAAACCCACCACATGATCTGTGCCAGCCCAGACCCAGCTCCGTGTAGTCTGCATTTTTTCCCCATGTTATTTTGCCTTTCCCTCCCCAGCTTTCCTGCCAGCACCTGGCTGCAAGCAGCGATGACTGGGAAGTGGACCTGCCAGCCTGACCATGGCAAACCCGCCTGGATGATCCTGGCACGGGATCTGATGGGTCACACTCATTGCATCTTAGTGTGGATGTTCCCCACGTTTTCCCCTTGACTGACTGCTTGACATCTTCCATTGCCTCTGCATAGATTTTAGTTTGCAAAGTAGTCACTGAATCATAGAAGCCCATCCACTCCCAATTCCCTGCCATGGGCAGGGACACCTTCCACTAGAGCAGCTTGCTCTGAGCCCCATCCAACCTGGCCTTGAACACTGCCAGGGATGGGGCAGCCACCACTTCTCTGGGGACCCTGTGCCAGCGCCTCAGCACCCTCATAGTAAAGGATTTCTTCCTTATAGGTAACCTAAATCTCTCCAAAGTTAAAACAGAGCCCTCAGCTATGGATGTGCGACTGCTTGTGTAATAAAACTGCTCTGGATTACTTCTGCTCTCCTTCCCACTTCCCCTTGCAAATAAAAGTATGCCCCCCTTGCAGCTCTACCCCAGGAAACCCACCCTTTCCCCCTCCACACGCACTGCCACAAGCCAGAGGTTGATTACCTTCAACCGCAGCCCTTTGTGTTTCCCAGGAGGGAATCAAGAAAGGCCTTGGTATCACAGCCCAGGGCCTGACCTTCGCAGAGCTCCATCAGGCTGAAGCTGGCTATGCAACCCTGAGCACACCAGCATCATCTGACAAACACAGCTGTGCTCAGCTGCAGAGAGGAAGGAACTTCAGCATCAGCCTCTTCTGTAACTGTCTCCTTCCTAGCAATGACCACTGCAACCAGCTGTGGAGTCATTTGTTCAGCCACACAAACAAGTAGCTGAGCAGTGGGGAAGCAGCCATCGGAAAGCAAGAGAAAGGCAGCCCTGGCTGGGAAGTCTGCTCCCTGGCAGGGTTTAATTCTGTGCCTGGAAACCTGCAGTCCTGGACATGCCTGAGCACACGAGTGCAGCCACAGCTGCGAGCGGCGCAGTTGGGAGGGAAGATTTAACATGCACAAATAAGCTTTGAGAGAAGCTTGTGGCAGCGTCTCAATGTGACGATCGTGATGAAAGAGGCAAGAGGAATTTAGTATGGAAACAGGATAAACCTGAATCCCTCAACGCAGGGACCAGGGAGCTGCTGGCACAGAGCTTCTGTCCCCCTTGTGCTCTCATGCGACACTGTCACGTCCACATTATGTGACAGCTTCCCAAACTGGCAGGCAGAAAGAGCCCTCACGCACAGGAATTTCCTGATGAAAACAGTGTCTCTGGATCACCGACTAACCAGAGCCGAGGCTGAAGAGAAATGCCCGAGGCCAGAAAGGGCAAAAGCTTCTCTCCAGAGCTCCCAAGAGCTGCAGGTGCTGGTACCTGCCTTTGGAGGTGAGCAGCTCCCATCCAGAAGACACACAGCAGTGCCAGAGAGCTCGTACACTCCGCTTGCAGAAGAGCTTACTCAGTGCTTACTCAATGAAGTAAGCTTTGCAGCAGCACAACTGCACGAGGGCTGTTTTGAGCTGGCTCACAGCATCCAGCTCCCTGCTCCAGAGGGTTCATGACTGTGACACGTGGCTCTCAGAGCAATGACGACTGTGACACGTGGGTCTCAGAGCAATGACAACTGTCGGTGTGAAAGAAATACAGCTACGCGCACAGGAAAAATACATCCACCTTCTCCACGAAGTATGTCTAATGTAATCTACATAGGAGATGCAAAATTACACAAGCAATAAAGAGGTAATTACATTGATACTAATGTCTTCAACTGGTCTGGCAATACACGCTGGCATGAGACCAGAAAGTTCTAACAGCAAAGTGATTAGGGACAGGTAACAGCTGAAAATATAGAGTGAGATTAATTAATAATTGATGGTGGAGGTAGAGCACTGCAGAAAGTATAGTTAATGCTGAACAAACTCGGTATAACTCTGTCTTGTTAAAGGCTAATAAAATGTTTGAGTGCTCTGCAGGATGTGAGCTTTAAAAACTCATGGGACCGGAGCATCCACTAACGTAAATCTACCGACTTCAGCAGGGAGATACTGGTTTGTCACCTCAGGAAGTCACCCCATAGTATATCCTAACCACATTTCACACGTGAGCACAGATATGCACACACACGCTGTACATATATGTAGCCCTTTGTTCTCAGAGTACAGTTTGATCCAGATAGTCTTTTGCAAACCTTATGAGCGGTAACACACCCTGGAAATACACATATTAAAGTTATGTAACTCGCTACTTACTGACTGGAGCTGCTGGCAAGTGATTCAAGTTGGTCAAAAATAACCATTGTAATGAGTTACAGCATCTGAGCCCGACTCCAAATCTTGTTGAAAACTATTCCAGACTCCAAGCCTGGGCCTTTAAGGAGCTTCAAAGAGCGAGCCTGACAGGGCTCTGAGCAGACTCCACAGGCAGCCTGGAGCTGGGTCCAACCGGGACCCCATTACTTGGGGTGGCACCTCAAGACTGGCATGCAGGACTCCTTAGTCCTGCCAATGACACTGCTCTGCCCTTGCAGGAGACCAATACACAGTGCACAGGGCCAGCGTGAGGATTTATTAGGTACTTTTTCAAAGTGCTTTGAACATGAAAATCTTGAGCTTCTGTGCCTCTGTTTACACATGCGTTAAGTGAATACCATAATACCTACCCCAGAGGGATGACAGTAAGCTTATTTATTTGTTGTCTGCAAAGCACACAGACATCCTAGATGAAAGATGCTGCAGAAACATTGAGGGTTGCTGTTATTAGAGAGGCACACACTAGAAACTGCTTGGCCAGCTCCAGGATCCATGAATAAAGTGGGGAAAATGAGAGGCCAGCTCTCAATTTGAGGCTCTGTGCTCTGTCAGTGAAGGAACTGGTGAACCATGCTTTAACTATGGCGGCAGAGAAGGGTTCCAGCCAGCATCAATGTGATGGGTTACTTATACCACTGCAGCACCAAGGCTGATTAAACTGGTGCCTACATGTGCGTTTTGGAGGACACCTAGCAAAACAGCAAAGCAGGCATTTTTAAACCAACATTTGCAGTTACTTCCTAGGAACAGAGCAGCCTATGAACCACAAAGCTTTATTTTAATGACCATAAGCTAATGGATGTTTGAAGGTGTTTGCTTTCCTCATGGGGCACTGCCTTGTGCCGTCCAGCTCCCAAGGCAATCAGTGATAAAGCTCACTGCAGGAGGGCAATGGTGCCTCTTGTTCTTTCTCAGCAGTGAAATGCATCTTCCTCCTGCAGACATCTTGCCCCGCCAGATTCACCTCTGCTCGGCATAATGAGGGCATCACTCTTTGCAGGTAGTTTTTGAAGTAGCTAATTATGCTGTGCTGTGGGAAGCTGCTGCACATTCCTCATGTTTTGGGTGATCCAAGAGAGTTTAACCAGGAATAATGGGACAAAACTGTGCACAGAATATATTAAGCTGAGCATCAGGCAAAAGCTCCTAGCAGGGATGCATACGCATTAGGTGGTGCCTGGTGAGAAACAGGAAAGGGATCATTTTAAAATGGACAAGACTCAGCCGCAGTAAGTGAACAATGTCCCTTAGGTGTCATAGCTCTTACTAATCTCTTACAGGACCTAACACTGGGACATACCTTTCACTGAAGAGAGAGGAGGAAAAACTGAAAGTACTAAGGAACCCTTCTTGTTTACCCACCACAAGAAGTGCACGCAGTGCACGCCTATTGACATCTCTCCCATGTTCTCCAGATTATGTGTGGAAGAAAGAAATCTTTCTTTTTCCTGAACATTGTTTTTTTTCTTCAGGCCAAATCACTCCTTTTCATTCCTGGCTAAACACCGAGAAGCGTTAGGAATGCACCACTGTTTTAACTGCTAATAAACAGAAAGACGAAACGATATCCTGGCATATCGGCTCTTTTTGCTTCCCTCCACTAATACTCTTGACACTCTCTTTTACAACCGCTCAGCAAAGTCATGCTGCAGACAGCTGACCTGTGCTTGGGTTTTTCAGGTCATTTTGATCCGTACTTGATGACAAAATGTTTTTCAAGCCAGCCCTTCAAGTCTCAAAATAATGCAGTTCTCCAGGGGAGCCTACCAGATGCACTCAGATGGGGTTAGGATGAGATTCCAGCAGCGCTGGGTCTAATCAGCAAATCAGGGCTTTGCTTCCTAAGGCTTTTTGTTTGTCTGTTTAACATGAAAGACAGCAGCCCATTTGAATAATGCAGGATTAGGAAGGATAAACCTGACCAGCACATTTTAACAATCTCAGAGCCAGAAACCAGTATGAAGAATCTGAGTGAGCTCCAGGCAAGAACTGCACCATCAAAGCCTGGGATCCTTGCTCCCAGGCTGAGGATGGAAGGAGACAGGATCTGCCTTCCTGCATCCCTGTGAGGTGCAAGAAATGAAACCTGGGTTCAGTGCTATACATGGCTAAACAAAAACACTGTGCCACAAAGAAATGCCATCAGTCAGGGTCTCACACTTTTGAGCTGCGTGACAGCACAAGGCTTGTGTATTGTGTATACCTCAGCTCCTTATCGTGTGTGATGATTCACAAGTGGAAGACACACAGAGTAGCCCAGGATCACATCAGCTCTGCTTCCTTTGGAAGTCAAGCTGAGAACATGAGGGCACAGCCAGCCTGCACCATGCCTTGTGCAGTAGGTTACTTTTCCAAACCAGGACCTACAAGGTTCTCTAATGAACAACCACAGCAGGAATAAAAATACAGCCCCAAATTAAATTCCAAGCCCTTGCAACACACAACCACCTCCACCTGTTGGATCTGCGCTTCACCTATTGCTGCCCACCCCAGGGAGGAAGAAGGGTACGAGCCTGTGAGAGAACAGCACAGATTGTTTTCATGTTGTGTGCGTTCCAGGCTTTGCCTGAGGCACTCAAAGAGAGTCTGCAAAGCTGTGTGGAATCCCTTGGTGTTTGTTAGCAGCTGTCAGTCCCAGCAAGTGGCAGGGATAACGAAGAGCCTAAGTGGAAGAATGAATGTAAGAAAACCCCAAAGCAGCAGGAGGGTTCCCAGCAATTGAGCCAGCTCCACGCAACTGCAGGGTTTGAATCTTTGTCCTCTGGGGCTGCCGTCCCAGCAAAGACCAGAGCTATGTCCAGTTCCTCACCTCCAGCAGCCCCCAGCTTTGCAAGGAGACAGAAGTATTAACTTTTGGCAAAGGAAGGGCGAGGTATGAGCATATGCAAGTGCCTGCCCTTAACTCTACTGCCCACAGCCTCTTGCCCCAGCTGGGCTCAGCAGGGAGAGGGCCTCTCTTAGACTAAGAGCTGCTACAAGAGCAACATGATTTATGTCTATAGGGAAAAAGCTGTGTTTAAGAGGGAAAAAAAATCATCCAGGACAGTGACACTGTTCTTTCCCTGTTAGATCTGACCAATCTATACCTGCACAGCATTTCTCCACCTACCCTCAAAGGAAGAAGGCAATAGGAAACTGATACTCAAAGCCTTGTACCACTTGGAGTGATATTCAGGCAGCTTAAATCCTACCTACATGCTCACACCATGTGTCATGTCAGCTGCCTCCAGTTTTCACTAGTACCATCCTCAAAGGAACCTGGCCATGGACCTCCAGCTTCAGCCCAGGTCAGAGGCAGCCTGCGGCAGGGCACACACTCACCTCCGGACTGTCCTCCACAAGCTTCTGTGTGCACTTTCAGGGTGCCACTTTGGATAAGCTTCATTGGACAGGATCATAAATTCTGTCTAAATAAGAATTAATGATACTAATAATCAAGAGAACCCACAAATCTTCAGTGAAGCCAATGAGTATTTTGGGAGACAAATGACTCTATTACTGAGGCTATCGGAGAAGCCCTGAACCATAGCCACAGCGAGTACAAAACAATGGAGCTCCCTGAAGCTGAGGGAGCGGTGCCAGTTTGCTTCCCCAGAAGACCTAGCCCCTTTCTTGCTTTTCAAAAAGCCTTCAGTAGCTGCACATGGCCTTTGCTTGTCCCCAAGTCATTATAAATTGCAATAAGGAATCACCACTCTATCACTGACAAGGCAACCGAGGTTGGATGATTTGCTTCGTGTTGTATGATGAACTGAAAAACCCCCAAACCAGAATCCAATTCCACCTTGCAAGGCAGTGCTAAGGCCAGTTGCCCTAACCTACACCCTCCCGTCTTCACCATGCAGAGACCAGGACCAGACAGCAATAACTCATGTTCCAGCAGCACAATATCTGCCTGCAGCTGCATCTCTGTCATTGCATGCACTGCAGCTCTAAACCTCTGAACTGCGGAGGAAGGCAGAGGAAAGAAGCATCCCTTTCTCCTCATTGTCCTTTCTCTGAACAAACTCACTGGAGTGACGTGGGGGACAAAAGCAATTTCTACCATTACTAATAAAATGTTCCAAATCTGCAATGTCCCAGTAACTTAATACATCAAAGGCCTCACCTGCTCGCTTGAAATCTCCCATGGAAATGGGATCCAGCCTCCCAGCTCTGTTCCCTTGTGCACAGATTTATGCAAAATGGCCTCTTCAAGATTCAGGTATCTGCCACTTTCAGCTACTCTGCGCAGTGAATCCTCACTGTACAATAACTGACAGACAGGCTGAGAGACAGGTGATTGGCAGAGTAATTGCAGCAACGTCCCTTCAGTGATGAAGGGATCATGTAGCATCTGTATCATGCTGAAGGTCTCTGCTAGCCACTCTTCTCTCTTGCTGTCTGAATACAGCTCTTCAGCGCCCACATAATTCAAATCTGAAGACAAGTGAAGAGCAAAACCCCAACACCTCATGGCACAGCAGGAACACAACAGCTCTCCCAGCATGGCAGACCCCAGCAGGGCTGCAGAGCAATGGAAACATGCATCTGTTCAGCGGATCTCCCTCAAAAGCAATCTACTGTACGAATGTACATTCATACGTGTAACTAAACCAGGAGACAAAACATGGCGGTGTTTGTACATATACATACACAGAGTGTCACCGGTTACACAGAGCTCAGCATCACAATGAGACAGAACTGTGCGTTCCATGACAAATGAATGGAGAGCCTTGACTGGTGCAGGATCTGACTCTCCCTAGGAGAAGAGGCAGCCCTTGTTTCTAACAGTGAGGTCTCTGCTCTGAGAACCCCCAAAAGCTTTCTCATCATACATGCTCTGCAGGATGCTGGATGTTCCGTTGGATTCAGGTGCGCTAAGATGCTTTCACGTGCAGCCACCTACCAAGCCAGCAGCAGAAGACAACGGCCACATCCTCTCCTGGTGCAGGTTTTGAGCCTTCCTCCAGCCAGCCCTGCTGGAGGCAGTGCAGCAGAACTGGGGGCTTCAGCTACACTGTTCAAAATAACCCCTGAGCTCATCCATTCCCCGAGCAGCCCATCGGTCCCCAGGGGCTGGCTGGAGGGGCCAAGGGGGGAGCAGCACGCTCTCTTCTGCTACAACAAAAAGTGATGAATGCCCCTCACTGCGCAGGATGGGAAGCAGCACCTGTTTTCAGCCTGAGACAAATGACTCCTGTCACATCAGGCAGCACAGAGCTATTTACCCACAGTGGACCCGGGCCAGCTCCTCGGTGACCGGGCTTTACCTGCCCCGCTTATCTGCGCAGATGTTGTCTCGTTTAAAACCAGAGTGAGAGCAAGCGGGGGAGCAAGAGGCGAGGCTGCGTGTGCTCGGAGTGGCGGGCAGGCGGGCCGGGGCCCGAGGAGGGGCAAATACAGCCCCTGTGCTTCCTGTAGGAAAAGGAGCTCATAAAGGAGCCCGTCTGCAGCGCACGAAGACAACGGAGCCCATCGCTCCCTCCCAACCTATGGCACCTCTATGGATTCCTAAGCGCCATCTATCGGCATTGCTTCTATTCACTTCCTGCGAACCGCACGCACAAGGAGCGCTCTCCTTACCGGCAGTAACTGGAAAATTGGGACTCAGATGGCAAAGCTAACAGCACACAGGAGACACACGAGCCCAGCGCTCAGCGCTGCTTTGAAAAGGGCTGCCTGGGTTTTTTCCCACTGATTTTATGTGGAACACGTGTTATCTGCCAGGCACATAACCCCCCATACGAGCTGATAGATTCATTTATTCAGGACAGGGGATTGATAGATTTAGTTTGATTTTCTTTTCATAAGCCTTCCTCCCTGAGCTACATTTCTCATTCCATTAATGTGCTGATGGAGGAATAAACTTTTAACTCCGAGGATCAGACCTGTCAAACAGCATCTCTTACAGAAGGGAAGGTAATGGGGCTGGAGGGGTCTCCGGCTAAGAAGGTGGCCTCAGCAGGAACACTGCTGTAGCCAAACCCAAGCATGCCGAGTAACATTCCAGCCACTTCTTCCATGGGAGCTTTAGTTGTTCTTTTAACTTATTATTTGCAGGGTCTAACACAGAGCATGCTGCACAATCCCTCTTAGGTACAAAAATGCACCCTGGGGGAACAAGAGAACAGGCAAATAGAGTAGGGAAAGTACAAAGAAATAGAGATTCAGAGAAATATATAGGGGAGAAGGGAAAGCCTAGCCTTAAGGGAAGGGAAATTCCAAGAAAACTGAACTAAAGAACTGAAAGCATCCTGTATGTATCACACAGAGAAAAGGTTCATCTGGACCCCTGAGTCCATACTCAGCCACTGTGACTGTGCTTGCTAGGTTTGGGTGAGCTTTCCCTGGGGCTTATCTATGCCAACCACCAAAAGCACACTCTGTATCCTCCCAGTCTGCATAAAAGCAGAGAGCTTTCCCACACTTCTGCAGACACACAGCCTCTGCTCATACATGCATTGATGCAGCTTTTCTTCCATTCCACACCAAGTTGTTTTCTTTGCATGCACATGCACAGATGTGCGTGGTGTCAATGCGCACAAATACATGTACACTGTCTCTACAAATACACTTTACAGATGAGGTACCCATCTAAGGGAGATCTAGTCATGCATGTGAAGTCATTCTCACCTCCCTCCATCCATCTTCCACTGTGACTCATCATGGAGGTGAAAGATCCCCAGCAGAAAAGCCACTTCTGAAGCAGCTCTTTCCCTTGTTCCCTTTCTTGGTTCTAATTTAACAATGTTAAGGCCAGATGATGAACATGATGCAAGCAGAGGCCAGTCCCTCTCTGATCAACAGTGTCTGACAATAACCAGCCCTTTTTCACTCTTCAGCTTAATTCTGGGCCTTCCCATTACTATGCTATAAAGGGAAAGGCTTCAAAACACTCTCCTGAAGGGTACAGGCTGGAGAGCAGCTGGCATTGTAGTCTTGCAAATGAGAGCAGCACTGGGTTTATCCACACAAATAAGACAAACCCCCAGAGAGTTTGCAGCTCAGTTCTGAGTCACAGCCATCAATCCAGCCAACTAATGCAAGGCTGAACCAAATTACTAAGAAAATAGTGATTTTGGGGCTGGAGGTCCCTGCACAGGAGCTGTGAGCCCCAAGGGAAGAGGACAACAAAACCCCACAGACACATGAAGGAGCAGTAGCAGAAGGAGATTTGAAACTAAAGTCCTAGCCAAGACAAATCCTTCTTCAGATGCAGTGTCCCAGGCATGCCAGGGAAGGTGTTAATTCCTGTGTAAACAGGGTGTGAAATGCCACCCCATCAGATGGGGTTTCTAATCACTTGGCTAATTATGTTCTCTGCTGGTTTGCTCTTTATGTCATATTTTACATTGGTGCAAACTGCATCCGTAGCCCAAGGCTCTGCAAGATGGAATTTATAGACTTGAGTGGAAAATTTGCCAGAGGCTGTATTGTCAGAAGGAGAAAAACGTAACACATGATATACCACCATTCCTGTTAAGTAGTTACTTTTCATAGTAGCTTCTTTTTCCTATTAGGGGCGTATGGAGACGGACAAACAGCAGAAAGCAAGGAAGGAGTTTATTGTATCAATCAGCCGTTAAGGAGCCCTCAATAGGTAATTGCAAGTTACTTGCATGCAGGAGTGGTAGGCATGAATTAATTCCTTGTGTTTCCACAGTAATTCTTCCCTCTGAGCAAGAGCATGGCTATTGCAATTGCAGGAGCCAAGAGAAATGTGATAATCCTATCTCAGCCTTTCATGGCCCATTTACTGTCTCCTCAGCCACCACAATGAGCCTTGGCTGGCATTTCCAAAACTGAGTAAGTGCTTCTGACCTTCCCAGGGCCTTCCAGGGTTAATAAGCCAAGAGGTTTGCATGCAAGGAGTAAATACGCTCATTTAGCATGATACTCTGCCTATCCCAGACCAGAGACCCTCCTCCATACTAATGCCTGCTTGAACAAGAGCAGTTTTGGCAAACGAGCTGAACTTGATAGTGAACGTTTGCATTCAGAGCCCATTGCAGTCCCATGCAGTTGTTCTGGTGGTTAATGATCTTCAGAAGCAAAACTATGCACCTTCTTGGTTTGAATTTCTCTCAGCTGAGCTCCTTATCCCTGGACTTACCCTTGGTTTATCCCAGGGAAGTACAAAGAAAATTAGCTTTATTGCCTTACAGCAAGTTACTCTTCCTTATTCCAGGTACACACAAAAAGAATCAGCCCCACTGGAGTCATTGCTGATTTACAATGGGCAAGTAGGTACACAATTACTTCTGGTGATTTACAACCGAGTTACCTGTTATTTATTCTAGGTGTTTAAGGGTATATCCACATGAGGGCCCTAAGGAAAATTAAACCAAATTAATTTTAAAGTAGATTAAACTGTGTTAGACCATGACACAAACCCTTCTCTTCAGACTTAAAGAGGCCTTAATTCATTTTAGTTCATCCTAACTCCTTCCTTAGCAAGGAACTCAGCCCAAGTGGTTGTACCACAATGATCCAGCAGGAGGAAAATGAGCCCTACTCAACTGAAGAGTGATCACTGGTGCTTTACACCAGAAGAGGAGAGCAAGTCCCACTGACCTCAGAGGTGCAAACCCTCTGACTTGCACTTCGGAGCCTGTACATTCAGAGCAGGCTGAAGGAGCATAAAGCACTCACTGAAACACAGCTACTTGCATCAGCCCAGCTTGGTACCTGCTCATACTGCTCATCTGGGACAGCACTCAAGAAAAGAGACATTTAAAGTCTTCAAGATGGAGTTCCAGGGTTTTTTTTGCTGACGTTTACAATAACCTGCAAGCATACATTACCCAAAGTCAAGCAAAGCAAAGCTCTCAGATGCGTGTGATTCGAAGGACACAGCTCTGCGATCACTGCTACAGATGAAAATCAACAGCTAATTTCCCAAATCTAACAGACCATGCCAGGCTTGATCACACACCAATTTTTACTTCCAGTTCCTGGCATAACATTATTTGATGAGAAACAGCCTTCAGAAGAACAGAACAAAAAGGGAGTTTCCCATCCTCAGGCCTTTCAAGAAAGTCTTGTAAATGTGACTCTTGTGTAAGTGTCCAAAGTTCAGGAGTCAAAGAGGAGAGGGTACCCCTGGAAGCAGGATGACCTGCATTTCAAAGGGTGCTGGCTGGCTGGGACAAACTTGGAATCTAGGGACTACTCCAGTCACACTGCATAGGAGACCTGAATTTAAATGCATCCCAAGCATTTGGGGTTCAAGGAACTTGTCAACTTGATATCAAGTCTAGACTGCCATTGAGGACCTCTGGATCCAAAGGGTAGCCTTGCAGTACAGACATACCCTCCATCTGCTCCGCAACCACACAAGGCATCCAGCACTTCCTGATGCTTCCAGCAGTACAAATAGCACCACAACACTCCACTGCCTCCAAACAGAAGAGGTCTGGCTGAAAAGCAGCCTCTGAAGTGAAACCTGGTGTTTGAGGTGTTCACCATGAGACAACTGATGGCCAAGGAGCCCAAAGGAGAGTGTCAATGGTATCAAGACCATGAATAATGCATAGGCTTCTGTTTGCACTGCTGAACAGGGGTGAGTTTCACCTTCCATGAATTACAGCACGGCTGAACTGTGCTTTTTCTGCCTTCTTTTTTAATATACAACCTAATTGCAATCTAAATGCAGTAGAGCCCAGCAGCAGCAGAGCAGCCTGGCAGTATCTCTCCACATTAGCTGCTGGGTTATGAGCAAGGGAGACGTTTATCCCCCCATACATTCCTGGGATAATCACTTAACTGACTCAGCCCTTGCACCATCCTTCCTCAGTAATGGGCTAGAGCATCACTTACCAGCCCAGCTGTACCCTGTGAGCAGCTCTGAACTGCAGAGCCAAGTAGCAAGTACACAGAGTCCTGGGTGCTGCAGCCTGCTCAGCACAGGCCATCCAGAGGAGGAGTAAAAACTCCTTACCTAGAAAGAATGTAAGGTTTGGATTTTTCAAAGACATAAATGAGATTGGCAAGGCCCAATTCCTGCTAGATTTTAATGAGACCTAAGTACTTAAGCTGCTCAGGAAATCCCTACTGACAATAAATGCACCATGGGTTTCATATGTACCGAGGAGCACGGATAGCTGGAAACCAGAAAACACAGCAGGCTGCTCTGACTGAATAGACGCTCCCACCCCACCACAGCCTGCATCCTTCCAAAGAGCCTGCTGACTTGCTGAGAGCAACAGAAAGCTCCCAAGTCCCCACCAAAACTCTTGGATTCACCTTCTACTCCATTGCCAGCTCACCAGCTCACCAGAGATCCAATGGAACTGTTTCCACCAATCTAATCTATTTTTCCCATGAGGATAACAGTCCAGGCTCTGGAAGCACAATTCTATAGCACAGTACTGTCTATTACTGGTGGCTGCAGATCATTGATCTCTAAGTAGCTGATAACCTAAATACTCTTGGTTTCAAAGGAAAGAAAGCACAGGCCTAATCCTTAGGTGAATCAGTACAGCTTGGATGCAATTACATCTTAGCCAGGTCCACAGACAGTCACCAACTGATGATACTGTGTTAGGCAGCACTTAAGAGTACAGCAAAAACTAGCCCTTGCTTGGAAGATCTGTCTGTGTAGAGATGAAGATAAAAGGAGAAAAGACAAAACAATTCACTTAACAGCATGCAAGAGTCAGACAGAAATACAAGAGACCAGGTACCCTCCCTGTTAGTCCAGGCTCCTTTGATCACAGTTAAAAACACATTCAAAACATGACACATACCAACATGACACAGTATTTACATCCTGTAGACGAAACTGCTGCTACAGAGGATTATATTCTTCCCCTCATCCTAAAAGGATGTGGCATCCTCCTCCAGGATACTCTACTCCAGTCTCCAGAAAGCCTGCTCCATATTCATCAGTTCTGGAAGCCAATCATTCCACAATCCCATGCTCCACTCATCACACTCAGGGGGGAGGTCCTCCTTGCCTCAGTTTGGAGTCTTTCCCCAGGGTGAAGAGGATGCTCTTTGTGCAGCACTGGGAGGACTCCATTCAGCCACACTCAGACACAATGAATCCAGGCAATATCAAGAGAACAGACACACACAATTATACAGCCACGCTCAAGAGTTAACCCTGTGTTAATTGGTTACATAAAGCTTCCTCTGAAGAGGCTGCAGAGTTTCTGTCACCTCCACATTTCACAGAGCAGCCCTTACTATTCCTTTCGCTTTGAGAGGGGATTATGGCAAGGCTTGTCTTCCGAATGAGTCTTGTGAAGAAACAGGAAATAAACGGGAGGAGATTCATCTCAGAAGTCTAATGAGTATCATCAGCATGATTCCCTGGTGAGGCTCGACAGAAGAGCTGGACGCACTTTTCCTGTATCACTATTAGAAAGGCAATAGTGCTTGGAGAACCCAGACTGGGGCTGTGCTGGCAGCTACACAGCACCAACACTGCATCAGCTTGGCAGCCATCTGGGATGGAGCTGGAACAGCACAGAGGTCACAGGATGCTGGACCAACAGCCCTGAGCACAAGGCTGGACTCAAGATGTATCAGAGAAGGAAAAACCATGCTGCCACCTACGTAACAAGGGTGAGGACTTCCAAGGGATTCCAAGTGGGCTTCTTGTGGGGCTGCCACATGATGGGCAGCTGCCACTTGGACTTGCACCCCCAGCTGCCCAAAGCCAATGCTCTAGGCCCTCCAACATGAGGTTTTATTCAGAGTAGCTGGTCTGTTTTCTCTTGACATATAGGAGACAGCAGGCGGCCACAGCAGAGAACAGCACATCTGCTTTCTCCTGTTTCATCAGGCAGCTCTCAGCCCCTACCTGCTCCCCCAGCCCATTACTGTCCTGGCAAATGTGATGGCTCTTCAATGGGGAAAGCTGTGCCCTGCCACCAGAATTGTTGATTTTCTCCAGAAGCTGGGTGATAAATCAACCTGACACATCCCAGCCCCCACGAAGCCTCCTCAGCTGTAGGAAGTGGTGCGCAAGGTTCTGTCTGCACCGCTTGGTACATTCTCAACATTTAACTTCTATTTGCAATAGTGACTTGAGCGAGCTGAGATTGATGAGGATGACAACACCAACATCCCCAGCCTTCTCCACATTCACTTACAGCTGGGAAAGCCATCCTGCCTGTGCTGTTACACCAGAAGCATACTCTGAAATCCTAACTCTAACCCTAATCACAGCCTCTTTGCTCCTATTTTGGGCAAGAGCTACAAGGTGACCACTCGTGTCCTATGTGAAAACAAACAGTAGAAAAGTACTAAAGAGATTGACTGTAAAGGCTGCCAAGCTTTACACACTGCACACACCATGAGTTAGAGCTCATAACTGTAACTCTTGCTTAGATAATGCATTTGTTGGATTTTCTTCCTTTAGAACATAGGAGAACAAGATAAGATAAACCAGCAACCCAAATTTAAGCCACCTTAAATATGTCCCAACAACACAGGGAGCCTAATCCATGTTTAAGGGCCACGGATACTATCCTGATGCAAATACTCATAATAACTAAAAGTTGTATGGTCCCTTGCTCGGGGACGCCAGGTACTCAGCACGCTTATTCTAAGAGGCAGTTGCGAAGATGGACATGTGTCCCGCTGAAGGTGTTAATATGTGTGTTAGTACCTACATGGTCCACCTCTGATTTTAGGAAATGACATATTTTCCCAGCAAATGAGCGGCTCTGAGTTTGCACAATCCCTTAATCCCTGAGTGGAAGATCCCCATTATCTGTCCAGTACAAGGCACTTTATTAACGGATTACGTTTGCAGCAGGTAAAGTTCATTTTTAATACTTTTAATGATTTAAAAATGGATTTTCCTTTCAGATTTACTATTTTCAAGCAGCTTGACTGTGAAAACCCTACCCAGCCAGTAATATGCATTAAAGGGTAGAGATTCAACTTGTTCAGTTCCTCAAAGCAGAGCTTAGAAGGGATGAATTGTAATGTATGGCTGCTCAGTGGAGATTTAGAAGCCACTCAGAGCAGAAAACACAGGCCAGATTTTCAAAGAACCTCCAAAATTAAAAACTTACTTTTAAAGAGCAAGTTTATACACATTGGCTGCCCTCTGCGTACGTAACAACTGGCTTTGGGTGGACAAATACCATCTTTGGCTGCACAAATATCACAGGGCATCATTTATTTGGTCTCTTCTGCGTACATTTGGCTGGAAGTACAAACATCTTCCTGCCCAGCCCTGTGACTCCATTGCACCATGTTTGCTCATGCTGTGGACAGGAAACTACTACTTAAACCTTCCTACAAGTACACATCCTCAAAGACCCACACACAGAGCTTCCTGATAGGGTCTTCTTTGACAAACGATTTCATTCTGGCAACACAAGAATTTACAGTGGCCAAAGCAGTCTGGGAATTCTTCCCCAGCTCCTTCCCATTTCCACCTTCTCCATTCTCCTCTGCTTCAGCATTGCTGCCTAGCTCAGCCTTCTCCCAGCAACCCAGAGTGGCAGCAGGAAAAGAAAAATGGCAGGAACCCATCAGGGTGGAAAGGATCTGCTGCTGTCACTGCTGGTCCTGAACTTGTCATCATAAGAGGTGACACTGTGCAGGTCCAGTACAATCAGAGAAAGAAGCCTGGAAGACAAGAGCTCCATAAGGCAGTGCTGGAAGTGTGGTAGGTCTTGTCAAGGTAGCTCTAAATAAAAGCAGAAAAGAGACAGCCTCCCCATGGCAGGGGGTTGGAACCAGATGATCTTATGGTCCTTTTCAACCCAAACCATTCTATGACGATCCCAGTGTTATTATCAGGCTCCACACAGCTCTCTCAAACTGCATGTATTCTTTCAAGTGTCCTTACACTTTTGCCCTGTATTGTATCACATCCCTACCTCTCCAGTGCGATAACAGCAACTGCATCCTTGATGAGGAACCCTTCTGCTCCTCATTAATGCTGAGAAGTTGGAGAAGCATTAGGAGCGCAGCCCGAGCGACCCAGCTCTCGATGGCGAGGGACAACCATGTACTCATTCGGATTTATACCGCTGCACTTAGTTTGCCTGTCACCCACACGGCAGAAATATCTCAGCGAGGACTTTGTACCTCCTGAGAGCTGACACCTCCCTCTGCCCACAGAGTCTAAGCCTGACAGGCTGGAGCATCATGGCCAGTCATGGCATGCGCACAGATTCTTTCAAGGAAGCCCCATTCTGTCCAGACACCTCAGCTAAGGGCAGAGCTTCCCAGGATGCACAGCCTGTGAAAACATTGCCTACCCATCTGCTTGCATGCACAGGCCTTTATGCAAATACAGATACTTGTCACTTGAGGAGGTCACACTAATGGAACACAAAAACCCTCGGGGAAGGAACAGGTGTCCCCATTAAACCGAAAATGAAGTGTCAGATCCTCAGCGGGACAGGACACATCTCCCCACAGCTTCACCTTCTGGTTAGGTCACAGTAGCCACAGCACTGCACTGACTTCCCCCGTGGTGGAAAAAGCAGCAGGTTACAGCAGTGCTTTGCTATCTGCAAGGTCTCGTCTGTCCTCGAGAATCAACTTGTCTGATGTGACCAAAGGCAAAGCTCTTTGGCCAGAAGCCAGTCTCCAGTGCAAAGCTAGAATAATCCATTGGAAGGAGTGGAAATGCAGGAGGAGCTGACGTCAGCATCCAGCCCAGGCCACTCAGCAGTTACTCCGCACACGGTGAGTTTATGAACGTGGCATTTTATCTCAGCAATCACATTAGTCCTGTGCTGAGCACCTTCCACTGCAAGCCTTGGCTTCCAGCAGCACAGCATCTTGGGATGTGTTACAGGGCTGACACGAACAGTTAGAGGATTTTCACTCCAGAACAAATGCAAGCTGTTTAGGGCTCCCCAGCAGATGATGCTCAGAGCTGGCTGTGTCACCCAGCATCTTGCTTTGCAAATCACCTATCACGTGTGCAAACACGCGTGTACACATCACACACAAGTATCTGCCCACAGAGCTCAGAGTGGATGCTTTTTCAGCTTGTCAAGATCTGAGGTTTTTTGTAGGGATAGTGGTGAAAGCAGCGCGCACATGAGAGCTGTCACTGGGATCCACACCAAGAGCAGGAGATCGACCTTACAGCCAGAGGCATCAGTCTGTACTGATCGTACGCACCCTCGTAAGTAAAATCAGACTCAGAGACCAGGCCAGCAAGCTGCTGAGGCAAACCATGCTGGTGTTAAAATGGGTGCTGCATCAGCACAGGGCTGTTTCCGGCTTCTACACTGGAGGTCTGCACCCGCACAGAGTTAACCTGATGCCCACAGTGGGCCATAGAAACACCCTGACAGCAGAGAGCTGTTACACAGGCTGCTCTGTGAGTCCACTGCAAAACCAGCTCTTTGCAAGACTCTGATGCTGATCTTAGTTTACACCAAGAGCAATGCAGTTCCATTAATTCCTACTGAGCCTCTCACAGCTTACAGCATGGTGTATGTTGCCTGTATTTCCGTATGTGTGAATGAGTTGGACAAAAGGCTGAAGGTTGGCTCTGTGATGGTCAGTCCATGGAAGAGCTGGAACACTGCAGGTGAAAGCCTAGATCCTCAGCTGGCATGAGCCTTAATCTTGCGGCTGACTCCAACCTTAATTCCTGGGAACCTGGCCAAGCACAGTAGCGAAGATCCAAGTTTTGCAGAACTCAGACAGTTCAGATTGCATTTGCCCCAGCTCACACCAAGGCAGATCAAGGGAAAAACATACAGTTGCTAAGCTGTAACGTTTTCTTATCCCTCGGAAAAGAAGCTTCCTGATTTAATGGTCTTCAAAGGAAAGAAGGTTACCTTGGAGTGGCAGGGAATGAATTAGAATACCAGCATCCACAGCCTGAGCACAGGATCATTAGTCATTGTTTTTTACCTTCCGATTTTGCCTATTTTGTTTGTATACATCAAAACATGACTGATTACAGGCTGGAAAAGCAGAGTCCGCTCAACTTCCCTGACAGAAATTACAATTAATGGCCAGAGTTTGACTTTAGGAAAGTTGTTTCTAACGATTCTCTCAAATGTTATTCGGATGGGCCGCAATGAAGAAGCGCCTGAGCCTGGAGGGCTGCTGTCTGCCCTTGGCTCCTGCGGACTGCAGGCAGGAATCCAAAGTATTCCGCACCTTGCAGAATAAGCCCAGAACATCATCAGTTGACTTGGTCACGCAGTGTGCAATTTCCCTTTTGCTGCTGGACTGATTCACTTTGTCCTGAGCCTGCAAGCCCATACGCTGCTGCACTCCACAAGTGCCTTCTCAGGGTTACGCCAGTGTATTTTGTGCCAGCACTGGAGTCCTTCTCAACACTTCCATTTCAGCTGATCCCTCTCTTACTTCAGTACAACGCGGACCAACCAGCCCAGGATGAGCCTCATCACACCTGAGCTTGTGCTTAACAATCACTGCATTACCAGTGAGTTTAGCCATTAACTCAAACTACTTCCTAACAGCTTTGATAAGTGCTTTGGGATAGGGGAGCTTCAACACCTCATGGAGAAGTCACACCATACTATTCACTCATTTTCTATTATTCCTAACAAAACCATCTGTTTCGGATGGAGCTGTATTGTCAGTTAAGTGGAAAGTAAACCCTTCCATTTGTAATTTTTCAAATAGTACATAAAAATACAGTGTATCAAGTCTGCACAACTGCTCCATGGACTATTACACACTTTAAACTACCTCTGAGATGAGGCATAAGTTAAACAAAAAGAGCTTTGACAAATAAAATCATTTTGCATCTAGATAGCAATTTTTTCTCTCCCTGTGCTTCAGAAACCCAAGTCTGAAATGTTCCTTTGGATTGCAATGTAAAAGAAGAGCAGTTTTTAACAGCCACCAGACACTGAGGCACTGGGACTGGCTGACAACTGCAGCACAGCCAGGCACGGAAAGAGTCTTTCCAGTTCTTCATTCCCACCTAGGGACGTTCCCACAGAGACCTGGACAGAGCCCATTGGTAAATCTGGTCCCAGCATGGGCTGAACAAAAACGCTGTGTTCAGGGTGTCTGTAGCTAGAAATTCAGCCAGAGGATGCAGAAGAAAGGAGGCAACGAGTAACACTGCTCAGAACGATCATCTGTGCTAATGAATGCATCAGGGTGGGAGGTTTCTAAGATAGGTCCTAAAGGACACCAGTGAATAATGCATGGTGGCTTCTGTCCATCGCAGCCAGATCGCTCAGGGCATCACACATAGCAATTATTAAGCAGTTTGCTGTAACAATTTAAGTTCTAATGGTAAATAAACACCACCAATGTTACAGGCCAGATCAGAGAGTCACACTTATTTACCCCTAACTGCAGCTTTTGGCCTTGTAAGTTTATTTACAATGTCAACTGTGGCCTGAAATAAATGAAAGCCTCTCATTTCTGTAGGCACCTTCCCCATCCCGAATCCATTACTCAACTCAGGCAGCAGCAGTCAAAAATCATCGCATTTCCTGGCAACTGAAAACTTACATAACAAATTTGTTTATCCCCAACTCCTGCATTTGGCAAACCCCCACTGCTTTGTGGATGCCAGGCAATAAGGTTAGGGGAGAGAGGAAGAGGCACCCTTGTGCTGTGAGCGACAGCTACTACCCAACCCTGCCAACAGCACCGAGTCACACTGCCTCTGCCAAGAGCCCTTCCCCTGCTTCTGATCTGCTGCTGTACCTACTTGATTTCTGTACTCTGAAGCTGCAGGACAGGGCTCCTCTGGGTGGACAAGGGTCTGATGCCTTCAGCAAGGCTGCTGAGAATGACACCCTCAACATGACAACCACAGTCCCACACATCAGCTGCCTGATGCTTCATTCCAGAACTGAGGATTCTGAGCTGGCTGGGCACAGCTGCGGACTCACTGCCTGTTTACACCTGATACTCTTCTTCCAGATGACTGTTGCTGCAGAGCATAAGACAAAAAATTAGGTTCTGGTTCCCCTGACTCCAGCATAGAAGCCGGCCTCTCCAGTTGGGTTTACTGAACACAAGAATCCTCTCTGTAGAAAAAGAGCTCTCCCATCTCCAGCTATGACTTCCTGAAACATTTTGATAGGCTTTTTCACCAAGAATCACAGCTACCCCTCAAAGGAGAACCTGTTCAGGTCTGGCTGTAGAAGGCCTCATACTGAGACAAAGGACATTAAAGATATGTGAGCATCCTCCTGCTTTTGTGAACAACGCAGCCTGGGAGGCAGCACTCAGGCAGACGGTCACTGCTGGGCAGCAAGACTTTGTGACCACAGAAATAAAGGGCAGAACAGCAGGAGTCTTGACAATATTGCACTTGGAGATGCAGAGTACGCCCAGCAGTCCTTTCCTCATCTCACCCATGCCATATGAAGAAGAACAAAACAGGGTGCATCCCCATTCATCCAAGGGAGGCAGACACAGTGCAAAGAGGTTTCTCAAAATGATCCCTTCTGTTTGGAGAGCAGCCTTAAGGAGATTTTCCTAACCCAGGGATAGTGAGCAAATCTGTATTTGCGTGTTGCAGAGCCAAAGAAGCAACCTGAGACATTATCTGTAACAAGTGCTGCCAAACCACATTCAAAGCCTGTCAGCTCATGTGGCCAGGATATGCTAGCTGGGTCCATCATGTAACCAGCCCCATCTGAACTTTCTTGAACAACCCTCTTGATAGACAAAAGCAGGGGAAGGAAAAGGAGAAATTGCCTCACAGTTTGGCCTGAAACAGCAGCAGATCTGCAGCCTTATTATGCAAAACACAAGCAGAGAAGAATTAAGTCAGCAGAGAAAAATTAAGTCAAAAGGAAAACTGTTTGTTTGTGCCAGCATCATCCACTAAAAGCTGCTTTCTCCTTCCCTGCAGCAGTCATTTTGTTGTTGAGCTGTGTTTTGTCTCTTCCCCTCCTCTCCTCTCTGCATTTTGCCTTGGATAAACACTTACAAAAGAAAGTTCAGCCAGCAACCTTGAGCACGGGGCCCCATTCACACATCCTGCTGCTCCCTGGGGCAGCTCATGGGCCGCCCGACGGGAAGGAAGCCTTGCTCTGCTGTGCACTGGACAAAAGTCTTCCCTGGGCTTGCTTCCCTGCTGCTCCGTGAGGGGAAGATGCTCTGTAGCACCGGAGTTGTTGTGCTGTTGATGATTAAAGGACATCAAACACAGGAAACTGAAGGGGAGAACTCGCTGCTGCTGAGTTTAACCACTGAACTGACGTCTACATGTCCTGTCAGAGCTGGATCTCCTCGACCCAGGATTTACTTTCAGGGGTACAGAATGAAGAAGGAAACTCCTCATTTTCCTCAGCAGCAACTTTGCCTAATGGCTTAAGCTCACCCGAATCACTACTCTTCTTTAGCATCTCCAAACCATCCACATCTGAATGCTTAGCAAGAGATTCTATCCCCACCATAGCGCATTCCAGCTACCTGAACACAACATCAGGCTGCAGGGAATTTTAGGTTGAAGACCAGAACAAATCAAATTGCAGAAACCTACATGTAGATTGGATACAGATATATATTGACTAGGTCCACAAGCAGGGCAGGTCTAGTGAACATATCCCACTCCGAAATTAGCTTTGGATTCCCAGCGGGAGACTTCAGATCCTACATTACATTTTGGCTAGCATATTCCTGCTTATCATTTCCCTGCCCACCAGGCAAAGCTGTTCTGGACTGGGCACTGAAAGGCCTGTCAACAGGGACGACCGCTGGGAGTAAATCGATAAGAACTGAAATCTCTTTTCCCCATAGCTTAGATTTTGTTGACACCTTTTATGCAAGACTTTTGCACATTTCCCTTCCCATTTATCATCTGAGCTTTACAGACCCTTCAGCCCCTTTTCCCCTACACTTGACTTTGAAATAAACAATACTGAGCAATAACGCAACACCTCAACATCTCATGACCACCCCATGGCACATGTACACGTATGAGATACTCACACAACGCCATCACTTTGCTGACAGGTACTTTCAGTTGGTCTTATGCTTAGGCAGATGTAAGGCAGAAATGAGCCCTCCATCTTATGCTGGTGAAACAGAGAGATGCTTCACTACAAGCGCAAGGAGATTTACTGTGAATTTTCCTTTCCTATTAAAAAACAGGCTAGCTATTTGTCTGTGTAGCTTTCTTTTCTCACCTGGTAGCAGATGGACAGGCTGCAGTTACTCTATTGTTACTTTGCTTGACACAAACTGATTTAAATCCTATTTTTAGAGCATGTTCTCATAATTCCTGGTTTCTGCAGCATCAGCTCACTTGCTGCTTCACTAATGACATCAGTTTAGTCCCCTGCTTCAGAAAACCCTGTCCAGTCTATGTAGTGTTAATAGTTTTCCTCACAGCCCAACACTAGTAGTCCCTGCAGCTTCAGGAATTCATCAACAACCCAGTATTGTCTTTGTGCTACTCTGCTGCTCTCTTCTTTACTGCCACTTTCATCCCATTTCTCTGCCAGCTGCAATCCTCTTCCCCAGATGAAAAGCTGAAGAATGAACTTGCTGCCCACAAAACTGTTGTGATTCCTCATTAGATGTCTTTGAATGTGACTTCCATCTTCAGGCACTTAACGCCCACCATAAGTAAAGCTCAATGACTTGCTGCAGTTGCATTAATAAACTTCCTGGGTTGGCGTGTGTCGAGTTTCCAGCATAATGCATGGGATTGGCAGAGGAGGTATAATCCTAACACAGCAAGTGATTAACAACTGTTATCACTGCTCTGAAAACAGGAACTTTGGTGAGCAATTATCGAGCTAATAGACACCCTGGGTGCCTCAGCAGGAGGAGATGAAGTGCTACACTGGCACTTTCAAAGCAGAAGCCTATCTGAAAGCAGCACCAGGCTGGAGCCCCTCACCCAGCGGGGAGCACACAGAGGCAGCAGCGACACATGGGTCTGCATAGACCCCCAGCAGAGACCCACTTCTTCCCACCAGCCGACCCTCTAACTATTGCCTGTCCACAGAGCTCAGAGCAGCCAACTAGCGATGGTTAGTGCTGTACCCACCGATGGCTCAGTAGCATCAGGCATGGAGTCTAGCTCTCAGCCCAAAGCTCATCTACAGCCATAACTGTGTTTAACATTCCCTGGCTGATCCTCACAGCCCCATCCTTTGCTTTCTCCAGCCCCCAGAGTCATTCTTCCCTTTCACATCCTGTTTGGAGCTGTTATTCCAAACCTTTCTGTTCCAGCTGATTTAAATGAGGATTTAGTGATTTGTATCAGTTTAAGTCTAGCCCCAAGACTCAGACACTGTTAATTACAAACCGCTCCCTGAGATTAGCCATGACCACGCAAACCTGCAGACACACTTACTGAAGAACCCCACATGCTGCAGGTAAGGTTGCAGGTCGGGAAAGGGCATCCCTGGCACTAAGGGCTGCACTGTGAAACATTCCACACACCTTTGGTCATTCTATTGTCATACAACTTAATCACCTGAAAATGGCAATAGGTTGAAGCACAAGGAGAAGGGAAAACCAGAATAAGATATGAACACTCACAAGAAGAGACAGGGTTAAATAAAAAAATATAAATAAATCAATAATTGCCATGTCAGTATAATCCTGTCTCTAAGAATGAATGCTCAGTGACCTTAATGTCACTTTAAAATGTATGGGTACTATCTCTGTCACCGATTCAATGTTCAAAAGCTTGAAATCTTGTTTTCCTTTAGCGCTTAAGTCCTAAGAGAGGAAGGATGGATTGAGCTACTCATTACCCTGACCATGGAACATAATTTATCAAAAATAATGACTCCTTTTTCCTCACAACTGCTCTGAAGTTTCTCTCTATCATTGTCACAATGAACACAAGGAGAGACCACTGTTAAAAACATTGCTGAGATTCACACCAAGATGCCAAAATCACCCAGCCTAAATCAAACTGCAATTCTCTCCTTAGGTAACACATTGTCAGCAGTGGGGATGCAGTTTTGGCTGGTTTGAGGGCTGGGGGTTATTCTGCATGCGATTTGGATTAGTTACTGCCTGGGTCAGGTTCATTTCTGTTACATGTCAGCCTCTAAGAGCCACTTTGATGACTGTTTGTTTTGAGGGGAGGGTGAAGCTGGATGATTGCATTTGCATTTCCTGCACTGCAAGGGAGTGTCTCACTGCAGAGACAAACCCCTCCACTGCTCACTCCCTTCTCAGTTCTGACACAGAACTTTCCTGGTCCCGACTTCTGCCTCCTGCAATGAGCTGCTGCAGGATGCAACGTGGCACAACTCCCACAAAATGAAGAGCTGTCTGTGCTCTCCAGGAGATTTTGAGCATATCCATTACAAATGAAACACTGAACCCCCTTTCATTAAAGAAATCTGACAGTAAACAGACCAAGAGAGCGGTGATATTCTGCACATAACTTAAACCGGCTATCTAGAGCAGGTTACAGGTACACATTGCTTTCAAAGGTGCAGATCAAGCCGGTAAAACTAATTTACTAATTGCAGAACCTCTTCGATAAGCTCAACTCTGTCTATGCCAGCTGTACATTAACCACACTCAGTTCACATTATCTCTGCCACAGATCTGCTTACCATTCACCAGCCACTTCATCACCCAGCTTGAACTGCGCTGTTCAAAATGCACCGACTGCATTACTGGACTTGTAACACACAACTGGACAACTTAAACCTCTCTGATGTGGAATGCCACGATACCTCTAGAGCTGCGTGAAACACAGTATGACATGTTGATGTCTGATTGTACTGTAATACAAACCATCGTATTCCTACATATATTGCAAAGAGCTGTTGAATTGTAGAGGCTACAATCTTTATGGAAGCAACCCAAGGGGATAAATCACTTCATCATCTGTCTTCTGAAGAGCAGATTCCTTTGGGGTTGCGGTTTTTCATTTTTTCCCCTTAGATATCAAGAGAGTTCCTGCAGACTGCAAAACACTGCTGTTTCTGTCAAGTTCTGGACAAACCTTGTGGTTGACAAACCCTCCCCCCTGCCAAAAGCAATTCTCCTGCCTTTATTTTTCCCCCCTCTTTTATAGCAGTTGCTGAAGGAAAGGCACGTTATGCGTAACAGGGATTGCACATGATGGAATCTGATTGATAGGCTATAATAAATGATATTATAATTCAACCAGTTGTTCTGATAAGGTAATCTGATCTATCAGAAGTGCAAGAAAGAAGAGGAAATATCTGCAGAAAGTGATTGTAGCTTTTGGCTATATTGCTGTTTTCTTCTACGCATCTAGCATAGAGATTGTGACAGTGACATGAGGAACACAGCTACTTACATTCAAAGGATATAACCATCATCATGTATTTTGAGGCAGCTAAAGTGGTAATTTTAATAGGCTCATCACCATTAAAGGGCACCAGAAATGGAGGCTGGAGTGTTTCTAAAGCTTGGTGTGGGACAGTGATGGTCTCCAGTATTAGGATGGCAAACATTGGCTTGGGCTGTGCGGGGTGTCAGGGCTATAGGGGATGGGGCTGTGCCAGGGTCACCCACTTTGGAGTATGGCCCAGAAGGAGAGGTCCCCAACCAGCAAACCAACTGTCAAGGGTCCTCTTCCAAGAGGGTGATAGGAATAATAAACTGCTTCCACTGAAACCTTTTAATGTTTCCCAGAACCATTCAAAACAGGCACGACTTCAGTAGAAGTCATTTCTTAATGGAATTGGAGGCAATTAGCACAGCAAGGCTCTTTCTGTCCTGTAGACAGTACAGTGATAACAGAACCTCCATTCCAGGCTGCAGGGAAATCAAGGTCAGCTCAGCTCTTCACTGAGCTGTGTCTCATCATTCTGCAATGCCTCTTCAGGTGAAATAAATACAAATCTCACTATCAAATCCTGCTGGCAGTTATAAAAATAAACCTCCCCCCTGCTCCTCAGTGACTGAAGGCAGCAGTGGCACATCAGTTTTGCAAAGCAATGTTAGCTTTGAATATATTAGTGAATATTAAGACAAAAAAATACATCTAATTCGAGGAAGGAAAGAACACACTATTCCACAACTATAACCACACCGTAGATCAGAGTTCTGTCTGTTTTTAGGCAACGGATTCCTTTACATGTAGCTTTGCACATGAGTTTGCTGCAAAACCCTCTCCATGCATTAGCAGGTATTTTATTTATTACAGACATTTTGATCTGCTATTTATTATACTTTCAAGCCATTAGAACATCCCAACTGGACATCCCAGTGTCTTCTACCAAGACTGTAACAGGCTGGCCCCTCATGTCCCCTAATTGGGGAGGCACAGCTATCCTTATTAACCTCATTATTTTGCTCAGGAGGGAATTCATCTACATCCTTTTCTTAAGGACTGTGGTATAGCACATTGCATTCCTTATTCCCAATTCGCTTGCTGAAAACTTAAGAGTTTCTAGTAATAAAGAAGTCTCTTTTAATTTCCCCATCGTTTTAACTACCTGCTTTGATTTATTGATTCCTCCAGCAATTCAGCTTATGATCCTCTCTGCACTCCCACTATCGCAGTAGTGGGCTGAAGGGATCTTTCCATCCTACTTTGGAAGTCAAAGGCAGAATCAGTTTAAGGGAAGCCACGTAAATACATGCCACGTGCTTGAAAACCAGTTCAGCGTGCACGGAAGGAGAACTAGACTGGGTGGGTGGGATGAAGAAGCTGAGGGTTAGAAGACGGCTGCAGGTCACCACCACCCAGCACACTGACAGTGGTGCCACACGCTGGTGATTGTGGCATTGCAAACCCCTTGCACCAAAGCTGTTCTTAGTAGAGGGAATGCAACCAAAGTTTGTCAGCAAACCCATCCCATCAGTGAAACTGGTGCTTTTCTTTCCTTGTGCTTTCCTAGAGCATTCACCACAGTGCCCCTGTGCTGCAGCTGATGTGTTGCAAACTGTCCTCAGACTGCCAAACTTCAAGAAACTTCATTATAAATGAAACAGCTCACAAAAGATAGCACACACATACAAGCAGCAAGGTGGGAGGAAACCATTTCCCCAAAATCACTCATTCTTCTCATCTACTGTCTTCCTCTATTGCCTCTGGAAGACATTTTCTGCCACAAAGTCATAATGAAAACAAATATATATCCCAGCCCAGATGCACGAGTTCTGTTTCTCTGGGAGATTTCCTAGATGAATCTCAACTGCATATACATTATCCTGCTATAGGAACAGGACCTTCGTTTAATTCATTAGGTTTTCTTATTCTTTGATATTCTGCAGTCCAACCAAGCAGTTGGAGACAAAGCTGTGTAGTGTCTGCTACTTCAATACTCCCAGGTACCTCCTCTCCCTGCAGTGCCGGGATAATTCCAGAATCAAACCCCCAGTGATCTGGACACTCTGCAGGACCCATGAGCTTCATTAGGAGCGGCCATTTGGGAACAGAACAGTACTATCCTCATTTTACAGGTGGAAAGTGGAAGCAAAGGGCTATCTGCTGCATCTGTGTTGTCACTGCGACAACAAGCACACAGCGCCACTTGAGGATCCACTCTGATCTTCAGTGATATTTCTTCTGCCTTAAACCCACACATCTCTAGAAAAGGAAAGGCAAAAGACTGTGGTCCAGATGCAACATCTTAAAGAGAAAATAGCTACACTTGTGTGGAATAGGATGGCACTTTGAAAGACATCTGTTTTTTGAATATAAAAAAGATCTTTATTTCTGCTTTAAAGTGCCCATAAAGCCTTAAGGATCCATGACAGGCTACAATAAATGCAATAGACCTTCTATAGTGTGCGCAGAAGGATTTTTTTGAAGTGCATTTTTAATTATTAAAGTCATGAAAGCAGCATATATATCACTGCAGCAGCATCCTCTCACCACAAGGATGTTCTGGGGGATGCAGCAAAGGGTCCAACATGATTTCCTCTTTGATGGAGGCAAGTTTTTTCATTGTAAGGAAGGAAATGCCACCGGTGAATCAGCTCATTATTTTGTGCAGTTTAAAAAGGCTTCCTAAGGCTGAGTCAGGGCAATAAAGGGCCCATTCTAGCATCAACAACCACCACCAAGACCTTTCCAGAAAGCAAGAACAGAAGCCTTAATACACGAACACGGATGGAGATTCCTGCCATCCCCTTGTGTCCCTGAAAATGGTGTATGTGAGGGCAAGGCACCACAGAGGGCAGCTAGTGCTACCTGAGTTACCCAGCTGCACATCCATGGCTGGCAGGAGACTTGCACTCAAAGAGAGCTGTTCCCATAAGCAGGGGAAAAGCACAACCTGGTTCCTTGCCGGTCTCGTTTCCCCTGATCTTCCCACCGCCGCAATCACAACTTATTCTCAGTTACACCCGAGCAAGCAAAGGCCAGGGCGCTGGTTAGGCTGGAGCAGCCTCGGAGATCCAACACCATGGGCTGTCAGCCCACAACAGCTCATCTAACTCAGCAGCAGAGAACAGGATGTAGTAAAAGTCAACATAGAATAGCTTAAAAATCAGTAGAAAGGTTAACATCTTATTCAATAAAACCCAAACAAAGACCACCCAGCACAGCCTGATCACCTGTGTCAGCAAGGCTGCAGCCAACACCGAATCCTTATCTTTGCTATATGGATTCTTTAATATCCTTGTGTAGGTGGGTCCTGGAGCCTCTCAGCTCCTCTAACTATAAAACAAAAATAACAGTAGTTTTCAGCTACAGGAGGTGCATCCAGCGAGTATCAGTTAACTGAACTCTAAAAGATGTGAACATCTGCTGCTACTGAAGTCCAGCAGAGACTCAGTAAGCAGCTGGATCTGCCCAGTTAAACCCAGGGAGTCCATGGCAGAAGAACTGGAAATTCAAAGCTGATTCCCTGATTTAAGACTCGAAATGGAATGTTTGTTTTCTTCCCCTTTGACCAGGCTGAAGATTCACATGGAAAACAAACCAAAATGACACCAACTTCCCAAACAGACAAGGAATAAAAAATGTAAACACCATGCCCTGCAATGTGAACTGCTCCTGGAGGGGTGTGCATCCAACCCTGGAACACTGAGGACAGTAAAACACTTCCCTGCTCAAAACTAAAATGCTGTTTGAAAAGCTTTCTTTGGACTCATTTATGGATAATGTTAAGTTAAAGCTTCCAAATGAATTTGGCATAAATATTTCATATGACACCACAATGAGCTTTGTGCAGAGAGCCGAGAGAACACGGGGGTTTATTTGCCATCCTTCTGGAAGAATCAGTGTCAGTCGATCTGTTTCCACAGCGCAGGCGGCTATGCCGCTGTTTGTGCCTGTTGGTGACAGAGCCACTGCCGTTGTTTTAGCTCAGTTAAACTGGAAATGGCTTTTTTTTTTGGTTGCACAAGTAGCAAACAGCAGCCACTTCCTTCATCATCTCCGGGAACACAGACACAGTTTTGTAGGATGTTAAGTGCTAGAGAAGCTTTTGTAGTAACTGGGGACTTGATCTGAAACACCACTGAGAAATCTCAGCGCCATAAGGAATGAGGCCATGTGCTTAATTTACTTCAGGGGATGTTCTTTGACCAAGAGGCCCTTAAAGCCCCAGCCAAAGTCTGACTCTCCCTTACCACTGTGCACTAGTATTCTCTTGGATGGCTCAAGACCCTCTCCTAAGATGTGTATTACAGTAAAGACTAGAGACTGCAACTGCTACGGTTCAAACAGGCTGTTAGAATTAAGAGTTGTTGTCTTTGTAACTTAATAAAACACCTATTTCAAGCCTAAGAGCTCAGCGCTTTTGGATGTGTTCATACATTGGAAGAGTCACAAAGAAGGTATCAAGTGATCTTCAAGGTCTTCTCTGCTGGGCTGAAAGGGCTCATAGACGGAGTATGAACACACCTGCACCAGCGATGAATTCCCAAATGACAAATCAGACACAAAGTCAGGCCAGAAGTCACAAGAGTCCTTCAATTTTCACCCTCTTGTATTTCCTAGAACACATTTCCAGCCAAGCCTTATTAAATAGAAGTGCTTAAACAAGGACACCTATTTTTACATTTCAATTTGTCTTGGCACGTGTCTAAGCAAAGAAACAGGAACAAAAGGACCCTGTCTTCAGCTGATCATAATGCCATCAAATCACAAGTTCATGTTCTTTAAACACAGCAGCGCTTGTCTTTGATGTTTCCAAAGGGAAAACAGGGAGCATGTTAGTGGGGGAGGGATCTAGGAGCGTCAAAAGGAGTGAAGCAAGCAGACAGCTGATGAATCTGAAGGCTTTGACTTGGCTGAGTGGGATGTGATTTCTCACACTCAAATGTATTGTCTTCATATGGGAACAACAGAATCTTGTCAAGGGTGGTTTTTTTCTTCAAACAGGCCATTATTGTGAGCCAGGAGTTGCAGCTACACTCTCATATGACTACTGCAGTTCCCCATGGACTTCTTGTCACCTTTCTACCTGTCTGTTACACAGCAGAAGTGCTACATTCATTCCCAACAGATAACTGCATCCCAAAGGCTATGGAAAAGAGTGAGGACTGGACTCCTGGACCCCTCAGCTCAAAACACGGCTGACCTGTGCACGTGTGAAGTCTAAATCACTGCCTGCACAGTGAAGGATTTGCTGGCTGGGGCTCCAGACACCAAATCTGGTGCAGTAACTGCTGAATGCTGCATTATGCTGCTGTCAGATGAGATGATCTCGTAGCTCATCCTGGCCCTAAAAATCTCAGACTCCCACAGACTCTGTGGCATCATTTCCCAAGACGCATGTACTAAAATTAGGAAAAAGTGTGTTCCGATGTGAATCCACCCTCAAGGCAGAAACTGCAGCTACTTACTGGGAAAACATGTGGGTCTGGAAATCTGATGAGATTCCAGGTGTCTTCTACATTTCGTTGCTCTAAGACTTGTCCTTTCAATTGCATCAGCTGATGTCACAAATGACAGAGAATGCTGAGAGCTGTGCCAACTCTGCTGCAGTTCTGGGAGTGTTGGGGTTCTCATCATGCCCCTGCTAGAGATTTAGGGCCACTCCTATTCCAGCTAAACCATCTTTACACCAAGCTACACTTAACACATTCCACAGTTCATATGTGAATTCTCTCCTGACAGCAACAAAACAGAGGAAATAAAACCAAACCAGACAAACCAGAAACCACCTCAGCGAATGCCTCCCTGGCAACAGCCTCATCTTCTTCTCATTTATTAATTTCTTTAATTGCAGCATCACATTAAGAAGCCAAAAAGAAAAGACGTTTATGCTGCTGCTGAGTTCTGCTGCTGCCCACAGGGTTACTGTCTGCATATGCAAAGAATTGAGAAAGAGCCTATAGACATCATAATTAATGGCACTAAGGACTCCCTAAGGCACACGTGCAGTCACACCAGTTCTCCCAGCAGCTCTCTGTGCTCCAGCAGCCCCCACAAAACCAGAGCACAGAAGGAATATACCAATAACCCATAAGCCTGGCTTGAGCTCTGTGCGGTGATGCAAAGCTGCACTATCCAGCAGCAACACCTGCACAGTACTTGCTACAGGACAAGCAGCATCTCCCAGAGGCTATGGGTTTGCCAGGGCATCGCCCTTAAGCTGTTCTGAGAGAGAGGAACACTCCTCCTGCATCCCAGGAGGGAGAGAAGCAGCTCAGAACACAGCAGTACCCACTGAGGCTCCAGACCAATGGCTCAGCCCAGCACACAACAGAAGGAGCTCAGCTTGTCTCAAGGATGACAGTTCGGAACTGGCTGGTCTCTCAATTAAACCAATTTTGGTTTCTGCCTGTACTAAGTGAACAAGTTTGCCAAGATGAAATCAAAGAAGAATTAACATGGAGCACCCACAGGAAATTTCCATCCATAACATACCTCTTTCATTCTGTGTCTGCCTCATTAAAGAAGCTTCAATAAAACCTTTTCAAAAACACAGAGCACAAAAACAATGAGGTGATTGCAGTCTGTAAGGGAGTGGGATGCAATCAGCATATGAGCATCAAAAAGTTTCTGCAACCTCCATTAGCTGTGTGTTGCCTGGATCTTTTGAGATTAGTCTTGTTTTTTTGGTGCAATTCTGTTCCAATTCCTTCCCCTCAACTGAAGTTCAACGTTCAGATAACCAACAGCAAGGAACTCGTTCGAGGGAGCAGTCCCAAGCAGCACAAGCTCATAATGGATTATACACAGGAGTTACTGGCCACCACTGCAGTGTCACCAAAGACAAGTTCACTTTATGTTGGGTCCAGGCTCAAAATGATCCTCTTGCCTTCAACCTGCAGCCACAATTCATGTCAGGACAAACCACTGATAATGAGCATTTCTAACGGCAGCATTTTGGTCAAATGACCATGAACATCACACAGACATCTGGATGCATCGCTGGCAATGCAAACCCAGTCACAGCAATAACAAGGACATTGCAACAACCTCAGCTCTATGCTATACGCTATTCTTCACGTATTTAGGTTTTCTAAAGCAATATTATTCCCAAGTTCCTGCTTGTGTACTCCATAAGCAGGTTATGTGGGAGCTGTTGTGAAGGTACAAAGAACTGGGCCCGTGTGATTTAGCACCACTGAAACCCTGGAGCACAGCACATGGTTAGAACAGGGAGAGGCAAATAAATGTGTAACTACAGAGCCCAAGAAATGGTGTGGACAGAAACAGACCCATACCTCAACACAGGGCTGAGAAATACCTGTTCCTACTGAAACCTCTTAACAGCTCAACAGGGTTTTCCAGTCATGGAACAGGTGACCTACCATTGCAGTGTGCCTGATCCAAAGGTGTGTGCACTCCTGCAACCGGGCTCCGAGGCTGCATGACTGGCGACTGCCCGTGGCTGCAGTCCTGTGCCTGCTTTGAGAAAGAGCAGCCAGCTCAGGCTGAAGCAGCCCAGATGTGCAACTATTCTGTAGCCTGCTGCTTATCATCTTATTAAATAATCGATAGTTACCTTGTGAGAAGGCTTCCTGTTTCCTTTGCATATGTCATTCTGCATGATCTTTGCTCCCCTAAAGCAAAGGGGAATACTTCTTTTACCCTAATATGGCACATATGATGTTTTAACTTGGGGCACACCAGATGGAAGGATGCTGTCTGCTATGCTGAGAAGTTAATAAATACTTCCCTCCAGCACCTGGGTTAATTTATCTTTTGTCTACAAAGAAGAACATTTCTTCTGTGCTGTCCACCACTTCCCCAGTCAATCCACTGACTCACTGAGATCCTCACAGGACAGGTTTAAACATAGCTCCTCAGCGGCTCTGGGCTCCCTTTCTACCTCCTGCCCACCACCAGGGCCACCAGCAGCCATGACATCATTCTTTGTGCAAGTGCTTTACATGGCACCTGGACCATCCGTGTCTTGATAGCCCACTTGTTCCAACACTAGTGGAAACATGCACCAATCTTCCATCTTACCATCAATAATTGCTTACTTCAGGCAAAGGAAATAATCCCTTGCAGCCATCCAGGAGGCTTAAAATAAGGATTTTCAGTAGCTGAAACTAAAGAAGCAACAGCATTGGTTAGTACCAGCAGCTAACTAAAACACTTCTCACACAGGTGAAGTGAACAGAGTTTATCCCTTTCTCTAAAAGCTGTGAAGACAATCTACCCTAATGAAGAGGCACTGGAAAGCAATTCAAAGCCCACACAGCCCTGAAGGGGCAGAGCTCTGTAAGTGCCTTTCAGCCTGGGTGTGCTGCTATCTGAGCTCAGAACTATTCCTGCTCTCAGCAGTCCGTCATTTCCTATTTTCTGACCCTTGCTGTTTCCTCTGGCTCTCTTCTGCTCCACAGCATGTTGCTGAAGTACCAGGGGCTGATTCCTGTGCCCTCCCAGCTCCTTCATGGAAGGGGCTCCCTTCTTCCCCAGTCGCAGCCATAGGGAAGGTCATTTCTGCCTTAGCTGTGATACATGCCAGAGAGAAGGTTAATAAATATTTATAGGCCTAAATGCTCAGAGGTGCAAACAATCAAGTCTTTTGCAAATGTCACAGAATGTGGTAGAGTCTATGCAGATCCCTGAGCACTACCCAACAGCAGCGTGGGCAGATCCTGCCTTTGCTAACACAAAGAAAGAACATTAACTGCACTGACTTTCATAGCCTCCAGGAAAGCATCTTGCACAGAACAAGCTCCCGCTCCAAACATCAAAGCAATAGGCTCTCACAGGCCCTTGGCCAATTCACCTACCACTGTTACTTAGAGCAGCTCCAAACAAGGATGAGCAATTCCACGACCCCACTGTGCAGCGCATACACGCAACAGGCAAGTCTGTCCCAAGAAGCTTGCAAACTAAATAGACAAAAAGGGGTGGTATTGCTCCATCTGCCAACAAGGCAAGTCACATGGCCAGAGCCATGCAGAGCCTTGTACCTGCTTTTTGTCTCCATCACAGTATTTTACATACTCACATTTAAACAGATTTGGTAACACATCAGCTACCACATCAATTGCTGAACTTCTGCTATTGAAATACTGCTCTGTATCTCCCGTTATGCATTACCCTGCGCAACCCATGCATGATCGAAGGCACTTGCTGCTTCTGCAGGAAGAGCACTGTGGAGTCAGGAGGCATCGCTCCTTCCAGCTAGCACAGAACCAGAACAGCACAGCCCCAGATTGCACAGAAATGCAGGATGTGGCCTTTACTTTATTGGAACTTGTCATTTGGAGAATAGGGGTCTCAACTCTAATACGGAAAATCATGGACACTGCAAAGGACAACAGCGATTGTAGAAACGTAAGGTAAAAAAGACAGAAATTGCAGTTATTCAGTGAACAAGTGAGAAAGAAAAAGCTGTGACCTGCCAAGTGGCCTCTTTCATGCTATTGTGTTCTCCGAGAGCTTCAAGTGTCTGGGCTATGGCTCAAAGAGTCACTGGATCCAGGGTCTACTTTGCACTGAAAATACTACAATCATTTCTTGTTTTGTGCATTAATGGAAAGGGAAGAAATCAATCTGACCTGCTTTGGGAAGGAATTTTTAATGCCACATACAATGATGTGCTGTCACGGTGTGACAACAAGCCATCAATAACCTGGGAAAAGGAAGCAAACCCCTTTCTCCACTTGTTTGCATCTCGGGCCTTGTGCAGAACTGTTGCTGACATCTAGAGATGCACTGTTTCCAATCTGCATGTCCTGGGGCTTTTGAAACGGAGCACTTCTAAATTACTGCCAATTAATTGCACTGTTTGCATTGCTGGTAGCTCTGAAGTGAGATTTAGTTACTGAGCTTTTAAATGAAGAGAACAAGCGGTGCAGCCTCTTCTGGTTCCTCCCCCCCCCCGCTGTATGACTTAGCCATGCCATCTATTTTAATTATTTAAACACATGGAAGTGCTCACTAAACACCACACTTCAGTAAATGACATCAGAAAGCGCTCAGGATGTTGGCCTCCCCTGCCAAATGGTGCTGCCCTGACTGCAATCTAAGAGGCCCTAACTGGTACCACATAATCTGAGCGGGTATATTAAGGCGTTTTCCTGCATTTCCAGGAGCTGCCCCCAGTGCCAGAAGGGGTTGGAGGGAGGAGATGAGCACCGTGCACATGAAACAGTAGCCTCAAGTCCCTCCACTAAGTGAGTCAATAAACTGCTCACGATTACAAATGACTACACAGCATTTGAGAGGTGCACGTGGACCCCCAGTGCGTGCCACAGAGCCTGCAACAGTCCCTGTCAGCACCACATTTAGGAGACAAAAGCGGCGATAGACACAGGGATGAATCTGACATTTGGACTATGGTCAATGAAGCCCAATGCAAAGCTGCTGTTGCACTGGAGTTGGGTAGACCCCAGACAACACGATCCCAAAAGCCATATTCCTCCATAAAAGACAGACACAGCCAGGATTCAGCTGTGGTTATTTCCCTGCTCAAAGTCAATCCCAGAATTTGCCACAGGACTTTCCTCTGAGAGCACACAACTGCTGCACTCCCACCTTTGGCACAGGTTTCGCATCCCTGCAAGACTAGGAGGCCTTGCTGCTGTACTACACCCGTGTTGCTGGTTTGGGAGGTTTCTTCTGTTGTTCTTCCTAAGCTCACTTCTGGAAAGCAGCCAGCACTGTTTGCTTCTTGGGCAGAGAATATGGAATTACCATAAATTATATTGAGAAATGAGATTCCGTCACTGCTGTGATAAGTGATCTCCCAATCTGCCTCCGAGCGAGCAGCTGGAAGAAAATAAAATGCAATTTAAACTTATTTATTGAAAAAAAAACCAACCCACTTTAATCCAACTGCAGCAACAAATAAGGGGAAAAGAGAGCAAGTTTATTTGCCAGTCCTAATATTCAACCCTGATAAGAAAACAAAGCAAGAGATGATTGTCGAGGTATTGCATTAAGCAGCACAGGTGGGTTTTATACCCTTGTAAATAATTATGTACAACTGTACCTCAGCCCTACAGAAAGGGATTATGGACAAATACTTGTGTGGAGCAGAAGCTCTCCAGTGGGCTGTCACTGTTACAAAAGCTGGCATTGAGATTGCCAAACCAGTATTCCGCAAGTGACTCCAGGAATTCAACTCCTCTATAAAAGCCTCTCTAACTGGGCCCATCAAATTCACTGGCAAGTTGTGACTGTGTTGAGTTCAGCCCCCAAAGATAAAAGAATCAGACCCAAAACCTGGCACTGATGGCTGCTGTTCTCATGAAGGCTCCTCCATGTCAGCCTGGGCTTAGATCACATCACACATTATAGCTGCAGACAGGATTTGATTTATACATCAAGATTAGCTTCAAGGAAATGCACTTTCACCTGCTAGGAGTAGAAGGAAAGAACCCCATGATTCACAATAACCCAATAACTTACCAAGTGATCAGCCAAACAGTGTTTTCAGGTGGTTGAAAAATCTCGTGCTGTCAACAGTAATAAAATAAGAATGATAATGCTCTTCCCTGGCTAAAGTGGACCATCAGGAGCAAAGGAATGGACATGTCATTAGAAATCCAAGATAATGGTGTAAGGTTGATGGGAAAATCCTGGCTGGAGCCAGCTCAGTCTTGCAGCCTCATTTGAAAGCAACAGCTAAACACGATAAGCTCTTAAGAGCTGTCAACCCTTGAACACGCAATAAGGAGCTTCTTTTACATTATCTCTCCCCATCCCTCATGGGCAGGAGTAGCAGTGAAGTTTGGAAGAATCTGGCACTTAAAATGAAGGTTTCAGAAAGACACAGTTCCCCACTCAGCCCATCAGTGGAAAAAACAGAGGGCCTGACCCTGACATTCAGTTCAATAAGTTAGGCTGAAGTGATTTCATCAGTAATTCATGACTATTGGGGGAGCGTAATTCATCCCTGTTGTACTAGAGGCTTTGATACATTATCAAGCAAATTATTAGCTGGAGTGGTTGTCTTTTTAATTAAAACTGTACATAATGAAATAGAAAAGAGCAGAGGACCCCAGATTAGCAGCAGTGTCATTGAAATGAAACCAGCGAGGGTTACTCAGTCTCAATTCAAAGTCATTTTCTTTCACACTTGTTTCAGTGCTATTTGCACAGAGCATCAATGGGGTACAACAAGAGGTGTTCACATAGCTTATAATATAGCACAAACACCCAGGCAGGCCAAGCATGTTCTTCTGTTCTCTATTAAACTGCCATCTTTCTTACAGGATCATCCCCTTCTGGCTGCAGCATTGTTACTGTAGTTCAGTAGGTTAAGATCACTCCTATTATTCTTCCCCCTACTCCTGATTTGGATGCTAATAGTATGTAGGAGTTCAAATCTCAATAAGGAACCCGCACAGCCAGGAGATACACAATTGATTTGAGGCTGTACACGTGTTAATGTACTTAGATTCACAATGAAAGGCAACTCATCTCATGACAATGTATTTTCTTATTAATTTTGTGTTACAGCAAGGCTTCAGAGTGGTTGGTTAAGTTTATGCATGTTACTTGATGGGCTGACTGCTTTTTACTGTTGTTATGGATTTTGTATTTCAATCACACAAAGTTGCCCAGGACCTTCAGGCAAAAACAAGCAAAATTAAATAAGAGTTGGTCCATCAGCACCTCTCCCATGGGCTTTTCTTCATCACTGTGGATGGATGAGCCCCTCAAAACTGCTGTAGAAGCATCAGATTCATCAAGCCAGTCCAGAGCAGCGAGTGGGCTAAATGGGAATCAGTTACTGCCTGAATGAGCTCTCATATCATCACAATCTCACACCCTGGGTTATCAGCCTAAAATTCCCAGTTCTGCTCTGCACCTTCCCTACAGCTTTGGAAAGGTCCTGCTGTGCCTCCAGCCCTCAGTTTTCCTTTTGTCTGCCAGACTTCTCGGAATGTAAGGCTGCCATGAAAATGGGACCCTCATATCCAAGCACAGCAAAAAGCTCTTAACAGCAGAAACCACTAATACCACAAGTAAAGGGGGTAAGGACAGAGCAAACTGATCGCCTTGTTCTGCTTATTTATGAGGTTTTATTAATGGTGTCAGCAGGTTATTCAGACATGATTTCAATGCTCATGCTTCATCTCCCAGTACACGTAAGTGGCATCTAACGTAGTTTTTCCTTCCCACCCTTAGTGTACTTGAGGTGGCTGTGACAACCTGAAGGTAATTATCCAGCAAGGTCACTGCACCATGGAGCGCAAGGAGAACAGAACTCATTTCTCACTCCATTATTGCTGTAAGGCCACAAGGTTAAACAATTGATGAAAAACCTGTGCGAGTTGTTTTCCCCTTTCCCTTGCAGCCCCTCATGCATTGGTGAATTCTTCATCCTCGAACCGGGCAGCATTTGGCTGATGTTTATTACATCTTGGGGAGGTAATAAATTGGCAGCATCATACAAGATGCATCAGCATGACCGCAGCTCTCTCACGACAGCTATGAAGAAGGGAGAAATGGAGTAAGAAAGCTGCTGATAACTTCTGTGGAAGAGCCACTAAGCAAAGAAACCTGGTGAAATCATACTGCAATTCATCTCTGATTAGGATTACAGCACAAAGAGGCTCCAATACTGGAAAGCATTTAAGCACACCTTCACTGTATACAACTATGGCTCCTGAAGGCACTGGACCAAGTCACATCCCTGGGAAAAGGGGCTCCATTGTATTTGCAGAGGGAAGAGCTGAGCCCTTCTCCACTATCCATCTCAGAAACGCGTCAAAAATGCTCATAAACAGCTCACCTCAAGCCAAGCAAACAGCAGGTACGGCCTGGAGCAGCACTGACACTTCCTAACAGCAGCTCCTCCAAGGTTTCTGGCTGGATTTTTGCCCCTGACATGTTGTGGGCAAAGGAAACAACCCAAGCACTGGTGTGCACACCCAACCCCTTCTCATCACTAGCTCTGCAGGGGCTCTGCATTATTAAACAGAATTCAAAGGTTTCTTAATCATTACTTATTACTATGGTAACACCAGGCAGGGAAACAGGACCAAGCAAGGTCCTGCACATGGGCTGGGGAGAGAGCTCCTACCACCATGTGCCTCAGAGCTGAAGAGGCTGGCCAGTAAGCCAGGGGAGGTGAACAGAGGTGATCCAGCCAAGGGCTTTCCCCACTCATTAGCAGCTCCACTGCTAATGCAAAACACAGGGGAGAAGGCAGCTTTGATAAGGAATTTTGATTGCAAGTAAACCACATAGCAAAGAAGGTCACCTATTTAAAGTACAGGTATAGGAGCACAAGCTATAACCAAAGTGAGATGCGCGAGCATGTGAAACAGGAATGGTCCCTCAGTAACCACTCACATTTAAGATCTCACCTTGCAATAAATGGAAAGCTTCTTGTTCCCAATATGAAGGAGAAGTAAGTTATCCCAAACTACACACCACAGCAGCTGACACCCCATTTCCCCACATGGACAACCCTTTAAAGCTTCACCTTGGGTAGGGTAACCTCCCCAGGATGCACACTTGTGTCAGCACAGAAGTCCATCTACTAGTGCTATTTCTGTGCTTGGTTTTACACCACAGCTCCCAAGCAGCACTTGTTGCATTATAGGAGTGGAGGGAAGGGAGAATAAAAATCCTTTTATATCATTACAAGAAAATAATTAGGTAATTAGTGAGTAGGTAAAGTAGAACATATAGGAAAGGGCTGCTACTATCACTCCTTGAAGCATCTTGTGTGTATTATTGCGAAGTGAGGTATTTGTGCCAGGCAAACTCAAATGGACTGTAGTGTCAGGACATAAATTACCCTGTCATGAGCACTCAGTACAGAGGAACAGCAGCAGAGATGTTCAGTGTTTAAACAAATTTTGTTAGCCAGCTTTTCCTCTCTCCAGCCTCCTGCCCCTATTTTTTAATCTGCTGCTGTGGGATAGGAAGGAGAAGGGAGGACGATGTGGTTGGGAGCTCACCCCGGCCACAGGGGACACAGCCTGGGCACATGCAAGTTCCAAAGGCAGTGGGAAGCCCCTGTGTCAGATCTGGCCAGGATCATTCAGAGGTTTCAAAGCAGTTGGGAATGCAGCAGAGCTGTTCATACAAGCTCACACTGCTCTGGACAAGCCTCCTTCACTACATAATCTCATTGATCTCACAAGTCACACTGACCCACAGGACCAAAGGGCTCTGAGCAACACATTCTCCCATCCCATCACAAAGTGAAAGTGTTAAATACAAACACCTCTTCATCACCACTGCAGTCTAAGTCTGCATTCTTTTACTGGGTTGCATATTAAGTAGTTCCCAAGTGCAGATACACATTTATTACAGAAGCTGTGCCCTAAAACATTCCAAGCTACCCACTGGAACTTATTCACAGGTTCTGTCATAGGGAGACTAGTTTAATGGTGCAAGAAATGTATATGAAAAGCTGTATACATTCTGCTTCACTGGTGATAGAGATATTATGGTCCATTAAGTAAGTAAATTAATTTAGTGTATGTGAAGGAAGACAGAAGGAAAGGAGAATTGCCCTTGTGAAACTCAGTATCCCAGGATCAAGCTCCTCTTTTCTTACCTATTACCACTGTACAGCTTCTAAGAGTTTTCCTGAGTACACATGTCAGAAGGCTCTGGGAAGGATGGGACAGCACCTCTCCTCCCTCAAGCCTGAATGGCTAAATAGCTTTTCTTCCTTGCACATCTGGCACCCACCCCAACATGATTAAATGCAGAGACTTCATCCCAAAAAGACAACAAATGTTACATTCCTCACTGCTACTTTGCCATCAGAACACATGGTTTCTTCTCAGGCTCTAAGCACGCAGGGATTATCTCTATCTGCCTTGGACCTTCATTTTGGAGATTGTTCACTTCCTTCAACTATTTCTCACTATCTTCAAAGCACATTTAGACATCAAGAACCCTTATCCAACAGCTCTGTCAGAAGTGGAGCTTCAACAGTCCCAAGCCAGAAAGAACATCTGTGGATTGCAATCCAAACCATAGAAGACATGAAGACTAAGCACGGGTTTCAGTTTCCCCTTGCCTTGGACATCACCTCCTAAGACCCACTCTGATTATCCAGATATTCTTGTGGACAGCATCACTCATTCTTAAACCTGAAGCACGGCATCAGTGTAAGACTCCCCAGGAACAGTGCCAAAATCTCCTTGCCACAGGTACGGCAATACCTGGCTCTGTTCAGAGCAGCATGAAGATGCGCTATTGCTGTATTTTAGGTACCCCTTCATTCTCACAGGGATCATTACCAGAGAAATTCAGAGGCACTGAAGAGGACAGCGCTGCCGGCAGCTCCTGTAAGCAGTGCTCTTGGTCTTCCTTGGTACCTCTGGAACAAGATCTAATTTCCAAGCAACACAGAGAGGGCAAAAAGCAGCAACTTTTAAACAAACCCTGAGTGGTGACTGTGTTGCCTTTGGCATTTCCTAGACCTAGTCTCACTCAGTTACCAACACCAGCACTTTGAGCAGGGAACAGGATGACAACCTGTGGCTTTGCATAAGAAAACCATTTACTTGAGCAGTGGGAAGGGCATCTCTTTAGGAAACCAGATAACCCAGAAACTAGTGCTAATAAGTTATTGACTTTCCTACAGTCCTTCCAGTACCAGCTGATGGCTTCCAGTAATCACTTTGCTTCCATATTCCCAAAGTCCAGCTGTGTCTCTTGGAACAGCTCATTTATGGCAGTCTGTGATAACGTGATGTTTTAGCAATGTCAGCGAGATATAAAAATCCTCCGATTTACTACCCCTTGCTTCCAGTGCATGCAAAGGGAAAGAAGCCCATAAAAGCATCTCATTCACATTTAGGTGAACATGACTCCTCTTTCTTGTCCTCCCTGCGTTTCTATCAAGTTGCCTGCCAAGCAGAGGAACCACAAAGCCTTCCTTCTCCATTAGAACCGTTTCTATTTTGGAATGCTGTGCCAGGAAGCGCAGATGAAGTACAGACCCAGCACAGATGCAGCAGGCAGGATGCAAGCCTGAAATGTTATTTGTGCTCCCGTGTCTGACACCAACCTGCTCTTTGTCCTGGTCAAGTAACAAAACTGTTTGTGATTCTGAGCACAGCATAGCCCTACATGACAGCTGGAGCTGATACAGCACAGAGGCTTTAAACCTATGTTTAGGTGAGCACAGCTGGCAGGTTAGCATTTGGAAGTATTGGTCTTAAGATTTACCTGAGCGATACTGAGGGCAGTCATCCAAGCTGCACTCCATGTTAGCAGAGCAACTATGAGCAGATGAGATTCCAGCAGTGGTTTTTCCAGTTCCAGCAACTGCCCTGCAGACTGCAAGTGCTCTGGGACCTGAAGCCTTGTGCTGTGTTTCCAGAGCACCTGGAATGTCATTACATGTTGATCCAAGGAGGGCTTCCAGGCACATCAGATGCTAATTAAAAAGATGAGCACACCAGACCTTCAGGTCTATAAATCAACATCCCCTGCTACTTCTACACAGTCATTTACACCAGCTGAGCATCTATTCCTTACTATGCCTCGTGACTCTTCTAACACCAGACTGACCTGCTCACAGGTAACCCAAACCCCCCCACACCCACTGTACCCTTTAAACCTAGTTCTGCTGGCATGGCTAGTGGAAAGCAGACCAAGCACTCCTGGGACTACTGGCACTAGCGCTGTATTAGTGGCACTTGCAAAGCACCCACGTAACGTGGGAAAGGCAGGAAAGGTTTTAGAAGCACCAGAGGTTCAGAGAACATGTCTCAACGTAATACCTGCCCTGATTCACTTCACATTCATCTCCACCCAGTGAGTTCCAGTGTCTTTCTGCCTTTGTCATGGCTGATTTAGGAAAACAGAAGGACTTGTACATCAGTGCTTTCAATAAATAATGCCTAAATAATCAAAACTGGGCACTTTTGCCCTTAAAAGCTCAACATTTGCTAGAGCAGCAAAGAAACTTTTTTCACACGATAACAGTAGGGAAGAGGGAGGCAGGGAAGACTTCTTGGGGTTGGAAGGGGAAGGAGGGAAGAATAATGTTTTCCCCTTAACTGAAGCAGCTTTGAGTGCAAAGCTAAAACACTGCACGGATTCCAGGGGGATCAGATCCTGCCAAAGGTTCATATTTCTCAGCTGAGCTTTCAAAGGTTAGGGCAGCGCATTTGCTAGGAGAGAGAACGACAACGTTGTCCTTCAGACTAAAATAACAGGGCTGAGCATATTTCCATTCAAACAAGAGCAGAATTTGTAGGATAAAGGGTAAGTGGGTGCGGATGTGTGCATTGGAGGAGAAGCAGAATACAAAGTCCACAGAACATCACCACAAGAATCACAGAAGATATTCTGTGCCCCAGGGAGACGTACTCAGGAGCTGGGCATTGTTTAACCTGCTGGGCTGAGGGGAAACAAAAAGCTACAGCAGGGAAAGCTGTACCTGGTTATGAGACATGGTAACTACAGGATGGTCCAGGGGAAGGGGGTTCAAAGTATGGTAGACAAGAAGCTGGAGGAGGAAGAACCGAGCTACCAGAACCCTCAGCTCACTCTATCCCAGTGAGCACAGCAGGGGAGAAATCAATAACCCAAGCAAGAAACTGTAATAACAACTGACATTTATACAGCAGCAGATACCCAGGTGTCCCCAAACACTTGACAGATATTACAAGCTGAACTGATTTATAAGGAGGGGATCTGGCTCCTTGCAGAACATCGATTCCCACACCGAAGTAAAGGAACTCCTGTGGATTTTGTGGCAACTTTTGCCCATCACTCCATTTCAGGGACAAATGTCCAAGTGCTCTGACCTTCCATATCTCCCACAGTTTAATGTAGGAATTCCCTCCCCCATGGACAAGGCATCTCACGTGCAGGGGCAACAAATGTTTGCTTCGTATGGCTGGACAAAAAGCATCCCAATATTATTAGGGCAGACTCAAGCATCTCCATGGTGCTCTGCTCGCCTTTCAATCTCCTCAGCCCTTCACATCAGGAGTCCAAGTTACATAGCACTCTGCTTTATATTAGACAGGAAACTATTTCAAGCAGCCCCCAGCCATGGATTTGCCTTTGACATGGATGCTCAGCAGAGGCAAAATTACATTTCGAACACGGTGTTTCTTTGTCTTTGCCTCGGCCTCACATTTCTTTTACAAAGAGGAAAAACAAAATTGGGAGAGGATATAAAAATGATATTTAAAGGCCCCATATACAAAAAACCCCACTACAACAAACCAGTCTTCTAGCTAACAAGGACAACAGAGGTCCAGTGGCACTAACAACTTGAGGATCCCAAAGTCCAAATAGGTCCAGCAGCAACAAGGAAGTGCTACAAACTAATGTAGAAAGATCTGAGTAGTGAGACAGAATTGGGCTCAACATCAAGAAGAAAGAGCTGCTACTAAGGGTACACAGCCTGCTTCACATCTCGACTCCTCAAGGGCCAATTCCCCCACTTCAGAACAGAAAGTTATTATAGGAGCTCACAGAAGGCAGAGCCACTGTACCTCACACATAGGAAGAGACTTTCACATCCAACATACGGAGTCCCAAGCCTCTAAAACATTGCACCATATCCTTCTTTCCCCTTGCACTACAGGCACTGTTTTGGAGAGGGACTTCAAATTAGTGTCTAACATAGAAACACTCCATTTCTACTTTTCCTTCACATCTTGGAGCAGAGGCAACTGTTTGGTTCTAACAACAATGCAAACATATGGGGATATCATTGTTATTAATAAAAAAAAATCCTTGAATTTTTCATGTGGTTTTCATCTTATGTTTTCCTCCGCAGGGCATCCTCTACACAGCACACAAGGAGTGTAGGAGGCAGCAAATGATGCTGGTGCAGTGATCCAGCTGGGCTGTGAGTATGAGCACAATCACCGTCTGCACTCAGCAGCAGCCAACTGCCTCATGCAACACAGAGCCCCAGGAAAAGCAGAGATGTCTGCAGCTTCTCCTGCTTTTCCCTTCCCTGAACCCCTAAGTTCGTCTTCCTCTGACCCTTAAGACATTGCACCTTTGTAGCTTAAGTTCATACAACTGATTTCAGCTGATACCAGCTGTGGAATCCTTTCTTTCAGCAGCCATCTGCTGACTTAATCCTTCCTGCAGAGGCAGCTCCTATAGATTGCTGATTTTCAAATTCAATATGCAAAAAAGGTGGAAAGTTCTGTGCAGGGAGACCACAGGAAAAGCAAAGCAAACAGACACACAAGCTTTTTAAAGGGCTTCCTGAATTTCCCCCATTCCCCAATGCCTCAGGCAGTAAACACCTGCCAGTCCGAGAGGCTTTACCAGTCCCTAAATCCCACTTGTTAAAGTTTATTGTTATGGCAAATCTCGTGTGCAAAGGTAAGTTGTTGTAGCAACAGTTTGTCAAGCTTTTAACTTCACAAGTTCCATATTCTCATACCCCCAGACGTGTCACCTCCCATCATGGAGCTGCTCAGTGAGACGTCAGGGGCAAGCAGCCTTCACCAAGGTTATTTCCAGAGCTCCAATAATGCACCAACCTTCCTGTCCTGTTCCCTTCAAGCCCCCAGCCTGCTTCCCTCCAGCATTAGTCATTCACTGCAGACAGTTTTGCATCTTATTTCAAAAGGAACTGACAACACTGTACAAACAAGCCCACTGCCAAACAAACTCCACAGTCTGTGCCACAGACTAAGTGTGGCGTGTCTCTCCTTGGCAGGAGTTAGGATGCAGACTTCAACAGTCTGGATCAAGCTTTCTTTTTCTTATCCATGATGAATTTAGTTTCAGAAGAAAAATACTCATGTACACCTGCCAAAATGCAGGTGTTATTTTGACTGCACCACATTTATGATGATTATTCATCCTCTGGTACCCAAAGGCAGCACCATAGTAGGCAGTGGTCATGTACTTACAAGCAACTGACACAAAGAGGTTATGAACCAGGCAATCCACAAACATCCTAGGAATATAACATATCCAGATGATGGGGAGTTCCTAGCTAGGACCAGTTACTCATGCTAAAATGGCAAAGCTACGCACCTTCCCATCCACTTTATCCATTTTGCCATGCAAAAAAGGCACTAGAAACATCTTACCTTTGGCGGACCTGCTCTATCCCCATGAACCGGGCCTGAAGTATTATAGAGACATTGCACTACACCAAGCACTGACAAACCTGAAGCACTCAAAATCTTTTTAAGGCTCCAACAGAGAGGTTAACAGTCCAAAGTAACACTTGAAGCCAATGCTGCTGTGTGAGCCACAGGAACCACAGCAATTCTTACAATTCTGAAGTGCTACTGACATCACTGCTGTTTTAGCAGCACAAGTGACCTTGTCACAGACCTTACCCTCTCATCTCACATCGATGGAGACAGTAGAAGACAAAGGAGACGCATCACTTCCCAAACATGCGCTCCAACAATCCCTTCTCCAAAGATTTTTCAGCTTACCACACAGTAAGAAATCCACTTGTACAAACCAAGATCCCATTCAGGCAGTACAATTAAAATGACTATTCTGAATAGATTCAAACTTGGCTTTGCCCACTAACTTCAGGCACTTCATTGCCAGTTCTATCTTGTCTTCATTATCTTCACATCTGAGAGGTAGCACCTTTGCAGTATTTCCTGACTTGGATTCAGTGAAAGGTTCAGGTTTAAGGCATTAGTTTTATTGCCTCTAGAAACACATTACTACATTGTCGAGTTAAAAACCATCTGGCATTAAACCCAAAAACCCAGTCAACAAAGGCACACACATTTCAGTCCCCTTACCCCCAGTTCTTCTTATGCAATGAAGAGTTCAGCATCAATCCACAAAGTAAAACAAATGCTATTGCTGAACCCATGACACATAGCCCTCAACATACCTGTTTCTTCTACTATTGTCTTTGTTTAAAAACTGCAGGAAGTTTCTTGTGGAGTTTCCCTCCACCTTCCTTCCTAGGGGAAGGCTCCATAGTTTCTCAATCCCAGATAAACTGCTTCATTACTTTCACAAGGAACAGGTGATCTTCACACCATCACCTGCTCCTGTTTCTCACAGGATCTTATTTCAGCACAAGCACCTTGGGAAAATTACAAACAGGGAATGACAGCAAAGAGAAATAATCTAAATCCAAGGTCAGAAAGACTTTCTTTGCTATAGACCTTGTTGATAACAGAGTAACAGTCTCCTGCTTTGCTAGCAATTCACACAGGTATTAACTATGGGAGGCTTTCTGCCAAGAAAGGAGCTAATGCCAAGTTTCCTAATGCTGCAAACTGTTTAGGTGAAAGCCCAGGAAGCAGGAGGTTCACTGCAACCTAGTATTCCTTGTCAATCTGGCTTCTGACATGCCAGCTCCTCGCCCTGTCCAGTGCATGAAGGGAGCCCATGAAGACTGCACTAGCACAGAACTATCTTGTGGTCCTTCCTGAAGTTTTACCCTTACCGTAATTTTTCTGTGGAATTGTACTAGGAAGGAAAATCCCTGTTCCACAGTTCTTAGCCACTTATTGTGTGTTCAACCAACTTTTAATCACAATATCATACAGCTTGCAGCCAAACACCTTAAAATAGCTTCAGCTTTCTATAGCTCTGCTGTTACCACTGTCAACCAAATTTATAACCTCAAATAACTAAATCAGGTCACTCTGACAAAAACCATTTTCCATGGAACTGCATGGACTGTCATTCACTGGATTCAACATGGGAAAGGTACAAAGTCTCAGTGTGATTTAGAGAGAAGCAAGCTGGGATCAGGCATTAAACAATCCAGAGTAATGTTTCCCAGGAAAATGGCAGCAGATCGGGAAATTGAATCTCTGTTCTGTTCTGCCCGGCTTAGCGCTTTAGCAGCAGTATCTCTGACCTTCCCAGGCACTCATCCCTAGCTGTATTTTAAAGCAATCATGTTTTAAGACCATATCTACAGTGCAAGATCAGTCTGTTTTCTTGCGTGTTGTAACTATAACATAACACGCGCATGATACAGTGAAATGGTAGCTCTGTTGTACATCTGTCTAACTACAAACCAGACACTGTTTACCCACTACAGCCAGACTTCATTCTACACCAGTCCACAAGTCAAAACCCCCAGTACAGAGAAAACAGAAATGGTCCTGCGCAAAATACCTCCCACAGAGTTTGATACTGCTGGAGTGACAACAGGAGCAGCCCACTATGGAAAGCACAGGGAAATGAGAAACAGAGCTCTCTAGTTTCCAAAACTGAATTAAATTCCCATCCATCTTAATACTAATCTCCTTACAGTAGGAAATGTTATTTGCCACGGAGCCATGTAACACATTCAGAAGTACAGATGTTTGCTGCTGCTTAAAGCCATCACAAGATCAACAGAGGACTTGGGCAGGTCTCAATGAGGCTTCCGTTGGGCAGTCAAGGCCTGGGGAAGCTTGTAAAGTACAACTGGTAACTGCTGTTGCCTGGTAATTCCAGTCTGCAGAGGAATGCCACCAGAAGTAGCCATACAAGCACACAGGCACCTTTTGTTTCACAAGCATCTTTACAGCTCATTCAGCTGTAGCCTCCAACAGGCATGTGCTCTCTGCACAACAGACCAGAACTGGAACACAGGCTCTGACTTCAGATCTTCCCATTGTTTCTTTCCCTGCTGTTTAATCTTCCCTAGGTCCACGCTATATTTCTCTCCTGCAAACACCCAATTTGGATCGCATCAGGAGGCACTAACAAAGTGCTTCACGGTTGTGTCAGCACAGTGACAGAAGGCTTTCTCATTCAGGTTTATCCAGCTGGAAATGGAAGTAATTGATGTGAATTTGAAAAATATATGATTTGGAAGAAGGGGGTAACGGAAGCTTTCCCCCAGCATCGCTGTTCCACCCAGCTTGTACCTCAGTCAATCACACAGGGCTGGTTAATCAGCAGCTCTATTACCACTTTCCTTTCCTGCATTTACTTTGGGCACAAGAGCCACCAGGAAGGAATCTGAAATGAGAGCAAGGTGTAAATAGGCACATGCTGCAGTTCCTTGTTTGTCACTGGTACATGAAAATGAAGCTGCAGCAAAGGGAACACAAAATATTCAGTTAGAACAGTGGATGGTGACCGCTTGTCTGAGCGTGGCTCTTGTTTGAGCAGGGGAGGACTGGAATGAGTTACATGCTCCCTCTCCCTAGTTCACAGCCTCCTTGTGTAAGTCAGAACTTCGTTTATAAAGGCAGGAGCAGCAGGGAAGATGGATGTGCAAGGGGCACCTCTGCTTAGGAGTGGGAACTCCTAAGGAGAGCCAAGATGCACTACTACATGTTGATCCTCAGAGCCCGAAGCATGGTATCCAGCCCATAGCTGCAAATGTGTTATGTTACACTCAGAAGACGGTAACAAGAAATCAGGGTACAGGCTTGGGCTGCACAGGGGTCTTGCTATTCCTTCCCAGGTCAAAACCTGATCCTGAGCCACAGTACTAAAGCAGAGACCATTTGCTCAAGACATGCAAGTGCCTGAACACACAGGTTAACATTCTCACACATCCTTCACACAGTCTTCCACCATCTCACTAAAAACTGAATTACCCCGAGCAACCGCCATTCCTTGCACCAGAATAACAGCATGTCTACCCCTGCTCAATTATGCAGTGCTACAGGAGCACAAAGCATCCAAAAACATAATTTGAAGCCATTATTATTTATATTGTGGCAGAAACCTCAGAGTCCAAATGTAACAGGAATGGCACATACTTCATTTCAATTATGCACTGTAACAAGGAGATCAGCCCAAGGCTGCCGGGAGCCAAACTTGGCAACTGCATGAAAAAACACAACTAAAACGTATCAGAGGTTCAGTCAAGTGAAGCCCAGCATCGCTGCTACCCAGAGACCTGACTGGGTAAACATGACTATCTGAACATTGCTTCTTAAGCAGAACACATGCAATCATCTGATGCAAACAGCAAGAGCTTCACCTTGCAACGATCTCCAAGCTGTAAAAGTTTTCCATTTAAAAACTAGAAAGACTGACACAAGCAGCAGATGAAAAATAAATCCTGCCCTCTCCTCTTGTTACAGCTACTCCACCTACCCCAAGTCACTGGGATTTTCCCTTCAGGTCCCCTCCCAGCTTTGTTATTTCTGTGGCTCACTTCTCATTCCAAGCAAAAGCAAAGCCACCTGGAATACCAGAACTCGCTTACTTAACAGCAGAAGCATGGATTGGCACCTCTTAGAAACACTGTCAAAGAGAACCCTTTGTGACTCATCTGTAAGGGTCCCAGGAAGCTTCCTCGACTGAAATGTAACTTTCCCCCATTTACATTCCACAGAGGAACAAAAAGCAAACAACTCCTACAGAGACCTTCCCATTTATTATCCCCTCCTCTAGCAGCGTGCACTGGGGACTGCCGTGAATCAGGAAGAACTTCCTACCTTTGCTACCCAAACGCAGGCACTGGCCACTGCACAAGAGACCAAATGGGGCAGCAGCTCTGCTCTGGTACTAGCATCTCCTTTGGGAAGATGTCGGTGCTCCTAAGAGTCCGTAACTGACATGCAGGTCTTTGAGGAGGTCTTGCCTAGTGACTGCAGCACCAGTCATCCAGAGCTCAGCTCCAACTTCCTCCCCCACATGGCTTTTGTGAGCTTGCTGTTTACAGCTTAAAGTTATTGACATCATAAATGTTGACTCACTAGGCTGAAACTGACAGAAAAGATCCCTGCTTTGCGTGTGGCTCCCTCCTTTGTGGCATACCTCTTTCCTCCTGCCTTGGTTGCGTACCTCATTCAGCTTACGTGACACATTTAAGCCTCAGAGGGATGAAAGCTATGGCAACAGGAGTTGTGCATCTAATCCCCAATGCAGAGTGCTAAAAACGTACCATGCAGCATCACATTTCCTATTCACAAGATTGTTCATGTTTTCATTCATGTAAAACTCGAGAGAGAAGTTACAGAAATTCTGTATAAGAAGAATTCAGAGCAGCAAGTCCCACGTGGGGCCAGGGCACTGGGTTTATAAAGCTGAAGCAGGTTTATGGGGGCAGACAGAAACAGGGCTCACGCCTGGAAGCATGACAAGAAGCAGTATAGCCAGGAGAAACACCTGGGAACTGTTAAAGACTTGATTACATTGCACTTTTGCTCTAGGTTGCTATTTGTACTCATGTACATAGGGTGATAATTCAATATCCCACAGCTGGACAACACTCCTTAAGCACTAACCTGCTTCAGCTGCTGTCGCCTGCTAGCCACCACCTGAACCAGCACCCTCAGGTCACAGTGCCACAGGCTGGGACTAAGGCACCCTCGCTCCAGAGCTCACACACAATGTCTCCCATGCAGGCCACACCAGAGACCTTGCTGGGCTCAGAGATGGCCCCTGCACAGCACCTCACCACTACCACCACCAGGAAAAACTCCACAGAGCATTTGTATTTTATGCAATGCCTCTCTTCTCTCTGCTTGTGAAAAGCCAAGGGGGGGGGCAGACCCCCTCCCTGCCTTTGCACAAAGCCAGGGCAGCCAGAGCACTGGCTTTGTGCAAGCATCCTATAGGAGACTGCACAGCCCTGCCCAGCAAAGGCACAGCAGAGTCAGGCAACAACAGGAACCGGTTCTCACCAGGGTCTGCACACTCCTGCCCAGCAAAACCCCATGAGTTAGACAAGCACTTCGAAACACCTAACGTTACATGCATAGCAAAATTAAAAAGCCATAAGCATGCTCATTCAGCTCTGCACTGAGAATTAAGACATGATTCACAGCTTCGTATCCGTGGGCTGAACACCGGCTGCTTATGAATGAGTATTCTTGCAGCCTAAAGGCTGTACAAGGCCCACTCTAGGATAAGCTTCTATGCACAGACCACGAGTAGGCACAGCAGAGAGCGCAACACACACCTGAACCCCAGAAGCAGGTACCAGAAGGCACACAGACTTACCCCGTCTCCGTGGGAAGGGGGTTCTTGAGGGGGATGCAGTTGACTCAGGAGAGCACAGCCAGGGCCCTGGTACCTGCAGACAATGAGCACAGGGAGCCATGGCTGAGCTGCGAGGCTGCCCCCTCAGAGACATCCCTGATCCCATCTCCAGGCATAAGGGCTTTAGTGCAAGCAAGGTAAGAGCAGAGTGGTGTGGGCTGGGGTTAAATTTGGGTGCGTTCAGGTGCCAACCCCTTTGTAATCAGACACAGGTGCCAGTGGGGGCCATTAAGGAGGTGATCAGTGAATACATAAGAGCTTTTAAGGAAAGACAAAGGCATTACAGTTGCTGCGCGGGCTTGGGGCAGTCACCGCAGCTGCGGCCATGCGGGGGACAGGAGGAGCTGGGCAGTGATGGGGCTGCGAGGGGCGCTGTGTCTGGAATGTTCTGCGCGGTGAGGAGGCAGCGAGGGGCGCTGAGAGCTGTGCGGAGACATCTGGGGGAGCGCAACTGAGGCTGAGAGGTGCGGTTTAAGCTTTGCTTTCGTTTTGAGGGAGCCCCCGCCGGGCCCTGGGGGGTGCGGGTTGTGGGGGCCATGGCTTCCCACGGTGTCTAATGCGAGTAGGCTGCTGGCTTCTTCGAGGCTGCGGCTCCTATGGGGAGGACAGGAGTAGTTTACATGGTGCGTGCTCACCTGCCTGAGGGGAGGCTGAGAGGAGCTCTGAGGCAGAAGCTCTTCCCTGTGAGGGTGCTGAGGCGCTGGCACAGGGTGCCCAGAGAAGCTGTGGCTGCCCCATCCCTGGCGGTGCTCAAGGCCAGGTTGGACACAGGGGCTTGGAGCAAGCTGCTCCAGTGGAAGGTGTCCCTGCCCATGGCAGGGGTTGGAGCTGGATGAGCTTTAAGGTCCCTTCAGCCCAAACCAGTCTGGGATTTGATGATTTTGGAGCCATGGGTGGCTGCTTTGGAGGGTGTGTTGCTGGGTTTACCAGGCACACATCCCTGGCAAGTCTGCTGGGAGGCATTTCTGTCTCTGCAATTCTGGAACAGGGCCAGGGATGCTTCACTGGAGTCAATCACAGGGTTGTTAGTATGCATGCACCATGGCAGCCTCTCCAAACATGCACCCCAAGTGTTAATAAGCAAAGTAAACAGCACAAGCCTCCACGCTGAGCTGCTGCAGCTCTTAATAGCCAAAACCTGCCAGAGTTAATGTTTGCTGTCTAAACAGTCTGCTGAGTGTGGCTCCTATTCTCTGTCCCCCCAACTGATGAACCAGTGATACTGTTCTTTACTTCCAGCTAATATTCCAGCACTGTTCATTCATCATACTTAGTTTAACTTCATAAATACCATATCCGTTCATTTGTACTGTGAGCTTTTTCTTAGCTTACAGGACAAATGGCTGTCTGTTGGTGGCGAAAGTTAACAAAGAGTTAATGAGTAAGGGCAATAGATTTGTCCCATCTCTTGGGGGAAGTGAAGACAGGCCTTCTAAATACCCCTGGGTGCATAATGGGATTGTTTAGTTTTACTGAGGACATCTTTTCTGAGCTCTGAATGGGAACCACAATCATTCACCATTAAAATTAGCCAGAGGTGTGAGTATTGACCTGGGCTTTACATCAGTGCTGAGTAAACACAACACAGCTGTAACCTCCTCTTAGCTCTTTGAAGTGCTCCATGGCAGTGCAGGGGGCACAGGACAGAAGTGGCTGTGCAGGTATTTTTTGGTAATAAGCTTTAAATTGGGGTTGGATTTGAAATAACCACCTAGTGTGAAGTCTGCATTTATGATTTTCTGCATTAAGATGTTGCTTGCCTGAATTCCAGTTCAGACTGGAGACCTGCGAGAGAAGGAAAGTTGTTCCACTTTAAGTGAGAAGTAAAGCTAGCAGTGCGGTTTGGCTTACTCTGGTGGAGGCCTGGGGGGAAAGGTGTGAGTATCTGAAAGAATCCCTGATGAGCATCTCAGTTTGCATAGAAACATGCAAATAAGATGGGTTTTGAAGCCATATGGAGAATCTCACTTTGTTCAAGCTGCATCTTAATATCTGCTGGTTACCTTTTATGGCTGAAATCAGAGATTACCAGCATTGTTTTTTCAATGTATTTTGAAACCTGTTTTTATTCCAGGGATGACTGTGGTACATTGGATATAGCATTGCAGATCTATGTGAAAGTTTTCAATAGAACTGGTGTAAGGTAGAAACACATTCCAGTGAAGATCATAATGGCATCTTTAGAGAAAGCTGGGACATCTAATTAATCTGTGAACAGAACTCAGACCTGGGGGGGGAAGCACAGGCACATTTCCCAGGTGCTTAAGGATGGAATGGTTAAGGTGAGTGGTGAGGGACAAAGCTCTCATCCTGAAGTGGTCCCTGTTGCAAAGCTGAACTGGGCTGTAAGCAGTTGCTGGAGGTTGTGGAATGGTTCCTTGCAGGAGTATTTTGTCCTTGGCTGGCCCTTAGTCTTTGGGACAGGAAAACTAAATTTTACTTATGCAGCATGCTGATAAGCTTTGAACTAGCTCTGTGCTACAGTTTGACGTGTGTCAGCATTTGGCTGGGTGTGGCAGCAAGACTCTTGTGGGTATTGCAAAGCAAGGTACTCTACACTGCATGTATGAGAAGAGCTCTGTGCGGGCTTTCAGAATAGCCGGGAATTGGTTTGGTTAGTTTACCTGTGTAGGTGAGCCCCGAACTGCACAGTGTGCTTCCCGCTCATGGCAGGGAAGTGCTGTCTAATTCTGACTGTAGCAGGTTTGCAGCTTGCACACACTGTGCAGCCCCTCTCCTGAATTTTCAGGGGATGAGACTGTTCTTCCCCTACCAGAGCTGCTTGAACCTCTTCTAGATGTAGTCTGTCCTTGTGACTGAGGTGTTTGTGGCTTTACAGACCTGGCAGTGCATGTGTTGGCAACAAAAATGCTAAATACACAGAAGTGTGTCTTCTTTCTGGTATGTGTTGGTCCTGGGAGAATCCATCCAAGGAAGCTTCATTAATCAAGAGAACCCCCAAACAGTCTGAAGATTATTTTAATGGGATGGTTATAGCTAATGTAACAAGACATAGTCAACCCAGAAAATATGAACTAAATCCAGACATGGGAATTAAATGAGAGTATATGAGGTAGCTTAATTATTTACCTAACTCTGTGCTTTAGATGTACCTGGGGGCTCTCGCTGTTTCCCCATAAGCAAAGAGCAGCTTTGAGTCTGCATAGCATTTAATTTAATTTGAGTGAAACATGAATAAATATAGCAACAGAAGTAAAATCTTCATTAGAGAGCAGGTGTGCTGATCTCCTCTTTAACACGCCACATTAATTTGGCCTGCAGCAATTGCAGCTGCCCCCACTGAAGTGGAGAACCTTGAAAATAAAGGTACAAGAGCAGGAAGGCAGTCTCTGTGGAGGTATTTCCCATTGGCATTTCGGAGTGTGCTTTGGTTATTTAGATGCAGCTTTCATTTTAAAGGGGTTGCCAAACAGTTGTACTGGGGCTACTTCAAAGCAATACTCTGAAAAGAAAGCTGCTTTCTTCTTGTGTCCCAGGGGAGGTAGTGGAGAGGCTGTTCAGACAGAGAACACAATCCGCAGCTGAATGTCTCCTCCCTTGTCTGCTGTTGGGCACTGCTGTGATACAGGATGGTTTCTATTTGATGTTGGGAATCTCTGAGCAAATTCAGCTTAGGAATCCTCAGTCCACCCATAACCTCTGTTGTGGGGTAGTCCCATTCATTGACTCTTATGAGGACATGGTCCAACACTGTAGCCCCTGGTTCTGATTTTCAGCAAGTGTAAATCGGTAGGAGACTCCAGAAGTACTGAAGTGCTGGTGTGGAGGGAAGCAGGATCTGTTGGGCTTGAAGGAAGAAGGATAATGGAGGATAGTGTCTTTTGGTAGTAACCAGAACTGCTGGCCAAGTTCTTGTTGGAATCTGGGAATGCAGGTCACTGCAGGTATTTTAAGAAACCTTTTCCTGTTCCAAGGTAACTTCTTTAAGCTGAAATTTTGCACTGGGAAGACGTGGTGCTTTTGGCTTTGCTCTTCCTGACCATGTCTGTTATCAGTGGAAAAGGTACTTTTCTTTCTCTGTTCCAAGTTTTCCTTACATTCTAACTCTTGGGATAGAGGTTTTTTTTTTTTTTCCTAAAAAGCATTATTCTGGCTGACAATACAGAAGGGCTCTTGCAATTAGGGTGATAACATGCCATGAAAAGGAGTTTCTTAGGAAGCACAAAGGGTGGGAGAATCACTCCTGCTTGAGCAGAGAAGAGGAGGGTTATTGGGAAAGGGGTGAGCTTTGTTTACAGGCTCCTGAGCAAAGGTGATAGACACAAGCAATGGAAAGTTCAGCAATGATAAACTTGTTAAAAGTTGCCCTTCACTGCTTACAGGCATCATTTTAATTTAAATGTAATAAAAACCTAAAAGGGAAAATTAAGCTGTGGAAAGCAGTTAAAAAGCCTGTCTGAAGACATCTGCAAAATGGTTTTATTCCAAGCAAATATAAGAAAACTATTTGGGTTTTTTATTGTCAAACAATAATACAGCCTCCATTTATACAATGCCTTTTACAGCCAAATCTTTTTCATATATTACTTCCAAAACAACACAAAAGTTGATTTATTTTTAAACCCTGTCCTCATAACCCTTTTCTTCCCAGCGGCACAGCATCTCTTCACCATGGCAGTGAGCTACTGAGGGCTGAGCACAAGGTTCTGCAAGTGGGAAGCCTGTCTGGCTGGGTCAAAGAAAAGCAGGGACTCTGCTTTTGCACATCAGCCTGTACCCTTGGTGCTGAGCCCAGTGGCAGTGCTCTGACATGAAACCATTTACGGTGTGGGGCTCATGGCAACACGGGTTAGTCTGAGAGTCGAAGGAGGCTTGTTCTGCCCAGGGTACCCTTTATCTCGGTTGGTGTGTTTTGTTCTTTCTCTAGGCAGTCACTTTCCCAGCTGCTTGGTAGACTTTTTCCCAGACCATGTTATGTCCAGATGCCAGTAGACATGCTCCCTGCATTCACAACTCTTTTTGCAGTCATTTTAGCATAGGCAGATCCCTGGGATTCCACTTCACTTGACTTCCCTAGCGGGCCTGAACATGATCTGCTTGCTTCTCTTGCAGTATAAAAACAGAGGTGTCTGTTTTCCATAGCATATCCTCTAAAAATCCCACTGCTCTCCTTAGAGGATAAAGAATACTTTCACTGTGACAGGGGTCACATAGACACAACCCTGTCAGATCTCAGGATCTGACAACATGTGGAAAGGTTAGTCAGCATAATCCATAGATCATTGGGCTTGGGGGAATTGAGGCATGTGAGGTCTCAGCTGTGTATGGGTAAATCCCTTTGACCTCAGCTGCAGATGTGAGGCCATAGTCACAGCTGTGCACAAGGTAAAGGATTTTGTGTAGCTACTCTAATGAAGTGGATTTTTCTCTCTTCCTCTTTGATGGGAGGTCAGAGCACTGCAATAAGGAGGTTGATTTGTCCTTGTTTATTCTGCCTACCTTGACTTCCTGCTCAAATTTAGGAATATGAATGGGTAAGAAGGCTCTTGATGTGGGAAGGAGCAAAAGCCGCGGAAGGCTCAGGTGGGAGTTGGAGGCAAAGTGGGACAGTTCAGTGTAGTTATGGTAGTGGCTTTGGAGAGTCTGATCTTAGTTGGGCTCTTGCTGTGCTAGGTGGTCTTCAGCGAGAGTCAAGCCTGACTTATCGAATGGCATTGGGGGACTGGATCAGAGTCACTCAGGAAGCTTTGTGGTATCTGTGATGCCCAGAACATCAGGACAAACATCATTCTGGTTACACATTAGCCTTGCAAACAAATCAGGACAAGAAGGCTGAGATGAGGCTTGCTAGCGCAGTGAGAAACAAACCAGTTGTGACGCAATGTCAGAGCATCCAGAGGAAGAGTTAGCCCTGAACAACTAATTTCAGCCTTGAGGCTCTAGCAGGTAGCCAGTTGCTCTCATGTACCTGTTTTAATCCCTTAGGTATCTGCTGCCTGATGTCAGGAAAGCAAACCAATGGCAGAACTGAAAACTGGAAGCCCCAAGAATCGTGATTTTAAGCTGTGTGCTTGAAAGGCAGGAATTGAATCTTTCACTGGGTGAGGAACTTGAAACCTACAGCCGATTAATAACTGCTGTAAAATAGTGCTTTAGTCTAAAAATGCTGACAGAATTTAATGCACCTTATGGGGGGAGATGCAGCTTCATTAAGTTTTGAAGAGTCTAATCCTTGGACAGAGGGCTCTGTGTAAATGTAATATGCAACAGCTACTATTAATGCAAGCTGTTCTAATTTCATGTGGACTGGGGACATGAGGTGCTTTAAAAGAATCACTGTGGTGACACTTCTTTCTGAAGGAGAGATTGGGAACCTGGCTCGTGATGTGGTCGCACAAGGCAGAAGACTTGAAGACCTCTGCCTCCTGGGGTGGATGTGAGACTTGGGCTTCTGAGCCTCTTTCCCTGCTGCTTGGGAGTGATCAGATCACTCCAGCTGTCAGAGTGTGTCTGTATCTTAAGCAGTTATATTAACTGCAGGGACCACAGCCTGTCAGTAACTGCCAGTTGCTTGATGTGCATCAGTTACTAAGTAGTATTAGTTTAATGCGTGAGAGAGTGACTACTGCGCTAGCGCAACGTGCTAGCAGCATGTGCACAGTTCACTTCAGCTGATCAAGCACTACCTCATCCATGATTGTCCACATACAGATTTGTCGTCTGCTGCCCTGATGGCAGTGACAGGGTTCGAGTTATAGCTCTTGTGTGGCTGGCGGTATGTGCCCTGTAGGACAGGATCTTGTGGTACCTCAGACAGCAAGGATGTCATAGCGACTTAAAGCTGCGTAACCTTGTGTTGAACAAGTGTGAAGGACACGAGCTGCTGCTGGCCTGGCTGGGAAGCTGCCTTTCTCCCAGGGCAGCTACCTGTCTGCACTAAGACACAGTGACTGGGATCACCAGGATGTGTCTGTCAGTGCTGGTGTAAACAATGCAAGGGCTTGGGACCCCTCTGGAGAGGAGCTCTTCTGTTGCACCATCGTCGTTAACATCTTTGCTGCTGCAAGGAGCTCTTGTGCTGATTATCGTATGGGCTGCTTCTTATCCTGTGTGTTTACTGAGGGGGGCATTAAGTCAGGTCACTTCAAGCCAGTGTGCTGGCCTGTTTGTCCCAGCTGAGGCTGGCTGCTATGCTGCCTTGCTATGGAGGAAGCTGGCTCTGAATGCATCCTACCCACTGAGCCAGAGCAGAGAGAGATGACACAAACCTCAGGTTTTCCATCCCTGCTGCCTTCTGCAAGTGACACTTGGCAGCTGGCAGCTACTTTGGAAGCTAGAGGAACAGAAAGATTTGGAAGTGGAGAGGTTAGTGATGTGAGCATGGGGTGCTGCTTGGAGCTGCTTGGAGAACAGTGGGAAGTGACAGAACTTCCTAGTGCTCCTCGCTGGGGCTAGGCGGGAGCATATGGGCCTCGCATGCATGGGTTGTCCCTGTCTGTTGTTGGAGTAATTGCTCATCTGGCTAAAAGCCATTCCAATTCAGATGTTGAAAAGGAGCTGCTGGTGACACTTTCCAGGTTTCAGTCCTCCTCCCTCACCACCTCCTTGCTGTCCTAATTAAATTTAATATTAAACTGGAACATGTAAGACATTGTCATAGAGGTTTAATCTGATGCACATAAGCCGCCTTCTAATTTGTGAGGTCATTAGCAAGACTAAATAAATAGAAATGAGTTTGTGGAGGCTGGAATGTTTGAGGAATTGGCGTTTCAAGGATGGGGCTATTCCTTAAGTGAGCACGTTGTCTGCTGAGTGGGCTTGGCAGCATTTTGTCTAAACCTGGCATTTGAGCAGCATCGCATGTAGTGGTGCCAAATGTGGCAGTTGTACTTGTTTGTGCTCTGGGAGTTTGCAGTGCCAATCCAAGAGCTGGGATCCCCTGTTCTGCTTCCAGCATCATGAGACTTTCCTCTAATGCATATCTGAATTTGCAAACGAAGGCCTTGCTGTATACCTTGTGCTGGCCTGGGGGCTGTGTTGACAGGCATGAAGTTGAAGTTCGGTTTCAGGTGTGTCTGGGGTCACTAGATAGTTAAACAGGCTGGGCACCAGAAGGTATGATTCTCCCTGGTTCAGGAGAGGCTGAAAGATTTGGCTCTGAGTTTTAATAGGTTTATCTTTCCATATCAGAATCCAGAAGGGATGAAGTACCAAGGTTTTACATTGAGTAGAGGTCATTATTTGTCCTTATGTTGCGGTGAGCATGTGGTGGAGCTGGGCTACAGTGTTCACAGTGTAGTGCTGTAGTATGTGTGAATCCAAAATAACACTGTTTTGGAAAGAAACTCTCCAGGAAGTTGGGTTTTTTTTTCTTCTGAAACCCTTGAATAATAATTCCTGCTGCAAATAAACTCTTATTGGGGTGAATATTTGCTTCACCTGCCCCACGTACTCTGTGTTTCTTGGCCATGTGCTCCACACTGCCACTCAATTTCAGGCAAGGGAAGGTTTTCCGTGAAGGTGGTGTTTTTTAGAAGGCAAAAACTCGAGCAGTAGTTGTGCATTTGCTTGATGAATCTTCTTCCCAGCATATGTTCAATGCTTGGATGAATGAGTTATTTAAGTGTATTTGAAGGTTATGACAGACACCTGTAAACAGACAGATATTGATAAAAATGTCATTTGGAACCAGATACCTGCCTTTCTTGCAATCCAATTACTACTGATGGCGAACAGCCCAGAACTAGCAGCAAAGTGCATTAACCCAAACTGTGAGGGACAGGCTGTTCTTAGAGGAAACATGATCAGGGCCTTATTTACCTCTTGCTTTGATGTAACTCTGGGAGTTAATGGAGTTATTTGTAATTTACACCGGAGCAGACCAGGACTGACTTCAGATATGTATCTATAGGCTTATGGTGGACTTCTGAAAGCACAGTGTACCAGCTAAGTGGTGCTGAGGCCAGTAGCTGAATTCTGTAGTCTTACCTGCTCCTGAATTGTCCTTCTTGAAAGGCTTCCTCCAGACAAGTCAGTTTACCATGGAAGATCCCTTGCTTTTTGCTGCACTGTAAATAGAGAAAACTGCCTATAGCTGCGTGTTCTGCACTTGTATACACATGGAAAGAGCTGTGACTGCACTCTTGATCAGGGGCTGCTTTCGCTGGGTGTAGTCAGACGTAAACAGATGTGGTCATTGACAATTGACTGCTGTTGCCTGCTACCTCTCCAGGATCTCCCCGAAGCTTGTTAAATTGGACTGTTTTCTGCTGTGATTTGAGCTGCATGTGGTGGCTGCGGTGTTTGGGTACACTGGAACTGTTAGTGCTTTTTAATTGGACAGAACTCTCAGATTCCATTTCCTATTACTGTTCTTAACCTCTTGGTATTCTGAGTAAGCTCTCATTCTGGTTGTGTTTCTCCAGGCTGGAGAGTACTATAATATGAATGGAAGCAGTACTGTTGTACAGTTTTCTAGTTAGGCTGAAGTCCAGAATGGCTGGAAATGAAATGATTATTTGGTGGTGGTCTTGGCTTTCGGAGAAGTAAAACCCAAAAGACAAGGTTAATAGAAGGTGCATTTAATCTGGATTGCTCTTATTTCCTGTTCCATAAGCTTGTGTTCCATGCAGGTGCTTGGTTTGTATCTTCATGCTGTCAATAAACCCAGTGCATTTGAGCAGACAGGATTAATGCAGATTTTTAAGGGCTATATATAGAGGTAATTTAGCTATCATCAGTCAGAAGGGTGGGGAGAGATGTGATGGTTATTCATACTGATTGAATATTCTATTGATAGAGATACTTATTAACCCTAAACATGGCTTTCAGGTCTCAAACAAGAAAGGAACCCCTTGAAATTCAGATGGAGGGAGAATTCGAGTGGAGAAATGAGCTGGGAGGGAAGTAGCAGGCAGGCTGATGGGGCAGACCACTGTAGCTGCCTGGGTGGCGCTGGAACGAGTGCTACATAACATGACAAACTGTGATGCTGCAGGAGGGAGGGTAATTGACACCTGCGTGATGGGTTTCTATTGCTGATGGCACAGGTGTTCAGTGTATTTGGAATCTGTTGAACGTCCCTTCCCAAGCAAGGAATGTACTTGCTCAGAGGTAACTTTCTTTTGGTTTATTTTTGTGGGTTTTTTTCCATAGACATGATGGGGAGGGAATGGTCTGTGAGGGAGCGATCTCTGCCTTGCGCACAAGCAAGGTCAGTGTGCTCCTGCTCTGATTGATGGTCATTAGGCTGAGGAGCCATGAGACAGGAGGACTTCAGTCGGGAACCAAATGCTGGTCGCTCACTATCTTTTCATTTCAGTTTCTAAAGACTCTGGCCTGCCCTCTCTGCGCTCTCATTGCATTTCCTGACCAGAGATTTCATTTCAGATAGTGCAGCCAGCACTTCACACTTTTAGGAACATTTATAAAATGGAATTACCAGAAATAATCATGGTAATTAACATACAGAGTTATAAGGAGGAAGATTAATTACAAAGATGCAATTCATCTGCAAAATATAAACCATGAGGAAAGCTTGAATAGGTTCGCAGCAGTGAGGTACGCTTAGAACTGCACCCCCAAGTAATCAGCCTGTGCTGCTGCCCAGCCTGAGCCTCTTGGGGAAAAGGAAGGAAACTGAGGCACTGAGAGGGAAAGTGCGTGATCCGTTATCCAGAAAATAAGGTAGATGGGAATGGGACCTGAAAGACCTGACTGCACCTTGCTCTGAGCAGGGCGCAGAAATCCTTTTCATTATACTGAGTGTTTTCTGCATTAGGGCTTTTAGATGTTGCTCAGGAAATCGGTGGCAGTGCTGAGAAATGAATGTGTCTGCTGGACTCCTGTGTGGTGCCTGCTCAGCAGCCTGCTCCATCATGGCTTTCAGCACTGTGTGTTGGTTTACACTGGCAGAGGAGCTGCCAGTTCAATGTAACAGCCTATTGAATAGCTCCATGTTGTTTCATGAAGGGAGGAGGGTCTGGGAGGTTATGGTAGGCAGCGGAATGCTGCTTATTCCAGGGCAGGGGTTCCTGGTTTATTACAGTGATTGCAGGGGAGGGCTGATTCCTACCACTAATTGCCTTTTTTCCCTTCTGAAGATGCAAGCAGTTACTACGGGCAGTGATTAACACTATAGAAGCAAGGTCAAACCCGAGCACATTACCCACTAAAAGTCACTTTCCCAAAAGTCATGTCAAATTGTTGCCTTAGAGTAGCTTAAAAAAAAAAGAGGCAACTGATGATGAGCTGCTTGAATTATGTAAATGCTCAGGTATCCATGGGTTTGACCTTTTTGCAGATGTAATTTAGCATTCAAGACACTGTCATCTCACTGCCAAAGTCAAATTAGATGCTTGCTACGGCAATTGATAGCTGATAGCCGATCTCCTTCAAGAACAGGCAGTACAGAAAGGCAGGTGATGCTTTGCTACGGCAATGGGAAGCTGCATTTTGAAATACAAAGTGGTTGGAGAGTTTTGGATCCAGTTCAGATGAGCAATATGCTTTTATAAAAACATGCACCTGCTTCTTCAGGTCATTATACCCATTTTATTTATGAACTGCAGTCCTGTGAGATGGCTCTGGGCTCAGCAGCTCTCCAGGATTGTCTCACCTTGGGCTTGCTTCTTTCCAGCAGGATGGCTCTGGGCCAAGCCTGTTCCTAGCCACAGGAGCAGGGGACAGTGACGGCATCGCCATGTTGCCCAGAGCTGCTGTGCTTCCAACTAGCAGTCAGAGATGGAAGGTGTCCTAATGCCAGGGAGAGCTTTCTCTGAGTGATGCCAGGTGTCGTACAGCTCCAGTGCAGGTGCAGAAGTGGTGCGTGTGCCCGAAGCACAGTGACACAGATGAAGCGCTAAGCTCTGCGCAGTCCAAAACTCTCTGCAAACCCCTGATGTCCATAGCATGTGGGTTATGTACCAGCGTAAACCTTGCTGTCTCCATCTGCCAACCCAGTCCCATCCGTGCTAGCAATAAAGAAACAAGCAACCCCCCCTTCTGTTGAGCTGCAAGCTTGGCTGCCTGCCTGAGGTTGCTCCTGTTCCCAGTGTGCCAGGTGGCTGAGCCAATTGCCTTCCCACCAGGTTTGATCCAAATAGCATCACCAGCCTCCCTTCATACTGAATCAGTGTGTGCTGTAGTAAATAGAAATGGCTCTGAAGAAACACCTGCTCTTTCTGGCCCACATTTGGCCACAGCATCTGAAAAAGGCCCCTACCCCTCTGGGGCAGGGGCAGGTATCTCACTTTAACTGTCCTGATTTGGCCCGGTCCGCAGCCCTGCAGAGGCATTTCTGGGTTTGCTGGTATCAACAAGGCTTCCCTGAAGTTGTGGTTGCTTAGTAACATTTCCTGGCTAGGACAGAGCTGTCCCGAGACTTCAGATCCTTTCCTAGCTGAGAGCAGTTCAGATGTTCCTCTGTCTTCATAACGGTAAAGCTCCGCTGCTTGCACAGAAACTCAGGCAGCAGAAGCTGTCTGCGAGCTGCCTGGCTTGCGTGATTGGAGATGTACTGGCTCCTGTTTGTTGGAGGTGTACAAAGGAGAACCAAAATGCACATCTTGAGCAGCAATATTAGTGTTTTCCTGGGAGCCCGTGCCAGTTAGCAAATGACTGTAAAAGAGCAGTGGTGAAATATCAGGCTCTGTGTTTGATGAGGCTCAGAAGAACACTGCAGTCTGCTGTTAGCATTTTTCCTCAGCATTAGCCCAGTAACTTCCCTAAAGTTGCTCTGTTTCCCCAGGAACAATGGAGAGCCAAAGCTGGCTCCAGATCCCTGCCTGTAATTGCTCCTCTGCTGCTGCCAAGAGTGAACTTCTAATCTGGTACAAATTGCTACTGTTGAGTGCTTTCCACCCTGTGCCCTCAGCACAGCTCTTCCTACACTGACCCATGTGTGTTACTACACTAAGTCCTTCTCCCTTTCTGGGGGTGGGGAGGTGCTTTGGCTCTGGCTACCGACCTGGGTTTCTGTACTCTGAATGTGGGTAAGAGCGCTCGCCTGGATCCAGCTGCGCTGCCTTCACTGTTTCGCAGTTCAGATGCAGGGTTTGGGTTTCATGCTTCATTATTCTTTCCTTCCCGGTTGTGTGGCCATCGGTAAAGTGAAAGGTGAGTCGCAGGATGTGTTCCTCCTAGGCGTGCGAAGAGAACAAATACTGAGCATAATTCGAAGCTTGTTTGCCCTGTTTGATGCACTCATAATGTTTGAGTGGCTTTTACAAATGGCTTTCTGCCCCTTTTTGCAGTTCATCTTGCTGCCTATGCAAGAAGTTTTGGGGAGCTGTGTCCCTGTCCTCTGGGACAGGAATCCCTGAGTGGCAATTTTCACATGTTCCCAGAGAGGCATCCCCTGGTGAAGGATTGGGCTTGAAAAGGGAGATGATTGCCACCATAAATCCATGTGTGAATCAGTTTGACTTTGGCAAGAAGACGACTGTCCAGAGTGACACCGTGCAGCCAAGTTGCAGTGTGTCTGATGAGCGTTGTGACAGTCAGTGCTGGTTGAGGGGTCCCGGTTCCTGGGGAGCCTTTCCAGAAAGGCCAGGAAGTCTCCAGCCTGGCAATCTCATAGGAAGGCGCTGCAGAGCTGTGTGGGTCCTGGGTTAATGCTGCTTCACCCACCAGCCACCATTCTTCAGTGGACCAAGAGCCTGGGTACCCTCCCTTGCCCTTGAATCCAGAAGTCTCAAGTCATGTGCTCTTCACAGGTGCTGTGATAATTCCACAGGTGTTCTTGGAATGTGTTAACTTGTCCCGACAAAAGCCTTTAGCCAGCCAGGCCAGACTGTGTCTTCCCCTGTAGCTGTGCCTGCAAAGCAGAGGCAGAATAATTTTGCTCATTTAAAAACAAGCGTTTGGAATCCTCGCTCCCTCCTCTCTGCTCAGATGGTGTGCCCAGCATGGAGAAAGAACATGCTTCTTAGGTCTCGTGGCCACCCTGTGCTCTCCTCTGTGGCAGTGGCTCGGGGTGCCACTAAATCTGTGCTGTGAAGAGCTTGTGCGACTTTAAACCAACCAAGTAAGCACTCGGTGAGTTGGCTTTGCCCTGCTATAGGAGCAGGGATGTAAGTTGCCTCCACAGCCTATGAAGGGTGAGCTCTTGCAAGCTCAGTCTCTGCCCTTTACTTGATGCCACAATAGCGTCCCATCATCTTTAAGCTGTGTTATTACACACTGATGGATTGGCCAGAAGCTAGAACAGATTGCTTTCATCTAGACCCTTCATTCTTCCTCAGCTTTGTCTTCATCAAGCAGCAAGCGTCTCTTGAGTTTGCTTTTTGATGAAAATTCAAGTGTTCATGTTTTAGAGCAAATGAGCAGGTAAAGAGCAGCCTGAAAGCTTCAAATAGCCACGGGAGGCAAATGGTCAATTTGATCCGGAGAAATCCCAGTGTGTGTTGTGCTGGTTATCTTGGTGTCTCTCCAGTGAGGGTGGAGAAACGGAATGGTGTCTGTCAGCCAGACTGTAGGGGTGGTTGTGACTTGAGCATGCTGCGAGTGAAGGTCAAACAAGTGAAGAACAGTTTCAGTTATTTGCACAGTGTCTGTGAGCAGGACCTGAGGGGCCGTTGCCATTCACTCTGCACCTTCCGGTTTGTTCACCTGCTTCTCGTAACTGATGGGAGATATCTACTCATGGAAATACAGCGGGAAAAACTGAAATGTGTGATTCTCCCCCTTCCTTTTAACCCCGGCAGCTCTTGTTAGTGCAGCCTGTGCTGCAGGTCATACTTAACTTTATAACCTTTGTGAGGTTTCAGTGTGCCTTCAGTCCGATAAACTTCTGCTGCAGAGGTTTATTTAGCCTGGACCTCAGCCTGTGCGTGGTCAGACATGCAAAGTGAGTGTCACCATGGGAGTCCATGCAGAACGGGCCCAGCCTGATCATGAAACATGAGTTCTCTCAACGTGCGCTGCCTGTGTGATGCCTCAGCCCTTCTCACAGCTCCTGTGCCCTTTCCCTCTGAGGGATGCTGCGTGGCACTGGTCGGAATTTGGTGCCTCTCTGCATTTGGCTGTGGACACTGATAAATGTTTTGGGGTTGTGGCTTTCTCCTTGCTGTGGGACTTATAAGTGCATCAGGAATGACAGTTTGCTTTGCATTGGCTTTCTCATCACCAGGTTGGCTCTCCTGGATGCGGTCAGTTGCTCACTACACTCTAATAACCTATTTTGTTTCCTGTGGATTTGCAACTGAATTATATGCAGAACAATGATACTGAAAAATGCGATCATCCACTGCTGTTTGTCTTGCCGCCTTTTCCCATGGACATGGGCCTTGGTTTTGTGATATAAGAATGAGACATCTTTGAAAGTAGCTGGCCAGAAGATCTGTTGGCTTTTAAAACATCTTCATTTCTTATCCCTAATTCCTGGAAGTTGGGCCTGCACGTGTTTCATGTATGGCTTGAGAAGATAGAGGGAGGTGCAGGGTCCAAAACTGCCAGCATGCGAGCTGACTTACACCGTACCCTGTTCTTTCTGTTGCCATTCTAGCTTCGTCTCAGAGCATCAGGTTCCATGAATACTATTTTGGATGAAATATCTTTTGGAAGCGGAGTATTTTTTCCCCTTCTTACAAGCCGCTTCTATCAGTGAAGGGTTTGACTTCAGCTTATAAAATATGGAGGGGAAAATGCTAAAACCAGTAAGTTCATTTGCACGTGATTTAGTCCATGGTTGTACCTGGCAAGCTGCTGAGTGAGGCAAAGAATGGCAATAGGAGAGGAGCTATTAAAAAAAGCTTACAAGAATGGAATGCTGTTCGCAGGCCTCTGTGCCTGTGGTTAAGAGTCATTCATGGAATTGTGCAGTAAAATCTGCCTGCACTGCCAGCTCCGTCAGGATGGTGTGGAAATGTGCGAGTGATGTGCAGCGGGTTCAGGCTGCACCGTGGGACTTCACAGTGTTTCAGAGAAAATCGGGCTTTTTTTTCCTGTTTTAAACAGGAGCTAAAATACAGGCTGGGGTGAAGGAGAGATTGGAGCTGCGTGTCTTGAGCGACCAGAATCGGATGAGTTCAGGCTTTTTCAGCCGCTCAGTTCGTGCCAGTGCGAGGATCTGGCCAGTTAATCATGGTTTCTTCTCTCTAGTTTAAGTCATGTCTCTCTCAGGTGGGTTCACTGGAAAGTTGTTTTAGCAAGCCTAGAAGTGGGAAACCAAAGCTGACACAAACCTGAGATTCAGCAGTGTCCTGGCGCCCTGACAGTTGTGCTGTGGAAGACACTTGCGGGTTTGTAGCTCATTTGTCCATGGTTTTTGTGGCTCTCAGGCTTTCCTGTTTTCATGGGAACTGAGTTTTGGCCAGCCACCACTTACAGTAAATTAATACTTTAATCCAAAGCTAAAATTGAACTGAGTGAACTTGATTGTCTTAGTGCAGGAATCTTGATGACGCAGGTTTCTCACTCTATGGGTTGGATGGCTTTAATTTTTTTGGCTTTGGTATTCCTGATTTTCTCAACCCTTCCTGTAAAACACTTCTGCGTTTTCACTTTTTAGAAGGGTATTCCAGTTTGTTCTTGCCATCATGTGTTTATTTTCTCTTCCTTCTAGCAGATGTTAAGCAATTAGGGAACATGGCAGAGCAACGTATTTATACAAATGAAGGAAGTTAGGAATAGATGCTCTGCATCTTATGCTTCCTAATAAGATTAATTCAGTAGTGTACAAATGGTGCTGCCACAGCAGCAAGTGGGTATTTGCCAGTGACTTGTGTGATGTACAGGAGATCTTACTGAGGGGGGGAAGTAACTGTCTGGATCCACCCCATGGATCCCAATTTTCAATGCATACAGATGAGCTGCAGAGCAAACCCATTGGAAAAGAATGACTAGACAACAAATTGTAACCCCACAGAGCTCAAGTGGCTAGAGCAGTGATCTGTGTTTCTGAACTCACCATTGCCTGCAGTGATGTTATCCTGCCTTGTGAAGCTTTTCTACTCCTCGAGGCTTGTGCCTATCCAGATGTGCTTTGATGTAAAGTTAATATTTTACTGTTGGTTGTGTGCATTAAGAATTATGAGAGCTCTGGGCCAGTCTTTGTGAGGGGAGGTCTTAGAGTGGGCATGGATCCGGTGCTGAGCACTGTGGTGGGGAGAGGCTGAGACACGCAGCTCTTCAGCCACCTCCTGCTACATAAGGTGTGATGCCGTCTGTTGCCATCTGTTTACAGTGTGTTAGAGCTCCTGGGTGTTACTGAGCTGCTGGAGGAAACCTGTGTGTGAGCAGTTTTAGCAGGGAAAGAGGTAATTCAGTGAGAGAGCTCTGGAGAGAAACCTAAAGAGCAGAGAAGGGTCAAAAGAGTCTTTGCAGCCTCTATAGGCTTGTGCTGCTTCACAGAGTTGTGTGTTTGAATTAGTGTTGTGCACTTGCTGAGCTCCTGGAAACGACTTTGTGACAAAGGCACTTTCCTGGCTTGGGAAGTGCAATGAAGCGGCTTCTGCCAGAGCAAATTCAGGAAAACGGCAGCGTGTCTCCACATCCCTGAGCTGTGCCAGTGTCTGTGGAGATGTGCGGAGAACTGGGATGCCGAAGTGACCAGGATGAAAAGTGTTCCTTCCCCTCTTCCATTTCTGGAATCCATGTCAGAGTCTTCATAACTAATGGCAACAAACTTCTAGCAGTTTGTCCTTAATGCAGGGAGCTGGCATCGGAATCTTTCTTTCTGGGTCAGGAGTTGGGAAGTGAGGCTGATCGTGAGCTTTCAACAGAAATTCAGCTACTTCATTCTGAACAAATGAACTAAAGAAAATAACATTAGAGTTGCATCGACAGCACCAAGTTCTGCATGAAAAATAGGGCTTGTTTTAGAAACAAACAGTTTCTACTAGAGAAGATACTGCAGAAGTGGGTGGACGAAGCACTGAGCTATTAATCCTGAGCTGATTTGTCTTTTAAGAAAATGAGCCAGTCTTTTTTTTAATGGAACCCCCCCAAACACACTGAACCCAAGCCAGTGGTCCCTAGCGGATTGCATTTGGTGAAATGCCTGGGGGAGAACATGTGCCCAGTTTGGGTAACTGTTCCCCAGTCAGGCATATTACAGCACCTATGGGGCAATTGCACAGGTAAGATAGAAGTTGGTCTTAGCAGCCACTGTGTAGGGACAAGGTGTGTTGGCAGCGCATGCTTGGAAAGGGGCGTTTTGGTGAACAGTCTCCTTTTTGTTAAGAGGACCTGCTGTGTAAATGTGATTAACTCAGATGTGCAATAAACCATCTCTTTGCCCAAGGCAGGATCAGCTCTACCTGTGTCGACCATATTCACGTCATCTAGGCAGATGTTTCATGTAATGTTGATCCTGCCTTAGGGTAGGAGTTGGACTAAGTGACCTCTGTAATCTCCTTCTAGCCTTGTGTTCTCTGTGTGTGTGTGTGTCTGACTGCCAAGGCAGAGAGCTCCATAGATCATGCCCCAAAGGAACAGGAGGGCACAGAGTGAAACATGAAAATGTGTACAGACTGCTTCCTGCTGCTCGCTTCCTCAGCTGGATACTTCCCCTATCCCAGGAGACACAATCTGCTCTCAGAGGTGAGGGGAGTGCATGTTCAATAAGACACTTCATTTCTGATGGGTCCTGCTTTTGTTGCAGCATCTGTGGAAGATTAACAGGGGCATGTTTGAGAGGTGAATATGAAAAGGAGATTAAATCCGCATACCAGCATGTTGGATGTCTTCCTAAGTGTGTTTCTCCTGACCTTGGGCTATCCCCAACCGTAGTGTTCTGACAGATGGATTTACTCCTTAAATAACATACACCCCCCCATACAATTGCAGTTAGATTGATAAATATAGACTTCATGTAGTCTGCTCCCTACTAAGAGATCCTAATAGTACAACACACTTGTCAGAGTCTGTCTTTGCAAGGCAGGGCTTGGAGGGCAATATATAAAGTGCAGCTGAGAGACTGAAGGAATTTAAGATGGGGAAACTGGCTCCTGGTTCATCAACATAACTGAGCCATCTCAAACACGCCAGACTTGCTGCTTGTAGCGTTTGAGTGTCAGTTCTGAAGGGTATGGGTTCAGAATTTCATGTTTACTTGTTATGCTAGACATACCACATCCTGAATCACAGCACAACGTCCCCTGGTAGCGTTCCTCAGTCCTGTTCCCAGAGGAAAGAAACTCAGTTTGTCAACACTATTTGGGCGTTTGCTTTGGAAACCTTCCATCCAGATAATGTGACTCACTTTGCAGCTTGCAAGAGTTGGGATGGGTGTGTGTATGCTCAATCAAAGCAGAGTCTCGGAGATTGAGAGGAGGTAGGATTGTGGGAGGATAATAAAAGAATGAGGTAGTATTGGCTTTTAGTGGGCCTGCAAATATAGAGTGGGATGCTCTTTGAACTGTTAGTTAAGAGGCAGAAATAGTTGAAGAAATGGGTAAGAGGAGGGCGGCTGCCTCTGCTGAAGGGTGGCTGTGGATAATGGGCAGATGTTCTTCATGCAGACACTTTTACAAAAGTGGTCTGGCCTTGGAACTGCTCAGTAGCACATTTCCTAGTTCTTGAGATGGGCTGGATCTTGGTGAAGAGTCAAGGTTTCTGGCCTGGTGTCTTCTTCCTTTAGATGCCTCTGCTGACCTGTGGCTGCTCTGCAGTATGTAGGCATCCCAGAACTCCATTGTAGCATCTGCTAGACTTGGGTGCTTGGTGTGTCCAGCCTGTGAGGGTGATGGTAGAGCATTGCCCAGGTAAGCCAGCCGGAGAGCTTTCTCCCTCAAAGCCAGGCCAGCTTGGATGACGCATCTGCGGCTGCTGCTTTCTCTTACCTAATGCACTTGTGCTTTTAAGTTCAGAGACCATTTCTTATCTTTGAGCCATCCCTTCTTCTCTCCCCTAAGCTCTGAGCTGCAGTAGGCTTGCATGTGAGCAGAAGAATGAACTTTATAGCCTGGAATAATTGTGTTCTCTGTCGGTGACAGAATCTGTTTTGGGTTTTTTTTCTTCCTTTTAAATGGCAATTTTATATCATGGAAAAGTTTTTAATTCTTGTGCAAGCTACATATAAAATGTAACAGATAGGCAAAAATGTGTTATTAAAGCCATCTATTTTTCTTGGCATTCCTGTAATTTAATAAACTGCTTAAGCTCTGTTTCTGCACTGTGTGACATCATGAGAGTAAACCCCATCTTTTGATTAATAGTTATTCCATCAATCCCCCCTCCCCACATTATCTGAAGTGTAATGGGCTCGGGAACCACACAAGCTAGGTTTGTACAAGTTTGGCTTGGGTAGCTGGGCTGACTCTGGAAACACTGCAGCGGAAGCGACACGAGAGAAACGCTTCTCAGCGCCTGCATGTGAGGGAGGCTCTGTCTCCAAAATAACCCAGGGATCTGCAGCTCTGACAAGTGCCAGTTGCATTCTTCCAGTTTGCTGCTCCAATAAAGAGAATGAGGGTAGGATCCTCACCCAGGAGAGGGGAGGTCTTCAGCAAGACTTAGTACTACTCAGTGAGGAGTTCTGTAGTTCTCAACAGCAGGGCAATACAAGGGCGTATTTGAAAGGGGAAAAGCTTGTGTCTAAAGCTGGAAACTGCAGTGTCTTGTGGCCCATTCCTGCAGGTAACAAGCACAGCAGTTCTAGAGAATCTTGAGTTGCTCAGGTGGGAGGTTGGTGTGTCTGTGCTCATCGTGCATTCAGGTTTCATAAAGCTCTAAAGCTCTGCCTGGATCAGGGGTGCTCCTCGGCTGGCTCCGCTAGGATCATCACCATGCCGGGCCTGGAGTTCTATCCTGACTGTTTCCACATGAGACTTAAAGACAGAAGAGCATAACAGGTTACTTTTAGCATTCATAACTAGTTTTGGTTTTATCTTTGATTGATTAAGAAAGATCTAGTGCGCAGTCAAGTTTAGGCCATGATAGGACTTCTACATCCAGGCTCTTCTGAGACTTTATTATAGGACTGTATAAATCTGCTCTCTAAAACCTCCATCCATATGTGGAAGAATAGGACCACTGAAAGTGTCTTTGTAATAAATTTGTGAATGGTGAAGAGTCAACAAGAGTAAAATGGAAATGATCCCTTTTAAGAAGAGCTGCTTTTGTGAGACTTTTGAAACGCATGCAAGGTGGGCAGTGCATGTCACAGTGATGCTGTGTCTTGGCTGTGCTTTACTCCCAACATGCTGTCCTAATGGCACTGGGTGTTACCTGTAGTACTCTCACGGTACATGGCATGTTACAGGAATTCAGGGATTTTTTTGTAACAAATCCCTTGAGCCAAAGCAGTCCAGGTGATTTCCATGGATTTGGGTTGTTCTGTGAGTGAGCTGAATATGGCAAGGGGGGCACATTTCCTCTCAGGAGCTATTGTAGCTTGTTAGAGTGAAGGACTATCACTGATTCTTCTGCTTTCTCTTCCCAGATTTGCTGCTGAGAGCACAAACTTTGCAAGTCAGAAGCACCTTCACACTTGAGTTTCCTGCCTGGGGGAGCAGTGGTGCTCCTCCACTAGGACGTGGTAGTGCATCTCCAGCCTTGCGCAGGGAAGCTGGGGAGAGGAAATCTGCCTCTGCCCTTGTCATCATCATGGAGCATTTGATATGTTGGAGTGAGATTCAAATTCAGGTCCCCTCATGATATTCCAGCTCTTGAAGCATCTCATGGTTTGTCATGCCCTTAGCCTCATAATCCTGTTCCTGGTAAAAAGACCTATTGCCACTGATAGAACGAGGGAGAAATCAATGTACCACGGGCGAAGTCTTACCTACAGTGATGCTACGTCTGAGCAGAAGACAAAAGCCTTGACACTGTGGCTCAGCATGTTAATATCTGAAGTGTTTCTTATTTCCCTTTGTCTCAGGCTTTCTCCCTGCTCGTATTGACTCTGTGAGCTATAGAGTGCTCTAGAAAATAACCAGCTGTTTCGTTAAGTGGATTTGGTCTATCCTTCAAGTTGACAGACGATTTTTATTATGTACTATTACTTAATGAACTCTTTTGTGGCAAATGTAATTCAATACAGATTCTGATTTCCAGTTTGTCATCAGTCCTTTTATAAAGGAAGAAAAATGGAAAAGGGCTTGATGATTCCTTTATCTTGTTATGCTAATTGCATTAGGAATATTGGAGAAAAACAGCCAGTGGATTTAACAGAAGAAAAATCCAATCTTCTATTCTACTTCAAGAAAATGGGAGCTTACTGGGGCAGAACGTATCTGAATTGAGCCAAAGCAAATTCTGATCCAAGTTTAGGTTTTGAAAAACATAAGTAAATAATTATTTTGTTCTGTGAAATTCTTTTTGAAAGGAAGCCTGCAACAGAAATAATGGAGGATATGAACAAGTTACAGAAGACACAAGCATTTGGCCAGGGAGCAGCACGTGGCATCAAGGAGTAATGGGAAGTACTAGAAGGGAGTTGCAAAGAGGGTCGATCTCTGTATGCATGCAGAGATGAAGCATGTTTGGTCCCATCAGCTCCTCCAGGAGAGAATGGTGCTCTACGTCCTGTAGGACCTGTAACTGTCCATGACGTGCCCAGGCTTCTGTTACACAGTGTAAAGAGTTAATTGCGCCTCTTGATATGTATGGGCGCGGTAATCTTAAGCAAGGTGTCTCTCTGAATTTAAGAGCAGACTGATTTGCCTGCTGCTGGGTGTAGGGCTGGATGATTGCACGCTGTCAGATCTTGGTGACAGAGACCTTATTCACTAGTTTTAGGGCTGGGAGAGGCTGCTGTGATAATTTGTTCTGACGTGTATCATGTAGGCTGTAGGATCCCATCTAATCACTCTTCTGCTTCTGACCCAGCAGACTGTGGCTGAAATCCAGCAGACACAGCCAGTGTCAGGCTCCAGAAGCTATTTTGCAGGGGCAAGGGCTCATTGTCAAAAGTTAAGAGCCCGGAAATTCCTCAATTAAATAACCATGGCATATAGTTAATCAGGATTCTCCATACAAGGTTTATGGCTTGCTCTTCTTTGATAGTAAAAACCAGATTCCCATCTGGATTAGTGTTAGAGGTAATAACAGGAATGTGTCATGCATGGAGCTGCACCACCCAGCTACTGAATGTATTTGTGTTAATCTCTCTTTGAATATACAGCTGGAGTTACTGCCTCTGAAATCTGCGACCAAGACTCGTTTCTATCAACCATCTTTATTGCACCAACACTCAGTTCTAAACAGCTCAGGCATTTGTCATAAATAAAACATTTTTATTATTTGTATTCATCTTCCAGACAACAAAAAAGTCCTTTCTTATTCTGCCATCCAAAAAAAAAATCCATTTCAGATGAATTGTCATGCAGCTGTTCTGTACTATGTAAATCGTAGGGGATTATTTGAGATGGAAATACTCACTTTGGGAAAAACATGAAATCCTTATAGGACCCTAGGACTTGAACAGGCAGATGAGAGTGTTCCTGGATACTGGGGTAGAGAAACAGGCTTCACTTAGAATTTTCCAGGGTTGTCGCTGGTGACGTAGTTGAGGTGAGGTGTCACAGCTCCTCCAGGTACAGAGCCGAGCCTGGAACAGAAAACTCAGTCAAGCTTCAGCGATTGCGTCTAACTCCAATCTTACTGCTTTTCCCTCCTAATAATGGAACTCTTGGCGATCCTTTTCTTGGATGTGTGATGTGATTACTGGAAAGGCGCTTTATGGGGGAGGTACGTAGTGTGTGCCGTTCCTGTCTGTCCCATGAGCATTTAACAGAAGACGATTTACACAGCTCGAACTTCCCCAGATTATTCTCCCAGACCTTTGGAATATGTTGATTTTAACGGCAGTTTTTATAGAAAGGCAGCAAAATGAATCCTTTAATTTCATTCTGACAGTGTCAAAATATTTTGGTTCCTGTCATGCTGAAGCATTTCTCTTTTTAAGTTAAAGTGTTTATACTTTTAATCCATAATATTGATTGGAAGTTGTAGATGGCATCTCCTATAGCACAGTGCTGCAGATTCCTTCACCCCACTTTAGTTACTGTGGTTTTACATCAATTATCTTACAATTTAGACTTTATAGTAAGTCTTGTCTTTGGTTTGGATTTGGAATTTGGTGGGAATGTAACTATGAAACCCAACTGCCGAATGAATCTTTAGCTCTGTGCTGGTTTACAACAGCTGGCACATACTCCTAAAAACCAGGAAGCAAATCTGCATGGCCATACCCTTGGGAAGGGGAAAATGGGAGTTGGATCCCATTGCTGGCCATCGGTGGTAGGTCCTGGATGTTGCTGTGCAGCGCGGCTGGGCTGATCTGCTGGTACGGATATGCTGGCGGAACCAGGGTGATGTAGTTCACTATAGGAGCATGAGGTGGGGGGAAAATCTGCTGTGGGCTGTATAGGGGTACCTGGGGAGGAGAGAGGAATAGTCTGTAGTTAAAGACAAGAAGTGAGGCAGGAAGGCCACAAGTGCAGGCTGGAGTTGTCATAACAAGTTTTTCAGACATGCTGTGGTGTCTCTGAGTTTTATACAGAACTGGAGCATAAGCAGTAAGTGTTTTCAGTGAGAGGCTCAAGGCCTTCTCTCGAGCTATTTGCAGCACATGGTGCTCCAGCAAACTGTATTAACATCTCTCGCTTCAGCTTCTTGTCCCCAGATCTGTTTTTGTGGTGGTAGCCATGTCAGCCCTGGCACATGAGAATCTGCTCTGACTTCTCTTGTGCTCAGCAGATTAAAGCATGTTCATAACCTCTGAGACGTACCTGTCCTGAGTAGCATGCGAAGGAGGGGTGCAGAGCTTGTTGGAACGGGATCCTCACTCTCTGATACGGACCCTGTTAAGCAGATATGAGACACGATTTCTAAACCAGTCTGAGTAGGTCCAGTAATGACTTTTGTGTGAGGTTTTCATGGGAGCATTATGTTCAGAGGTATGTGTATTTCTTAGCTTTTGGCAAAAGTCTCCCTAAGTCTGAGCCCTCCAGAATAAGAGTTTGCGTCCTACTCTCTCTTCTGCCTTTGGACATATCCAGTTCTCATGTGACTGCGGAGAGGTGGATGGGTTGGGTGTGCATCCTCTGCTGAGAGGTATCTGCTGTGCCAACTCCTCATTGACTTAATGGAGAAAGGAAGGTTCTTGGACTCCCTTGGATTCAAGGGAGCTCAGTGTGGCAAAACATGTGCTTGCTCTCTGTCTCTTACAACAGGCTAGTGACAGCTTCTGAGAGCTGTGGGATGAACAGAGGGTATCAAAGGGAACAAGGGGAGCACAGCCCAGAGAAAGCTGTGGCTGTGTAGTTATTACCAGGCAAGCGTTTGTAATAAATTACGTTAAAATATTTGTAAATCAAGGGGCAAAATATTTGTAAATCAAGGTATCACAACTATAAAAGGTGCAAGTATTTGTCAGTAAAAAGATGCAAAAGGGAACTGATGAAGGCGGAGAGGTCTGGGGCTGTTCCACTCTTCTAACAAAATGTGGGTCTATTTTGTGTTACCTGAAACTGTGGAAAGTGGTTGGGAAAGATGGAAAATAGAGGGAAGCTCAGACTCTGCCACAGTGGTTGGTTCAATCCTGCGATCACTGAAGCAGTAGTAAAGCCTGAAGTACTTGCATTGTATTTAACACTTTTCTTATCCAATGTTCCAGTAGTTACTGTAAAACAAAACAAGGTTAAAGCTATTAATAAATGTGCATTCTCTTCGTGCATCTGTAGAACATTTGCAGTTACGAGGACGTGATTTGCCTCTAAGCAATGTCTAAGCTGTCTGTTGCTTTGCAGGCTGTAGTTCTGCAACACGGTGCCCCAAACTCGGCAATTAGTGGTTCAAATTCACTTGTTGGGGCCGTTATACTGTGACCTGCAGGACCTGGAATAAAGCCAATTGCCTGAGCCATGACAACAAATCACATTGTGAGAATAGGACAGAACATTTGCCTGAAGTTCAAAACTCGTAGATAAGAATATTGCAACAGAGAATAGGTTTGAGTTTTGTCTCATTACTGTAGCCAAGAAACTTAAACAGGAGATCTGGACATGGACCACTGGTTTTGCCTCTTCTAAGATGCTTTGAGGAATGTACTCATTGATACTTGGTAGAAATCAGGATCTTTTAAATGTCTCGCAATGGAAACCTAAAGGCCATGACATAACAAAGGAACCCCAAACAAAACAAACCCTAACATCCCCCCTGAAACAAGTCAGAAACAGCACCTCCCCCCCCAATAACACTGACCTCCAAAACTGTGCTACAAGCCTCAAACCAGGCTTCTAGAATGAGCAAATACCTTAATCTTTATAATTACAACCTTCCTATTTCTACTCCGTTTCAGCATGTGAGAAGGACACTGGATAGGTGCTAGTTAGAGAGCAGGGAGATACCTGCATCCTGGTTATAACATTAGAGTTCTCGGATGGAATGATCAGTTGGGCAGTTTTCAGTCTCTTGCATGAGTCTTGGGAAAGGCATTGCCATAGGGCAGCTTCTGGTTCATGCCTTAGTTTTCCCATGACTCCCAGGTGATGTTCAGGGACCATGCCCAGATTCATACCTGCATTCTTGGTGACTGCATCGAAATTGGTTTTGGAGCAAGTCTTGGCAAGCGGTGGGAGCTGCTCCTTCTGTCCTGTGGCTTCACCTCCTGCTGTAGCTGTTGATGACACAGCTGTAGGGCTCTTGGCAGAGCTGACTTCCTTCACCACCTTTGTTTCCTCAGCCACTACCTGACTGCCCGTGCCTTTGGCTGTGTCTGTGTCCTTCAGTACCAGTGGCACGTCCAGCTTGCTGCTCTCTGTGCTGCCCGTGCCTGTCACGTTGTGATCCTCCAGCCCCTTGGAGTTCTTGTGGGACTGCGCCGAGCACTGAAGGCTGGTGATAACAGATTTAGCAGAAAGCTGAGCATCACAGAGAGCTCTTAATTTCATCTCCCGTTCTTTGTTTCCAATCATTGCTCTGTATATGCTTTCAAGCCCCTCTGGTTCATTTAGCAAGTAGTTGCTGTAAGAAAGTGGAAATATGGCTGTTGTTAAAGGAGGTTTGACTTAAAACTGAGTCTGATTAAGACTCCTAAGCCTTGCATTTCTCAAGTGTTCTATGTAAGATTCAGGTGTTCCTTCTCAACCAGAATAAAAGCTCACCTTTCCCACTGTGCCCTGGCTGTAGTTGGAGAGAGTTGAGGTAGCAACTATGCTTGTTTCCCTTTGGCCGCTGATGCTATGGCAGCTGATGAATTGGGTACCAGCTTTACTAACAGTTGCTATATACTGGAAGATTCTTCTTAATCTTTAAGTTTTTCAGGAGTAGTAGCGGTAGTCAGGGTACTACTCAGAGGTGGAAAACTGACCTTATGGCTGTCTCACTCGAATTGCTTTTATTTTAAAGCATTTCCTTGAGCTTGGTGCAGTCATTTGGTACATTTTTAGCATTCCAGCTTGGCTGTTGTTGGAAGGTGCGGTGACTCAGGGGTCTGTGAGCAAGTGATGATCATCATGCCCTGCTGTAGGAGTGTGTGTGCAGAGAGCACTTCTGCTGGCTAATGACAGGAAAACACTGCTGAGAGAAGTGCCCTCATGAGCTGCCAAAGGTATCTCAACTCAGTGGATGAGTCGAGGATCGTTATTCTGAGCTCAGGGGTGGTACTTCAGCCATGGACTTTGCTGTCTTTTTAATTTCATCTAAACCGAAGCAGCTGAGTTTGTCTCTGGTCCTTGTGCTTGTCTTAGTCCCTGCCTTCACTGCAGGGATCCCAAAGCTCACAACTCACGTTAAAGTAGTAAACCAAAACCTGTTTTGATCTGCTCTCTGCCCAGTTGCCCTTCTTGGAGTTGCATGTTGAGTGGGCCAGAAGTTACGTTGGTGAAGCTGGCCAGTAGGCTTGCTGCTAAAGGCCAGACCTGTATTGCTTTAAGAGTAGCATGTTTTACAAAATACAATGAAGAATGTTGGTATTTGATAGGCCTTCACTGCTCTGTATGGTGGTGTCTTTCCTAAGACTTCTTTGCAACTGACAGGACCAAAATCTGTGGCTGATGAGCATGTGCTAATTGTAAAGATACTTCAGCTGTGTAATTTAACCTGCCACTATAGGCAACTCCATGGGCTTCCTGGTGGTTCTGCAGTTACCTGTTTCCCCTTTTCCTGTATTTATTCTGGAGACTCTTAAGGTCTCAGCTTATTTAGGATATGGAGGAGAAAGGGAAGGAGCCAGTACTCCAAGCTGTAATTCCTGGTTTCTGCCCGGCATCACTATGGGTGCTTCCCTTACTGTGTCTCCTTGTCTCCTCTATGAAATGATCTATTCCCCAGCAGTGAAGTTAGTTATGTTAAAGATGAAATGACCATTTACACTCCTCCATGTACCGGGCAAGGCGGGTCAGGCTCACACGATGTTTTGTGTGGACATTAAGAAGTGGACATGTGCTAAAGCTTTGCTGGGTTTATAAATGTTGCTGTTTCCATTTTAGGAGCCCACAGTAAATATTATGCCACTACTGTGAAGAGCACGCTTCCCTCTCACCATTATTTGTCCTGTGAAACATGATTTGGCATAAATTTTTCAGTGCTAAATTCAGCTTTTCTTTGTAAAGATCAGCTGTTTACAGTAGCTTCCTTATAACACTTTAATTTTCGATTTTGCTCCTTTGAATGCCGCTTTCACTTCTTCCTGTAAATATTTTGATGTGTGTGGTTGTTTTCCTTTAAATGTGGTGGGGAAGCGAATGCAGCAGCTGCTTTATGGTGCTTCAGAATTTGAAGTAGTCAGATTTCATGGGACACGCTTTTTTTTTTTTTCCCAAGGAATATTTGTTATAGTGGAAAAAATGGGAATAATTTGCCTTGTGAGGAGGCAGTCAGGCAGCAGTCGGTGTGCCCTGTGCCCCCAGGCTTTCGTGTCAACAGGTTACAACAGTCTGCTTCGCAAAGGAGCAGATCCTTCTGCTGGAGCTTGGGCAACGCTTGAAGGTCACTTACTTGCTCTGGGATCTGGGGTGGTCTGTCCACATGCTCTCCAGCAGGTCTGAGCAGAGCCCGTGCTGCAGCGGGGCCACCAGCAATGGCGCCTGCAGCTCCTCAGACAGTCGTTGGACACGTTTCCAGATCTCATGGCAAGTCTCATCCAGGCCATCCTGGGGAGTGTTGTTGTGGATCCAGATGTGCCTAGGGAAGGGTCCCAGTGGGAACGGGCCCTCCGATGCTTCTTCTGAAGCTGAAAAGCTGTTCCTGCCAGGGAGCATCCTTCAGCCTCTTGCATCCACAACGGCTTTTCTGGAGGAGGTGCTTTGTGTAGGTTCTGCCGAGCCATGGCAACCGCGGAACCTTGGGGCCGGGCAGCTGGAGCAGTGCTGCAGCTGGAAGCAGCCGCTGCCCTTCCAGCCCCGGGACAGGGCCGTGTCCTTCGGCACAGCTGAGAGCCTTTGCTGGCAGAAATAGGCTCCAGGCTTCAGCATTCAGCTGCCCCTGAGCTCCCGATCGTTCCTCCTGTGTCTGCAGGTGGCTTGAGCCTCATGGAGCTCAGAACCAAGGGCTGTTCCTCTGCTCTTTTCCCTTCTTTTGCCTTCAGTCTCTTATCTTTCTACTGACTGGAGGTGATGAGCAGAGGCCTTGTGCGAGGGAAGAGGTGCAGATGGAAGGGGTGTTTCCCTTAGTATTTACTCTTATTTTACCATAGCTCAAAGAGGAGGAGCAGCATCCTTGTGTGGGGCCCGTCTAGCACCATATTCCATCCCTTTAGCCACCATGTAAGCTCTTCTTTCCACTGCCATGGAAAAAGAACTTGTTCTCAGTATTGGAGCTTGCTTATTTTTCAGCATCATGGATACGGGATTTTGCTTTTGGGTACAGATTCTTTTTGGCATCTTCCATGGCATGTTGGGTGCTGGGCTAAAAAACTTGAACTCAGTATGAAAATAGAAGGCAAAGTATCTTTTAAATATTAAAGAAATGTGCACACCTTCAGATGCAGCCCTATATTTTTTGCTACCAAAAGCATTGCACTGTACATTGAGGTCTTGGCTCTGTACTTAACTCTTTCCAGATAATCCAGGACTGGACTCTCCTGTCATGTAAGTTAAATGGTGACTGGAGTTCCTTGCTAATAAAGATATTATTCATAGCTATCCTTTAACTCATAGTTATGCCTGGATAAATGTTCTTTTCCCCCTAATAGTGATAATATGTGGTTAAGAGAGAGGAAATGAAATTAATTGTGTGGCATTTGGCAAGATGGCTTTTGGGTGGTCCCGTGTCCCCCCCCCCCCCCCCCCCCCCCGTACCAAATTACTAATTCTGGTACTTAACATTTTAGGGTCATGGTCCCGGTGCCTTCTACGGTTCCCCGTGTCACCAGAGTGGTTGTGGTGATGAGCTAGGGCACTTGTCTGTAGTCTTTGGGGCATGATGCACGTAGGAATGCTGTGTGGATTAACCTGAAACTTGGGCATGTTGCAGTTGCTGCGATTTATTTCCTTTGGAGGAATCACAAACCCGCTCGGGCTGTTTTGGCAGGGAGGGTGAGGTACTGTGGGAGAAATGGAATAGAAAGAAGTTGTCTAAGTACCTGCAGAGGAGGTGAAAGGCAGCAGTGAGGGACCAGAGTCCCTTTGGCCGAGCTGTGACTGCGGGTGGCAGTGCAGAGCAGACCTCGGTGCTTGCACTGAAGGCAGGATTTGATTTCCCTTTTAGTATGGGTGATTCTGCAAGGTGAAAAGCTGAGGGAGTGGTAGGGGTTAGAAATGGGCTGTGAAGCAGAACGTGCAAGTGCCTCCTCGTTAGGGGTGAGTTGTAATCAAAGGAGTTGGTGATTGGTTTCTGTTGTATTCATCGCTCTTGTCCATTCAGCAAATACAGTATTTTTGGGAGGGATTTAGACCCTAAACAGCAGTGGTTTTGCGAAGGGAACTTACTTGGGAGGAAACTGGATTTGAAATAGGTATGATTTTATTAACTGGGCATAAAGTGGGATTGTGTCTCCTCAATGATGTTATTATGCCCGTGGATTGTTCCCGATGCAGGGCTAGCTGACTTTGGCTCAGCCCGTACCCTGCGGGTGCGCAGCAACCAAGTCACATCTTCAGCTGAATGCAATATTGGGATGGGGGGATTCTTTAAGGAGAAGAGCTGTATAAGGGAAAACCAGTGTATGGAGCTGTGAAGTGTGGTACCCTGTTCTCTGATCCTTTTGTGTTTGGATCTGTGCCTTTGAACAATAAGGTCTGTTTGAATAGGATACTGCAGTTTAAACAGACATAAAGCAACTCTTTCATGTAACAGCCCTGGTTGCCTTGGCTCTTGGCATCGGTTCACAATGTAGGCAGTGGAAGGATTGAAATGCAGAGGGGACCCAGGGAAAGTGAGTGAGAAAGGATTGATTTGAGAGTGGAGGGACAGATTTGCAAGCCCTCGATATAATTTGGGTTTTAGCTGTCAAATAAGCTCATTCAAGGCAACCGGAACAAGACTGGAGAGGGGTTTTTGCAGCAAGAAACTGCAGCAGATGCAAAGTGCTGAGGCAGGGGGATGGGTGGTGAGCGCGGGGCGAGCCGGGTGCTGGGGGCTCAGCACCAGGTCCTGCTCCTGTCTCCTGCTTCTGGGCTCCTCTGGTGCCCTGCCTTGGCAGCCTCCCTGGGCAAGGAAAGGAAAGGGGGAAGAGGAGGGGTAGGGATGGAGGGGGGGTTCTCAGTCTGGAAACCCCCCCTCTTGTCTGCCAGCAGGACGGCTGGTTTTGGGAGAGGGCCTGCTCCTTGTCTCGGAACCAGAGGGGAATGCATGGGAGCAGCTTCTTGCTGAGACGGGGGGAGGATATTCGAGGGTATCTTTCATGTTTATTTTTTTCTTAAAGCTTTGCTGTCACATTTGACTGATTTTTCTCATCCATAGAACTGAGCATCATTACGAAGATAATTAAGTTCCTGAATGTGCCTTTAACAGACAGTATTTTTCCCCATCTTGTATGTAGCTACAGAGACAAATGTACTAAGAGATGCTTAAATAAAAAGGGGAGTGGTGGAGAAATACCCCTCTCGCCCCTTTTGTAGGGGCAGCAGCACCACGGCCAAGCATGCCTCTTGGCTCAGGGGTCAGAACAGCCTTTTCACCTCCAGAACACCTCCTGACCCGCTCCCACCATTGCCAGTGCATTGCTGGATCCATGCTGCGAGGACCAGTTGCAGACTGGGGGGGGGGTGTGTGTGAAAATGGCTCTTTCATGATGTCTCTTGTGTTTGTAGCAAAATTTGCTTCATCACAAAAATAGTGTCAATACCATCAACTTGTTTACAGAGCACGGAGGAGGGGTGCGGGGTGCCGGGAGCCTGCGTTGCTCTCGCAGATGTCTTAATAGCAGCGATGCTGCGTGTCTGTGTGTGTACATATGCACACCACGCTCTGATCCAGGCAAAATGGGGGGCTCTGGGACTGGTTCCTACACGAGAAACCTGTGGTGTGCAATCCAGATAAACACAGTGCTAAAGCCTAATGTGGGGCTTGTTGATATGGGGAGGGTGGGTGCTGGTGGGAGGATTGTGCTGGGTTTGGGGAGGCAAACCCGAGGCACATCTGCTGGGTGGCTGCAGAGCAGCCCCTCGCGACACCCGTGCCCTCTCCTCTCCCCAGCATTTAGTGAAGAGGAGAACAAAGATACGGGAATGATTAATCAACTGGCTAATAAAAAAGTATAAATCCCTGGGGACTGTGTGCTGCTGACGCTGAGGAGCTGGCTCGGAGACAGCCACCGGGAGGGACGAGCCAGCCCTCCTCTCCTTGCCTTGCCTCTTCTCTCCTCTCCCCGAGCTGCTGCCACACTTGGTTCATTCCAGCTGCAGCAGCTCAGAGCCTTCCATGCGGTGGGATTTTTTTTCTAGGCTGAAAAAAATCCAAAAAAATAGAATTTTCCCAAGCCTGACCTGGTTTTTTCCCCCTTTTCCCTTCCTCCTCTCCATCCAGCCGAGGCAAGGACTAGCCCAGAGCCAAGGGGAAGAAAAAGGGGGGAAAACCCAACACCAACCAACCCCCAGCACGCCCCATTCCTGCTGCCCTTTGACATGCAACCTTCCTTGGGATGGGACAAGCCGGGATGCAGCTGCAGCTTCAGAGAGAACTGGGGGAAATTGGGGATCTTTGCTGTCATGACGGTGGAGCTGAGCTCCTGGAGCCGGGTGCTGCTGCTCTCCGTGGGGCTGCTGACGGTCTCGGTCACCGGTAAGTGGAATGCAGAAAGCTGGCAACTTTGGGGGCATTTTTCTTCCTGCTCCTTATATCAAAGGAGCACTGTTAATCCTCTTTGGAGGTGGGGGGGATGACACTGTGTGTGTGTGCATACACTGGTGTGGCAGCACATGCTTCCCTGTAGTGTTCAATAAGGAGTACGTTTTCTTCAGACCTTTGTAGCTCTGTACAAGATAGTTTCCTTCTGTAGCCCTTGGGAGCAACAATTGCAAGCAATGGGGTAATAGAAGGTGGCTTTATTTGATCGCATTCTCCTGCTCTGGTGGGTCAAATCACTTGTGCACAGTTGCTGTATGATACAGAAGATGACTGTGAAAAATGCCATCACGGTTTCTCCCTCCGTCTTTTCCTTGCATCTTAATTCAGCGTCTGTCCATAGCTGATTAAATAGATTCAGAATGCCTTGCGTGAAGATGCAAATGCTTCTCTCTTATTCCTCCTGCCCTTATGTTGATTATCTCTTACATGAGCTCTTTGGCCTCAGCTTCACGTTTTTTGTGAAGTAGGCGTATATTGACTGGAAGGATAGCAAGAGAAGACTTGAATTTGGGGGGGCTTTGCTTATGGCTCCTCCCTGGTTTCTGCAATTGCCATTGTAGCAAAAGCATATCTAAGGACTGAAGTTTTTCTGGTGTAAACAGCAAATATTTAGGGTCTGTTCTATGTGTAGGAGGGGGAAGAGTGGGAGAGCTGCATGTTGTCAGTGTCTGCTTTCAGCACTGTGCAGTGCCCCGGTTTCTGAGAGTTTCTAAGTAACGTTTGTTTTGTCTGCTGTCTCTAGGCTGGAGGAATGTGTGTTTGTGGTGATGTGTGAAGGCTTCGTGGACTTGGGTTTCTGGGAAAACTTTATCTGGACTGTAACTGATATTATGATGTAAGGCAGATCCAGAATAAGCATTAACTGCTCCTCCTGGGGGCTCCCACAGTGGACCCGAAGAGTTTTGCTGACTGGAAGTATCTGTTAGGAAGGAGTATAAAACCTCCTAAAAACCTGCAGGTCCTAGTTAAAGATGAATGTTGGTGAATGTTTTTCCTTCATCAGGAACATTTACCCTTTGCACAAGAGAGAACCATTCCAGCAGCTTCTGCTGTGCTCTTCTGGTACAAGTAGACTGATGTAGAGATACCTCGATACATGATTCACTATATTAGGGGTTTACAGCTTCTCTTGTAAGCTGCCTGTAGCTTGTTTGTACTAGGTCTTGCAGGCTTCCTTCTGTGTGCTTGCTCAGGATATGATCCTTTCTTCCCAGGCCCCTAGCTCCGTTCTCTCTGCATTTAGAGTGCTCTCTGTTCTGGATCCTTCACCAGGAGCTTGGTGCTCGGGTGTTTTTCTTTGTGAGCAGATGATCATCTGTAACAGCCTTTTAGACCTCAGATGTTTATTTGCATCAGAGCTGGAGAACACTGGTCAATAGCTCCTCTTTTTAAACAAATTCCGAAACCCTGTCTTGATCTTTTTGTCAAAGCAAGAAACCAACTTTGAAATCAGTAGCTTAGTGCTTGGTACCCAGATCACAGTGAATGCCCACAGAGTGAATGCACTCACCTTTTACAGCATCCTCGGTGGTTTTAGGGTTTAATCCCAGAAGGTAACTTTAGTCTGGGCTTGGACTTCTAGTACCTTCGCTGAGCAGATGCTGAACCTCCGTGGAGCGAAGTTCCTGAGATGCTTCAGTTCTCACCTCGCTTGTTCTTGGGGTTGATGTAGGTAGTAATAACCAAGAGTACCCATAGTGTGGCAGTAGAGCTGTGTATGTGAAACTCCCCGTTCGTAGTTGTGGTTGTCTTAGGAATAAAAAGGGAGAGAACCCCTGCTCGCAGCACATCAGCTGTGCTGTGGCAGTTGTCCTGCTGCCCAATAATGTCCTTCTAAAACATGGCCCACAAGCATGTACCTTCTTCAGCTGCCACTATGTCTGAAGGCAAGAAATGGGGCCTCTGTTTGTGCCAAGAGCCCACCAAGCTGTAGGGAGGTCGTGGTTTGTGAATGCTGAAGTTCATTGTGTATGTGGGGAGTAGGGGAGAGGAAGTGGCTTGTATTGTTTCTCCTTTTATATATAAGGGTTTAAGGGCACAGTAATGATTCGCAGAGGGCACTGAATTTGTCTGTGGCTGCGAGCTGATAGTGATCGTGCAGTGTGTATGATGATTCTGAAATGGTGTTTCTTGGTTGTCAGAACGGGTGGGATCAGGAATGGTTTTCCTTTGTGTTCTCTCCTTAGTAATTAGCTATGCATGGGCAGTAGAAGGTGCATTTAGGGCATCTATTGGCCACATTTGCATGAATATACACGTATGGAATATTTTTGGGAGCCCGATTATAAAGGGGGTCTCAATACCATTATTTACTTGCTCTGCCTTGCTGGTCAGCATCTTGTTTTGCGCTGTGTTACAGAAAGATGCACCACTTTGAAATAGGGTCTCATCAATTTAAACCCATTGTAGTTTTGTTTTTTTCTGGATGGAAGATAGTTTGAGATAGCCTCTTCCTCTGAAGAGGGGAGGAGCAGGAAGGTGTGCATGGATTCTGCTGTACGTATTTATGTTGTAAATCGTCCTTTTATTTTGTTCTGGTACCTGGAATCTCCACAGGACGAAGAGCTTTTCAGGGGCACTTTCTCTTCTGGGGAGGGAGCTTCAGGGTGCAATACTCAGTGATTTGAGTATATTTTTCTTTTCAAGAGGTAAGAGCATGAGACATGAACTCTCTGAAGTGGTGGGTAGGTGTGTTTTTTGTAGGAGGGAAGGAAGGGAATAGTCGCCAGCCTGATTGCATTTGATTGTGGCATATGATGGAACAGCAATATTTTATGACAGTAGCTGAGTATATCGTTTTGATCCAAGTCCTACTGTTGCTGAAGCAGCAAGGGTGTCGGAGCTAAATTGAATGAGTGATTTCCATGTACTCATTCACGTCTTGCTCTAGTCTTTAGTTACTGGGAAGGAGTCACTTATGGTAAACGTTCAGAGAGTGCAGCTCGTGGGATCAGGCTGGCTTCTTGGTCCCTGGATTGGGAACACAGTGTTGTGTTGATGTAGTAGCTTGTCCTTGGTGCTGGGAGAAGAGGATACGTCATCTGGACCATAAATTTTCAGCACTTCACACTGGCGTAACGTAGGTGATCCTCAGGTGGATGGGAATGGGGCCCAATCCTTCTGTCTGCATGTGCCTGTAGATATGAGGCTGGGCCACCGCTGTGTTGGCTGGAACATAGTTAATATGCTCTCTTATCTCTTGACACTGGTGTGTACACTGTGAGTTCTCAGTGAAAACCACCCAAATCCAGTGTGTTTTCTTCCATGGAAGTGTGTGCCCATAATGATGCATTGAGAAGTGCAGGGAGGTAGCTTGGACTCTGTTTCAAGCCTTGGATGTTTGGGTCAGTTCACAGAGTCACAGAATCATTTAGGTTGGAAAAGACCTTTAAGATCCTAGAGCCCTACCATTAACCCAGCACTGCCAAGTCGTCCATGCTGTGGTGTCGTAGGCAAACCATTGCACTTCTGTCTGCCTGTTCTTTGTATTCGTCGAGTTGGTCATTTTAGGTACTTTCCTTTCAACCGTGAGTGCTTGGGGCAGCCCCAGGAGCCATCTCTTCCATGGAAGCACCTTGCTTTACAGACAGAGTGACTTACACAAGGGCACTGGGGAGCGACAGAGCAGCAGAGGCATCAGTCCCAGCCTTAAATGCAGGTCCCTTTTCCTGTTTTGTTCCTTAATCCTCCACAAAAGAGTGTGAAGCTACTTGTTGTGAGGTGACTTCAATGCAAGGATCAGGTTGTTTCTGAGGCCTCCTGTGGGGGGTGAGTGCCTGCTTTGAGGAGCAGGCGTTTGCATGGCTTTCAGAGGAATCCAGACGCAGTGATTCAGCACGGTGATAGTAGCACCCACAGTTTGTGTGTTTACACACTGGCTCTGGAGGAGTGAAGTACAGTGCAGTTATGGAAATCAGTGTACTTTGCTTGCAATAAACAAGATGCAGTGCAGTAACCTGTAAAATAGATGTGGTTTTGCCATGCTATGCAGTGGCAGCTGATGTGATAGTGGTTAATGTGTAATTGGGAAAATCCCATTGATTAAAGAAATCAAATTAACTCTGTCTCTTTGCTGCTCCCATGAACACAGCCAACCAGAATGGAGACACCCTGCTGCAGGGAGCTTGGATGTAATACTTTTTTATGTCTCCCTTGAATGAAAGTGGAAAAGAGGGGTTTGGGATTGGTGTCCCTCTGCTTATTTAATGTGGCTTTGCAATGAACAGTATAGTGTTCGTTCTTCCTTCCCAGCGTGAGGTGCATTCCTGGGCTCAGCCCCTTGCAGTAGCGGTTGCAGGGATTTTCTGTCCTTACGAGATACAAACATCCCCACTGTAGTCGCACAGTGCCACCTCCATTTCTTTCAGGGAGAAGAATTTAGCTGCTTCTCAGTTGTCAACAGGATGTTTCACCAAACCTGGGTCACAGCCTGGTAATCCTGGTGCCGCCAGTGCCCGGAGCCGGTTGCAATGGAAGGTGCAGGAAGTACTAAAATAGACAAGAAAGACGAGTTAATCACGGCTAGAGAGTTAGCCACAACTGGGGGTTTTCTGGTTCAGTGCGCTCTTATTTGCGCGCTCTCTCTCTTGACTTGCAGAAGTCATTAAAGCCCAGTTCTTGCTGTTTTCCATGGCTTGTTGGCACTTGCAAATCCTTGAGGAGGTGAGCCTTAGTCATTCCCGTTCACTTCCCCATCTGTAAAATGGGGCTAAGGAGAACTTGCAAAATCCTACAACAATTCACAGATTTATTCTGCAGAGAGATGTGGGGATGTTTGTGAGAAGCTTTCAGCAGATACAAATTGCTCTAGGTTGATTAGCTATGCAAGTTTTATGCTCTTGGTTCTCTCCCTTGATTGCTTGGAGTGAATTCAACCATTTAATGTACAATTTGGGATTAATTGTGAATGACATTGAGGTGGGAGCTGTCTGTCTGCTACTGAACTTCAAGAAGTATTCATGGTAGAAACCTGAAAGTCAGAAATATAATCAAGCAGGCAAAGAATTTGTGGGAAGCATCAGGGAATTGGTACGGGTCTTCAGGAATGTGGGGTATTGGCAGAAAAGGATTGTCTGGATCTTCAGATTTTAACCTGCCACAGACTCTTTGGCTTTGAAGCAGTTGCTTAAATTGGGTGAGCTTCAGCTTCTTGTCTATAGAGTGGAAAATGATAGAATCACAGAGCTATAGACTGCTTTGGGTTGGAAGGGACCTTAAAGGTCGTCCAGACCCAGCCCTGCAACTCCATTACAGTCAGCAGGATTCCTCCCTCATTGCTGCAGAGCAGAGGAGGATCTGGTCATTTGTTAGAGGCTTGCTCTGATGCTGATGAGCAGTTAAAGCCAAGTTGGAGGTACAGAAAATGGAGGCTCATTTTTTCTGTGACAAAGGCACAATTCAATGTTCCTTTCCCATTTGATACACCAAATAATAGTATCAAGAAAAATGTATTTCCTCATAGAAAGGAAATCTTCGGAAGGATAATGAAGCTTGGTGCTTTTCCAAATTCAGTGCCATTTTTAAAGATGCTACTTGCATCATGCAGCATATTGTTTATATCCCTCTATAGTTGTTTTGTCTCCATTAGAGAAAGGTTAGGCACTGATTGTGGACGCTGGACATCTGTCAGTGACCATCCTGGGATGTTTTCATTAAAGTTAAGCACCACTTGGAGAGGGACTCACTCTGTTAATGTTAAAATATCATCCACCTGCTGAAATAATGAGCACTGGAGGGGTAGGGGGTTGGTCCCTAAATAAAGGCTTGGGGCTTTATTTCTAATGTTGGGTTTAACTCTCAACCTCCAAAGGCATCAGCCCTGGAATGATCAAAGAGTGTTGTGCAAATCATGTAGCTCTTCAAAGGATGGTAAAGCAGCTGTATTGGATTTGAAGTGCTCCAGAAAATGCTTTATGGGAGGGTCTGTCATTTGTTTCTACTAGGTGCTGCGACAGTCTTAAATTAGAGAACAAATTATGACCTTTTTTTGCCCAGGAATCTGACACTGAGGGATGTTTTGGGGAGTTTTCCCCTTTTTATTATGAGCGCAGTTAGCAAATGAGACAAGAAATGCCCAATTTAAACCTACAGGTCAATTCCATTCACCCCTTGTAAAGTCTTTGACTGAGAGCTTTGTAGATTGAAAAAGAAAGCTATTGATCTGCTTTTGGGCTTGAAAACTAAGATTAAGTAGAATATGTCTATGAGTGAAAATGAGGTTTTAAATGGAGGAGGTGAAAGAAAATTAACATAGTACAACATAGTGCTAATGGAAGTAAGTTCTTATTTTCCTTGTTAGTTATACATAGGTGGAGTTCACAGGATGCTGAAGTTGTATGGAAATGACTTGGACTTTGCATATGAGTAAATTGAGCCCCTGGAGCTGGGGGGGATGTTTGTGTCCAAGTTGTGGTACATTGGTACCTATTGCAAGAGTTGTTCTGTCTTGGGTCAGTCAGTGTGGTGGTGCAGAGTCAGAGCATCTGACAGTTGCCAAGCTTGTGTTTGGATAGAGCGGCGGGTATCCTCAGAACAGAGCCGAGAGTTTCAGCTGTGGTACATGCGAAATTCATGTGTAAAGGCATTGAAAATTTCAGTGTAATTGGAAAGTTTCCCTTTTTCTATGGATAATCTATTCAAAACCTTCTGTAGCTATCTATTGTCCCATTGGGTGAACCGAATTAACTTTCCTGTGTACTGTCAACTTGTGACTTCCATTGATTGCTCAAGGTGACAAGTAGGCATTAGGTAATAAATATCAAGTGCAGCAGTACTTGAAGGAAGTGAATGGGAAAGTGCTGCTAACGGAATCAAGTAAAACTTGGATTTATATCCCTACAAAAATTCCCTGGAGAAATTGCCTTCTGTTTGCCTCTTTTTGTAATTCAGATATGATAATACAAGTGCAAGCTGTTGTAGCACAAATGCCTGGCAGAGTGTTTTGGCGGAAGATCTCAAAGCACTTGTAAAATGAATGTATAGAACCTTTCTCTGTGGAGACTGTAGGGAAATGAGAGCTGTGGTAGAAGTGAAGAGCTTTTAATAAGTGCAGGCTCTGCTTACTCAGGATTCTTCTATTTAGCATCTGAAGGTATGAGGTTCTGGACATTAGCGACAGCTAGTTTGCTGCTTATGGCATTAGCTATATATTGCAAGTCAGTTTTTCTGTGTCATCACCTATAGATCTTCTCTGTTCTGAGCCCTGCATGCTGAAAAGGCACTATGGCTTCACTGCAACTCTCATAGTATATACATAGTAGACTTGTGTCACTTCTGTCCTTTCCGTGTAGTTATAAATGCATGAAAACATACCCACATTGATCTATTGATGTTTAAAGATATAAGCTAGAAACTGAAACATGGTGGGGAGGGGAGAAAATACTTGCAACTCCCTCTGAGCTTAGGGCAGACTTACTTCTATATCCGATGTATTATTCTCTTTAAACTGGCAGTTCTCTATCAGTGTACTGATGAAATTGGTAATATTGTGAGAGTTTCAAGGACCAAGGTCTGCTAAATTATTATGAGATGGGATTTGTAGCTGGGTCAAAGATCTCTCTTAGGGCAAGTTCATCCTCACTGGCCTTGAGGGAGCATTGAGCTTTGTAGATGGGGATACAGCTTCATAACTAATGGCAAATGAAATTGCAGCTACTTTTAAGTCTTTTCATGATAGCGTGGATTTGGTAGCAGGCAGAATAGAGACTAATGATGAAAATTTATCAGGAGGAAGTCTTTAAATTAGGCCTTCAGTGTGGTTTGAGATGGATTTCACCTTGAACCTTGGTTCACCTTTCTTCCATTCCTTGAGATAAAGGAGTCGTAACACCTGAGATGAAAATGGGTTTGTTTGAGCACAACAGATAAGCCATTTAAATGCAGATATTCTCCATCTGGAAAATAATTGAGATACAAATTGAGAAATTTGGTTTGGGGGTCATAGTTAGCACCTTATAAATGAGGGTGAGTGAAAATGCTGCATGTGAGTGGAGTCCATTTGCAGGGGTTCGTACACAAGTTTTCCATCAACTGAACTTCCCTTCTCCGAGTTCTCATTTCAGCTGTGCGTTGAGGCAACTGCTGGGTGAAGCACCAGGCTTGTGGGACATGGATAAAATCTGAGGTTCACAAAACTCCCATATCAGGAATTGCAGACCCAGCAGAAAACCCCGCCTGCCCTGCGCCATGTGCACAGATGGTGGGACTGGAGTTGAGGAAAAACTAAATCTGCCTTCGTTCTACAGATGCAGAGGGAAAATAAGAGTCAACTTCTAAGAAGCCTTTGAATCATGCTGAACATTTTCACTGAGTCTTGAACTCCCAGGGCAAGATTTGCAGGGATGTTTAGATGCCTGAGTAAGTGTATACTTGCCCAGTGGGCTTTCATAAGAGGATATGATAGCAGCGAAACTCAGGTGTATTTGTAAAGGCTACAGGGCATCTGTCTGCAGTGCTTTGGTTATAAAAAGGTGTTTGTAAACCTCGTCCACTTTAATTCCTGTTGAAAAGGGGCCTGTGGTCCTTGGGTGAGCTCATTTTGGTTTTGAGAAGTCTTGTACAAAGGAGTTACCTCATCTCATTGATACCTTGCCGTGAGGCCAGGGTCAAATCGGGGCCTCCCAGGCTCCATCTCAGAGCCTTAACTGTGTGCTAAACTGCATTGTTTTAAGCTTGGTATCAAATAAAGTGTGCAAGCTTGCATGGTGCTGCAAAGCCATTCTCTTGTTGCTGGAGCATGGGGCGCCACTTCTCTGGCTCACTTTGAAACATGAAGCATAAGCGCTTGAAAGGAGACTGATGGTGGGATTAGATGAAAGGATATTGGGGTAATTGGAAAGCCATGAAGGGAAGTGCCAGGGAGAGGCAGTGAGGCTGTTCCTCACACTGGAGACAGCTTGGGAAGGCCGTGCATTAATTGGTTAATGCTTGTGAATTGCTTTGAAGCTGGAAATAGCTATATAAGTGCTTGGTATTATTATTATGCTGACAATGGCTGTGTCGAGGAGCTGTGGTGCTCGGGGAGCAGTCAAAATTGATTAAGAGACAATTCTGAAAGAGAAAGTTTTGAAGGGAGAAAATTACATCCCTTGAGAAGAGGCCGTTGTGGCTGAGCACTGGGATAACCGTTACTTCTCTGAGCTGAGCAAATGATTTCAAGTAATGGATGGTCTGTACAAGGTTCCGGGTTTAATAGGGATTTAATGCAGCTGTGAGCTTCAGGTAATTATTGTTCTTTAGGCTGTTGAGTGGCTGCTGCGAGGGGTGGGACTGTGCAGCCGTCAGCACAGCCATGTTCAGACGTGTTTGGGGTGTGAAGGTCACATCATGGCTAGTTCGATGCCTCATCTGTGGGCGATTGCAGGTTTTCAGCTCCTGCTGTTTAAAGGCATCCCATGCTTGTAGTCCTGGAGGTGGCTAATACTGTGTCATCTAGATCAAAGACTGGATTCCAGGCAGATGAATGAGAGCTTCTCCTGTCCTGTGCCTGGTGCTGGAGAGCTGGGGCCACATCCCGTGTCCTGCAGGTATGTGGGAACACCTGCAGCCTCTGACTTTGCTTAAATCACTGCTGCTGTGAAGAAGCCCTCGGCCGAAATTCAGGTCCAAACTGTGCGAGGCTCACGGCTGAGAACAGCCCCTCCTGCTTGCTTGTGGGGATGTCACTTCTCTTTCCCCTGGTCTCCTGGTGCTCTTGGCTTCCCGCAGTGCCTGGTATTGAGCTAAAACCCCAGACAGTTGGTGTTGCTGCATGCCAAAGGCATGACTGTTGTGAAGGGAAGAAAGGAATTGAATGGTGACTCTTAGTGAAGCCAGAGAGTAGCAAGCTAGTTTGTCTGCAGTGTTGCCAAACTCTATTACCTACTTGTTCAGCATTCGAAGAAATGTCTGTATATATGAAGCCAAGGGGCTTTCCCCCTCCCCTTTCTGTTTCTGCCTAGGCTGCCCTGCTTTAAGCCGCGGTTGAGCTGTTCCATGTGTGCCTGTGCCTAGCAACTGTCCCTAGCAACGTCAGGGAGTGGGACCGAGCCGCTGGCTGTCAGGAGCCGGTCAGAATGGTAATTTGTGATGAGATGCTAGAGCCTCTTCTCATGAGGTGTCCAAAGCCTTGTTCTTAATTTCTTGACCTTCAGGCTTTCTTGAATACCTCCCGGCAGCTTTCTGCTGCTGCCTTGCAGAAATGAGGCAAGCTAGAGCTGCCTGGTAGCTAAACCTTCGTGTGGTGTGCTTGGAAACCTTTTGAATGGTCCTTCAGCCAAGGCACGATGCCTTGCACTTGGGGTGGGATAAACTACATACATGTGAACAGGTCCTGTGGCACAGCCAGTGCACCATCGTGTCAAGCTGCTGTGTGTAGTGCCCCTCTGCATTAACAGAGGGGCAAGACTAAAATAGGTAGCATCTGCCCTAGGAAATGGGCAGCAGCCTCAGAGTGCGCTTCATGCTGAACCTAAGACATGAGCTAGAGCTTGCAGCGCTGGCTGTTGTGCTCTGTAGCAGATGTGTGAATCCTGAACGTGCCTGGATGTGTGTATATATATATATATGTATGCACACTGCACAGATGAAAGAGCCTCTCCCTTGCTGGTGACATTGTTACTGCAAGGCTCCTGCCTGCTCCCTCACAAAGTGGTGTGTTCCCCTCTTGTCACCTCTGAAGCAAGTCACCAGGCTGCTTATGCTCCTGTGAGATGGGGTGGTTGGTTCATGCAGAAGAATGCTGATGGCAGAGGCAGAGGAGTGAGGATCTTGGTGACCCTGCTTGTCTCCGGGATGGATTTGCAGCCAGCAGGCGCGTTTGCACTGTGTACAGCAGTAAAGTGGGAGAGTGCTGCCTGCGGCACTCAGTGGCACAGTGCTCTGGAGAGGGCAGCTGGAATGGCATCGGAGGACAGCTGTGCCTCACTGTGGTGTGCACAGGCTGTGGTCAGGATGGGGCTCTGGGTACCCTGGCCAGGCTTAGGCTTGACCCATGGCAGGCTCAGCAGCTCAGCAGTAGCTCTGGATATGTGTCTTGGTAGTGTCTGATGACTGATTCTGTGGCACTTTGGTTGCAGGAGCTTAGAGTGAGTCACAGGAGAGGAGGCTCTGGTCTGGCTCCATGCATGCTCCAGATCCCCCTGGATTCCCTGTGAATGGCTATGTGAAAACTTGTAAGTGGAGCTCAGCAAAGGCACAGCTCCTTTTCCAGGTGCTTCCTTTCCAGATCTGAGGAAGTGAAAAATAGGCTGGCTCCCAAAGGACTAGAGGGAAGCGTCACCACGCTCTTGCAGAGGAAGCACAGCCTGGAGGTGTGAGAAGTGCCCGGTTGTGCCTGTGGTCAGTGCTCATTGCAGATGCTTCATTCATGTGGCCATACAGCCCAGCCTTTGGGTTTACGAGATGTTCATTGTGTGGGATAGAGTGGAAAGAGGCACGGATCTTCAGCTTACATGAGGAATCTTACTCTTGAGTCCTCTACTGTGGTTTGAAGCAAGTACAAAGAGATGCCAACATGGCAAATCTTTATGCTGATAAAGCTCAACTCGGCTTAAAGCAGGTGAGCTGGGCTGTGTTTGGCCTTGCTGACAGGATTCCTGTGCTTTGTTCCCTGTTAAAAGGCTCAGGGGTTTCTGTCTCTCTGTGTATGTTCCTTACATCAACAAACTCCGCTCGCCTGGCTCTCTGTAAGTCAGTAGAGCGTGGAAACAGTCTCTGCTTTTGTGATACAGCCGGCGCTGGCAGAGCCCATTTTGCTCCTCTGCTCAAGGGGCATCGTTCGGGAGCCTTCCAGATGAAGTGTGGCCTTTGTCGCTGGGGGTTTCATGGAAGATGGTGAAAACTGAGATGTGGTGAAAAGGTAGCAAGGCGTTTGTGCTGGGGAGCAGCTAGTAACGTGGTCATTGACGTTACCCCTCGGTATTGGCCAAGCAGCGGTTGCTTTATGTGTGCTTGAAGTGCTTTCTAACGTTTCATCTGTTGCTGTCCACTGGATGTGGACCTGGTGGTGTGGGGCCCGTGTCTCTCCAAGTCCCTAAACTGAGTTAGGGCAAATAAAAGGCAGTATTTTTTAAGGTAACTGCTGTAAATGGGAAAATGTGTATTCATTAACATCTCTTGATGAACACAGACTATATTAATATTAATATTTACTCTGGTACTGCTTATAGTAAAAAGAATGTGTTACCAGGGGGGTTCTAGATACTTATTAAAACAACTCCAGTGTAATTTTTTAGTATCTTCTATTCTTAGTCCTTAAGCCCTCCTGCCTCCCTTTCTGACAGTGAAACTGGAAGGAATCCATCTCCCTCCCCTCACTATGTGCAAGCCTTTACTCCTAAATACTTGTCCTGTTTTCTAGCTTGCTTTGATTCTGTGTGGATTTTAAGCTTTACAGATGGTAAAGTGGTATATAAATCTGCAGGAGTGATTGAGAAAGATACGGGATGCACCTGGGGAAAGCCAGCATGACACTGTGATGTCTGTTTGATAACCCAACAGGATATGTGTCCTGGTACTCCCTGCAGAACAGCCCGAGTTCTTTCAGCTACACAACAGGTAGTGTGGCTTTGATCTTTAAGAAGATTAATAAGATTGACAGCAATCTTTTCATTAAAAAGAATAATAAATCTGATGGGGGTCTTGAAGACTCAAGTCCCTTCTGTTTCCCGGCCGTTCCAGGGTAGGGCTGAAGCAGGCTGGCAGGAGACAGGTCATCATGCTGTGCTGTTAAGAGTAGAGGACTTTCAGCCTCAAGGGAAGATCTGGCAGCTTGTTGTGACCATTGTGCTCACTTAGGCAATTTCTAGCTTAGCCAAATGAGGCATTACTCTCCAGCTGAAGTCTCTGGCCTCTCAGCATGTCAGGGGACTGAAGTGCAGCTGTAAGACAGGACATATGTGCAGTGTCATGTTCTTGTGATATCAAGTTTAGTCCTGCAATGGCTTTTGATGTTACCTGACATTGGATGTTTCCTTTTTTCTCTACAGCATGTCAGAACGCCTTTGACCTTTCAAGGCTCAAGCATGAAATACAATCCCAAAGTACAATAAAGAGCTTCCTTCCTCAGAGGAGGGGAGCTTGGTGTAGAGGAGGGATTGGGCCGGTAGGTGTGGCAGTTGGCATCCCAACCATGTGGGTGAGTCCATGTTCAACTGGGGATTGGGTTTAGCTGCAGCACTGTCCAGTTCTTGACTTCGCGCTTCAGGGCAGATGCAGAAGAGCTGGGGAGAGCCCTCAGCCTCACTGGGGGTTCAGAAACATCATCAAACAAGGAAGCATTAAACAGGTTGGGTTCATGTATTCTAGAGTGGTGCTTCCTGTCAGTGTTGGATCTGTTCACCTCAACATTTCCAGTGTTAGGCGCCTTTGTTTCTCTATAGGTGCTTATTGCACTTCCAGAGAATTGAGAAGAACAGGCAGGAGGCTGTTTTCCTTTCTTGCCTTGCACAGATGCCCAGAGGCATTATGAGCTGTGGGTTGAAAATCCTCTGTCTCAGGAGGAGATGCCTGGAGAGAGCTGACTGTTCTTTGAGTCCAGTGTAGATAGGAGAAAGTGCCATGGTCTGAAGTAATAACAGGGTGAATCTGGGCCAGGCATTGAGGAAAGGGAGAGCTACGATGCCTTTGGTTGGATTTTTCCTAATCTGAAATATAAAAGTGTCATTTTGAAGCTGTGTTGGAAATGTTCCATGGTCACAGAGCAATGTGGCAAGGCACGAGCGTGGGGCAGTGACAGTTGAAAGTTCTGGATGGTACCGTAAATAGGAAAGATTGAGAAATCGTATTAGAAACCTATTGCAGGGTTTGTCCCTGGGATTTTAGGCCAGGATGGAATGTGTTTGTGTGTCATCTGCAGGATATGGATTTCAGTTTTCTTGGGGAAAGACTTTTATGTTCATCTGTTTCATTGAATGGGCTGGAACAACACAAAATAGAAACATTTGTGCCTAAGTAACAATAACTAAAGAAAGTGACAATACCGAAAGCTACTGCATTAGGGAGAAGGCAGCCATGTATCACCAACAGATGATGCTGGTGAGAGCTGTACGTGATTTGATATGTTCCTTTTGAATTGTGCAGTGACCATACATCAGTGCTTGCTAAATTAGATTTCTGCTGAGAAACAAAGTACATCAACCAATGCTTTAGGAGGCACTTCAGAAGTAAATTCCGTTTTCCTCTCTCTGAAGTATTGCTTCTTTAGGTATTTGTATGGTGTAAATCAGCATAGTTAAAATCCTTCCTTGATTTGCACCGCTGTGGATCTGGCCTGGTAAGTTTAAGGAATTGGAAGTAGATGGGAGATAATGTTTTGTACCTATTTTCTTTGCACTTGTAGTGTCAGACAAAGCCTTTGTTATTCAGCTTCTGACAACTTGGTGAAGGTTTGTAGTGACAGAATTTGAATGTAGGATTTTACCTGAATCTGTAGAGCTGCTGGAATTCAATGCGAAGGGATGAAACCCAGTTCCAGCCAGGGGCTTGATGGGTTCAGCAGCCAAGGGAGCTTGCTCCTGTCTGTGAGTAGTGATTACTTGGTGGAAGTAACAAAATCCTATTGCTGTGAATGTGCTTGAATGATTGAGTCTTCTCTTGTGTGAATGTAACCTGGTTCGGTCAATGCACTGTGACCATCACGACTGCCAGTCTTGAGACTGCAAAGATGTGAGAACCAGTTAGCGTTCCCCACACTGTAGCCGTAGTGGTATGAATGGGTTCTGCTCCCCGGCTCACTGTATTGGACATGGGCCACTCCAGAGCTGCAGTGACTGTCACAAGCACAGTCCCGTGCTTGTGTGTCAAAACAATTCCAGACACACAGCATGAATAAACCTCCCACCAGCTCCTGTCTCCAGCCATGTAGCTTGTACTGTGAGCAGGAGTCCTGGTGCTACAGCACAAGGATATTCTTCCTGCCCTCCTCATGGCAAGAGGCTGATCCTTACCCAGAGTGATGCTTGAGGGCTTGCAGCTTCCCTGCTTAAGCAAGAGGCAGCCAGAGCGCTGTTCAGCTGGTATTTGTTTTCTTGTGTAAGTGTCCAGTCCTGTTAAGCTCTGAGGCATGTGGAGTGGTTGTGTATTATAAAATGCCACAGGCAGCCCTTATTTCTGTTAGAAATGCAGTTCTTGTGGGAGCATATTACAAAGTAAATCCTTCATCACGTTCCTTGTGTGTAGGAGCCAGCAGTGAAGGCGATCAGTCTGCTTTGCTCCAGAAGATATCCCACTAAACAAGTCTTGTGAGGGGAGACCGGTGAAGCTGACTTTTAAGCTCTCTCATTGAGGAAATGGTTGTTCCCTGGATAAAGATGTCTTTCTGCAAAGCCCCACAACCACAAGTGTGGGTTTCCTTAGGCTGTGTTTTTTCTCTCTCCCTTAGACTGATCCCTTTGGAGAAAGGCTCTGTCCACTGAGCAGTGCCAAGTATGATAATGCCTTCGTCCTTGTCTGGAAACTTTAAGTGCTACTGCAATAAAATTACACTGATGCATTCATTAAAAAGATATACTCTCATAATAAACCACTTTCCAGAATTGAAAATAGCAGGTTGCATTGGCAGAGGACAAGTTAGAATTCGCTCCAGTCTCAGGCTGGTCATCTCCATCACAAACCAGGACACGTGCCCACAAATGCATATCCACTGATGAGTTTCACATTGGCATTACACCTGCAGAAAGTATGAGTCCATGAATAATAGCATTAGAAGCTGGAATAACCACATAAATATTTACACTGCCTTATTCAGCCTTCTGGGGAATGACATCTGATCCCTCAGCTTTGTGTGTTTACCGTTCTCATTCACTGTTGTAGCTTCTGAATAAAGAGTGGCAAACTGAGACAGGGAAGTGCAGATGTTCCTGTGCTGCCAGGGCTGGTGATTAAGCTGCAGAGGGGGGAAGGAAGGTGGTCCCTGGGTGCAGCTTGTCCTGCCATTGCTGCCATTCCTTGTGGTCACCTGGCATGGCCCCAGCAGGGCTGGGATGAAGGGCAGGGCAGGCGAGTGCTCCATCCGTGCGAGATGCACTGCATTCCCATTGCTTAAGTAAGGTGTGAGGAGGTGCCTCATGTCTGCCTGGGTTGGAGGGAACACATCAGGGGTTTTGCACGAGCGTTGTCCTTAAGTATGAATTCATCTGGAATTTCACGGCACAGGCACTGGCATTGTCCCTTCCTAGCTTCCTGCTTGTGCTCCTGGGCAAAGGGGTAAAGAGAACTGTTTTTACATTTCTACTTTACATTTTAGGTGAAGTTTTGTCAGTCAAGCCTGAGTTGAAGTAACTCGAACCTGACAGCTAAGTACGGGATGCATATATTCTCTTGGGCTCCCTGGATCTCTCACCCGTGCCTGCTGACTTCCCAGCAGCGTCCAGTATAAAGGCAGCTCCTGCTGTCCCAGCTGGTGAACAGTGTTTTGCCTTCCCATTTGCCAGCTTCTGAAAAACTAATTTTTGTTTGCAGTGAGCAATTTTCTTTTAGCTGTGTCCAAAGCGCGTCTTGATCGCAGTCATCAACACACAAATGTTTCAGGAGATCGATTTGCTATGTCGTGAAGCAGTGTCCTGTGTTCTACTGGTTATTAGCTGTTCTCCAGCTAGGTGTGAATGATGTACATCTTGCTGGCCTTTCTTGTTCTCTGTTTTACTCACTAATTTTGCAAGGATGAGGTGGATTTCTATTGATCTTAAAGCTTTCTGCCATTCACATGACCTTGGAAGTGTTTGGAACATGATGTTTCTGACCTTGAATTTATTTTCTGAACTTCATGCAGCATCGGTAGCTTTTATACCGTCAGGAAATGGAGAGATACAGCCTCTTTAATTTCCCAATTTTCTTAAATTGTTCTGATGACATTTACTTATGATTAAAAAATATGCAGTGGAGACAGATTCAATATCCCCACATTGCCTATCGAGTGCCTGTCTGGTTGAAGAAAAGAGGATTTGATTGAATTTTAGAGAACTGAAGCTTATGGGTCTTTGGCAGTCTCCAAGTTATTAAGCCAAACTAGGCCTAATTTTACCTCTCTGATAAGTAATATTCCCAGTCCTGTGCAGCTTTCTGGCATGGAGCTAATACATCCTCTCAGTGAACTCCATAAATAAATGGAGCTGAAGAGGAGGGAGGTAGATCTCACTCATGCATGTATTATGAGTTGACAGCGTGTACTGAGGAGGGCACATGCCAGGTGCTATGGAAATGCAAAGGGTCTTAGTCTGCCCTTGTTAAAATGTCCATGCCCAGCTCAGTTTTAATCCCTGGTGGATTATAGGCCTGGCCTAACTCTCATTGATACAATAAACATGATACGGAGAGATTCCCTGGGTAGTAAATCTGATTGGCCTTTTTAGATTCATAAAGCTGTGAACTTTGTCTTGCAGAGAGAAGTTCTGCTAAGCATTTTTGCATCGAAGTAGGTCAATGTGATTATGATTGGCTGTAATGAGCACTGTGCTGCTGTTCTCTACCTAGAGCTGGTGGGTACTCAGCTCTGCAGATGCCGTCGCTGCCTTTGTGCAAAAGCAGGGAGAAATCAAAGTAATAACTTTTAATTCATTTCAACTTGGAAGCCTCAGTTATCTACATAAGCAGGGGCAAACAATCCAGGACCAGTATTAAAGGCAGAGCACACACAGGCAGCAGTGATCAGCAGCTCTGGTGCTGGCCACAGGCTAAAGGAGAAATTCTGCTTTTGGCCTCGCAGCAGTTTGCAAACTGTCTGGAATTTAGCTTTGGTGTGGAGGATTTATTCCATTAAAACCAGTGGGGTTTTTACACCAGTATGTTTAGAGTGGGTTTTTTGTGCCTCTGAAGACATCCAGGTAAAGCAGCAGTGAAGGGAGAGGAGAACACTAAGGAGAAGTTGTCATTTAGGCTGTTCCCAAAACCATATTTATGTGCCTGCTTCCCCAGAGAGAAGAAAATCTCATATACCCAGGAATTGTACATCATGGCAGTTGATCTTTATCTTTGGGATGGAGTGTTCACGGGTACCGCCTGGGGGAAGGAAAAGAGATTTGAGGGAGGTGTGAAGTGTTTAGCTGGTGGGTACAGGACCAGGCTTTTGTTCTCAGAAGATGCAGCTCTAGAGCAGCTCCTTGGGAATACTGAGTGCAGGGAGTTGCTATGTGGTGAGCCTGGTGAGGAGCAGCAAGCTTGTAGAACCGGCTCAGGGAAAGCCAAGCACTTGCAAAGATATGTTGTGTTTTCTTCTTTATTGCAAATAACTACTCGGGACTGGTTTGTTCAAGCCTTTGATTGTGTCCTGCTCATTCTGGAGTCAGGACAACTTGCGTTCCTGATCTTTTGCCATTCAGTTTTCATGCAGTCTTGTCCAGACATACTACTCATTTGGTGACTCAGTTCCTCATTATGTATTACGTCCATTACAGTTTTTGGTCTTTCAAGGTGAGGGGGGTTGTCTGTCTCTTTGTCTGTGCAGTTGGGACCTGGTCTTGTCTCTTATTCAAGTGTGCTAAGGGTAAAAAAGAGGATCCACTTTCGCCTTGTCATTCTACTGGTTTGTGGCCTCTGAGCCTCTCGTGCTTGCGGCATCTGGTGTGGTCAGGCACCCTTGGAGCGTGTTAAATCCACAAATGCGCCGTGTATGATTGAGTGGATTGGAGTCTGTGGTGGGCAGTGAAAGGGTGTCTGAGCAAGCATCTGTCTCCCAGTTACAGTCAGCAGCTGCTGTAATCCAGCTGTTAGTAGCCCATTATGTTTCCAGCAAGAGGGAGCAGTGCATGCAAGATGGGTATCTGGGGTCCAAGTTCCTGCAGGGAGGACAAAGATACATCTTTAGATTTTCCCTTTATCTGTTCTCTGGGACTCTGAGAAGAAATTCAGTGGAAAGAATCCTGTATGATGTGTTTTGATGGTGAATGTATTAAATGTGCATCCTACACCATTTGACTTGTCCTTTTGTCTTTTCTCTTGCCAGCCCAGAACTGCAGTCACGTTTTGCAGGGCCCAAATGGGACAATACAGAGTCCAGGCTTTCCATATGGATATCCAAATTATGCAAACTGCACGTGGACAATCACTGCTGAGGAGCAGAACAGGATACAGCTTGTTTTCCAGTCCTTTGCATTAGAGGAAGATTTTGATGTATTATCTATCTACGATGGACTGCCTCAGCAGGGGAATCTGAGAACAAGGTACATTGTTCGTAATAACAGGGATGTTGTTTATAAGCATGTCCCCATTTCTGCCACTGGGATTAAATCTAGGTTGGACATTCATGCTGCAATAAACTGGGAGTGCCTCTTCATGAGTGGCTCTTTTATAGTTGTTTTGATTTCTTATTTCTGATAAAGTTTCAAATGTTTCCGTGAATGCCTGACAGTAATGATTTATCAAGAGTCGTTCTAGACATCCAGAGAAGTTAATTAGAAAATGGAACAAGAGGGAAGCAGAGCTAATGTGCAGAGGAGCTTCCCTCAATCCAGAAGAGTTTCTTTGAGTGGGAGGATGGATAATGGGTTTCAGTTTATAGCTCTGCTAAATGCTTTGTGGTGGGTGCATTTGGGTAATTCCCTATCTTACAGTTTGTTCACCAGCTGGACAGGGGTGGTGCTCTTACATCTGACTAAATTCTCCCAACACTACCGGCTCTATGATGCTGTGTCAGCATTTGAAGCAGTTGGTGATCTCAGACCTCCAGATCTGAGGCATAAATGAAATCAGCTTGGTGACTTGTGCCATGACTGCCATTGTCTGATGTAGTGTCTGATTGCAGCTGAAGTCTGACAGTAATATATTCAAAAAGTAATAGAAACAGTGGCAGCATCCAGAGTTAGAATCCCTAGTAAGAACGCTGTAGTCATGGACAGTCCTGGAAATCAGCTTTACTTCAAATCACTTCAGTTTAGGATGGATCCTTTTGACCTCAGTGTCTTGTCTAACCCAACTGGAAAATCTGAGTTAAAGAAGCACTGTTGAAAATCAGCTCTTTATGCAGATGATTTCAGTTATGCAAATAAATCATACCTTCATCGTGCAACTGTGCTTGAGAATCATCTTAATTATGGGACCTCATCATTTAATCAGGAGGTAGCATAGTGCTTTGCTTTGTGCATTATGTAAAGGATGCCTACATCTGATGGCAGATTCTGCTCAGGAAACTTTGTATGGTGAGCAGTCAATGCTGCTCTTGGGCTGAGAAGCCCCTTGGCAAATTGCTGTGCTCATCAGCAGTGCCAGATGTTTCCTTTTGCCCTCTAGATGTCAAAGGGAGGTTCTGCTGAAGAAGCAAAACCCATGAATGGAATTATTTCAGAAGTAGGGTCATGATGGAGTAAATGAGTAAGGCCCTGTCTGTGAGTTGCATCCAGGTATTGCTCCAGTACTTGTGAGCATGATAAGCCTACAGATAGATGTAATAGGGCATCTTCTGCCAGTTGACCAGTACAACATGAGATGGAGGTGAATCCTGTCCTGAGAATTTGTGCACAGGGGAAAGGGGAGGAGATAAATAAGGTTTCCTCTTCTGCATCACTGGTGTGAACTACGCATGCAACTTGGGTAGACAAATGTAAGTTACGTGATGAAGCCAGGAGCACAAAGCAGTGTGAGAATGTTCCATCTCTGACGAGGAGGTGAGCTGTTCAGGAAATGGTGCGTGTTTAGTACAGTGGAGGAAGGTGAAATAAGTGGAACAAGGAAAGGTATTGAGGAGGCTTTCCAGAGGTCTGAAAGTGCTTACAGAGGACTTACAAAAGTAAATGAGAGATGGACTCTTGTATGATGGATGCTTGGATTCTTCTCCTGGATGTTGCTAGATTAGCGACTTCAAAACCTGCACTTGCTCTGCTGTGCTGTTTCGTGTCTCACTTCTTTGTTCAGCTAAGATTTTTTTGTGTCCATCAGTCTCAACTCATTAAACTCTGTAGCTGTTGCCCAGCATTGGGGTTTTTTTTTCTTTTATTCTTCTTTCTCCCTTTTTTCCTCTTTCCTATGGCTATCAGTTTTGCTTTTCCTCAGACTGCTTTCCCAATGTACTCAATTCATCATCGAAGTGCAGCGCTGGAAGATGGATGACTGTTCGTCATTCATCAAAGCTCATGCTACCAGGAGGCAGGCCAAAATAAGCTGTAAGCAAGTGTAAAAGAAGAAAAAAACCCCAACCCCAAGCATATTTCTGTAGAGGAGGAGGTAACTGTTTAGTTCAGTGTGTTCAAGGCTGATAAATGGTTAACAGAGAAACTGTATCTCTGCTTTTCCCGCTGTTGAGCATCACTGATGGATTTCAGTGGGTTCTGCCTGCTTGGCTGGGAGAAGCAAGTGCTCTTGACATGTTCTTACGCTGATGTTCTCTCAATACCCTGCGCTTCCATTTAAGCTATATATCCTTAAGAGCTTCCTCGGCCTGATATGTCAGTGTCATGTCTATGTGTGTTTCAGGGAAGGGGTTAATTGTGTTTCTGTGCTGGCAAACATCCTGTTGTCTTGCAATTTAATGTTGTGTGAAAGTTCTCTAATAGAATAAGAGCAGATTTAATCCAATGAGACATTTGCTAATAAACTGCTTTACTGTATATTAGGGAATTTGTGTTGTGCATTTGTGATGAGTATGTGAATATTAAATGCATTTCAATGTCTTAATTTAGACATCCAGGGTTGTTGTCATCTTTCAGTGCCATGACTTTGCTTTGTTTGCTAAAATCGGAGCTTGCTTCTGAGGCGTTGCTCCTTCAGCTTCTCCCACGTAATTCCCTTTTTTCCCATCACTGTACACTGGCTTTCAGCAGGACCATGGGCACAGAATCTGCTTGAAAGCAGAGAACAGTGATGGCTGCAGATTTCTCTCTCCTTTGTGTAGGAGTTATGTGTTTTCATGAGGTCAGATGAGATTTGCATCTTCCCTTCCATGCCTCTACGTGGCTTTCCCTTCTCTTAAGCAGTGTTTGTGCTTGTTACCCCGACCAACCTCTCGCAACTGCTCATCCTTCAAGTTCCGAACTGTTCTGAACTGGGATCAGAGGGATGCGTGTGAGACCCGAAACCTGCAGTTGCTCTAGAATGGTCTTTCTGCGAGTTCCCATTGTACCTTGCTGATTGTAGCATTGTCAAGAGGCTGCTCCAATCAGGTTGGTTTCCTGATTGGGTTCCCACTGTGCTGGGCTCAGGAGCTCAGCAGAGACCTGACTAAAATTTGAATATCTGGAGTTATTTATGGATCTGTGATTGCTGTGGGGCTTGGGAGACTCTTTGCACCCTTTTGTGTTAGATTTTCTTCTGTGACTTAAGCAGAGAGCAGTGAACAAGGCGGGCATGTGACAGCTTCAAGCTTTTTGATCTGCTGATAACTTGCAGGACACTTTGAATGTAAGAATCTTAAATTAGTTGCTCGCTTCCTTAATTGAAGTTTTAGGCCTGCATTCAGGGAAAATAAAATACATTTATGATCTACCTGGTAACTTAGTCATTTCGTGTGCCTGCTTCTGGTTTCCTGAAGGGACTGGGACTGGTCTGTTTAGAGAAGTAGGACCTCGGTAGGGCAGTTTGCTTCTCCACGGAAGTTACTAGGATGTGTGTATTTCCGCAGCTCTGAGGAATGGTCCCGTTCTGGTATCTGTGGAGTGTGTAGAGAAAACGTTTTGCAAATCGTTACTGCAATAGCTTCGTGCTTAAAGCAAAGGAGAAATCTGTGCCGCTGTTTGCTCCCTGGCACCGTGAATAACTGAGCTTCTGGCTCACATCTCGCATTATGCGCAGTGTCTTCTGTGGATGCTGCTGTTGGTTATTACAGATCCTCATCCTTCTTCCCTGACAAGTGGCTGGAGAGTTAAGGGGAGGATTGCCATCAACATGCTCTGTATGCAGCTAAAAACCATAGGAACTCTTTGGCCGTATTTAATTGGCTGAAAGATTAAGTATTTTGTTTGAACTTGAAATCAGGTGAGACGAGTGATGAGTGAATTATCTACGGGAATGCCCTACTTGCAGGTACAGCAGCAATACCTGTATCTCACCTGTTTCTCCTAGATAACCTTTTAATTACTCTTTGAAAGGTGGAACTGGGTGACTTGTACTTAATTACCAACAAGAGAACAAAGCTTTTAATCTTAAGCACAACAGAAGGGAGGAGGAGAGGAAGAGACAAAGGGAACAGGGAAGAAGAATTCCCCTCATGTGCCATGTGCTCTTGCTTGCAGAGACACAAACTTGGTTTAAAATAACGTTCCCGGGTTCTGGCTTCGCAGGTACTGGGCATGCTGGGGTTCAATACTGTTACAGGAATTCCTGGAGAAATGGCATTTGCCATCTGGTAATACATAGAACTTAATACAATTTGTGTCGAGCCACCTTTGGGCCTGTGACATATTCCTTTGTAGCTGCCTCATGTCTCCAAGGTGACTGCAGTGCTTTTTGCTAAGGATAAAGATAAATAAAATGGAGGGGCAGCTAAACCCTTTTGTCATCTTCAGTGACCTCAGGATCCTACATCCCTTTTCCCCTTAGCAGCCTTTTGTCCCTTCATGTTAACTCCATGGGGGGAAAAAAGAACCAAAACACTTAAATTTATGTTCTCTGCTTTGTACAATAAAATACACTTTTTTTTTCTTCTCCTGAGAAGAGCTGTGTTTGAGCTGCTGCAGTGGCGTTAGAGCCTTTCAACAGGTCCTGCTCTTCTGTTCTGAAGGATTGCTGAGTATTTAAACTTCATCTGGGAGATGATTGATGGAACTAGATCTGCTGGTCCAGGAAAGCTAATGGAGTTAATGCAGCTGCATCTGTGGCTGTTCAGATTTGAGAGGCTGTGTTCAGGTCTTCCATATTTATTAGGAGAGCATGCATCAGGATGAGTGATAAAAGCTGCTGAGGAGATGGGGGTGGGAGCTGTTCCCCTGCCACCATGCAGAGTGCAGCAGGCTTGGAGGAGGCCTGATTTTGGGGAGGTGGGGTGATGGAGGAGCTTCAGCCCTGGTTTAAGGGTTAAAGCATCTGCTCTCTCATGACATTACCCTGTAGGAGCATGACTTGTCTGCATTAAGTGCAGGGGATTCTCTTGCTGAGCCTTAAGGCGCTGCTGTCGCTCAAATCATGTTTTGTTTTTTCAATTACTTTTTTCCCCTCTAAACTGCTCTCTAGCCGCATTCACAGGTAAAATCTGCGGGCAAACCTCGGCAGTGCCTCTTGCTTCACATTAAGGTATGCGAAGGGGATTAAATGTAGAAAGATTGTTCTGTAATTGAGCACCATCTAAGAGATTTTAATTAAGCCTCTGCTCTGGCACAGTCTGTTGTGAGCACGGAATGCCATTAGGCAGTGAGATAGATACCTTTCCAATGGGTGGGTTGAAGTAACACATAGAAATCATGGGGAGGATCCCGGTGCCCTCAGTCTTGCATGCCCCAGTTGATGCAGCTCATGAAGCCTGCTGTTCTTTGATAAGCTATGGAGGGTAGGAAGGGGAGGGTGCCCATGATGTACCCTGCTGTAGGACCTTGCTGGGTAATGATGGAGACAACAGCTGCTGGCACTCTACTAATAACTGTTGTATATAGAGAAAGTTTATCATGGTTTTGTGCATGTGTGTATGTGGTGTTTAAACTGATAGTCACAGACATCTTGAGTCGGTTCTTTTAGATGGAGCTGCTTCATTCTGCTAGCAGGAGTGGCACTTTACAAAAGCACTGAGTAAGCTTCTGGGGTCGGAGAAAGTGAGATTAGATTTATTTTTGGGTTTTTTTTTATTAGCAGTGGAGGGAGAGAAATTGAACTAACCCATAGCCCTTGCATGGGGCTTTTCATGTTTTAGATTACAGTGCTTTGAGAAGGAGCAGGTCTGCTATTGTTATAGAAGGGACAGAGCAACCCAGGGAAGTTCAGTGAGTTGCCTCAGCACACGGAGTTATTAGGTGATAGCTATTATTGCTGTGTCGCTGCCGAGCTCAGTGGTGAGAAGGTGGATGCGGTCTGATCCTGCTTGCGTACGAACCTGTGCAAAATGTCGCTTGGCTTCAGTGGTACAGAATTGGGTCTTCAAAAAGAATTCCACTTTCAGTCAATAGCTATTGACACCTTTAGCATCAAAGTGGCCACTTTGGTCTCTTGCAATTAGCATCAGTCTCCCATGAAGAGGCTGCTGTGAGCATTGGAGTGGTGGATGTGCAGAGGTGATGACAGAAGCAGCCCTGGCAGAGCACTGGGGTGTGCGGGTGATCCCTCACCGGGCAGGAGTCAGACCCAGGTCTGGGTCCTGTTCTGAGCCCTGCAGCTCCTCCGCTCAGTGGCACGGGGCACGTCACAGATCCCGGGTTTTCCAGCCTGTGGAAGGACATGAGGTGGGATTTCTGCGAGTTAGATTTGTAAAATGCTGAACAGGCCCCAGTTGGAGGGGCTGTGTGCTGGGGCGGGGGGAGAATCCCAGTGCAGAACAGGGAAGGCTCGCAGCCATGCCTTCTAATCCATTGTCCTGAGGCAGGAAAAATGGATGTGTGCTCGTGTTGTCTTTTGCGTGCAGTGAATCTTTAGATCAAGAAGTTTTTGTATCTCTGAGGTCTGACCTTGAGAGCTTCTCAGGCAAAGCTCCTCTTCAGACTGCGCGTGTTTCCCTCTTACCAGAATTAATGAAAGCCCACAGGAGATGATAGGATCTTACTGGATCGTTGCAGATACAACGGGACTGTGGAGCGCTGTTACTTACAGGCTCAAATAGAAACTTGACAAGTCCTTGGTGCCCATTGACTCTATAGTTGGGCAGCAGAGGATGGCCTGGCTCCTCTTGGCCTGTTGGGAATTGGATTTGAGTGTGCTGTAAGAGCAACTGCTGGTATCTGGTCCTTCCTCATAAGGAATGTAATTGTCGCTGTTTGGAACACATAAAGACTCCTGCTGGCCCAGAATGCAGTAATTGTCCTCTTCTCTTTAGCATTTTGTATAATATTTAGGTTTGCAGTCAATTAGAGCTGCTATAGTGGAATAAAGGGTTTAGGAAGGAGATCTGTATTTCCCTTTGAAGGGTTCAGTAGCTTCTGTTGTCACTGAGCCGTGTGTAAACTGTAGTGCAAAATGCCGTAGTTGTAGCGTTTTTCTGTAGTGTATTTTTAGCTATTGAAATCAGGCCCTTTAGCTATCCAGGGATGGCAAGGCATCCTCTCACTGAAGTTGCTCCCAGCTTATGTATGTGTGGCAAAGGAGGAGTGTGGAAACAGAAGGAAGTGCCAAATTCCAGGGCAGGCAGAAGCTCTGCTGTGCTGGATTCGAAGCCAGGGCTTTCTGCACTGTGTATTCCTGGGCTCTCCTGCAAGCATCAGCGGTGAGCAGCATTTTTATCTGCTTCTGCTCAGTATTCAGCACAAGATGCAAGTGAATAGAGAATTAGATATAACATGAATCAATATTACAGTCTTCTTGGATAAATCTTCATAGGCAAGAACAATGGGACTTGTTTCACTTTTCTCATCATACAACACATCTAAAAATGAAATTTCTTATTAACCTCCTTTTTTGACTGTGCTGGCTGTGGAAGACAACTTGCATGGTTTAGTTGTTCCATTTGGATGCTTCTTTGGAACTCTCAGCTTTATAGGAGGTAAATTTCTGCTGTTTCCTTCTTTCTCGTTGCCATTAAATTTCATTATGTATTATTACAAATGAAGATCTTAAGGAGCGAGTGCAGGCAGACCAGTGTTGTGCTGGGAAGTGAGAGTGCAGTTCACCTGAAGTCCCCAGCATGGATCTCTGCTTATTGTCCCAGGGTTGTGTAGGCAGAACAGTGCTTGCCCGATGCTGTGGCTTAATGTTCACTTGCGTGTACTGAAGATTGTCTTAAGACTGATGACTAAAATCTGGTTCAAACCCTGATTTTGTCTGCATAAAGAGTAAAAGGGATGTGCAGACTTGGCAGATGAGATCTGGATTCACTCCCCACATTGGCTTTGGCTCTTACTGCTGTATAGCTTTAGCTAGAGAAAGCGCCTCCTCGTGCTGGAGGGCTGGTGTGAATCTTGGTGTTCACAGCACCTCTGCTATGGTGATGCCTTTTTGCGCACCGGTTGCGGGGCATTTAGCAGTAAGCCCTGTGTGATTTCCAGGGGCTCCTGTGAACTCTTCCCGTTTATTGGCTTTCACACCCCTGATGGGTTTTTTTTCCCTTGAAATAACCTAAACCTGCCAAGGTTTGCACTGACTGCTGAGCCGCACTTGGGCTCCATCCAAACTTGTCTTAGTTTGCTCAGAATATCTGCTTGGATTTGCTGAGAGGTTACTAAAATTTGGGGAACTTCTCTGTGAATCTGTCTCCTCCTTTTTCTGTTTCGAGCAGCAAGACTGAGAATACAGATGCTGAAGCGTGTCAAATACCTGCTCGCATCTCCCTGCTGCCCGTGAGAGTGCAGGAAAAATGAGCATGGAAGAGGCATGATAAAAATACTAAAATAAATCCAAGTCTTCCTACTCCATTGCATTGTATGGAAAATGAAATTTATTGAGATTTGATGCTTAGTACCTGTTCCCAGTGTGAGGCGTGAAGGCCTCATACATTTGAGATGGCTGTGCTGGCTCAAGGCTCTATAAATAACACTTTTCTAGTGGGAATTGACCCAAACCCCATTTTAAATGAGTGAAGAAATCCTTCCAGGCTGGAATTTATGAGCCCTGTGGCTGTCCCCGGGGACTGTGTTAGTTAATGAAGCCTTTGTCAGTGTCAGAGGTAGGCAAAGGACTCTTGTGGTGTGATGAATTATTCTTGGCTTGGGGAAGGGAGGAAAGTGCAGTTGATTTCTAAGCCAGGCTGGCACATGGGGTTGGGCTGTGTGATGTCAGACAGGGACCTGTTTGCAAACTGCCTGATGAGCTTTCTGCGGAGGTGCAGTGTGTGTCATTGTGAGTGAGTTCTAAGGGACAAAGAAAGCTTCCTTGTGCTTGCTACTGTCTTTGTAACAAAAACATAGTCATGTATGTCGGAGCCAGTGGATTATATTATCTTAAAAGCAGCTTCATTAACAGGCAGCTGGGCAGAGGGGATGGTTGGAAAGTCATATGGAACAAAATGGGACATGTGGCGTTGGTTGGCAGCAAAGAAGCTTGGAGTTGTTTGGTGGAATATGAACAGAGGATACACAGGGAGTTACTGCTGCTTGCAGCGTGCCTCTGAAGATACTTATTCAGGATCTGTTCATAGATTGACTCAAAAGCAGGTTGATTTTGAGCATAAATCATTCCAACATGTTAAACCCAAGTGGGAACTGATACTGTTTCTCTTGTATCATTGCAGGATCCTTTTAGGCTAGCTGAGATTGGTTTTTTTTTTGGTCCAGAGCATCATTTCAGCCTCACGGGGATCAAACTGAAAGGACAACTGTCTAAGTAACACCAGTGAGTTCTGCCTTGCAGACAGAGCTGGCTTTTAAGTGTCTGCAGCATGCATGGGCTGGTAGCGTTCTCACATTATGCTCTGCTTGTTTTATTGATGATTAATAAGAGCACTCATGGTACCAGTTCCTCTGTTAATATGGTTACAAGCACTCATCTCATGCCCATATTTAAGAGGGAAGGGTGAACGTGAAGATAGCGTTTCACTGAAACCAGTGAATTTCCTTGTTTCTGTGTGCACATTCAGCTGTCAGGCTGAATAAGGCTTATAAAGCTTGATTCACACTCAGTTTGAAGTTACTGTCCTCTTTGTGTTGGCCCCAGTTGGTAATGGCTTAGTTGAATAGTTAGTTCATGGATGCACCTCTTAAATGACTTTGGGTTGACTGCTGCCCTGTTAGCTGGGGCAGTGGGAAAGGGGACTCTCGTGCTCATTCCGGACTGTTTCCCAAAGACTCCGAAGGGCAGCTCTCACTCCGAGCTGTTGTTTTTCCAGCACTTAGCTTGACTTTTGTCCTGGGATAGTGCAGGAGTGTCAGACTAGCACTTGCAGAGCCACGTCATTTAAACTATGTAGTGAAGAGAGTGGTTCATTTGGTGGGAAAATTTCTTTAATAGGTGCCTTTAAATTACATGCAGGAAGAAAATCACTGAAGTATGGTGTAGTGTAATTTAATGCTGGGTTAAACGATGCAATCCAATGCATTTTCATTAGATGTTCTGAGACACTTCTCCAGCATTTATGCTTTAAAGGCTGTTGGATTGCCAGCTGCAATAACTATTTTGATTGCAGCCTGAGCTGATGGTGGGCATCCTACCAGAAAAATAATGTGCTCTGTTTTAATTATGGCATCTGCACTCCAAAGTGGGAGCCTGCGTCACAGAGCACAGTACAGTTGTACTTGATACAGTGGAGCAGTGTCATATACAACAGATGGAGGGGAGAGTGTTTGTAAAGGAACTGAGATGTGGGATGTCATAAATCATGGGTTGGGTTGGGTTGGGTTGAAAAGGACCTTAAAGCTCAGCTCCAACCCCTGCCATGGGCAGGGACACCTTCCATAGAGCAGCTTGCTCCAAGCCCCTGTGTCCAACCTGGCCTTGAATACTGCCAGGGATGGGGCAGCCACAGCTTCTCTGGGCACCCTGTGCCAGCGCCTCAGCACCCTCACAGGGAAGAGCTTCTGCCTAAGAGCTCATCCTAGTCCCAGCCTGGGCAGCTGCCGGTGTGCTCGCAGCACTCCAGAGAACCTGTGAGGACGTGGTCACAGCAGCAGCTATTTTTTACTGCCCTCAGTTCTAACAAAGCTGTTCTGTGGAGCAGGTTCTGCTGTTGTGCTGTAAGGGGGAGCCATGCAGCAGGGATATTTGCATGTTGGTGGCAAACCTCAGGCCAGGAATGAAGAAGGATGCAAACAGAGCAGAGGATTTCGGTCTTGATTTGTTTTGGTATATTGATTTTTGCTGTACTGTGGAGCAAGGGCAAGCTTATGAAGTGGTGTTTCTGGCACTGGTTTAGTTCGGTTCCTCACAGTAGGAGCAGAATTAAGCCAATGAAAAACACATTGAAAATCTCACACAATCAGTGTTGGCTCCAAGCAACTTAAGGGATAATCACTCAGTCCATTTGGCCAGAGGTGCAGAAGAAATTGAAGATGGTTATTTGTGCTGTTCTCACCACCCTCTCCTTCTTGCTATGGCTCTTAATAAAAACCAGGAGCAGAATTTGCTGCTTTGCTTTCTCATTAGTGTAGAGATTTCTTTATTGCTACACTAAATACCAGTGATGTCAGAATTACAGTTCATGCGTGAGGCCGTGGGGGAATGATTCCGTATTGTCTCTGCCATCCTCCTGATCCCCACGCTTTAAGTTTGCCTGGACTGCAGACTTAGGGAGGAAGGCATGAGGACATGGTAGCCAGGCAGGGTGTCCTGCCAAGCTTGGCTGTTGCGGAGCTTTGGAACAGGAGTGCTGAGGCTTTACAGGAGTGATTTGAGCATCAGTCCTGTTAAATTACTGCTTCTCAAGAGGATTTTGCCTGTGCTCTTGCTTGGAGAAGATGAGAACATCAGGAAAAGGCAAAGATTTCAGTTGTGTGCGTCGCTTGAAGGCTTAAGAGGAAGAATAATGTTTATTTTGACTGCAGGTGCTTGCAGTGAGGAACAGGAGGAATCTCATCTGGTGTCTAGGGCAGATTTTCACTGCAGGAAGGGGAGGCTAGGAGTTGCTGCCTAGATTTTTTTCTTATTGAAGCAGTGTTTCCTGCTTCCTTCTCACTAAGTTGAGTTTTAGCACTAATGGGGGCACTTCTCATCTTCTGTGGGCAGAAAGGATGGCTGATCCGAAGGGGAAGGCAGTGTGTGGTCACATTTTGTGCTGTCGGGCAGCCCATTCTCCTCTGCTTGCCCAGGGACACTCGATGGACAAGTGAACCTCTGGAGTTCGGGGCCTGCAGAGGTGGTTGGGTTTATTAATTTGTAGAGGTTCAGGAAGCCCAGAGGTTTCCATGAAAATTGCCTCTTCAGTCAGTGTGGGATCTGCGGGAGGGCAAAACAAAGCCTCAGCTACAGTTTCATGCCCTTATGCGCAGGAATTCTTTCTCTTATAAGGCCCTGTAACTAGAAAATACAACTGCCCGCTTAAGGGCAGCGTGGTTTCAGGTGGCACTTGGTTCCCACTGACTCCTGTGGGACACATGTACCTGCTCACCGGTCAGCAGAAGTGTAAATGTTGCCCTGAATTCAAGGCAGCATCTGCAAAGTGGGGTCCTCCTCATGCACGGGCTGTGAACAGAATCCTTAGGTCTGAGAGAACAGACCCACTTGGGATGCAGAAACACACTCTACTGCTAACTCCTTCCTAGGAAATGCTGAAGCACCGTATGGTGATGAGACAGGTTCTGCTGTTCTTATCAAGCCTGGTCCGTGCGTGTCCTGGGTTTTTGAGTGCATGAAGGGGGCAGTTAGCCTCTTCACCTAAACTGCAGAATAAATAAGGACTATGGAACTCTTCCTCAGTCCTGTGCAGGGTAAAACTACTTTATAGAATCATAGAATCAACCAGGTTGGAAAAGACCTTCAAGATCATCAAGTCCAGCCAGTCCCCAGCACTGCCAAGGCCACCGCTAACCCATGGCACGAAAGGCTTCGTCTGCAGTTTGTGAGCACCTCCAGGGATGGTGATACTTGTCTCGGTTTTGAATCCTTACAAGTCCTGGAACTTTTATGTTTAATAAAGAGGAGCAATTGTTCTTCTAGCTTGTACAATGGGTTTATGCTGAGAGTTGGTCTGTACTTCTCTGCTGACATTAAAGCATCACTGGTGAGCAACGGCCTGACCTTTGCCAAAAGCTGGAGGTTTTGCTGTACTGAGGCTCTTGGGCAGCGCACGTCAGCTTTCATTAGCTCACTCTGAAATCACATAGTTAGCTTTAGTAAATTCGGGCCAGAGTGAGAACAGTGGGGAGGTTTACTCACTGTTGCTGGAAGTTGCTGGGGGCTGGTGGCAACTTGAAAGGAGAGCTTGCTTGGGCTGGAAACTGCAGTGTACTGGTGCCTTACTGCATGGTCGAAGAGAGGATGGTGACCTCCAGAATGGAAGATCTGGTTTAGTTCTGTGGGTGCTTTTTTCATTCCATATAGTACGTGAGGAGGAAATACTCTGAATCAAATACAGGTACTTAAGGGGTCAGAGTGCCCTATCATGGGTGATCTTTTGCCCTCTCCCTAAGAAAGACCAGCTGCTATAGAGAGAGATGTGGGATAAACCTCTGTGTGAAGCTTTAAACTTGGCATAGCCTGTTTATCTTCTGGTACTTATGTCCCTGGGATCCAGCTTGAATACTCCTGATCTTGAATGCTAGCATGCCGCAGGGAGCTCCTTCAGTTAGTGCTGCTCCTGAGGTTTTGTGGAAGTCTGGTTTTTAGGGATTGCATCGGGATTTGTGTCCTTGGTAATGGCAGGCAAGAGTCTATGATGAGATTGCTTTAAAGCAAATGTTCCTTATGTAAATCTATTATCTAAGTCACCTCAGCCAAGTGTGCGGGGAAGGCTTCTCAGTTATAAAAATGTAATTGCCTGAGAAATGTACATCAGCTGCTCCTGAGCTGTGTCACTGCAGCACTTGGGGACGTAGTGTTTGAGACCTAATAATGCCAGCTTAAAATCACTGCTAAACAGACCTCTGCAGTAAAATGCAGTTTGTCATTTAGCTCTAAGCCTGCAAGGAAAGCGGGTGGGAGGGGAGGCCCCATGGCTGTGGGTTTCTGTAGTGCTGTCTTTGGTCTGTTCACCTCCCTTGTCCCTTTTCATCCAGTTCCCTCTACTCTGGTGGGCACTTGTCTCTGTTCCAGGCAGTTCCTGCAGCACCTCTCTAAGATCATCTTGTGCAAATGATTTTGTGTTTGTGGGCTTTGATTTCCTCACTGAGTAAAGAGGTGTTATCACACAATCTTCCCTGTGATATGTATTAGATATTAGCATGTAGGATGAAAAGTGCTGTCCTTGGGATTGTTCTTGCAGGGGCAGTTGGGTGCGGGCTGGGAGGATTCCTAGAAACTTCAAGCCTTACCCATGTAAAACTGCAGAGCAAATACTCTGGAGGCAGCACCCTGATGGGCTTTAGTTAACTGATAACGTCAGTTTTTTACCTGTTCTTTTGTGCTATTTCAGTTTGTGTTCAATTTAATGTATCTTCTGTAATGCTTTGGACCCTTATCTGATATTTCTACTCCGAGGTTCTCAGAATGTGTTAAAAGCTTTACAGAATAATCTCTTGGGCTTGCTCAACAACCTTAAACATTGCTCCCAGTTCATGGATGGGGAGTGTTGCTCTGAAGGGCTGGGGTGTGGAGCAGATGGACGGTTTAAAACCCAGTCAATGAGGAAATACATCAGTCGTTACTCCAGTAAACCAGAAGGTGTTAAAAGCCCAGGGTGAGTTTCCCATCACTTGCTGAGTACCTCCTGAATTGAAGCTATACCAGTGCTCTGTAGCTCTGAACCTCCGTGTGCAGGCTGTGGTGCCTTGGCCAGTGGCAGATCTCTTAGCACAAGGGCACAGTGGTGAGTGTAAACTTCCTCTTGGTTTCTTGCAGGTTAACGGGTTTCCAGCTGCCTGCTCCCATTGTGAGTACAGGGGTTGTGCTGTCCTTGTGGCTTGTGAGTGATTACGCGGTCAGTGCTCAAGGCTTCCAGGCAAACTATGAAGGTAAGTCTGCCCCGTTCAGTGGTTGTCTTGAGTTTTACCTGCATTTGGCTTATGGTGGGATGGAAAACTGGGGTGCAGAGTTTATAGCAGGATATATACACATGCAGACACTCAATCCAAGAGAGGAGTGCCTGATTTTTGTATGATTGGATCCATTTTTTCGGTGTTCAAATTGCTGATTCCTTCCCAGTGTAATGTGTTCTTTTCTCTCAGCATCTGCTGTCCAAACATCTTTCAAAGCTTACTTTCCCACCAAAGCTAGGATGCCTGGGAAGGGAGGGGAATGTGGGATTTGGCAGTAAAATCTGTTAATAGCAAGCATGGTGCCCTGGGTAGCCACTGAGATTTGCAGCTGAGACATTGGAGACACGGAGCAGTGCAGAGGATGCTCAGATTAGTGCATTTTCCTTTCCATTCTCTTTGTGTAGTTGTTGTCATTCTTGTCCCTGCACCTTCTGCCCAAGGAACTTCAGTTCATCTCCTGTGTTTCCTGTCATAAATGATGTCCAGTGTTTGGTGTAATGCGAAGGCTTCGTAGCTTCTGAGGGTCTTGGACAGTGGAGCCATTAGATACTGAAGAAACTGTTCGCAGGAGGCAGGCTGTGATTGTGCAATGACCTGGTACTGCTGTGTGAGCGACAGAATAACCATGGTAAAATTCAGGCCATCCTTATGTTGATTATTGAACCTAGAATGTTGTTTGTGTCTTCAGAAATGTTTCCCTTTGGAATCCTTAGAAGTTCTCAGCCTCAATGATAATTCCTTGTGATGGGTCCTGCTGGTCAATTACCCAACACATGAAACCAAGCAGATGTGTCTATTCAGATGCTGTTGCAGCCTCTGCACTTGACAATTGTTCAGAGTGGCTGTGTTTAAATCTCCTCTAATTCCTGATTAAAACCTAAGATGTGTTTGTTAGGCTTGAAGTGATGAGTGTGTTACGGGTGTTCAAGTCCGTGTTCTGTGTGTTCCCAGGGTAAGAACTGGCTGGGGCTGCTGGTGGTGTGTGGGGTGGTCAGGCCAAGGGAGTGCATCCGTGTGCGAATGAAGGGCTGGTCCTATTGTCCATTTGCAGAATCTCTGCTAGAACACACGTCAGCCTCTGTCCGCTATTGCTCTCAAATAGTGTGACAGAGGACACTTGATCTTTCAGGTCCTTCCAGCACTCACCGTTATGTGAGTCTACAATTCCATGCAGTTGGTTTTATTCTTTCTTGGCATTTAGAGTTCATTTTTTGGCATTTGCACACAGTTGCTTGTACACTTTTTCATGTTTTTCTTTATTATCTTGATGCAGCAGGTAATCTTGTACACAGGCTTGTTCCAGAGCTGCCCTTTAGTCGCAGGTATTTTAAATTATGTGAAGTTTATTTGACTGGTGATTTGGAGGCTTTAAAGCAGGTAACTTGAGTGCATCTCCAGGGGGAAAAAGAAACGGACTTAAAACATAACCTGAGGCACCGAGTGTCACAGAGCGCACCTGTAAATGAAAGCTTCATTCTGAGGGAGGGAGAGGGGCAGTTTGCTGAAAGTGCTACCCTGAGCCAGCCTCAAAACAAGCCCCTTGCTCTTTGGATTGTTAGCTAAGACTAAAGGAGGAGATAAGTATGGTTTTGATCCAAGGGTCGTGCTGCTCCTGTAATGCTGTTTCAGTTCATTGGCAATCTCCGACTCGGCGAATAGCTTGTGATTCGATAATTCATGTTTAAAGACAGAACAATGCATCAGAGCCCTTGCCGTAAATGGCTCCTTTATGATCTGCTATCAAAGCGTGTTCATTATTCTTCTCCTCCCTTTAAGCAATCGTTGGGAAATGCACGGAAAGGAACAGAATTTGAAGATTGGAACAAAAGATGTCAGGAACTTTTTTACGGGAGGACAGGAAGAACGTGGGGAATTGGAGGCATCAAAGTGACACAAACCCATTGTGCTCACGCTGTCTGCTCTACCTTGCCCCGCTGGGAAATACAGAAATGGAGGTTGCCTTTATCTCAGTTAATATCTTGCTGGCTTATCTCGTTGGTATGATGCCTGTGTGATAAGATCTCTTACAAGCAGTTGCTTGAAAACAACACAGATGTCTCTGCTCATACCTGTGATGCGTTTCTTCATCTCTGGTTCATTCAGGAGATGCAGTTCAGCTCTGCATTCACTGGCTGAGCAAGGGAGAGCTCAAGCGCGTTGCTGGTGGGATCTGTTAAATAACAATTCCACTCTGAGAGGTTAGAGATGCTTTAAGAGCAGCCAGTGGCAGAGCGGGGCTTGGAAAGTCCGCAGGGCCTTTTCTCAAGCCCCAGGTGAGGCAAGTGCCAGCAGTGGAATTTGAGGAGCAGCCAGCTCGGGGCTGCTGTGCTGTGTTGCTTCCTCCTTGACCTCATGGTTTTCCGACTCCATTGTGTGTTATTGTGCCTGGCTGCTAGATCTTCCTTAATCCTCTTTTCCTTGTTTGTCTGATTTCCTCGTCTTTCTTCATTCAGTTTTTAGTGTGTTGCCAGCTTGTTTCTGTCTGTTTTCATTGTCTGTTTCTTTATCTTCTCCAGTGTCTTACTGTTTGTTGTGATTTTTCTCTAGATTCCAAATACTGTTTCAGAGCTCAGTAAACAGCAGGGATTTAAAAGTCATTTTCCTGCTGTGGAAGAGAGTGTTGAGAGCAAACAGAAAGGCCGGGGGTGCTGTATCTCTGGGTTTAAGGCATCAGATCACGGGGTGACAGCTTCAGATCTGGCTTCTCTTCCCAGCTGTGGCACAGATGTTCTGCATGATCTCACCTTGGTTGTGTAGTCTGAGTTCCCAGCTTCCAGGTTGCAAGACAAGGGCGGAATGGATCCATTCATGAATGCATGTCCTGCATTCAGGAGCTGCCCTGTGGCATTGGGAACATGGGAAAACCTGCAGCGGTGTCGCAGTTTGAGAGGAGACGCGATGAGATCAGCACAAACACATGTCATTAAGTGCATGATTTGGGAAGAGAAATGGGGGTGACCATTTCAGTATGAGTGGGAATGAGAAATGGTCACCTTTTGCTGAATTAAAGCCAGAAAATTTCATTTCCATTTAAATACAATGCTTTGATCTGAAGGTGATGTTTTTACTTAAGAGATTCTTCTACTAAAAAGAAGCAGTTTTTACCAAGCTCAATTTCGGCATGTATCATTTAGAAAGTCCTGAAATGAAGTGCTTTCATGCTTTTAGCATCGTTGAATTTGTATTTTTCCCTGTTAAAGTGTCTTTTGAATTCAGCCTGATTTCACAATTAGCCCTGTTCACCCTCAGACTCTGGGATTTCTTCCTATTTTGACAACTAAATGGTGGTTCCCCAGAACCCTGAACCCTGAACCAGCTGCTGTGAAGTGTTTCAGTTGCACTGCAGGAGAGGCAGCTATAAATGATCCAAGTTAGAATTTCACTGGGACGTGAATCTCGACAGTTTCATCTTGTTGAAAAATATTCCTGAAGATTTAATGGCCAGAAATGACCAATGCTGCCATTTATTGCTTCCCTGGAAGATGGGCGAAGGCACGTGCCCAGACTGCAGTGTGAAATTAATTGCAATCACTGCTGCCACACACCTGATGAATGCATCGCGAGTTGACATTTAAAACAAATTGGGCAAGTCTTTTACAATAAGAGGAAAATTGATATAAATTCCACATCATTTCCTCAATAATGCTAATAACTGTTCCTGATGAATAGCGGGTGGGGTTTTTAGTTTACTAATTTAGATATAAAATTACATTACTGCTTATAAACCATTACCTCCTGGCTGCCTTGTTAGCCCTGAGGGGAGGAAAAATAGAAAGGGATTTAAGGAAGGATCCCTGAACCTGCTCTTTATCATACATGACTAGAGAGCAGTGCTATAAAGCACTTGAGGCTCGTGAGCCTAATGAAGCTTTATGCTTTTCCAGGCTGCTCAGCTCCTTCTTGCAGAGACTCTCAGGGCATTCATCGAACACTGAGCGAGCAGCCAGGGCTGGAGTTTTTCTGTATCCCAAGGGGAGAGGTGATATTTCCTTTGTTTGCTGTCCAGATGTTTTCTTTAAGCAGTGCCGAAGTCTGGGGAAGGCACAGGGCTTTCACGTGAGACTGGTCCTGTTGTGGTCAGACCAGTGTTGTCCAGTGGATTTCTGGTAGGAGCAGGAAGGAACTGGGTTCTCTCTTTAGCTTTGTCCCTGTCCTGTTATATTATCATAGTATCCCAGGCTGGTTTGGGTAGGAAGGGACCTCAAAGCTCATCCAGTTACCAATCCTGCCACAGGCAGGGACACCTTCCACTAGAGCAGCTTGCTCCAAGCCCCTGTGTCCAAGCTGGGCCTGAGCACTGCAGGGTTCTCAGTCAGTTTTGCACTGTGCCTCAGGTTCTCTTTCTCAAATGGGATTATATTTTCGTTTCTGGTGTTAGGGTTCTAACAAGAAAGTGCTGTATGAAAGCAGAGGGATGTGGTAATGTTGAATACTTCAGGAGCCCTCATCTGTGTACCTGTTAGAGTTTTAACGTTAATTTTCTTTTCTCCAAAAGCAAAGTTCAGTCAGAAACCCCGGGGGAGAACTGGGGCGTTTTGGCCTCTGGACTCCATTGTTGCAGTACCCAGCAGTGCTTCTGCAGCAAAATTTAGCAGTAGGTGAAGATTTTCCTCCCCAAGACATCGTGTTTGATTACAGCTGCAGCAAATTTGATAGCTGCAAACACTGAGTGCCTGATTGAAAAGAAACAATTATGCCTAGAAGAACACTGCTTATTTTAAGAAATTAGAAGCCTTTAAATACAGAGGGAAACAGCCCCAAGTAAATGGTGCTGTTTTCCTTCATAATAAATACCCTGCTCTTTCTCAAGCACAAATATCTCTTTCTTTAGAGGGTTGTTTGTGGAGTTGGGCATACATTTATTTAGAAAATACAATTAAAAACTGGTTCCTGTCCCTTTTTGACCATTCACTTTGCTAAACCCAGATGAGGTTTCCTGACTGCAAGACATCCACGGAGCAGCTGGAGCTGTGAAACTGCTTCATCTCTGTTTTCCCATCTGTCGCTTGACTTTACAGTAGCAGTTGCCCCGTTGATGGAAGCCACATTGGTCACTTGGAATTAGCTCTGTCTTTGGAAACACAACAGTCGAGATTGTTGTAAAAGCAGATAATAGCTGTCCACATCAGCTTCTAATGATGATGAAGACCAGCGTTGTCGTTGGGAGGGAGGAATGGGCATTTCCCAAGGCCTTGGGCAGTGTGCATCTTTTGGAAATCCTCTGATAAACTGGGAAATAGCACTCCCATTTTTCCAAGAGCAAAGTGGAGGACTTTGGAAGCACCAAATCCTTTGTCTTTTGAAAATGAGACTTGAGTATAAAATTCTGGATGCCGGAGAGTATTGACTCTTCAACTGCTACTTTTACTTTGGTCTGCTTAGCATTGGGTATGTTGAGTGGGTGCTATAAAGCCTTCAAGGACTGTGCAGGTCCTTTTAGGACTTTAATAGCTATAGCTCTTTACCTCCCATTCAGTCAACTGCTCCTGCGGTTTTTGCCATTTCATCCTTATCTGCTGTGCTTAATGTACCTTGTTTTAGTGGCTTTTTGTTCTTTGTTTACTATGCCTCCTAATTTTAGTATCAGTTGTGACCTGGGAAGGATGTGGCTTTGTCTCCTTCAGGCTCATCTCTCTTTCCTCCTCCTGTATCTCACAAGATTTAGGGTCATGCTGGAGTCATGGAGTCCCTGGGAAATCCCGGAATGCTGGCGGGAGGTAGGATGCTGAGTCAGCAGAGGGCACTGAGTCGGTAGTGAATGAAATGGCACTGCATGTTTCCTTTGGAAAGGAAACGTAAGTAAGCAATGAAATGTCAGAGGACAGTAGCAAATGACCCCGGAGTTTTTATCTAATCCTATGTACCAAAAATGGGTTTATTACTTTGCTGCAGTAACTGGCTTGGTGCATTCAAACCAGCCAAAGAGATCCTAAATTGGCTGTGCTGGCCTCATGCACTTATTAATAATACTTATGGGCACTGGATCTTACCCTTAATGTTTCAAATCCTCTTCTAGAGGATGGTGTCCCTGTCTGTGACAGGGGGTTGGAACCAGATGAGCTTTAAGGTCCCTTCAACCCAAACCAGCCTGTGATTCTCAGGAGGTTTATGAATGAGTTGGTGGGTTTTGAGTCGCATTGCTGTTTCCAAATGGCTGTAGAAGAACTGATTGTTCTAGAAACAAAGCAACAACTCCGCAGATCATGTTTGAATGTTGATATTCCGATGTCTGCAATGTCACCATCCATTTTAATACCCGGGGATTACAAAAAGTGTGATTGATCATAATGAACATCAGGCTTGAAAGAAAGGATAGGAACAAAAACTAGGTGTTATCCCTCTTGTTGTCACTGCTGCCTGTCAAGGAGCAGCAAACCTGGAGGGAAGCAGAGCGAGCTGGAGTCTCACTGGGGTGGGAGACTGCGATGCAGTGACACCCTGTGATGATGAATAGCTCATGGGTACCAGAGCCCTGCAGAGGCTCCGCTCCTGTCCCTCTGTGCTGCTGTGATTTGCTGTAATGGAACATGGGGAGGAGGAGGATGCTGTGCCCTGCTGTGTTCACTGCTCTCCTGTTAGAGTTCCTAACACCGTGCTTCCAAATGTGTGTACCAAACCACACAACTGTTCAGGCAGCACGGCCTGTTTTAATTTGCTTCTTGTTTGCAAGGTATTACTCCTTGGATTACCTGAAAAACTTAAGCTACCAAATGATCAGTAAGGCAGTGCAGTGTCAATAATATTGAGTGACAGGATTGCTTTACACAGTGTAGCATCTGGAAAAGAAGTAGTTTTATAATTAGATTTAAAGCAATTCTTTGGATTGATTCTGCTTCCCATTAAGTGGTTTCTACCTAATGTAAAAAACCTGGTTGGCAGTCGGTTTGCCCATCATACAGCTTCAGGGTTTTTCTTATGGCTGCTCGTTGGAATGTTTCCACAATATCTCAGCTCTGTAGCTGTGTCCCTGTTTGTCATCAGCTGTTTGCAGCGTGCAGCTACTGTTTCATTTAATGAACCATATGCATATTGGAAAGGAGTGATTTTGCGCAGTCAACTGTTCTGTTCAGGCGCGTGTTTGGAGTTGGGGATGCAAACCTGATGAGGGAAATTGTAAAGTATCTGTGAGAAGTTGGTCAGCTGGGCTTTATATCCCAAATTAGCCTGAGTTCCTGCCAGTGGTTCTTGCTACCCTTTGCTACTGGCCTGTGCTAGCGCTGGAAGGACTGGTGTTGGCTTGTAAACCCTGTTTTGCTGTTTATTTCCAGTTATCTGTATCTGTTTACTCCTTATTGTTCCATACAGGAAGCCGTTGTCATGGTCAGAAGCATATTCCAGTCATCAGTGGCATTGCAGCCTAGAAAGGGAAATGAATGGTAAATTGGCATGGCAGTGGTGACTCAGTTATTCTTTACAGCCCTGGCAGGAGCTGGTGTAAGTGCTGCTCAGGCTGATCCTGCAGATGATGGCCAATAAATTTGCTGAAGTAAAATAAAGCAAATAGCCAGGTGTTTGCCCCTCACAGTGTTTACGAGCTTGGTGCTACGTCAGGTATCATAAAGCAAGCGTCTTGATGAGAAGATGAAGAAATAAACAGAAATAGCCGCGCTGGCCGCTGCTTCCCTGGGAAGTGTGGCCGGGGATGCTTGTGCTTGTTTATGAGCAGGGTTCCGGAGGTGGGGGGAGTGTGGAGGTCAAATACCTCCTGGAGCATGAAGCTGGAACTGGCTCTGCTGCCAGCCGAGGTGCACTTCAGCTTTGAATGATGAGAGCTGCTGCCGAGTGCTCAAGGTCAAGTACTTGTGTGGCTGCTCGCAGCAGTGGCTTAAAGCCGCAAGCTCTGGGCCCTGGTGACTTGCAGAAGCTGGGCCCGAGTGAGGGGGAAGAGGTGGAAAGCTCCCCTTGGATCACAAGGTTTATCTGCACCTCATCTGCTGGCCGAGGGCTGTGAGCTGTGACTGGCAGCAGTGCACAGCCAGACCCTGTCAACAGGGACAGGTTGGACGGGGCTTGGAGCAAGCTGCTCCGGTGGAAGGTGTCCCTGCCTATGGCAGGGGCTGGAACTGGAGGGGTTTAAGGTCCCTTCCAACCCAAACCATTGCATGACTGACTCTCAACTGGTTTAAACTATGTTTGCTCTGATTTGAATGGGTCTTCTTGGGGCAGTCACTAATTTCAGGGTGTTGCTGATGCTGAGCACCCACAGAGCGTGGGGGTTTTGGGGGATCCGCTGTAGGTGGGTGATGTCCATAGGAACAGAAGGCTGCAGGCTGAGGTTTCATTGGGATCTGTGCCAAAGCTGATCATGCAGCTTCTCGTGGCAGTGTCTCTTCCCAGCGGCTTGTGGTGGTGATCCTGGAGCCTGTGCTGCTCCATCCCTTACTGTGACAGGCTGGAACCACTGCACTGTAAATGTCAGTGCAAGTGAGGTGCTGTGGCAGTGTTGGATTAATGTCCTGCATACAAGGGCAGAGGGTTAGCGGCTGCTCTGAAATCCTCTTGCTGCCTGTGCATGATAATGCTCTTCAGACAAGGGAGGGGAAAAGCTCGTACTAAAGGCTGGGTTGGTTTGGGATGTCCTTATCCCTCTGAAGCCAGCAGAATTGGCCGACGAGAAGCTCCCTGCTTCCCCAAAGGTGGGGGCAGATACCACCATACCCATTACAGCTTCAGATTAAAACAACTCCCTGTGGAAGGGGCAGAGTCAACCTTCCTATTCTTGTTCTTTTTAGCTATACAAAGGATTTTTATTACTTAAATGAGCTCCCAGCAAGTTTGCTTTTAATACCACTAATTGATTTTAAGACTTGAAAGCAGCAAAGCTTTATTAGCATTTGCTGACTCAGCTGAACCCTCCCCTCATAGGAGGGGATGGAGTGAGATATTGACCCATGTTTCTGCAGCACTAAATGAAGTTGAGGGAATATTAAGTGTCTCATACTGCCTTTTGATTTGCATATGCAAATTAGATCAATCAGTGCAGACGCAGGAGAGCAGGAATGCTAATGCTTTGCAAATAGGATCCAGTGTTAAGCATTTAAACATCAAGTGCCACTCGCTCAGCTGCAGTAGTGGAGGTCCTACAGCTACTCCCCTCCCAGTGCAGCTCTGTTGATCAGCCTGTTTTAGGGAAGAGCATGTAAAGTAGTGCAGAAAACAGTAAAGAATTGATGAGACTTGAATATTGCCTCTGCTTCTGTAGTCTTTGTGCTTGAGATGGGTCGCTGGATGTGACTGGACAGGAGAAAGGTGTTAAAAATCAGTATGTGGCAGTCTCAGCGCTGTGAGGGTACTTTATGAAGGACTCTCATTGTGGGTCTTCTTTCCAAAAACCTTCATTTTCCTCCCTTCTCGCTCCTTTTTATCTTTTGCATATAATAGAGACACATTTCTTTTCAATCAAGGAGTCTATTTGCAGCACATATAGTTGTTAGCTGCGTTTGGGCTGGTTTCAGCATACATTTCCATAAAAAGTCACCGCTAATGAGCTGTGTGAAAATTGCAGCTTGCTGCCAAGCCAATTTGGTTAAAAGGCTTCAGTCCATCCTTCAGTGCCGTGTGATCCTTACCCATCACAATGGGCTGGAGCAGGTACAACCACGGCAGCTCTGATGAGGAAGGTGAGATGCTGAGGATGGTGCGAGAGCTCTGAAAACCCCTTGCTGCTGCTAATGCAGTTGCTGTTCTCTGGTTTAGTTTTTCAATCTGCTTATGTTGGTTTCCCAATTGTGTCTCCTTGGTGGAGCAAGGTTGTGAGAATTAAGAAAGATCTTCAGAGCCGTGCAGATTCTTTTTGTAGTTGGAATTGGCTCATACGTCTTCTCATTATAGGCAGCGTTAAGGAGGTTTGGGGGCAGTTTGTCCCATTTTGATTGCCACTGAAGTTCTGCTGACTTTGAACATCCAAATCCTGGGCTTTCCTTTCCCTCTTTGGAAGGTGTGGTGAGTGATCTGACCTGAACCCCAGCCTCTGATCTTAGCCATTGGCCCATCTTGTGTTTTCTCTGTAGACTGATGTTTCCAAGGGTCCCCAGTCACCAACTGAGCCACTTTCTGCATTCCTGGTGCCAGGGCTCCTTACTGTACTCTGTCCATTTGCATTCCAAACGGTTGTTAGGTTTAATAGTTTTTACTGTGCTTTAATTTGCTTTCAGGATGATGTACAGAGCTCTGTGCACCTTGGCGAGGGAGGGAGCTATTTATAACAACAGGTTTTATTATTTCGGCCTTTTGGAGTGACCAGAGGTTTGAATACTTCATTCCTGGAGCTGCGGTAGAAATCCACCAGCCTGGAAAACGTTCCTTGCTCCACAGGATTCACAAATGCAGTTTTAGTGGTCACAATGTAGTGGTTATAGAATTCATCATTTGGTTTCTGTGCATAGAGAAAGGAGCAGGGGCTGTCCCTCAGCTGGAGAGATCAGCTTGTGCCTGTCTGGCACCAGCTGGGGCTCCTGCAAGGATCCTCATCATCTTAAACTGCTTTCCAGGGGCCAAATTTCTTTCTTTAGTGGGATGTGTCTTTGAGTATCTGCATCGTAATTTAGGCACATAGATAAATCTTCCACCTGATAGACAGATCAAAGATGCTTTAGAGGAAGTTGTGTGTGCGGATTGCCAGAAATACAGGCTAGAGCTGTATATATGCAGCAGTTTAGGTGGGAAGAATTAGCTTTAAGCTCCGGTTTCCCCATCAGCAGGAGGCGAGTTGACTTTCCTGTAGGCAAAGCAGTTACTGCAGAAAGAAGAGGAGGTGGTTTGTCTGACCAGCATTGCTTTTAGTGGCTTACTGTGAACTGGACTTACTGCTCGTAGCAGTGCTGGCTGGGAATTAGAAAGCAGTTTACAGAGACACCAAAAGGAAGCTTCTGGCTGTTTAACAGAACCTATTCCCCAAAATCCTCTGACATGCGCTGATTGGATCCAAGCTCCTGTGTGACATCTCCTCTCTGTCTGTTCAAATCCACCTAGCCTGGATGGTAATTCCTTACCCTTTCTTTACCCCATGGTATTTCTTTCCACGTTTGAGATTAAAATGTCATCTGTCCAATTAAAACCTGACTATAAGTAAGTAAATTCCAAGCCATTTGCTGGAGCTCACCTTACTGGAAGAGTCTTGCTTAAGCTTTGAATTGCTGGTGGTTCCTTGGGAGAGAAAGAAAAGTGGAAGGGCTCTGGGCTCTTCAGGCCATGGAGATGGAGGTCACAGGAGGGATTTCATGGTGGTGAAGGACAGAGTGTTTTCTCTTTCTGGGCGTGCGTAGACCTGAGCTACATTAAGCAGAAAGCATCGTGTTTTGGATAAGGGATTAGTCCAAGGCAAGGAGATTGGTGTCCGGGTCACTCTTACGCTGATACTGAGTAGGAATGGGATGTTTGTTCGCTTTGTACTTCTCTGCTTTGCCCTCTGATCTCCTTCTTTATGTTCATTTTCTTCGGTCTTTTCATCTCTCCTGCGTGCACAGAACTTGTGGACTGTGTGGTGTCATCCTGGTGTGTCTGGTACATCTGAAGAGCTCTTTAAACACACTGGTCCTGTCCCCTGAGGAGCAGGGCAGGGTTCTCCTAGTGCTCAGTCACCTCCATTACTCTTTGAAAGCAGGGGAGTTGTTGAAAGCTGAAGCAGATGATATGAAAAAGGCCTGTATGTATCTATTAGGCTACACAATTAATGCATCTTCAGGAAAGCTTGAAGAACAAAAGGCTACTACTCTGTGCAGCACACCTTTTGGGTTAGGGGTTTGATCAGCTCAAGTAGAGCGAATCTTATCTTCATTCAAATTAAACAAGTATTTAATTAACTTTATCTCTTCTTCCAGAAGCAACTGCACATGATATATGGTGATCTGTGTCTCTGATTACCATGCATTCTCACCTTGAATAATGTTTTAATGAAGAGAGCAGTATGATTAGCTGTCAGGCATTTAAGCTGTAAAGAACCAAAGCAAGCCCCTCCTTTAAAACATACCCCTTCTTGCAGGCTGTGTTCCACGGAAATCAGTGATTTCAAACCATGGGACTGCTCACAGCTTTAGATGGCTGGAAGGGTGGAAGCTGCTCTTGACTTGAGCATGTTGGTTACTGCAGTTGAGGCACTCAGGATTCAGTCTGGAAAACTGAGTATAGGTTAAAGGAAATAAAGCTGTTGTGTCCATGGTGCACATAAAGCATCAACGTGGCAAAAAGCCCTTTGCTGTACTGCTCTGCTTTAATCTCTGACTTCCACAGATTAGGTTTTATTAGTGAGATCCCAAAGCACAGCCAGCCACAGGCCGATGTGGCTGACACTGGCAAAACTACTTGGATTGAAGGATGCTGGGCAATTGTTTTGGGGTTTGCCTGTAAATGCTGTTTCTCAGCCCTGTGAGGGCTCTCCAACAGCTGCAGTGGTTCATGGGCTCACCTCTCTCTTCTGTTGTACTCATTTTCCTGGTTGCTGACTGAAACCAATGTGTCTTGTATTGCACAGTACAGAAGCATGCAGATACAGGCAATGCTGAGACTGGTTCAGCTCTGGTACAGAACCGGAAAGGATGCATGTGTATGTGTGCATGGGGGAGAATGTTTTTTCCTCCTGATTTAATATTCATGTCCTAAGTATCAGCTGCCTTTCCAATCCCTGCTGTTCGTTACCATCTCTAAAGTCTGGGGAGGGGAAAAGGCATTCACTTGAGTGTGCTCACAGCTCGTGTGCCTGGAAGGTGCCGCAGACAGATCTGTGCGGCCGAGCAAAAGCTGCGATGCCTCATTCAGAGCGTGAGCGGCTGCTGCGTGAGGAGACTGGTGATGGTTTCAGGGAGGTGGCAGGAAGTAGCGCCTGTGTAACACTGTCAGTATCCAGGTGAAAATGTACTTTCACATGGTTACCCGCTTTGCTGACCAGAGCAGAGACGATTCAGTGCTCAGCATGGCTGGGGTTGCGCTCGGGGAGCCTCAGAGCACGGAACCAGAGCAGAAAGCACAAATTGGTTCTTTCTCCAAGTATTAGGGCCAGCAAGATGAAATGCTGCCTAAAGAGTGGGGGAGAACTGGGGGTAGGAGGGGGTGTCATTGGTGTGAGGTGGTTGTTATCACTCTGATTATTACAGGCTAATGCGTCTGGAGATGAAATGGCTGGAGCATTATCCACTGGTTTTTATCAGCTATCGCTTCAGCAGCAGCTCGAGCGGGGAAGGTCACTATGGCTCAATGCTCGAGTCTTCCATAGGAGCCCTGTCGTGCTATTAGAGAGGAAAAACGATTCTTCAGGCGCAGAAAGGGTCAGTGATATTATTATTATTATTATTATTATTATTCATAAGAATAGAACCTGTCAATCAGTAATCCCTGAAATGTAGAGCAAAATAAATAGGATGTGGCTTGTGTTCACCTTGTGGGAGTACTGATAGGTCTGACCCGTGTTTCTCTGTAGCTAGGCTGTACTGAGCCTGGGAAGTGTGCTCTTTCTCTAGATAACAGCACAGCTTGAGATAGAATAACAGGCGATCCATCAATTAAAATGAAATGGAAAAGCTGACCCGAACATCCTACAGATGAAAATATTTAGGGAAAATCATTCAACCTGCTTCCCGTGCCAGGTAGCTCTGGTCAGTGAGAAATAGTTTCGATGGAGAAAACTCACAGAAGGTAGTGAAATTTGATGTGAGCAGTCTGCCCTCCCCAAGTCTGTATGGAAAACTGGTCCAGATTCCAATTTGTTCCTGAAAATTGGCTTTTACACATTCGCTTTTGTACTGGGAGTATTTAATCCCTAATGATTGTCTACTCGTTCTGCATTCCTACTGCAAAAACTTTAATTACTTAATGGTGCTTAATTATCAGATAGGTTTGTATGATACGGCCAATGCCCACTTGGAAGGAGTGAAACCGAGCATCTCTTAGAATTAGTTCAGGTTCTGATGTAAAGGAGTGTGCATGTTTTGTCCAGACGGACTGTAGCAGGTCAAAATGGATTGTCTCAGTTGAGGCTCCCGTCGCTGCAGCCCCAGCCTGGTGCTGTAGCATGCTGTGTAAATGTCACTGTAGGAGAAATCACTTAGTTTGTAAGAATTAAGGGTATGACCTTTATTTTATGCAATAGATGGAAAGCAAAATGTGTTATTTGTGGCAGTTATTTCCTTAAGTGTAAATTTTTATTAGCTGTCTAGGATCCCCATCATTAAATTCCCCATGTTCTTTTAGCTTGGTTTCTGAAAGACACGAGGAATGCAGTTATGCCCTCTGTGTGTAGACTCACAATTTTTTAACCCAGTACTTCACCTAAGATTAATAAAGATTAAGTGATGTAAAAGTAAGTCATGTCCTGGGAGTTTCGCATTGGAAACAGCACTGACACAGCCATGGCCAGTTTGGAAAGATGAAGCTTTTCTAACTAAACCAGTAGTAAAATAGACCTGCCGGTGCCTGAAAGCTCAGCTTCATGTGCTGCTATCCTGCGGTTGGACAATCAGAGGAAGAAAGAAACCAGCTTCAGAAGGAAAATAACCGGCAAGCCACAGCCCCAAACAAACCCACTGGAAAGCGATTTCTGATTACTTGATCTTTTTGTAATTTCCCCATACAAGGGCCTGTAGGGACAGGCCAAGGGGAATGGCTTTAACCTGCCAGAGGGGAGACTGAGATGAGCTCTGAGGCAGAAGCTCTTCCCTGGGAGGGTGCTGAGGCGCTGGCATAGGGTGCCCGGAGAAGCTGTGGCTGCCCCATCCCTGGCAGTGTTCAAGGCCAGGTTGGACACAGGGGCTTGGAGCAAGCTGCTCTGTGGAAGGTGTCCCTGCCCGTGGCAGGGGTTGGAGCTGGATGAGCTTTGGGTTCCCTTCGAACCCAAACCAGTCTGGGATTCTAGAAGTGGTCAGGATCCATGATCTTGCATGGCTGGCAGGCTGCTGCTGGGCAGGCAGGGGCTGTCTCACCTCTGCAGTTATCAGCACTGAGAGGTATTTTGATTTTATATTTAGCTCACACCAAAGCAGCCGAGTTGCAAGCAGGAGATAACAACGTGAACGTGCTCCCTGAGAGGTCATCTGCTTGCTTTGATCAGCTCCTGGCTGCTACTTTCCGCAGGCTGACACAGCTGCGATAGTCATTTGATTATTCTTGTTATTTGCATGAAAATTATAACCAGTTACTTGATAAAGGCACGGCGGCCGCCTCCTGCCCCAGGGGGATGCTGTGCTCTGCTTTAGCTCTGCAACTTCACAGTGCAAGATCTCATCTGAGCATAGAACAAAACAGTTGGGCTTAGCCCTCTTTGTCTCTCACTGGAGTCATCCCCCCATCCTCCCTGGTCATAGTTGATTGGCAGACCAGGTCTTTCAAATCCTTTTCACTCAAAGGATTAACTCCTTCTGGTTTTATACACGTTGGGTACAGTTGTTCTGATTTGACTTTGAGGTTTTCCTGCCTTAGGAGTATCTCACAGCCACAGAGCTGGTCTGCTTTTGCAGTGGAAAGGTACCATCTGCATGGTCTTTGGCCTGGGTTGTTGGGGTTAGCTGCTGAGCACATGTTGAGGAGATGACCTGAGCTCCATTTCTGTTCATTTTCAGTGTTGGTTTGGTGTATTTCCTAGAGGTTCTGTTTCTTCCTAATCTTTCAACTAGTTTTAAGGCTAGAACAGTTTAATGCACGACTTGCACTAAGATTAACAAAGGAATTTGCAATTTTAGCTATTAGAAGTCCATTATAGTATGGGTGTGAATCCAGCTGTTCCTCCTCTGGGTTATATTTGCATATCCAGGTATTTCTGTGTTGGGAATGCTGCGTCCAGATGACAAATCACATGCCATTGGTACTTTCAGACTGGGAAAAATATGAGCTCATTCATTCAATACAGATCTTTCTGCCAAAGAGATATAAATACACATTGGTTCTTCAGTCTTGTGGCCTCCATTCTTGATAATAAGCAATTGAGAATGGAGGGTGGGGAATTTGGCAGTTCTGTTGTTGCCTCCATAAACAGCAGGGATGGGATGGCTGGATATTTTCAGCTTCACACAAAAGCTGAAGAAAAGAAAGAGGGTGGGTATAAAAAGCATGAAAACATGGGTTCCAAGTAATCCGTTAGAGCTCATTGCTGGAAGAAGTGGCTAGTTGCTGAGCATTTTTTCCTTGTTATTTCTGTCTGATGGTGTTTAAGATGAGTCTTTCACGTGCTTATTTATGTAGCATGTAACTAGGGTACTTCTCTTGCAGGACTGGTAACTTTCCCTGTGCCCTGTTTTGAGATGCATGTGTGGCAATGATATCTCCTGCTTCTTCGACGACGAACACATTAATTCCGTGGTTGTTTTTCCCTGCCCTTATGGAGGAGGAAAACTCGCAGGGTTTGATTTGGGGTTTTTTTTCCACTGTTGCTTGTCTTTCTATTTGTACTTGGTTCTGTGCTCTGTAAACCGGAGTGATAGGTTTTAGTGGCTGCATGTTCAGTTGCAGACCATCTGTAGCTGAAGATGCAAACGTCTGTCCATTTCTCTCTGAACTCAATTCATGGTTATCCTCCAACCCCCTCTATCCTTTTTAGACCATTCCCTCCTTTCACTCAGCTGAGCGCTCGCTGCTGGAGCTGTCCTTTCAGTGCTGTGTCATTACGTTCCATGGATTTTCACCTCCTGCAGACTAATCACTTCAGTGCTCGTGCTTCATACTTGGCGAGAGCTCAGAAATGTCTGAGCCCGAGCATTTGGAGTGATGCTGTGTTTTAAGAGAGTGGACGCTGTAGTTTGGCGTCAAGTGAGTACTCATTTTATATTAAAGATCACATAAGCCCCTCACTGCGAGGGAAACGGACTGTATTTGAAGCGCAAGATTTTCTTGAGTCCTAATGGAAGTGACATAAAGGTGATGCCAAAGTTACGCTGTGAGTCGCTGGAAAGAGCAGAGCAGTTCGTTCTGTGTGCTGCGGCAGAAATCACTGCATGTACGTTTTCCAGAGTGTCCTGGATAGAGATCCAGGTCCCAGACTCTCCCGAAATGCATCTTCCAGACGTTATTATTCCTTTAATTCTGTAAGCTAACACAGAGGAACATTTGTGCTGATTACAGTTTCTTACAATCGTTGATGTTGCTTTTATCCTGTTCCTCTCATGCAACCTCTCATCCTATAAAATTAGACCAGCCTGGCAGGAACATCCAGTGGGAGGAAAATGAGTTTGTGCTAGCATATTTCACATAGTAATCTCATTAGCAGTTGTGCTCTGTTGTGAATACATGACTGGGTTGTCTGTACGTGCTTTCTTGATGCCTCTATCCAAACCCATCTTCCAGCACCTTCATCTGCTGTTGTTTGATGCCACGTGCGGGTTGGAGTCCTCTGGAGCTGGTAGCCTTGGGTGGCTCATAGCTAAAGTCAGTGGAAACAAAACTTAATGGAAGTTTTCTTGTTCCACGTCCGTAATTATGTATGAGCAGATTCTCAGTGGGAAACCAGCCGTAAGTTTGGTATTTCATAGAAAAATCTCTGTAGCTGAAAGTGCATTGGACCAAAGCACAGCAAAGCCTGGAGCAACTTGTGTGTACAGAAATGATAGCCATTAATTCTCCCTGGAAATGTTTGTTTCAGGCTATAGTGCTGAACATAGATGGGTGTCTTGGATAAAAGAAAAGACTATCCCAAGTTTTTGTTTAGAAATCAAATTAAAATGAAAACTTAAGGCTTGAAAAAGTGTGATGTTAGTCTTTAGAGACTGTTGCAATGAGAGCTTATGGACTGTGCTACCTCTAAACAGATCTGCTTTATGGCATTTCTGGTACAAGAGAAGAATCCATTCTCAGGAATCCCATGAGAACTAATGCTAAATAGACTTCCAGCCTGGCTGACCAGTCCCCTAAGCTGCAGGTAGTGCCTAAATGATGCTTTGAACATATAAAATATTATGTAAATGCCACATGTTGTTTTCTGCTTCTGTACGGTGGAATATATCCACTTTCACAAGAGCCTCCGGTAGCTTTCCAGTGCTAGGAAACTTTGTCATGGCTGGAATTGCAGCAGATGGCTGTCTGTAATCCTAGTGAGAGCAGAATGGAGCCGTTACCTGCCTGGACCACCCCGTGGGGCTGCTGGGATGAGCCCAGCTCAGGCTCTGTGTTCTGGGTCCAGGTCTCCTGGGAGCTCCTCAGCGGGAGCTGCTTTGTCAGCAGAGGAGCTGGGGGGCAAAAGGAACAGAGGAAAAACTGGGAGTCAAGTAAGATTTGAAGCCTTTGGTCAGGAGAATTGATCTTGTTGTTGGAGGCAAAGATCTGGTGGAACTTAGTTGTCTTTTTGGAAGAATTTGGGTGCAGTGATTTGGAAAGGAGCATGGGAGTTACAGGTGAAAGCGCTTGGCTTTTCTGTGGAGCAAATAATCTGTAAGAATGAATAGTGTGAATTTACTTGCCTTTGAAAGATGAGGAATTGAGGTGGGATGGGATGAATGGCAGGTGTAATTCCATGACTGAGATAGTATCTTTATTCTTGCTTATGAAATGCGTTTCCATTTATGTTCTTCAGTTGTTTAATCCATGGCTAGGCCTCTGTTGGTAGCAAAACAGGGAACAAGACAACGTGTGCTATATTGGTGCTGGCGCAGGCTGTAGACCTTGCACGGGGACTGCCCTTCCCAAATACCAGGGTTGGTAAGGAGGGAGATGCATCTTTTGTCTCTGTGGGAATTGCTTGATGAAACTGGAATGTGCTGTAGAACAACATCAATTTCTTTCCGGTCTTTTAATGTGTGATGCTAGTTTCCTTACTTGTAGCAGAACATCCCTGATGTCAGTAAAACCTTGCAGCGTTTAGAGGAGCAGGTGGGGGATGTCTGAACAGCACTCAAGGTTTAGCAGTGGCTCTGCTGTAAGGAAGAAAGGTGTGCAGTGCAGCATCTCTCGTGGTCACAACACGGGAGAGCTTCTCCTTTCAAGACAGTTTACAAGATGCTGAAGCTGCCTGGGAAAGCTTCAAGTGTTGCAGTGTAGAAATCTGCTCCTAAAAGGTGCTCTTGTGGAGGGGAACAAAGGCATTGGCAGCGGGGAGTTCATTACTGAAAGGTTCCTTATATAACTTTCTCCCTTCTTTGTGCAAGTTCTATAAAGTAAATCAGGTCCCAAATGCTTTTTGTGATGTCGGCAGGAGATGGGGCTGAGAAATAGCCCTAATCCTGAATGTGCAGCAGTTGAGTCCAGCAGTTGCTTTGTGCTTTGTAAGGATGGGGAGGTTTAATCTGCAGCCAAAGTAGCCTTTCTCTCTGACTGCTCTGATCTTTAGCTTGCATAAGACACAGCCTGCTGTGCCACTTTGGAATCTATTTAATAGCTCGGTTGTTTGGACATGATTAAAAGTATAATGAATGGAATGGAGCAGTAATAAGATGAACAGCTCATAAAGGGTTTTAGTCTAAAAATACCTGTTTCGGCTCAGCTGGTGTAGGGCAGGCTGTGGTGACAGTCACAGAGAAGCCCTTTGCATGAATCTCTTGCAAGCTTTAGTCGGCTGTTGCTGAGTATGAGGATTACATGTCACCTTTGCTACTTTATCTTTTATAAAGGGCCCCATTTTTTTTCCTCACTCAGGTGTTTTCCTTTGGGGTGCCTGATGCATAACTCCAGAGGAAAGAGGGTTTACTTTTTGCTGATTGAATTGCGTGTCAAATAGGTGCTGTGCAAATCCTCCTTCCCAATGTGGGCGTTTGAAGGGGTTGGATTTCCATGCTTTGCCTATGTGTGCTTCGGCTGCTTGAAGGGTTCAGGAGCTGAAGGCTGTTTAGATTAAGATTTAGTGTTTTCTGTTAAATAGCATCTGCAGTGGAGAATGCAATCTTGAGTGGGTGAACCTCTACTTCCCTTGCCCCTCACCTGAAGTTAAAGTAGGTTTTGCATCTTTGCCCTTAGAGAGGGTGGACTTGTGTTCCATATGAAGAGTCCAGTTAAAGAAATAGGGAAGAATGGAAGCAGACGGAAGTACTTCTGAGCTATTCCATGTTCAATGCTTTTCTTGCTGTGTTATTTCCATGTGCGAACCTAACATGGTATTTGTGTGGTTACAGTTGAACCCTCACTAGGTTCTTTCTCACTGTAGAGTTGTATTATCAAAGCCAAAACATTCACCTTTAATACTGGTAATGTGAGATTTAAGCAAGGCATAGGTTTGCTGCATGGAGTGGAGCAGGATTCAGGCCAGTTGTGAGGTCCTGAGGCATCTTCCTTCTCAAGATTCAGTCCCAGTTCCTTCCCTTTCCACAAAGGGGCTCTGAGTGTCCTATGAAGCAAACCTGTATCCTGTTGCCATGACAACATTTATACAAAGATGCCTCTTGTGGCATGTATGGATGGATTTTTTTTTCATTTGTAACATCTCTTTGCATCAATTCCTTGTGTATTTAAGGTCTCCCTGAAGTATTTGGACCATGATACTACATGGAACTTAGATGAGCATTTGTGGATATATAGGCCCAGCCTTCGAGTAGAGTTTCCCAGTGTCTTGTCTGGGGAGCGGTTAAACAAGGTGAATTCCTGCCATCTCACTGAGGAGGAAAAGGGAAGGACAGGGATGTTCATTGTGGAATAAGGGGTCTCTCCGGGTTTTCCTCCAGTCCCCAGCTTATCTACCCCAGCTAGAGGGTGGGTTTTGTCTGGGAGAGCTGGAGCTGTGTGCTCATGCTGCTGCTGGTGGTAAGAGTTTTCCATCTCTGGAGGGTGGCCTGCAGCCACTCGAGTTGCGGGAGTGTTAAGCGGGTGGCTGGACATTTCTCACTCCCACTCAAGTACCCGTGTCAGTGCAGAGGTCTCAACAGGGACCACTGATGATGTGACCTGGCAGGGCTGCATGTGTTCCCGCAGGGCCTGGCAGCATCCGAGGCAGCTCAGCCATGTCTTGTCTAGAAAGTGCATGAAATTGCACCCGCGTCCTCCGAGCCACATGCTCAGAAGTGATAGGGAAGTCACCTTCCCGTTTAAATTCAAGATGTTTGCTTCAAGTGACCGGTGTTTGTATCGGAGAAGACCTCACTGGAGGAGTGCCGTGTATGGTTATTTAACGTGCTTCAGTTCTGCATACAGGTGGTGATCTGCAGCATCCACCTTTGGGTACCAGGCAAGGATTTGAAATCAGCCTAAGGTCCTTGAAATCAGAACAGGCTCTTGCTTTTGAATGTATTCAGGCACTGGGGAGATCCCAGGAGGGGCTGGAACCTTGTTCTCTGAGATGAGTGCATGTTACAGCAGAGCTTGCAAGATTATGCTTGTGGCAAATTTTGCAAGATAGGCACCTGTGAGTGTAGGAAACAGGCCTGAGCCCTGAGCGTGTTTTTGTGACATAATTAGATCACTTGAGCCTTGTTTTCTGTGGAGGAGAATAAAGTTCCCTTCCAGGGGTTTCTTTTAATCACTTATGACCGCAGATTAATAATGAATCTGTGGTGCTGGAAGCAGAACCCACTGCATTGCTGCGGCTGCTCGTGGCCTCTTCCATGGCACCATCCTTGAAATGTATTTGCTTTCTGGTTATTGACAGGAGATGTCAGCACTGTGAGCTCAGCATTCCTGGGAGCTTTGACTATTGACCTACTCAGTGGCATAATATTTCACCTTTCCTGTTCTCAAGGGCGTTTCCCCACAAACTGTGGGATATCACTGATGAGTTAATGTGCTACTCCGTAAGGTTGGTGTTCCTGTTCGTTTTGCCTGTAGCATTGGCAGTTACTGGTGTTGAGTAGCCAAGCTTCCTTAACGCATCGCAGAATGGTTTGGGTTTGAAGGGACCTTGGAGATCAACCCCAGCCAGCCCTGTTCAATGCCAATGTTTAGATAAGGTTATTGGGACGCCTTGCAAGTTTTACCTAAGGTAAAGTCCTGAAGGATCAGGACCGGATCTACGAGAAAGGAGCAGCAACCTCCACGAACCTGCAGGCACTTTGCCATGCCGTGCACCTGAGCAGGCACATGTTCTGCTGCCATCAGAGCAATTCCAACAGCACTGATGCGGGCACCATAGATTTGAACGTTCCTCTATTCTGAAGTGTATCAGAACCCACCCTCACTGGGGCTCTGGGGCATCAGTTTTGACAAGGGCCTGTAGGGACAGGCCAAGGGGAATGGCTTTAACCTGCCAGAGGGGAGACTGAGATGAGCTCTGGGGCAGAAGCTCTTCCCTGGGAGGGTGCTGAGGCGCTGGCACAGGGTGCCCAGAGAAGCTGTGGCTGCCCCATCCCTGGCAGTGTTGAAGGCGAGGTTGGACCCAGGGGCTTGGAGCAAGCTGCTCTATGGAAGGTGTCCCTGCCCGTGGCAGGGGTTGGAGCTGGAGGAGCTTTGAGGTCCCTTCAACACAAACTGTTCTGTGATTCTGTGAATATCTAATCTAAATCCATCCTCTTTCAGTTTAAAGCCGTTCCCACTTGTCCTGTCACTACATGCCCTTGTAAAAAGACCTGTAAGAGTGAATAAATCAGTAGCTGCCCCTCTAAGGGCTCCTGAAAGCCAGGAGTGAAGGGTAGGAAAGGTGTCTGGAAGCCATTAGAAGAAGGTGGAGCTGCCTGGTGATGGTGTGGGCTTCGCAGGTCCTCGTGCTCAGGTGCAGGGATAACAGTGCTGTAGGTGAGACCTGAGGAGCACCAGCACCCTGGGTTCCCAGCCAGCCCGAGAAGTGGCTGGAGCAACCATGAGTGATCTTGTGGTGAATGCCCTTCCTCTGCTGTGAAATATTTATTGAAACAGATGTAGTTGGCTGCGGTTTCTGTTTCTGGCTCTCTGTAGCTGGAGGAGATCAATAGGCAGATAAACAATGTGGTCTCTAAAGTTGGAAGTGGCTTTCTCTTTTAACCAGAACAAAGAGCATTCCCTGTCCAGGGACACTCTCCAGCACAATGCAGAGCGGATCAACACTGGCACCCAGTGTCTAGATAGAATCAGTTCAAATCTGGGTTCCCAAATCTGACACCCTTTTTTCACACTGATGCCTTGGCTCTCAGTCTTGATGTGTACAACAGAGCGAGGTGCTTAATCTGCTATGGCAGCTGAACTCTCCAGGGCTGCAGTTTTAATTCTGCTTTCGTTTGGTTCCTGCAGTTGTCTTCTGGTGCTGATAACCACTGCAGGATTGCTTTTCTTGGCTTGTCTTTTGTGTTACAGCAAGGTGCAGGTCTTTGTTTCCCATGGAGTGGTTAACCCTATCTCAGGGAGGAAGAGAGAAAAGAAATGTAAAACCAGCCTCCTCCCCGGGGAAGTTTTTCAAGTTACTCTGCAGCTGTTAAATGCCAGTTCAGTGAAGCCTTTAAACATACACTTAAATCCATTCCTGCTAAGCAGAACACTTAGCCGCCTACTCTAAGCTTGTGTTCAAGTGTTGTGGCACTGGAAAGCAGCAGGCCTCTGGAGCATGTTCACAAAGATAAGCACGTTCTCAAGCGCCTTGCTGATTAGGCTCCTGATGCAGGAGAGCATCCCAGGTTGGGATGGTATGTGAGGACCACTGGGTCTGGAAACGAAGCAACTGCCAATGTCTGCCAGCACCACCATGTTCTTTAGGGCCCAGCAAAAGATCTCTGCAGCCAGGGCCAGTATCTGGATCTTTGTTCTAGCCAGGCTTCCTCTACTGCACTCGCCAAGGAATGACTTTCATTTGAAAGTATAAATAGTGAGTGGCATGAAGTCCCAAATGTGAAGGATCACTGCTCAGTGCATCTCTGAAGGTACATGGGATTGTTGCTGTATTCCCAGAATCGTACTGCTTTTACGTTTTAAATCTCCCCTGTAGTGGGATGACTAAATCAAATCTAAATTAATCTTCTCTTGGCTCGCCTGGTATCGGGGCAGTTGCACTGAAGCTGCTGTAGCACATTCCAGGCAGGTAAATTGAAAATTGAACATGAATTTCCAAAAGAGCCTTAGAATACCACCACAAAGAAGATGGATGATGAACCATTCTGGCCTGTTACTATCCAAAAGTAACTGTCTAGCTGCTTTTTAGTGAGCAAAGAAATATTAGAGGGGAAGAAATAGGTTTCTATCCAGCTTTGTCTCCGTTGGCTGTACAGGAAACAAATCATGACATAAAAAAGGATAAAATGAAATAGATAGCATTTATTTCCTTTTCTGTAGCACACACTGGAAACTTGCTTATTCTGGAGGTTAAAAATCTTCTGAACTGAAGCAGATTGCACTAAAACCCTGGTGAAAGCTATTAGGGAGTCATGGAGTATCCCTGTGGTACTTGCCCCAACAGTTATGGATGAAGAGGGAGAGGAGATTGGTCCGTGTGGATCTCCCCCTGCCCCTGGAGCTCACATTGTGCTGGCCAGAGGTGCTCTGTCCACATTGTGCATGGGAGCCTTGGTTAAGTTTTGAAGCAGTGATGGAAATAGATTCTCCTTCAAGAATCTGTTTCTCTCCTTTGATTTCTAGGGAGGTAACAAATACAGTGCAGTGACATCCCGCCCTGCTCAGCCCAGCCTGGATCTGTGGCAGAAGGGACCTTTGTTTCCCTTGGATATCTGGACTTCCCACCTGCTATAGTTTCAGGAGAAGCAAGAAAACTGAGAGAAGGGTTAAACAAAGCATAGCAGAGGCTGATTTGGAGATGCGAGTGTGCAGTGATGGCTGAGCCAAGTAGTTTAAGTCAATGGTTTTGTTATTTTGCTTGGTCTATGTAGCATCCTTTCATTGGGATTTATAAATGCTGTAATAACAGCATTGAGGAGCTGGAAGTGCCTGCTCTGGCATGGCTTGCTTCTTTCCTCACTGTTTTTTTATTAGGAATGAAAATCAGTTGGGAATGAGGAGATAATGGATGGCCTCTTATCGTAAAAGTTGCACTTCTTGATAAGATTTCAAGGTTAGAACAATGATAGCTCTGAAATATCTGTCGTAAACTACCATAGATAATTCAAGCAATAAAAAAAGCTTCTTTTAGCTATGTAAATAGGGTAATAGACTGGAATGCAAGATCTGGATGTATTAAATGTTGGGGTTATTTTATAGTCGAACAATATAAACAGAGAAAATGGAGCTGAAAATTAATTTGAATAGGAAACAGGGAAGATTCCTCTTTGGAATGGTGAGCCAGCGAGGGGTGGGTTGGAGTCTGCGTTGTTCGAAAGCCCCTGAGCTGCTGAAGGTAGCAGGAAGCTATGAGTGTGATGAGCCAGATGAGAACCATTTCTCTGCCTCTTTCCCTCTTTTTCTCCTGCCAAAAAGAGCGATGGGGTTTGGGGAGAGGCTGATGTAATTAGGCTGGATGCGTGGTGATGGTGGGATGCTGTCCAAGGGTGCGTTGAGTCACATCTAATGACTTCAAAACTACTAATTAATTTCAAATGAACTGGAACGAGGAGACCCGGCTTGACAAGAACTGGGGTTTGAAAGCTCGTGTTGAAACTGCCAGTGTAGTGATCCTGGGCAAGGGGATGGGAAAAGAGGGGAAGAGCCTGGTGAGCCTGTTGAGAAGGGCAAAAAGAAATGGGGCAAAAAATCAGCAAATGGAATGAAGCTTCTGGTGCAGATCAGTTCTGGGAGCTCTGTGCTACTTGTTAGCAGCTCACAGGAATGGATGGTGGAAACTCCTCACATCTGTTGTTTCCATTTCCAATTTGTTCAGTTCATTTTCAAGCAACGCACTGAAATCTGTGAGACACCTCTGGTCTTGTATTAACAAATCAGGCTCCATGAGGGAAACACATCTTCATTGCTCTGTAAAAGCTCTGCAGCATGCAGGTCGTGGATGATGCAGTCAGGGTGAGATGAAGGGTAAGAGATAAATCGGTGGAGCATGTGTGGGTTTGAAAGGACGGGACAAAAGGGGCCCAAACTGAAAGGCAAGAGATAGAAAACCAGAGTGAATTTGGAGGAGAAGGGAGTTGAGCTGGGCAGAGGTTGCTCTTGTGCCCCACAGGTTTCTTTTTGACTAGTAAGTGGATTTGAAGGATAGGCTGAAAACTGCAGAAGGTGGGAAAGCTCTAGGTTTTGGTTGGTTTTCCATGTCCTGACGCTTCATAGTGTCTTACTGAAAAGATGCCACTTCAGCCTTGCTCTCAGATCATTGTGTTTCACATTACCTCTTGAGACAGTTGTAGTTGTCACCACTCTCCAGAGTTCTCTGGTCTGGTTCTATTTGTGCCTGTGCTGGCAATTAACACCATTATTATGGTTCTTTTACTGTGTCATCTTGAAGTGAGGTCTCCAGGGCAGTGTATCTGAACAACACTTGGGGCAGTGATGTTTGAGGTATGTTGAAGACCTCTCCAGGTGCAGCTGCAATAGAATAATCCTATTTCCTCTGTCAGAAAATAAGATAACAGTTTGGCAGCTGCTCAAATCAAGGCAAATGAAATAAACTGCTCTAAATTCATCATGGAAAGAAACAGATCTAGCTACAAAATGACTAACAGGGCCTTCTATTCATCTGTACAAATCTGGTGTGTGGCTGCATTCATTTCCATACAATCACTGGAAAATATTATGTTGCTTGTTGGGAACAGATCTTTTATGGGGAGGAAAAAAATCCATGCTACTAATCTACAGTGGAATTGGCAAATGGGTAAGACAAAGCTTTAATAATATTATTCTGTGTGACATCTGATGTAAATAATACAGTTCTATTAATCTCTCAAGCAATCAGAGTCTGTTAGAGGCAGCCGAGTATGAGCAATAGGATTATCTCTTCTCGGGAACGTTGGAGCAGATTCACAGATCCGTTGCTGTGAAAGCAGTGGCTGCACCAGCTCAGGGAGTCACACTCAGCAGTGTGAAGCAGGGCACGGGCTGCCCATGCTGGATTGGGGTGCAGGAGGGCCTCTCCAGAGTCTCTTTGGACTCCACCTTGCAGTCAGTCTGTGGGAGGGGTTTTGGGAAGCCGTGGATTCTTGGGAAGCGCGGATGTTCTGTCATCCCACCGCAGGGAAGGTGAACTCCATGAGCTCGTGGTCAGGGCTGACCAAATCCATCTTCTGCTCAAGTGCCTCAGGGGCATGACTGACAGCGCATCCTTCTCCGAGCAGCTCTGCAGCGCTTGTGCTGGACCCAGCTCTGGATGTAGCCCCACTGAATGCAAAGCAATGCAGGAGTTAATGTTGCTCCCCCTAGAAGCACGTGTGCATTGGCTCTCCTGTAACAAGATATTAGTTAAGGCAGCCAAATGAAGCAGAATTTTTAAATGAGTGTGATTGGAGGATACCATTGCAGGTCAGGGTTGTCTGATTCCTCACAGGTCATTAAGTAGAGAGCAGTGAGTGTTAGAAACTGACTTTTAAAACCGATAGATTTTTATTTATAGCAAAGCTCTAGTCATTCATTTTAAAGGATGGAAGCATAAAGCAGGAATGGGTTCATTTAAAAAAACCTGACATGGGTAATTTAATTAAATCAGGGTTTGAAGTCTCGTTACAGAAAATGAAACGTTATTTCTGCACTGCTTTTCAACCCATCTGATGCATTCAATAGCATCATAGCATCCCCCCCCCCCCATGAAACCTGCGCAGAAATAGTAACGACTGTGTGAAAGTTGCTGCTGAACTTCCTAGCTCCAGGGGCTTTATGCAAGGATGTAAGTAGTGTTCTGGGGCAGGGAGCAAGGGAAAGTGCCTTGTCTGTTGGAGCTTGTACCTGGGGAGCCAGGAGCCCAGGGCTGCAGCCTGGGGGTGCTGGCTGTGCTCTCCTGTGCTGCTCCTCTGCACGCAGATGGGTGCTGAGAGCCTGAGGTTACAGCAGAAATGAAAGCAGCTGAAGCAACGCAGGAGTCGAGATGAATGTGCCATTAAAATTAATGAAGTTTAAGGTGGTAGGGTTGCATTTAATCTGGAAGTGGGCTAACTAGAAACCAAGGTGGTCTGGTTGGATGCAGCATAATCCTGTATTCATTACAGATTAGACTGTAATTTCCCTTGCTGTGAGGGATGCTGTCAGTGTGCCTGCCTTAGAGAGCACTCTCTGGCACTGGGGCTCACGCTGAGGAGGCAGCTGGGGCTGCTGGTGGAGGGAGATAAACCAGGGAATGTTCCAATCTTGATCCCATAATCCTAAAGCACTGTACCCCTGCAGGACAGAAAGGTAAAAGGTAGCTTCTTTGCATTGCTTAGCATTAGGGATTTATGCTTCACTTCACATACTTGCACACAGTTCTGGTTGTATTTTATTCTGCTGCATGCTGTCTACACTAGCATATCATTTTCCCTTTAATCTTCCTCTTTTCCTTGGCAGAGCGGCAGGCTAAACCTCCCTTTGCTCGTAGGAATTCATCTGGTTTTGTTCGTGCCCCTGACAAAATTGCTTCCAATGAGAAACCATCACTCAGTTTTGAATGTCCATGTTTTCCTTCCTCTGATGTTTCAGCCTTAATGAAAAAGAACTACGATACAAGATGCTGCAGATGGGTCTGATTCAGATTTGATTGTGTCATTCCCAGGCTTGGTTGTCCTCATTGGGTTTTATACTGGGCTCCAAACCGGTGATTTGAGTGAATCTTTTGGAAGTGGCTTATGGAAGCCTATAGAGTTTTCCTTCAATTCTCTGAAACTGCTGTAAGAGGCATTGGTTAAGGATCTACCTGCACTTTAGCTGCAACTTCACCACCTTATATTCGAGTATCCTATATTCTTTCCAATGCAGCCTGTTGTTGGACTGTGTTTTGCCTTCAGTAGAGCTGGGTCCATTCTTCAGAGTCCGGTTTGATGCATATGCATGAGATGTGGATTAAACCCACAGTGCAATGAAGTATAAATCCTGGTGGGCTGAAATGCTACCCTTTGTCTAGGCAATAGCAGAGCCTGTAATTAGCAACCGTCTTCTGTGTGGTTCTGAGTTGTAACCAGCTCTGCTTGCATTGCACATTGAGGTGCCCCACAAAGGCTGAGTGAGAAACAGAAATTCCAGTCAGCTGCAGTTGTGTTAGATAGAACTGCAGGGGGAAGAGGGAGCCTTTGGTTTAGGAACTTTAGTCAGGAAATTGGATCTTGCTTCTGACTGAATAGCTTAGGGAGTGATTTTTGCTTTCTTGGGAGAAATGGGACTTAAATGTTAATGGTAACTGGCCTAATGAATGCACGTGCAATCCAGTGGGGTGAGTTCTGTGGTTATTTGCTCTTCACATTTGAAGTGATGTATTTGCTGTGAGATGAGCCTTCCCTTGGGATTCTTCACCTGACAGCTTGGTTCCAATGGACTGTCTCTAACCAGAAACAACTTTCTTTGGCAGTTCTACCAAGTCATACGTGCGGAAATCCAGGAAGGCTGCAGAATGGGATTCAGCAAGGGACAACGTTCAGCATCGGGGACAAAGTGAGATACAGCTGTAATCCAGGCTTCTTCTTGGAAGGACATGCCTTGCTCACGTGCCAGGCCAATTCGGAAAACAGTGCCTCCTGGGATTTTCCTCTCCCCTTCTGCAGAGGTAAAAGGAATTCTCTTCATCTGGAACCTGCATTTAATGAGCTCTTTGGGGGTGGGAAGACCTTCACGGACTGTAAGCTTGATGTAAAAGACTTGAAAACTAAACATGATGTAGTTAAAATTGAGGTTCCTTTTTACTGGATTCCTTAAAACTGCCAGGGTTTGTGTAAATAATAGGGAGGCTGTGAAGTGCTTGGTGTATTCAAAGTGCTGCACAGCTGCTTTAACTTCAGTGTCTTTAGTTCTTTTCTAATCCATTTTCAGAATTGGCCCATCCCTGGCAGTGTTCAAGGCCAGGCTGGACACAGGGGCTTGGAGGAAGTTGCTCTAGTGGAAGGTGTCCCTGCTCGTGGCAGGGGTTGGAGCTGGAGGAGCTTTAAGGTCCCTTTAACCCAAACCAGTCTGGGATTCTTTGTCTAAAGTCCGTGCAGAGAGGGGGAAGCAGAAGTAGCACCTGTAAGGTAATGCACATACCCAATATCATGCAGGTTTCCTAGCTCAAATACTAGAAAATGAACTGGGTTTTCTGCTTTCTCTAGTGGCAAGCTGGTTTCCCTCATGGCATGTTCCACAGTGCTTCTGGTGCTTTGCCTGTGCAGAACACTGGTGTGTTGCAGCGGCAGCTTTGGGCATGGGATGCTATATGGAGGTGAAATCTGGCTGTGGTTGAAGGGGTTGGCCAGGTCTCCTACAAGCCCTTTTAAGTACAAAAACTTAGGTTCACTGACCAGGATGGAACCTTCTTGCTAATCCTCTGGGGTGACAAGGAACTGGAGAGTCTGTGAACATGAAAGCGTTGGTGGTGTTATACCAAAACAGTTGCTGCTGTTTGAAGTCTTTTTGCCTCAATTCCTTGTGTACTTCAGCAAACCATCTTACATCGATTCTTTTTATTGACTCTGCTTGTGCAATCAATCAGCAGTTCTAAGCTGTGGCATAAATCTTGAATTTAAAGTGAGCAAATATTGTTTGCTTGGTGTGTTTTTAATGCTTGCTTGAATCGGTTACACAGCAGTAATCATAAACTAGTTTGTGATTCTGGGTTGGAAGGGACCTCCAAGCTCATCCAGTCCCACCCCCTGCCACGGGCAGGGACACCTTCCACTGGAGCAGGGTGCTCCAAGCTCCTGTGTCCAACCTGGCCTTGAACACTGCCAGGGATGGGGCAGCCACAGCTTCTCTGGGCACCCTGTGCCAGCGCCTCAGCACCCTCCCAGGGAAGAGCTTCTGCCTAAGAGCTCATCTCCATCTCCCCTCTGGCAGGTTAAAGCCATTCCCCTTGGCCTGTCCCTACAGGCCCTTGTCAAAACTGATGCCCCTGAGCCGCCAGTGATGGTGGGTTCTGATACACTTCAGAATAGAGGAATGTTCAATTCTATGGTGCCCATATCAGTGCTGTTGGAATTGCTCTGATGGCAGCAGAACACGTGCCTGTTCAGGTGCACGGTGTGGCAAAGTGCCTGCAGGTTCGTGGAGGTTGCTGCTCCTTTCTCGTAGATCCGGTCCTGATCCTTCAGGACTCTACCTCAGGTAAAACTTGCAAGGCATTTTTTTGGCAGCAGGAAGCAGAAATCTTCTCATGCAACATTTATATCTAGTTCCAGGAAAGCAGAAAGTCGCAAAGGCTGTCTGCAAATGAACTTGCTGAATTAGGAAATCAGCTGAGCTGCTTCCACCAGCAGTAGGCTTTCAGCAGTGAGCCGCTTGCGCTTGGCTGATAAACAGACTTTAGTTGTTGCAAGGGGGAAAAGGATTTGCATACAGACAGCTCTGTGCCACCTTCTGCAGGGAAAATAATGGTTTCGGAGATCTTGCCTGAAGAAAGATATGCATTTCCCTGCAAAAAGGCCTTTGTAGCTTATAATTGATAATAGTATTAGTTACTAATGTAATATTATAAGTAATTACTAATACTGGCTTACTGGTGATTGTCACCTGGAAGTTTGTTAAGTGTCTTTGTACATATTCTTTTGTTTTCTAATATGCTTTGGGGATGCTGGGTCATGCTGGTGGGTCAGATCCTGACAAATGGAGACAAGAAATGTCCCTTAGCACTGATGTTAAAATCCCAGAAGCTGCTTTGGGAATAAGTAGACTTGGCTAATGTCACTGCAAAGGCCAGCGTTTCGTCTGGGGACTCTGCCCTTTCCTCCTTCCCCTCCTCTCCACTATGATGGTGAGATAAGGGTTGAAAACAGTGCAGGTTTCTACCATGCTGACTGATACCCTCTTTGGGTTTCATGTTGCTCTTTGTGCTTGTCTTCTGCTTTGGAGCATCCTTTTCTCCATGTTAGTGGCCTTGTCCCTGTTTCAGTCTTCATGCATTGAAATAATTGAGGATGCAAACAAATGCATTGCAGAAAAGAGTAAGAAACAAAGGTGTTTGGGAGGATGTGCCATGACAGCGACTCTTTGAAGAAGTGCTGTGGCTCAGCTGCTTTTTCTGCAGAGGATTGGTCTGCACTCCCTTTACTCGATGCTCAGTTAACACAGTTGGGTTTTTATAAAGGACAAGTGTAACCTCAGTGAGAAAGGGAAGTAGGAAGAATTCCAGATGCAGAAGGAATGGCTTGATGAGATGTGTCTGTGCAGAGGTGGTGAGGGAGCTGGTGCTGCAGCTCGCCAGTGGCTTTGAAAGCACAGTTACATCAAAATTGATTCTTGTACTCTGAGCTAAAAGAGACTGTAAATTCAGCCTGCACAGACTCTGCTCTGGTGAGTTATGCTTCTTGCTTACGTGGCAGGAAGGATTAAACGGCAGTGATCTCATTCAGGGAGCACCCAAGCAGCAGCAAATGCCATCTCCGTGCTGGTCTGTGGCGCAGGAACCGGGTGCTTCAGCTGAGGCTGCCCAGAGGAGAAGCTTGGCTGTGCCTGGTAGACCATGTGTAACTCAGATTTGCCTCAAGGAGTGAAAGTCCTCAGCAGGTCTGGGTCAGGCTGTAAAATCTGGACTAAGCTGATACTTATCCGTGTCAGAAATGTCTGGGATGGTTTCTTCATTGCATTTTGTGCGGTTTTGCACGCTTTCTGCCTGGTTGTTCTGTATGCACAGAGTGAAATGAGGCCTCAGACTCCATCCAAACAGGGCTTTAAGCAGAGTCCTACAAGTCTAGCTGTATTGTTATCTTGACAGTTGGCACGCTGGTGGCAAAACCCCCCGCTCTTGGAATGCTGCTTCTGTTCTGCTGTAGCCACGGAAGGAACAGCCCTCATGTGGCTCTGTTTCTTTCAAACGAAGCAAAATGGTGCACCTGAAACAGCCAAAGAACACCTGGAAACATCCGAAGCCGTTTTGTAACGCACCTTCACGCGTGTGGAGGGAAACCTTGCCCAGGTTCTTTGCTGATTTTGACTAGAACTGATAGGTTCGTGGTAGTGGCAGGCAGCTGAGTGCAGAGCCCATAACCCCACGGAACAGTTGAGCGCTTGCTAAGCTACATTTTAAGCATATCAAATATGTATAATCTCATTAAAAGGGGTCTGTCTTACTAGAGCTCAAACAGCTGCTGAGACCGCGCTGAGCCCAGAGTAATTGAAGGGCTGTGCAGGAAGATTGTGCAAGATTTTAGAAGCTGTTTAACAGTAACAGCCTCTACAAAATTAGGGAATGCCTGTTTAGAAGCGGGTGGGAAGGGAATGCGCTTCCCATTGAATACCTTTTGCAATGAGAAGTTTCCAAGGAATTTAAATTAAAACCTTTCCTTTTAATAATGAAAGCGAAAATTCCCAACCCAGCAGACTGCTGCTGCGTCCTCCGCGCTGCACGTTAGCTTAGTCGTGTGAAAAGTCCCCGTGTTTAAAATGGCTGTCACTGAGTCTACATCCTTGAGCATATTTTCCGTCGTCTCCTGTATTCCTCTAGTACAAGAACAACTTTAAATTACCAGGTCTCACCCCAGACTTCCCAGACCCCCATAGTAAACATGGCTGAGAACTTTCCGATAGGAGTTGCTGCTTCCAAATCCTCATTGCCTTTGCTCTTGGGTGTGTTGTGTTTAAGGGTTCTCTGTAGACCTGAGCTGCAGGAATCCATGATCACAGTGAGAAGCAAGTGTTCAACCCAGAGCATCCGTGCCCTTGAACATGGTGTTTGTCTGCAGAGGCTGGATTCTTGCATATGTTTCATGGTAGGTTAGCAGGACCTTGCTGCAGAGATTCTTTGAATGGCTGCCTAGGGCCAGGCAGGCAACAGTGATGTTGGACGTGTTCTGTAGGAGATAACTGCCCCTCTGGAGGAAAGCGTGTCTTCAGAATAAATTGCTTATTTTATTATACCTGTGCCTTGCTGAAGCAGGTAATGACCTTGCTCCTGCTTTGCCTGTCTTGCTGCTGGGCACATGGTCTGGGAATGCGCTTGGCAAAGAGTCTTTTCTGCATCTCTTTCTTTCTAGCATCTGCAGGGGCATTTATTCATGAGAAATTAGATTTGAACATTCCAGTAAACGGGTGAATTGTGCTTATCTCCTTTGGCCGGGATCCATTCATCCTCCAAAAAGCATTTTCTTTCTGCCTGTCAGGGGGAGGCGTTTGGAAGAAGCCCTTTCACTTCTTGCATAGACCTTCTTTGGAGGTCCCGCTGTCAATCTGGTGTATGATGCATTGAAGTTTGAAAGGTTTTCTGGTGCTCAGTCTTGATGAGAGATATTTCCGCCTAAATTGATGATTCTAACTGGACTTCAGTGTCTGTGAATAACTTTAATTCACTGCAATACAATTGCAGCAAATAGATAACTTTGTAGTAGAGCACTGATTGGGATTTCAGCGGCCTTTTTCAGCACTGGTTTTGGCTGCTGGGATGGCCCAGAAGCAGTTTTGTAGCTGCCTGCATATCTGGGGTGTTTTAATGGTATTTTTTCCTGCTTGCTATGAGCTCTGCATATGCCATCAGCACAGAAGCAGTCGCAAAGGGCCACAGTATCCACTGGGACTTGGAGGTGCCTTCCCCTCTGAGGCTTCTCATTCTGCTGGTTCGGGTGGCTGGATGCCCTGGGAGAGCAGATGGCCAGGGGAAGGAGAAGCTGGCGTGTGTGTTTGATTTGTCGAGTTCCGTGAGTCTGAGGCTGCACGCTTCAGCTCTGCTGATAAACCCCACTGGCAGCGCAAGGCACTAATGCCAGGGAAGGTCTAAAACCTGAAGGACCCCCCTGCAGAATTGTCCTGCCCTTTCCCTAGGTGCCAGTGACCCCATGGCAGTTAACGAATGCTCTCCCCTGTGTTAATTTCAGTTTGGAAGGTGTTGTTTTAAAAATAGGTTGGAATGAAAATAAATGTGATGTAAAGCCCCAAGCTCCTTGACTAAAGCATCTGAAATGCTGCTCTGTAGCATGTTGTAAAGTTAACAGGCTTTTCGTAGCAGCGTTCCAAAGAAACGTGGAGCTGATGCTGTTATGTATGAGAGGAGTGAGCTGCCCAAATGAATCCCTGGGTTTCCTTTCTCTTCCTGTCCATGCTTTCTTGAGATGCTCCTCTGTTAATTGCTCCTGCTGATGAAATTCAGGTTATAAAAATGAAAGAGCCTGCAGCAAACAGGAGATCCAGTGTGTGACTGGGAAGTGTCCCTGCTGTATTGCTGAGTAAGGAGTTACACTTTTACCACTGATTTTGGTAAGAACATGAAAAGAAATCAGAGCAAATAAAGACACGTAAGGCAGGGGTGTGGGATACTCCACTCTGTTCCTATTAGATTTCTGTTAAGTACCATGCTTGTATTCAGTCCTGTTGTCCCCAGCCCTTGGGGTGCTCCTGTTGCTGGTGAAGGTACTGAGATCTATCTGGGCTGGAACACAACCTCTTTCCCCACTGTGACAGTTTCCACATACCCGTGAATCCTTTCTTGGTCACTGAATTCCCGGTGGTTTTCCTCCTGCTTGTCTGGCTACGCAGATAGGAGGGAAAACGGAAAACACCACAGAGGATCCTCATCAGGAATAAGGGATGGACCAGGAAACTTGGGCAGAAACATGGGAGGAAATAGCATCCTGGCAGTGAGACGCATTCGGCTGAGAACCACCAGAAGCTCTGTCAGTTGGGGGGTTTACAATCAGCCTAAACAAATCCCTAGTGAGCGTGTGCTGGGGAATAGGCTGGCACTTGCCAGGAGACACTGGCTGACCTGGTTGGATTTCGTGTTCCCAACATCGTTGTGTCTTAATGGTATGTAGTAAAACACGTCTCGACAAAAACGATGGGGCTTTTAAAGCTTAGATTTGATTTGGGCTTATTCTTTTTTGATGTTCTGCTTTATGCATTTCTGCAATATCTGATCAGCTCACACTCTGTTTCCAGCTGATGATGCCTGCGGGGGGACCTTGCGGGGGCAGAGCGGGATTATCTCAAGCCCTCATTTTCCCTTGGAGTATGGCAATAACGCAGACTGCACGTGGACTATTCTTGCTGAGCCTGGAGACACTATTGCTCTGGTTTTCATGGATTTTCAGCTGGAAGATGGATACGATGTTTTAGAAGTTGCTGGAACAGAGGGATCTTCGCTCTGGTAAGTTACTACTGCCCACAGTTCATTGTGGTCCATACAGTCATGTAGTACCTGCTGATGTTTTGTGTGTGCAGATGCAAATGTTATAGCATGTTCAGAGTTGAAGAGAGTTTGTGCCTGAAGGAGGACAGTGCCCTGTTATTTGCAGTCAGAGGTTGTAGCTGCTTCCTTCTAATGAAACTCCCTGGGATGCTTTTTGTTTCCTTGGTAAACTTTGCAGTGACAATTACCTCCCTTAAATCATGTGCTCTGCAGTGAGATTTCATAATGTAGCTGGTGAGAAGTTAGGAGCTTAAAAACACGCAACCGAAGCAACTGCCGAACACTTCAAAGCCCAGGAAAACCCCCTCAGACATCGGCGTGCCCAAACCTTGCTTTTGCTAAATTGTTTTGTGATTATGACTAAATCTGATGCTGACAAGTTGACTTTACTGTTAATGAACTTCTGGCAAACGTTTCTACAGATGGTTTTGTCCTTTAGGCAGAGGCTGTGCACAGAATTTCAATGCCTCCTCCTTTTGTCTGAGCAATGCTTTCAGAAATAGTGCTTTTATGTATAATGAATGCCACACTTTTTTTCTGATATACAAGAGCTACCCAGTGGTCAGGGCTCTGCAGTCTGAAGCGAGGGCTTGCAGGAGTCTGATGTATTGCTCACGTTGCTTTTATAGCAAAGGACAACTCTGCCTCTGGTCGATGTAGACACGGTGATCTCCTGCACTGTGAGCGCACTCAACAAGCAGCTAAAAACCCTAAGGAGCAGCAAATGAAGGGAGTAGCCTTAAACCTGACATCCCTCTGGAAGGGAAGAATTAAGCATGCGAAATATTGAGGTGTTGCCTGGGATCTCGGCAGGAAGCTAAATTACGATTATTTATGTGGATTCTGTCGCAACCACAAATAATGTTCATTTAAGTAATTTATGCGGGCCTGGCAATTATGGGGGAATAGGATTTGAATGTTTAGGATGTATTGATGGGAGGGAAGTTGCCATTTACCATGTACCAATTATTTACTGTTCTCAGGACCCCTCTGAAAATTAGATGTTGCTGTTTCATGGAAAAAAACCCTCGGTTTATTAGCATGTATTAATATTTTAGGGCACTGTTGGTTTTTAGCCATTATGTACAGCAGCAAGGCTCAGTCATCTGTGGTATGCAGTAAAGATGAATGTAGCTAGTTAAGAAACATTATTCAGCCTGGAGGTGTTGCCAGTGCAGCACTGTGTCTTGTCATACCCAAAATAAAACAATGCCTGTCAGAGGGAACTCGCTGCAAAGAAATTAATAAACTACCCATAAATACAGCGTGGTAGAACTTTAAAAATGGCAACTTAGAAAAATAAGCCCTTTGACTTTCCGTAGTGCTTGCATGTGCACATGCAGTCCTTTGGAGAGATCTAGTAGCTATTTCAGAGGTAGTATGTTCTATAGGCAGCAGTTTGGGGGCCTTGTCAGGGGGGATAATGATGTATTTTCTTTCCTTATTCCCCACTAAGTGCCCCTGTCCTGCATCTGTAATGATGCCTTTCCTCCAGATGTGTTTTTGGTGGGAGCTGGATGAGCTCTGGTTGCTGTAACAGCAGCAGGCTCCTGTTTGATGGGCTGGTGGAGTGGCCCTGGTGAGATGTGCTGGGTCAGGGAGCAAAACCCAGGTCCCACAAACACCAGTTTCATCCAGGGCTCCCAGATGCAGCCGTTCCTGCTTTCAGGCTCATCCTGCATCTTTCTTGCACCATGAAACACAGGCAAGATAAACATACCAGTCAGTTCAAAGGGATCTCATTTAGTATTCTTGAGAAGGAAACTTTTCAGTCCCATAAGCAGAATTACAGAGTCTTATTTTGAATTTCAGTTTTCAGAGCCAGCCTTTGGCTCAGAGCCTGATAATTAAATTCACATTACTCAGTTTTCAATAATTTTTGCCCATAGGGGGAAAAAAACTGGAGCTCCTATCTGCTCTTTAAACATGTTGTGATATGATTCAGCTTGAACATATAGCGAAAACCCTTTTTTCCTCTCTGTCTATGAGAAACTAGTTTTAATTATTGGTAATACGGCAGAAAGATTTGCAGCCAAATAAAGCATTCTATTGAAGCATCTTGTAGCTAAATATTTCATTTCCGAAGCATTATAAATAGTTTTAATCTTGCCTGAGATGTACACAAATAAAATGAAATTTCAGCTGGGGTATAGCTCCTATGTATTCCCAAGCTGTGGAATATCGTCTAATGGGGTATTTATGAGACCACTAACTCAGTGCATTAAGTAAGCTTGACTTGGCCTGTGCTTACTGAAAATCTCCTGAGTTGTTGTTCATCCTCCCCTCTTTAAAAGCAGATGCTTTCTCGGGTTTTGATGAGCCAGGTTCCCTTAACCCTCTTGCCTTCAGCAGTCACCACAGCTGTGTCCAAATCCTGCAATAAGTCTTGAAAGAGTAAGGGCATTGCAGGTCTAAGCATCCGTATGTCAAGCAGAGCAGTAGAGGTTGAATAGCTATTTGAGACATATTAATAAAATAACACATTTACAGCTCTTTTAACTGCTGTTGCAGCTTCTGTCGTGGGACCTTGGGCCTGGGTTTCCTTGACAGGTGAGAAATAAAGTTCTACTGAGCAGAGAAGAGGAGGGGAAGAAAATAGCAATGTGAAAAAGAGCCTGTCAGAATAGAAAGGACATTGGGGGGGGTCTCCGGGCTAGAAGGAGAAATTGGAAGGATGGCAGTAGCTGCCCTCTTCTCCTTAGAGGTTGGCTGGAGTGGCCTTTCAATCACAGCCCTTCTCTACCAGGGCAAGAATGTGCTTGGAGAGGGATATGTGGTATATATGTCATGTCATTATTCCCAGACTTTCTCTTGTCTTCAAGACTTGGGGTTCTTTTCTCCCTCATTTTCTACTATCTAGGAAACCGAAAGGATCTGTGACATTCTTCTCAATAAATACATGTAAAAGAAGCAAATCCCTCAGAGAAGCTTGGGCTTCAGTCCCTGAGGGGCTGAGCTCTGGTGATGGTGTGCTCTGTGTCAGTATCTGTTCAGAGCTCACTAAATCCTGGGCGGATGCTTCTTAGGAATATATGTGGATTACAGCTGTTTGTGGTACCCATTTAAAGCTTTCTTCCATGGAGTCATCCCTGTGGGGGCTCAGCTCCACTGAAGATAGCAAAGGGTTTTAAGCTGAGCACCCAAAATGTGCCAAGCCTGTGTCTGATGGCGAGGAACTCTCCAGGCTCAGCCGGGATAGCACTGAACCCCCTCTGTGGCAGGCATGTTCCAGCCTCATCTTCCCTTTAATAGCTCAGTGATTGCTCTGGAGCTTTGGGTAGGTTTGATTTGGTTTAAAATACTGTTCTTGTAGAGAAATTAGGATTGTGCTGTGGAGCAATTGCTTGGCTGCGTTCTGAGTGCACTTATAGAGGGTAAGTTCTTGCATTCTGTGGAGGCAGAGGTGTGCATTTCCTCTGTTTGTGCATATTTGCTGCAGTTTAAGTATATGCAAACAATGAAAATGTGCTTGTCTGTCTCTTGCACTTCCTTCTGTCATCCATTCAGATCTCATGTAGCTGATCTGGGACCTGTATCTAATATTAGGCATAATGACTTGCATTATGATTATTAAAGTATTGTGCTGCTATTGCCAGAGAAGGTGGTGGGTAGGAAGTGACTAATAATCCAATTTACGTGTGTTTACAGGAATTGAGTAAGATCAAGTGTGTGTTTTGCTGGGTATAATGCAGGTATTTAGCAAAGAAGGTTTTTACAGTCACTCCCGTAGAGCTGAAGCAAGTGAGATGGCTCTCGCTTCCCTATGATCCTCCTCTTGACTGAGTTATTCTACCTGATGGAACGCAAGTCTAATTTAAGGGGGGGTTGCATCATCTCTCATGTCGCCCCTCTGCTGCCCTCCCACTCTTTGAGCTTTTCCTCGTCACTTCCTTGGGACACAGTTTTTCCTTGATTTTCTGTAACTACTCCCATGCTAAGTGAACGCGGCAGGAGAAGCAGGGCTGCACGTGGGTAACTGCTAAGCAATGGAGTTTATTCCTGTCTGAATCCTGTTCCTCCTCTTCAGTCTCTTCATTTTGACTTTCCAGCCTTGGAGCCATATTTTGCTTGTCTCGCACAAATGCTTTCCTTCTCCTTAGGACTATTTTTGCAGTTAATTTGGATAGACTTTGGTTTCAGTTTGTCTCTTAATTTCCTAGAAGCAAGTGTGGCTCCAACGCACGCATGTGTATTTTGCATGACTTTTCTAGCCCAATGATGTCTGATGTGGAGGCAACGCAGGCATCTTGTTCTGCTTTACTATGGTACAGATGTTGAGCAGTGGATATAAGGGACCATGTGCCAGGGTGAGCTTCGGAGGAGGAAAATAACGTAGTTTGTGTTGGAAGGGACCTTAATGCTCACCCAGCTCCAACCCCTGCCACAGGCAGGGACACCTTCCACTAGAGCAGCTTGCTCCAAGCCCCAGCCAGCCTGGCCTTGAACACTGCCAGGGATGGGGCAGCCACAGCTTCTCTGGGCTGAGGGCCATTACATTTAAGGTTCCTCTGGTTAGTTGTAGAAGATCTTCCTTTCTGGAGCTGAGCACAGGAAACTCCTTTCAGACATCACCCTTTATGGAAAAGCGCTCGAGAAGTTCTCTCTCGTTGCTGTGCTTCTGCAGAGTTGAGTTGGGGGAGGAACTGGTGGAGGAATCACCTGTGCTTCAGCAGCTCCTCTTCACTGCTGCTGTTTCTTTCCTTGTCATTATCTGCAGTTGACCCTTCCCTCCCCACCACCTTTGCCTGTCTGCCAAGCGGTTTCTAATACTCATTAAGGTTCTTCTATATGAGATCTGCTTTGTGCTTTCCTCTTGATGCCAGGTAGTTGGTACCACTGGCCAAGCTAATCTGTTCACGTCTTGTGCTCTCCCCTAAGAGATTAGAGTACCTGTTGTCTTGAAGGTCACTGTTTCAGATGATGATCGTCGGTTGGCAAAAACTCCTCTGTGTGTGTTCTAATGAACCAACCTATTTTCTTTATATCAAAGCAGCTTCTGATCCTTAGATAGCAGTCTTGGAGCTTTGAGCATGCATTTTCATCTCAGACCGCCATTGATTTCTACTGAAGTCAATGGAAAGACTTTGGCTCCAAAGGGCTGGTGAATTGGGCTTTAGCGAATCGTCACTTTGTGAAGCAGTTCCTTGTGCTGCCGCATTCCACTTCGGGAGCCCTGGGTCTGCATCTGCCGCTGGTCCATGTTAATGGGACAGCCCTTGCAGGAGTCATGCAGGCTCTGCATTGCAATCACCAGCTGCCAGCATGGGTGGGAGCCGAACAGGGACCCTCTGCGTGCTCCCCAGCAGCTGCTGTTCCTTGCAGGGCTTCTCTACGCAGATTGCCTGGTGACTGCTTTAAAGTGACTTTATCTCACCCTTGCCGCTTCCTTTCTGATTTCTTTTCCAGTCAGTAATTGCTTTTATTTGAGCACTGACAAGCGTGATCCTGCCCGGGCTGTACGAGGCTGAGGACTGAAGCATTACTGTGTGTCTGAAATAACTTGTTTCATCGCTAGTTAAAGCCCCAATAATGCAAGTGTGAAAGTTTTCCTGTGCAATGAATTAAGCTTCCTTATTGCAAGACCTAGTTAACTAACGGGTGTTTTATCTGTAATACTCAGCTGTTTTTCTTCCGTGGTAATGTTTTGCATAGGACTGGGGGTGGATAAGAAACGTGTATGAAATGGCTTTTGAAATCCCTGCGTAAATGCCAGTTACATGTTCGTTGGGATCTGGAAAATAGACTTTGTTGTTTGATTGATGCAGTTTAGTTCTATTTTTTTACTCATTAAGCATTTATAACGCTTTTCATTAGAAACAAATCCTACACAGGCTTCAAAGCTGTGAAATGTTGCTTTAGTGGGAAATATTCCCCTTTTCTCTTAGAAGGTGTATTCTCCGGGACATTTGGAGAAGGTTGTTGAAAACCAGGCCTATCCCCATTGAGGCAGCCTGCAGCTCTCCTTGCTGATGGGGCTGCGGTGGTCCCTTGCTTCCTCTGGTGTGTTCTGCGGTGTACCAGCCTTTGTAGTTGCTGCCTGACTCTTCAGGCCTTAATTTCAATACAGATCTGCAACATGGAGAAAAGGATTTTATAGGTCAGAAAGCTGATGCCTGGCACGGGGTGCCTGGTTCTTGGTGGTAGCTGAGTGGCGGAGCTGGTTGTTTCCTTAGTGGATGCAAAACATTCATGAGCATCTTGATGGCTGTTTTGGAGTTAAAGGATTGATGATGCTTTGTACAGCGTAGTTTCTGTAGTGCTGCATGTTGTCCTGGAGCTCCTGAGCCTGTTGCACTGCAGAAGTAACTGGGAAGTTCCAGAGGAGTGAGCTGCTCAGGGTAAGATGGCATTTAAAGATGCTCTGTCATTCAGCAGGTGTGTCTGGCAGGGAAGGGAAGATTTCAGCTGTCCCCCAGATGGGGAGGACTCTGGTGCCAATCCGTGCAGCTCCTTCCTGAGGCTGCAGTGTGGCCGAGCACTGGGTGCAGGACTTGCTTCCCCCTGCTCCTGTCTGCTCCCAGTGCTTCCCAGAGCCTGAGCGAGCTCTGGTGCCAGGAGTGTGGCAGGGAGAGAGGCTTCTTGTGACAAATGACAATGAAAGGCCCTCACGACTTCTCCCACTCATGTTTCATTCAATAAAACATGATTAGATTTCGTATACCACTTTCTGGCTAATCTTATTTTTCCATGCATTAATGTGATTAATTCTATTTGCTAGATAGCAGAGAGCATTTCATGAATATTCAGGCTGGCTTTTTAAGCCAAGGCAAAAGATGCTTTTAGGCTGAAAATTACCCTGATTGTGTTGTAATTATCCTTTTTTACCCTAATTTGTCCTTCTTTGTTGTTTGGTCACCTCGGAAGCAGAGTGAACCCAATGTGAAGGCTACTGCTGTGTGGATGGCACCTCAAGGGATGAGGTGTGGGAATGCCTGTAGTATGAGGGAGAATCCCTGAAGGTTACTAAGTGAAGAATTAGTATTTAGCTGTTTGGGTGCTAGATGCAAACACATGTTAGAAGAAAAAAAAAGGCTTGTTTGCCAGAGCCCTCAAAACCTGCAGGCAAAAGAGTTCTTTTGAAAGAGACCTCATGCAGATCAGGGTAACACAATGGGCTGAAAGCTGGGAAAAATAGTGGTCGTCTCAAGAGTACCTTCTGGATGGGACCCAATGTGTAAGTGACCATATTGATCGTAAGCTGGTGAATAATACTGCTATTTGGCAGGGGAAGGAGGCTTCATGGAAGTGCAGATGATGTCAGAGGTTGTAAGAAGTTGGACATCCAGGGTTCTCTTTAATGCACCATGTCCTTAACACAGCGGGACACTGATTTCCCAGTTCAAGCAGGGATTTGGACGCATGTTGGTGGGCAGGATCACTGGCTTCCCTTAAAGGTGCTTCCAGAACATGTCTTTGCCTTCCCATTGCGTTTCTTCTTGTTCAGAAACCAATTCCTGCTATTGCCATGCCAGCTCCACCACTGCTGGAGCCAGCTAAGGAGGTGCAGCTGCAGAGGGGTCTGTCTCCCTTTGCAGAGCTGTTCGCTGTGTTGAGAGAGTTGCATTTGCGTGTCAAAATCTGTCTGCCAGAGCTGATAATAGTCGTGTTTTACAGTGCTCACCCTTATCTGCATCTTCAAAGCGAAGGAGCAGCACCACCTCTGCAGCTGTTCTCATGCTTTCAAAGACATCTTTCTGCTGGGGTTTCTGTGCTCTGTGGATGCTCTCTTGTATTTGCGTTGTGTTAAAGAATGGAATGCTTTGTCTCCAGATGTCACCTGCTTCACTAAATGTATTTGAAATGATCTCTGCCTGCTGCGTGTCCTTCCCCAGGCTCCCTGCAGCTGCTTCCCACCTGCACCCAGCTCCTGGAGCTGCTCTTGGTGTGCTGTCAGTGGAGTCACCACCGAGAAGCTCAGTCTGGTGCTGAACTCATCTCTCTAGTTTAAATTGATGTCTGGATGCCTGATGCTAGCGTATCTCATGTACTATGATTAAACTACAGCTTCCTTCTAATTTGCATTATATCCTAATTCATGAAAGTTGAGGAAGAATTGCATTTACCATGGTTTGCTCAAGCTGTTGAGAAGTGTCATTTTGTGAGAGCACTCACATCGTGCATCTCGGCAAGCTGAGGCTGATATTAGCTGCATTCCTTCAATCTGTGGTTTAGTGGTGGCCTTGGAAGTGCTGGGGAGTGGTGGGTCTTGATGATCTTGAAGGTCTTTTCCAGCCCAGTTGGTTCTGTGGTTCTAATCTAGGCAGGTGTGCTCTCTGTACACAGGCACAGTGAGGAACTTTATTTTAGGAGAAGCTGCTGATCTGGCCTTCACACTCGAACAGCATCACCAGCCTTCGCTATGTGTTCTTAGAGACAGCGGTGGGGAGGTGGAGAGCAGATGTGAAGATCGGGAGGAAAACTTCAGTGTTTCAGAGATTAGAGAAACACTGATGTGTTTCCCTGCAGTTCCTCTCAACAGGACAGATTCAGTGAAGTGTTACCAGGGCCACGACTGCAGCCATGGGAATGGAAGAACTGTTCAGGTTAAGAATTACAGTGTGTTTTCAGAGCTAGTCCACTGTATTTGTTAAAACATCCTGACGTATCTCTATATGTGACATGTGTCTTGACAAACATGTTGGAGTACAAAAGGCGTACAGAGACATCTGTCTGCCCATGGTAGGGGGGTTGGAACTAAATGGTCTTTAAGGTCCATTCCAACCCAAAGCCACTCTGTGACTCTGATTCTGGAATCAAGGGTTTGGATTCTCATGGCTGGTGTATTTTGGTGCTGCTTGGCAGCACTTTGTTTTGTCAGGGAGGTCGTGCTCTCTTTAGCTCATGCCGAGGTTGGCTTTGACAGTCTCGCCTGTTCTACAATATGGATGGTTTGATTCTTCCTCCCAGGGACCTTTCTTGGATTGATAGTGGAGATCAGAAAGATGCCAGTGCATCCGTAAATATCAGAGGATTAGTAATGGAGAAAATGCTGTCAGCAGCTGATGACTCTTTCTGTCCACAGTAAGCTGGAATTTTCCAGGGCTGGAAAAGTAGATTATGGTGCTCCCCTGATGCCATTTTGGGTAAAGGGCAATTCCTGCCTTGTAAGAGTCTGAAAGGGCAACACACAAGTAGCTGCTTCCCTACCACTATCGTGACCCACAATTTGCTGTGTCAGTAAACTGTGATGAGTTGCTTTGTCAGCAGTGACTGGAAAACTTGATGATCCTTCTCCATGCTTTTCACATAGGCATGTTGGTTTGATGCTTCCCAGTTGGAGCACAGGGGAAATATCCATCTCTGTTCTTTCCTTTATCCTTTTGTCTTCATTCTGCACTTTTCTGATTTTTATAATCATCTTTTAAATGATGGAGCAGTTCAAATTAGCTTTTTTAGTCAGAATTAGCTGCATTAAAGATCTCCCTTAAAAAGAAAGGCATAAAGGTAATTAATTGCTTCAGTTATAATAATGTGGCTTAGCTTGTGGGTTTCGGTTAGAAAAACCTGGTTTTGATAAGTCAGCTGTTCTTGAAAGGGAAAAAATAAAAGAGCTTCAGGCTGGAAGCTGGCACGAAGAAACCTTGAAATTAGGGTTGTTCTCTCTCTAATGTGAGAGAATAAATTAACACCATTGATCCTGGAGCAGTGCCCTGTGCTCGAGACAGCCGGGTGGGCAGAGGCGAGAGCACAGGGAGGATGAGTTTTGCCCAGTCACAGATGCTTTGTATGATGTTAGAACCAAAGGATGCTTGTTCAAAGCCATGGTGGCATTTCTGGAGCTAGGAAGAAAGTCAAAGGGAAGGGAAAACTAAAGGAAAACTCTTTAAAGAGGTTTCATAGCCAGAATGGGCACTGTTGGATGACAGGGTGCTGCAGACCTGCTTGGTGTGAGCAGTTCAGAACCCTGAGTAATGGTAGAAGGGTGGAAAGGGTGACCAAGTGTTGGCTTCAGAAGTGCAGGGAGCATCTCCCAGGCTGGAGCGGGCATGGGGTGGCACAGGGCGATGCTCCAGATCGCAGGGCTCTGCTCTGCTATTCCTTTTGCTTTCCTCCTGCTCCCTGGGGTTGTTAAACCTTCTTGTGCTCTGTGCTGCCGGTGGGTGATCCTTGGGATGAGAGCTGCTGCTGGTCACTGTGCCCATATCCCACTGCAAACCCAGACACTGGTGCTCTAATGCCCAATGAGCCATCCATGGGTTTTACATCTTATGCTTTTAAGCGGTGCCAGAAGTGCAAGAGCCTCTTCAAGCCAAGCGCAGGGGTTTTAAAGGCTCTCTGATTTCTTGTTGTGGTTAATGGACTATAGGAGGTGTACTGTGCGAAGCGGCTCCTGACTGGAGAAACGTCCCAGACAAAAAGCTTGGGCAGCTCTGTCTGCTTTGCTGGATGCGTGCACAGTCATTGCAGGTAGAGGAAAGCTCACAGTAAAAAGCTTTGGGTCTCTTTAAACTCAGATAACGCGTGCTCTGATTTGAGCCTCATCTCCAGTTTAAGGAAGAAAGCTCATAATCCTCTGCATTGTCACATTCTGTCTAAAACTGAAACCAGCTTTAAACCAGCAAACGTTTCAGCAGGAGGCTCTCTGTCTTGCTGCCCAGTGTCTGCCATGTCCCCAGTGCCCCTTGACAAGAAACTCAAAAGCAGGAAGACCTCACGTGACTGTTGTTCAGAGCATGTTGGCATTGATGGCTTCTTCCTTAGACCTCTTAAGGAACTATAGATTTTTAGCATGAAATGAATCTGTTGGAGTTTTTGTGGGCAGAATAAAACACCCATTCCATTCTGCGAGCCTGGAATATGTATAAAACAGAGCTTGCAATTACAATTAATTTTGAAGCAAGTTAGCAGAGGTTTTGTTAATGTTGAACATCTTTATGGGTGCTGTTCCTTGTAAATTTTGAACTAATTGAGTCCAAAGGGACACAATAATAGATTTGGCGTTTGCTGTGGATGCCAGTGCTCGCTCTGCTTTTGGCACTGCTGCTCTTTCTTTGTGCAAGTTCTGATTTTAATAAGTTGCCAAGAAAGTAACTATTTTGCTTTTTATGCCAACTTACCAAGAATCCATCTTCTTCAATCTCTGAAAGGCTGCAGTGAGTCTCTGGTACCAAAGACTTGATGCTGTTTACCTCCACTGACTCTGAGGTGTTTGCTGCTGTGAAGTTCAGGAGACTTAAATAGGATTTTATTTGTATCCTGAAGTTGTGAGATTTCCTTACCTGAAACATAAACCAGTCTGAAATGTTTGGAATCGTGAATTTCACATTTTTTCCTCTCCTTAAATATTTTTCCTGGGATCCTTTTCTTAAGCAGTTTATAGGTGGCAATAAAAGTTAATGGAAAACTAAATCTGAGTGTGTGAATAAATGAGACCAGAACCTGACCTCAGCAGAGCTTTGAAACCGCCTTTACCTTGTAGATAAGAATATGTGGGGGTTTGCAGATGTAGTGGTTTGTGACGCTGTGCCCAGCAAAGTCAGATTGAACTAGAGTTGAATACAATCAAGTGAGAATGTCTTTAAGAGGCTGCAGGCTCTGCCATGGCTGCAGCAAGCCTCTGCTGCTATAAACAATGGGCAGCTTGGAATTGGTTGTTAATGGCTCTTTATTGATTGAAAGGGTAGAAAGTTCATCTAAATTGTGGATAATTCTGGTAATTTCCTTGAAGATTTGACTGCTGTGGAGCTATAATTGCTGTACCAGGCTCTGACTTATAAGTAGCAATGCTCATAAACCCGTTAATGTACAGTGCTGCTTTCAGTAGTGAAGCTGCAAGGTTGCTTTGTAAGGCCACTTGAGCCACGGCATCTCAGGAACAGACATGCCAGGCTAACCTTGAGCTCCTGCAAGGGAGATGCTCGGGTCCTCGTGAAATGGGGGATTTCACCAGACCATGGGCTGGCTGCAGCCCTGGCTGGTGTTGCCCTGTGTGCTGCCCGGTGACACTGGTGGCTCATGTTGAGCCTTGGCCTCCAGGCTTCTTCTTGGCCTCAAGCCTTCTTCTGCAAAGCCACTTTCCAGCCAGCAAGCCCTGGCCTGTGCTGATGCGGGAGTTCCTCTTCCCCTGGGCTGGAACTTTGTGCTTCCCTTTGAACCTCCTGGGAGCTCTGTCTGCCCATTTCTCCAGCCTACGGAGGTCCCTCAGGGTAGCACCCGTCTGCTATGTCAGTTACTGTTGTCTGCAGAATTGCTCTGTGTCTGCTGAGTCCCATCATCCAGGTCATTAATGAAGGTAGAAACCCGTATTGGCCCCATATTAGCTATTGGGTAAAGGTGGATTTCAGCAGAATGGGGACTCTTCATATCTCCTGCCTTTCTCTGAGTGCTGTCATAGTTTAATTTCAGGCTGAAGTATGTGTTTCAGGATTCCTTATCTGATCAAGCACTTGGAGATACAGAATGATAGGCAAGCGTGGAGCAATCAGCTCCAGTGGCACAATTCACATCAGCTGAGGAGACTGAGCGGAAGAGATGCAGATTGATCTCCTGTGAGAATCTGGAAGAGGAACTGTTACAGCAGCAAAGAGCACACAGAAGGCAGGTATAAAAAATCATAAAGTAAAACCCTCTGCCAGGGCTTTCAAGTAGTCAACAGTTTCTGCAGTTGGAAGACTTCACATTGTGTTAAGGTCATCCACAGGCTTCTTAAAAGGGATGTTCTGCTCTTGTACATTTCTTATTCTGCTGTCTTGGCAACTTCAATATGTCTGCTCAGGTTTTCCAGGCCCCTTCGTCTTCCCAAGAAAGCGCATGGAGTGATGCTCCCTTTGCTGGTCCCTGAAGGAAAGAGACTGGCAAGGCCCTGCCCCTAACCTCAGCCTTAGTCTGGAGTTCTGATGCTCAGCCCGTGCCAAGCCCTTGCAGAGCTGCTCTTGAGGAAGGATGGATGTGTCTGTTTTGTCTTAGCTGTGTGGGATGCATGGCTGTGTTTCTCTCGGCATTAGGGTGAAGTCAGGCCATGAACTCTTCATTGATTTCTCAAGGAACGGGGTCATCCTGGGATTTCCCTTCCTCTTAAAATGGAATCTTTGCTGAACCAACTTGTGAGGGTTGTTCTTCTCACGCATGTGTCATAGCATCCTCTTATGGTGGTGTTCACGAGCACATGCCCAGGAGAGGAGTTAATATCTTTACCCTCCTCATGTGGCCAATATAGTGCATCAGCAAAATAAATTAATCAACAATAATGGGCAGTCGTGAGGTTATGGCTTTGCCACCCTTGTCTTGGTCAAGTTCTGTTTACAAGCAACCACTGGGACACTGCAGCTGATGCTTCATTTCCAGTTGCTGTTGGATAGGTTCTCCAGTGTCTTGTAGATTCACGAGTAGGTAGTTACACGTGGAGTTTATTATTAATTTACTTAAACTTGTGTGTACTTTCATTGTTTGCTGTTCTAGGAAACATAAAGCTTTTTTGCAGTGAAAGTGATGGAAAACAGACTTTAAATCAAGCAATTTATTGAGCATGTTTAGTGTTATCTCAACTGGTGGCTGTGGTCTCCTAAATGGTCATCTGATGATATTTTTATTTATCATGTAAAAAAAATCATAGAATGATTTGGGTTGGAAGGGACCTAAAGAACATGAAGTTCCAAAAGAAATAAATGTTTTAACCATATTATACATGTTAATATTCTGTGGTATTTTATGCATAAGACCACCCCTAGAGAATTGCCGGTCTTGGTCTGTCTGCCCAAATGAACATACCTGCTGTGGTTTTACCTGAGGTTAGGAAGAGCAAAAGCAGATACTTATTTTATCCATCTAAATGATGAATTCTGGGAAAGACAAAACTGTGTCTGTCAGCCTGCTGCTCTAATTGCACTTTGATAACTGAGCACCTGCTTGTTTTGGTAGCCGTTATCAACTGAAGCAGATGGGTTTGCAGTTCGGGGGGAGTGGCACACTTTTGAAGACCTGTTTCATTATCTTCATTCTAATTTGGAATAAAGATGCCCTCTCACCAGGAGCTGCAAGGTCAACGGGCAGCCTCTGTGCTAAATGCGTTTCCTTCTTGGACAAGGGGGGGAAGGAGGGAGCTTGTAAAGCTGTAGTAGCATCCACAGAGCAGCAGCTACGTGCTGTACCGGCATGCAGGGGATGAGTTTGTTATCGCAGTGATTTGTGAGCTACATCAAAGTTAATAAAGGTGGCAGGATGCACTGCCTGCCTCTCGGATCCGTGCAGATGGGGGTGTTCTCTGTAACACTCAGTCTGTGCTTTGGTGCAAGATGGACTCGCAGCAGTAAACTTCACTTCACCATGTTCCTGTGGCTTTTTAGCTTCTAGTAACTTGGTGTCTTTTTGGTTGCATTAAAGCCAAGCTGTGAACAGAAGCAAGTTATTGATTCTCTAAAACAAAAAGATTCCTTGCCAGGGAGTTGATGAGCAAAGAACTCTTCCAGTTTCTGATTTCTGTAAGTGTTTAAGATCTCAATTGACTCATGACAGGGCCCGTCTACAGAGCCTCAGAGTCATCACGAATTAATCTCCTCCTGACTAAGCAGAGTTTTGGGGAGGTCTGTGCCAGGCTTTGCCTGACTCAAGCTGCTGCAGGTTGTTCTCAAAAGCCCTTTTGGGTGGCCAGGAGCTGCTGGGAGCCAGAAGAGGGGCCGGGAGTGACTTGCTTCCCATCCTCTGCGACACAGCCACAGCCAAGGACTTACTGAACATGCCGTGGCTGGCATGGGGTTTTGCTGTAATCACTTAATCCTGTGTTCTTCTACTGTTTCCTTTAACTCTGAAATGGGAATAAGGCTAATAACTTATTAAATACACCGAGCGCTGCCAAATCTGTAGTGATGAGTCTGCTCTACTAAAAAAGCCCATAACCCCAAACAAAGGCTTTCAAAGGCTGAACTCCTCACTGAAGCATCTAGAAAGAATCACAGTACTTTGTGTTTCTGGGGTGGTTTTGCTTTTAGTCCCAGCCTGTGTGATACACCTAGTGTGTCAGTGAGCTGCTGTGAACGGGACTTCTCGTGCCTGTGTTACACAGCAGACAGGGCAGTGGTGTAGGAGCATTACTGCAGAGAACATCTATTAAAGGAATTTTCTATTGAGAAGTACTCTAGTGCTTCCACTACTGTTGAGAGCTTTTGGGCTATGTCTTACACACACAGGAGAAAATTGCTAGCATAGGAGAATGGAGGCTAAATGAGGAGAGAGGATGAAGTGCCATTGTTCCCAGTTAACAAGAGGGAATATCTACAGAGATGGCTTTCCCTTGATGGCAGTAGGAGTATGAGTGTAGCAGCCATGTCTCCTTACTGATAGTTTTGCTTCTGAGCTCAGATTGCATGTTTTTTGTTTGCATATATAAATAAATATATGGTGAGTGGAGTGTGTGGATTTTGGCTTTCAGGGTTGTTCATGCAGACTTTGAAGTCTGACCTAAGCACGTAATGTCCGTGACCAACATGAGCAAGTGCTGCTGTGGTGACAGATGTGTGTGTGTGCCCCTGGCCAGAGCACAGGGAAGTGATTTCTGGAGGCTGTGGATAAAGACTGAACAATTCTGGCTCAGCCCCTGTGGAGCCCTGCATGGAGATGGCAGGGAAAGCAAACCCTGTCCAGATGGATCCATTGATGGGCCCATTCAGCTTTCTTGCAGGGGAGACAGTCTAGCTCATTTTCTCCCATAGGAATTACAAGGTGTTCTTGACTCATTGTTCCCTTAGGAGTGACAACACAGATAACATTACAATAAAAATTACATTACCAGGTCTGTTATAACATCATTAGCATCAGTTTTGAGTACATGAAAAGTGTGTAGTGACTTGTAGTTGAGCCTAAATTGTTCCAATACTAAAAGGAACCATGAGTTTCACCTACAGTTTCATTGCATGCTTTCACTACAGTGTGGAAAGCAGGTGGAGGAACCTACCAGAGGCCTCCAAGGTATGTTCCCCCCATAATAGTCATATTATTCATTTACCCCTCTTTCTCCATGACTTGCTCACAGGCTCTTCAAAGTCCATAGCTTCCTCCCTCTTATTGTAAGGCATCTCCAAAAGTGTTTTTTATCATTATTAATACTTAGCTCTAACAGTTATTTTCATCTATAGTCTATATGCCATTAATGTGGAAGCAGGTGCAGGTGAAAACCTTCACTAGTTTCAAGTGTGCTCTTTTCCAGGCCCTGCCATTTGCTCTCAGTAAGAGATTTCCCAGTGCAGATAACTGGAATGCTGTTGTATATTCTGAGCTGGCAGCCAGGGTCGTCCCTCAGCCTTGCAGGCTGCATGTCAGCTGAAGAGGCTGGTGGGAATGGCCGTGCTTGGAGTTGGCTGGAGTGTGTGTTTGCAAAGCAGTGTATGTTTTGAGGCAGAGCTGCAGGTATTTGAAGACATTACTCATGAACAGACTGTGATGTGCTAAATTGAGTGGAACCTGTGTGCCAGCTTCACAGAGCATGATTTTGCCTGGATGCCAGTTGTTTAGCAAGTTGAGAGCTGGAAGACACAAAGATTCCATTAAAAGTATAATTGGATGGGTGATATCTTGGGCCTTTTTGATGCATCTTTGTTAACCACTTCATATTTGTAATGTGCCCAAAATAGCTGTGGAGTCTGCTGTGGCCATCACTGGCGCAGCTGGGAATAGATTTTAATTGATGGATACTGTCAAGCTGTTAGCGGCCGTGCAGCCATGAGAACCATTAAAGTGATATTTCTTGTCCCTGCTCGCCCAAACACTCTGCCACGAAGTCATAGCAGAGTATTAGTTTTTACTCAATGTTGTCTGCATTTGTGCTCTTAGCTTACTAGGGCTATGCCCTGGGGTTTTAAGTTTCAAGCATTGGGATCTGCCAACCGCCGACTCCATCTCCCGCTATTGCAGTAGATAGTGCCGAAGACCCTAACAAAGTCTAAAATCATGGAATGGTTAAAGTTGGAAAGGAGCAGCCCCCAGTTCAACCCCCTCCCCCGGGAAGGGACACCTTCCACTAGAGCAGCTTGCTCCAAGCCCCGTCCAGCCTGGCCTTGAGCAAAGTACCCAAGAAGATCCATTTCCCCGCTCTTTGCTGCTAATCTTTCCTGTTAAAAACAGGAAAAAAAGAGACATTTAAGAAGTGCCCGAGCAGGGAGCAGAGGACAGAGGCTGTGCTCTAGGACTGCACCAGCTGGCGGAGCATTGGGCTTGTGTGAGACTCTTTGTAGAGCACGGAGAGCAACTGACCTGCTCCCTAAAGTGCAGGCTTTGCCAGGTGTCACTGAAGCTGGATGACCTCTTGCCCAAGGAATGCTTGCTGGTTATTTCACTTCATAAATAGCTTGGGACATCAGCCTTTCTATTGCAGATCTATTCTTCTGGACCAAATTTAGACTTCCCTTTGAGCCAAAGGAAAAGGTTGAGAGAGCTCTTTAAAGAAATAGGCACTGACCCTGCTGTGAAATGGGCTGTGATACTTCCTTTAGGAACCTGTAGGAAGGCTGTGGTCAAGAGGAGAAAGCTCTCTGGTGTAAGTCTTGTACTTCAGCCTTTCAGTGGGTTCCTGGGCTGGTTTGGGTTAGTTTGTGCACCTTCCCAGGGCTTTCCTCTCCTCTCTGACCTGCGGAGTTAGCTGTTAGTTATTCCCAGCCTTCCTTTCCAAGTGATGCTGCTGTTCAGAAGGTTGAAAGTTGCAGACAAAAGGCAGAACAAGCAAGCTTATTTCCATTGAATTGTTCAGATGGTTTATGTAGGACCACCCCTGCATTTAGAAGTTACATACTGCTGTGTAGTGCAAGCGGGTCACCAGCCCCAGAGCCCTGGCAGCAGTGGAGGACCTTGTATTTCCCTGGGGCAAGGCTGCATTGGTTGTTGTCTCAGGCTCCAGGACTGCCTACGTTAGGACCAGAATTCCATGTGAAGGAGCATGTGTTTAACTCATCATTTGGAAGAGAAGAGGAGGCAGAGAAGACTCATTGCTGTTTTCTTTATGGATAAGCAGGAAACATTGATCTCTAGCCTGCACAAGCCTTCCTGTTGCCATCAATATAGAGCCAGCTCTATTAATTCTGAATTACTGCCCTGCCTTGAGCCTCATGGTTGTCTCGTGTTTGCAGTTGTTTCAGTAAGGCTCATGACCGTACCGAAGCTACACAAGGAGCTGCAGTGGCACAAGTGATGAGGTGGAATTGCAGAAGGTCAAAGTCTTACCAGCAAAGCAGAGCATCAAAGTCTTTATTTCCTCCTTCCTGTATGGGTGTTTTTCCACTGGGCACTCCTTTCCTGGCTGTCTCTGGCTCGTGCCCTGGCCTATTCTTGTCTCCTTCGTTTTCCCTTCCTCAGGTACTCAGCCTGCTTTCTGTACATTTCTTTGTCGCTTTGTGGCTGCTGGTGCCACATTTTCCCTAAGGTCTTGGCCATTTCTACCGCTGTCAACTGTGGATTTGAACTCTGAAGCTTACGACGATTCTTTGCCATGAAGAGGAAGAAAGGAGGGAGCGGCTGCTTGTCTGTGCTGAAGCTGACTCGTTTCTTCTGCCGTCTTCTCTGCCTTTTCGTCACCCCCCTCAGAGCGCCTGATGCTCTTTTCTTTGAGCGCCTTGGCCTGCGGTGCTTTGCCGCCTTAGAGTTCTTTTCCCCCTTCCTGGACATGGTTTTCCGTCTTCCTGACCTTTTCTTTGAAATCTCTCTGCTAGTTTCAGGCTCTTGGCTACTCTCAATCTTCTTGATGGAGATGCGCAACAGCAGATGATCTGTCTCCTTATCTTCTTGGAGCTCGTCAGCAGGGATGGCCATGCTGTGGTGGGCTGACACGTGGAGGTACATTCCCAACATGATGGTGAGGAGGAGGCGGCTTTGCTGGCTGGTGGAGCGGCTGCTGGAGCGTACTGGGATGAGCACTGGTGATGGCTTCATTGGACGCTTATGACATCAAGTTCCCAGAGCCAATAGGGTAGAGCCAGATGTCCTTCCTCTAACTCTGTTGGCCCAAGGGGTAGGATGGAGCTGGGGTAGTGTCGCAGCTGTTTGCTGGCCTGGGATTGCGTTCCTCCCCCGGCGCTGGGGTTTAGCTCCATTTAATGCTCAGTGCGTTACAAATGTGTGTAATACCCAAGGAGATAACTGGTTGCCTCTAATTTTTTGTCATGATAAAATGTGAAGCTGCTGTTAACTGCTGAGAGGTGGCAGCTCATAATGTGAAAATGGTTCAGTAGCAGCCCTAAAAATAATTGTATGTGACAGCTGTTTCTTGGTTCCTGTCAGGATAACTACTGTTATTTAACTCTGCAGCTCTTGGACTACATGTCTAATTTATTTGGGTGGACTTTTCATTAATTTGAAAGGTTCTGAGGGTTTAAAAGCCTTCATTAATTACATTTCAGTAAATGAAAATGTAATGAGGTTCTGCAGGGTTTGGGTGGGAATAAAAGAAAGAAACTTCCTGTGTTTTGTTGGCTTGTTTTTAAAAGGTTAAATCCCTTATTCCCAGGAAATGGCCAGCTTTTCTGTCTGCTTTGCAATGCTTGTGACTGAGAGCAGGACTATGAATAAAACAAATAGAGATTTTGACCATTGGTTGTAAGTACAAGGTGATTTATTGAAGTTCCCAGTAGTGTTAAATATTCATATGTAGTGGATTGCGTAAGTATTAAATTATGAAACAGATCCTACTTCTGTAGAACTTGTCTTTCTGAAAGGTAAAGGTGGGGGAATAGAAGACTGGAAGTAGGGAGTCATCCCTGTATTCCACATGGATAACTTTGTAAGTGCATAATTCCATTGCAGCTAGTAGGATTTCTGTAATTACTTAATGATATTGGATTAGGGGCAGGTGATTTGTGGGGCTGTGCCCCATCCCTGGCAGTGTTCAAGGCCAGGTTGGAGGGGGCTTGGAGCAAGCTGCTCTAGTGGAAGGTGTCCCTGCCTGTGGCAGGGGAACTGGAATGAGCTTTAAGGTCCCTTCAACCCAAACCATTCTCTGATTTCCACATAGAAGCCTGTGGCAAAATCAAGCCTAGACAAAATGCTTCAATGTGATGGTGCTTTTGTCTCTGTTCCCTTCTGTATTTACTCTTGGGTGTTTTCAAGTGACCCTGCAATAGTAAATAAAATGGGAGCAGAGTCAGCCTGTTCACAGTGCCATGAGGCACGTTCCTCTCGTGTCATGGCTCTTTTCTGCTTCCTCTGAGTGGAGAGGCTGATTTGCATTCCATTTATCTCTCTTGCTTCCCTTTGCATTGTTTCTTTTGCTCTCAAAAGAGAATCTGCATTTGTGATTATTCTGGGGCAATGAAATAATTTCATTAAAGCATTCAGAGATCTCTCCAGCAGGTGCTTTATTATCTCAATAATTCAGCCTAAGAGACTTTTCAGATTCCCCAATTCCCAGAGTTCAGGAGCTACAAATAAAACTCTTTTGCTCTTTCCCTGATTTGGTTTATTTAGCCTCATTTATCTGTGTTCTTTGCAGTTCTTCCTCAGAATTTCATTTAAATGTGGAATTGATGGTATTCAGTAAAATTGGCTTAAGGAGTGCATTGTGTTAAGATGCACATGAGACAGTGCATGTCCCACTTGGTTTAGGTCGTTTATAGAATTCGCTTTGAATTGAGGCCATTCATCTGAACTCAGTAGAATGTTTGCTCATGTCCCTGAATTACCTACATAATTCATCAAAATAGGCCAGTTCTGTCCAGATAAATCCTGGGATTGGAGTGCTGGAGTAAACACAGGTCAGTGAGGGGTGGGGACATGGGCATCTATCTTATTTCTTTAGTATGGAGTGTGTGGTGGGGTTTAATGAGCTGCCGCTTCCATAGGGCATCTGTGGGCAAATACCCTATTACTAAAGTAGCTTTATTACTGTAACTTCCTCTACACCAGAGGTTTTTCAGGTGGAACAGTAATAGTTAGGAGTGAATCATCTGTGGGCAGCAAAACCCAACTTGGGATGTGCTTGAATTTGAGGCTGAGATTGCTGAGCACTGAGGAACTTGGCCATCAGGACATGATTCCAGCCCTGCAGGAGCCTGCTGCGCCTGTGTGTTTACACCAGCAGGCTGTTGGCTCTGTGGTTATATGGATAATGAATTAATGGTCAGATTAATTTAATAAACTGTGTTTAAAATAGTGTTTCATACAAGTGTCAGTAATTGGAATTACCCGGGTAAGAAATGGAAGCAGCACCTGATGAATGCGAGCCTAGAAGAAGCGCCTGCAACAGACCCACAGCCCGAGCAGGGAGTTCATGTGTGTAAAACACTTCATTGAAAACAGTTAATGCAGTTAATACATGAAATCTGAATCACACATTTTAAAGTCCGGGGAAAAGGGGGGCGGGCACCAAACCTGATACATGCTGCTAATAGTACCATGCAATACTGGAGAGCAGTTTCAGCATCTCCAGGTTCTCTGGTTTGGATCTCCTGCCTGTGGCTTATGTGCTGGAAGTGACTGGTTGATGTTCCTACACCATGGTGGTGGAGATGTGGAAATTAACCCCGTGCATTGGTGCTGAGTGTTTGCTGTGCCTCCTTGTGTAAAACAATGATTTTTAGGTCAGTCAGGAGACTGCACAATGGTTGGGCTGGTGGTGCTGGTTTTATAATACGAATATACATAAAGGCCTCCTGAACTAGTTCGTTAAAGTGGATTTCCATCCATTTCCCTCACTGGACCCAAACAAGGCCCTGGCTGCTCTGAGATACCTGCTTCCTGCCATTATGCAGTCACTGCAGAGTAAGGAGCGCATCCTGAGACTGCAGGCAGCTAATTGTGAAGAAAGGATTTTGCTACCAGTCCTGGCCGAAGAAAACCTTTGCTGTGGACCTGTTTGGATTCCAAGTGAAAAGCAGAATCTATAAAGGGGGTATAGAACTTGTAATGCTGTTTCTGTCCTTTTTGACTTTCCAATAAAAAGAAATAAAAGGCAGAAAACCCTCACAGGCTTGGCCCCTGGAATGGCTCACGCATCTCAGCGCTTGCCTCTCTGCCTGTTACTTAATGAGTGTTGATTAAAGTATGAAACCGGTTCCAATTTGCCCTGGCAGGTGAGAACATGCTGGAAGGAATGGTGTAAAAAAAAAAAGGACAACACAGGAAAATTAACCAAAGTAGAAAACTCCACGTGAGTTGCCATTAATGTAATGGTGAACGTGTTGTCAGCGCGCTTCCAGCAGCGCTTGAGGTTGCTGCCGCCTCAGCAGTTATCTCTGCAGTGTACATCAGCTGTTAGTGTGAAATAACAATTTCTTACTGCTGCTTTCAAACCCTGGAAGTGCAAACAGCCCCTTGACAGGAAGCATCAAGGCACAAAAAAGCAGGAAGATGAGAAAAATGTCACCGCTCATAATGATGTTAATTATCAGGTGAATGAATGTTGGCATTTGAGAGTTCAGCTGAAAAGATCAGACACGTGCTAAGGTGTGGAGGAGCTGTGTAAAGCATGATGAGGGAGAAGAAAAGTTGTGTCATGTCTGGAGCTTAACATTTGTGTAAGAGCAGAAGCAAAAGGTTCAGCATTGTCTGTCTTTTGGTATCGTAATTATACACTGTGAATCTGAAGATGCTTCTAAAAGCTTAATCTCTTGGAGTCTTTTAGTCTGATTTGTGATTGCAGAAGGTCCCAGCACATAATATCTTAAAAGCCACAAGGTAAATAGAGGTATTATGTTATCTTTTGTAATCTGATGGTGTTCTGGTGGTTGTGTTGCATTTATTAGAGATACTGGTATTTTCAGTTGCATAAAGCTAAGGTCAATAATCAGTTGTAATCAGAATAGCTCCCTTTTTAGCTGACATGCATGTGGGTCCTTTAAGCAAAACACTGGGGCATAAGCTCTTTCTGTGGTGGCAAATCTTGCTGCCCATCCTGGTGCCCAGAAGCTGGCAAGACAAATGGGAATAGGGCCCATTCCTGCCGCTTCTGCTGTCTTCTTTTGTGAAGGTGAAGCACGTTCGCTCCAGTCCTTGCGGGTGTCAGCAGTCGTCATCATGCCTGAATTCCAGAGTCTGAGACTTGACTTTCGGCTTCTGCAGGCTGGAGTAAGGAGCACACAAAGGGCTGCACTGCTGAGGGGCATCCCTGCTGCTTCTCCAAAGCCTTTACTGCTATTTTTTCCCAGTTTCCTTATTCCTGCCCGCAGGCTGGGAGCTCAGCGTGCCCCTGTCACACTGGCAGAGGGGCTGTGTGACCAGGGATACTGGTGCTTAAAGAGCTCCAAGACCTTGGGCTGCCAGGCTATCAAAATGCAAAGCGCCGGGGCTGCGCTGCATGTTGGTGCTGCAATGCAGCACCTCTCCAGCGCCCTGCAGGGGAGCCACAGCTCCAGAGGGACCTTGCCCCTGACCTACTAACTCAGTCCGTGAGCCCGGTTTATCCCCTTTACATGCCCTGTGAAGCGTGTGCTTTCAACTCCCCCTGCTCTTTATTCCCCCTTTATTGTCCTGACTGTGGTGAGCAAAGGTGGCTGGGAGAAGGATGCCCTCATGTGCTGGAGAGGGACTTTGTACAAGGGAAATGGCTTTAACCTACCAGAGGGGAGATTGAGATGAGCTCTTAGGCACAAGTTCTTCCCTGTGAGGGTGCTGAGGCGCTGGCACAGGGTGCCCAGAGAAGCTGTGGCTGCCCCATCCCTGGCAGTGCTCAAAGCCAGGTTGGAGCAAGCTGCTCTAGTGGAAGGTGTCCCTGCCCGTGGCAGGGGATTGGAACTGGATGAGCTTTAAGGTCCTTCCCACCCAAACTAGGCTGGGATTCTATGAACTGGCTTCCAAGATTTTGCTTAATGATGCCAGATCTTCAGTGTGTCATAAACTTACTTATTTTCTCTATAATTCACACTATGTTGCCTTTTATTTCTGGTCTTTTTAAAATGAGTAGTTACTCATGTTTTTCACTTTAATGCAATTACACTATGCTTTGCCTTTTCTCTCTTCCCGGTAGCCGACAAGCTTGTTCAGCCATTACATGGTATTAAATGGAGTAATTGCAATAGTAAGTTTTTTCTTCCATGCCATAAAAAAATGCTATTGAAAAGTAACAGGAAGGTAAGAAATGCACCACGCAGGTTTCGGAGTCCTTTACATCCCAAGACTGTAGCACTCTGGGAAGAAGAATGGCTTTTCTCCCAGACAGGGAGCAGCTGCTCCTGGCAGAGGCTGCTGTGGGATTCCTGCCAATTAAATCTCTGTTACACTCTCGGTCCAACACTAGAACAGACACGAGCAAAATCCATTGATACTAAGCAGACAGCATGAAACAACCGAAATTAACAAATCCTTCTCCCTCCTCCAAACTTGTGACTGAACAAAGTATTTTATAAACATGGGATGCTTTGCAGGGGACTGCTGCATGGTTGTACTGTATGTTCTGTGCATTAATTGACTTCTAAGTGTATTGCTTTACTCCTACTGCACAGCTTGCTGCAATCCATTTGTGTGACCTTGGTTAATTCCCTTCCTACTTCTCCTGTTCTGTCTGTGGAAGATGCAGGTTCTTTGGGGATGTGACAGACTGTCACTGCCATTACTTACTGCCCGCAGCCACAGGTCCATCCTGAGGGATTTTTGAGATTGTAATAGGAATTGTTCACATTATGGAGTTTTTTATGGTAATTTTGTAGTGTTGTCATAAGTGCAGCTGATTCAACTAGTAAAATGACTGTTGCAGACATTAAATTTTCAAGGGCTGAGATGAGTTTGCAGTGCTGTGGTTTGCATGATAAAATGGTACCAGCATCACCCCAGTTGTGGGTGTTTTCCAAAGTCCATCAGGACCTTTTTTCTTCAAAACCTGCTGATGGCTTTGAGTTCTTGGGGGTGATTAATACTGCAGCAGTAGCACTCAGACCTGTCTTCCTCTTAGAATCATAGGATAGTTTGGGTTGGAAGGGACCTTCAAAGTCATCTAGTCCAACCCCCCTGCAATGAGCCGGGACATCTTCAACTAGATCAGGTTGCGCAGAACCACATCAAGCTTAGCCTTGAATGCCTCCAGGGATGGAGCATCTACTCCATCTACAGAGATGAAGCTTCTCTTGATGAGGCTTCTAACCACAATGTCTTTGGCGAGGATGATGCAGTACAAAAGCTTTGATGTCTCTGAAGATGGAAGTGTTCCATGTGGAGTCTGTGGGTGGGCACATCCCAACAGCAAATGCCCCTGTTTATCAGCAGAGGTGATGTGCAGAGAGGGGAAATGGTGTGAAATGGGCAGGTGCACAGTGGAGGGGGTCCATGTGTTGGGATTTCTGGTTCCTTCATGCACTGAGCCCTTGCAGGACTGTGCAGAGGCTGGCGTGGCTTGGCCAGGGTGGTGCAGTCCCTTCTCTGAGGAAGCAGCAAGCGTCACTGGTAGTAACTTGAGGAACCCAATTGTAAATACCTTAGCAGCTAAGGTTGGGAGAGCAGTGGTGGGTGGGATTGGAAATGAGTTTGGTTTCCTTTTTGAAAGCTTTCAGCAGGAGAATCTCTGAAGTAGTTACCTCTCAGTTACTGGATGTGCTTGCGTGTTAAGACAGACACAGGAGCCCTCACTTTGCTGCTGAGAATGTGCCACTTGATCCTCAGGAACAATAATTTATTTACTTGGATCAAATGCTAGGAATTCTCTTAACAACAAAGTGTTTTGTTACAGCAGCCCCTTGAAAATGGATTTTATTTTTTTTAAATAATGCACCAAAAAGGATAAGGATGGCCTTGGTTAATGCTCTTCTGCTCCAATTATTCAGCTGCTCGCTGCGTGAATCTACATGATATTGCGAGCACCTTTCCAGAGCATCTCTCTTGACAGGAAGAGCTAAAGCCATTAATGTTGGCTTGGGAAAGCAAGTGTTAGGGTGAGCAAAGGGGGAAAAGAAGTCATATTTCTTCCACAACTTCATTGACTGGATTTTGCTGAAGGGGCTTTCGTGTCTCTGCTGCTGGATCGCAGTAAAGCTGGGGCATTACTTTATCATTGAATGCAGTCTCAGAACTTCCTGTACGGTTTAAGCACGTAACTCGTTTTCTTTCCAAGGAGGCAATGAGGGCAATGTGGAATTCAGTGCAAAACTGAGAATCTAACATAACAATTTGTGGCTTTAGCTGGTAGCTGGCACCTCTCAGAGGGCTTTCATATCTGACAGAATGAGTATTTATTACTTTGCAGGTCTCACATTAAATAGTGTGGTGTAAAACGACAGTGTCAACCCAAGTTAAGGCTCTGCTTCATTATGAGAGATTTCCCTGCAATAATCCTATACATCATACTTGTGTAGTCAGTGCAGAAATTACCAGAGGGACCACTCTGCACAAACGGCTGCTTCTTCAACATCATCATTACTGAATCTTTGCTCTCTCATAAAAATTCCTCTCGTCCTGCCACAGATAATCTTTTTTGTTGCTTGTCTTTTATTTATTAGCATACGGGAGCAACAGCAGCGCTCCCCTTCTGAGGAGGAGGAAGGGGGTGTGGAAAAGACTTGTTTTCTAAGGACAGGATTGATGTGCTTGCTGGAGAAGGGAGGAAGAGGCCAAGGGGAGCTGGGATGAGAGAAGCTTTCATGCCTGATGCTGTCTAGATCTGAGCTGGGTCACAGATGACTGGAAAGGGCTGATGCAGTTGACGGCATTGGTAAATTGAGAGGAGCTCCTGCAGTGTTCGTCATTAATATGCTGAATTGGTCTGTTCCAGTTCTCCAGCCTCTGGGTAGATAGAGTTCTGGACCTAGAGGAACTTTGGGACAGAAATATTTTATATACTACATAAACCACAGGAAACAGGAGAACAAATGAATCCACATTTATATATGACTTCTCCAGGGCAAGGTCCTACCCCAGGCATGTCTGGACTTCTGAGCAGTCTCACATGAGAAAAGAGCCCCGGATCTGGGCTTGGGGATCTGAGCTCTGGGCCATTGGCCCATAGTGTCACCTTGGCCACTTCCCCCTTTGGTACCATAGATCATACACTGACCTTGTCTTTGTGCCATACAGAGATTTACTGATGGGCTGGCTGGGGAAGATCCACTGCTCCCAGGCCCCTTTTCTGGGAACTGTGCCTAGCTTGGGTTTAATTTTCCCCCAATCTCCAGCATAGGAGCATCAGAAATGAGTAAGGTAAACATGTGAAACAATCCTTATCTGTATCTTTTTCTCCTCCATTCTGCTCCTTTTGAATTTGATCCAACATTTGACTTAACACTGGATTTCCTGCCTTTTATGGCTCTCACTTAGAGCCTTAATAATATTTGATCTCTTTCTTTCTCTGAAGTTTTAATATACAGGACATGTATATTTCAGCTTTATGAATCTTCAGGGAGGCCTCAGTAAATGACTCTGCTCAAATGACCTTGGAGAGTAATTTAACTTCTTTTTCTCCCACTGCCCCTGCAGCCACCTTGCAGGCATAAAATGTTAATGGTTTATACTGGAGACAGACATTTAACTTTAAATAGCAAGGTGCAGAAGGGCTTCCCATAAGACCGGGGGGACTTACTGGAATGCGCTGCCTTTGGTGTGTGGATTACCCTGATGCTGTGCCTGCACTTACACATGGATGTAGTTGCGTTTGCATGTTGCTGTGCTGTTCACCGTGGCTCTTGCCATACCTGTGGCATGCTCCTGTTGCAGTTGTGTAGCTGTGGCATTGCGTGGACTTCTGGGAACAATACACTGCTGCTGAAGGGTTTTTCCATTACGTTTCCAATTTCCATTACAATTTCCAATAAGTTACATTTCTCCATGCAGAGGAGGGTGAAATGCAGAGCAGGTCTGACCCAGAGCGGGTAACTTCCTCCTCTGTTCATTGATGGTTTACGATACGGTGCTTGGCTAAGCTCAGGTCTCGTTTCTGTTAAATAGTGAACAGATAAGCCCTCGAAACAATTCAAATGGTTTATCTGGGGGACTTCGGGGCAGACCAGGCATGTCATCTGTCTACTCTGCATCCCCCAATACTGTAGTTTCCCCATAATGGGAGTGGGAGATCCAGGGATCACCCAGTCCAGTGCCCGTGCTGGTGTGCAGAGGAAGTTGTAGTTTATTCCATCTTTCACAGCAAGGTTGCTCTCATACATCTGTTCACCAAGATGCCAGAGCACCTCTGTCATGTAATAAGCCTGCCATGCACTTTGTGTTGAAGCTGGTGAGGTTGTGCTCTGAAATATTGGCTGCTGCTAATGGACCTGCTTTCATTTGACCTCCTTGTACTGCCTCATTTCAAGGACATCATTACTCAGAATATTTTCTGCTAGCATTCAGGGGAAGGTTTTTCTACAGATTTTCCTATCTGAGCATGGGCGCTTGTAACCGTCAGATCGAGTTAATTATCTCTAAAGCTGAAGTTTTGGCAGCTGAAGTTTAGCAGAGAGGTAATTTCTGTGATTGAGGAAGCTATTCCAGGAGGCTAATGTTTAAGGACAAACCCTGAGTGCTGCTATTAGAAAGGAGGAGGCAGAGTTTGGTTTGTGCGCACTGCGGTGTTCGGTCAGGTACTGACCAACAGAAATGACTGTTGAGTGGTGCTGGGGGTGGTTCTTGGAGAGGTTTCTTCCTCTCTTGTCCCTGCTACTTCTGGCACTAAGAGCATGCTTAGGAAAGAGGGACTGGAAGCACCAGTTTTCCTTAATGGAAAGGGTTCTCCTCATTATTTCTGGAATGGAAGCTTGAGCAAGGATGCAAGGGTTTGGATGAGGCAGTACGACAACATGGAGCAGCTTCTTTGCAGATGTCCTGGAGTCCGCCTCACCCATCTACCAGAGCATCTTTCATAAAGACAAATTTCAGAACAACCTTTTCCCTTTCCAGGTAGAATATTCAGAAATTGGAGTTTCATGTTAATAATAAGGAATAATCCCAACTTGCAGCAAAGCTCCTCAGGCTTTACAGACAGATTTTTCAGACGTTGTTTTATTGTTTGCTAATGGGATATAGATAATTTTCCAGCAGCTGTCGTGTGTGGGGGGAATGCCAGTTGTGTATAAATATAAGATTGGAAACAAATTCCCAGAAAGGCAGTTAATGAGGTCTGGAAAAGAAAATTACCATGGAAATAAATGTAGGAGATGATGAAGGCGGATACCATCACTATATAAACACGCGTGGCTATACCGAGGAGGAAGGGAAACTGCGTTCTCGTGGTAGTAGCTGAAAGTTAGGACAAGAAACTGTTGCATACCTGTCATAGTAAGTTTTAAGCAATGTAGGAGGCTGCAAAACAACCATGTTGATTCAGTGTCAAATAGAGATGTTCAAGAGGGGAAAGGGTTGTGTGCTGCTCTGGGGGAGGCTAAGGATGTGACCTGTACTTCCTAGCCTGGGGATGTGATCCTGTGGAGGTGGAATGTAAATGAGGACAGGTTTTGGTCTGCCACTCAAAATCAGCCAGTGTGCATGATGGAGCAGACTCCAGCTTGTTCTTGGCCTACTCTGCATGAGGAGTGATAAACCCTTGGGTTTGTCTCTTGTAAGACATGCTTGCAGCATAAACCTAGAGTCTGGTCAAAAACCTGCCAATGGAAATCCTGCCTTAGAATGTATTATTTGGTCAGATTATATCTAGGGTCTAGGTATTACTGCACAAGAGATCTTGGGGTTAGACTTTGCTAGATCCCTGGCTTAGCATTGGCTCTGGCTCTGTGTGGTGATGGTGGTGATGCTGAACGCTAGAAATGGCCAAGAGCTGTGCCCTGCTTCAGGATGCTGCTGCACTTGGTGCTTGCTGTAGAGAGGATACAAGAAGGCCCTTGCTTAGAGAATTTAGAGCAGGTTTGAGGCTGGAGTTTAGGGACAAAACGGCTTCTGTGGATTTGGCTTAAAGCCATTATGCTGCTTTTCTTATATCTTGGACTTCATGCTAAATTATTATCTAGAGTAAATAAACAGATGGTTCCACTAAGCTCTTTTCAACAAAGATTCTAGTCTCCCTGTCACCCTACTGCAACTGGAAGTTACCAAGTAAAACAGTCTTGACCGTGATAGTTCGGAATTGTTCTGTCTGCTAAAAAGATGGGAAATGCAGGTTGTTTCTGTAAATACCCTGAAGTACAGAAGTGGTGGACCCACCTCCATCTTTCTGTATGCCTTCTATAACAAAGCAGTACTTTTTCATGGTCTAAGCAAGAGCCAAGCACTTACAATACAGTAAAAATGTTGAGCCACCACGTAAGCAGTCTATGGAGTTGTAACTTTGGGCCAGGAGGGATGTTGCCATCATTCCAGGCTCATGCGCACTTGAAAATGATCAAGATACAATAGGAATAATTAAAGCCTTCAGCCTCCTGTGCTGATGGAGGTGGGTGGATGGTGGGGCAGGACAGGACATGCTGCTTTCTGAGCTCTGGTCTGCTGTCATCCATCAGTGTCCTGTTCTGGAGAAGCTGGTGGGAAGAGCAGGGGACTGAGCTGCTGCTGAGCGCTGGCACCCAGGGGCCATTCATCACTTGATCGGTTCAGACTTTTGCCTGGAGGCAGCAGCCATTAGACCTGCTTTACCTTTCTCTGGAGGCTTTACCACCTCACCTTGTTACACAGCCCATCAGTTCCCTTTGTCTCTGAAAGGGAGGCTGAAGTATGGTGCCTCTAAAGATGCATTTCAGCATTTGGTACATTTGTGTGCCATTATTTATTAGCAGCATTAAGTTGCAGTCTCCTGTAGAAACTCTGGGAACGTTCGCATCCCACTGTGCTAAATGTGGAGCCAGAAAATAAGTCTTGGCTTCAAAGAACTTGCAGTTTCTGGTTCCTTTCTTCCTGAGGCTGCTTTGCATTTTGTTGTAATTTCTAATTTGGCTGTAATTTTAACAAGTCTTCATGGAGCTGTCACTAATCCAAACTTCCCTTTCCAAACCCTGTTTTCTCCCGAGTTTCTGTGACTTTTTGCTACGTGGTGAAAGAGCCTTTGTAGAAAGCCAGGGAAGTGGGCTTCAGGTTGCCTTCAGAGGTGGCACATGGGCAGGTTTGGTGGCAGCCAGTGTCACCTGCCTCACTATAGTGTCTGACAGATGACTTGTGGATATGGTGCTCAACCTGGTAAATGTCCCTTTGGACTTCAGAGGGGTGACTGTCTCCTTTCCACCTCTTTTCTAAAGACGCTTTTGCTTCAGGAGCCTGTCAGGTTATCAGAGCATGCCCAACTCACTTTTGATGAAAGCATACCTGCAAGTAGCCCAGTAGCTGGCAAACAGTGCCAGGCTATGAAGGAAGAGTCCGTAGAAGAAAATGGGACAGTCATGAGCTTCTGTGTGTAGTTTGAATGTGGTTGAAGTTCAGTTTCACTCCAGTTGTCCCTTGAGCTTACCATCTTCCACTGTTAATGTGACGTTGTAAAGGTAGGCAGCGCAAGGCGGTATCAGTTCAAAATTGTCTTTCAGCTTCTTGGTCTGAGCCTGCAAAATTTTGGGGGCTGAATGTTTTGCGAACCTGCCCTATCTGTCGATAGAATCATCGAATCATTCGGGTTGGAAAGGACCTTGAGATCATCCAGTTCCAACCCCCCTGCCATGGGATAGAGTCCACCTTTAATGGAACTTAAGTGCATTATTAGACTGGCAGTGACATGAGTTGTATCTGTGCATGCAGCAATGGAAATGGTTGTTATTTATCTAGTAATAAATACAGTGTCCTTGTTATCAACACATCTAGCTCTGCCTGCGCTGAGAAAAACAATCTCTGTAGCACTGATAGTAAAGCAGAATGGCTTTGGAGGAAATTGTAATAAAGCTGTAGCAGATTTCTTTGGGGGATTTGCAATACAGCATTAGTAAGCTTCAATTGTGTTAGCCATTCTTCTGTTGTGTTGAATTAGTATTTGTTTGCTCCTGGATAGAATAAATATAATCATGTTTGTTACCTTTTTTCTGGGTATGACTGCAGCCAAATGTTATTTCCATAGTAAAAGTATTATGGAAAGTACTTGCATGTAATCAAATGCATGGCTTCGGCAGTATGGTCCTTTTTCAGTACCAAGCGCCACAGCTGATGGGCTGTGCTCGTGCAGCCTTGCTTCTCTGAGCCATAGATGCGCTTGTTCTCTTAGTTAACTTCCTTCTATTCAAGCAGTTTGCAGTGAGGCACTAAAGGCTCTTTTACTTTGGGGGTGCCTTTTTCTTCCCATTTGCAGGTAGTCCACAGAATCTACCTGTAGGCAGGACTGTTCCAGCCACTGGCGCCTGTTGTATGAGAGGAAGGTTGGGGTGGAAGGTTTAGGCCAGGTTGGATGGGCTTGGAGCAAGCGGCTCTAGTGGAAGGTGTCCCTGCCCGTGGCAGGGGATTGGAACTGGATGAGCTTTAAGGTCCCTCCAGCCCAAACCCGTCTGTGATTCTGTGTGACTCTGTGACCCCAGAAACATTTGCAGTTGAAGCTGTAATGTAGCTGTAGCTGCATTACAGCGAAGACTGAGCCCAGCTTCCTGTTCATGGCCATCTCCAGTGCTTTACAATTACCTTTATCCACCATCTGCATTTTGCTCATTGCTGCAGGAAGCGCCAGGTAAAGACTTGCCTTTGGGCTGAAGAGGATTTTACTCAAAAAGTGAACATCTGAATTCTTTTCATGCATTGAAAGCAAAGTATTTGCCTGCAAGTTAAGACCTTTGCTTTTATTTGTATCTAACATATGCATATATATTGCGTATGTATATGTATGTATGTAATACGCTGCATACAGTCGGTTTAAGAAACTGATTCTCTGTGGTGGGTGGGTACATGCATAAAACCCTGCTAAATTCAATAGGAATTCCTCATAGACCATTTTACCTGTTGAATTGCTGTGTTGTGATAGTTCAGAAACACATGTGGACTAATGAATCACTTCTTTCATTCAAGCGACCGCAATTAATCTAACAGAGATCCAAGAGAATCCGAACTAATGAGAGACTGAAGTAATTGTGCAGAGAGCAGAGGAGTCTTGTGAGATCCCCAATTAGTTTGGCTTTGTCTGCCATGGAGCTAAGTTACTTGAATCAGTCAAGGATTTGGTTTACACTCCTTGAAGTATGAGCAGGAAAATGTCACATAAAAAATTAAGCATAAGAACTCCAGTGTGAAGGTTCCTGCAAAAACCCCAGGTATGGATTTGGGTTTAGCCAGCAAATTTATCTGGGAGCAGCAGTAATTAAAGTTGATGTCAATGAGTGAAGTTTTGCTGCTGCATGGAAACACTTTCATCTTTTGACGGAATGCAGAAAAAGAAGGAAGAAGGGGTAAGCAAGCTGTAAGTGATGAATTAATCAGATTTCCCTTTCAGCACCAGCTTCTGGAAGGAGTAAAGGCAGGTATTGCTGTAGCTGCGAGGCTGTGGGATTGATTTGTTGCTCTTAGAGCTAAAGTTGAATTCTTTTCTGGAAAGATCAGTGTAGGCCCATTAAGGGAAAACGAGAAGGTGGCAGGGGGTTGAGACCAGAAGTACTGTGACCCGGTTACGTCAGGAGAGGGTCTTACCCTTAAGCTGCATCCAGGAACTAAGACTGAGGTGAAATCCCAGTTGGAGGAATTCTCTCATTTTTAGTGCTACAGCCCTAAGACAACAACGGCGGCGTTTGCTGCATGGGATGGATTTTGAGCAGACATCTCGTGTTCTGTCCTTTGCAACGTCATGAGCTGGTCTGGGATCACCAGGTTCACTGGAGTTTGTAGGGTCATGGTATGTCTGAACGTGCCAGGAAGTTTTCCACACTTCCCTTTCTTAAAAGAACCTGTCCTCTTAAGCAGACCTGTGTTCCATTTGGGAAAGAGGAGAGTGCTGCCTCTCCTGCAGACAACAACTTGTTTAATCCTTTTCCTGGGGTTAGGATGGCCCAGGAGCCCCACTATAGGTCTTAAAAACAAGCGGATGAAGGACTTCGAAGCCTTGAAGGTGGTCTCTGCTCCATTTGATGACAAGACACGAGCTTGACTGCTCTAAGCAGTTCATTTTTGTTGTTTGCAGACGGCTTTGTTACAGGGTGCTCCATAGTCAGGAGTCCCCAGGGATTTACATGTCAACAGCCTGACACTGGGGTGACGTGGGAAGCTGATCATGCTGCATTGCCTCAGCATCTGTGCTTCTGAAACAGACTTAAGATGCAGGTGTGTTCTTTCCATCCCTGCAGCATTTAGCAAGGAACAATAACTCGATCTAATTATTCATTTTCCTTGTAAAAGTCCATTGTGATGGGATGTCTCTTGCGACCGGAAAATGAGGTCTAGAGGTGCTTAAGTATACTTTGTTTAAGAGAATAGACATGCTCAAATAAGATGTTCAGAATTAATGGTACAGCTCTCATGATAATTTGAGTAGAGGCTTGGATGAAAAGTTAAAAATACAGGTGAAGTGAATAATGACACAGAGATATGAAGAGCTTCTGCAGTATGGCCCCCAGTTGTACTGAAGGGAAGATGAATCTCGGAATAGTTGGAAAGCTTCAGTGTAATAAAGCCTATGAGGAAGTGGAAATCTCCTCAAGGCTGTGGTGCCAGGGCTTGGGCTGGTGTCAGTTCTGTACCCTGGACAGTGCTAGTGACACTGAGTGGCTGAACCATAGAAGCCCAGAGCTCAACTCCCTGCCCTGAGCTGGTGCTGGTGTGACCCTGCATCTGTAACCTGCTCTCTGCAGCTCAGCTTGTTTGCTGGTGAAAAATAAAGCAAAATAAGAATAGGGGTGGGGGGAAGCAGCCTCAGTGATGCCACTTTGTCTTTCATCTGTTTGGGCTCACCGAGGCTGGTGTTTGACTGCACCCCGGTTCTGGACAGCATCAGAGCACGCGCGTGACTTCAAGATCGTGCTTTAAATCCATTATCTCAAAGTATCACATTTAACATAATGTGACTTCAAGTGGAGCTCTTACCTCTGGTTGTGACCCTTGACTCTCCTACAGTCAGTTCCTGTAGCACCCACACGATGAATTGCTCATTGTTCTTGGGGTCTTTAAGAAGTGCTGTGGTCAAATTCATGCTAATCAAATGGTAAGCTGCTAAAAATTGGATCCTCTCTCTGCAGAGATCTCCCCCTATTCCTGCTTCTGGCTCACTTTGACATTTTATTGATTTTTTGCCTTTTCTTTCCCCATTCTTGCTCTCCATGTGGATCCAAATTAAAGCAGGAATTGGGATTGTAAATAGATAATGGTGCTTGAATGCAGATTAATCAGTACCATCCGTGTACAGTAATACTAATTGTGCTGAGGGACAAATAGCTGAGTGAATGGTATAAATATTTAATGCCTGAATCAAATGTGAAATACAAGAGGAAGAAAAGAAATAAAGAAAATAGTTTAGTTGCAAGCTGCACTTCATTGCTTTTCCTCAAAAGAGGAGTTTTGATACCGTTAACCTTTCTGTATTATGCAATTATGGAGTTGGAGGAGCTGTGTTCAATGCGGAGGCTTCAGTTTCAGTTAAGTCAAAGATGCTTTAATGCTCTGGTTGAAACAATATTGGAAAGTGTTTGGGATAAAATCAGTTACTTCAGAGACATGTTTTTCACAGGCCGTCTAAACTTGGAGGCAGCGTTCAGGATGAGGGGCTGGGGACAGGGTGAGGATTCAGAGCAGTGCCAGCGCGCAGAAGGGCTGTTCCTAATGTCTTTAGAGAGAAATGTGAAAAGCTAAAATCTGTTCTCTATCCACTGTGCATAGAATGAGCTTTAATGGCAGAAGATAGTCAGGCTTAGACACCAAGAAAAGAAGTGTTTTTAAATCCTCACTAGCACTGTGTTTCTCTGGGGCTGGTAAAGCAATGACTCTTCAAGCAGTGACAGCAGTTCCTGTCTTCTCTGAGCATTGATTTCAATGCGCTGGTTGCTTGACATTGGTGTCAAAGGCACTTGAAACTTGATCAAATTTACTGAATTTCTTACAGACCCTGCACTGTTGGGCATCTTCTGACAGGTTCTTTCTCATGCAAAGTGTTCAGTGTGGGTTGAATGGTAACTTCTGCTTTCAAGGATCTCTCATGGGTAGAGCACCAGAGAAAGCCTCCAAAATAAGGTCCTTGTGGGACTCGAATGATGACGTGGGTGAAGTAATGTTCAGGGAAAGGCTGTTCTGGAAATCCCCTACCTCACTGCCAGGGATGCAGGTAAAGAGCCTGGTTCTCACCTATCCTTGCTGCCTCAGCATCCTGAGCTGGAAGCTCAATTCATCTCTTTCTCCAAGTGACTCCAGGACTAAAAAGACGCTCAATGTAAAACGGGTACCAAATTCCCATCAGTGAGCGTTGATTATTGATTGTACTGAAACAGTTCTTCCATGGCTACTTAGTCATTCCACAGCCTCAGATTTCAGATAATGTGTTGCCATATTCAGGAAGCTGAATATTTAATCAAGTGATTCATATCTCCTGGTGATGGCTGCAAGGAAGGGGAGGAGGGGGGAAGTGGACGTACAGAGGCTTGAGGAGTTTTTCCAATTACTAATAGACTTATTTAAGAAAGGGAAGAAGAAAAGTCTGGAATAGTGACGACTGCAGTGGCAGGGCTCCAGAACAGAAGGGCTTTTGTTTACATGACTCACTGGACTGTTAGAAATTCAGTCATTTATTGAGCTAATGGTGGGTGCTGAAAATTCTGGGCACATAATGTAGCACAAAAGTGTGCTGGGGAATGCAGAAAGGAGTTTCGGCTTCTTTTAATGAGCTCTGTGCATTTCTAGGTCTCTGTAATGTGGCTCCTCCTTCTTCTTGAAGCCAGCAAGGCAGCGTTGGGCTTATAAAGAAAAATACTGTGACCTTGAGAAGTTGGCAGTGCAGACGCTGTGTGCTCTGTGTCACGGCACAGTCAGCATCCTCTCCAAGAGCTTGTCGCAGCCGTTGTCATCATCTGCCTCTTTGTCTTGTGCTCCTGGGGTTTGGCAGAGCTACCTGGGGCTGCCTGGCATTATCCCCATGCCGGAGAGCTGGTAGCTCCTGCAGGAGACTTGGGGGCTCCTCTGGGTTCGGTGGTTGCTGTTGGACTCTTGCCTGCTGAGCATCCATCCACTTTCATTTGAGATTCATTGAGAGCAGCCTGGGGCATTTGCATTCAGAGGCCATGCAGCTGCTTCAGTTCAACTGTGTTTATCTGTAATTAAGTATTGCCTTATCAATTAACCATTAATACTTCCTCATCATTATTTTAAAGCTGTGGGAGCCTCATGGTGAAAAGCTGGTAGTTACTGCAGGTGAGCATGATGTTTTCCATTAAATGCCTAGCTCCAGCCATGTTATTTCTTATCATAGAATCACAGGCTGGTTTGGGTTGGAAGGGACCTTAAAGCTCATCCAGTTCCAACCCTTGCTGCAGGCAGGGGCACCTTCCACTAGAGCAGGTTGCTCCAAGCCCCGTCCAACCTGGCGTTCACAGGTTAAATATTCCTTTTCCACTGCATAGAGATTTTTCCCTCTTGGGGTATATGGGAGGGTTTGGGGCTCAGTGCAGAGACAGAGCCTGAAGTTACAGCTTTGCAAGCAATAAGACTAATCAAACAGTAAGGCCTTTAGTCTCCTGAAGTGATGCTGTTAATTGGAATCAACTAAAAACCCAAACTGTTCAAACCCCAGGCTTCCACACGTTGCATGGTCTATTTCCATGTGCTTGTTCCAATGATTTTGTTTGGGTTCCTGACACTTGCAAAGCTGCTCTGCTGCTGGGACCTCATGATTTAGCCTGGACTTGTGAAAAAGAAAGCAGCTTCTTTCTCTTTGCCATCACTGTTGGTGTGTCTTGGGCGGTCCTTCAGTGCAAAAGACTGTGTTGGGTGCTGATGATCAGCAGGAGCTGGGATCTAAACTAGCTACAAGTACCACAACCTGGTGTCAACAACGAGCTGCTTAACTTCAGCAATAAAAGGGATAGGAGGACAAAAAGGAGAAAGAGGGGTATCTGTGAGACTAGAGCCATGGTGACTACAGTGGGTTTGTGTGCTGAGTTTGAGCCGTGGTGTGTATGGAATCGAGGACCTGGCAGTGATTTCTTGGCTGATTTAGTCCTTTCAGAAAGCTGACAGTATCTTAAGCAAATGAGGTACGGTGCTGATGAAGATTTCCATGCAGGAAATTCAGGAACCATTTTCCTTCACCCTAGATCTTCTCTTTTTCTTTATAACAGTGCAAAGTGGTGCAGAGCACTGTGGTTATGATTGATTATTTTATTCTACTGCTTTTGCCTTTAGTAATTATTTTTGCTATTGCAAAGGTAGCAAGTTGTGCAATCCATTAATTTTTCTAATTGATTTTCAACGTGTTAATTGCCTCAGCTGGCGAGATTCAGGCACTTTGTGTATGCAGGATCCTTGGAAGTTAATATTGGACTGTTCGTGTACCTAAAATGAAGCGTGTGCGTAAGCAGATTACTGCAGGCTACTCAATCCCCTTCTCAAAAGGATATGTATATTTTAAACAAGCAGTGAAATTGGGGACAGAAGAGTCAAATCCTGCCTTATTCAGGCGAGTTAATTTTATTGTTTTCTAGTTTTTATATCAGGCAATTGAATTACTGGGTCCCCACAGTTAATAAAGTAAAATTTGCCTCTGCATACCTAAAGATTATATATGAGAAGTTTTACTATTGATTCAGACTGAATAATAAAATAGCCTTTGGGGGTAAGAGTATTAAGTTGTCATAACAACCAGCCATAGTAACGGTCTCAGAATTGGTTTTAGGCATCCCAGGTTTGATCTCAGCCCAAAATATGTTTGTTTGAAGTAAGTCGTTTGGAAAAGTTTCACATGAAATTGGTTCAGCTGTCTTTGAGTTAGCCAAGGGTGGCGGGAGGCCACATGGATTCCTTTTTTAGACCACCTTGTATTTCAGAAGGCTCTGCCAAATCGAGATGAAGATGATCAATAGAGGAACAAGCAGGAAGTCTCCAACAATCTAATAGTGTGAAGCATGTTCTCAGTCAGGTTTCATCTTGTGGCTGAATTCTGCAAAATCATAGCACAAGGTTTAAAGCTGTACTGTAGGTGGCAGAGATGCATTGGTTATGCAGTGTAACCATCCCCACTGTCATTAACAAGCAGAGCAGGATGATGTTGTGGTTCATCTACATTGATCAATGTGCTGCTGAGCACCATCCTGCCTCCCTGCTGATTGCCTTAGCAAAAGGCGAGTTCACCTTTGGAGGTGGTAGTTGAGCCAAGGGCTTGTGAAATATTTCCTCGGCTGTCCATTCTGCTGTTGAAAATGTGTGGTAATAAAATCTGAAGTATCCTTTTGAATGGGGATAGATTTCCAGGATCCTTTTACCTTCATCTAAAGAAGCATAGGTATTGGGAAGCCAGTAATTTTAAATTAAGTGACAGTCTGTCATTAAAACCTGAACTGGGCTTTCATTAACAATAATAGGATTCCATAATAGCTTTTGTCATGGCAGTGTTATTCCCCTCACTGTGGTTAATGTGACCATTACAGACCTCAATTCAGAAGTGCTGTGCCTTAGGTAAACATTGTTCGGGACTAAGACTTGGCATGTGAAGGCTCAGTCAAGACTTATGAGCTGGAGTTTAATAAAGCAAACAGCATAATGCATTCTTTCAAAAGAAAGGTATAAAGAGGTATAAAGGAAACAGTTGCTGAAGGACTGCTAATGGGCTGTGGGGCTTTCCACCTCATGTTTGATGGCTGTAATCTTCTCCACATTGGGATAGATCATACATCAGTGCTTCTTGCTCCTTTGCCTTAGCAGGGAGGAATGGAAACCCCAGGAATTACAAATGTGTAACTGGCAGATGGGAAGACAAGCAAAGGAATGGGAAGGAAACAGCCTTGAGGTGTGTGGGGTGTGTTCTTTGAGCACATGGTTCTCATTCAGCATTTCCTGCATTCATTAGCAGGAGATTACCTGCAAGGAGATGTACTTGGGGTGTAATTCTCAATCATAATGTTTGGCTGTTGGTGCTTTCTTGCAGGTTTACTGGGATGAATTTGCCTCCCCCTGTTATCAGCAGTAAAAACTGGCTGCGGCTTCACTTCACATCCGATGGCAACCACAGGCAGAAGGGGTTCAGCGCCCAGTATCAAGGTAAATGCTCACTGCCCGCTCTCACTGGTCACAGGGTATGTTTAGCCAAACTTTTTTTCCCTAGGAATGTCCAGCTTAACTTCCTGCATGATTCTTTTGAGAGCTGCAGGAATATTCCTTTTCACTGTATACTTTATTGGTAGAGATGTTCCTTTATGTGCAGGTTTGTGGAAGGCTCTGTGTGGGACATGTGATGAGGTGTGGGACATGCGGGACAGATGAGGTGCTGTCTAGAGTCCCATAGAGACTGTGTCTACATTTACATGCTGCTCAGGTGAGGGGGGACTGAGCCTGTGACTGAGGTGTAAACTGTTCTGCCTTTACTGGTCATCCCCAGAGGATGGATTTCAGGATTAGGATCTTAAGATGCTGTTGAGGGAGAAAGATGCTTTGGCACGTGAGTCAAGCAGAGAAAAGATCCTGTTGTGTTCTGGGGTTTGTAGGCAACCATAGCCAAGTGCACATTGGTGCAGCCTGTCTGGGACCAAATGGTCACTGAAAGAGGGGGTTAGTGGATTCCTTCAGCAGCTGACACCATCCTTTCTGAGGACTCTGAAGGACTTTGTGGGTGCAGTGTTTCTTCAGGCAGGATCAAGGAGAGGGAAAATGAAGCAGGGAGGGAGCAGGAATGACTTCCAGTTCCTTACCCACCCTCCAGGGGTTTGTGTCAGTGCAGTTCAGCTTTCCTGAAAAGGAAGAAATAGGAGTTTGATGAGAAGTGCCATAGCTATAGATCAGGATGTTAAAGGAATAAAGTGGAAAAGAGAGCAGTTTCCTTTGCTAACTCTCCAAACGTGCCCTGTGTGTTTGCCCCCTGCTTGTTTAGACTTAGCAGTGTTGTCATGGCCCCAACGTGGGCTTTACTCTATGAATCACTATTCGCTATTTAACTTTCCTTGCTTTCCTTTAACATATAAAGTACTTGAAATTCTAAGGAAAACCCTGTTGGTTTTGCTGTGTAGCAAATGACTCTGTGCAGCCGATAGCTTTTGATGTGACATTTTCCTTTGCTGTCATGATTGGTGCTTTCTATTAAAACACCTGTCTGAATCATCCTTTTTTCTGAAATAGAACAGTAAAGATTAACGTTATAATTTCCTCTGATTAGGTAAATGTCAGAGGGTTCTAATCTAGCACACTCCTTGGAAACTGTTTTGTTAGTAATGAACTGTGCTGCTGTGTTTTGAGCGTTGAAAAGATGTGCTTGAAAATGTGCTCTTGAAATGGCACTGAATAACCTCTGCCTCGCTGCTGAAGGGAATCTGATGCTGAGATCTTCACACACGTGCTGGTTTTTGTGGAGTTTGCCAGGTTCTTTATGTTAGGGAAGATTTCAATACTAAAAACAAGAGGCAAACAGGGTTTATCGGGAGGTGTCCCTGCTCCTGGCAGGGGCATTGGAACTAGATGATCTTAAGGTCCTTTCCAACCCTAACTATTCTATGATTCTATACAGGCGGGATATTTGCAGTCAGGGATGCTGTACCTGTGGAGCATTAGGGATGCCAATACCACTTCAAAACGTGACATCCTTTTCATAGGAGCATTGACCTTGCTTGAGCATAAGTATTTTAATGGAGATAAATAACATCCAAAATAGGATACGTAATACCATAGGAAATAGAGCAGCTAAAATATGTTTCAGCAGTAGCACTGAAGCAAACCCCAGCGTTGTCCAAGAGAAGGAAGAGAGGCATAGGATGAATCTGTCTGTTTTCCAAAGACATGTATGTACATAACTTATCAACATCTTATGTCCTCTGTGACAGTATCTGGCTTTGCCGATAATCTGTAAGAAAATAGTTTCCTTTCCAGCTTGTTTAATGTTGAATCTTAGCTTTAGCAGAACGTAAGTTCTGTCTCAGCTCTTCCTAATCCTTCCCCTAATTTGGAAGTCTCTTTGTGAATATGAAAGCAAGGTTAGATATAATCATCCTGTGTACAGGTTTTCTTTGCTCAATACAGTCAATTTGTTCCCTTCCAGGGAGAGTTAAAATCATCTTGCATTCCTGCAGATACTTTTTTCCCCATTGCCTGTAAAAGCAGATAAAATGGACTGTAGAGAAATCAGTGCATCGATCTCTTTTCCTTCCTCCCACTCCTTCTGCCTGCTTTCCCCCAAGGGTGGTGAGCAAACCTGCATGTGGTAAGAAAATAAGGGCAAAGTGCCTCACTGGGACCAGGTGACAGCACAGCCGGGTGTCCCCTGTCATCCCCCGTCACATAATGGTGAGGGGCTGTAAATGAGGCAATGAAAGTGCTGCTGAATTTAAAGCAATGCAGAGCAGACCTAAATAATGCTCTGGCTGCTGTAGTCCATCTCTCCACGTGTTTTATGACACAGGTTGGATCCCAAATTGCTTTTTAGCTGATTTACCAACACATAATTGCATCTGTTATTGATCTCCCCACCCTATTCCCTTCCCCTTCTGTCTTCCACACTCTGGTGGGAAGATGAATGTGGGTGTCACGATAGCACAGTGCAGAATACCCACAGGCCTGTTGCCTCAAGGAGCGTTCTGATGGACTATCTGTGGCACATACCCCACCACTTAAATGGCTTTTAAGGATATGTATGTATCTGTAAATATATATTCTTAATCTTTAACAGATCTGTCAATATCCATCTTGAATCACAGCTTAGGCTGCAAAGGGATTATGGCTTACGCTGTGCAACCTGTTGGGTCTCTTGGGCAATCCTGAGAGAGGCAGAGATGTGAAAGTTCTGCTGCTTGTTGTAGGCTCTGATTCCTGAGAAGCCATTGCTCAGGGTAGCTGGTGGAAGGCATAAATGAGGAGTTTCAAAGTGGATGCATTTGAGGGTGTTTCTCTTCACCTTCTTCTTGAGTAAGAATCCCCGTAAGCAACCTGCCGTAATGTCCTATATGATATAAGGGCCTGTAGGGACAGGACAAGGGGAATGGCTTTAACCTGCCAGAGGGGAGACTGAGATGAGCTCTGAGGCAGAAGCTCTTCCCTGGGAGGGTGCTGAGGCGCTGGCACAGGGTGCCCAGAGAAGCTGTGGCTGCCCCATCCCTGGCAGTGTTCAAGGCCAGGTTGGACCCAGGGGCTTGGAGCAAGCTGCTCTATGGAAGGTGTCCCTGCCTGTGGCAGGGGTTGGAGCTGGATGAGTTTTAAGGTCCCTTCCAATACAAACCTCTCTCTGATCCTAAGATACTAAATCACCCCAAGGAGGAGGAAAAGAGATTCAGGCAAACCTGTATTTAATAGCAATCCCCCAGCAAGGGGAACAGAGGTTCCTGGAATGGATTTTTGCTGAAATGCTGTTTTCCAAATTAAAAATAAATAAATGTCTCCTTAAATCCTCATTTTGAGCAACATGAAGTGGTTTAAAAGAAACACCGCAGACGGCCTGCTCGCTGGAAAAGCTTTGTAATGTCATCTTTCAAATGTGACAGGATGCTGAGTATTCCATTAGATCTGTCAGATACGTGTGAGCAGCAAAAACCCTCCAGAAAACAGAGGAATTTCTGTTCATCCAATTATCCTGACACAGTCCTTTGTAGTCGTGTTCCACATTCAGATTTATAAACAAAATAGATTTTCATAAAGCAGAAATGTGAGGGCATGGAATAGGAGAATTGTTCTTACTTATTTTGTTTAAAAGCAGGTGATGTTGTATTCTGACTTGTTCTAATCTAAATTGAGTCATTTGTAAAGCTCGACTTTCATCATTACGTCTCCATGTTGCAAACAAAATGAGGGATTAAGAGGAGAGTATATAGTGATCTCTCTTTATCAATTATTGTTCAAAGAGACACGATGCAATTAGGGGAGTATATACTTCACGGGTAATGCGGTTTAGTCTCTGTATTTTAGGATTGATCCTCAGTAATGAATGTCTCATTTCTGCTGCTTGTTTTCATTACTGTTGGGTGCTTTGGAGCTGGGCTTTCCATTAGTCATGAACTCAGAGTGGGGCTCTGTCTGCTAGCTGGGTTCCGGAAGGCAGGAAGGAATATGGACTTTGTTATAAGTATGTCCTTATAAGAGTGCGCAATCCAGATGTATTGAAGCTGTGAACTCTGTGCCCATTGCCTTCTGCTGGACTGTGTGATGATGAGCAGCCCTCTGAAATCACTGCAGGTTGCTTTAGATCCTGCTGAACAGTCCATTCCCTGAGGACGGGAGCTGACCCTCCCAGGGATGCTTTGCCCCATCTGTGGGGTCAGCACGGATACCTGGTGCAGGGCATAGACCCGTGATAGGAAAGCTTTCCATGTCCTTTAATACTCAGGGTTACTTAATCATGCAGAAATCAGCAGACCTGCACTTCTCTGTGTGTGGCTTGGGGAAACAATCACTGCTAATTGGATAATGGAATTTGGGGTGGGAAGTTGCGGAGAATATAAAAAATGGAGATTATTTTTATAAAGCTGCTCTCTCACCGATTGTGCCCCAAAGGACCTCACAGCACAGGGAATTAGATACCGCAGTCACGAGCCATTGTGCATCCTGCAAGAGCTCGAATTTGGCCTTGGATGCTTGGGCTGGTCTGTATTTTATTGACTGGGAGGGATACTGGCTGTGCCTGCGAGGTTATCCTTGTGCTTGTTTGGAAAGTGTCAGAGAATCTTTAGCTGCAGCATTATGGAGGCTGAGCAGAACAGGGTGCTTTATCCTGATGATGGGTTGAGTGCTGTGGAGTGTCTGTAGGAAGCACTCTATAAACACTTCCCAATCCCAATCTAGTATTTTGTTGAGTGAGGAGAAGCTCCCCAGGACCCAGCAGTGAGCACTTCTGCCCAGAGCCCCCCCCATGCCCTGGGCTGCATCCCCAGAGCATGAGCAGCAGGTCAGTGGAGGAGATTCTCCCCCTCTGCTCTGGGCAGACCCCCCCCTCAGTCCTGATCCAGCTCTCAGTTTGGATCTATAATTGCTTTATTTAAAGAGAAAGCAGAAAGCTGTAACCAAATGATGAACAAAAAGCTCCAACCTAGCATCTAGCTCCAAAAATCACTACTTTAGGTAAGCTTCAAGGAATGATGCTTGACATCTCCCTGTCTGAAGTTCCTGCAAACAGATGTTATAAACAGATTTTTTTTCCTTAAAGGCAAGAAAAGCATGATTAAAACCCCCTTGTTAGTTATATCAGTAATTTTTCTTGACAACTTTGTCTTAGAAATGTGCTAATTTAGGGATGAAAGCATGACAAGATAAAGAACAAGAAAAGAACAGTTTGAAGTGGAAGACAGGCTGGTTTTCTCCATAGATAAGGACTGGCTCATCAGAAAAAGGATCCTATAAAGTGGTTTGGACATCATGCTTTCTGCTGGGAAGTTGTTCTTTAACCACATTAACTTCAAACGTGCCAGTACAAATCCTATGTGTTAGTAAAAAATACCTACGTGTGTGCTGCAGGAAGCCACTGTCTGTCTCTGCCAGTATCCAGATGGTTTTGACAGTGTGGGGTGTGTGCAAAACCCTCTTGTGTTGAGAGAGCCTCAGTAACAGCCAAGTCCAGATAATAAGAACAAATAGCTGCTTGCTTACATGGGGAATTTTCATGTTGGGAAGGACAGGACTCCCCTGGTGATGGATGGATGGAAGTCTTGTTGCTACTCTCGTGTTCTCTCATCTTCTGGATGATATTTAAAGGGGATGGTCACAGCAGGACCTCTGGTAGAGCCACGATGCAGATTTTATCGTTGATGTGCCTGTGGCTACTAGTAGAGGCTCTGTAAATTTATCCTTTGCCAATGATATGGTTTTAATATGGCTCTTCTTTTTCCTGCTGTCTTACTGCCTTTCTGAGTGTACTGTTTATGCAGATCATGTTTGCAGTCTTTAGGCGATGGGTGTTCATTTGAGCGCTGTGTTCCACAGAAGCAGAGAATGGCTTTACAGCCCAATGTGCTCATGGAATAACTGCATCAGTAGAACTGGGTGAAACTAACTCAGCGTTTCATTCCCAGGATCCCTGAAGTTTCTTGGAAGTTCCCTTTTGTATTTCCTGGGTTTAGTGTGTTTAGCAAAATGGCATTGTGACGTGGGGATGAGGGGGGTTGTCCCGTTTATATTACTCAGATTAGGTCAGCTTGGCTCAGATCCCCAAAGATGCTAGTCCAGACCTAACATGGTGAACGCAAAGGAGATCCCAGGGGTTCTGAAGAGCTGGATGCAGGGTGTCCTGCAGCATGTGTAACTGTTGTTTCATTTTGGTTTTAAATAATTCCTAAAGCTCAGCTAATTCTTTCCTTGTCTTTATTTTAAATCTCTGTAGTCAAAAAGCAAATGGAACTGAAGTCCAGAGGGGTGAAGCTGATGCCCAGCAAGGACAACAACCAGAAGACATCAGTGTGTAAGTTTTTTGGCTCCTCCTTACGCTGTCTCTTGGATACTGAACTTGAACATTTCATTTACTCTCCAATAATCTCTAAAACTTTGTCACTCTTACAAGTTTTAATGCTTTTCCCTCTCTTCCCTCTGCATTCCTGCATCACTTCCTTCCAGTGCTCTATTCGCAAGCATATACTAACTCCTTGAAGTGGGAATGGAGGGGACCGGTGTGTGTGCATTTAATATATACTGTATGCTTCCTGCTCAAGGACAGGCTGGGGTCCATGACTTCCGTTGTCTTTTAGTGCGGAAAGTGTCAAACTAAACAATATTGCAAAGTGAATTATCATTACTGTTGCAAAATGAGAGGTAGGGATAAGGAACCACACCAAAAACGACCTGTTGGAAAATCTAGAGGCTGTAGCAGTCTCTCTCTTTTTCTCTTTGCATTTTATGTCTCTGCAGAAAAATCATACCACTGCTGTGCAAGAGCTCATAATGCCAGTTGTTATGGTCTCTCTGTCAGTTACTTCCAGTGTATTTAGTGGTTGGTGTGTTGGAGGCATGCACAGGATGCTGCTTGGTCACTGCTGCATGTTCCTCTTGCAGGAAGTGAATCCATTAGGTCCATTCATCTTTACTTCAGGTTCTTTCCAGATCAGAAGCAAGACTTGGAGTTTTGTCATGTGTGTGACTGTGGACAGGCCACTGTGCTGTTAAGGGGACTTAGGAGCCCAGTGAGGAGACTGAAGAGCAGGATGTAAATTGCCCAAAATCTCCAGTGCAGAAAACGGGAGAGGCGCGCTCAGAGGAAATGAGTTCCATTTTTAAAGAAAAGCCCGTTTGCAAGATGCTCTGGTTGATGATGTGTTCTTGCCAAGAAGCAGCTCATTGTGATAAACATTGCAGTTCACTGAGAATGAGATTCTGTTGGAAAATAGGACTAGCTCTGATTGTGTGGGCATGGGAGACAAAGGATGCGTTTGGAATGGGATATGCGCTATCTGGGATACTGGGCAATGTGGGGAAGGGAGTCTTCACTGAGTGAGAAATGCTAGCCTGGTGTGGAGTCATTGGTTTACTGTATATAAGTATTCTGGTATTGAGAACAGAAGATGCCCGGTTTCCCGTCTTGGAATGCTCAGCTGGGTCCCTGTAGTGGTTTAACCTGTTGCTAATGAACATTCTTAATGCCTGTCCCTCCAAGGGGCTCTAGGGAAAGGTGCTGAAGGCCAAGTAAGAGACAGACCAAGATTCCCTTTCTGGTGTATCCTGCTCTGTCCCAGTCGTGCTCTGTTTCTGAGGATAAAACTGTAGGAAGCCTGTGTTGTCTCTGCCCGGTTTATCCTCACCCAATGGAGAGCAGGCTCCAGTCTTCAAAGCTGTCAATTCAGCATCTTGGGTAGTGCTAATCTTGTCATAGTTGATAAGGCAAAACAGAGCACAGGAAGGCAGCTTAGCCTGAAAGCTGTTAAGCTGTAATAATAGAGATGGTGATAGCGCTGTGGCCCAAATTCCTGGTGCTTGCCACAGCCCCTGTGCCTTCAGCTCCTTCCATGTGCGTTGCTCTCAGCAAGGGCTGGGTTGTAAACCCGGATTAACCTCTATCTTGCACAGCCTTCTGCTGTCACACTTCTGCCATAGTCAATTTTCAACTTCAGAAATGCTGATTCCAGAGAAGATGGCTCCAGGAAATGGTTCCGTTTCAGAAAATGGAGCCCAAAATGTTCTCTCTTCTTTCCCCTTGCTCTTTAGGTTTGCACGGCGAGCCAGGCCCCTTCTTCTCTTCAACTTTCTTGGGCTTAGGAATCTGGGTATGCGCCAGAGATAATTACACAGGTGGGACAGGCTGAGTAAAGACCTGTGAAGTTCACTTGGTTGCTCTGTTTTCATCTGGCTCAAATACCAGAAAAGCAGGAATTTCTGTGCCTCTTGGTGATGGCCACAACTGAGCCATGCTCTGTTTTCAAGGACGTTCTTACCAGCAACGTTTCCCAGTGCTCTTATCCCTTGAAGAGTCTGTGGTCACAGTAAGGCAGCTCATTCCCATACAGGTCTTTCAAAGGACTTCTGTTTTGCTGGATGGACCTGGCCAGATTAAAGCCTGTGTGTTTTATGTGTCTGAAAGGAGGCAACACGTAGCCACATATCAGCTGTTGTACTGTTTCAGAAAATACATAAAAATACAGACTTTGGGGGGTACTGATTGTGTTGGGCTGCAAATATGTTTATTTGAAGTTGAAATCAAGTGCCTTGCACTGTTCACCATCCCTATCACGATTTGGACATCTTGGTTTAGTTATTTTTAGGGGAAAAATAATACAGCTCTGGAGAACAAGATACGAGAAGTAGTTCTAATTTTAGGCTGCATTTAGCAGATCGCTTCTTTCACTGCACCCAGTGTGGAAATATGCATGTTCCAGGTCACACAGTGGAAAAAACAGGGTGCTTTGCTTTTACCAAACAGCATCAATGTTGCTTTTCTGACCTTTAAAGAAGGCATACTTGAAAATGCACTGCTGGGTGTTACTGGAAGGGATTGAATGAAGCAGGGCAAGATCTGTGTCTATTCAGATTTATCAACATCTATTTTAAATGTACAAATGCAAAGTCCGTTTGGGAGGTGTTGAGCAGTTGTAGTTCTCAGCAAAGTGTGTGGTAGGTTCTAGGTGCTCAGCCCTGCAGCAGTGAGTACTGAGCCATGGAAGAGCCAGCCTGGGGTTCTGAGCACAGCTTTGGGAGGAGCTGTGTGTGGTTTGAGTAGGGCAGTGCTGCAAACACAGTCTTTGCAAATGGTCTGTAAATGTTTTTGAAGGTGCCTCCTTCAGTGCAGAGATAGCAGCGAGAGGTGAAATACGGGCTTGGAGTTCCCCAGGTAAAAACACTGCAGCTGGGTTTCCAGCAGGGCATAGTCTTCTCTAGGGTTAAGGCCTCACAGCCCAGGTCTGTCCCCTTTTCACTCTTGCTTATCACTAAGCACAGGAGTATTTAACATCTGGATCAGTGTCACTGAGGCCTGGAAATGTTTAAGACTTGGTTGGTAGGTGCAGAATGACCTCCCTGGATCGGAAGGGCAGCAAGCCCGTCGTTGGGGTGAGCACACTATCAGTAGGTCAGCTCTCCTACTTTTAGGGCTGAATTTTGTAACCCATTAACTTGACCTCATGTTTGCATGGATAACCACCATCCTTAGTGTGATCATAACAATGACCAGTTAAAACAACTAACTAGTGCCACAGTCCTTCCCTCCCCCTCCCCATGCCAGTAGACAAGCTCACTGCCTTTGACTGTATTTCTCGTGCTGAGAAATGTGGAGTCTTTGTAAAACCTTTTTAGATGCTGCTTTGTTTTGTAGTTGATATTTCACAGTCCTAAATACAATAAAGAAATCTTCCCCTGGGACTCTGTAAGTGAACTTTCTTTATTAACAAGGGGAGATGCAGACAACTAAAGAAGGTTCTCAGTTCTTCTAACAGATGGAGTAAATCACTGTGCCAAACACTGCAATCATAACTGGCTGTTAGGGAATGCATGATGAGAAAAAGGTTGTTGAAAAACTCAGGAAGAGAATGAAGGGGTGGAAAAGTAGTTCTATGGTTTGGGGGAGAGAATCCTTGAGCCTATAATGGAGAAATTGAGCAGTTCATCACAGAGCTGTTGTTTTAAGAGCTATTGTTTTTTCTAGTAACCTTGAAGAATTCATTTTGGAGTGCTTCAGCCCAGGCATAGATCAGTCAAACCTTCAGGAAGATGAGCACAGTACTGACAGCAAGTTCTCAGCATAACAAATACCTTTTATAACCTTTGGTTTAGTTATATTTGTGTGTGTGTGTGTATGTGTTTAAAACAAAAGGTAGAAGGACAAATAAGTGACCGTCTAATCCATCTCCTCCTTTTCTTCTGCTCTCCTGTACAAATAAAATGTCCCAACTATCCAAACTAGATAATGGAGAAATCTTTCCTTTCCCCCTTGCTCTGTTTTATCTTAACTGTTCTCTGGTTTATCTACACTTGTCATATAGATATTAATATAATGCTAGCTAGCAAGAGGAGAACTGGTTTTAGTCTTTGGAGATGCAGTTGGCAAATGACAGCCTGCCTGTGGGTTTGGGTGGTCATCTGTAGCCTTGCTTCCTCCCAAAGCTTGAACCAGAGGCTTGGAGGTTCACTGTCATCTGGCATGGGACATAAATGGGTGTGGTATCAGTGCATAGTATCTAACGTGGGCATGACAGATGCTGTCTGCATAGTCTTTTGGCTGTGGGAGAAAGATTCTGATGTGGAAAAGCAATGGGGTAATCTACTCTGTGAGGCGGAGCATCCAAGCGTTTGAATACAGATGTATCTGTAGGAGCTGTATCCGTGCACATGTACCTTGCAGGCGTATCTCGTTCAGTGAGGCTTTACTCTGGAGAAGGTATCGAAGATGAGAAATCTAGCACTTTTCCTTCAATACCTCATTGACGTGTGACATACGACCCTTGTCTGTACACTCTGTGTTTACTTTGTTTGGAGATATCTGCATGCAGTCATCATGCTTGCGTAGGTAGGCAGTGATTTAAGAGCCCCTAAGGAAGGCTGTGTCCCCTCTGGGCTTTGCTCAGCTGACCTTTCATTCCTCAGAAGCAGTTATATCATTGCAGGCTCTAGCAGAAGGGCTCTTGGGAGCTGGTGATTTCATTTTGCAGAAGGATTACCAAATTACTTTGCATCTCAGACCTGCTGGAGATAACACATTCCTGGAGCAGGACTTTATCATGGCTGCTTCAGTTACTGGGGCCCTGCTGCTGAAAACACTGGAGGTGAATCCGTTCTCTGGACAGGGGCTCACTTCCTCCTGACTCGTGTACATTTGGAATCTTGTAAACTGTGAAAGGTGGCAGCAAAGCTTTGTACCTACAAAACGCAGCTATCAAAAGATGCTGTGTGCTGCTTTCATGCTCCTGTCTCTTGCCGGTGTCTCTGTCCTCGTGACTGAGAGTAATGTGAGGTTATGAATATGCAAAAGAGGGAGAACAACCTCTCGGGAGCCTGGTTGTCCATCAGACTGCATCTCTGTTACTTTTGTGGCCTCAGACACGTGGAAGGGCGCCAAAGCATGGTGCTGAATGCTGAGCCCTGGGCAGCAGCGGCAGGGACAGCCCTGACCCCATCTGCTGTGCTCAGGGCAGGGTGCTGGCTGCGGCACGGTGGGGTGGGACGGGAGGCCAGGAGACAAAGGCCCTTTCAGAGCTGAGGGGTGTGAGATGAGATGTTAGCCCCTCGAGCCGAGGAGGAGCTGCCGTGTGTCCAGCATGGGAAGCCAGCAGTGAGGTGTAGATGCTCAGATGAAAGCCCTGTACCAGCATGAGCGGAAGTGTAATCCCTCCATCCTCTTAGGAGCAGCACTGTATCTTCCAGCTCTAGGGCCTGACTACACAGGGTGTAATTACAAGTCCTGCTTTTTGTGTGTTCGCGCTGTGCAGCCTGTGTCTGTTGTAGCTACTCCATGTGCTTACCTTCCCATGCAAATACTTACATGCACATTCCTCCATGTCTTCCACCCTGCGCAGTGCCATGCCCATCTCAAGCGGTTGAGCCAACGTCTGTTGTGACAGTCATGCCTGTCACTGAACCATCCTCCAGTTGGCAGTGGTCTGTGGGGCACTGTGCTCACAGTGTGTTCTGGAATATAATTGGGATTTTCCTTTAGTGCTAGGCAGAGGGAACAGAAACATGCTCATTGAAGATTCGTGCTTCATTGCTTCAGCATCATTGCCAAGGAGCGTGTTTTCTTTGTGTCCTTACCTTAGCGATGCAAAAAGCTCAGTCACATCAACTTCTCCAGCCACCCCTTTGTTCCATATTATTGTGTGTTTTGGCAGTTATTGGGATTCAGAATTGAAATGAGTCTATTGCCAGATCTCACCTTATCCTGTCCAGAGCCACCTCAAATCAGTGCTTGAATTCCTGTTTGTACCATTTGACAGGGGGAAGGTGGAAATGGGGAGATAAAGGATGAGGTTTGAAGGTGTTTATGGGGTGCTACTCACCACTTCATAGATTTCATGTCTATTGGCAGTTACGTTGAGGTTGCTCCATCCAATTTTTCATATTCAGACTAAATTACTTGCTTTAAAACGCCAGACTTACATTTCCCTTCTCCTTCCTCCCTTTTGTCCCGTGCTTGGTTTTTGCCCTGGTATCGTAAAGCTGCCTTTTCACCGAGTTGTTTTCTCACTGGGTGGGTTGGAGGGTGGTAACTGTCACCTTGTCCTCTGCAGGTGGCTGTTTGCATCACAGGCTTCGGAAATGGGCTGTTTAATTGGTGTCATTTTGCAGAATGGGAATGAGCCCTCTTTTCAGAGGTACTTCTGTAGTGGAACGGAGGGAAAACTGCGTCCCTAGCTGGCATTTCCTAGAAACCCTTGGGTGTATAAACTGAGCTGAACCGATTCCAGTTACATTTGTTTCCAAAGCTGTGTGTTTTCTGAAACAAAATGGAACATGTTCAGGTTTTCGAGCTACCAATTGCCATTTTCTCTCCACATCCACCCAGACGGTTGATGAAAGAATGTTTCTTTTGCTATTCTGTCTCTGTATGTGCTGTTTTTGCTTTGTAGTAACTCAGGTTGGTGTGTCCCAGGGACATAATATGTGTCCAGACCCTGGGATTCCGGAGAGAGGCAAAAGAATAGGCAACGATTTTAGGTAAGAACCTTTTATGTGTGTGTTTCTGCATGCTGCAAAGCTACTGTCTGTAACGGTTGTGTGTGCTCCTTGGCATTATGTAGTCTGTTTTTAGAGACCATCTGCACACCCCTAAATGTGTTCTCTCTCGAAAGCTTGCTGAGACTCGTGATGTAGAAGAATGAGTGTGTATAAATGTGCACATGTGTGTTTGGGAGAGCGTGGCCCAGATGAGGATCTGTAATGATCCCTCTTTCAGAGCATTTCTCTTTTCACACCGTGGGCATTTAGCCAGGCTCATATAATCAATGTTTGTTGTCATTCCCTCCTCCGGTTAAGCGCAGAAAGAACTGTCTTAAACAGCAAAAAAATCACTTCTCAAATTAGCTTAAATCACAGCATGGCCCTGCCCCTGGTGAATTTGAGGTGACTTCCCAAAGCACTGGTACAGTTCCTTGTCGATAAGTATATGTGGTGCTAGATAATTGTTTTCTTATAGAGTTTGAAACAATGCTGTTATTCCCTTCTAGTTGCTTGCATTCATTCAAAGCAGGCAAGAAGAAATGAGCCTGCTGTTAGCAATGGTGAATCAATATTTAATCTCATTCTGCTGTCGATGTCTGTTTTGTTCACTAAAAGTGTCTTTCAATTTAACTGCAGTCTGTCAAATTTTCCTGAAATCCAGAAAATGGGGCAGAGGAAAGAGAAGTCCCGATAGTCCCTAAATGCTGTAGGATAAATTCTCAGCTGCAGTAAAGTGTGAACAAGGCAGCATTGGCTTAAACCAGCAAAGGATCTGAATCCAGAGCAATAGACTGAAGAACAAAGCAGATAAAGATATATTTTTCCCTCTGTAAGAATGCTGAATGTGTCATCTCTTGAGGCTGAGTCTGTGCTCCTGCACTGAATAAAATTCCCACTGAAGTTGCATTGAAAGACTCAAATCTGTTCGAGGACTATCACCACCTCAGGCAAACAGCGCCCAGCGCAAGCAAATGCACGAGGCACAGGTTTGCCCCTCATTCATCCCTGCTGTTGCCTGGAGGGCTGGTGAACTCTCTCTGTTCCCAACTTGGAGAATCACTGGGATAGTCAAAAAGTAAGTGACAAACCTGTTGCTGCAGAAGTGTGGCAGCTGCTAACCTCCCGCTTTGTTCTGCCTGCTAGGTTAGGCTCCAGCATCCAGTTCACCTGTAACGAGGGCTACGATTTGCAAGGGTCCAAAAGCATCACCTGTAAGAGAGTGAGTGACATGATCGTGGCATGGAGTGATCACAGGCCAGTGTGCAGAGGTGAGGAGACAAGTGGTATTGAGTTAGAACTAATGAGAGAATCCATCTCCTTAACGTCACCTTCCTGCATCACCCATTCCATCCTCAACTTGTTATCACTTGGTTCTCAACCGCAATCCTCTGTGGGGTCCATGGTCCAGCTCTGTTTTCAAACCCTGCCTCATGGAAGGGGCAGAGCTGGATGAGCCCCTCTCAATGCTCACAACCTGTTAGGAAAATTCAGCTCTGCACCACTGTATTCAGCACAGCACCGAGTGCATTTGTGCTCCTGGAAATGGGAATTTGGTCTTGCCAGCTCTGTGGTCAGAAGTCAGTGGGATCTTTTTTGCTTTCTAGCAGTCATTCTTGATTTCTGGCTGAGCATGAGAGTGTAATATGAGTTCAGATTTCCAGTCTTTTCAGAACAAGCCTGAGAGAGGAACCTTTGCTTGATTCCAGAAATTCAAGTTTTAAGAAAAACACCTTTTTGTGTGCATGATGGAACTCGTAAAGCAATTGGCATTAACTACGGAGCTTCGTAAGCTCTTAGCTCTGCACCATATAGATATTTGTGTCCTTCGTGGCTGTGTACTGCATCCTTTTAGCAATGCTTTGTGTCCCCTTCTGTTCTCTTCGTTCCAGGTATTTCTTTTTATGGGATAAGGAGGAGAGGGGAGAAAAGGTGAAAACCTGAGATAAAGTCTGGGAAAGCTAAGACAGAGATTCTCTTAACTGGAACTTGCTGCTGGTAGGCAGCCATGTGGGATTACTTGCACTGTGGTTCCTCACTAACAGCATCCCGATTATCCTGTGGCCCAGCCAGGAGCTGACAGTGAATGGAGTTTTCTTTCAGCAGGAGAACGACTAATGCCCATTTTGCCCTTGGCCATTTTGTTTTCATCCCTCTCTCTCAGAAGTCACGTGCATAATTATGATGTTTGTAGTGCTAATAATGAACAACTTGTAATAATTTTAATTAAATCCCTCTAAAGCTCTTAAAGTCAGAAATTGGTATTTTTTCAGTTCTTTTTTCTTTAGTTTCATCCGCAGATTTTTTTCAAGGCTTTGGAATCCCATCTAATTCTTGAAACAAGCCTCGAATAAATTGAATCAGTGTAAGAGGATATTTGGCATGAATGTGTGACACTATAAAGGAAATTTATGGTGGCCTCTTGCAGGAGATAAGGAAGGATTTGCCTGCATTAGGAGGATTCTATGGATCAACTCTCTTTTTTTTAAACTGCTAACTTTTGGGTTTTTTTCTTTTTGAAATTTTTTCCCTCTGGCTTTTATTTCCACTTTTTATCATTGGTTTTCTGTTTGTTCCATTCTGTTGTTGGCTGTTGTGTTTCCCTCAACTTGCAGAAGTCAGGGTCCTGCTGAGCCAGCCATCAACCCCCTGGAGAGTAGCAGTTTCTAATACCCAGTGATCAAACCTCTTGCCACTGTTTTTGAGCTTCCCTATCTACAGCAGATTCCCTCTGGGTCCTGGGATGGGATCACATGGGAAGGGGGCAGGAGGGGTGAGGTTTTAAGCATTGTGGATTGATGCCTCCTGAGCTGTTTATCAGCATTCCTCATGTTCCCTTGGGACTGCCTGTGCAGGCAGACAGTTTGGCTAGGAGACCATTTTCCATGCTTTACTGCCATTTGGAGGGAAAAAAACAGCCTTGCAGATGCCACATGTGCAGATGTAGCTCGTTTGAGATTTGAGGTAAATCAGTTTTGAGGATCCATCATAACAACAGGGGCAATCACAAAACCAAGGCGCTGTTCTTCATGTTTTCTGCTTAAATATTACAACAAAAGACAATAGGCGAAAATTTCCCTGCTTTTAAGGACTTGCCAGCTTCTACTTTACCTTTTTGAGATACGAAGTTGAGCTGCCCTCTTGGTTCTGAGTCCACACTCATGTCAGAACGAAGTCAGCCCTTGCCAAATACTCGGTGTGCAGTGTTTTGGAGGGCCTGTAATGAAGAAAGGAAAATGGCTTTCTGGGGATGTTGAAAAGGAGCTGCATCCTTCCTGGTATCTTCTGTGTAGTTGGTTTCACTCTCCTGGGCATGGAAGTATCTCTGTAAGGGCTTTAAGATAAAATCAGTCCGAGTACTAGAGAGTGGGTTCGTGGGGGTTGGTCTGGTGGTCCATCTGTTTGATGTAGCCCCTGCGAACACCCCACTCATCTGTTCATCACAGATAAATCCTTCATCTCTGTTACATGGGAAAAAAGGAATCTTTTGGGTAGTGAGAACAACACAGAGCAGCAATTTGTAATTCTCTCCTGCTTCCATATGTCTGCATCTCTGTTCCTCTCCTCCTCCTCGTCAGAGAACACAGCACACATCGCAAAGCTGAGACCTCACTCCCACATCTGTCTTGTTGTCCTCTTCACAGCTCGGATGTGTGACATGTACCTTCGTGGTCCCAGTGGTGTGATAACTTCTCCCAACTACCCTGTGCAGTACGATAACAACGCCTACTGTGTGTGGGTCATCACTGCACTCAATCCAGCCAAGGTAGGTCTTGGAGCTGCCTCTCCATGTCCTTGCTTTAGTGCTTTAGCTGAAATGTTGTGTAGCTGTGCTTCTCCAGAGAGGGCTAGTCCCTGAATTCAGCCTTTCAGGTCTCTGTTTCTGATGTTGTACCCCTGCAGTATAGGAGAGGTATAGACAGGTCCTTTTGGTGCTCACTGAGGTTGGGAGCAGGGAGACTGGCAGGCTTTTTCTCTCTACTGGTTTGCATGTGCAATTCAAGTCTGTTGTCACTGATTATGTGGAGAGTGAGGCTTGACTGCCTTGCCCTTCATAAGATCAAATCCTTTCATTTCCCACTGGCTCACGGAGGGCAATGTTCAGCTTCTTCCAGCCCTGCAAACTCAGCCCGATCCTCTCTCAAGAACTAAACACAAGGACAAAAATTGCTTTGCTGTGTAGCTCAAAATACACTTTCTGAGGTGCTCTTTGTCATCTTCTGCTCACAGAAGACTACGAGTTTCATTCTTCTCAGTATCTGGGTTCATGCTAATGTCATCTCCCATAGTTCATGAGCCGATCTTGCATGCCAAGGCACTGAACTCCTCTACTGAGCTGTTCTACCTATGGTCCATTATGCCATGGTCCTTGCCTCTTACAAACCTGCTCTCTGTGCTCAGCCTTCAGCTGCTGATCCAAGGAAGGCATTTCCCAAGCATGTTGGTATCCCAGGATCTCATCTATTCTAGAGGTGATGGGAACCACCCGCAGTTGTAACCTTCTCGCTGTTGGGATGGCATCTTGTGGTCTCACTTCCCTCTGGAGCGCTTGCCGTGGGCTGGCTGCAGAACCTGTGGAGTTCTGCTTCTTTCTCCCCCCCCCAACATCAGTTCAAGCCTTTAATAAGGGCAGATCACTGTTGGGTTATAATTTTAATGAGGAGCATTCCTATGTTCCAATTTCAGAAGGAGTTTGTGTTTAAAGAGCTGTCATTAGCTGGTCATTTCATCCAGCGGATGTCTTGGTTTGGCTGCAGAGGAGTGTAGTAATGACCCAAATTCTGGGAAACTGGAGTGTGGAATCAGGATATTTTTCAGTGCTGATTTATCAGGAGTGATTTACTGGTTAATCAGACCCAGGAGGTTCTCCTTCATCAGGGTAATGTGCAAGTGGAGAGCAGACCACATCTAACAGCAGCTATTACTGCTCAAGTGTCAGCTGTGTTTTTCAGCCTGTGGCCTGCAGACCCTTGGGTATACATTGCCTGGGCATGGACAGGTTGTTGAATACGTCACCATCTTAGCCTGTGGTATATGTTATTACATGTATCCGTATTTTTGTGCAGCTTTGACTTTCTGAGATCAGCAAAATCCAGCTTTTGAGTATATAAAATAGACCTCTGTGTGTGACAGAAGTTGTGAGCTGGATGTAGATGCACCCTGGGTGTTCTGTAGGCTCACGCTTCCACTTGGATTTTCCGGTACAAATGATGAAGGAGGAGATGGCAATCAGTTGTCAAGAGATGCTCATGGGCCACTTCCACTGTCTTATTGACCCTTTGTCTCATTGCTTTCGCGTTGAATATGGAGTTGAATCTTCAGCTCTGTGCATTTGCTTTTCTGCCAGCCTCATGCACAGACTTTCTCTGCTTTTCCTCAGCAGTGTGATGGGATGAGTGGCTCCTCTCATCGAGCAACCTCGGCACACTGCCTCAGTGCCCAAAATCTTACTGTCTTTGTGAATTCCTTTTTAGGGAAAGTTTCTCCTTTTCCCCTGTTTAGTTCCTTCCTCAGCTTTTAAACCTGAGTAATAACAAACCATTGATGAAAGACCCCAGAATCTGCAAGTCCTCGGCTTTCGTAAGTCTTAAAGGGGTTTTGGATTGGTAAACTCCATTAATTTCAGCACTTGACAACTTGGAGCAGAGATTCATTAGCACAAGAAAGTGTAGTTTGTGCTCTGTGGGCTGCAAGGTCGTGCGCTGTGAAGAAGTGTAGCCCAGCTGAAGCAAGGAAGGATGGGTCAGCTCAGCAGTTTGTATTACCTCTATAAAGGGACTGCCTTCATTTCTTTGAAGTGAGAAACAGTTAATCAGTAATATATTCTAAAAGGGTTTGGGATGTTTCCTCCTGGAAGTGTAACTTACAGGTAGGGAAAAACTCTCCATCTCTCTGAAGCAGGGAGGGTTCAGGGAGGCGCACTGATGGTTTTGGGAAGGCCACTTCTACATCCACCTCTTCCATTGCCTGCTCATGTCTCCTTGAGCTGCTGTTCCAAGCTGCTGAGATGCTGTTCCTCAGCACAGCACTGGGATTTCCTGGTGTGTGTGTGTGTGTTTTAATGCCAGCTCAGTCACTGGTATTCCTACCTAACAAGTCAAGTAGTGCTGCCTCTGACAAGCACGTGTCAAGCTCTCTTGCTTACCTAAAGCAGAGCCCATCTTAGTTGAGCACCACCAGGGCTGTGGTGCTCAGCTGGAGGATTCACCTCCCTGGCTCACGTGGCTGTTGTGTGCAATGGGGACGGATGATCTTGCCATTGCACACTCCCCAGCATGGGTGAGGGAAGATTGAAGATGCATTAATTAAAATGCCTGTAAAATACTAAGAAGATAAAAAGCATCATGGGCTTGAGCTGAAGCCTGCTAAGTCGGTAGCAATCTTCTATTGACTTGAGTGGTCTTTGGATCAGGTCCTGTTACATGAAGCTTTTAATATGAGTGATGGGAAAACCACTGAGCTGAATTTAGAACTCATTTGCAAGTCATCTGTTCTATATTTGGAAGAGAGCTGTGAGCCAGATTCACTGAGCTACATAATCCCCTCGAAGTTCGCTCTGAAACCTACATAAACACTATTGTGGGCATAGAACTCTTCAGCTGACAACTTGGAATTATTTCTTCTACAGAGGGTGACATCAAACCCATTCAGGGTATGTGGGTTTTTTGCTGGTCTCCGGTGCCTTGGGAATTAATTTCAACCGCAGTGGAAAAATAAATCATTTGGGAGCTGAGAAATGCAGGTGGCAATTGGTGAATTTGCAGCAAAACTATTTCTGGACCTTCTTGACGAAATAGATGTTCCTGGTTGGGGTTATTCTCACCTGGAGTCTAGGTGGCCAGATAAAGCTCTGTCCAAGCTCCTTGTGTCATCAGTGGGCAGAGATGGGCTCCTCCAAGGGATGATTCATCCCAAATGAAGGTAGATGCTGGCAACTGGGGAGAAGGGGGTGGCAATGAGTAATGTGTGCTTGTAAAGCATTTGAATATCACTGCAAGAGGTGCTGTTTTTCCTAGGTGTGGATTTTTCCTATGAATGTACCTGCACTTCACATCATTTTGCAGTACAAAGCCTTAAAATCGGGTGTCATCTTCCAGCCTATTTTCATGACTTTGCTAATTGCTTCCTGTCACTTCAGCAGCTTAAAATGGAGGTTTTGTGGCAGCCCTGTGTTTGTGGTGCTGGCAGGTCTCTTGTTGTTTAATGAATCATGAAATAATTTTCAGCTTTCAGACCAAAAAGGAAATAAGAAAATGGATAAATAAATATTGCATTCAGCATCCAGTTGCTGTGCCACGAGGCTGCGGTGTTCACAATACTGGAGTGTAATTAGTTATTTCATTAGGGTCAGCCTCCTTCGACTGCAGTTTACTTGACTGATTTAACTAATGATGTGTGCTGCTTTACAACGCTGTGTTCTTTGTATTAATTACATTATTCCATCATTACATGGTTTAATACGCATCTGCACAGGTTAATATTTTGGTGCTACTACTAAAATTAATAGTTCCAGACTTCTAGGAGGTGTCACAAAGGCTCCTGTTCTGCGATCCTGGGGCTTTAGGGTAATACCCTATTTCATGGCTAAAATACCTAATTTGCTTTTCTATGCATTTGAAAAGTACTAATTTCATTTAGATGATCTTGAGGTCCTTTCCAACCCAAACCTCCCTCTGATTTATGCGTAGAAGACAGTTGCACGTGGCAGTGCAGTCAGTACATACATCAGTTCTTTTTTAAAGAACACTCAACATCTGACTTACCTTTTTGTTCTTAAGGGATTGAAGTTGAGTGGCTCTTGACAGACAAATGTTGTCGGCTTCCCACAGAGTCTATACAAGAAGACTGAAAAGGCACGCTCACATTTTACCTGACGCAGTTAATAGCTGCTTTTGGTTCTAACTCTGGGGCTTTTATCCCCCTTGCACACATGCTCAGGTATTTTTAGGAGATGCTGCTTTTATAATAGGCAGTAAATTACGAGACAAAAATTTGATTTTCCTGGGCTTTGCTCCCATGTAGGTAGTGTAGGTGGCATCATGTGTCTGTGTTCGTTGGCACTTGTGTTAAGTCCGTATTTACTTTTTAGTTACTTCTGATAACTTCTGTGTTGTCTGAAATAGCAAAAAAGCAGCGTGAAACTAAAGTTGGTAATTTAAAAGTTAGGAAATGTGCTCTATTTGTAGGCACGTGTACAAAGGTCTGGGGACATTCATGTGCTTCGCTGGATCCAGTCAGTCAAAGAGCTCCAAGAAACAAAGTTCCTGTTGGTTTCGTCCAGTGTTGTGGATGTAAAGAACTTCTGTCAATAAAGCTCTCTTCCTTTTCTGTTTGCTCACTCTGTCTGAGGCTGGATTAAGGACCTTTGTCCCCTAAATCCCAGCGTAATTTTCAGTTACTTGAAAATCAGGGATTTCGGCAGCAGCTGAGAGACTTGAACACAAACCTCTTGGTTTCCATGGGACCTCTGCTCCTAAGTGATAAATAGAGGCTGCATGAATCAAGTGGGGTGGAAGGTTTGGATAGAGCAGGAGAGAAAACACAGGAACCAAACAGCTGTGGACAGATGTGATGATGATTGTGTTTGCAGACAGCCTGGGACCATTTCCTTGAGCTACTCCAGAAGTAATTCATATGAAGTCTTTCTTGGTCTGACAGACGCAGGGGGACTTTCCAAGCAACGTAGAAGAAAAGAAGCTCTGTGCTTGCACCATATGTAACCAGCATGGTGCCTGGATGCACATTCAAATCCATCACCATAACCTCAGGTTTATGAAGGGAAGGGTAGCAGTGCCCGCTGAAAAAAAGGTTGCTGAAATCCCAGCACGCGTATCTTTATCAATAAAGTCATCTAGAAAATCAATAGATAAAGCAGAAAAATCGGAGAGGTAATTTCAGTGAGAGCTCAGTCTGTCTGGGAAGAATTGCTACAGTGCTATAAAAAGGGAGGCTGGTCACCTTTGTGATGTCCTGAAGGTATTAATGCTCTTATAAATTGCTCCTCGATAGACAAACAGATAAATAAACCAGACAAGGGGATCTGCTGCCTGCCTTGGCACTTGATTCATATTAACATGCTGCATCTTTGCCAGGTTATCAAACTCACCTTTGAAGAATTTGAACTAGAAAGAGGATATGACACTCTGACAGTGGGTGATGGAGGACAAGTCGGAGATCAGAAAACGGTGCTTTATGTGTAAGTAGCATGTCCTTTGTCCCTGTGGGAAACCCACATGGCAGTGTTTTGCCTGACAAGATGTGAGTGATGTGTTTGGATGGTTTATGTGCTGCTTGTCATTTTTGGTGTGACTGTTCTTGGTGTGTTCTTCCCTTGTCACATTCTCTCAGGCTTCAGCTGACAGAGAGGCTCTTCCCTCTTTGCTTTGCTTCTCTTGAGCTGCCTTGTCAGGTCCCATAGGGAGAGGCTGAGGCTGTCCAGGGAGCTGTGTGAACAGGATGGAAGTTTGGATACAAGAGCGAATGCAGATCAGGCAGGAACAGAACTGTTTGGATCTCTCTCCTGTGCTGTCCTTGTGCAGTCATTTTTAACACTACAAAGTGTAAATCCCTTCTCCTTGAGTGGCACCCTGAGCATTTGACACCCATTGTGCATTTGTGTAAGCAATCCTGCGTGCTGCTTCAAGGCTGAGAATTGGTTCCCCTCAATTTATACCCTTTAGTTTGCAGATTTACTGTTCTGTGGAGATTTCTTCAGTAGAGGAAGCATTGTCGGTGGCCTCATTTTCCTTCCAGGCCTTCCTGTATCACTGTTTCCCATCCAAGTACATTTTTTATGGGGGGTGAGGTTGGTTAGGGTTGATTTTTGGTAGTTTGGTTTGGGTTTTTTTCCCCAGTTTTAATTATGAAGGCAGGACTTTGGACCAGCACAGGGCCAATGAAGCCGTGCCATTGGAAGAGGTGAAATCTCTGATGCTGCCAGTTTTTAGACTGTAGAATTGCTGTGTTGTCAGTTTATTGTTTGATGACCAAGTGCTTTATGTTATAGTGCAGCTAATACAGGAAATAAAAGGAAGTGGAGCCCTTTGTAGCATAGGGGTAAGTCAGGATCTTTTACAGTAGCCACTAGAGAATGTCACAAGTGCCACAAGTGAGCCTTGATCATCTCTCACGAGGCTGTTTATTCTTATTAACCTGATGTTGATGGCTTCTCTTTGCTCTTCCTCCAGTCGTCTGTTCCTTCTCTGAAGGGTCGGTGAGAAATCCAGTTGTGTATCATTCAAATGTAACTGTGATAATTGTGCATCATTCAGAATCACCTTCTTCAGTGAAATGGATCTGATGTAGCTTCTTTGAGGCATTCAAGTTAAATACTGTATATCTTTATGGAAACCCAGAGTTTAAAAACCAGTGGAGACCTCTGGGTGCTGCACATTTGAGTACTTCAGGAAATCCATCTCTTGGCAAGTCTGCTCTGAGCAGTGCAGTTCAGCACTGCAGGCACAGAGTTACACCGTACAGCCCTGCCAGTGGGTGCAAATAGCCAGGAGAACGCGAGAGCAGAGCAAAATGTGAGTTGTGCTTAGAAGTGTGAATGCGAAGGTTGCTCCTGCCTCAGCTTCCTGATGCACGTGAGCTTGGAGCACCTACAGGTGTTCTGCTCCCTGTTTTAGAGCTCAGTCGTGCCCGTGACTGTGCTCTATTGCTGACACCTTCTGGAAGCGCAGCTTCTTGCCCTGTTGGGCTGAGGTTTGCCTCTTGTGAGTGAAGACATGAGCCAGTGCTGTTCGTCCAAGTCTCAAATGTCTCGAGGGCACTTGCAAGGGCAGGTGCTGGAGCAGAAGCAGGGAAAAGTCACTGTGACTTTTGGGAGGAATATTTGGAGTGGTCAGTGGGTGCTGGGACCAGGGCCACCAGCATCCAGCTGTGTCTGAACTTGAAGGACACCCTTTTTTCCCTATCTAATACAAAATGTAGAAGAGCAAATGGGTCTCCAAAAGCTCCTTTAGCAAAACTGTTGTGCTGTTTCCAACTGGTAGAGTTGGGAAGAGTTATTGTGCTTTTGAATTCCTCCTCTCACTTGTTCTTCCTTGTGAATCAGCCTCCCACTCCATTTTCACTTCTCGTAATGTTTGCTTGTCTTCCCAAAACCCCTTTCTCTGAGGATTGTTTCCCTTTGCATTTCTTTTCAGAACATGAGCACGGGTGCTCAGGTCAGGAACTCTAACCTGTAGATAAGTATAAAGTGATTATTACAGAAGTCTGTGTAATTACAGTGTCACAGAACATTTCACAGCTGATTGGTCAAAATGTGCAAATTGCTGCCAGGGGAGTGGTTGGTAATGACTTGCTGAAGTGATCCCACATTCCATATCTTTGCCTAAAGCCAATGAAGGTTTTCCTAGATTTCGTTTTAATCATTCCTCGTTTTCTCACTATCAGCCACTCAACACCTTGCTAATGCAAATACAGAATAGCTGAGACTGCCTGCACAAGATGTAGGGTCTGCTGTCTTCTCCCAGTGCAGGAGAACTTTCCATTAAATTGCTGATGCACCTCTGCTCTGGAGCCAGGCTGAGAGAGCTGGGCTGGGGCAGCCTGGAGAAGAGAAGGCTCCTGAAGGGGAGACCTTAGAGCAGCTCCAGTGCCTAAAGGGGCTGCAGGAAACCTGGAGAGGGGCTTTGGACAAGGGATGGAGGGACAGGCCAAGGGGAATGGCTTTAACCTGCCAGAGGGGAGACTGAGATGAGCTCTGAGGCAGAAGCTCTTCCCTGGGAGGGTGCTGAGGCGCTGGCACAGGGTGCCCAGAGAAGCTGTGGCTGCCCCATCCCTGGCAGTGTTCAAGGCCAGGTTGGACCCAGGGGCTTGGAGCAAGCTGCCCTATGGAAGGTGTCCCTGCCCGCGGCAGGGGTTGGAACTGAATGAGCTTTAAGGTCCCTACCAACCCAAACCAGGCTGGGATTCTATGATCTGTGTTAGAGGTGTAAAGACCACAGAAATATTCTGTTTGCAATGAATGTCTTTGAAAGACCATGGACAACTTTTTTCAGCATTTGGTGCCCTCTTAGCTGCTGTAATTCCACTGGATACAAGTTGGGTTTTTGGAGAACTCAACATCCTGTCAAAGATAGGAGTTCAATTTTCTTACTGTTCTTCATTTATTCTTGGCTGCTCAAGAGGAATTCGGTCCTGCAGCCTTTTAAATCAAGAAATACACTTGAATCCACTTGCATAGCAGCTGCCGTTATCCCAAACTGAGGTATGAAGGACCATTTGTTTCCAGTCTCATTCTCATCCCTGTAAAATGCATCTCAGGGAACATAACAGATTGTTAGGCTGAGCTTTCTGACTTGCAGAGGGGATTTTATTCCTGAAAGTAACAAGCACCCAAATCAATCATTCAGCTTGTTAAAGTGGAATGGGAAAGCATGAAGAAACCTCTGAAGGTTTTTTTCTTGGTTATATTCCTCATTCCTGCCTGGCTGCTGCTTAAATGACTTGATAAGAATCAACAATAGCACTTCTTCTGCACTCTCTATCAAACCCCCTGGATGCGAAACAGTCATTAAAACAAGGTTATTTCTTAATTTACCTGCACCTTGGGATCAGTAATATTCCTGATGCAGATCAAACCCGTAGCAGAGTGAAGGTGGGGGCAGAGCTGGGAGAGCTTTGATGGGCTTGGGAGATATGAGTGTGATTTCAGGCAAAAACACGCTCCAGATTCCATGGGCAGAGCCTGAGCAGTGGCTGGTTTCAGGGTACAGTGGTCCCCAGTGGGTACGTGACTGGTGAAAGTCTCTGGAATGGGGAGGGAAGTTAAGTGCCTGGCAAGGTTGGGCCCATTTACTTTAGGTAGCCGGGCTGTTGGGAAGGGCCCAGCAGGCAGCCAGTGTTAGGAATGTCAAGCAGGTAGTAAGTAGCACAAGCCTTGAAGCAGTGTTTGACTTCACCCTAAACAAATGGCAATTGGCAGAGCAGCCAAACCAACTCCAATTACGCAGGAAACCGGGAATTGCACCAATTACGCCTGGAGGTTGCAAGTTACATTTGCTCACAGGATGCTGTCGACACACAGCTGCTGGGTTTCTGCCCTTGCAGTACTGGGCTGCAGTCACTCTGCCTTCAGAGCCCGGGGATCAGTTTTATCCAGAAGTCTTTCAGGTGCTGCTGTTGTAGCTGAGAGCAGTGCCAGGCAGAAGGCACGGCATTCATATGTATGTATGGGGATGCGACAGCAGGCAAACCCACCTCTCCACTCGCAGGAGCTGTGCTTAAGGGAATTTATAGATTCACCACATGCGATACCTTAGAAACACTGTAATAACAACACTAAACACTGCCACCAAGACAGGCAGTGCAACACACAGTCCTGCAGCGATGATCCCTTCCCACGCTCCGCTGCTCTGGCTGGGAAGTGGAGGGAAGGGAAGGAGCTGTGCTCAGCCTCCACCCGTGCTCCTGTGGATGGGGATAAAACTTCCTGTTGAACCACAACGAGGTGATTAATCCTGAAGGCTGAATGGGCCGCGCGTGGCTCATTAGTATGGGTTATATTGGTGATATTACTCCAGATCCCTTCAGCTCTCCTGGGAGTATCCTTGAAGGCAATGTCCCCATCATCCCCTACTGCTACTGCCTGGATTAGCAGCACTTTTCAAGGGCTCCCAGGGCATTCAGCAGATTTGAGGCTGTACCTTGTCTTCCAGGGGCTTCTGGAGAGCCTTGTGGAAACTCCTGTGTCAGGTTAGAAAGGGAGCAGAGGATGTGCTGAAAGTCAATGTATGTAATACTAGAAATGAAGGCAGGTAAGAGGATTCAGTCACCAGGTTCTGGGAATCCTATTTGCTTATGTTTGGTTTCAGCACAAGGAAATCACTGCTGTTGCTGCTGGATAATATATTGTAATAATGGTATGAATTATTACAGTGATGATGAAGATAACTCACAGGCTCTCAGCTGTGGTAGAAGACTGTTTAGGTAGCATGCAGAAGCATACTGAGAGGCTCATCAGTCATGAAGATCTATCAGGTTTTTGGACAGTGTTCTGTTTTGGGATTGTTATTAATTGTGTTGGCATTGCTCTTGTTTTCTGCTCCTCCAGAGGTATTTGTGGCCCTTATTTTGGTGGGCAAATAACTTTGGGGACACGTACAGGCTGTTTACTTGTTCTTATTTATCTTTGCAGCTTGACAGGCACCACAGTGCCTGATCTTATCGTCAGCACGCACCACCAGATGTGGCTCCTCTTCCAGACAGACAGTGTCAGCAACTTGCTGGGATTCAAAGCAACGTATGAAGGTAAATCCAAGCCTGTACCTCAGAGTTTACCTGGTTTAAAGGGGGCAGGGATGAGATGAGTGCAGTTGTTGGGGAGAACAGAAAGATGCTTCTCTAAATATATTGACCCTCTGCAGGTTTTTTTTCCTTAAAACTGAAACTTTGTTCCAGTAAGAACAGCTTTCCTGATTCCTTTTCCATGGAAGCAGGCCGGGTGGGTAATGTTTCGTTGCCATTTCATCTGCTTTGTTGGAAAAGAAGTGGTGAATTTCAGCTGATGGCAACAGACTGTGTCTGTGAGAGAAAATAGATCAAGTAATGGGTGGTTCCAGGAACTGGGTGGTATTGACTGCTTTAAACTTTGCCTAGTCTGGAGTAGTACAAATGAAATAGAAGTTAGTGCTGGGAGTTTTCAAAAGAAACTCATGAAGTGCATTAGGATGTGAATGCTGAAGTGTGTCATAAGCCTCTGCTTTTACTGCTGTCATAGGTATTTGCAAAGGTAGAGAAGGTGGGATGGAGAAGTATTCCTTCTAACTCACATCAGCGCCTAGGGATTCAGGCTGAAGCTTTTCTTAGGTTCCTGCTTTGAGTTTCTGGATTTTTCCAGATATTTCCATCTCTTGTCTCCACGTTTGGGGTGAGCACCAAGGATGGCTTACTCTTCTGGCTCTAATGCCTAAGTCAGCACACAGACCTTCACCCAGACATGGGGGCTGCTCTGAAACATCGGAGTACCAGCAGCTTCCACTGACATCAGCAGTAACATTTAAATCGGCTCCTTTCAAGGGTCCTAAATGCACTTAGTGTTCATTCATTCCTAAAAATGTTTCTCTGGGATGTACCATGTTTCAGGGAAGTATCAGTTGTGTTCATGCCAGGGCCTGCCCATCGTAGTGCTGCTGATGGATGCTAAGTTAGGAGTCTGAAGGGACCTGACCTCCAGAAAACCGAACTGGACTACATGCCAGCCTGTCCAGTCAGGCTGAGCAGTACCTTGGAGAGCGACTGGCTCAAGATGCTGGGGTATTTGAAGGATGGCAGGACCAGGTCAGCAGAAAAGGCATAGAGGGGGATAGATAAGAGGCAATGCAATTGAAAAGGAAAGGCAAATCCAGCCAGATTGTCTAGGGAACATCATAATGGTACTATCGGTCGCAGCGGCTGTGAGTGCTCCAGCGTGAAAGCTTTGCTGTCTGCAGTGCTGTGCTGTCTGTCTCCTGCCACGTCTGTCTGTGGGTGATTGCTGGCAGCTTGGCAGCACGTGCTGCTGCACCCAGCCCTGCTGTGATGGGTGGAAGTGCTCTCCAGCTCTGCTTTGAGATCCTGTCTGCTTTGTTAGTCTCATCCCAAGGGCAATGTGGGCGTATTTGTTCAGTCTGTTGATAAATCTTCAGTTTACCCTATACTGTAGTACATAAAGATGCAAAGCACATGATTTAGGGACTTCCTTACACTGTTGTTCATCTTCTGTGACCTCTGGATCTATGAAGAGCATGACTTCTCCCTCCTCTGACTTGCCCTGATGTTATTGGTACTTGATCTATAGCAAGGCTGAGCTGCTCTTGCTCCTTCTGACCTCACCGGTCGGTTTGGGTATCACCATTATCATTCATGCTTTGGAGTCCTGTTGTTTGGAGATGCCAATGTCAAATGTGCTTCTCCCTTCCCTACTTTACCCACGCTGCTGCTGCCTATTTAGCTGTACTCTTCAGTGGTCCATAACCTCCTAGAGAAGGGGAAAAAGGGAGTGTTCTGGCTTTGCTGGGCCCTGGTGAGCCTTACAGGAGGAACATTTCCCTGTGGAGCATCTGTCCTCTGCATGCATTAGGAGTAGAGGCTGCTCTTTGCCTGTTGTTCACATCTCTTCTTTTTTTGGCCATCTTCATGCTTTTCTGTACAGCACCTCACTGACCTTGAAGAATGGATTTGTGCATGAACAAAGAAACACTCCATGCCTGAGGCCCGTGCTGGTGCTATCCTGAGGTTAAGCAAACCTCCCATCAGCCAGGCCATAAAGCTCTCTTAGTTTTTGCAAATGCTTTGAGTTACAAAGCAAGAGACATTTAAATAAGAGGCAATTAGCACTTGCCAAATACATTATGAAATTATATACAACTTACTAACAAGTTTCAGTATCAGTTTTATGGCCACGCTTCTTCCTAATTGCGAGAGGAAAATTACAGCTAATGGAGCTATATAAAGTCAAGACCAAAAATCTGCCTAGTACAAGGGCAGAGTATTACTTATAGAGTATGTTTAAATAGCCATCTATCCTAAAACGTGAGTTTTAGTGTCCATTTAAAGTGTAGTGCAATCATAAAGCCTGTTGCTGGGGCTGAAGCAGTTATGCTCAAGAGATTTATGGATGCACAGACTCAAGGACCTGTTGGAAGGACCATGCTGAGGAGGGCAGTATGCCATCACATTTTTAATGGAGGGTTCCTAAGAAGGGGGAGCCAGCCAGGTCCTTTTGCTTCACTTCTGAGTAAAGGGAAAGGAAGAGGACACAAAGCACAAGGTATCTGGATTCAGATTTAAGGTGGGATGTGTTTGAAAGAAATGCTCCGTGTGACAGCATTGATTTTCAGTTAAGGTATGTCAGTCTTTACCAGCTGAGGATCTGGCTCGTTAATGTTCATGAAGATTACTTCTAAATCTGCCATGTCTCAACTGCAGCCACTTTCATCCTTTTAAGCAGACATTCTCTCATAATGGTGAACAATGGTTTGGGACTTCCAGTGCTTGTCAGAAGAAATTTGTATTAAGCTCCACTTTGCTAGAAAAGTCTTTTCTTTCTCGCAACTACAGCGACCTGATTGATACTGCAATTTCGTGCTTGACTTGTGAGAGGTGCACAGCCTCTTGGGGCCTTATCTTCTCTCTTCTTTCCTTTAATCTCAGCTGGCTCCTTCCCCTTGGAGCTGATGCCTTCCACAGCCGTGGAAATGGCTCCTCCAAAGTTCCCAGGTCAGCTGTGCTCCCTGGCATGCAGCAATGACTTGGTTTTGCCTAGTGAAGTGCTCCCAGGTTTCACCAAGAAGCCCAGGTAGCTTTCATTGATTACCTGTAGTTATTATTACTATTTTTTGTTAGGTTCTACATTACCAAGCCCCCCAATATTGTTGATGGTGGAATTCTGTCAGAAAACTTTCTAAGTGTTTTTATCTTTCCTACTCTGCTTTTCCATTAAATGTATTGACTCATGTCATAAAACATGAGCGCTGAAATACTGCTGAACCAACGGGCACGAAGGCTTTTAGCTTATGATGGGGTTGACTTGAACTGCTCTCAGGGTCACATTCCTTGTATTTAAATCTTCTACAGACCTCAGCAGGAGCGATTTGATGTTATGCCATGGGGTTTTAATGAGCCTGCTGGATTCAGTTTGTGCATTTACCCTGCACACGGGTTTTAGATCATAGAATGGTTTGGTTTGGAAGGGGCCTTCAAAGATCATCTAGTCCAGCCGCCTGCCATGAGCAGGGATACCTTTCAGTATACGTGGGGATGTGGCAAAGATAAGCAGAAAGGGCCTTTCCTTCTTAGCTTGTCCCCTCGTCCTCCTTAGAGGATTTCCTCTTTAGATCCTTTTTTCCTTGTTGTTGGAATCAACAAAAAGGACTAGGCAATAGAAACGCCCTGGTCCTGAATCCTTCAGATACGTACCTAACACTATTAGCTTTCAGTAGTTTAAGCAAAGCTGATACAGGTATGAAATAATGTGTGTGAGGTTAAGTATTTTCCTGAGGGTCCTTTCTGGCTGGGGGTAGCATTGGGTGGTTTCCTCATGGATGGTCTCTGAGTGCCCATAAGTCCCACATCTTATGGATGTTTTTTCTGGCAAGTGGAGTTTTTCCGGTGCGGTACTGGCTTGCAGCTCCAAACCCCTCATTTTGCTCCAGAACTGAGTCAGGCAGGAATGGAAATTCCCACCAAACCCCAGGAGAAAGGTGGCCTAAATCCGGGGTGCCTGCGGCGCTTCCGTGCAGATGTGTATGGGAGGTTCTTGCTCTCATTACTCACACTGGAAGTGTGGGCTGCTGCCTCTGCGCTGAGCAAAGGGACCCAGTTTCCCACCCACCACCAGAAGACAAATAGCATAAATAGCTGATGAAAGAATTCTGGTGAAACACCTTCTGTTAGAAAATGCTGTTTTGTCAAAATCTGATGTGCATGATATAATATTTGATGGAGGAGTTTTGAGAGACTCGTGTCAACTTGTTTCATTTTAATAATGTCAAAATACTTGATTTAGGTGTTCTTGTTTAGTTTTGACTTCTATTATTCTAATGTGGAAGTGATTTTGCTTTAAACATTCATCAGGAGAAACGTTTCAGTCTCATTGAAGGAACGTGGTTTGATATTTCTGAATCATTCATTTTGGGGATTTCTGCCCTGCTAAATATTTCATGCATTTTCCTACGTATGAAAAGAAACGTAGGAGCCAGGGGATTTTCTCAGGACAGAAATTCCATTTTCTGACCTCTGTGGTGGAATCAAACCCGCTGCCTTTGTTTGCCTGCTGCTAACAAGGGGATCATGTGCACAGTGGAGAATGTGAGCTCTAGTTCTTATTTCTCTGCCATTCTTAAACCTGTGATTTCACTGTGTAGAGATGTTCTGTGGGAGTTCCAGCTGGGTTCATGCAGAGTGACAGAAAAGGACTCCACAAGCAAGAGGGGAGCCCGGGAAGGGAGGAGACCTTGAGTCAGTACCTTGAGAGCATCTGTGCCACCTTTATTCTTTCTCAGCAGAGGGTCGAAGGGACTGATTTTCCCCCATGGCTGTGTGTTGTCTCAGTGTCTGGTAGCCTTAGCATGTCCTCATTTCACAAAAGCAATGAATTCTCCAAGCACTTGTGGCACCCTTTGGCTCCTGCAGTAGCTGGAGCTGCTTTGCCTGTTCATCTGCAGCCCCTGGCTGGAGTTTCCATGGCCACTGATGCAGGCTTAGCTTTGCTAAACCTAATGGCAAAACTCCCATAGGCTTTAGGGCTCCCTCCCTGGAGTCGAGTGCAGGAGGAATGTGGTGAGTGTCTGTTCAAGAGTTTTGAGCCTCTGAATGTGGAGGTGTAGCCTTCTGCTCCCCATGGCTCCATCAGTGCTGTGTAGAGGGTGGGCTGGGAGGTGACACATGTTAGCTTCTGGCCAAGTGTCAGCAGCCAGGGTGGTACCAGAACATGCAACATTCCTTCCCCAGGGCACCCAGTGTCGCAGGCTGCAGTGGTGGCAGGAGCTGGAGGCGCTGGGTTTTGGGCAGCCTGCAGGACAGCTCACCATGGGTGCTGCTTGCTAATCCTGTATTTCTGCACTTCAAGGTGCGGGAAGGAAAGGAATAACAAAAATTAGCATTTGAAGGCTGCTGGCTTGTAGCAGAAAGTGTTATCAGTTTCCTGTGTCTCTGCCAGGACACAGTGAGTGATGTTTAAGCCATGCACGCTACCCTTTGATCCCCCCTCTGTGGGAGGGGGTTGGAACTGGATGTACTTTACTTTCCCTTCCAGCCCAAATCATTTCATGATTCTATGATACATAAATCCTGGCCAACTGTTTTCACTGACAGGCAAAAAGAGAGGCCTATTTCCTGATAACTTTAGTATTAATATTAATCTATGCTAAATTATTTTGGGGATGCTTCATTACCTGGCAGTGACTTTTTAGTTCAGGGTGCATGCAGCAGTAACAGAAGCTAGGTGACTTGTTGTGACTTCTAGTCAAAATACACCTGTATCTAAGTTGCCTCAAGTCAGAATAATAATGAGGTGCTTGTTGTTACTCAGATCAAATTGGAATATTAGATGGAGGCATGCAAATCTTGGATTATGCGGTTTTCCTCTGTAAAGCAAATGTCATAAAAGAAGCTTCCAATTTGGTGGAAGAAATTGAAAATGGGGAGAAAAGACAGTGAGGCTGATCATAGATGATGGGGATAGAAACTAGAGAATGTGGAAGATGAGGTGAATGTGAGGCAGATAATGTGGAGCACTAAGGAGGCTGGAAAGGAATGAAGCTTTGCAGCACACAGTGTTGCAGAGCAGGGGGCCCTTTTGTGATGAAATTGGACAGAGCAGAAGATAACAGAAAATTGTGTTCATGATTTATTTGAAGTCAAAATACAAGTGCAGGGAGAGATTAACGGTGTGTTTCTGTGCAGGAAGGTGGCAGCTGTCTGCTTCGGCACCACAGGCAGAAACGGCAGCGAGGTGGGGAGGGAGAGACAGGAGATGTGGGAATCCGGCAATCACATCCAACTGTGTCCCCTTTGCTGGTCTTGTTTAGTGAGACGTGGTCTTCACAAGAGGTCCTTGAAGTGGATTCAGGGTAGGATCTCCTTGTGCAGCTGTATTTTGCTTTTAGCTGGGTTTAATTCAAGGATGAGGAAGCAGTTGGGTTGTTAGGAGGGCCTCTCAGTGGTAAAATCCATGTGCTACACCAGAGATCTTGGCTGCGTTCTGTGCTGCTGCAGGCCCCCCTCCCATGGGGGACAGTGCCGAGGGGACCGGGGACTGGTGCTGCCTTGGGGATGTGATGCCGGAGCGCTGCCAAGCAGGATGCAGTGCAGACACAAGCCTGGTATTGCACCAGCTCTGTGTCAGAGCCTTCCCCCATGCAACTTCTGTTTTCTCTTTTTCAGAGATTGACCAAGGGAGCTGCGGTGATCCCGGGATCCCAGCCTACGGCAGGAGAGAAGGATCCACCTTTCGCCATGGGGACAGTTTGAAGTTTGAGTGCCAGCCTGCCTTTGAGTTGAAGGGACAGAAAACAATTACCTGCCAAAAGAGTAGCCAGTGGTCTGCTCAGAAACCAGTTTGTGTTTGTAAGTCAGTGAGGAGATGGCTCTAAATACTGTGTGGCGAGGTGGTGGTGTAAAGAGGATGTTTGTGCTCTGTGCTTGGTACCAGGGATAGGGCAGGTTCCTGTGGTTCAGATCACTTCTGGAGAGAGAGCAGGGCTTTGGTGTCTGAGGCAGGAGGCATGGACACGGGCACACACACAGAAATTAATGTAAATCTTCATTCTCTTCTTCCCATTTAATTGTCCTTCATTATCTGATGGTGTTCAGGCTCCCTGCTACTGGGCCTCAGGTTTTAATTTGTTGCATGAGTTCTCAGCAGAAGCAGAATGTTATGCTCTCAGTAGTGACTTAGGGATACAATTTTCAGATGGAAATGGGAGTTACATGTGTGGTTCCTCTTGGGTTTTAATGGTGTCACTGCCCTTTGAAGATGCACTGGTCAATCTGCTTTATTGTATTGACTGAACCTTCACTCAGAAACCATGTTGTGTTTGGACATTACCAAAACGCACAAAAGTATCTGTATTTTCCTCAATTGGTAATAAGCAAACTCTTGGTTTTGTCTCATCTCTATTCAGTGGGATACATTAAAGTCTTTGAACAGATGCTGTGGTGTAGGGGAGCAAGACTGAACCTAACAAAATAATAGGGAAGGAAAATTCAGTTGAGCGAGAGAGGACAAAAAGTGTGGGGAAAATGGGTATATAAACCCCAGAAATGTTAATTTTTAGAGGTGTGTGTTCGTGTGAAATAAAGAGATAGGCTGGTGTTCGACACTGCAATAGAAAATGCTCCTTTGCGGTGTGGCAGCAGTTGTTATGTACCGAAGAGATTGCACAACACAGGGAGCAAGCCTTGTTGCTCCAGAGCTGGATGTCGGTTCCTCAGGAGCTGAGGAAGCAGAGGCTTTAGCATCCCTACACTGGCAGTTTATGGGAGACTGTGGGAAACAAGCAAGAGCCTGTCCTTCAAACACTTATGTAAGCTCTGAGCATTTGAGAAATGTCTATTTGGGGAAAGCAAGCAATTGCTTTGTGAGTTTTGCCTTTCCCGAAGGCCACAAATCCCTTCCTGCTTGGTTTTCTAAGCAAATCAGCTAAAGATGCTGATGAGGAAAATAGGGTTTTCCTGGTTATTTTTGAGGTGGGAAATGTTAGAACATTTCTGTGCTAACGTCAGAAGTTGGTGGGTTTTTTGTTTCCCAGAAGTTCAGATGAATTTGAGCAGCTGGTGGTTTGGTTGAGGTTCCTGCTGGTAGTCTGCAGTGAGACTAAACCTATAGTTTGTGCCCATTGTGGGAGTGTTTGATCATAATAGTATAGAAAGGAGACCTTCCAGTAAAGTAGGATGTATTTTTTGGTAGGTAGATACTGAACTAGGGCATCAAATCCAGCCCCAGTCCATAGTCCATGCAAAGCACAGCACAGGCGTGAATCTTTTAGTTGGAATAACTCCGTTGTATTCTGTTGTCTGTGGTCCTCCAGCTTTGGATATTTACAAATCAAGAAGGCACCATGTAGGTAGTGGGAAAAGTCTTTCATGGGTCTCTTTATACCTTTACTCCCCTATCTTTACTCTGGACAGCATCGTATTAGCTTGCATGAATCGAGAGAGGTTACATGACAAAATGTGTAACCTGGTGTGAAATCTGTAGTGGGATTAGCAATAACTCTCTGTAAATATTGGGAGACCAGTAAATGCATCGGGCATGAGGTGGGAAAATAAGGTAACCTGATTTATGTGCTGCTAGTTGGAATATGCAAACAATTCGGTGCTGCTGATTCTGGCTGCAAATGCGTGACAAATGCAGATGGAGATTAAACAGTGCACTGTGGTGTATCCTGCTGTCCTGAGCAAATGATTTATGAGCAGACAGAATCTATTGTGGAGAACTCATTTCCTGGGGCTTCGATGACAAAGCAACACAAACCATTTAAGTAATGCATCTGCTTATTGCAGTGGGTTTTTAATTTGTGACCGTGCCTTCATGATAACAGACCTTCCATCTTCATCCTCTTTGTTGTCATTGCATCCCTTTAACTGTCCAGGGTGAGCATGTAGGGTACTTGAGAAACTTTGCAAGACCTTCTTCATGCATGTCTTCTGCAAACCCCTTACAAAGCAAGGTATCCCTGGCCCTGCTGTGTGCGTTCAGATTGTCTCTGATGAGCTGAGATGCCTGAAACAACAACAGTGGAGCCTGGGAACCTGTAGGACCATAGCTGGATTGGGTGACACAGTCATCCATCTGTCTGTGCTCTGAGCTTGGTGTCTTGTTTCTGTGCAATGTGGATGTCTGGGTTGATGACTGGATACTGAAGACCTCTTTTTCTTCCTACTCTGCAACACCTCATAGTGCTCAGATCAGCTCTGTAGTTACTGTTGTTCACTCTGACACTTGCATTTTCAAAGTTACAGAACTGGGCTATCTGTCAAAAGCTAAGGCAGCTCTCATAACCCAGGATAACCTGAGCCATTGCTTTCATACAGAGTTATATTCAGTCTTGAAGCCTTGAAGGACAGCAAAATGGGCTTAGGAGATGTCAGGCAGATAAATGCTACCTAAAGAAAACCATTGTGCTACTTAGATGAAGTTTGTGCTCTGATGGTGATAACTCATAAGGGATATAATATTCAAACTGAAGTCTGCAGTTACCTGTGGCTGAGGAGATTATTAGGTTTATGAATGGGGAGCCAGCCCATAATTACAGCTATAACAGGAAGCTGGTGAGTTGTTCAGTTACTGCAGTGAGAATGATGAAGGTGTGGATAGACGTAGTCGGGGAGCAGGGTGTTTCGGGAGTGCCATAACTTCCAAATACACAGCTGGAATTACTGTTTAAACATACTCCTCTATAGTAGGGGAACACTCGTTACCTGATTTTATGTGAACTATTGCAGTGGAAAGCCATGCTACAAAACATTTTCCATGACCAAAATTTGTTTCATGAGGTATATGTTTCCTTGCCAAGGAAAGGAAGAGCGAGCATCCCCTCTGCAGGGGGATAGTGCTCTCGGAGGGTTTCTGCAGGTCTCAATAAGTCTTACAAGGTTCTTTGTTACTCTCCTCCAGCAGCTTCCATTTCCTTCACTTCCCTCCTCCTCCTCCTCCTCTTCCTCCTCCTGCAGCCGTTGCCCCTGGGGGCCTGTGACCTACAACCCCTGAGGTTTCTGTGCTGCACCTTTAGCTGAAGGGTTGACTCGCGCCAAGCAGTGCCGTCACTTGATGCGATACATGATCGTGATATGAACCGTCATGACAATATATATCATTTGTTACCATCTCGCTGAATAAAGGCAAAGCTTTTGCCTTGTTTTACCTGTCCTCTGCCAGTTGGGCTGGGAGAGTCCCTTCTGAAACCTGCTTAATTTCTGACCCGGGTTTAGCTCGTTGATCTCAGACTTGCAGACTTCAAGTTTTCTGGACCCGTCCCATGTTCTGAAGGTAAATAAACCAGAGTGGAATAAAACAGCATTCTGTATGCACTGGTCACAGTGCATCAGGCAAACTGGGGAGGGAGGTTTCTGCACTGACCTGAGGGGTATTTGTTTGGTGTCGCTTGCTGCAGCTCTGTGGAGGCTGGGGGTGAATATGTGTGTAGATGTATATGCACATGTATGTTCGTGTGGAGGGGCTGCAGCTTGAGTTGTGCTGCTTCAGAGCACTTCTGGACTCCTCCAGACACCTTATGTCCATTGATGTGACAGTCATCACAGGGCTCTTGGTCATGCCCTGGTCTCGCTTTAGGAGCTTCTTTATTTCCAGTGACTTTCTTTTTGTTGTGTTATCATAAGTGGATTTTGTGTTATAACCTGCTTAGAGCAGTAGCCATGCATAATATTCCTCTAAGCAGGACAGAAGGCATTTCCCAAAGCATTTCCAATTGAAATTATGTTAAATGGTGTTTCCTTCTGTGGCTTTGGAGCAGATGTTAAGCTTTCTTCCCTTCTTTTTCACTTGAAAACTTCAACCACAGCCCGTTTCCCATGGACGAGCTGCACGCGGTCACTGTGTTGCACAGGAGCCAGCAGCAGCATGGTGCCACCGCCCCTGGAGGCTGTGCTGGCTCTTCAGAAGTGGGGCATTTACTCTCTTGGACAAGCTGAGCACCAGTGAAACCCTTTGTGTTGTTGAGAGTTGTCTTTGAGCTGGCTGCAGCAGGAGGTTGGCACAGATCAGGATCCGCAGGTGTATGGCACTAATGCAGTCATAGAATCCCAGCCTGGTTTGGGTTGGAAGGGAACTCAAAGCTCATCCGGCTCCAACCCCTGCCACGGGCAGGGACACCTTCCATAGAGCAGCTTGCTCCAAGCCCCTGTGTCCAACCTGGCCTTGAGCACTGCCAGGGATGGGGCAGCCACAGCTTCTCTGGGCACCCTGTGCCAGCGCCTCAGCACCCTCCCAGGGAAGAGCTTCTGCCTCAGAGCTCATCTCAGTCTCCCCTCTGGCAGGTTAAAGCCATTCCCCTGTCCTGTCCCTCCATCCCTTGTCCAAAGCCCCTCTCCAGGTTTCCTGGAGCCCCTTTAGGCACTGGAGCTGCTCTAAGGTCTCCCCTTCAGGAGCCTTCTCTCCTCCAGGCTGCCCCAGCCCAGCTCTCTCAGCCTGGCTCCAGAGCAGAGCTGCTCCAGCCCTCGCAGCGTCAGTCATCCTCATCAGGCATTTCGATTTTGTGGGTTTTTCCATTCTTTTAAACATCTGATTTTCCTTAATAGCAACATAAAATCTCTCTTCTCCTTAGTGCTGATTACTCCTTATTTTTTTTTGTTAATCCAATATCAGCCTATTGTATCTGATGCATAATCTTAGCTCATCTTCCAAAGTTCACAAATGTTAGTTCTGAGCTGAGCTGCTAACCTTTGTGTGCACTGTCTGGTACAAACAGGCAGGATTAGGAGCTGGAAATGCAAAGTGCAATAGATGTTTTTCCCAGCAATGTACTGAACAGAACCCTGTAATTTCATATCGCTTGGCAAGGTTTTCATTTAGCTCAAAATTAAGTTGCCAATTGGTCATTATTTTCTTTCTCTTTCTTTGTTTTTTTCTCTTTTTTTCTTTTCCTACCTGTAATTCACAGCAACCTATGGAGCCTTCCCGAGGAAGAGTAATTTGGATAAAAGTGTGTTTTATAAGTTAGCAGTGATAAAAGCATAGTTTGCCATTTAAAAATCATAGCTTTTTAACAGAGAGAGTGGTTAACCCTTGGGGCAGGCTACTGAAGGCAGTGCCAGGCTCTGCATCCTTAGCTGTTTATAGGTTGAGATGGGGGGACTCATTTCTGGACATCTGTAGGCACCAGGAATTGCTTTGCAGTCTGTATTAAGGAGGTGGATTGTCAAGATGATCACAATGATCCTTTATTGTCCAGTGATACCTCCGGAGGTTTTCTTTTAAAGGAAATGATAGTTGTTTCATTATAAGGGGGGTTTTCAGGCTTTTGAACTGCAGCACAGGCCCTCATTCTGAGGAAGTCGGACCCTTTGTGTGCTCTTTTATCCTTCATTCCTCTTACTTTTTGCAGTGCTGATGGAACAGTTTTTGTCAGCTCCCAAAATGTTTCTCCCTCCTGCTGTGAACAGGTCTTGTTTTTGCAGCTAACATTGGACTTGCAGATGCGATTACTTGGAGTGGATTTTGGAAGAACTGTCTGGATTCTGTTAACTTTTCTTTCCCCACTGGTTTGCTGTGTGAGGATCTTTATTACGCTTTTCTCTTGTCAGTGCTTATATGAAGCACCCTGCGATGATTCTCCTGGTGATGAATGGCAGAGGCACTAATTAGCTCTGCCAGATGAGCTGGGACAGGGACTTGGTAGCTAACCTTAACCTTCCAAACTATGTCAGCTCTGGGCTCTGCAGAGCAGCCATTTGCATCCTGGGTTTCTGCCAAGAGCCAGGCTCCGTGCCTGCCGAGGCCACATCCATGGCTTAGATGGCTTCTGCAACAGATGCGTGTCCTTCAGGACCCATTAGTACCTTCTGCTTGCCCTGGATCTCGTTGGGTTCAGAGCAGCAAATCAGTGGTGAAATGCTCTTTATCCTCAGCCTGTTCCCGGGAGCTGCTGAGATCCAGTCTTTCTCTGGCAGCAAGGGAAGCAAATTAAATGAAGGTAGGATTACCATGGTCTCTATATACATGAGGGATTTGTAGCTTTTGTTAACAACCTTGTTTCATGGTTGCAGCCATGTAAGACCGTTCCCTTCTTAATTTTAAGCAGGGCACTCTCCCTCAAAGCCCTTGTTCTGCATTGCAGCCCTGGTTTATCAAAGCAGTGAGATTTAAATGTTTGCTTGAGCAGACATACATGCTCAAGTGCTTGGCTGGGCAGCAGTTGCACCTAAGAACATTCTCAGTTGCAATGAATTGAGTTATAATTGTCCCCCATGAACCCCCAAGGCATTTTATTGGTGTAAATTTCCCATTTCTCTTTCTTTGAGTTTATAAGAGGGCTGCTTGACCAGCCCCGTCCTTTCTGCTCTTCCTTGAGAGTTGTCTCAAGCTGCACATCCTCCAGCATGCCGCATGTCAGTTAAGTTGGGAAGTTTCTGTTGGTGTCTGTATCTATGGAGAGCTGAATGCATGAAGCACCTGGGTTGAACCAGAGCCTATTTTCTCCTTGGTGTTACTGTCAGTGAGTTCTCTCCAGCTCATCTGAGGTGCTCCCAGCCGTGTGCTCAGTGCTGGTCGGGAGGATGCAGTGTATTGGGTTGTCTCCATCCTTGTTATTTTACTGATTGAATCAGTTGAACTGTTACCCTGATAGGGCTTCATGCTGCTATAAATGAGCTGTCCTGTGCCAAGGCATCTGTCCATGTTCCTGACAGCAATTGCTCAGCATGAGGGGTTGCCTCTCTTCACATGAGCCTGGATCTGAAATGACACTCACTGGTTTCATCAGGCAAGGAGATTGTCTCTGTCCCCTTCCCCTATCTCAGTATCCAGAAAACAGGAATATTTTGTGTCTTATGTTGCCATCTTCAATCTGGTCTGCAGAGAAGTTTCCTAATGCCTGTTTTACTTCAATGCTTTACATGTGGGGCTGGTGTTTGAGGAGGCTGCAGTGGGGTATTTCCAGTTTGCTGGTGGAGTCCATGAGTGCAAGTTTCTCTCCAAGGCTCCTTCTGTTGTTCCCCATTAACAGAATGTCACATGTGGCTGAACCTGCCCACACACCCTCTGGTGCACTTCATCATGGGGTGCAGGTGCTGTAGTTGCAGTTACACGCTCTGGGCACCCTTTGCAGTGCTGCAGCAGTCATCCTTCATGCACTGTGCTGAGGCCATGGGGCTGTGTGGAGCTGAGTCTCATCCTGTTGCAGGAGCAGCTTCCAGGAGATGGATGTGTTTCAGCAGTTATGGATGGCTCTGAGCACTGCAGCAGCAGAAGGATGCTCTGCTGAGCCATGAGGGAGAGGTACACCACAAGAGCACTCAACTTCTTTGGGGCTTTTACCAAAAAGTGGCAATTAAACTTTGGTCTTGTGGGTGCTGCCACCAATTCCCAAGGGAGACTGCAGGGAGGGGGAGAGTTCCATGTGAAATAAACAGGCACACAGGAAAGGATCTTGTCTTCATGCCTTGGAGCACCTCCTGAATAACAGCTGGCTGCAGAACGCTGGCAGACAAGCAGCACGACGCTGTCCTGATGCGGATCAGCATCTTCCAGTAAGTTTTAGGAACTTGTCTTATTCCCAGTAACGCCATCACTGTTCCTGTTTGGAGTGGATAGAGATGAAACCCACTTTGGTATTTCAGTGCTCTTCCCTGTACACAGAGGCTCCTGTACAGTCTTATTTTAGGTTCACTGATAATATTTTCCTCAAGGTCTGGTACCCAAAACCTGCCTATTCATTCTAAATTTACCTGCTGTCCTGCACCCATCAGCCACTCGCTGGCACTGACAGCTGCTCCATCAGAGTTAGCTGGGGAGTTTGTTGCTCTGAAATACAAAAAGTTCTCCCAGTTAGTATCTTCTCTAGACTCCTTTTCCTCACCTCCCCCTTGCCCTGTTTTTGCTTTGGGGTTTTAAGAAGGAAGTTGCATCGCGATGCAGATGTGTTTGTTGAAACAGATACAGAAGGAGGAAAATACATGATATAAAACACTACCTCACAGCTGGAACAATGCCCTGAGCTCCCAGCACTCTCAGCTGATTGGGGTGTCTGCTTCCCAAGCGAGGCATGCTGGTATTAACCAGGCTCCTGTTGAGCTCCTGGTTTTCCAGTCAATCACCAGCTATGCCTAGAGGAGGGATCTTCTTCAAAAGGAAAGGTAAGACAGCAAATCCGTTACTGCCTTCAAGCTCTCTCACATCGGTTCGAGGCTGTGGGGATGATACCTGAAAGCTGACAGAGAACTCAGGAATTTGTATTGTTTCTATGGCGACTGCAGTTATCCCAGTGGTTCCCCACTTGGTTTTCAGCTCCTGAACTTGGTGCCTTTCCCATTCCCATGCACTGCAGGTGTGCCCTCTCCCTGGGATCAGCCCTGGTTTCCCATGTGCAGGATGAGCTGGAGAGTCTGGGGCCGCCAGGCATTCCTTGCAGGAGAAGCAACACGGTCTGTGAGGAGGCAGGATCTTCTGAAGGCAGAAGAAAAGAGAAGCGAGTTGTGCTTGGTCTGACCAGAGAAATGCAGAAGTTGCTCCTGGGCGAAGGTGTAGAAACAAGCAGCTCTGCTGGTGAATAACTCAGATAACCTCCATGTCTGGCCTGGCCACCAGCATCACGTGCTGTGAGGTGACCACCGGGCAGCATCCTCATGCTGCAGCCACATGTGCTCTTGACTTGCTGCCACAAGAAACAATGAGCTGTGTTCCTTTGCTGGTTTGCTGCTCTAAATGAAGGCAGAATCTTGATAATGTTTGTGATGACTTGAATAAATGCGCTGTACACGTTCATTAGTGACATGGGTCTCACTGGCTGTGGTGGGTACTCTGATGGTGCCCAGTTTTGCTGTCATTTATTCTGCTGTATTTAATAACGGGATTTTCCTTATTGCCTTTGCCGTGCTTGATCAGTAATAATAATTATTGACAATGATCAGTTTAGATTATAAATGTGAACCTGTGCTGTGCACGTAATGAAATGTCCTCATAACGTTTAAGAACGATGATAATAAATACTAATTTCTGTCTCTTAGCTGAAGGAGTGACGGGTGTTCCCAGCTCAGGCATCCCCACGGGCAGGCTGCAGGTAGCAGGGCTCACCTCTTCCTGTCACATTTGCGGTGGCTGCTCGCTCTTCCGGGGCTCTTTGTTCCCAACTGTCTCAGATGCACAGAGCAGCACGAGACAGGTAGTGCTCAGCTGCCTTCCTCCTTTCGTGGGTCCTGTCCTCTTCCTTTTGATTGCACATTTCAGTGTCTGTGACATCTACATGAACATCTTCTGCTTTCATGCAAGTGTCCAACAAAGCACACCTCTGAGAAAGCAGAGGTTGATGTGGATCCTGGTGCAGCCACACACCAAATCCCCCTTTCATGTTGAAGGAGAACCTCTCCTGCTTTAAAAGATGAAGAAAATCTTCGTATCACAGACACCATGAGCTTGTCCATGAACCTGCTGATCGGTTGTTGCTTCCTGGGTTGGATGTGTCCCTCTGCGGGTGAAGCCGAGCTCCCCAGTGCACGCAGAAGGGCTTGGACGCGGGTGCCATGGCTGGGGATGTGGGTGCAAGGGGCAGTGGCCTTTCTCCTGCAGCTTGGCTGTCAGCGGCACTCGTTACTTTATGGAAGATCGAAAGTGTCATTTACTTCCCTGCAGTGGAGGCTGGTGAGGGTGGGTTTTTGTGTTGCTTTTTAATCTGTCATTGTGTTTCCTCTTAGCAAAGGTTAATTTTCTATTCTTCCCTCACTCTGCTTTTCTCTCTTTTGTCAGCAAGTTCTTTGTTGTTGTTTCCCAAAAGGAGCCGGCAGCTCTGTGCTGTAATAGCTGTGCTAGCAACTGTACCTCTCTGTTGTGGGCTGTGTGATACTATAGGTCCTATATGAATGCTGATTTACCCCTTTGATGAGTTCCTAGCGCTAAGACTTTTCTCTGTGCAGTTATTTTCAGTACCTATTCCTAGGCAGATTATACCAAGCTTATGGGGCAGAATTATTTGACAGCATCCCTTAATATTTCAGCATCTAGTAAAGAACCCAAATCCTGAGGATATTTTGCAGTTTGCTTTCTCTTTAATCTCTTCTCTTTGTTGCCGAGAGCAGGAAATAGATTGTGTAGCTCTTAGCCTTGATAACGTCATAGTAACGTCCATCTTATTTGATCTGAAACCATTAAGTGTTGAAGGAAGACAGGGAAAATAATAGAGGGAGGGTGAGCATTGAACCAAATAATCGTATAAATGCCAAACTAAAACCAGCCTCATCCTCGGTGCAGTGCCTTTTTGCCAGGAATTAGTGAGATGTGTGTTCGAAGTAATGGATTTTCCCAAGGGTCACGGTGGGGAAAGAGTTGGGTAAAGCATACGTACATAAGAGACCAACGTTGGGTAGGTACCACTTAAAAGGCAGCCTTGCTTTTTCAAATTAATGGACTTTGTCAGCTGAAATACAGTATATATTGAAACCCTTGAGAGCTCAAGGGTTCCTCCATGCGCACTCTTCCCCTCAACTTCAGTTGGAGAGACCGGGTTTAATTATTTTCCTGGGAATGGCAGTCTGGTTTGGTGCCTCTTTTTGGTAAGCTGCCAGCCAGGAGAAGTCAGTGATTTATTTGTGATGGGAAGGGGAAGGTTCCAGCCCACCAGAGCTGCCCCAAGCCCCTTGGCACTTGGGGGAAGCTTGGGATGGTTCCTGGGCTGTTCCTTGCCTGATGCAGCAGAGTCCTTACCAAAACCAAACAGCTTTTGTTTCTCACTGCCCATTTGGCAGAGGTGTAAACAGCTGCCCAGGGAGATAGAGACAAAGGCAAATTGATTCACAGCTCATTCTCAAAAGCATTGACAATTTATTGCTGGATCAATTATTTAATGCATTATTATTTATTGCTGTGCAGTTATTTAATGCAGGGTGCACATAGTCTGAATGTGAGGAGTTTGTCAGTGTGCAGTGGGATTGCCTGGGTGCAGTCACATCTGCTGAGGAGCACGGGTGAAAAGCGTATTTAGCCAACAGAAAGTAAGCTAAAAGTGCAGTTGTTGTAAAACATACCCTAAAGAGCCTGCACTGTGCTCAGAATTGCATCCACGGTTACCCAGCACTTGGCTGGGGATGCAGCAGACGAGCATGGGGGAACAGTGAGCTGATTCCCCACCTCAGGTTTACGTTGTGTCAACTCGTTTAACGCTGATGTTTTTCTGCATTGGGTGTAGTCACACATTTGGTTCTTGGGTGGGCTTCCTCTCAGGGACGTGCAGGAGAATTCACCTGCAGATTAGCAAACCCCCACCTGGTTGAGTGACTTTTTCTTCCTGCAGCAAAAGCAACCTGTGCTAGGCTGGAAAATGGCAAATAACCCAAAGTGGGACTGGAGGCTTTTGAATTCACGTCTTCCCCTTGCAAATAAATCACTGACAGCAGGCAGTGAATGGAGCACTGAGCCCTTCTTTCTTTAATTGTCTCTGAGAAGCAAAGCAATTGGGAATTTGCAGGAATCTCCCAGCTCAGGGGATAAGGGGAGGGGGAAACGTGACAGAGCAGTTTGTAGGAGCTGTGCTGCATGATTGATGCTGATTTCTTATTGCAGTTTCCTGCTTTTTCAACTTCACCACCCCATCTGGGATTGTGCTGTCACCAAATTACCCTGAAGAATACGGAAGCAGCTTGCACTGTGTTTGGTTAATTATAGCTAAACCCGAAAGCCGCATTCACTTGGCTTTCAATGACTTTGATGTGGAGCCCCAGTTTGATTTCCTGGCGGTGAAGGATGGTGGCACTGCCGAATCCCCGGTGCTGGGCACCTTCTCAGGAAACCAGATCCCCTCCTCTCTGACCAGCAGCGGTCACGTAGCCAGGCTGGAGTTCCAGACCGACCACTCCATGGAGAAGAGAGGCTTCAACATAACCTTCACCAGTAAGTGCCCCGTCCTTCCTCTTGGTTTTCATTTCAAGCTCTAAACTCATGGTAGAGACTAATAGGCAAGGGTTTGATCTCACTAAAACTCCTGCAATTCCCGAGTAAATCCAAAAATTAGGGATTACTTCAGATTTGCAGCTGGGTAACTGAGGATTGGTGTCAAGCTTAGAGCTGATTGCTCGGGTTCTTCCTGGCTGTGAAGTTTAAGTGTTGTCCAGCAGTGTGAAACACACAGTTTGCCCCTGGATTATCCATCCTTGGAGCAGCCAGGGTTTCTGTTCTCCCACCAGCACACAGCTTGTTGCATTCCATGGGCTTTCTGCTCTCTCCTCATACCTCTGTTGTGCTCACTGGGCTGAGACACTGCTTTGTGGGGAGCTTGGCATATTCGATCTCGGATGCTTGTGCTCATCAGTCAGTCCTATCGCCACTTGCTGACACTTAAAAGCATGCAAGACTTTGGAGATAAAGGGGAACATGTAGCAGCGTCTTAGTGTATAAAGCCTTGAAACTTCCACAGAGATATTTGGCTTCACCTAAGTCCAGCCTTCAAATCTCAGATGGATGCTATAGTAATTTTATCCTCATATTGTGCTCTAATTTTCTAAAGAGCATTATTAAACCTATTCAGCAGAACTGATAAATGACTTTGTTACAATAGCCTTTAGTGGCACAGCTGAATTAACAGCCCTTGGAGCCATGATTGCAAATCCTCTTTATTCAAAAACGTAAAATCAGAGGTCTTAAGAAATTGTTTGCCACACTACAGCAGGCAGCAGGTTCATCAGATGAAGTGGGTTGTGTATGGTAGTATCACATAGCCAGGATTGAGCCCTAGATCCTGTGAGGGCGAGACAGCTCATCCAGGAACGCTGCTGGTCCCTCCAGGATGTGTCTCTGATGCGTTACGTACCCATGTTGAGAATTGTGCCTGTCCCCCTGAAGGAAGACATTTTTAAAGCAAATTCTTTATTGTTGTAAATGACTCTTAAGTTTGCGTCAGTTAATGTGTTCTGACTGCTTGAATACCAAAAGGGAACTGCTGAGTCTTTCTCAGATACCTTGCCATCCCAGTCAGGGTATGAGATAGGAGACAACATCCTGCTACAAGGGACAGATACCAGAGCGCGAAGAACAGCTTCAGCCTGTGTTTTCCCATTCAGCAGTGTATATAACAAGATTGTTAGAAGAGTAATGATGCTCTGTAGAAATCCAGAACTCATCTGAATCTGGTCAAGTGCATTAAAGATATTAAAAGCATGTGTGTGTAATTAATCTGGAGGCTTTAATCTTTAATATGCTGCTCATCTCTGAAGACCACCTCCCAGCGTGTGAAGATCTCGTACATAATTATGCACTTAATGGGGAGTGAAGGCTGTAGACTTACTTTCTGGCCTAGTTTTTAGCTGCTGGAAAAGGGCAGGTCTTTAAACAGAGCTGTGTGTCTGTGCAAGTCCACATGCAGCTTTGCAGCACCTAGAAAGGTAATTGCTGTGCGTCCTTCATTTTATCCTAGTAATGACGACAAGCAAGGTACACAGCGGTCAATCACAAGAATATGCTGAGAGGACCCTTACTTTTAACTACAGGGCCTTAAAGCTTTCATTTTTTCTCATTAACGGTTAACTGTTGTCCCCGCTATGCAGATGCCTTAGAGGTTTTGAAAGTCTTTGAGTATTTGTGTATTTTCATATGTGAAGGATGGCTAAGACAACAATTTGGTTCTGCAGGCTCCTTTCTGGCCCCTGTTGCTGCTGTATCCCAGCACCTCTTACTTGCAAATGGTTTTAATCTCATCCTTCCTCTCTCAGGGTGCAAATGAACACTTGCAATAGAGACAGGGGACAAAAGAATCTAAGTGACTTCAACTAGATGAAAAGTTGAATGGTGAGAACATGCACATGGGTGTCTTGGAGCAGAGGTGGTGATGTGTATCCGGCACAGGCTGACTTGCCCATGTGGAACACAGTGGCTTTGCTGGATCAAATTCAAGTCCGTGTTGGTTGGTATTCCCTTTGAGTCTGTCCCAGTGTCAGGAGACAAGAACAAGTACTGTTGCCTACATAGAAAGTATTGCTTAACTGCTAAGTGTGTGGTCCAACATACTTTTGCATTGGACAGGGGCAGAAACTCCCTATTCTCTTTTCTTTCCCTCTTAGCATTTAGGCACAATGAATGCCCTGACCCTGGCGTGCCTGTGAATGGAAAGCGATTTGGTGACAGCCTCCAGCTTGGCAGCTCAGTGTCCTTTCTGTGTGATGAGGGCTTCATTAGGACCCATGGCTCAGAAACCATCACCTGCATCTTGAAGGAAGGAAATGTGGTCTGGAACAACGCTGTGCTCCGATGTGAAGGTGACTTTCATCATGTTTTCTCCTAGTCTGTACATGCAGCCTGGAGGAAGAATGATCCCTGGTGTTTTGGGGAAAAGGCATAACAGTTCTGTCAAGGTCCCAGTCAGGTAACCCATAGGGAGGGTGCACAGTGCTGCCATCGTATAGGCAGAGGCTCTTATTGAGAGCTGAAGGACTCCTGGACTTAGTTCTAACCTTCAGCTTCTCAGTTATGGCCAGGATTTCACTCAGCTCTGGAAGGTGTTGTCCGCACAGAAGAGTTTGCTGAGGAGGAAGAGCCAGCCCAGTAACCACCGAGCGCTGACCTCACTTTTCTGACTTTGTATGAAATAAATGATGGGGATTCTTTTTATTAGCTGAGTTCTTGTTGCAACAGGCGTTTTGCTGATAACAATAATAAAAGGCTTTGGTTTACTGATGACTCAAAGCTTCCCTGCTACTCTTGTCATGAGGGGAATAAGAAAACAGAAAGATCCACAGTGACATTTTTCTGTCCTGATTTTTGGTATGTGTAAGATGTATAATATTTATATAATGAAAGAAGCAAAAGGTGCAGCTCTCAACTGTGAGAAGTGAACATGCATGTACTTTCAGCGTGTCTTCCTCAGTATCGGTCCGGTTTGATGAACTCTGGACATTGAGAGCCAGAAGTTCTGCATTTACGTGTCTTTGCTACAGCAGCTACAATAGCTAACCCAGAAACGTGGCTTGGATGAAGGGCTTTAATCCAGATTTCACAGCTTTTTCCCAGTCCTTTAAAGCTTCTACTATGGAAAAATGGAAAAAAAAAGAAGTGAAAAGTCTTCCTCTGCTCTCTGTTCCCAGGGAAGTGATGCCCTGCTCTAGTATTTACAGTAATTTGAATAACAAGTGCTGTGCTATTGAGAAATAGTACTGTAATACTGAGAAACAATTTGGTCATGCATTGTTGAAGTGGATGAGCAGCAGAGAGTGCACAATCAGCCCCATTGTCTTTCAGATTGAAAGGAGAAGGTGTCACTTGCGTTCAATATCTTTCACGTAAAAGAAGCTGAACTTTTTTATAACCTTGTATAATTTTTCTTTTGCAATCAGCAGGCACTGAAATGCCTGCAGGGTTGATTCAGGGTTGCCATTGCTTGCCTAAGCCTCGAAGTTTATGTATTTGTAACTGTAGAAGGGAAAAATGCATTAAGTAATACAATTCTAATGAACTTTTATCTTGGGAAGCTTTGATAACCTTGTGCCATTAACTTGTGTTTTTTCTCTGTGATCACAGTGGTGATTTCTCTGGCTCACCCTTCACTATGCACTCGGTTAAGTGAACATTTTAATTAGCTTTTTAAAGAAGGAGGAGGTTTATAGAGCCACACAAGGCGCATGTGAGCAGCACCAGGGACTTGGACATAAAGAAACATGAGGGTGATGAATCCTGCAGAGTGCTGAGCAGAGGGAACACGAACTGGAGCGGTCACATTTTTCCATCCCATTTTATTTCTTTAGAGGACAATATGTTGCAGTTATTGAGGGTGATAGGATTTTGTACCTCTGGTCCATCAGATCCAGTGTGCTTTTTCCAGAAGAGATGATAATGTGCCTTCAGCTTCTGCTGATGGCACAAGGGACCACTGTGTGGAATAAATGCCACAGTCTTGTGATGTCCCTCGTGGTAGAAAAGACATGGCTCAATTACCACGAGTATGAAAGATTTTCTGGCACCTGCAGCTGCTGAAATGCAAACTGACCTTGCAGTTTTCTCTGGTTTTATATCTAATAATTATTGTTATACCCTGTGTCCTTAGAGGCACTGCACAAGGTCAGGCTGCTGACTCCCACAGATACAGCAGCAGGCTGCTGTATCTTCAGTTTAAGCTGGAAAGGCAATTTCCTACTAGCTAGTGTTGTCGTTTTCATAGGGTGGTTTGGGTCAGAAGGGACCTTAAAGCTCATCCACTTCCAACCCCCTGCCTCGGGCAGTGACACCTTCCATTAGACCAGGTTGATCATCTGGATCTGATTTTTTTCAACACATGAGAAGCAGCAGTGCATGAAAGCTATTGCATGGCAGGACAGACTGCCCGGGGGAGGACTGCATCTGATCATGCCTGAATTCTGTCATGTGCTTGTCCTCAGCACCCTGCGGGGGCCACTTAACATCACCCAGCGGGACCATCCTCTCCCCGGGCTGGCCTGGCTTCTACAAGGACTCGCTGAGCTGCGCGTGGGTCATAGAGGCCCAGCCGGGCTACCCCATCAAGATCACATTTGACAGGTACTCACCTTGAGCTTCTCAAAGGGCTCCTCTCTGTGGTTGTTTTCCCTGGCTCCAGCAGTGCCGAGCTGTAGCCACCCAGGGGAGGAGGGAACGAACCGCTCAGCGCTGTTCAGCAGCCACGTTCTCCCTCTTTCCTTTTTTTAATTAACTCCTGACAAGATGTTAGGATTCCCCTCACATTCCTGAAGAAAAGGTGGGAAATAGTGGGGGTTTTGTCCCTTCTTGTTTCGGCTAACTCCTGCTCATTGGCAGTGCTATTTCAGACACGCGTAGGACATGTTTGTGGAGGCTGAGCTCCCACATGTTCAGCGTGCAGCAGCAGTGAGGTTCCCGAGTGCTGAGTCTCTTGACTTGCCCTGGATCTCATATTTGAGGAGGGCTGAGCTTTCTTGAACCTGGGTCTCTGTGCCTGGGAGGTGATTGTGCATTTAGCAGAAGACATTTGTTGCTGCAAAGGCTGTTTGGTGTCAGCACATGAAGCAGGCAAAGGATCAGAAGCTGAAATGTGTAGGAGGGGGAATGGCATGTTCTCAGCAAGATGCTCCCTCAGCGGAAGGTCAGGCCATAGAAACAGTACCATGTTTTGCCCCATGACATGCGCTGCCTTCCAGTCATGAGGGCACATTCAGAACTGCAGTGAAGAAAACTTAGTGGTGCTGGTTTTTCACAGACCTGTTCTTGTGTCCCTTTCAGGTTTAAGACAGAGGTGAATTACGACACCCTGGAAGTGCGAGATGGCAGGTCCTATTCTTCCCCGTTGATAGGTGTCTATGATGGGACTCAGGTGCCCCAGTTCCTCATCAGCACCAGCAACTACCTCTACCTCCTCTTCACCACTGACAAAAGCCACTCTGACATAGGCTTTCAGATCCGATATGAAAGTAAGTGGAAGTTATTCATGGAATTGCATGTTCACCAGCAGCACAGTGCTCTCAGTCAGAGCCCGCTGGACTCGCTTTTCCCCTTTGCCAGGTACTTAGCACTGCTCCAGTGACTGGAGAGTGTGAAGCTGCTGCAAGGGAAGGAGCAGTTCTGCTTTCTGACTTACTTGCTTAGAGTTTTCGTGTTTATTTTAGCATCTACAGAATGTTACTGATTTTAGGAGGCAGCTTTGAGTTCCTCCATCCATTTCATCCTCTTCCTTTGGGGCTAATCAGTAGGACTTCGAGCTCACAGGAGGAGTTGAGTTTGCCCCAGTTTAATCACAGCACCTTGCAGCTTTGCAGCTGCTGGGCGCTCTGACACGAGTGGGTTTGTTTGCCACAGCTGTGAAGCTCCAGTCGGACCACTGCTTGGACCCAGGGATCCCAGTCAATGGCCAGCGCCACGGGAATGATTTCTACGTGGGAGCGCTGGTGACGTTCAGCTGCGATTCTGGCTACACCCTGAGTGACAGCGAAGCATTGGAATGCGAGCCCAACTTCCAGTGGAGCCGGCCGCTGCCCAGCTGTGAGGGTGAGGAGCATGGAGGGTAACATCTGCAGGAGGTGGCAAACACTTTGCCTACAGAAGCTAAGCAGCAGCTGTCCAGCTCACAGTGGTGTTTGACCTCTGGCCTGTGTTTGATTTTGATGGGGTGGGCTTTGTTTTGCTATTCAGAAGAACTGAGATTCTTCCACCTGATGACAGTTTGAATTGCTTCATTCTTTCATTATTATTTTCTGCAGCTCTATGTGGAGGTTACATTCGTGGTTCCAGTGGTACCATCCTATCCCCAGGCTTCCCTGATTTTTATCCAAATAACTTGAACTGCACGTGGACAATAGAAACATCCCATGGAAAAGGTGAGAACCCTTTAGCTTGGAGTGGCTTTAAAGATGGGCTGAAGGGTGGTGGTCAGTGAGAGACAAGTGCTCCCTGTGTAAACCAGGAGTTTGTCTCTCAGTAATGGTGGGTACCATCATGGGACGTGCCGTCTCCAGCTCTGTCCTAGTCCTGCAGCTCTCATTTCTCCACTAGTGAGAAGCATTGCCAGCACAGAGGCAAAGTGCTGATCTATTTAGTCCAATCTCCTGCGCAATGCAGGCCAGTCTTTTATCTTGCAGGAAAATGTCAAGAAAATGATCATTGAGGATTAGAGAGCAAGTTTTATGTACAAGGGCAGGGGGTAATTTCTCCTGATCCAGCCAGTATCTGCCTGGGCTAAGCACAAAGGGTATAAACCCTTTATGGAGCTTTATGGCTCTTATGCCACTGTCTCGTTGTACCAGATATCAGCACGACGGGAGCTATCATGAGCCAATTTTGCAAATACCATTTGTATTACAGCAAATAAACTTGTCAATGAACGGCACAGTGCATTAAGGGAACTATCACATGCTGTGAAAAGTATTCTGTTGAGTAGCAGCAATCCACCACTCCTCATTAATCCACTCTGCCTCAGATTGAGCGCTCTGATGAGGCACTGCATTATCGTGTAGCTAAGCTAAGCATAACACAGCAAACTGACACTCTTTTGTATGAGAAAGTGCAAGTCTGATGGCCTGTGTGCCTTTATGACAACAGCAAAAGAAGGTCTTCTAACCAAGCTAAGCAAGGCTTGACAAAACATGGAGTGTTTTCAGGTAGCAGGGATATGTCTGCGTAAGTCATGGGGCTTTTTGTCCCATCCTGTAAAACATCCTGCTGTGGCCAATTCAGTAGTAAAGGAAACACCCATTCCTTAGCGTGATGCAGTTCTGGATGATCCAGAGAATTCATGTCTGGATCTCACCATCTTCAGCTGGGCCATGTTTGTCAACTGGGGGAAGCTGGATGTTGAGCTCTCTGAAAAGCTGGTCACAGCTTTAGCAGACTGAAGCCTGGTAGCTTTTTGTAGGAATTCTGGCCTTAGCTGCCAGGGTAATGAATATTGGAAGGTCAGACCATGAGGTGCTCTGTAAATCCAGGTAGTTGAAAATGTACAGGGGTCTCTGACAAGAGTTTTGACTGCTCTTACCTGCAAGGTTGTGGTGGAAAGGGGAGGATAAGATTCTGAGAAAAGACACTGAGTGTTTGGAATAGAGGAATCTCTTTAATGAGAGGAGCATGTTCATACTGTGTTTGGTTTGGTATTTTCATCCCTGTCCTTACCCACTGCTGGTATCCTTCCTCCAAGGCTGTTCTCACTGGAAATGAACTGCAGCACAGGGTGGGATCCCTTCTGCAGGGCAGCGCTGCACCCCCTGGCAGGCTCACCCTTGTACCTGTGGAGCTTCCTGGGCTAGGGAGGCTCCACCCTGCTTGGATGCAGGAAATCTCCAAATCCAGCTAGAGGTTAGGGCGAGAGGAGAGGTTAGATGGAGGATGCTGCACACTTATAATGAGCTGGCATGCAGCCGACTTCATGTTAGGAAAACCCCGTGCTTGTTTCCCAGTGCAGTGAAAGGAGATGAAAAACGAAGATGCCGTTTTCTCCACTGTTTGGTGGGAGATGTTGAAATGTGTTTAGCTGCTGGGCTGTGTTGGTGGGAGCGTGCGTACACATCCACACGTGCATGTACGCATCCTTTCTCTTGCAGCAATATCCTGCCTTCCTTAATGAGCTCCTTTCCCAGCTGTCACTGTGTTAACTGCTGTGTAATGCATTGCAACAAGCTTCTCCCAGCTCTCTTCTGCATTCCTGCAACGTTCCTTCTCATTCCTCAGTAAAGAGCAGTAGAACAGTGTGATCCTGAGCCAGCGCCACTGAAATGGAATTAATTCAGTCCTTGGCAAGCAGAACAGGCTTCAAAAAAAGGTGGAGCTGAGCGCCGTTCCCAGTTATCTGCATCATCAGTGCAGAGCCTTCTCTCTGTGCTTTGCCTTTCAGGTCCCTGTTCTTGGAGACCACAGGGTGCATCAGTGATCACTGGGGACATTTGGTGTTACATTTACGTGGCTTGAATGTTTGCCGTTGTCCCTGATTTCCCTTGTTCTAGTTTCCCACACCCACTTTGCTCCTGCCACACTGCTTGGGCTTGCAGCATTGCTGCTGCTCCAGGCATGGAAGGCTTTCAGTTCCCCAAAACCAGAGCAGAGCTCAGAGCTTGTGCTTCCCAGTCCCGCCAACTATCCCCTGCCGAGCCAGTGGCTGAGCAGGGATGATCTGCATCGTAAAACTTGAACCCAAGTTATTCACTCCCAGATCTTTATGAACATCTCGCCCATGGCCAGCACACAAGTCCCCTAATTTAAACAAGCTGTTGTTATAATAGTTATTTTTATATGACTGCAGACACTGATTTACTTTTATGGACTCAAGAGCTGTACAAATTGAGTTTAAAAGCAGCTTAATTTTAAAGGTATTTAAACGTTTAAAGAGAGACTATTAGTTTTAATCTGAGAACTTCAAAGTGATTTCTTTTCCCTATAATTTATTTTGCTTTTTTTTGTTTTACAGAAAATGGGTGGGGAGAGAGCAACCAAAACCAAGCCTGCATTTGCCGAGACATTTTGTGCTACAGTAAATTTCAGACCAGAGCAAAGGTTTAATCAGAGTCACAAATCCTTTAAAATGAGTTTATAATTAGCCCTTATGGCTACAGTTGCACAGCCTTTAACTGGCTCTGCTGCTGGAGAGGCCTCGTGCCCTGTGATTGGAGTTGTTCAAAAAGACCTGGAATCAGGGGCTGTCCACCTAGTCCCGGGGACTGAATTACGCTTGTGTTCCTCTGTTGGTGTGTTGATTTTGGTGGAGCGATTCCTGTTCCTTAGGTTGGGTTTTGTAAAGCCAAGGGTATAAATTTGCTGTCAGTTGATAAGCGGGGAAAACTGAAAGCATTTTGTATTCACTGCATCTCACCCAGGGTTTCAGGCCAGAGCAGGTCATACTATTTTTGATTGACTGTACTGCTGGTAAGAATAACAAACATTTGGAAACCATTCCACGTTTCCTACCTTTACAGAGTTTTGTGGGGAGCAGTGGAACTAAAACGTCTTTGCCAGGCTCCATATAATATTTACCTGGATGTAACAAAGGAATTGTCAAAGTCAGGACCCGTTTCAGTCATCACTAAGTAGTGGGCCACACAAATACTTCTGCCTGGGACACTGGAGATAAGCAAAGTGCAAGGAGCTGCTGTGCCGGGGATAAAGATGGAGAGAAAAGAAGGCTGTTGAGATGCCCTGTGTGCTCTGCTTCTTCGCAATCCAGTGATTTCTGTGGGAAAGGCTTTGTATTGGTTACCAGCCCCTCTGACCTTCGTTTCCTGGAAGGAAACTGTTTGCATGTGACCAGTAAACCTTCAAAAAGAAATTGGATGGGCATAGGGATAAATGGAATATTCCGAGTTATAATTTGATGCCGACAAAAACCTGTTGGGATGGGTATTAAATCTCATGCTCCAGAGTTTTAGTCAGTCTCTAGGTTGGTCACATCCTGATCTCCAGGAATTAATGGGGAGCAAGGAGGAGATTATTCCTCTGATCCGAATGTACAGGTTTCCTGTACTCACTTGGGAAGCAGCTGACGCTGTACTTTGGCAGGGATGGGATGCAGAGCAAGACAGCCCTTGGGTCTCAGCAGCCTGGCAGGCTCCATGTTGTTAATCACTGGCTTAACTGAAAGAACTTGGTCATGCCACTGGGCACTGCTGATCTATGAGAGGAGGAAGGGCTCTGGCTGTGGCTGATGAAGACCAGATCGCAGCTCTTGGGCTTGCACGGGGGAACCTGTGTCTCTGCAGATAGCCCTGTTGGGTTTAGTGGTGGTGTGAGGAGAGGAAAGCCCCATTCAGGCTGAGCATGGGCTCAGAGCCTGCCCTATGGTGCTCAGTGTGCTAAGATCCTCGGATGAAAAAAGCCATATAAATGCAAAGAGGCTTTTTTATTGCTAGGCATTGCTTTAGCTTTTTAACTTTGTGAGATGATGGTGTGACAGGGGTTTTGATACAAGATCCTGCCTTGCTCCGCTCTCTGAAAGCTGGCGCTGCCATTTTTGTTTTCCTGAGATGGAATTTATTTTCCAGAGAATAAGTGTTTCTAATTGCATTTGAATTCCAACATGAAAAATCACCTAGCTGGAGGCCTCTGCACAAGCCTGAAGTACTTGCTGTTTTGTGTCTGTAGGTGTGAAGGATGCTTTAAGTAATCCATTACTCCTTCCTTGTTCATTTGCAAATGCAGCAAGGTCACAGTCTTCTCACCAGAATGTTGCAAATAGCTGAAATTGAATTTGGAAGAAGAAACAAAATAGTTACCCCGTGTTTGTCTGCTTTTTCTGTGGCTGGATGCGTTGTGGGGTTTATTTTTGCCAGTATAATGGGCATAGAAGTGTGGGATTGGCTTTGCTTCTCAGATTCTCGTTTTCCTTTTCTCATCTATTTCCTTTCTAGCATAAACGTGTCCATGATTTTCAGTGTGCTTTTCCTGCTTGATTGGGCTGCTGTTACTGGGAAATAGGAAATCGATACTGATGTCCTCTCAGAGAGAGGAGAGGGGCTTTGGCTCTGGGACGAAGGGATGTCACACAAACACATCTCTCTTTCTCCTCCCTTGCAGGTGTGTTCTTCACCTTCCATACCTTTCACTTGGAGAATGGCCACGACTACCTCCTGATCACTGAAAACACCAGCTTTGCTCAGCCCCTGAAGCAGCTGACGGGTTCTCGGCTCCCTGCCCCGCTTAGTGCAGGGCTCTTTGGAAACTTCTCTGCTCAGATTCGCTTCATCTCAGACTTTTCCATGTCCTATGAGGGTTTCAACATCACCTTCTCAGGTAAGGACAGGGGTGGGCAAAGATTTCATTGTTTCCCTTCCCACTTCTCTGCAAATCTTGGGAGTATTTCTCTGTTGATGCAGTTACATGGGATTCGGGTCACTGACAGTCACTCCTCTTGTTACCCAGTAAGTTATTCTAGCATGAAACCACCGTATGACCCAAAAAATAGTCTCCTTGCAGTCCCCATGTCACCAGATGTGGCAGTTTTTCCTTGAGCCCCAGTAAATGGCTGGATTGAACCCACTGGAATTAAATCCTTCTACAGACGTCTTTGTTGCTTTCTCCCTCCTCACCCGATCATCTTTTCTGCTCTGTTATTGACTGAGTGTCAGCTCACCTTTTCTTGGGGTGTTCTGTCCCTCTTCCCTCCATATGCCTTCCTTCCCTGTTTATCAGAGGAAAATCATTGCAGTAAGTGCAGCATTTCTAACATGGGAAGCTGGGACAGATGGGATCTTTTGGAAGGCAGTGCTGAGCAATCTGGACTTCTTGGATAAGGAGCAAGGCAGAGCTGGTCACTCCCGTTGTCCGGCTGGTCTCTCTTTTTCCATTTGGTTCATTGCTCCACTTGGAGCACTTCCACTGTCCCAGTGCTGCTGGCTTCAGCCTGTCCTAGATGTCACACGTGCCTCCTGCAGCCTGGGCCAGGTTTCCATGAGCCCATTGGCATTGGTGGGGAACTGGGAGCAGCGTTTTCTCTTGCTGGGCTCTAATTGACCTGCTGTAATGGCAGATGAGAGCAAACCTCTTGGTGTACAGGGCAGGATATTGAGGGAAGCAGGATTCTGCCGACTTCACAAGCCTCCTCGCCCTGCTGGGCTGGTGAAGATCTGGCCTCTGCCCCGAGTACCTCCAGTAAGCCAGTTCAGCCCTGTGCTTACTAAACCAAGCCACTTGTGATGCTGCCTTTGATTACACAAAATGCTGGCTTCTTCACATGAAGTTCTGTATTCTCAGAAGTTGTCAGTGAAGAGCAGTGTGTGCATGGTGCTCTTTAGAGGCTCAGAGAAAGGCACTTTTGCCTATGCAGAACAGACCATCACACCAGTAAATAATTGCTTCATCTGGGTAATCTCTGCTTGAAGCACACAAGGTGTCCTTTAACCCAAACTCCAACAAATGACTGCTGAAGTGTTTGCCTGTGCGCACACTGCAGAAATCTGCGCTGCTCAAAGTGCCTTAATGAGCTGTTCTGTAAAGCAATCACCTAATGGACAGAAGCTTTTTGCACTGGGGCTGTTCTTCCCTGTATCTCCGCATCCCTTTTAATCTGGAGGGCATCAGCTGCAGATTCAGAGTGCTGGTGTGGAAGAGAAATGGCCAATTTTGTTGTGGAGCTCAGTGTTGAGATGCTTGCTGCCTTTGACAGACAGAGCTCTGTTGCCATAGATGCAGATCAAACCTGCTGCACTGAGAACTGGCTTCCAGTGCTTTAGTTCTGGCCTCTCAAGTTAGGGACTCACATGGAAACTAGTATATATGTTAGTATATACTAGTATATGTTTTCCATATTCCATGGAAACTAGTCAGAAAGTTTCCAATTCATTTTCATTTTGATGCGTTGAAAAGGCTTTTTGCCTTTAAAAAGTTTGCCTCTAGCTGTATGTACTAGAACTACTATACATATATGTATACTATATGTACATGTAACTGTATGTATTTGGAGACTTCTTTTCAATCTTGGAAAATGAAAATGGGAATCAGTTATGTTTTAGCTTTCTTCAGATACACATGTGCATTCTTCCACTTTCCAGGTCTGTTGTTTCTCAAAAAACAACCCTCAAAGAGGTTTCCATCAACTGCATTGTGGTCGGAGGCATGTATTTGACTATTACTCAGAATGCCAATGGCTTGGCAGTCTTGGGGTAACAGTTGGACTTGATCTTGAAGGTCTTTTCCAGCACAGTTGAGTCGATGATTCTGTGGTTATCCTGGTGATTCCCTGGGGGTTGCATATTGAGAGTGAAACCCAAGTTGGTCTTCATGGCTCAAACAGGATGTACGTCCTTATGGATGCTTCCTTTGCAGAGCTTCACTGCAGCTAGATCAAAACTTAGGGCTTCCTGCTCATCCTCGTGTTCAGGGACTGGGGTACCATCACCAGGGAGAGCAGAGTATGAGGTGTCATCCTGCCATTCCATGAATGTCCCTTTGTCCCCTGTAGAATATGATTTGGAGCCCTGTGACGAGCCAGAGGTCCCAGCCTACAGCATCAGGAAGGGCCTGCAGTTCGGAGTGGGGGATGTCCTCACCTTCTCCTGCTTCCCCGGGTACCGACTGGAGGGCGCATCCCGCATCACCTGCCTCGGGGGGAGACGGCGTGTGTGGAGTTCGCCTCTGCCAAGGTGTGTTGGTAGGTGGTCATGTGCTTTCATTTTGCTTGGTTGGTTACACTGTGCTGGCTGGTTTTGATGGGCAGGATGGGTGGCATCCCCCAGGATGGCATCTTACAGCTCACAGGGTGGTTGGTGCAGAGATGGGAGAGAGGGAGCTGGAATGAGGTTTCAGCCCTGCAGGTGTGTGTGGGGATGGCAGGGGTGGGCAGAAAGGCTGTGGTGTTCTGTCTTGGGCTGGAGGCCACCAAGTGCATAGCAGGTTGGGTCACTCCTCAGCAGATACCTGATGTCTCTGCAGCCCCAGTACTTGCATGAGTGGATGAATCATGGCCATGCTTTTTTCTTGTGCAGTTTAGCAAGCAGGAAACTGCTCAGTGCCCTGCTGCTGCCCAGAGCCATGAGGGATTCACTCAAATGAGGCAGACCAGATCTCTTACCTGGTTTCACTCTGGCAAAGCCTGCTGGGTAGGTTTTCCTGCTCTGTGGTAGTGACCTTTGAGGGCCATTGCAAATAGAACATTCGAGCAAGAGCTGCTCTGCTTTCTCTCTCTGGATTCATTTCCCAGCACTGCTTGATGCTTAGGTCACAGGGCTGCGTCATCCTGCTGTGACAAGCGGCCTCTTCAGGGCATGAATGATAATCAGGTTGCAGAGAAAGCTAATCAGGGGAATAGACATCAGAAAGAATGCTAACAAAGCTTTAAATTTGATCTTCAGACGTCATCATTAAGTGGACACAGTGGCTTCATCTCCCAGTCCCCTCCTGTAGCTGGTTTGAGTTAGTCTGTTGATTTGATAATAATGGGTCAAATTCAGTTCTGGTTTGCACAGAGGTCTGGTGGCAGGGTGACAGCTTTGGCCACAATGTCCCTGCTGCACACTTAGATCTGTGTATCACCCTGGATATATAATGGTACTGGAGATGTACCCCTTAAGATCACAGGAGCTTTGTTTCTGCCAGACAGACCAGACACTCTGTATTCAATTTCTGTTCTAGAAATAGGTCTGCAAAGAATAAGGGTAGCTTGTTCCTGTGGCTGACCCCTCTGTCCAGGGTAGGGGTGCTCCCCACCAACTGCTACCTCAGATCCCAAGTGGTGAGGTCTCCAGCATCATCACTGTGCTAAAGTGAATGTCCTGCTTTTCATACATGTCAAGAGAGGAGGAGAAAATTGCTTCCGAAGTGCATCCTCTTGGTGTGTCTGCTGCTTCCTTACTTAACCCTTGCTTAATCCTTACTTACCTCCAGTGTGTTATTGGAGGACCAGCAGAGGTGGCAGAGTCCATGCAGAAAGCTGCACAGTGATGGTTTCCCTCAGCTCCAGCAACTTGGTATGCTGTGAAGGGCTCATGGAGACGAAGCAGAGCTTGCTAATCAGAAAAGCTGTTTCCAGGGCAAGTTGGAGTGGTTCTCCCCAGCCGTGCATGCAAAACACCAGGACTCAAAGGAACAGGAAGCCAGTGTTTTACAGCTGGAAATCTTTCAGGGTAAATAGGCCAAGAAAACAATGGTTTGTGGTTTGCTCATGTGGGAGCTAATCAGGGAGTAGGGAAAAATCCTGAGCACATGGTGGTTGCAAGGCAGGTTTACACATGTTGAGGGATTATGGATACACAGAGTGAACTGGCTGCAGTCAGACACTGGGACCAGGCAGCCCTGCTGGCAGCAGGAGAACATCCTTTGGATGCCATTTTGCAAGCAAGCCCTCAAGCTGTATGTAAGCATTGCAGACTTTTGCTTCCTCCCTGGGATAAGAGCAGATAGGAGTTCATCCTCACACTGTGCCATGAGCTCAGTGCTGTCACTGACAGCAGCAGTGCTACTGCTTAAATGTCTGCTCACTGCTTTGTGTAGTGAGGATGTGCCCGTAGCAGTCCTCTTACACTCACAGTGGCATGGTCCTATGAGAGAGAGATTGTGGTCTTAAAAGCTTGCCATTAAAACGCATAAAATGCAAAGGCGAGGGATGGTTGTTGCTATTTTCTGGAAGCACCAAACTGATCTGCTGACATCCCAAGACAGGTTGAACCTCCAAAACTGCCATTCCCTTCCTTCTCTAAAAAGGCTCATTCTGCCAAGTTTGGAGTCTCACAAATCTTCTAACTTCAAATTTGGCTTAAAATCAAAGGCTGTTCACACTAGAGTAGAAAAGGCAGCAGATCTGGTGAAGGAGGAGAGAAGTCTTACTAGAAGAATGTGATGGAACAGGGACAGACAGCAGATCGTGGTGAATGAATAACAACAGGGAGAGGACTCTTTCCTTCCTTATTTCCTTCTTTCTAGGCTCATTTGAGCGCATCAACTTCCTGTGGCTCAGTTTCCCTGTCTGCATAAGGAGAGGGCATTAATGTCTCTCATAAGGCACCCGAGGTTTAACGATGATGGAATTGCTGTTAAGCACTGTTTCGTTTACTGACTGCACTTGGAAATAGAGCCTGTGGATGCAATAGCAGATGGGTATAGGAAGGAGAGAGCATCTGTGGCTGATGGAGGAATCACCTGCATGTGCTGTATGGCTGGAGTACAATGGGATAATTAAAATGTGGTTTTTTGTCTTTATATAGCTGAATGTGGTTCATCTGTAACTGGAACCCAAGGTGTTCTGCTGTCCCCCAACTATCCACTGAACTATAACAACAACCATGAGTGCATCTACTCCATCCAGACCCAGCCAGGAAAGGGTATCCAGCTGAAAGCCAGGACTTTTGAACTGGAGGCAGGAGATGTCCTCAAGGTAATTCTCGTGTCTCAAGCAGTGAAGCACGGCTTGCTGCATTGTTCTGTGATTGGCACAGCAGCTTTGAACACAGCAACCGTGTGTCCATGGAGCAGACTGAAGTCAGCTGGGCTAAAACACTGTGTGCATCTCCTCTAAGGTTAGAGTGAGAGACAAGACATGATACAGCTGTGAAACAATATCTTCCAGCCCAAGGACACTGAGCAGGGTATCACTGCTGTGCATTAGTTTGTGCTTAAAAACATACTGTGTAATTTTAGGGAATAGGCACCTCTGAACTTCACCAGCTTGCAGCAGTCTCTGGTACTGAAGCAATAGTGAATGGCCTGTGCGCTTCAGCCTGGCTGCTTATTTGAGGCTTCAGTCTGCAGATGGATGCATAAACAACCCCGCTGTCCATTAGAAATGCAGATGTCTTTGCTGTATCACTGCACCTTCTGCTGTGGAGTCTTCCTGAGATCTACAGATCTGTTGGAATGCCAGTTTAGTTTGTAGCTAAACTTCAGCTCTTGTCTGCGTAGTTGTACAGAGGAGCTGTTAACACATGGGGAAGTGTGAGGTGCTTAGCATTACTTTTGTGTTTTTAAGAATCAAGGCTGATTTGTCCCCCAAAAAAGGGTTTATTTAAATGCAGAATTCCAGACAAGCTCTTCAGCATTCCCACACTCGGATTAATCTGCATTTACAAGTTTCAGGGCTCTATATAGGAGGAGACAAATCCAGGCTGTCTGTTAACCACAAAGAAATGGTTTTTGTAGCAGACATTAATATTACAAGATGTGTGCTGCTGTGCTAAGCCATCTTCCCGGAGAACGCCTCTGTCCTTATTTAAGTGCCATACTTCTGCACTGCAAGATGGGTGTAATCCACATATTTTCAGCTCACAAATGACTGGAAGGAGGGAGAGATTTCCAGCTAATGCAGAGAACGTACTCGTGGAGGAAATGATGTTTTCTCAACAGGTTTGTCATCAACTTCTCATCTGCTCCTGAGGAAAGGAGCTATCAGTCTCCACTAGTGTGAAGTTGCTCCTTATCCTCATAGAAAATCATGCTATCTAAAAGAAAGGGATAAAGAATGTGTTTTCTTAAATAATAGTGGGGTCAAGGCACATCTATGAGTCACTGTAGGGAGAAAATGTTTTTCCCAGTAGCTGTGCTTTGGAAAGAGAGCTTGGTTCAGAAACCAGCCCCGAGTGCAGTGTAAGCTCAGGTGTAAAAAGAAGGATGTGGATCCTCCAGGGTGTGAATCCTGCTCCTCAGATGAGTGGCACCAGTCTCATCACTGGTTGGGATAGTTTCCCTGGCTTCAAAGGACCTGTCCCTGATTGCACTCAGGGAGGATTTGGTCCCTGAAGTAGCAAATAAAAGATGTTTTCCAGACTCTGTTTCTTGTTCCTGCCAGGTCTATGATGGCAGCAATAGCTCTGCTCGCCTGCTGGGCTCCTTCAGCCGCTCCGAAATGCTCAGCACCAGCATCAACAGCACTTCCAGCAGCATGTGGCTCGAGTTCATCACCAACACTGAGAACACGAGTAAAGGCTTTGAGCTGCAGTTTTCCAGTAAGTCCTAAGAGCCTTATGCTTGTGAGGTGGGAGTCTGAGGTACAGTGTTGCATTTCTGTGCTGCAGTGGCATGACCAGGGGAAAGTCCTTTCCAGAAAGATCTTGTAGTCTCAAGTGGAGTTGGAGTGGGAGGGATGATCATGTCAGCAAGCCTTTTCATTTGTGAATTAGGCGGTGGTAATGCAGAAACTTTGGATCCAAGCTGAGATACCAGATTTGTGGGATCTCATTCAAATAGTAATTAAAAAAATATTGATGTTCAATATGGTGTTTTTTCTCTTCAGCAGATGATTTTAAGAAGAAAATTATGATCTGATCTGTGTTAATATCTCCTGGCTGTTAAATACCAGATTAAAACAGATGCTGTTTCTCCCACTGCAGGTTTTGAACTCATTAAATGTGAGGACCCTGGCATCCCACAGTTCGGTTACAAGGTACATGACGAGGGACACTTTGCTGGCAGCTCAGTGTCCTTCAGCTGTGACCCTGGCTACACCCTGCGAGGCAGCAAGGTGCTGGTCTGCCTGACTGGGGAGCGGAGAGCTTGGGATCAACCCCTGCCAACCTGTGTAGGTGAGACAACTCCTGCTTTGAAAACATCCTCTTGCAAGTACTCCCTTTTGGGCATCGTGCTCAGAGCCCTTTCTTCCTCCTTTGCTAATACATATGACATTAACTCTGATACTGATTCCACCCCTCTGCGTTAGTAAAGACTGTGATAAGGGTGCTATGAAGGGCACCTTCAGGTTGCGAGCAGTGATCTCTGAAAAACTTCCACAAGCAGCCTGAACATGGAACACTGTGCTCCAAGCACATGTTTGACAAGGTTTCTCCAAGAAAGCTGCTGCTTTTCCAGTCCTTGTCCTGTCACTTGAATGTGTTAAACAGAGTGGCACTTGCTGATAATGGCAGACATCAGTGTGTGTCCAGGCTTTTGGCAGTTCAAAGTCATGTCTATTTGAGAGCAACATGACATCTGATCCCAGATTCTGAGGCTTTTTAATTCCCTCTGTCTTTTCTTAGCTAAGTCCTGAGTCCCTTTTCACCTGTAGCTCTCCAGAAGAGTCTCTTCTTGCTTGGGAAATTCTGATACTAACTTTTTTCTATCTGAATGAATTGCTGTTGGTTTGTTACTTGACAACTTCATAATTAGTCTGTGTGTCCAGGACATGGAGAAGTTCTTACAGACTTGGTCCTCTGAGAGATCTCAACAAGCAGGAGGCTGCTTTCATGGCTATGATTGATGTGCTCAGACATTGGCACCCCCCTGAGTTAGGACCATTCTTTATGCAGTAACTCTCTGCTGAATTTTAGCCTTGATTATTGAGGTAGAAAGACAAATTTCTGTGATTTATGCATCATCTTAACTTTCACCCTATTTGCTGTATGCATATTACATGTGACTAGTCATGTCTGAGCACGTGGAAGCGTACAGAATTTGAATGGATGCATTATGAAGATGTATTCAGAATCCTCATGTTCACTCAGCAGACACACACGTATGTTGGCTTCTTCATTTTGTCACACTGATGAATTGTTCAGGTGTTTTGCAGGTACAAGCAGAAGAATTGAGCTCTTTCACCGCACGTGTGTGAATCAGGGAAAGCGGGATGCTGCAGGCTCTGCCTTTACTCACTACAAAGTCAGAAAGGTGGAGGGGAGCTTTGACAACGTGTCACGTGTTGGGAACGTGCACAGAAGTGCAGCTGAATTGAATGACTCTCTTTATCTTTGTTTTGTAGGCTTTAAGAATCTCTTTAAATGGCAAGAAATACTCCCTGTTGTATTTGTAGGATGAGATTTGCTTTGTTGCCAAGTAAGAACTGTAATATGTCATGAATCTTCTCACTAACCCATATGTTTCTTTCAGCTGAGTGTGGAGGAACTATCAAAGGAGAATCGTCAGGACGGGTGCTGTCTCCTGGCTACCCAACACCCTATGATCATAACCTGAATTGTATTTGGACGATAGAGGCAGAAGCTGGTTGCACAATAGGGTGAGTTGGGCCAGGTTATTGTAGCTTGGCTTTCTTCCCCTGTGCAGCTTATTTTTCCAGAAGCAGATCAATGATTATACAAGGCAAGCAGAGGGAATGCTCTGTCACCTCGATAATCCCAAACGAGGGAACAAGTGCTGGTTTATCTCTTTGCTAGGTGGGACAGAGGTGACATCGCTTCTTTCTCTTCAGCTTTTAGCCCTGTTTGGACTGTGCCTGTAACAGCTGTTGTGCCATGAGTGGTGACACCAGATGATGTGCTATTGCTGCCTGTAGTCTTTCTGTATTAAAATCCAAGAGCTTTTATGTACATGTACAGTGTAAACCCCTTCCCTCAATGTGATGTATTTAGAAACAAATCTTTTCCACCAGATTAATGTTGAATTTCCCAACAGTGTTTAATAGGTGTCCAAGTGACAAAATCCTAAAATGGTGATGTATGTATAAAATTTCCTGGAAGATCACATCCCAGGAAGGGATAAAGGCAGTTCCGGCTTTGGTTCACCTCCAACACTGAACACTGAAAGGGATGAGCTCTATCCCATTGCAGTTGTGAGAGTGAAGAGTCAGGTGTGAGGGTCCCCAGAGGTGAGCGGACAGCTGGAAAACTGAGACCAGAGTACTTACCCTTCATCTTCTAATTGCATCTTTTTTATTGGTTTAATAATAAATAGCGCACATACAATGTAATTATCCTCCCAAAGGAAAGGCTCAGGTGGTTTCTAAACATCTGGTCTGTACGGAGACCAAAGACTCTTTTCTCCTCCTCCTCCTCTGACTTCCTTTATTGTCCTGTTGCTGCTTTCCAGTTGGAAAATGGCAGTTTGAAGTGTAATCTTTCTCTAAGCTCTGTGAATTTGGCACTTAGGTAAGCATGGTACTGAGAACATTTGGCTCATAAAGTTAGTGCAGTCACCAGCAGAATTCAGGCAGTTTCCTGCTCAGTGATACTTCATCTGTGATCCCTGCTGCTGCTTAGCCCCTGTTCCCACGCTGAAGTTTGCCCAGGCCCTGCCAAGCCATTTCAGTACTGCTCTGTGTGTACCCACGTATTCCAGTCCAGCTAAAGCCACCTTCAACAGAAAAGTGTATTGGCAAGTAAAGTATCTGCGAAGTGATGGGACTTGAGAGGGAGAAATGTAGATTATAAATTCAGCACTAATCCTCTTCTCCCACAATCTCCCATCATAATTTCTAGTGCTTGTTAGCTGGTGTGTCAGCCCCGTTTCTCTGCTGACCCGAGACCTGTTGCTGTTCCAGCCCTACACTCCTTCACTGTCAGTGCCCTTTTATCTCCACTGTAGCCTTCTTGCTGCATCAGCACTCATCTTCTGTTCAGCAGAGGCTGTTAATTATGTTGAGCTCTGGGGTGCTTTCAGATGATGAGTTTATGCTGGAGATAGGTTTGGTCTGGTATTTTCATGTTACTTAATGGAGAAATGTCCTCCATTAGGTCTGCTCTTCAGTGTGGTTCAATAATGGATGGTTTCTGGTGTGAACACAGGACAAAGAGCATCGTCAATGCAGCTTAATTCCTACACAGGCAACTTCCAGTTGAAGTCTCCTCTTTTTTTTTCCTGTAAAAGGTTCTGAAGAACGCAAAGATTTTCATAGGACAGCGTAGACAGCAGACACCCCCTCTTCATCCTCCCCCAAAAGCATAAGTGACTGCTTCAGCAAGTGAATTCACTGACACACCATCCCTGTCTGCTTCTGTAAGAGTACTCAAATGAGAAGCTTGTGTTTGCAGGATGAGCCTGAGGCTTGGAAGGGGCCAGGGCTGAACTGAACTAGTGCCAGGCAGTGGTACAGTAGTATATCTTTGTGACTCTTCTGTTCATCAGAGATGAGAGCTCCCTTCTTCTGCACCTTTATTTGGCAGCTGAAACAGAACAGATGATCTCTGGGTAGTTGAGAGCCCACATTTTCAGCAACTTCATTTTTATGGTAATCCATTGGAAAAATAATCCTCTTCACGCATGATACAATTGTATAAAGCTCTCATTTATAACTTACATTAAAATTAATCACCAAAGCTTTTTGAATAAAGCTGTATCTGCACAGAACGAGGGAAGGAAAGATGGAAAAATTAGTCTGCTCATTATTGCCATGAAAGTTAAAAGGGTTGCACTCTGAGAGAGGATTAATCCTGTGCATGTGCAAACAGACACGTGCACACACATAAAATTACAGCTAAAATGACTTATCTGTGGGACTCAGGAGAGAAACAGGAAGGAGAAGTAGGAGGGAACACTGGAAAATGAGTGAAACTTGCCTTAGAGTGCTGCTCACACAGCTGAGAGCAGTGAGCTCCCACTTGGAAGTGGCACTGGGGGTTTATTGAATAGCAGTGATCTCAGTGACAGCTGATCCAGACACAGTTCTGCACTATTCAGAACTTCATAAAACATGTCAAATCCTCGGAGGTGCTGCAATCCATCACTCAGAACTTGCACCCACCTGTTTGCCAGCCTTCTGAACACCCTTTTCTGCCCCTTTCTATTCACCTCCAGGGCAGTTAACACCCTGGTAAGAGTTTACTTTCCAGCGTGATGCTGTTTTAATGAAGAGTGGTGTTGGTTGTTTCGTTCCCTCTTTTATCCCCTGCCCCCCGACACACAAGATTATCTTGGTGCCAAGAGCAAATTCTTTACTCTGAGTGCAGGTAACAAAAATCAATGCATTTTATCAGTAGATGCTGGCTCTTGCCAATAAGCTGTTCTTTGCACGACGCAAAAAAAAAAGCTAAAGGACAGTCAAGGTTGTTGCTGTGTGCAGCACAGGGACAATGGGATGAGTATATGTGAGTTGTGAAGGGACCCCAGCACTTTTTCTGCCAGATCTCTTGTTAGAGTAAGTTTCTGCATACTTCTGTGTTCATCTGTTACAGAATTCAGTGGAACTACAGACAAACCCCATCCTCTCCTTCACAGCCCCTGTACCTCTCTGCTGGAGTTTTCCTAAGTGTCCTTGGCTGAGCCTTTTGTCTGTGTGACAGCTACTTATTGCAGTGAGCAGCTTCAGTGTAAAACCAGCTGTGATATTCTAGCTAGAGACTTTTCCACTGCCCACAATGGGCTTTTGGGCCTGTACCTTATTCTTCAGGATTTTTAGGACAGAAACACCAGAAAGGGGCCAACTTTTTGAAAACCAGTAGTATCCGTGACTGAGCTGGGTTTTTTTATGGATGTGACTTAGAGATCTTGGGGCTTATAGGGGATGAAGTTTGTGGTAACAATTCAGGTAACAGGAGAAAACACATTCCTTGTGGGTCAGACTACCTTAGGTTGGTACTGACCACATTGCTTATCCTTTTGGGAATAAAGGCAGAGCTCTTTGTGGTCTGACTTCCAGTTCATTTTGCCACACAGGCTCCATTTCATGGTTTTCCACACCGAGGAGTTCCATGACGTGCTTAGGATCTGGGATGGTCCAGTGGAGAATGGCATCCTTCTGAAGGAGATCAGCGGGTCCAGCTTACCCAGTGACGTCCACAGCACTTTCAACTCAGTCATCCTTCAGTTCAACACTGACTTCTTCACAAGCAAGCAGGGCTTTGCTGTTCAGTTTTCAGGTAGGCTTTAGATTGTTTCCTCAGCGTTGTCCCAGCACAGCTTTGCAAAGTACTGATGATGATGATGATGATGTTGTATTGAACGCGGTAGCAGCAACTGTGCTGTTTTCTAGGACTTCCAGCCGTTTGTGCTCTACCAGATTTGGCTGCAGTCTCTGCAAATTGAGAAACTTTTATGTCTTTGCAATGCAGGTGAATTCTGTGCTCCCTCTGCTACAGTCACCTTCACAGTGGTGAACTTGGCAGCAAGATGTGGAGCAGTACATTGTGGAATACACAAGAAGGCATTACAGATACTTTCCATCGCATTCCCATAGGTCCCTTAAAGACACCAGTATGAAGGCAGCTTCCCCCAGGCATTCTGAGAGCAGTTGGTCAGGGGGCTCTGAAAACCAAGTCTATTTACAATCCCTCAAATTGGATCCCTGGAGATGCAGACCACAAAAAGCTCTATTGGCCATAGGAATGTCATTGCCCCCAGCAGCACTACTTGTAGCGCAGCTGCAGTCTGTCAGTGCCTGGGTCCTGGCTGCTGTTAGCTAAGATCTGGCCTTGCAAACACATAAATTTCGATTCTATTAGAGTAATGTATTTCAGCACTGACACAGAGGTTTCCAGGTTGCAAGCCTTCACTGGCATGACCAGTAACCAGGTGCCTGTTTTGGCAATGGGAGTAAACAGGAAGGCTGTTGGGTGAATGATAATATGACCTTCCTGGGACTCAGACATGTCCAAGCATCAGAGCTCATTTTGTCTCTCCCAGACTTTTGCCCATAGCTCTCTGCTCAGGGTGCCTTGCATGGCTAGGAGAGCAGGCCAGCTCTTTGGGAAGGGTTTGTGCTGGATACAAGATCTTCTGGGATGACCAAGGAGGAAGGAAATCTTTGTTTCACCCAGCACAGCTCTGCTGTCCTCTTTCTTTGCCAGGCTTGTGTCTCCTGCTAGGAAGAACTGGACTGGGCTGCTAACTCACTTATCTCGAGCTGCACAGAAAGAGGGAGGGGGATTTCCTCTGGCTCTTTTGAGAAGAGCTTTCTCTAAACAGCCTGGGTGTAACAGACTCTCCTCAACTTAGCAGGAAATAAGCTCTGCTCCACTGCCCAGTACAGAGCTGGTCTTTTTTAAATGCTCCTGCTCAAAGCCTTTGTTCACAAGGTGTGACTAAGTAGTCAGACCTGAGCTCAAAAGTACACAGTTTTGGATCTTGTGAGCTTTAATGATCTATATAAGCCTGCAAATCTCCTGTTATTCCAGGCCTTTCCATACTGTTAAGTAGTTGTGGTGTTGACAGACCCTGAGCTCAGTCAGTGGTGAAGCTCTGCTGCCTGCCCTGTGCTGAGGAGGAGCTGAGAGGCTCATCACATCCCCAGAGGGGCACAGCTGAAGGACTGGGAGGGAAACACATGTGTTCCTGAAAGGTCAGGCTTGATGCTTCACAGGGCTAAAGGCGAAATTGCTCTGCCACGTAGGGGAAGTGGGAAGTGTCAGGGGATTGGTTTGGTTTGCAGCATGTGTCTGACACACGGTTCTATAAAACTGCCGTGTAAGATCAGCGGATGTCTGGACTCATGAAGCAAACATGCATGTGCACAATTATGCATCAGCCTTGCACTCTGTGTAGTGTACTTGAACTTGCCGTTCCCCAGAGCCTTCACCAGCTGGAGTGGCAGATGCTCAGTGCAAAGGAAAAGCCAGTTCTTGTGTGTGGCAACTTTAAGGGATACTGAAGGAGGAGGGATGGAGAATGAAGACATTGGTTCGATGTGTGTTTAAGAACGGAGTCCAAGTATAGCTGGTGCTGTAAACCTGTATTAAATATAAATCTATAGATATTAAATATATGGGTTTTAATACTTTCAGTTTCCACTGCCACTTCCTGCAATGACCCAGGAATTCCCCAGAACGGGAGCCGGAGTGGTGACAGCAAAGAGGCAGGTGACTCCATCATCTTCCAGTGTAATCCAGGATACGCTCTGCAAGGGGAGGCCAAAATCACTTGTGTGCAGATTGAGAACAGATTTTTCTGGCAACCAGACCCTCCATCCTGCACAGGTATGAGCACATCCAGGCTCCACTGCAGTGCCTTCCCTGCCCTGTTTTGTTGCAAGGCTTCGTGTCTAAAGGGGGTGAGTCCCACCTGCTTTGAAGAGGCGTGTGACAAGGGCTGTGTGTCTCAGGTAGCTGTCTCCTAGAACTGCTCTTTAGGTTTATCCCCAGAGTGTCTGGGACAGTGAGAATCTAGTTCTTGCTGGAAGCTCATAGGATATACTGCAATGTAAGTGATGATATTTAATCTGACAAGTCAAAATTAAAGGCTTCTTTAAAACTCAGGTTGGTGGAGAGGATTGGGTCACAGGTGAATAATTTCTGCATGAGGAGACAGCAAATTCTGTCAGGAGAAAGAACTATCTGACATTTTCTTTGAGCTCATAAAGTAATAAAAGAAGCTCGTAAAAGTGATTCTTTTTAGTATGTCCAGAACATATAAAAATAGTCATGACAAGCACATAGGAGCAATAAGCATCAGATTTGCTGGCCAATTAAATGCTAACCACAAATTACTTACCTGTAACCTTCATTCCTGTTTATGCACTGTTATCTCAAGCAATAAAATGAATTAATTGCATTTCTAGCATCTGATTTAATGCCAGCTAGGAAACTTGTACAGCATGCACAGGATTTATGCTCCCTGCAGGATGACTTGGTTTCTGAATGACTATCTTGATGATCTAGTGTGGCACCCTTTCAGCCTGATAGAGACAGTCCTTTTAGTCTTCCTAGGGCTGTAACTAAATCATACTGCTGCATGTCATGCCCATCTCGTCATTCTCTTGCTGAGTTTTCTTTCGCAGCAGAAGCTGAGCTCTCAAAGGAGTGTAGCCAGTGCTTTAATCTTGGTGTGAGATGCATTCCCATGGGTCATCTCCAATTTGACTTGGAGATGTTGTGTTGGGTCCTTTTTGAACTCTCTTGTTTTGGGAGTCATAATCTCTGTGAAGAAGCTGAAGTCAGTGTCTTGCTCCTTCCCTCCATTCAGTGACAAAGGATTTGAAGGAACAATTAGTGGCCAGATAATACCAGTTTTATAACAACTGTGTAACAGGGAGCCTGGTTAGAGCTGAATTGGAAAACAGGGTTTAATTTGGGGCTGGGGTTTTATATTTCTTTTTTGCTTTTTCACACCTTTATTGTGCAACTTCTGCAGTCCCTGAACAATGTGGGCTGAACTGGAACCTCCACTAAAACAACCCCCAGAGGTTTGGGGTATTTGAAGGCTGTATCCTGACCCAGCTCCAAACAGCTACAGCTTGGACCAGTTTCTAGTTTAAATCCTTTGGAGACTATGGGTGGGATTTTCAGAGAAACGAGAGGGTGTTGAAAAGCCAAATCCCTTAGGCTTGTCAAAAATAGTCTGTATATTCTAGTTTCTTCTAATTTTCCCCTGACTTTCCAATCTGGAAGAGGAATGCACCCTAAAGGTTTAAGGTAAACTGACACAAAATAGGTGCTTGTTGCAGGTTATTTGTGCGTGACCTTTAGTTAGAGTCTTCGCTGTCTGTGCTGTGATTTCCTTCTCTATTCGAGAGGGGTAACGGTTGTCAGTGCCTGCCGTAGCCTGCAACTGGGCTTGGCTGAAGAAGCTGCTTTTGGGCCTTCGAGAAGGGTCTGTAGTTGAATCTCTACTGTAGTGTTTATAGAACAACCCCCACTGCATTTTACCTGATACCTAGAGGTTCTTGTGTATTTGCGGGGCCTTGTAAAAGCCCACATGATCCTAGAATGACAGAGTGGTTTGGGTTGGAAGGGATCTTGAAGATTATCCAGTTCCAACTCCCTACCCCAGGCAGGGTGACACATGCTCGCTCCTTCATGGAGGATCCTTCCAAGATTGATCCTGTTCTTTCTGTCCCGTACTGGTTCATCTCCCACTCAGTGTTCCCATTGCTGTAGTCAAACACCCAAGTTGAACACAGGCTGTGCTCCCCTCGCTCTCACCCCATCCTAGATCCAGGAGGATTGATCTGAGCAGTGGAGGGAATCATAGAGCATCGACCCTCGTGAAGAGACTGCAGAAGGGCTGTCAATCAGCCATGAGTATTTGCCACGGTGGAAATATATGCAGGCACTTTGAGCCTTAAAAAAGTAATAATTGATTTTTCAATCAGCTTGACATTTAACGTGTTGGTAACTGTAATAAACAAGAACAAGCCATTAGTCCACACAACATGTTTCACTTACTTAGCAGCCAGCCAGACTTTGACCAGCAGTTGCCTAAATAAGCACAACAGAAAAGCGTAAAGCATCTTCTCCTTCTGGTTGCTCACTTACGTATCTTATGAGGACTGTAATAGCATCTATAGCTCTGTGTGTGTGTAGGTGTAGGCTCTCCGGAGTGACAGAGCCCTCATCTCTGTGAGGGCCGCTACAAGCTCTTGTAATGCATATCTTAGTATCGGACAGCTTTGCAGACTGCCTCGCTGTCCCCTTGTCTGTCTCTCTTTCTCCCTTCCTGCATCTCATCTGCTCTTTTTGACGTTTCTCTAAGACCAAGCCTCATCCCTTTGCTTGGTTGCCTTCAGCTCCCTGTGGAGGTATCCTGACGGGTCCAGCAGGAGTGATCCTGTCCCCACAGTACCCGGAGCCCTACCCACCGGGGAAGGAGTGTGACTGGAAGCTCACCGTGTCTCCTGACTATGTCATTGCCCTGGTATTTAACACGTAGGTACCTGAGGCCTGTCTGGTTCCATGGCTGTGGCTGCCTGTGGGAACAGGGAGGGGTACCAGTGGTGGGGTACTGCCTGGGCGAACTGGGTCTGCATGTGGGTCCTTTCCTCTGGAAAAGGTAGGACTGTCCCATCATCCTGAGTAGTCTGTTCTCAGACACTATCATGATTTAGGGAAGATACACGTATTTTGACTGCAGCTCCTTCTTGATATGCACATGGTTTTTACAGAACATAATCACGTAACTGGTGCAGCACAGGAAGCCCCTTTAGCAGCACTGCCTTAGGCTTTGTGCTACTGACTGCGTCACCAGTCTGTGATTCCTTACATGTGGAATGGAGGCGGAAATGCCCTGCACTAAGCTGAGGAGCTGTTTGGGGCAGAAGCAGTCTCTCAGCTCTGTGGCTGTACCTGTCAAGACCACAGTCTGTTGTCCTCCAGGGGCTGCAGTAGTATGCTCGTACTTCCAGCGCTTCTCCTTTGTTTTTGCAGCTTCAGTTTGGAGCCTGGCTATGATTTCCTTCATATCTATGATGGACCAGATTCACTCAGCCCCCTGATTGGAAGCTTTTATGGCTCCCAGCTTCCTGAGAGGATAGAGAGCAGCAGTAACAACCTCTTCCTCGCTTTCCGAAGTGATGCATCGGTCAGCAACACCGGATTTGTCATTGACTACACAGGTAAGAGCTGTTCTGGGGTACACTTGGCCCTGGATGCTGCCTCAGCAAACACATGGGACTTGACCTGCTGAATTCTCAGGTTAAACCACCTCAGTGAACCAAATGAGAGCGGCTCTAGACACTGTGGAAGCCTCTCTTCAGGCAGTAATCCTGCAGCCTGCTTTCCTACCACCAAAGTTGGCTAAGAGGCATGGAAACAAAAATTGGGAGTTGCAAAGAAGGGCGTCCTGCAGCCTGGCAGAAGAGCCAGGGCACCAGGTAGATAAGAGCAGCATAAAAGGACTGTTATAAGGCTGAGGATCAGTCACATGTGGCTGCTTCTTGCAGGGCTTTCATTAACAGCGAAGAAAGTTACTGCGTCATTTTTTCTTTCTTATTAAAGAAAAAGAAGGGAGCTTCCCCCAAAACCAGATATATATGCTGTATTCTGTATAATCTTTCTTGTTCCACACTGAATTTAGATAGTTCTGTCTTTAGTGAGCAGAACGTGCTGCTTCATTGCAGATTTGAGCTTTTGGAGCACTGGAGTGTGCTGAACTGTTAACTGGTTATTAGGAATGCTCCATACTGCCATGGATTTAAGATCTATTTATAGTGGCAAAAGCTGCTTTGTCCAAGAGAAGGGGGTGCAGGCATACATATCCAGTATGGGATCTCAGTCTCAATTCCTGATACTGTCGTTCAGGAGTGTACCAAGCGATTGGGTGGCTGTATCTAGAGGTGAGGGTCACGGAGGTGGATGCTCAGAGCTCTTGAGTCAATGGAGCTCTTCTGAAATCTGTGAGTTTTGCTTCACTTAAGATTCTAAAGCATCTACATAAAAATTCAGTAATAATTCACAAAATGAGCAGAATAGTTCACAGTGGTGTTAGGCTTGGTTTTGCATTCCTTGCTTGAGGAGGAGGTAAAGCATTGTGTGGCTTCAGCAGTAATGGTGAGAGGCAGGGGATGTGGTTGGAGTTTTCCCTGGGTGCTTTTAGCTCTCTGTCAGTGGAGCAAGCTGAGGAGTGACAGCCCTGGCACTGCTGCTCTGGGAAATGGGGGAAGAAGGAAGGCTTTGGCAGGTATGTTCATGTTTGTGCATAGGGTAGGTGGAAGAATGGAGGTGTTACAAACTGTAGTAGAAAATATGCTCTGAAAAGCTGGATCCGATGGGCTGGGATTATGCAGAATGGAGAAAAGGATTGACTGGGGAAAAAAACGGGGCTGGAAAGTGATGGTTCTTGCAGCCTGCTCTGGCCTTTAATGGACTGGTGTGCAGTGTGGGAAAAAAATGTTGATGGCTTCAGCTGTACTGGATGTGTGCCACTGTGAAACGTGGCTTTGCACCATGGTGTACACTGTGAAACAGGCTGTTGAGTCTTGTTGGCCCAAGTGTGTGCTGTAGGAGCAGTAATAACCCATGATGGAGAGCTGATGGGCTGCTGCTGCTGCTTTTTCTGTGTATTAGGGCAATTCTCTCTTCCCATAACCTTGTTTTCAGTCTGTGGTTCCTGCTTTGGAATTTACCTGACCAGAGGTTAAAAGATAATGAAATGACAATTCCTCTCAGTTATCCTGAAAAGATGGAATTCCCTCTAGCAAAGTTAGGAAATGATAGCACAGTGACCGTGAGCATTGCTTAAGAGTTAAGAGATTAATGTTCTTCTGCTGTCATTAGAATTAATTGTTCTAAAAATTAAGTCCTTGGTTTTCTTCTTTTCCACTTTCTCTTTGGGAGGCCCGGAAGTCATTAACAAACGAAGTCTCATTAGGGCCGTTGCGAGGTGCATTTTTCTCCTCAGTGCTCTTCCAGTGCTGGTCATTTTATTAAGATATATTTTGTGTATTCGTACACTGATATTGTCAAATGGAGACCACACTTCATTAGTATTATAAAGGGCAGGCCAGTTGTTTGGAGAACTTTTCCCAGTCTATTCGTGTATGTTGAGGACCTTTGTCATGAGCGGAGAAGTGGGTCAAACCCCATCAGTTGCTGCCTCCATCCAAGCAGCTCACCCTGATGGGCTGGTGCTGAGCGGACCCCAAGGTGCACGTAGAGGTTTGGTGCTCGTGCTTGGGGCAGAGGGTGAGGAGGAGTTTCCAGGGTGGATGCAGGAGATTTCCTCACGCGTTTCAGTGCTTCTCTTGCTGTGGTGGGCCAGAAGTGAAGAGGCATGAAATTGAAAGCAAATGAAGCAAAACTGATTACTTTTCACCCTTCCAAAGGAATGGAAAAAACTAAAACAAACCCCAAGCCTTTTTTTAAATCCATTGTTATTTCCCCAGAACTATTTTGTCCATCCTTAGCTTATAAACATACATTCAGGATTATTTATGGGTTATTTAAGGTACAAATTCCCCACGGAAACACTGTAAAATCCATTGCAAAGCAAGCTATTAAAAAATACCCAGCACTGTTTGCTGTTAAAACAGTCGGAAATGGGAGATGATGCTTGATCCTAGAACAGTCTGCATTTGAAAAACAGGTCAGGCCTTTGAAAAGGTGTTCCATGTAGCTGGAATGAGTTGGAGCATGCTGGGTTTCTGGCCAGCTGGTATGGAGTAGCCAAGCTGCTTGGGGTGCCCAGGCTACACTTGGACTTTAAGCCCTGATATAATTTGTCCTGTCTTCAGTGTAGATGTCTGTTGTGCAAGACTGTCTTCTAGACAGTTTCTCTTGGGGTTGTAGAAGGCTTATCTCTCAATAAAGGCTTCCACATGTTCTCAGTTATGGAGTTCATGATGCACTTTGCAAACAACAGCTCTCGGCTGAAGCTGTTCTCGAACGTGCAGGTGAAAGCCCGACCTCCTGGTCTAGGAGCTTATGCAGGCTTTGAGTTTTCCTTGGGGACAGAGAGGGGAAGCACAGAAAGCGCTGCTTTCTGTGGCCTAATGAACTGGTTCTCATGGCATTTTTGTCTTGACTGTTTTCTAAATATTTGGCAGCCTGGATCCATGTTAAATGGGACATCAGAGTAAAGTCCTTGATTTCTGAAGTGTCTGAGTGGAAATAAAATGTTAATTCTAAATGGGCAAGCTGTGCTGTACTCACTTCATAGCCTCGTAAATCAAAGGCTGGGGAAGCTGTGGCTTTCCCACATCCCTCTATGAGTCTTTTGCAGTCACCATGCAACCAATGACTTCTTTAAAGTTGAGCTCCTGCCTCCATTTGTAACCTACTGCTGAGGATCATCTGCAGAAGAGTGCTCAGCTGGAGACCTGCGTAGGACTAGAGTCAGGATGCATCATCCTCTGAGGTGAGCGATGGTCCCTGAAGGCACAGACCCTCAAGGAAACAGAAGCAGTCAAGAATGAGGAAAACACAACAAAAGCAGTGGGGCTGTTGCTCAGCAATCAGCCACCAGCCCTTTTTCAGCAGCTGGCAGTGACTTGAGCACGCAGTGTCATGACTTTTCAAAGCAAATGCAGAGGCTGAGATCAAGCACATGGCTGAGACATTTGACAGCCGGGTGGGAGGCTGACTGACAAGTTGAAGCCACATCAACTTGGTAGATGAAAGGCAGTGAGACTGTTCAAAATAACACAGGGGACATGAAGCGGTCAGAAGGAAGCTGTTGGGTGCAGCTTTTGTATGAAAGGGTCTGAAAGTGAAATTAGGGCTTGGGGATTGAAAGCGTGTTTTGGACAAGCAGATGAAGCATTTACATTTGCAAATGGCTTGTGTGCTGCAGTGGCCTCTGGGCCATGTAGCTGCACTGCTCATCTTCAGAGCTGTGGTTGACTGATGCCCAGAAGCAATTTGTCACCTCCATGGGCTGTGGTGATCAGTCTGCACTGAGTATTCCAGTGACCTGCAGTAATGGTAAAGTCTCACTTCTCCAGGTACAGCCGGTGTCTCACAAGCATGAGGATAAATGAGGAGGGAGTGTGTTCATCTGTGCTGACCAGAGATCCAGGGGCTTTGCTTCCTGATGCTATGACTGAAACAGGCTTTTTGCTCCTGATACCTTAACTCATGGTAGTCAAGATTTCTCTTCTGTGTCTAGCTGGTGTCTCAGCAGGACCTACCATCAGATCCCACACAAGAAATAATTGATACAAGTATTTGTTGAATTCTTTTGTCTTAGAACATCCCTTTTATCCATCATGTTCTGAGTATCGGAGCTCTCTTTTGAATGCTGCGGTAGTTATGCTTCCAGGCATGTGTGTGCATCTTCCCAGGATCAGATAAATGGGAACATGTTTGGTTGGGGAACAGGGTTGCTTGTCTAAAGTTCATGCACCAGGACACCACCGACACAGAGGAGGGCCCAGGACTTCATGTTTTAAAGTCTGATTGTACAAGTATGTGATATTCCGCAAGGGGCACTGGGGGTTGACCAGCCCGTGGCTCCAAAATAGGGAACTGGTGTTCCAGGCAAACCCAGTGGCCTCACTGCTGCATCTGTTCCTGGTGGAAACATTTTCCATCCTTTTGTGCCCTCTTCACCTGGTAGCACAGCTCTTGTGTAAAGGGAACCCTAGGACTAAGGCTATTTTTCACCGCAAACAAACAAACAAAAGCAAGATCTGGGGGCTTTTTCTGTTTTCTCTTTCTCTCCCCACCCTTTCCCCAAACACTAAAAGCCCATGATTTAATGCTTAAACACATTATAATTGTTCGCAGACCCACTGCTCTCAGAAAAGCCCTCATCTTTAATGAGCAATTTCCAAATGACGAAAGAGCAGGATTAATCAAAGCCTCTAATTATATTTCATGCAGGAAAAGAAAAAAGAGAAAAAAACCCTCAGAAGAAGGAAAGAAATACCCAAGTCCTGACAGCTCTGTAGTCTGTACTGGAATTTTCATATGTAAATGGGGTTTTAACTCTGCGGGGCATAGTGAACAGAGAGAGAAATGTCTTCATTTTGTCTAACTGCTTGTAATCATTTTGCCATAATTGCAGCCGCGCTGCACATCTGGAGAGTCAACCAGCTAGCACATGGCACAATGTATTTCCATGGCAAGAACAGACAGCTCCTAGATGCAGGAATGATGGTGCCAAGGAAGTAACACAAACAGATGTGGCACATCTGAAATATGTTTCATGTTCAATTTGTGTTTCTGTGCCCTGGTTTGCAAAGTTCCTTGCAGCCTCTCCCCTGTGCAAGGAAGGGAGAGCAAGTGTAGATTGTTACATGAAAGCTTTGCCTCCTTGATTGGGTTTTGGGTGCCAGTAATTGTCTGTGAACTGAAGCTTTCCTTCCTGTAAGTGTACTTGTGCTGGAGCTGAGCACCAGGGAAAGGTCTGGACCAGAATCTGACCCATGCAATTCCCCAGATTCAGCAGCATGAAATCTGAGCTCGTCATGCTTGAAATCTAAGCTCTTCAAATCATGCTTGAAATCTAAGCTCTTCAGACGGTGCTAGTCTTCATGATACGTGAGATTCCCAGATGAGAAAAGCCAGGAACCATGCCATTGACTAGGATTCTAGAGTAGCTGTATCAGACCAGTAGCCATTGACCAGGTTTGTAGAGTAGCTGTATCAGACCAGTAAAGATCTTGGCCATTCCAATCCTCTCTTGCAGAGAATCCCCGGGAGTCGTGCTTCGACCCTGGCTCAATCAAGAACGGCACCCGTGTGGGGACGGACCTGAAGCTGGGATCCACCATCACCTACTACTGTGACGGTGGGTATGATATTGAAGGGGTCTCCACGCTGACATGCATAATGGGAGAGGATGGAAAACCCACATGGAACAAACCTCGACCTACCTGTACAGGTAAAGTCCAAGGGGAAACATTGAGTAAAGAATGATTTACCTATCTCAAACTACTTAGCAGTTTGTCCTCATCAAAACTGTGATGTTAATTTTGCTCAGAGCTTCTTGCAGAGGAACAGAGGGGGTTTTTCTCAGTGTTCTATAGTTTTTTAACACCCAGAGGGCAGGAAGAGCTGACTTACGTGAGGTTTCTTCAACCTTCTTTTGAGAGAGACAGAAACCTGGACACAGGAGATTATGTGCATGACATTATATGCATGGCAAATCCTGTGCCCTTAGTGCAGGGCAGGATTCAGGAAGTCACTTCAACATTTGCTTAACCTGATCCCTTCTAATCAAAGCCCTTAAGCGTGTTCTTTCCTGAGCAGGGCCAGAGATTACTGAGAAAGCAGAAAGTATTTTCTTCTTAGGGCTTTTGTGGTTATTTTGTTTTGTTTTCTGCCTTAAGGAGAAAATGGTTTAAGTGATGGATTTGCAGTCAGAGCTTAATCTGAGAAGTGAGTCAAGAGATAGCTGTCAGTCTGTGCTGATTGGAAGAATGAAACCTCTGCCTTGGAGAGGTGCTGGCAGGGAGGACATGGTCCCTCTGGAGCCAAGCTGAGAAAGGGAAAAGCATAGGAGCTCCTTCTGGCAGGTCCTGAGCTTTGAGGTTGTGTGGAGAGCAGTGCAGATCACACATTCATCTACACCACCATACACAGCATCCCTCAGCATTGGCATGGTCTTGCTAATGAAGTGTGGAGCAGGCGTGAGCTCAGTTTAGGGAAAAGCTTTATTTTCCTTAATAAGAACTTGCAGTGAAAGCTGCAATGCCCCAAGCAAGGGATGGATGGTGGCTGGGGCAGGTGCCACTGCACAGCACTGCAGGGCATGGGAGGGTGCATCTCAGAGCAGCGGGAAGAAGGCGGATGTTTCATGGATAGCTTGGGTACGGGCACACTCCAGAATCTCTGCTTGCCTTTCTCCTCCAGCACCCTGTGGTGGTCAGTACACAGGCTCGGATGGCGTTGTCCTCTCTCCAAATTATCCCCAGAACTACACCAGTGGCCAAGTCTGCCTGTACTTCATCGTCGTGCCGAAGGACTACGGTACTGGGCTTTGATCACTGTTCTGCTCCCTTGTTCGGTTGGTTTTTAACAAAGTGGTAGCATAAGCACATCTATAAGTGGAGATAAGGGAGATTGGAAAATAGTAAGTAGCACTGTTGGATGCTGTTTATTCTTTGTTGTAGTCAGTAGAGATAATGGGAATTTTCTGAAATAAAAAATCTATCAGAAGAGCCCACAGATAACAAACACAACATCTTGTGCTTCCCCTTCCAGTTCCTGCACCATATCCAGTCATAGAGTTCAGCAAAAAACGACTCATGGTAGTTAATGCTGGTGGCACTCAGAGGACCTCTGAGTACAAAATGTGTTTACCATAAACACGCACTGATCCCGGTGCTAAAGAATCTGTGCAGGAATGCACGTGTAAGTTTAGTTCTGTGGGAGTGCAGCTAATTTTTGTTTTTAAATAGCATGTAAATTCCATTCTAAACCCAGATCCGAACAAAAGGCAGCTCCATTTACATGGGCTCTCATTCTTACAGACTCCAGTGCTGTGTCATTTTGGTCAGAGCTGAAACACAAGAGTGATCGATGCTCTGTAAGCCTTTGAGGCAGCTAGCTGGATATTAATATTGGTTAACATATTTTCTTGTTTGAAGGGAATTTCAAGTTCTTAAAGAGCACTTGCACTGACAGCTCTGGCAGGTGAAGGTCTCTAAACTCTCTTATTTGATCCTGCTGCTCAGTGCGCTGTATTGATCTTGTCAGCCCCTGTGGTGTTTTCAGTTGTTTGTGATTTCCTTTGCTACGATAGCAAGGTGTGAAATGAGGATACCATGTTCAGACATCGGTTATGAACTCCTTTCACTTGAATTCCCTTCTGCCTGCGTGCATCCAGGTTCCATTCCTCAAGCTACGTGATGAAATACTACACTGCTCTCACACCTAACCTGTTTTGCTGTAGCTGATCTTGATACTGTCTTAAGAAACACGATAGCTACAAGGATAGACAGTCTTGAGCTGCAAGTTTGACTTTCGTCTATAGAGGGATGACAGCTAAATTAGCTTCTGTTTTCCACCTGCTACCTTTCAATAGCTTCATTAAAAGCAAGCAGGAAAACCATTAGTGAATGTTACGCATTTCCCATGCCCTTCACTTCTTGGGTTCTGTGTACAGCAGGCATCAGGGTGTGCCATCATCACTTGCTCAGTGTTCCCAATGTCAGCGCTGTGCTGGAAACCTGAACGTGCAGGAAGCAAATGGTGGATGATGAATTTCACAGCAAGAGACCTCTCGGCTTGGGAATCTGCAACTGGGCACTTAAAACTTGAAAATGCAAAGCTAGGAGAGGAGAGAGCAAATCTTCCAAGTGCAGATGTGGGAGGAAATGAACTGTTGGTATATTCTGAAAAATAAATAGGTAAAGTCTCCTTGCGCCAGCTAAAAAGTGCTTTAATCCTCTCATCGTTTTCTCCCTTCTATAAGCTCTGCCTGCTTCTGGGTGCATTTACAGCGTGTGCAGTAAGACCCAGAGCAGGGCTCCCTCCTTAGCAGTCTCTCTGGGCAGGCTTAGAACTCGCTGGTAATGAAATCGGAGTGTCCTCCTTCCCCAGCAGCCATCCTGCCCAACCAGAGAGCTTCAGTCTAGACATTTAAGTTCTTCAGGACAAGGGTTGTTATTTTGTTTGTGTTTTGTGCAGTGCCTAATCCAGTGGGAGCTAGCTTCATGACAGAGGTTCAATACAAATAATGAATAGTAATTAGCAGTTAGTGAAATTATATACCTTGTGTTATGTAGGCAGACAAATGGAATGAATCATGGTAGAATCCCTTTTGGCCTATGAATCAGTGTTAAAGCATACTGGCAAGTGAGCATGGGGGAGGCTGGTTGCTGCTTCTGTTATGCCTACTTTGTGGATAAATAAAGGGCTCCCATCTTCCAGGGCTGTCAGTCAGGCCCTTCTTATCTGTGCCAAGCTCCTGAAATAAAAGCAGCTGAAGTGCCTCAGCTCCAGGCCCTGGCTGCATGGGCATGGCCGTGGTCCTGACCGTCTCCCTCTCTTCACAGTGGTCTTTGGGCAGTTTGCCTTCTTCCAGACTGCGCTCAACGATGTCATTGAAGTCCATGACGGCCCCAACCAGCACTCCCGGCTCCTCAGCTCCCTCTCAGGCTCTCATACAGGTAGGGAACGTGTCCCTGTTGCTGCTGGGAAAAGCAAGCTAAAAACGCAGGCTGCCATTTAACACCTTGCTCTGTGAAAGCCTTGTGTGTAGCTGATGTCATAATCTCCGTCTCTCCTGTTTTCTCTCTTTCTCCTCATTAGGTGAATCATTACCGTTAGCTACCACCAACCAGATTCTCATCAAATTCAGTTCCAAGGGTCAGTCTACAGCCAAAGGTTTTCATTTTGTCTACCAAGGTGAGTACAGTTGTTCTGGAGATATCCTCGTACTGGTCAAAGGTGCAGTAGTACCTTGAAGCATCCTGGACTGCATTCGATGTCTGTGGGTCCTTGCACACATTGTGTCTGAACGGGAAGTATCACAGGAGATGAAGATTATTGGGGCTGTCTGGCTTCTGTAGGTACTTCTTATTCAGACGTTACGTTTTCACTCTGCCTCAACCCTTGCACATCACAGGATTAGTATCAGAAGTATCTTGTTGAATCATGCCCTGAGTACACAGGGAGTTCTTGAGACTTAGATGCCAGCAATTTTTTCCAGTGGTGTTTTAGCACATTGCTCAGTGTAAGCAGCGGAACACTTATCTAGTAGCTCCGTAAAATCCTTCCTCTGGCATGTCATAGGCTTAGCCCTCCTGCTGTCAGACTTTTGCCCCTTGATCCTTTTCAGTAACAGCTTGCATGGCATTGAACAAGTCCCACTTAGAGATTTGAAAGTAGTAAATAGAAAGCGATGCACTGGGTAGTGGGAAAACAGAAGGGCTTTCTCACCCACATGCTCTGTACCGCTATCTGTGGTTCAGCCCAGCTTCTGCACCCACATTACTGTAAAGTGGGGACAGGCAGCAGGGGCAGCCTGTGCCTCCTCCGCAAGCAAAGTGAAGGATGGTTTGGGTTTTAGTGTCCACAGATAAGTTCCCTTGAATTTCTGCCTAATTACTGTAAAACAGCTGTAGTTCTGATAGTAATCTTTAAGTAGATTTCAGCAAAGCAAAGGTTTTGATGAAATCAGTCAAGATTACCTCCTCCCTTCTGCATGCTAATTATGAGCTACACAGTCTGCAGTGATTACTGCAGGGAAAGCAAGAGTAAAAGAAAGAGCCAGTGCTGGTTCAGATCTGCCTGGCCAGGCTCTGCTGCTGTTTACCCTCATTTTTACACAAATGAGGAGTTTTCTCTCCCAGAATTCTCACCCGTCCAGTGATGCACAGCGGGACAAGCTCCCCCAGGGTGAAGGAATTGGAAGCAAAGCAGCCGGAGCTGGAGAGCGGAGCTGCAGGTCAGGCACGATTCTTCCCATGGTTTGGAAAGAGACCCGGCACACTCAAACGGCTCAGCTGGGGTTACCTGAGCAGGGGACAGATCCATAAGTGTTTTGCTATCTTGGGTTTGCTTCTTCACGAGTGGCTCCCTTCTGCCTCTGCATTCCCCTCCCCAGACCACTGACACACTTCAGTTTCTTGCTGATGATCTGTGCGATGCATTTGACAGTGGGTTTGACGTTCACCTCTGAATCAGATTAAAATCAGGGAATACAGCTGATGTGCTCATCATCTCCATGTTTTTTCCCTCCCAGCAACTCAGGCATTAAACACTAGTAAATTATAAAGCAAGAGAAAAAGATTAATTCATTTCTTAGCAATAGACATTTCTTTGACTCGTTTTTCAGATGTCAGATGCTCCATTTCTTTCTTTGACTGTAGCTTGCAGAATTGAACAGGAAAGCAGGCAATTTCAGTAGCTCGCGACACAGCATCGCCGCTTAAATTCCCCTTTTCTTGCTTTTACCTTTCTCATCATGAAGGAGATTGTTTAAAATTGATGTCCGTTACAGGAATGAGGCTGAGTGAGCTGAGAAGCCTGAAGGGTTTTTTGCTGAGGCTCTAGCATTATATGGCAAACCAGCTTTTTGGAAAGGCATTGCTGAATGCCTTGGTTTCACTATTTAGAAGCGACCTTTCAGATGTGATTGTAGGTTTCCAGAAGACGAACAGCCCCATCTGAGAAAGCGTGCATGGTTCTGTAATGTTCTGGCTGCTTTTATTTCAAGTATCACTTGAATTGACAAAAGTTTGAGTGAAATGATGCTCTCTTCTTCTCAGTGGTCATGTTTGGATTCAGCATCCCTGTGGGGTTCAGGCAGAATCAGGTTGCTGGGTTGTTCTGAACGGATGTTTAGTTTTGGCACTTCATATTACCCGAATGTTTGCTCTAACTGGTTCTTTGGTTCTCTTTCTGCTTCGCCGCTGCACACCCGCCTGCTGGTCCCTCCCGCCTGCATCACCAGCGGTGCCCCGCACCAGTGCCACCCAGTGCAGCTCCGTGCCAGAGCCGCGCTACGGCCGGCGCCTGGGCAGCGACTTCGCGGTGGGCGCAGTGGTGCGGTTCGAGTGCAGCGCTGGCTATGCACTCCAAGGCTCCCGCAGCATCCAGTGCCTCGCCATGCCTGGCGCGCTGGCACAGTGGAACGTTTCCGTACCCACCTGTGTGGGTAGGTATCCTTGGGATCTGGGGCTTGTTCTGTGGGCTTCTTCATCCTGGAGGATAGAAGGCTCCTTAAGGGGAGACCTTAGAGCAGCTCCAGTTTCTAAAGGGGCTACAGGAGACCTGGAGAGGGGCTTTGGACAAGGGATGGAGGGACAGGACAAGGGGGATGGCTTTAACCTGCCAGAGAGGAGACTGAGATGAGCTCTTAGGCAGAAGCTCTTCCCTGTGAGGGTGCTGAGGTGCTGGCACAGGGTGCCCCAAGAAGCTGAGGCTGCCCCATCCCTGGCAGCTTTGAAGGCCGGGTTGGATGGGGCTTGGAGCAAGCTGCTCTAGGTGATTGGTGCCCCTGCCTGTAGCAGGGGGTTGAAACTGGATGAGCTTTAATGTCCCTGCATATGAACAAGGGCAGTTAATCCCAAATGTCAGGGCAGAGACCTTTTAATCTAATGCTTGTTGTGAGATCTGGGACAGCATTAAGAAAACATCAGATCTGTCTGAAAGCTGCTTCCACCTTCTTTGGAGGAGAGCAGTTCCTAAAGTACCTGTCTCATGGGCTGATGAACACAGTGTTCCCCACAGCTAAGGACCACGCACTGCTGGTGTTAGAAGTTGTATGAGAGAGTTACTAAAAAGAGGATTATTTGTACAAATCTTGCCCTTAAATCATGAGCCAGCTCTGCTTGCTTTTTAGTTTCTGGACAGATATTTTAAAGAGAATGTTTCTAGCATAAAGCCAAGTCTTTCCTCTTCCAAATGGTCCTTTGCTTATTGCAGTGCCGTGCGGTGGGAATTTGACTGAGCGCAAAGGAACCATTCTTTCCCCTGGCTTCCCGGAGCCATACCTGAACAGCCTCAACTGCGTGTGGAAGATAACAGTCCCCGAAGGAGCAGGGATACAGGTATGGGGTCAGTAGCTGTCACTGCAGCATGGGCTGGAGAGGAGAACATACAGCATCTGGTGCACCTAAAGAGGCCACGTGTGATGAAGTAACCCCTCCTTACAGGATAAAGATCAGTTGAATGTGCAATCAGACATTCATTTATACTGTGAGTGCCAAAAGTGGGTAATATTTCAATGGATTTTTGCCTCCTGGAGGCACTCTCTGTGAGAGATGAGCTGGAGATACGTGGCTGTTCTGGTGTAACAAAATAATTGTGGTATTTTGGGCATATATCTCTATACCACTTAATTATGCAATGTTGAAAGCGATGTAAGCGACACCAAGGCAGAGTTGCTTGCTCAGAGTGCCTGCGTGGATTTGTTATGCCAGCAGAGTTGCAGCAGTATGATTATACAATTACTGCTTTGCTGTTCATTGTCTCCAGGTAAATGAGCTCTCTCTTCAGGTCTTTTTGTGGTCCTTATCGTTCCTCTGCAGAAAGAGTTCTGCAAGAGGATGCTGAGAATTAAGCCCAACATCAGAGACCAAACCTGAGATAAAGTCCCCATTCAGCACATACGTGCCTTGTCCTCACAGAAAGCGTCTCACCCTGCGTTATGCTGATGTTGGTTGACACACAGTAGATGGACTCTGTAATGGGTTCTTTCACTCCACAGGCCTCATTGTCAGAGGGTTTCTTTCTTCTTTACACCACTCTGCAAGGGTTGTTCATTAAGTGCTTTTATTTCTCTATCATGGATTCTGCAAATGTATTTGTAGGTGGGGTTCCTCCCTCTGCAGCACTCACAGCTGCTGGCATACAGCAGTTGTGTTTCTCTCAGTGGTTTCATTGAAACATCACTTCTGCCTTGCTGGATTACAGCTCTGCTCTCCCAGATGGGGAATCTCACCTGGTGCCACCATCATCACTCCTGAACAAAGTCTGAACTTAGGTCTGGGATGGCCAGAACTGGTCCAGCAGCACTGGAGGCTTCACAGCTTAGAATAGTATTTTGAGCCCTGTGCCAGGCTTTTGCCTTGTCCAGGCCAGGAGCTTCTGCTCTCCTCTTCGCTTTTGAAGCCATTTAAGATAGTGTTTGCAAAAGCCTCACTGTTCACCATCGATACTTTCCTGTTCATCTGAAGTTTTAGCTGTTCTCAAAACCCCCAAACAACAGGGGAATCCATTGAGCTCAGCCAAACATGGGACTGGTTGAGGCGGTTTGCAAGGTGCTTGGGACTCCTGGGATCAGGGGTGATAATTCACTTAATTTTTAAAGGGATGTAAATAGGCGTCTGTGCTCTGCACTGCTGTGTTCTGAGTGATACCCAGGCTGCCACTGAGCCCACAGTCTGTGTGACGAGGGACTCTCTCCATCCCTCAGCTCTGCCCTGAGACATGGGCCGGTTGCTACCACAGCAGCTTCTGACCCTGGGGCTTCCACTGGAAGTCTTCTGAGGGGAAGAAGACATGGAAAAAGGGATTGACCCCCAGGAAATGAAACAGCCGTAGTGAAGCCCTGTGCAGAAGTTGTGGGTTGGGGAGCAGCCCAGAGGCAGAGGATGGCCACCATGGAGCTGGACCCACTCCCATCAGCTCTGCTTCCCAGTCACCCGCATTTGTGTGCAACATTCTCAGGTGTTAGATACTACTTTAAGCATCAGTTTACCCTCATTTTGTACAACAATTAAAGGTTAAACATCTGTAAATCAGAGGAGGAGGTGAAATTAAAGCTTTCTTGGTAGCGGCGAGTTACTAGCAGGAGTTTTATGTAATGAGTGTACGAGCCAGCGCTTCTGCCATGAATTATTCATCCCTGTAGCAAACCTTCCTGAGTGAATTAATTTATATACATGGCAGTAAATAGATGCAGATCCCTTGTGAATCCACATGTCAGACTAGAATTAGGACCTTAAAAATGTTTATTCCGTTGAGTTGGGGGGGGGAGGAGAATAAATAATTTAGGAAATGTAAGAGCAAACAAAATGCACAATCTCAGTCCATGTTCTCTTGCAATGATGTAAATCACAATAGGGGGGTCATTATGAGTTAAACAGGGGAAAGGTATTGACCTGGCCAGTGTGATCAGTAATGGCTCTGGGGGGGGGGGGGTAGTCACTGCAATTTCAGCTAGATGAACTCCACTTATTTGGTGGGGGGGGAAAGACTTTGCAGGAACTTTATAGCCTGCTTTATTATTCAGAAGAAATCAAGGAGGAAAAAGGTTAAAATGGCAGAAATAATGGGGTTGAGGGGTTTTATTACGTGTTTAAATATGTATTTTTTCTTTGCTGTTTAGCAGGGCAAATGCAAGAGGGACATTTGGAGTGCAGGAGTGAGCACAGGGTGAGAGTGCTGCAGGAAAATAGGGAGTGGGGGACACAGAATGATCAGAGGTCAGGGTGAGCGTGTGTGTGCATGCACATGCATGTACATGTGTGTGTGCAGTCAAGGTTCACAGGGCACTGAGCTCTCTTCAGTTGAAACTCGATGATATTAAGGTCCTTTCCAACCCTATCTATTCTGTGATTCTGAGGTTGCAGTTGTACTGTTTTGTCTTTTTTCTCTTTAGATCCAGGTGATCAGTTTTGTCACTGAGCAGAACTGGGATTCCCTGGAAGTGTTTGATGGAGGAGATAACACAGCCACCATGCTGGGAAGTTTCTCTGGTACGTGGTCAGCATCGCATTCAGGGAAGCCCATCAGTGCATGCTTAATTCCTATTCACATCAGCTGGACTGCAGCCTGTCCCTAAAATTGAGCATATGCTTAAGTGCTTCGGAAACTTGGGGTAGATTTAAGCATGGGCTTAAAGGGAATCTCATGTTTTGTTGAGTTGGGAATTTGACGCTGTCTTCCTGCAGAAAATGTTGATAAAGCCTTGAACACAAAACCAATGGGTTAGATTTGGGTTTTTTGTTCAGAAACCCAGGAGCACTTTTGCTGCCTGCATTGGGAGTTCCCACAGCATTGCTGGGTTGGTGAGGACAGCTCAGACCACTGCACTTGGCAGGGTCAGTGGTTGAAGAGCTAAAATCAGCCTTTGCTTTGCCCAGCAGTGGGGACGGTGGCTTCAGCAAAGGAGGGATGAGCAAGCAGCCCAACAGCATTATGAAACGTTCAAATAGCAGAGCCGCTTGCAAACTGATGGCCCTGGTTCTTGCTTATTTAATGAGCTACGTGTGCTACAAGTCCTTTGAGGCTGGTGAGGAGAAAGGTCATGCACAAAGACTACCAGGCTGTGCTTCCACTGCTTGTGCTTGGGATTAGAGCTGCCTTGACCTGGTGCTGCAACAGCTTCCAGGAATTGAGGTGGAAGAAGGAATCAGGACCTCACAGGGGACCTGTGCTCCACCCACACTGTTCCTCGTCACCGGTTCCCTTCTCGATGCTTTTCATCTGTCTGGTCTCTAAGTGGTAAAACTTCACATGATGAAATTCAGCAGCAGACTTTGAAAAGGCCATTGCAGAGAAGCCTTGGGTATTTCTCAATTGGCCTCATTAGAACCTGATGAAAACCAAGAGAGCTTGTTAAGTTAAAGGACTTTCTGTTCTCAGCCTCTTCTGCAGCTAGTCTCCGAGGACATGGAGGAGGAAAAAAGAATCCTCTTCAGTATCTCTGTGCACCTCTTGTTTTTCCAGGAACTACAGTGCCTGCGCTGCTGAACAGCACTTCAAACCAGCTCTATCTGCATTTCTATTCGGATATCAGTGTCTCCGCTGCTGGCTTTCACCTGGAATACAAAAGTAAGAGCAATTCAGCCTTGATCTTGCAGTTCCTCTGAGTGATGGGGAAGCAGTTATGGAGCCATTGCCTTGTAGAAGTGGAAGCTGCTTAGCGGGAAAGGGGTGGTGAGCTTTAATGCCCATGATTATGTGGTTCCCTGCTCTCGAGTTGCAGAGAGGGAGTGAGCATTAAATCAAGAATCAAATAAACACAGTAGAGGAGATGTGGGGATCGTGGAGTGACCCTCATCCTGCTGCTGATGCACTTTGAGGCACCTGTTTGGTTTCTGTGTTGTAGGGCAGGTGAGTTGTGGAAGACAAAGTATGAAAAATTCATGGGGAGTTATCCTGTTCAGCACAGTGCTGTAACCTGTGCTCGGGAAGTGCCTGGAATGCTGCTTGCCAGAGGCTGGAAGGGACTGCCTTCTCTTCACATTCAGTATCAGTCATTGCTGGACACAGCATGCAGGGCTAGACAGATCTTCATATGATAATGCCAGCTGGAAGGGACCTCAGAGGTCATCTCATTGAGCCTCCTGCTGAAAGCAGGGTCAGATATGAGATAAAACAAGATTGCTCACTTTACACATCTTTATGCAGTTTGTGCTTGGAAAAACTCCAAGGATGGAGATTGCAAAACACTGGGCAGCCTTTCATCCCTGGGCGAGTGCTGCAGCCCCTGGCCATCCTGGTGCTCTTCTGTTGGACTTGGTCCACTTTATCAATGCTTTTCTTATGCTGTAGGGTACAAAATTTGGTCCAGTATTTGAGGAGCTGTCTAATGGGAGTTGAGTGGAGGAGGGGGTAACTTCTCCATCTGCTTGCTGTGCTCCTGTCCATACAGCCCAGGACACCATAGGCTGAGGCTGGCATAGATGGTATGGGCTAGATGGGTGGCTCTGAGATCAGGCTTCCGGGAGGGAGGTGCTGATGCCTTTCCTCCCCTCTGTTGTGTTGGACAGTTTAGTGGGTTCATCCATATGGATTATGCTGACACCCTGACAGAATGGCAGCACTTTTCCTTCCAGCAGGTCTCTGCAATGTTGCACTCGGTTCCTGGGTGCACAGACCTGAGAGCATCAGTTACATATGATGATATCCAGAGACTGTATTTAAAAAAAGAACTCATCAGTGGTAAGAGAAAAACTGGAAGATATGGCAGGGAAGAAAGTCTCTTGGGAGAGTGCTGCAGGGCTGGATAAGGATGCCAAAAATGCATTCTCCCCCATGGCAGGGGGGTTGGAACTAGATGATCATAAAGTCCTTTCCAACCCTAACTATTCTATGATTCTATGCTTCTATGTCTGTGCTTCGATTCCTGCTACTGGAGCAGATGCCGATTCAGGAAAGGTGTGCTACAGCCAGTCTGCAGTGCATCGCAGTGATTGGTGGCTGTTGTCTCACCGATGGTACTGTACCAAGGGCTTGAATTATTCACACACAATGCAGCCGCAGCAGCCCCAACAGCACAGCAGCGGGTGCAGAGTGGGAGCTCTGGGCTCTTTTCAGGGCATCTAAACTGGATGTTAAGCTGGCACTCAGGAGCCCAAGCAGGCTCGTGCATTTGCAGCATGCTGAAGAAGCAGGTGTGGTGGGGCAGGAGCCAGGCTGGTCCCTGTGCAGCCCTCAGGGGCTGGTTAATGCGTGGTGATGCTCTGGCTCTGCTCCTCTGCTCATAGCAGTGGTGATGAGAGATGTGCTGGGGCTGCTGTCTCCATTCACACATCCTCCTTGAGGCAATGCAAACATAACTGTTTCTTGCTGGACACTGATACTTGGCTCTGATCACACGTCATGTTTGTCTCTGAAGACAACCAATGTCCTGTTTATTTTTGTCCAAGGCAGCGAAGAGACTTGGAAGTTCTGTAGAACAGATCTTGGCCTGCAGTGGCTGTGTGCTCAGGGAGGGCCAGCTGGCACGAAGCCTTCCAGGTTCTCCTGGGTTTGCAGATTGAGAACTCACGTTAGTGCTAAAGGACCCAACCAGCAAGACTGGAGAGAGGAAGCGTGCCCCAGATTGCTTTCTGAGAGCTGGAGAAATGGATGTTGGTTGAGAAATTCTCTTGCTGTGACTCTGTTTCTTCTCCATTTCTGTTTCAATCAGTAAGGTCTTTGAGGATCATATCACCCCGTTGCCGCAGTCATGTTCAGGTTTTTCATGAGGTTTGGGATTATCAGGCTTGTTCGGTTTCTTTGCTGAGGAAACGAGCAGTGTTGCTTTTCAGGGCAGCTGGGAAGGATATAATCTTTTGTTTTGCTTGTACAATTGGAATTTCACAGCTCTGAGCCTCAGGTTTTGCCTTTGTTCAGTGAATGGTGCTGCAAGGAAGTTTTGAGACATGAGCGGAGCCACCAGGGTTTGTTTGCTTCCCTTGTTCCTTCACTGAATTCCTCAAGCAAAGCTCTTCTCTCTACATGCTCAAAAGCCAAAGCAGAGCAAGAACAATTTAGGACTGAGTGAAACTCAGTGCCTGCCGATCTGAATAGGACGTTACTTAAAGGTTTTTTCTCTCTTGTCTCTCTGGAGGTCAAGCAGCACAGCCACGTGTGGGGAAGGGCTACATGTTTTCTTGCTGGAAGCCTGCCTTGGGTTTCTGGAGGAGAATCCGTATCTCCTCTCATTTCTTCTTTTCATCTGCTTTCAGCTCAGCCTGCAGACTGGGGGGTTTCAGCAAAGCTTTAGCCCTTGCAGTGATGCAGAAGGTTATCTGTTAGTGGCAGCTGCCGGTGCAGAGCATGAGGGAATGCCTGCACTCCGGCTCTTCCTTTCATCTCCCCTTGGAAGGTGAGGGTGTGTAAAGGGGAGCACATCCCCAGCACGTGACGGCGGCCGTTGCTAATTGGGTTGCAGCGGGATATTCTCTGTTGTGACTGTGGCTCAAATGGAAATGGGTTGAGTGAGGCTCCAGCAGGCACAAGGTACCTCAAGGACCGGCCATGCTTACTGCTGCTTGTAGCTCATGGTGAATTCAGTCTGTAATTGAGAACAGGAAGAATAGGGCTGTAGAGTGCAACTGTGCTGCTTCTGCCCAGAAAGGAACAAATTACATACAGCAGCACTTACTTATGTCTTTGATACTGCAAGCGAGAGACAGCAGATAGGTCCCTCTTGCATCCTTTCCAATCTTCTATCAGTTGCTGCCATGACCAAGGTGCGTACGGCATAGCATGGATATGGACCTTGGATGGGGAGGGCTCATGGTGGGTGCTCTGGTTCATGAGCCATTGAGAATGAGCTGGTCTTTGCTTTGCAGGGCACTCATGTCCCTCTTGCTTTCGCAGCCGTCGGTCTGTCCAGCTGCCCAGAGCCCCCTGTCCCTGGGAACGGTCTGAAGATCGGGGAGCGCTATTTAGTGAACGACGTCGTCTCTTTCCAGTGTGAACCAGGCTACGCGCTGCAGGTACTGCACATTCCCAACAGAAGGGGATGGCAGCAAACACCTGGAACGCAGGGAGACCCTCCAAATGCTGAGCTTGTTTTCCTCTCCTCCAGGGCCACTCTCACATCTCCTGCATGCCAGGCACTGTCCGCCGCTGGAATTACCCACCGCCGCTTTGCATCGGTAGGACCCTTGTTCTTTCATGCCCAGCAGGTATTTATAGTGCTTTTCTCAGAAACAAAGGTGAAGGTCTGAGTTAGAGAAATGCAGATTTGTTCTGGAAAGACCTTGCAGTTGTTGCTGATGTCCACCGTGAAGGAAGGGAGCCCTTGGAGAAGAGGCACAGGGGTGAAGGGAACCTGCTGGCCTTTGTTTGATTCTTTTTAGTATTTTGCTCTTAGCCAATCTACATGTTTAATATTAATATTGCACATTTTACAGCTTTAAGAGAGACATTTATGCATTTAATAGCTTTAGTTAACAGTTATTTCAGGCTCCTGCTGTTCTAGCTCACATCATTTTGCTTTAAAGTAATTATGAGAGCTAACAGTTCTTTTATCTGATGATCTGCAGACCAGGAATAAATACAGAGACATTTAGAGCAGAATGACTGAGCTAAAGGACCCATACCCATGGGAGCTGCTCTGAAAGAAATCAGAAGCTCAGCATTAGAAGTGGGAGATCCCAGCATAGAGGAGGATCCCTATGTTAGCTGATGACTGGCTGAGCAACTACGTGATTCAAGTTTTCTTTTAATCAGTTCAGTAGGATTTCGTGTGCTTGAGCTGTGCCTGCTCAGTACTGTCCCAGTGTAAACACCGGCACGGTTTAGTTCAGGTGTCTTGTTCTGGATGTTGATGGCCAAGTGCAGTGGTACAAACACCCAACCACCCATCTGCTCATACCCCTCAGCTTGCATCAGGCTTGACTTGAGAGAGGTCATCCAACACTGGGTGATCAACAAAGGGGTCAACAAGCAACCTGGAGAGGGACTTCTTACAAGGGCCTGTAGGGACAGGCCAAGGGGAATGGCTTTAACCTGCCAGAGGGGAGACTGAGATGAGCTCTGAGGCAGAAGCTCTTCCCTGGGAGGGTGCTGAGGCGCTGGCACAGGGTGTCCAGAGGAGCTGTGGCTGCCCCATCCCTGGCAGTGTTCAAGGCCAGGTTGGACCCAGGGGCTTGGAGCAAGCTGCTCTATGGAAGGTGTCCCTGCCCGTGGCAGGGGTTGGGGCTGGATTCCAACCCAAACCTGTGATTCTATGAACTTCAGGGGGGCATAAACATATCTCTGCAGCCAAGTGAAGACCATCATGAGTAATCATCATCTTCTCTGGGCAAGTGCAGCACCCAGTGCTAATGGTTTGAGGCTCATTGTCCTGCACTAAACATGCACTGATCTGCCTAAACGGTGTCCAGAGCATGGCTGGCTGCTGGCCACATGGTTGTTCTCCTGCTCAGGGGACAGCCTGCTTCCCTGGCAACATGCTGATTTTCTTTTGGTCCACTTTGTCCAGATGCTTGACTTCTAAATCATTTAGAAGTAGTTCTATTGAAGAGCCATCAAGAGGAAAAAGAAAGAGAAGTCTTCTGGGAGAAACCTTGTTAGTAGCAAGTACACACATAATGCGATAGTGGACAAAGGAAATCTGCACCTTCCATGTCAGAATGTGTTAGGAGTACACTTGGGTGTATTTGGCTGGATGGTGTTACCATAACAAGGTAGAGATCATCCAGATAAGCATGAGAAGACGCTATCTGTGTTTAAATTTCATCTGAAGCCTTTTGTAGACATATTTTGTGCTGTCATCTGTGGGTTGCTTCTTGGTATGGAATTTATTTCAGCCAGTGTGCAAACACTGTTCTATATTTACCAGTAATTGCCCAGAGATTGACAAGTATAGCAGTCAAGGTAGATTGGTTAACAAGAAAAAGAAGCAGCAGCAACCAGAGTCAAAGTAGGATCAGTTTGTTTCCTCACAGTCAGTTTTTAGGTGGTTAAAAATTCACACTAGTGCTGTGTGCATGATGTGCGCTGTTACAATGGCTGTGCACAGAAAGGAGTGTCCATCTTTTCTCCTGCAGCTCATGTCTCTCTCACGGTGATTGTCAAAACTGGATCTCTGGACTCAGGCTTTCATCTCCAGAGGGCAGGAGAAAGGCGCATGCATTAGTAATGTGGCCATGCAGAGCCTGGCAAACTCTGTGCTAGTTCCATAGCAGGCTTTCCTTTTTCTCTTCTTAGTTTCTAGCAGCTTCAATTCCCACACAGCTGGCCATGACCAGCACCCAGAGACCCATGAGCCATCCTGACCGCTAACACCGTTGATCTTACAGCCCAGTGTGGAGGAACAGCAGAAGAGATGGAAGGAGTGCTCCTGAGCCCAGGGTTCCCAGGAAATTATCCAAGCAACCTGGACTGCACGTGGAGGATATTGCTGCCTGTGGGGTTTGGTGAGACAGCTGCTTTGGGTTTGGTGCTGTCACAAAGGAGATGATGGGAAGATATTGTTGCTGTTCAGTCTGTGCATGGTCAGTGCTGGAGGCCAAGATGAGTTACAGAAATTATTGTTTGACCTCCTAATCACACTTTCCATTAAAAATGCACGTATATGGTGCTATGAAATGATAAATAAGGTGATTGCAGGTCACCATGGAGTGTGACAGGCAGGACATGCACCTGAACCGGCTGTAACATCCTCCCTTAGTGTGCTTGTGTACTTCCCTGTCTTAACTACTCACAGGTGTAACAGCCTCAAAACATGACCTGTTGCATCACCCTTTGTAAATGTTACAGGTGCCCAAAGCCTGTGTCAGGTTATATCCTATCTCAGCCAGAGTTCAGGAGGCATCAGCACACTCAGCAGTAGGATCTCCCCAGCCCTTACTAAGAGAAATTTGCATGCCCCCAGCTCAGCTCTTCTCCAAGCCAGCCCCATCAGGGTTCCTCGTTGCCAGGAGGTGGAAGTAGTGCAAGCCTGGAAGTGCTGACTCCTTGGGTTTCCTCAATTAACTCCTCCTCCTGGTGAAGCTGTTGTGTGCTGCTGGGGGTGCAGAACCGGGGCTGCCCTCTGTTTTGCAAGGGGTGATCCATGTGGCTCTGTGCTTGCCTTCCTAATCTCAGTGGTGTCAGGCAGGGAGAGAGGCAGGCACGGGAGCTCCAGCAGCGTGGAACTGCAGGCATTAATAACTTCAGGTTGTCTGAAACAAGCAGGACCCGTATACTACAGGGACCCTTTTCCTCCAGTGTGGAAAATGTACTGCTGCTGATGGACCAGGCTATCCTGGGCATCAGTGAGCGAGCAGTGCTGCTGTGCTGAGGCTTGGCTGCGGCTTTAGAGGCAGACCATTCACTCGTCTTCTCCAGGTGCTCATGTCCAGTTCCTGAACTTCTCCACGGAGCCAAACCACGACTTTGTTGAAATCCGCAACGGGCCCTATGACACCAGTAACGTCATCGGGCGGTTCAGCGGCACCGAGCTGCCTGGCTCCCTCCTGTCCACGTCCCACGAAACCACCGTGTACTTCCACAGCGACCACTCCCAGAACAAGCCAGGCTTCAAGCTGGAATACCAGGGTAAGGAGGCCGCAGAGCGAGCAGCAATGGGACAGTCCTGTCCCAGGTGCTAAGAGGGAGGGCACTGGGTATCACGGTTGCTGCTATTCTGTTGAATTAATTCCATAAGGACTTAATCCAAGTGAGTGGGAAGGTGTTACATGAAGGCCATGCTTCTTCTCAGATCCGTTCACCCAGATTTCTGCCTGCGGCAGAAAACAAATGTTCCTGAAGTGCTTTGTGACAGTGAAATGCCTTTGAATTAATTCCGGCCAGATTCACTTCAGTCTTGGCTCTGTGTACTGTCATGTGCAAAGAGAAGAGTGCCCAGCAGCCATGGGTTTGCTCTGGAATTCTGCTTTTCAGTCTCAGCTGAAGTCCAAATGCATTCTTACCTGCAGCCCAGCCCTGTGCTGTGCAGTGGTCTTCTCTGTCCACCTGTCCTTGGCATAGGGGAATATGAAGGGGCAAAGGATGCCAAGGGCAGGTCGTGTACTTCAGACTGAACAGGATGGGCTTTGCTGGGCAGCAGCTGGGAGCCAGGTGATCCAGCTAATGCCTGGGATTGAGATCCAAGGAGCAGGAATGATGGAGCGTGTCTCCAGCATGTGACACAGCCAAGGACTGACAAAGGGCTGCTTCCCTCCCCAGAAATAGCAGTAAAAGCTGCTACTCATACTTAATTGAAAACATTAATTTTGTCTTGGCTGTCCTGTCCCTGCACCACATAATTCATGGGCTGCTGCACAACTGAGGAAGGGATGTGCTCTGTGAGGCACTCTGGGTAATCTCGTAGAAATTAGCTATGTAAATTAGCTCTAGCAAGGCTGACCAGTGATTTATAATGCCAAGTGGAACATGTTAACTCATTGACTTGCATTCGTCATCAGGGTTGTCCATGTTTTGTGGAAAACAAGGCAGGTTTCCCAATTGGAGGTGAAGTGTGGGGTGACTGTGTGAGTGTGGGCGCTGGGGCTCTGCAGATTCCAGTGCTCCTGTCTGAGGCTGCAGCAGGATTTTCCCTCAGAAAATGCAGATGTGTGCATGGTTCATTCAAGTGTAGCCCCTGCAATTAAGTTGTTGTAGGAGGAGGAAGTGGCCAGGCAGCACACTGAGCGCATTGTTCCTGCTTTTGGGGGAAAATACAAAGTCTGAAACATTCCTCCTTATTTACAAGGGCCTGTAGGGACAGGCCAAGGGGAATGGCTTTAACCTGCCAGAGGGGAGGCTGAGATGAGCTCTTAGGCAGAAGCTCTTCCCTGGGAGGGTGCTGAGGCGCTGGCACAGGGTGCCCAGAGAAGCTGTGGTTGCCCCATCCCTGGCAGTGCTCAAGGCCAGGTTGGACCCAGGGGCTTGGAGCAAGCTGCTCTATGGAAGGTGTCCCTGCCCTTGGCATGGGTCAGAGCAGGATGGTCCCTTTGAACCCAAACCAGGCTGATTCTGTGATTCTGGGGTGGGTTTTTTTCAGCCTACGAGCTGCAGGAGTGCCCTGATCCTGAACCTTTTGCTAACGGTGTTGTGAGAGGAGCCGGTTACAACGTTGGCCAGTCCATCTCTTTTGAGTGTCTGCCTGGCTACCAGCTAATTGGCCACCCGGTCCTGACCTGTCAGCATGGCACCAACAGGAACTGGGACCACCCGTTGCCCAGGTGTGAAGGTATGGCTTTGGGTCACCCTGAGAACACCCAAAAGGGCATTTATGGGGAGAGAAAAGCCTTCAACACTGTTTTGGCCTCCTTTTGCATCATTGTTTTGTACTTGGGCTGCAAGTTTCTCTGGAAGCAGAAGCATTGCTGGAGGCAGGCTGGGAATGAGCACTGAAGTGTTGAAGTACGTTCTTCATGAGTTGATATTCAGCATATTTCAGCCTAATCCAAAGGGGCATTTTGAACAGTTCAGAACCGAGGTGCATCATTTGGGGAGGAGCGTTTGAATCTCATGCTCTGGGTGAGGACTGTCCCTGGCTGTCACTGCTGGTGCCAGTGGGAGCTGTGCTTCCAGCATGAAGCTGTCCAGGGCCAGTGTAATAATTTTCTTCTGCCTTATTTCTTCAGCAGTGTTCAGCTTCCATTGATTTAGCATTGGTATATAAATAGAGTCCCCTTGCAGCTCTGGGGTCTCTTAGTGTGGGAAGATTGTGTCCTTATCCAGTCTCCTTAGTGTGGCAGTGATGGCATCTCCAAAATTATCCAGGTGGGAGTTCTGCAGTAGCCTTGCATGGTCTCCTTTCTGAAAACCATGTATTTGCTGGGAGAACCCTGCAGGCTGAAGGAGTGGATTTACATTCTAGGCATCGAAGCTCAAATGTCCAGATTCTGTTTTCAAAGCCCAGCATGGTTGTTTCACCCTTTCATCCTTTGGGCCAGTGGACTGGGGTTTGTGTGGTTTCATATTGAAGGTTTCCATATGAACCCTGAAGAAGTTCAAGGCTTCTTAGTGAAGATTTCCTGCCTCAGTTCCCTGGGGTGACAGGATTTTGCCCTTATCTACCTCGGGCATCAACTCTGGCAGCTGCAACCATCCAGTTCTTCTGTATTGTGTTTTTTAAGTAGCTTTCCTGCTCTGCAGCACTTCCAGTAGCAGAGAGGGGGAAGGGGTTAGATGTATTTTGGACCGTTTGCTGCTTTTCTCTGTGTGCACGTCTGCTGGGCTGTTAGTGCTGTTAAAGGCAGCACAGAATTCTCCTTTTCTAGCTGTTTCCTCAAATGATCCATTTTTACACAGCAGAAGCAGGGAGGACGCGCTGCCTTGGGCAAACCACCTCACCTTTCCCACGCAGGTCACAGCTGAAAGCCCTTTTAATTAGAACAGAAGCTGTAATGCTGAAATAAATGCGCAGAGGCCGAGGTTTCCAGCACCGCTTCAGGGAGGTTTTCCAGTGATCAGCAGGCTGCTCCTGTCTGCAGGGCAGAAAGGAATGTGCCCCCCCAGGTTTCTTGGGTGTTTGTGTCAGAAAATAGAATCATAGAATAGTTAGGGTTGGAAAGGACCTTAAGATCATCCAGTTCCAGCCCCCCTGCCATGGGCAGGGATGCCTCCCACTAAACCATGCCACCCAAGGCTCCGTCCAACCTGGCCTTGAGCACCACAAGGGATGGAGCATTCACGACTTCCCTGGGGAACCCATTCCAGTGCCTCACCACCCTTACAGTAAAGAATTTCTTCCTCATATCCCATCTGAACTTCCCCTGTTTAAGTTTGAACCCATTACCCCTTGTTCTATCACTACAGTTCCTCATGAAGAGTCCCTCCCCAGCATCCCTATAGGCCCCCTTCAGATACTGGAAGGATGCTATGAGGTCTCCATGCAGCCTTCTCTTCTCCAGGCTGAACAGCCCCAACTTTCCCATCCTATCTCCATACAGGAGGTGCTCCAGTCCCCTGATCATCCTCGTGGCCCTCCTTTGGACTTGCTCCAACAGTTCCATGTCCTTTTTATGTTGAGGACACCAGAACTGTACACAATACTCCAAGTGAGGTCTTACAAGAGCAGAGTAGAGGGGCAGGATCACCTCTGTCGACCTGCTGGTCACGCTCCTTTTGATGCAGCCTTCTCCAAATCCAGGGTAGCCAGTTCTCCTGATAGCTTCCGGAGAGGAGTCTGTCTTTAATTCGCTACGTACCTATAGAATCCCCTCCTGTTATCTTTAATATCCCTAGCCAAGTTTAACTCTTAACTGGGCCTTAGCTTTCCTAACCTGGTCCCTAGCTTCCCGAAATGAGTGTAGGGAGTTACGTAAATACACATCTCAGCTTGACGAACCATGTGAGTGAGCAGAGCAGAACCAGAGCTTGGCTCTAACCTTACATCTGGCACATGAAGTCAGGGCCAGGGTGGCAGAAGCCTGTGGAGCTGGTCCTGCACAGAAAGGAGCATGTGTTGCTCTGAGAGAGTGAGAATGTGTGAGCTGAAGCCAAGGACTGGGTTAAAACAGCTACATGGCTTCTAGAGTGGTGCTGGCTCAGGCAGATGACACTGTCTGCAGTTAACCCTGTGCCTGCAGTTGTTGCAGGTTGCCAGTAACACACTGCAGATGTTACCATCATTTCAGTTGAACTTCCACACCAGGGAGGTCCAGAAGCTGATGTTTGTACATTGGACTTTCAGACCTAGGGACCTGCTGTGGCCCTGCTGAACTGCTTCAGCAGGATGTCATCTTCTTGTCCCTCACTGCCACTGCCCGGGCTGTTTCTAATTGCCTCTCTTTAGTCTGCAAGTTCATTTGGAGCTGGAAGATACCTCGTGCAATAGAACTGTCATCTTGATTAATGAATTGGATGCTGCTGTCATACAAATCATCATTTCCCCCCTGCTCAGATGGGCTCTGTGAAAAGCCAGCTGCTCAGTGCTTCTGGTCCAGGCCATGCTGTATGAACAAGTGGGTAGATTTGCCCACTGGTGTGATCTCATCAGGAGATGTGTTTTCCATGCATGGGTGCAGGCAGCTGGTGGAGCCCAAAGACTCTTACTGGGGCGTAAGATGAAGTTTATTTGCACACCTGGCTCTCGCAGCTGTCCAAACAGCCCTGCCAGTCTCCTTTCAGCTTGGAGGCACTTAATAAATTTGTTGTAATGGGATGAAGTTGAGAACGTGTGATGGGGCTGTGACAGGTAAGAATTATTCGAGGCAAGCTGGGGCAGGCTTGGGGGCTGGATCCTCCTGTGTCCAGAATTGCTGTCTTCTTCTCCGGAAAACTGAAAGACAAATGGGAAATGGAGGATCTTTAAGAGTCACTGCTTCTTCCTGAGGCTTGTGTTTCTGTCTGATTACCTGCAGTGCCTTGTGGGGGGAACGTCACCACCCAAAATGGTACAGTTTACTCTCCTGGCTTCCCCAACCAGTACCCCAGTTCCCAGGACTGCACTTGGCTCCTCACAGTGCCAGTGGGATACGGAATCCATCTCAACTTCACTCTGCTGCAGACAGAGCCCTACAACGATTTCATCACTGTTTGGTGAGTATAGCAGAGGCGTGAGGACTGGCTGGAGTCGCTACTGAGGTCCCATTTCAGAAAGATGCTCTTGCTGGTAAATAGAGCACCCACTGCTGTGGTGTGTTTGGGAGCAGGAGCATCCTCTGGGGTGAGGATGTGCATTTTTTTTAAGCTGGGTGCTAGGTAGAGCCTTTAGATCAAAGACCCTGTGGTGCAAGGGGATGGCAAAATAGCCAGGGGACTGTCTCCAAACACTGTTGATATTGCCTTCCTGAAAGATACAGGCAGGGAGTGCAAGGGCAGTGAAGGGGATGGTCACTTGCTGCTCGTACCAAGGGGTGGAAATGTCACCCTTGGGGTCTGGAGGGAGTCTGTACAGGAATCCTTCACTTTCATGGTGCTTTTGCCTCAGTGTTGCGCAGCTCACAAGGAGTGGTCCCACCTTTGGCCAGCGCCTGCCAGACCTTGTAGGTCTTTGTTGCTATTAATCTCTGTGATCATCAGTTAAAAATGAAGCACATCAGCCCCCTGCAGTGCTTCTGCCCCACTGGTCTGCCACAGTAACCCTGAGCAGGCACTGAGCTGAGCCACAGCCTGGCTGCGGCAGGAGCCCTCTGTGTCCTGCTGGGACATCAGCCTGTCCCTTCATCTCCAATTGCTGTGCTCAATGGAATAAGGAAACATCTCTTGGGAAGCTGAAGGGGCTTTACAGAGGACACTTTATGAATGGCAAACAGGGTCTTTATCTCAAGCTGGAGTTAGATGAAATTAATCTTGTTTGTACTTGCATAACAGGAATTGCCTTTTGCCGCTGCTTTCTCTGGCAGGCATTTTAATGGGGCTCATTTTTTGTTCCTTTTGCGCTTTATCTGTGGTTACCTGTGTATGGATAGAGGCTGAATGAAGAAAAAGCCATTGGTAAATCATTCACAGTTACCAGGGTCTTCTTTGGGTTTTTCTTTTGCGATTGCAGTACACAGCTCTGCAATTCAAGCCACTTCCCAGGCTACAAAGGGAATGCCAGGACAGCATTAGCACCAGAACTGGCCTTTTGAGCAGCAGTAACTGGGAACTGTGACCTCTGTTGTAAAATGGGTGAAGCTCTGATGTGGTTAATGAAGTGGCACTGATTTCTTCACCACCAGAGCCTTACAGGCTGGGATCATCCTTCACTATTTTCCTATTTGGAAAGAGGAAGAGAGATGGCACATTATGAGGCTCAGTCAGCCAAGGGAGCACGCATAGCTGCACTGGCTAAAGAGCTTGTGGCCACATTCTGAAGCTTGTAGCACTCAATCAGTACCTGACTTTCAAGGTATCTGGGTGTCTGCTGTGCAAACAGGGAGCGAAATGCCTCTGGAAAACTGGCCCCAAATTCTGAGGTTAAAAATGGAGTTTATGTCTGGAATTGGCTGCTGGGTGAGCACTGCACTGCCAGAGAGATGATCCTGGTTGTAATGGAGTGGGGAGGGGGCCTGCGTGTCCAGGTCAGCTGTCCAGGGAGCTGCTGAGACTGTAATAGAGATGTAGAAAAGGGAGGACAAGGGAGGAAGAGTGTGGAGGAGTTCCTGAGCGTGCAGTGTAGGAGGCTGGTTGTTGCCTAGGATTAAAGACATGTAATAATGCTCTTTTCTTGTGTTTCTGACATATGATTTTAGGGATGGTCCACAGCAAACAGCCCCACAGCTTGGTGTTTTCACTGGCAACTCTGCTAAGAAATCAGCCCAAAGCTCTTCCAATCAGGTCCTGATGAAATTCCACAGTGACGCAGCCAACGGAGGGATCTTTGCCATTTATTTCTATGGTCTGTATTGCTTTGTGAACAGCACGTGCTTTATACCTGTCCATGGGGTATTGAGGGGCTTGTGGAGGGGAGTAGTTCTGGGAAAGAGAAGTTTCCCTTTTTATTGTCCTGACTGTGGCAAGCAAAGGTGCCTGGGAGGAGGATGCTCTCTCGTGTGCTGGAGTGGGACTTCTTACAAGGGCCTGTAGGGACAGGCCAAGGGAATGGCTTTAACCTGCCAGAGGGGAGACTGAGATGAGCTCTTAGGCAGAAGCTCTTCCCTGTGAGGGTGCTGAGGCGCTGGCACAGGGTGCCCGGAGAAGCTGTGGCTGCCCCATCCCTGGCAGTGTTAAAGGCCAGGTTGGACCCAGGGGCTTGGAGCAAGCTTCTGTATGGAAGGTGTCCCTGCCCGTGGCAGGGGTTGGAGCTGGAGGAGCTTTAAGACCATTCCATGATTCTCTGATTCTATGATTTTGATGGCCTGTTTTAAATGGTAGCTGTGTCCCAGCTGTGAGGTGGCTTCATTTCTCTGGGGAGGAAGGGGATTCCCATGAATCCCTGCATTACCTGGGGATTCTTTGGTGTGAGCACAGCTCACACCAGAGAGATGTTGGGTATTACATTGAAATGAGAGCATTTGCTTTCTACCGCCAAACAAGAGCCCAACTTTAAATCAGATTAGTTAACAAGTTCCTACAGCAGTGCTGGGATTTTGGAATGTGCAAATGGAGACCTCCGCTGGCTTTGGTGATTTGCTGGCAACCACGTGAGCAGAGCCATGCGTGAGCTGCACCATGAACCTGTGCAGAATGGCTCAGCTTATGTTCAGTTCTGAAAGACAAACATTACATGGATAGGCTGAATGTAAGGCATGTTTGCTAGGCTTCGGAGGGGATTGGTTTACATTGCAGAACACTGTAAGATTTATTTTGCCAGACAGTGGCGTGGATGTAACAGTTATGCAGAAAATGATGGTTTAGGCGGTTTGGCTCAGAAATGAGGGGGAGGTAAACACTGCTGCAGCTCAGTGAATGCTTCCTTTTATAATATGAATTAGATACTGTCATTGCTGTGGTTAGAGCCCATCAGCATATTGCTGTTCTCTGATCTTGATAGCACTTTATATTGGTGTTTCTTTAGCTGATAGGTGGGGTATAAAGCCACCGCAGGCATGGAAGGTGTGGGGCTGGTGCTGGTAGGGGTTGGGGTGTTCTGCAGTCGTTTATAACCCGTTCACCATCTGGGCACTCTGGCAACTGCTCTGCCTTTTACTGAAGTGTCATTTACTGCCTCATTGCTTCCTGTATACATGGGGCTTTGGTATAAAGCCTAACCCCAAAGATTGAAGTGACTGAGGTGGTTGCCTCCAGGATGACATTCTCCCCTTCTTCGCAGGCTCTCGTTCCATGTGTGGCTCTTTGCACACCAGGAAAGGTATGGGAAAAGGGTTCAGGAAGCGCAGTCAATAAATCTTGGTCATCACTTTGGGGTGTAACTGCAGGAAATGCAGTTTCCTCAGGACCTGCAGCAATGTACGTTTTCATTTCTGTGTCTGTGTGCTGGCAGATCTAGGACATAGGAGAGTCCTCCTTCAGCTTTGAATTGTCTTTTCCCATACAGCGATGGTCAGCTCCATGTCAGAGTACCACTGCCCTTTGAAATGCCTGCAGAAAAACGTTTCCTTAGGGTGGAGGAATGGAAACAAAAGAGTGATTCACAGAGCTTAAGGAGTCAGTAGCATCCCTTGAAAAATGAGGCTGCTGCGTCTGGTGTGAGACAGGTTGGCTCAGGTGCCAGTGATGGGAGGTGGCACAGTAACTCAGGGGGTCCCACTGTGGTTTCAAGGACTCTGGCTTGCCCTGGTGAGAACAAATGGATGTGCTGTTGAAAGGAGCTTTACTGCTGCTGTATCGCCCATATGCTGAAGCCATCTTAATCACAGCTCTCTGTTGAAATACAGTCCATTAAGAGAGTTTAATGCTGTAAATGCTGGGTTAGCTTTCCACTGCAGTAGATGCTGTCAAGCACTTTTTTAAATAGCGTTTCATTTCAATTTTTGTTACAGTTTCCTTCCCTTCTTCCCCCCACTGTCAAACATGTGGTTAAAAGATTCCAAATAAGTGTGTTCCCTCCTGGGATGGCTCTTTGCTGTGTTACAGAAGGATTCTTCCCTGCTGCCTCCCCTCTCCTGCTGCCTCTCCTGCCCCCAAGGGGCCAACTGTCCAAATCAGAGCTGGCACTTCCCTTTGCCCCCCTCCCAGCTGAGTTTAGCTCACTGTAGTAAGCACGTGTTTGGCTTCTGCCCCCCTTGCACTCATGGGATACATAAGCCCATCCCTCACATTAACCAGGAGCTCCTGTGTTCCCTCCAGCCCATTGCCTGGATCTCCAAATCTCACATTTTTCCAGACGCCATTTAGGAAAGCGTTATCCTACCCCAGGTGAAGGAGTAAGGAATTTGGGGCAAGATGATGGGCCATCTTCTGTCTGTGTGTAAAACATGTCATAAACCTCCTCGCGGTGCTGCCAGCCTTGCTGTGGTGTGAAGAGTTCAGCACTGGAGAGTTAGTAAGAATTAATATGCAGTGGCAGCTTGAGCTCCAGGATCTCAAATAAAAAGGCTGATATAAATTTCAGAGGAAGTTTTGCTTGTCCAGGGTCAGGAGCAGGGGGAGCAAAGATGCAGAGAAGTGCTGAGCAAATAGCAGAAAATGTCTTTCATTAATATTCATTTAGTTCCCAGTCCCATATTTTCTATTTAATGGTGCTCACAGCTCGTGTGTGTTTATCTAATACAGAGCAGAGTGCTCAAGCCTTATGCACCCACATGCTTGTAATTGGTGCATTTGTTTTGCTCAGTGTGAGCTGATCTTTTGGGTTTGGTGGCAAATCTGCTATTTGCAATGCATTGGTCAGGTGCAGGAGCCCGAAGGAGTAGTTTCTGCTCATCAACTGGATTTCTTCTCCCTGTTTAGCTGCAGGGTACCCATGAAGGAAACACCCAGTGGAGCAAAGAATACAAGGTCTGCTCTGTTCTGCCTTCCATGAGGCACTGGCATCAGCCTTGCACAGGTTACTTTGTGAACTGTAGGCTGTATGTAGGGTTTACTCCTGGAGTTATTTGCAGAAGTTAATGAATAATTCCAAGTTACAGATAAATCCGTGAGTTTTGTGATCTCCATTCAAGGACCAGGGTATAAGGATGAAATTCTCTGAGTAATCATTATCATCTACTTGGTGCTGGAGCAGTCTGAGACTCTCCCTCCTCTGTGATTGACCTGATTCCACTGAGATCACCATGAGCTTCTCTTTTAGTATCCCAAAAGGTGCCTCACATCAGCACCCATCGATCCTTATTCCATGTTCATCCAAATGCAATAACGGTGTCTGGGCGCCTGCATCTCCACAGGCTGACCAAAATCTGTTTCCTGTCAGGTGTGAGAACCTGGAGGAAGCTGCTTTGGAGCGCAAGTACCTGGCTCCATCTCTCGGGTTTGGAGGGGGAAAGGGCTGGTTGCAGTTTTTCCAGTTCCTTCCACTTGTGGAGGGGGAGGATTTGCTCTGTTGCCCATTGTGCTTCGCACCAAGATGGCCACGGCCACCTTCACCCCCAGCTTGACATCTGCTACTCTCCTTTGCTCTTTCAGCCTACCAGCTCTTCAGATGCCAGCCTCCCACCATCGTTCCCAATGCAGAAATCATCACTGAGAATGAAGAATTTAACATAGGTAACCTCTCCCTGTCCTCCGAGCCTTCCTTCCCCCCCCCATCCACTGCTGGGGATGCCCACGGGAAGACACATTTGTGTAGTCACCCCGTATCTGGGGTTTCAGGAGAGCTCTTCACATGTGTAACTCTGTGGGGCGCTGGGTTCTGCGTGACCTTGCTCAACACCCAACATTCACAACGAGTCAGATTGACCTGGTGTCCTGAGGCTTTTCCTCCCTGTTAGGACAGAAGTGGTTTGGCTTTTGTGAAAGCCTCGAGCTTGTATGGAAACATCCAGAAGTCTTTTCCACAAGAACAGTTTTCAGGTGGCTCAGACAAAGCATTGTGTGAAAGCTTAGAGGCCCTTAGTCTTTTTATGAGAACCTTTCACCCGTATGCACTGTGCTTTGTGTGGTTTGTGCTCTTGCTCACGCTTCCATCCACATCTTAAGTGTTTCTGCAACCAGTGAAGTAGCCGTGATTTTTTTTTCAAGCAGCTTTTCTCCCTGTCTGCTCTCCACCTGAAATAGCTCACACAAATCATCATAGTCTGGCAGCATGACAGCAGTTCTTCCCAAGTGAGGCTCCAGCATGCTTTTTCTATACCTTGTTGTCATGGGTTCAGCAGCAGCAGTCATTTTTCTGCTTCTTGGTAGCTGGTGTAGCACTTGTGTTTTTGATTTTGGGCCTGGGAACAGCGCTGATAACACCAGTGTTTCGGTTACTGCTTAGTGATGTTTTGGTCTGGCCAAGGACTTTCTGAGCCTCATGCTCTGCCAGGGAGGAGGGGAGGCTGGGAGGAGGCAGAGACAGGACACCTGACCCAAACTGACCAAAGAGGTTATTCCATACCACAGCACGTCATGCCCAAGATGGAGAGCAGAGAGCAGAGACCCGGAAGGGTGGGGGTGCACTGCATGGTCGGGTTTGGTTTTAGGTGGTGAGAAATTGTATTCTTTCCTTGTATTTGCCTTGTCATTATTATTATTGGTGGTAGCAGTAGTGGTTTGTGTTATACTTTAGTTACTAAACTGTTCTTATCTCAGCCAGTGGGAGTTGCATTCTTTTCGGTTCTCCTTCCCATCCCTCCGGGAGCGGGGGGAAGAAAGAGGGGGGAGTGAGTGGGCAAAACTGCATGAGTTATAGAGGCTTAAACCACGACAGTTCTTCTTGCATCTCTGCCCTGATGGCCTGAAGTGTCATGGGCCCACCAGGCTCAAAATAATTCATCCACCCCTCCAGCAGTTTCTGCAGCTTGTTGCTGGGGACTCCATACAGCTGTCTTCCATCTCCAATGCTTCCAAAGCACTGGAGGGGCACAGTGGACTAGATACTCGCCCATACCGTCCCACACACCCTGCCACTCATGGCTGTCCAGGCTTGGGGAAAATCTCTTAGTCATCCTAGATTGCAGACTAACCCCAGACAATGCCCACACCCCACTCTGCTTAACTCTGGGGACCAGACAAAATGGTTGTGGGTAAAACACACTCTGTATGCATGCCACCATGCTGATCTCCATCACAATCAGCAGGCAGGTCTCAAGGGTACCCAAAGGCCATTCAAACCCTTCAGAACTCTCAAATGATGCTGCTGTACTTGTCACTGGGGCTGGTGTAGCTGCTGTGCTTGCCGGCTCTCTCACCACCAGCTCCTCTTTGTCTGAGTCCAGAGCTTCCTCTGCCTTGCTGGGAAGTGCTGCGGGGTCTCCTGCATTCTCCTGCGGCTCAGGCTCGCGGGGCTCTGCGGGCGGCTGCTGGGGAATGCTCTCGGCCGCGGCGGGGCTGGGCTCAGCTACGGGGCTCGGCTTCTCCATCGTCTCCTCCCGCTGCTCGGCAGCTGCCGGGCTGGGCTCAGTCGGGGGGCTCACCCCTTCTGCTACCTCCTTCCTCTGCTCGGCAGCCGTCGGGCTGGGCTCGGTGGGGGGGCTCGGCTCCTGCTCCCCGGGTCCGCTCGCCCGGGCAGTTTCGGCAGCCGGCGGCTTCCGGGGCCGCCCCCCCTCGGCTCTCCACAGCCTCGCCAGGACGGTGAAGAGCAGCCGAACTGCCAGGTACACATTCGCCCCCCACGGCTTCTGGAGCCCGCCCGTATCACAAGCCATTCCAATAAAGTACAATGAAACAAGAACCTTAAACCAAAACCCATATCTGAAAAATGCTAAGATAACAAATACCGGCTGTAAGTAAGGTACAACAGGCTGAAACCATGAACGCAAGAGAATCAAAAGCAACAACTTTGAGAGCCAATAAATCAGCATTGTGACGAGTGGCTATTAATCCTGTCGTTATCTCAACCCTTCGAGCCCCACGTTGGGCGCCAAAAAGAACTGTCGTGGTTTATGCCTCTATAACTCACGCAGTTTTGCTCACTCACTCCCCCCTCTTTCTTCCCCCTGCTCCCGGAGGGATGGGAAGGAGAACCGAAAAGAATGCAACTCCCACTGGCTGAGATAAGAACAGTTTAGTAACTAAAGTATAACACAAACCACTACTGCTACCACCAATAATAATAATGACAAGGCAAATACAAGGAAAGAATACAATTTCTCACCACCTAAAACCAAACCCGACCATGCAGTGCACCCCCACCCTTCCGGGTCTCTGCTCTCTGCTCTCCATCTTGGGCATGACGTGCTGTGGTATGGAATAACCTCTTTGGTCAGTTTGGGTCAGGTGTCCTGTCTCTGCCTCCTCCCAGCCTCCCCTCCTCCCTGGCAGAGCATGAGGCTCAGAAAGTCCTTGGCCAGACCAAAACATCACTAAGCAGTAACCGAAACACTGGTGTTATCAGCACTGTTCCCAGGCCCAAAATCAAAAACACAGTGCTGCACCAGCTACCAAGAAGCAGAAAAATGACTGCTGCTGCTGAACGCATGACACTTGTATTTCTGCACAGTCATGGCAGAGGCATGGTCAAGAGGTCTCTGTGCCCCATGATACCCAGGGCAAGGTTCAGCCTTGATGAATTGATCATTCTCTTGGGTCAGTGTTTTCTGTTTCTGTCTGCAGGTGATGTGGTGAGGTACAGATGCCTTCCTGGCTTTACCTTGATTGGAAATGAAATCCTGACCTGCAAACTAGGCACCCATCTCCAGTTTGAAGGACCTCCACCCACTTGTGAAGGTAAAGCCGGGGGTGCCCAGTGTGGCACCCAAAGCTTCCCTACCTTAAGGCTGCTGCAAAATGGGCTATGGGAGGGAGCAAGCTGGATGGCAGATAGAGGAGGTGTCCCTGCACATACTGCATCTTTGGGGTTAATTCTCAGATCTCCAGAGTCCCAGTAGTGCAAAACCACCCAACAGGAGCTTGCGAGGAGGGTAGTGAGACACCTCTGTAAGCTTGTACCTCCTTTAAAGGACTGAGGTCTGACACACCATGTGTCTGACTGCCTTCACCAAGTCATTGTAAGTTGCCCAAATGTCCTTACCCTGCGAGGTGGGGAGGAATTCTGTGCTGGGAGTTTGCCAGTGATCCATGAAGAGGCAAAGGAAGAGGAGGCTGGAGCGGAGTGAACTCCTCTGGCCAGGCGGTCCTGCAACAACAGCTTCTCTACTAGTGCCATAGAATGTACTACATGGGAGAAAAATGAAAGCCTCGAGCACCCTGCATTGTAGACCTGGCTGCTGCTCAGGAGGGATCCCAGAGATGTTTTGATGCTACCATGTTACCTTATTTGTCCTCTGGATTCCTGCTGGTACTTCTGTTCACTCCAGCTGTGATTATTTCATCTCCTTCATTCCCTTCTATCTGAACATTTTTACCATATAATAGGATATTTTTCTATAGCTTTATTCTCTCTGAAATAGCATGAACTGAAGGATAGAAAGGGAGGTCATTCAATTATTTACTGATGGTTGTTAGCCTGGGGGTAAAGGGACTGCTTAAATTACATCTGGCCACAAATTTATGGAGGTCAAAAAATCACTGATGGGATTAAGGATTTGGAAAGAATACGCTGGTCTTTCTGGGTAGTTCTGGCTCTTTTCTGTTAATCCAAGTATAGTGTTTGCACTGGACTTAAGTGACAATTGTGGATGAATAAAGATCCCTTTCTTTTCATGCCTTTGCTTGCTTTGTGTGTTCGCCTCCTCTTCTGGGGTGGTTTTGCTGATCTTTGTATGTAGTGTCTTCAGCTGGATTAAATGTTCCTAGAAGCTCAGTGAGGTGTAGTGATTACAGAAAGGAACTGGAGTTCTTATGTCCTGGTTAACGAGTCCATGGCTGACCTGGGTTAAGCCTTTAGTTCTACACCTTGTCCTAAGCCAGATAATAAAGTTTGCAGGGATTCCCGGGGAGTGTTTTGCAACTTGAGAATAGTGTTGCGGTTGCAGTGTTATTCATTTTGTGAGAGATGTGGAATGATGCAGGCAACAGTTGAAACTGTTTCTTTGCATTGTTCCTTTCAGCCCCTGCCTTTAAATGGGGCTATTGCTTGGATTCATGGGAACACAGCATGTTTTTTGTGGAGAGTAAATACATCAGGGTCTGGGGATCCTCTGGGAGGGTGAAGGTGTGCAGTGGATGCGCGCAGGTCAGAGTTGCGCTGAATCTTGACCTAACTCAAGACAGACCTTCATGGCTGCAGCATCTTCTGTTCCCTTCCTTCCTCTGCAAACCAGGAAAGTGAATTTTCTGCTGTCTTCCCTGCAGTGCAGTGCCCGATGAATGAGGTCCTGACAGACTCCACTGGTGTGATCCTAAGCCAGAGCTTCCTGGGAAGTTACCCTCACTTTCAGACTTGTTCTTGGGTGGTGAAGGTAGAGCCTGGGTATAACATCTCCCTCACCATTGAGTACTTCCTGAGCGAGAAGCAGTATGATGAGTTTGAAATCTTTGATGGTAAGAGATTCACCAGTTTGACTTGACTGAGGGGGGAGGAAGGAAATGGCTGAGTTTTCTTAGCTGCTAATCTCTGTTCCCAAAACACTCTGTGAAGAGCTTTTCACGAAACACTCCACCTGTAACCTTATGCTGGACTTTAAGAAAGCTCCTCTTAAGACTCATTGATTCTCTGGATAAGGAAAGATCAATGATTAGATTTTTGGAAGGATCTAAAGCATTTTTGAAAGCAGCATGAGTTAGCAAGCTCCTGGGAGAAATTGTAGCAGAGGCTGCTGGGAAGGAGTGAGTTGGGAAGGTGGGAATTCATCCCTGAAGCCGTGCAGTCCAGGTTTTTGAGGCCCATGAACCGAGAGGGATCTCTCAGTACTCACAGTGCAGCAGCTTTGTAACCAGATGCAGAATGCAAGTGCTGTGCTGATGCTTCTGTAGCTGCCTGTCAGGACATGACTTGTTCCCTGCTTCCTTGCAGGTCCCTCTGGCCAGAGCCCACTGCTCCTGTCACTGAGTGGGAACTACTCAGCCCCTCTGACCGTCACCAGCAGTGGGAACAGAGTCTATCTCCGCTGGTCCTCTGATCATGCCTACAACAGAAAAGGCTTTAAAATCCGCTACTCTGGTAAGCACGTGGAAGAGAATGGGTGTCTGTGCCAGGAATGTGGCCATTCTGCAGCCAAGGATCACCGTAAAATGGCTGCAGAGGGGTATAGGCCATCTGTGTGGGGAGAAGCTGCCAGTGCCTGGGAAGGCTCCCAAATCTGAGCTTGTTTGAGCTGGTGAGGCTGGGGAAGGCAGGTTTTCTTCCAGGAGAAACCTTGAGGCTTTGGCTTTTTCTCCACCACTCTGAAGAATCAGAACCAGAACATCCAACCATAGGCAATGTGGCTCTAGAGGGATGAAACCCATCCTGGGTCATTCCCCAGAAAGATTGCTGTGTTGCTGAATTACTGTGTCCTTGCAATGAGCCCATTTGAGATGTTTGGAGATGAACATCCCAAAACCTAAGAATTTGTGTTAGGAGCTGCTGGTGCATGAGGCTGATGGTGTTACAGCATTTGCAGTTTAAAACACATTGTGCTCCTGCTCAGGCATTCATAGGAGCAGGGCCGGGGAGTCCTGGTTGCTCATTCAGCACAAACCTGCTGCTGGGTACTGAATATTTGCTGAGAATTCCTTAAAATGAATTACTGTAGCTTGAAACTTAGCAAATCTTAATAAATGGAAGTTATAAAACTGGGTTGAAAACTTGCCAGGATGTCATAAATAAATAATGACTTTACTCAGTAAATGAATTAAGTAATATTTAATTATCAGAAATTAGTCTTTATTTCTAGACCTGAGTGGAACTTGGAGAGTAGCCCTGCACTCCTTCCCCCTTTGGCTTTGTGTTTCTCCATCACACATTCTCTGTTTCCTCTGCAGCCTCAGGGTATGGTAAGCAGGCTGTAATTCCTGAGAACAGGAAAGGGGATTTGACTTGCTGCTGCCCATGCAGTGATGGATTTCTTTCCTTCTGCCCTCCCCTGCAGCCCCGTACTGCAGCCTCCCGCGGGCCCCGGCACACGGGCTGGTTCTGAGCCAGACGGGGCTGCAGCCCGGCAGCACGCTCCGCTTCGGCTGCGACACCGGCTACCGGCTCGTTGGCCACAGCACCACCACCTGCTCCCAGCACCCTCAGGGCTACTTCCAGTGGAACAAAGCGATCCCCCTGTGCCAAGGTGAGAGCAGGGAAGTGTCCTTTGTGGGGCTGGGAGTCTTAGGAGGACTGAGGGAAAAGCAGTGAAAGTTAAAACCTGTTGTAATTCCACCAGTTCCCTGTTGAGAACAGGCTTGGAGCTGCAGGTCGGCATGAGGGGTGCTCCTCATATCCAAGTCCTTGGGAATAGACAAGCAAGGAGAGAAGGGAGTAACTATATTGGGGGCCTTCAGGATGGGGGAGAAAAAAGCATCTGTGTAAAGGCTACCGCTGTAGAAGTGTTGGAACGCTCAGTAAAGATACAGCCAAGCCTCAGTTAAGGATGGGAGGAGCTATTGCTTGGAGGAGCCTGGAAAGGCTGGCAGGAGCATGGGTCCTGCTGGGTTTTAGTGACTGGAATTTCATTTGGTATTGCTGGAAGTGCCCTCTTAGGTCTGTATGTGTCGATAGGGGATGAGAAGTTGCTTGGGATTCAGATGGTGCCTAGTTTCCATTGGCTTCATCGAAGATGAAGGCACATGCCTGTTCTTTCCACATTTCCTCCTAATTAACTGTAATCTTTATGACATATCAGACTTAGCACAGGGCTTCTTCCAGGCGTGGGAGCAGGGGGAGGACAGGGCTCCGTGCCCCAGGGGGCTTTGCTTCCACGCTGGTTTTGTCCCTCACTGTGTTCACTTTCTGATTGCACCTTCTCCATCTGCCAGTCATCCCTGTTCATTTGTGTTGATAAAATGCCCCATCTTTATTCTGCTGAAGCTATTCAGTGTCTTTGAACATTCATCCATGTTCCAAGGGGACCAAGTGCTGGGGATTAATATTGCATTGACTTCCCTGGAAACTAGCCAGGGACCAGAGACAGCATAGGCAAAATCTCATCGCAGTGCCTGTATTATTGTCCAGTCCAAGCTGTAAGGAAAAGCAGGATTACTTCGTGTGGGAGGCACCACATGCCTTGAAAAACTCCTTTCTGTGCTCCTGAATCACTTCATCTCTTTGGAAGTTGCACAGGGGTGGAAGCGGTCCTGCCTCTAATGGGTGGGTTTGTGCTGTGGGTGCTTATATCCATTTGGAGCCCTCTCAAGGCTGTATTTATTTAGAGGTGAGTGGAAAGCGGTAAACCCAAGGACCTGCCACCCAGCCCCATTGGCAAGGGGAAACTGGGAAGCTGGGCACAAACTCCAATAGTGATTCTGTGAGAACAGGAATGGGGACAAACCCCGAGCGCTGGAATGAGCAGATGAAGCACACAGCAAGACCTGCGGGCGCAAGGGGCTGTCATGACAGCTGTGCCTTCCGAATCCTTAGAGCAGTGTAGGGAATTTCTCTGATGTACTGCTTCTTTTTAAGGAAAATCCTATCATCAGGAATAGGTACAAATGCTGCTAGGTCTTTACTGTCCTGGTGTGCTGGAATGCCACCTGAGCCCTGTGTTCAGCTCCAAAATCAGTATTGACTTCCAAGAGGTATAATGGTATGTGAGGAATGGGTTTTAAACACAGAGATGGGGAGGAGGTAAGAGAGATGATGTGTGGGGAGGTTGGGAGGGGATGTGCTTGGATGATTGAAAGCAGAAATGAGTCCCTGAGCACTAGTTCCTGAGGCACCAGGGAGGGAGATGGAGCCAGACCATCTGTGGCTTGTCCCTACCTGGCCTGGAAATGCTGAGCACCACAGGCCTTTCCTGTGGGATGAAGAGGTGCGGGAAGAGGCTTTCACATGGGATCTGCATGAGAAGCACTAAAACCACCCAGCGCTGTTTTGGTCCAGCTGAACCTGTGGCATGTCAGGAGCTCGACAGGCATAACCTGTGGTGCCACTCCATAGCAGTTGCCAACACAAGGAAGAATTTAGGGGCCAGTTCACATCAGTTTCTCCTTTGGAGCAGTGTGCGTGTCCTCACAGCTTGGTCAGGGTCTTGGTGCTGATGTCCCTCTGGAAGAGTGGATTTGTCTCCAGCAAGGAGAGCTTGATGGGTCACGTTAGATCCTGAGGTTGAACAGGCGCCTTTGGGAAAGTCACCTCCTCTGTTTCCCTGTGTTTGCAGCAGGAATCTTAACACTGGCAAGTGGTTATCGAGGTGGATTCAGGAGATGGGCGAGTGGCAGTGAGCTAGAGGTGTCGGGGAATTCACAGCAGAGCAGCTCCCCCCACCCCCGGCCTCCAGCAGCCAGTAGCCAGGGCTGGCTCTTCTCATCCTCCCGCCTCGGCTACATGGAATCCAGCGTTCTTTTTGCTCCCCCATGCTGCTCTCAAAGCCAACTGGCAACCCTTGGTCTTGGGCTGTACTCAATTTCTCATCCTTTCTGGTGGCCGGGGCCGCATGGCAGAGGTTTGGGAACTCACTCTGTAACTGCATAAATTGCTCATAGAGTCAGGAGGGGAAGTGGGGTGCCTGCAAACACATGGTCTCGTTAAATGGCATTTCCCATCGCTCCTTTCTGCCAGTACATAATCCTCTTCCCCATCCCCATCCCCTCTGAATAATCTTTACTACATGCTCTGTCCTAGCTGGCATTTATGGGAGCAGCAGAGAATATTCTGCAGGGAGCAATCTTGCATTGGCACAATGAGGGAGAACACAAGATGATCTAATACTCCTTTTCTGTCTCTGCTGCCTATTTTTAAGCTGCTTTGTTTTTGGAATCCCAGCTGCAGATTTGCTTGCATAGCCGCTGTGCCTTTTCCTAACACATCATCTTCCTGCAGAGAGTGTTTTGCACCGTTAAGTGTTCCTTCTCCTTTTTCCCTGGACCACACTCTCCATGGGTCTCTCCAAGCCAAACGTTGGTTTGCTTTCCCCTGGAACAACTCTTTCATGGTCTCTGATGCTGGTGGATGGCAGTACCTGCAGTTGGAGCCTCAGAAATGCTCTTTGGAGCAGATGTCAAGTTTATTGCCACCCCAAAAGTCAAGCTGTTCTGCTTTGTGCAGGGTTCTGTAAGTACTAATTTACTAATACCACATTCTGCTCAAGGATGTCAGATCTGCAGGGAAGGAAGGATCCTGCCACGGGTGGAAGGTGGCAGAGGTCCCAGCACCCTTGGCTCTTCCTTGTCCAGCCTTCATGTTGTAGCCTTCATCTGCAGTGGAAGAGGGTTACATTTTACTTATTATTTCTAGTGGCTTAATAATACTTCTAATTAACTGTGCCTGCCCCAGAAGTGCTGCATTGTTGCTGCCTCTTGTATCAGGGCAAGGCTTATGCAACGAAAAGACCCAGAATGGTCAAGCAGAGCACTGGAGAGGCAGGAGGAGGGAGCTGGCTGCAAGGCAGGACTTGGCAGCAGGAGATCATCCTTCCCTGTGGCAGCCCAGCCTCAGTGGCCCGGAGCACCACTGGCTCTGCTCTCTGCACTCCGGTGTCCCCGGCTTTCAGTCTCTCTGCCACAGTGCCTGTGGCGATGCATCAGGCTGCAGCAGGGGATTGGACAGAGAAAGGGGAAGGCTTTGTGGGGCAGTGGCATGGGAAGGGAGCAGCTTTCCCACCAGCCTTTTTGGTTGGATGCAACATCAGAAAGTCATCAGAGCATGGCTGGGTGGAAGTGACAGGGTAGGACTCCCCAGGCCCCCTCTTCTTGTGCCTCTGAATGAAATTGGTATTCAGCGTGGCTGCTTGTCTAGACACCCAGCCTTGTCGAGAGATTTGCCAAGCTCCTTAGCTCAATGAAGTGACATACATGTGATTATCATTTCAACCAGGGATGTGCCTGGTTGTGCTAATACGAGCCTGCTGAATTACTCACACCTATTAGCAACACCAGCATCTGCGAGGTGCTGTGTAATTGTGCTCCAGGTTGGGGCTCTGGCTGACTCATGGAGCAGGAGTGGGATGAAAGCATCTTGGACCTTGAGTGGTAGAAAGCTCTGGAGGTTGTGCTGATGCTGCTCACAGTAAGTTTGGTCTCTCCTTTTCAGCACTCAGTGGGATCCATGTCACCAGGAGGTCACTTTTCTAGGTTGCAGATTTTCTAGCCCTCATTTGTGTGGCGAGGGAATAACAGGAAGGTGAATGTGTGTTCAAGTGTCAGCGTGTGGCTCCGAAGACATTGGCTCAGCCTCCGGTTCACGCAGAAGCAGAGTGGGAGCAGTGTGGGCTGCTCCAGGAAGGAGTAGATTTCCTTCAGAGCAGTTTTAAAGTACAGACAGCTGTTTGGGTTAGGTGCTGGCCTCCAAATCGGTGCTTTGCTCATCTCGGCACCCCACAGAGGCTGTTGGCAGCCCCCAGGCTCGCAGTCTCACAGTGGCAGCTTCACAGGTCCAGGCTGCTCCTTCCCCTTTGCCACCCCGTGCCTCTCCAGCCCAAGATGTAAGCCTTGGAGAGGGATGGGAGCCTGCGTGGTGCTTATGGAGGCAGGTCTGGGTTTGATTCCCCAGCTCTCCTGAATGCTGGTAGAGAAAGACACATTTGAGTGACAGACTCCCAGCGCTGGTGTTCCCAGAGGTGGAGAAGAGGGTAAAAGGACATGTCACATCTCACAGACCTCTTGCAGCACAGATGGGTGTGCCTCCGAGCTGTCTGTGTTTGGCTGTTGCTCATCTTTCTGTGCCCTGCCTGTCCCTGTCCGTGACCTGTTCTGCCCAGTTTGACCCTCTCCCGGCTGCAGAACTGAGGCTTTCAGCAGATGCAGAGCATCTTCTCCGAAGTGCTGCCATCTTGAGCAGGCGTTTGGCATCGTGCCTGTTCATCAATTGGTTCCCCTGAATTCCCCCCCTTACCTTCTCAGCCCAAGGCTAAATTTAGCTTTCCTTCTGCCACAACGTAATTACACAATTTGCTGCCTTATGTAATCCAAAAGTGCTGCTGGAAAGGGGTTTCAGGTTGTTGCTGCTGTGGGATGTAAATACAAAATGTTATTGCTGTCTAATCCTTTATCTCAGCGTGAAAACTTCTGGATACTGTGTTGATGCATTTTGTGTTACAGATATTGTAGAAAGGACAAGCCAGGGTTCTCTTCCAGTACAGACTGGTACTCAGCATTGGCTTTGCTGTTACCGCACTGACAGGAGTTGAAAATCTGATCCTCTGTGGAAATGGGCATTCACTGCAGCTTCTGGGGTTCACCGGGGGGCTGGAGCTTTTGTAAACAGGAGCGTTTGGGATCTGGGCTTCCCCAGATCCATGGTAAAACTGGGAGCTGACTGATCTCTCAGCAGGGGTGTTTTAAACTCCTCTGCTCCTTCCCAGCTCTCTCCTGTGGAGTTCCCAGAGCCCCAAAGAACGGCGTTGTCTTTGGCAAGGAGTACACCGTGGGTACCAAAGCCATGTACCACTGCAACCAGGGCTTCCAGCTGCAGCCCGGGCAGGAGCCCAGCGCCGAGTGCCTGCAGGAAGGGCAGTGGAGTAACAGCAACCAGCCCCCTCAGTGCGTAGGTGAGTGTGTGCAGTGCTGCGGTCCCACAGGGAGCTTTGGAGATCCCTTTATTAGCATCTTCCAGCTCTGGCATGACAGCTTTGCCTCACAGTTGCACCAGGTTTTGTCTGATGTCCCCTCTCAGAGTGTCTTGGTTTCCCACCTGTAATAGAGATGCGAATGCTGGCCCCCTTGTTAAAAAGCCAGCACCCCTGCTGAAATGCCCCAAAGTCTCTGGAATCAAACACCTATTAACCTCTTTCTGTCTCATTTCTTTTCCCTGACTCACCACACCTGGTTTTTAGCTGTCACCTGTCCCGATATCAACAGCATTGCAGTTGAGCATGGTCGGTGGCGGCTCACCTACGAGATCCAGTACCACTACAATGCCCAGCTGATGCTCATTTGTGACCCTGGGTACTACTACACGGGCCAGCGGGTCATCAAGTGCCAAGCCAACGGGAAGTGGAGCATAGGAGAACCAATGCCAACCTGTAAAAGTAAGAGCTGTGAAGCTCAGAAGCTGCACTGGGGCAGGCACCTTCACATGGTGCCTTGCAGGAAATGGGGTTTCTCTTCACATCCAGTGGATGTGCAAGCTCTGCTTTTGGCTTGCAAACACACCCCAGCCTTGGCCACTCTTGGCAGCATCTGAGAGGGTGGCTGCAGAACTGCACTGGTAGCAGAGAGCTTGGATGCAGGAAGTTCTTAAACCAAGAATCTAAACCAGAGTTGAGCTTGTTCAGCCTGGAGAAGAGAAAGCTCCTGGGAGACCTTAGATCAGCTTCCAGTGCCCAAAGGGGCTGACAAGAAATCTGCAGGGGTTGGAACTGGATGAGCTTTAAGGTCCCTTCTAACACAAACCAGGCTGGGATTCTGTGATAAATGGTTCTGCGAGAGCTGCAGCACACCAGCTCTTCTGTTGCTGTTGGGTCCCAGCAGCTCACCTGACACTGCTGCCAGGTGCTGTGAAGTTTGCTTTTAAGAAAGGAAATGAAAAACTCTGATTTAAAACCTAACCTCTTGCAGTTTTATGCAGATGCCAGGTTTACAGGGTAACAGTGTCAGCTGTAAATCAAACACACTCTTGGCAAACAAGCAGCTCACTCAGTTCTTCTGACGTGACCACTGTGCTTTGGATCTCTTGTTGGAGGTGGAGGCTTTTTCCTCTCAATGCCGATAGAGACAGAAAGGTTCTTCAGAATGGCAGCTCTCACTTCCCTCCTGCCTCCCTTTGTTTCTAGAGATGCAAGTGCCGACTTTAGTGACAGATGTAGTTTTACCCCTGCTAAGCTCTTCAGCCAGCTCCAAGAGCGTGAGCCTGACCTCGTTGTATTTCTTCAGCACTATTGCCACCTAAATTCAACAGACAGGATCTTGGCAATGCACTGGGGTCAGAAGCACCCAGCGTGAGCCTCTTGATTTCTTGCTGAGTGCAAAAGCTCTGGAGGGTTTGCAGGGCTTTAAGTTAGATAAAATAATGAGCTAGAGTTTGTGGCCGGGAGCTGCATTTGCAGGAGCTCTTTGCCAGGCTCCAGCTGCACCCCACAAGCCAGGGATCAGCTGCATGCCCTCTGTGGGTCTGGGCTCTGTCCTTCAAATCATGGTGTGACAGAAAGCTGGGTGTCCAGTGTTGGTGTTCCAGCTTCTGATTGGAGATGGTGCGCCATTCTGTGGCTCTGCTGGAAGTCAGGCTTCCTGCCTGTATCCAGCGGTGGGTTAGTAATAGAAATATTCCTGTGTTAAAAACTTCCTGTGGGAAAACCTGGGTTTATTATCCATATAACTATTTGATAAGCTTTCCTCCCCCTTTCTGACTTGGGTTATAATTGTGGTGGTGTCACTGAGTGCATTGCTCTGTAGAAACCACAGCTCACTTCCTGTGCTTTGGATCTCTTCTAGTTATCTCCTGCGGAGACCTGCCGACCCCACCGAACGGGAACAAGATTGGCACGCTGACCAGCTACGGGGCCACAGCCATCTTCTCCTGCAACACCGGCTACACCCTGGTGGGCTCCCGTGTGCGGGAGTGCATGGCCAATGGGCTCTGGAGTGGAGCAGAAGTGAGATGTCTGGGTACGTGTGGAGTGTCTGGGATGGTCGGTGGGAAAGAATCGTGGCTGTGTTTCGAGCGGGAATAGGGATTTTAGATACCGGTTCAAAAAGGAATCTTAAGTGAGGACTCAGCGCTACTGAAGCTGTAGGATCATAGAATCAACCAGGTTGGAAAGCCCTTTAAGATCATCAAGTCCAGCACTGCCAAGGCTGCCACTAAACCGTGTCACTAAGGTCATCATCTACATGGTTTTGAACACTGCAAGGGACAGTGACTCCAGTACTGCCCTGGGCAGCCTGTTCCAATGCCTGACCACCCTCTCGGTGAAGAAATTGTTCTGAACGTCCAGTCTAAACCTCCCCTGGCACAGCTTGAGGCCATTTCCTCTTGTTCTGTTGCTTGCTACTTGGAGAAGGAACTGACCCCCATCTCACTGCAGCCTCCTGTCAGGCAGTTGTAGAGAGCTATAAGGTCCCCCATGAGCCTTCTCTTCTGCAGACTAACCAAGCCCAAAGTAGATATAATAAGGAAGCAGACTCTGATTCCTTACATGCTCAGTAGATGGGAGGCGTTCTGAGACTGGAGAGCTTTAAGAATGCTTTGTTGTTTCTACTGTTGCTCTGGTTTCATCTGTAAGTGCAGAGTGTGGCATTCAGACTCAGGGTGGTGCGTGATGCCATCCAGAGCAAGCTCTTGGTGACTCTCCTGTCTGCCTCCTGCAGCGGGGCACTGTGGTGTCCCCAGTCCCATCGTCAACGGGCAGATCAATGGGGAGAACTACAACTACCGCGGCAGCGTGGTCTATCAGTGCAACCCCGGCTTCCGCCTCATCGGCATGTCGGTGCGGATCTGCCAGCAGGACCACCGCTGGTCGGGGAAGACGCCTGTCTGTGTGCGTAAGTATGTTGTCACGTTCCTTTAGCCCTGGTGGTGGCCAGAGGACAGGAGCGCATGTAAAGATGTTGTGGAGGATTTGCACAGCTAGGCTGTGCTCAGTTGCTTTGCGTGCACGCCGTGAGTGTGCTGCACAAGAGTCCCTGGGGTTCACACAGGAGCTGAGGTGTGGCAGGAGTGGCAATGCTGCAATTTTGGCTGCTTGACTTTTTTCCTCTGCTTTTTAAATTGCACTTTTCTTTCATGTTTTCCAACAGAGAATGGTTTGGGTTGAAGGGCTCTTCAAACTCGTCAAGTTCCAACCCCTGCCACGGGCAGGGACACCTTCCACTAGAGCAGCTTGCTCCAAGCCCCATCCAACCTGGCCTTGAACACTGCCAGGGATGGGGCAGCCACAGCTTCCCTGGGCAGCTGAGCCCAGTGGAAGGTCTGGTTTCTGGGGGGACCACCCTTTATCAGGGTGAGGGGAGGTTAAAGGCAGATGTAGCCCCACCAAGCGCTCCACAGCATCACTGTTTTGAGACCCATGTTCTGTGCTGGAGGAAAGTCCGTCTCTCTCCTCCTCTGATTGCAAGTCACCTTGTACAACCTGCTCATTATCCTTCCACTAAGTAAACTAATGAAGTAAGTCTCCGGAGCATTTAAGTGTTAATAAGTTTAAGCATCTTCCTGTCACTGGACAGTACAATCCATGTATTTCATATCATGATTCTCCAGCTGTTTGCTTCCAATCTCTCCTGTCTGGCTTAAAACTTTATGTGCTGAGGCACAATAATAACAGCAGGATATGAAGTACGGAATGACCAATCAATGAATTCAGATTCGAGCCTAAAAATAACACACAGACTTAACTCATCAAGGTTAGCATGGACTCCAGAACTTGGAGGATGTCCGTGATTTTGCATGAGCTTTTTAGGAAAAGAATTATTGGAAAGGCTGGCTCTGGGTCCGCCGGGAGGTTTGGATTTACTCTCATGTCTGAGGATGCTCCGTTGAAAAAAAATCAATTCACTTTTTCCTGCCTATATACACAGTAACCTTGGATCAGGAAATCATATTGATGGAGGCCCTCCTGCTGTCAGGCAGATTGATGGAAATGCAGGATTTTCTAAACATCCATTTTCATGGCTCATCTTGTTTCTTTTGGGAGGGACCAAACCCATTAGAACAAAGGCAATGAATGTTGCTCATCTGTATCTGTCTTCTGACAGCTGAACCAGAACAGGTTCCTTTGCTTGGCTCTGCTTTGTGCTGGCTTCTGGCTCAGGTACCTGAAGCCCACCAAGCTTTTGTGCAGAGATGTGTAAAGGTGTCTCTTGTGCAGAAGTTGGCCTTGAAGTTATTGCGCTCCGTTAGGCCTTATGGATAACATAAATTTCATGTCATTAAAGCAGAGCGCTGTTGGGCTCTGAAATGAGATGCCTGGAGGCTTTATTGCTTCTGAAGCAGCTCAGGGCACTGTGTGTTAGCACATTATCATTTCCTATTGTCCTGCTATTTTCTCTTTTAGCCTGCTACAGTTGCTTCCTCTGTGTGAATGGGCCTTTTTGATCCATGCCAACTGTGGGAAGCCTTTTTTTCTGGGACAGAATCCATCACCTATTTCAAAACACATATAACCATATTCAGAAGCACCTCCAAGAGTCTGACATCTGCTTCCTGCAGCACTGAAAGGCTAGAGTGCTTCATGTGCTTCAGACCTGTACCTGTCAGCAGCTTACATGAGGAATAAATTCCCATCCCTGTGGTACAGTCCAGCCCTGGCAGTCAAATGTGTTATGGATCTTTTGTGGGAATTGCAGCTTTCCCTCTAGCTCCTGGCTTTGGCAGCTGTACAGCTGAACTGCTGGACTTCCACTGATGGACCATTACCCTGTTTCAGCATGGCAGTGATCAATATTGCTTTGTCCTCCGCTGTCAAAAGATGTTGCATTCCTTTAGCAGCCAAGAATCTCTGTGTGGCATGTCCTGACTTTTGTGCAGTGGAACTCACTGCAAAGGTCTCTGGGCTTCGCTCGTGGCAGGGGCTGCATCCTCCCTGCATCACCCATCTCTTCCCAGGTGCCAGCAGAGTAGCCCAGGCAAAACCACTTTGAATCTCCCTGTTGCCCGTGCTTACTGCTGCTCCAGCCTTTGCCTCTGCACCTTCCCTGAGTGATGTCAGAGCAGCTCAGACCAGTTCCCTTTCACCCTCTACCTTGTCACTGACCCACACTCACATCAACCACAGAAACAAGAACTACACAAAACCGTTATTTCAGGGATTTAGAAATAAAGGGTTTTCCCCAAACTTTTTCGAACTTAAAGCAGGAAGATTGAAGCTTTTTAGGCCATCTGCTGGAAACCTGATTTTTCTCATATTTTTCCTCTCTCTTAGCTGTTCCTGCAGGTTTTACTTTATGCTGCAGTGAGCATACGTCCAACTTACACTAGGGAGAGGGAAGAAGACATCAGGTTTCATCACTCTGTGTGATGCCCAGGGTAATATAAGGCACTAGATTAATAGCAGTAGCTGGGATTTGCGAAGAGGAGCTCTAGGGATTTACAGTCTAAGTCAGTAGGATGCTGGCACTCAGCTGCTTACAGTGGTTCAGGGAATTTCTTATGCCAGTAAAATGAACAAAGGTACCGTGCTCTCAACTTGGTTCAGTATTCCAGCAGAGCTGGCCGCAAATCTTTGGTTGGTGTAAGTTTCAAGGTTGATGGGGGAGGGGGGTGGTCTCCTTTCATGGGAATTATTTCCAATAGCTAATCCGGACAGCAAATGTAATAACTCTGATTTTTAATTGCAGCCATCACTTGTGGCCACCCTGGGAACCCTGCCAATGGCTTGACCCAAGGGAACCAGTTCAACCTGAATGATGTGGCCAAGTTTGTGTGCAACACTGGGTACCACCTGGAAGGAGCATCTCAATCCCAGTGCTTGGCCAATGGACAGTGGAGCAGTAGTCTGCCTGCCTGTCGTGGTGAGTGTCTGCCTCTGCCCCTGCCGGGGCACAGTGCACTCTGTTGGTTACTCTGGGTTTCTAACGTCCTGCTTGACACTGTTGTAAATTCATGTAAAGCGAATGTCGTGGTTCCTCAGGGATGTACAAACGATGATTGAGCTCTGTGGCTTGTGTAAATCTTATGCAACAAGCATGATTATCCCGTGGGCTTCACTCAAAGCTGTTACTAGACCCTGCCCAGCCCTATGCAGAATCCCAGACTTGTTTGTGTTGGAAGGGACCTTAAAGGTCATCCAGTGCAAACCCCCTGCCACAGGCAGGGACACCTTCCATTAGAGCAGCTTGCTCCAAGCCCCTGTGTCCAACCTGGCCTTGAACACTGCCCGGGATGGGGCAGCCACAGCTTCTCTGGGCAATGTGTAGGGGTGTCTCACCACCCTCATAGTAAAGGATTTCATCCTCCAAGTGAGAGTTGTAAGTGGGGAGGACACAAGGCTATCAGGCCAGACCCGTAGCAGAGGTCACACTAGTAACCAGTTCACTGAAAGCAAGCACCATGCTCTTTGTGCAGAGCCCTTTCTCCTTCTGGGCTGCGCTACTGCTTCCATTGGTGTTAGCACTGCAGTTCACTTGCCAGATTCCCTCCCTGCACTCCCTCCCTCTGTATTCCAATCCAGTATCTCTCGATACTGTTGCTGTGTCAGTCAAGAAATCAGTTATTCCTAACTTGCAAGTCCCAGTCTGGGGCGAAAGAGCAGGGCTCTGCTGCTGAGCAGCCCTTTCGTTTGTGGAATGTTGTTTGCAGTTTTCCCCCTTTTCCTGCTCATTTTTGGAGAATCCCCTGTTCTTTGCTACACCCTTTGGTTTGTGTTATTTTTTGTTGTTTGTTTGCAGTCATAAACTGTACTGACCCCGGGCACCTGGAAAACAGCATCCGGCAAGTGCAGCCGAGTGGTCCTCACAGATTCAGCTTTGGAACAACTGTCTCATATCAGTGCAGCCACGGATATTACTTGTTGGGTACTCATGTCCTTACCTGTCAGGGGGATGGCACTTGGGACCGTGCCCTCCCACAGTGTCTTTGTAAGTTCTTCAGAATAATTCCCATCCACCACAGCTTTTCATCCCATGTAGTTCTCTGTTGCTTAGCTGGATGGTTGTGTGAAAAGCCTGGATCCAGAGCCCTTTGTGATCCATGGGAATCCTTCTGTCAGCATGAATGGCCTGTGGATCCTGCCCACATAAGGAAAATTTGTGGTCTGAGGGAAGAAACGCTGTTAGAGATGGTTTCCCTCGGCTCCCACTGAGTTTTACTGGTTCTGTTCAGCTCCAGTGACAGGACTGGGGGAGGCGGAGAGGGGCAGCAGAGCTTCTGCAGCACTCCTTCATGGGAAGCTGCATGCTATTACCCTGAGGACAGGGCATGACTGAGTTCCCATACACCCACCCATCCCCACAGCTTTAGGGGAGGGGAATGACAGTGTGACAGTGAAATAAATGCAGCTTTATTCTGCTGCAAAGCAGGTACTGAAGAGGATTTGCTTCCTGACCCTTGCTCTACATTTTTTCCCCTTTCTCACAGTATCCTGGCCCCTTCTGCCGTTGGGGTTTGCAGAGAACTGGGCAGTTCTGGGTGACGGTTTGGCTTCAGGGGTAGTTCCAGTAGGATAGAAAGGCACAAAATAATACTTGTGGTGGTAATACCTGGTCCACGCATTTTATGAAGGGTGTCAATGTTGATGTCCCTATCTTACACTGGGGGAAAGTGAGGTCCAAAGTGTATTTAGAGTTGAGGTGGGACTGCCCAGTGCTCTAGTGGCGCAGCAACCGCCAGCACAGCTCTTGTGTTCTGGAGACCAAAGCAGCTCTGAGCTCCTTACGTGGTGTAACAAATCACTACAGCAATCAGAAATGGAGCTCCTTAAGTTCAAACCAGTGTAGCTGTTCCAAAGCAATGATTGCTTCTATTTTCTCTTGTCTTATCCTTCGACACCTAGTCATACACAGTAGCTCTTGGCACATTTTCCTTTCCTTTTGCTAGCAGCATGCCACCTTCCCACATCCGCAGCACCCTGCACAGGCCATGGGGAATTGACAAGTGATAACAGTGTGTTGCCACAGCTGAGGGCTCCTGGGGGTAGTTGCCCTCTAAAACCTGGGAGCCTGAGATCTCAGGCTCCCTTAGTCCACAGCTTTCCAGCTAAGTAAAAGGGATCTCCTTCCTTAAAATGCTGAGCACCCACTGACTTGGAGGATTTGTGGGCATTGTCAAAGCTTTGGAAGCTCAGGTCAGTTTTACAACGGGTGATGGGGATTCATGGGCTTAATAGTTTTGGGGGAAAAAGATTTTTGCATGTCTGTTTTCTGTGTTGAACTGAAGATGTGCTCTATGCTGAATCCCATATTCCCTTACAGTGTGTAGAGCTGGGCACCTAAAATTACTGGGCAGTCCCTAAAGCAGAATTAAGAAGACTGGTGCCAGACAAGCTGAGGTTGCAAACGTTGGCTCATGCCTGTTGCTGAGGAGGGAGTAAACCAGAGCTGATCGTCTCTGAGGAGGGAGAGCAAGCCCAATAAGGACATGGGAGCATCGGAAGGAACAGTGTTCCCCCTGTGTACATAAATCCTTTAAAACCCCTCAAATCACCGCAGGTTTAAGCTTAGCTGACTCTGCTGGAGTATCTGTTATTAAATTGTTAGTTACAGTGTGAGTTTAAGTATTAGCTATCAAGCCCATTTCCTTGCAAAGCGCCCTTGGTTTTAGTCACAGCTCTGCACCAGTATATTTCAACGCCCCCGTGCCCAAACATAGGCATGCTCTCCTTTTTATTGAAGCATACATCATGTTTTCTACCTAATGCTAGCACTGGTATTTTTAGATTGTAGCAGAGGGAGAGAAGATATCCATTACCGATGCTTTCCTTCAGAAAGCAAGTGGTGCATGGTCTTCACACTGAGCATCCTCATCCTAACGTGTCTCACAGCCCCTAGATCTGTCAGTGTATTTGTCAACAGCCTCTCCCTGTCTCCACTCTGATCACTGAGCTAAAGTAAACCTATTAATTATTGTTAGGGGTGGTATTTTACGAGCAGTGGTCGAGTGAGCAGTGCTCAGAATCTGCCAGGGTAATTTGCTCAGGTGTGACACGGCATCGATTGCAGCTCTGTGCTGCAGGACCTGGTGCTACCAGGGGTGGGAGGGGGTGTGCATGGAAATACTCATGTTTAAGAAGGAGCCTGCAAAATGCCTGTCAGTGTCAATACTGGGCATCTGTGCGCAGACCCTTGTCAGCTCGGACAGGATGAGCTCATGTCTGCAGAAGGCTTTGAGGCAGACAAGTGGGTTTAAGCTTCCAAGACCCATGCAGCACCCTCAAACATGTGGTACCTTGCTGTGTACCTGCTGCATACAAGCAGTTCCTCGTGGTTGAAGCTGTTGCATCTCTCTTACAGTGGTCTCCTGTGGCCACCCAGGCTCCCCACCCCACGCTCAGATCTCGGGTGACAAGTACACCGTGGGCTCAGTGGTGCGGTACAGCTGCCTCGGGAAGCGGACCCTGGTCGGTAACTCCACTCGCATGTGCCAGCTGGATGGGCGCTGGAGCGGGTCCCTGCCGCACTGCTCAGGTGAGGTGGGCTTTGGGAAGCACAGGATGGGGCATTCCTATCCTCCACTGCCCCGTTTTGTCCTGTGGGGGGGGGCAGCCTGATGTGCTTTGCTGAGCTGGAGAAATAACACAGGCTACAGAGGGAGATTGTGGAAGAGTCTGAAAATCCTCATGTCTCAGCTCCTGCAAGCTGGGTGATAAGCACTGGCGGAGAGTGAACCACTCAGCTTGCAAGATGAGAAATAAATCACTGCAGCAAATGTTTGTGGTGGGAGATGTACTGCAGCCTGCTGCTTTACAGCTTTCTCCATGCAGAGTCTGTAAAGGATGAATGTATCTAACACAAAAAGTTGGTGCTTGCATCCTGTCTCAGCATCTGACCACCTTTCTCATGCATTCCAATAAAAGCCAAGCCTTCCTGAAGTCAGGGTGCTGGGATCTCCACTGATGGCCTCCACAAGAAGCAGGAGTGCTGAATGGCAGGATGCTGTGCAGAGCCCTCCTTGTGCCATCCCGGCGCTTGTTCCTGGGAGAGCACAGGGGCAGATGAAAGAACTTTGCTGGAGCAAAGCATGTGGGACAAGTGTTAATTTTTAATTATGCCACTTAGATTTAGCAGCTCCACTTGACCAAGTTTAACCTCCGCTTTGGAAGGGAGAAGGAAATCAAGCAGTCATCCTCACATTTGGAAGCTGTATCTGCAGGCTTCTTGATCTGTAGCTGCTCGGAAGGGTTTTCTGCTCTAATTCATGCTTTTCCCCATGTGGTTTTCGCTGTCTCTCCTGTCATCTTTGGGGTGGATTTTTGGAAACATTCAGTGTTACTCTGACTAGTTCCTACTGACATGTGTTGTGTGGGATTTTTCTGAATGACTTCATGGAGGCGGCTATAGACCAAGGCTGATGGCATTTGACAGCCCCTCTCTGACTTGGGGCCAGATGAGTGCTCAGAACCTCTATTTCCACCCAAGGGCTTGGGAGAAGGCTCCTCTTTTACACGAAAGTCAGGCAATACAGTTACAAAAGCAGTGAAGAGGCAGAATACAGCTCTGCTCATCTACTGCCACAGGTTCTCCGTTGTCTGCGGAAGATCCCGTGGTGTGACAGCAGCTTTTGCAAGATGAAACAAAAGACTTCGATATAAGTCATTCTATGGAAGGAAATGCTGAACCTGGAGCGTTCTTCCCCTTCTCTTTACAAACAAGCGCATTCCCTAGATGATGGATACACTCATTGTGGTTTATATTACATATAACGCTGCAAAGGCTGTACCTGCAGCAAGGCACAGAAGGTCCAGGAACCAGGAACTTCATTGCCAGCTGCAGGAGTGAAATAGTCTTTCCTGGCTTGGGGGTGGATGTGTTTACACAGATCATTAGCAAGGAAAGCCAAGAGCAGGCCTACATGGTGTGAGCCTGTGTCAGCCCGCTGGGAGGTGGGCATTTCTCCAGCCTGCTCCAGAGAACCCCTGCAAGGCATCTGCTGCAGCTGCTGCCTCTCTCCTGTCCCCTCACTCCCAGCCAGCAGCTCCGAGTGTTCACAACTTGTACGAGCGGATGTTTCTCAGCTGGATCCCTCCTGCCTCTGTGTCCAAACCCAACAGCTTCTTGTTCTGCAGATACAATAGGGCGTGCTGAGGTGGCTGGGAACATGTCATAATTCCTGCTTGGAGGGAAACCATCCACATGACTGATGCTGGCAGCGGAGCTGCTGTCTGCTGGAGCAGCTGCTGCAGAAAGCTGGTGAGGGCTCCATCTTGAGATGCAGGAGTTATTATGGCCATGTTTTCCAACCAGCATAAAACCAGTGGGCTCCTGGAGTCAGGGGCTGTTTCACCTGGAACTTCCCCACTCTGTTTAGAGCCAGGCAGAGATAAATCCAGTCAGTCACAATCCAAACCTCTGTGCTGGCCCCTCAGCACACGCAGCTGAGAGGAAAGAAGGGACAAGCCCCGTGACTTGCTTACTCTACTGATACTATGCTCTCTTCTTCGCAGGAGGCAGCCAGGGCTTGTGTGGTGACCCAGGGATCCCCTCTCATGGCATTGGGCTGGGAGATTCCTTTGATGTGGGCAGCGTGGTTCGGTTCAGCTGTGAGCCCGGCTACATGCTCCGGGGTTCATCCGAGAGGACCTGCCAAGCCAACGGCTCCTGGAGCGGCACACAGCCGGAATGCGAAGGTACTTCCCAACTGCACATCCTCTTCCTGCGTCACTGCCCGTCCCCAGACTTACTGCAGAATCATGGCACCTAAACTCTGGTTAATTGCCAGGGACAGTCTGGTGCGGTGAGAATAATACTGCTGTTCATCATGTCCTGCAAATGCTGCGTGTATGTCGAGGAGCCTCAAAGTTCCCCTTTCCAAACACGTGCAGGTCACATCTCATAGAGGGCTTTTCAGTCTAGAGGATGTGTCGCCTTTTTGCAAGGGTTTCAGATCATTCAGGTTTGTGTCAACATCTGGACTGAGGTGGAGAGTAGGAAGAGCTGTTGGGATCTGGTCCTCACATCCAGTCATCCCCAAGTCCAGGGGCTTGCTGCAGGAATCGCATCTCTTGGTCTATATCATGTATCCCGGTTGATGATCAAAAATGCCCCAGTTCAGCCTAAAACCTGTGGGTATCACGGACTAATTCAGTGTCACTTTGTTGAGGAAATTCAGCAGAACGAGAAGTACCAATAGCTTCAAATCTCTGATAGAGCTGGAACTGGCGCATGCAAGAGTCATTTGCACTAAGCAGAGATGCAAAATGCAAATTATAATCCAGTGAGCATATTTCAGTATTTGAAAGCCCCAAACCCCTTATTTTTCCATTTGAAGGAATCAAGTAAGACCCTACAATCCAATCTAATAATCCCCCAGCTGGATTCTCTGAGCTCTGCTGCACACTGCTACTGTTACAGAAGAGCATTTAAAAACAAACTGGGGAAAGAACAAAAGCTGCAATGAAGCAGGATACCCAGGGCAAGGAGACCTGGGCAAGTGCTTCTCTCCAGCTGTTTCAAAAGCTAAAAGCTCAGAGTTTATAAGCGAATTAGAAATACATTCCAAATTGATGGCGCTCTTGATTGAAAAGACACTAAATCATGTTAGTAATGCACTCAGGTCTTGGGTTTTCTCCTTTCTCTTGTTCTTTCAGTGGAAAAGCTCTGTTCATTAATCTCAGGGGAAATAACCCATCAGGTTTCCAGAGGCACCAAAATACAGATCCCTGGAAGAATTTCTTTCATTCTTTATGCATAATAATAACATCATACCTATAATGTGGCCGTTTAATGTTAAGTGCTGGCTGTCCAATATAGAAAAGTAATTCACAGTGATAAACCATGTGCTGGGCTTCTCATTCGTATTCACAGCGAGTCTCAAGCACTACAAGGTGATGTTCTGCTGCACTTGGCTGTATTCAACACTCTGCAGCAGGTATTTGTAGGAGAGGGAGAGGAAAGATTAATTTGGGGATTGAATTCAGGGCAGTTGAAGATGAAGCTGGAGTGCCCAGGCAGGTGCTTGGAAGGAATGGCATGAAAAAGCTCCAGCACAGCCCAGGAGCCACCCAGCACCTCTGTGGTGCGTTAGGTCTGTGACTCAGCCACTTGTTTGCTGCTCTTGTTTGAGGCAAATCAAGCCTGATGGGGCTTCACATGTCATTGGCACTCGCCTGCCCAGGGGATTCAGTGCAAATGGCTCTGCAGATTAACTGCTGGATGAGCACAGAGGGGCTCAGTCCGCTCAGCCCCAACACGGACCCACTGCTGAGGAGCTCGGGCAGACAGAAGACATGGTGCAAATCCCACAGCGTAAGCAGAAGGGCAGGAGAGAGGAGCTGCTGTCCCCATTGCAGAGTGAGCGAGCATGCTGCTGATAGCTTCAACCACAAAGCATCTGCTAAGTCAGGCGGATGATATTTGACTGTCTCTTCCTGCACCAGGACCAGTCCAGCTCTGATCATGCAGGTGGGAGCACCAGACTTGTGGAAGGGTCACCTTGACACTCATGGGCTCTTAATCCCAATGCCTTTTGCCCACTAGAACATTTGTGAAGAAAGCCAAAGGAACAGGCAAGCAGGAAGAAGTCACAACTGACTTTTCCAAAGCATACAAATGGTTTGGAAGTAAATTAATTGCAGGGACTCCTTCTGGGACTCCTGCTCCAGTCTTGGTTTATAGCTCTGGTTTTGTTGTCCCAGTAAGAGCAGCTTCCCTGGCTTTCCAAAATCACCGGTTTCAGGCCTCATTTGTTTTAATTTCCAGCAAGCTTTTAAAGTGTAAATGAAATTTTAGATGCTTTTTTCCTTCTTTCTCCTTCTTCCTGATGCCCATCTGTGTTCACTGAGGAGCAGTGCAGGAGTGGGGCTCGTCAGTTGGACTTTGCTGTGCTCCCTTCTTCTCTTAGAACTTGAGCAGAGTGTTTGCTTTTATCATGTTTATTGTTTCTCCAAGTGAAGTAAAACAGCATCCAAAATGAGATGGGATGAGATGGTGCTCTGGCTGCTCTTTGGCAGCTTCAGCAGACAGAACTGTGCTTGTTTTAAGTGATAACACTGGGAAAAGAATCTTGAGTTTTGTCGTGTTCCCATTTGACTGCTGAGGACACGGGAGGTGGCAAGGCTGGGATTTGGGTCTAAGCTGCTTTTTCCTTTCTCTGTCTGCATTGTTAGGTGGGTTACAAGTTTCTGGTTAAATTAAACAGCATGGAAATTACCAGCCCTGAAGCAAAGGCTTTGAAACTCCAAGGGCTTTCAGCTGTGTCTTACTCCAGCAGGAGGTGGTGCCTGATGTGTCAGACATCATTAGGAGAGTGTTTCAGATGGCAGCAGAGCCCCAAAGAAGTACCACTGGTAATAAAGATTAGGTCAGAGGAGGGGAGCATGCAGAGGACACTGTATCATGCACCACCTCGAGCGCAGTCAGACATGCACTGATAGCAGTCATGAGCCCTCAGCTTTTCCCTGCTGCAGTTCCTGAGGAGCTCCTTGCTGCTCCTTGCGGAAATGTGCCTCATCTTGGCTGTGGGTGAAAGAAGGGCCCTGAAACAAGCCCCTCACATGGTGTTCAGGGAGGATTTTTGCTGGGCAGGGCTGGGAGAACTGAAAGTATAGAGTGGGTAACAGCACTTGCCCCTTGCCCTGCTCTGAATGATGCTGCTGTGGATAATGGGGGGAGCTCAGTGGCCTCATCTTACTGTACCCTGAGCATCACTGGCTCTGAGCTGAACAGGGCCCAAAGAAATTCCCTGCTCCCAGCAGCTTCTCACTATAAAACATGTAGGAAAAAAGCAAGGGATGGCAAGGGGTGAATCTTAATGAGCTTTTTCAGAAAAAAGGCTGTGTGGACTGGAATGAAATGAATTATTGCTGAGCTCTGGAGCACCTCTGAGCCTTGTGATGTTTTATATAGCAGAGACCACTTTGTAGCTTCCCAGCTTCCCCCCCAGCAACATCGGGATCACAGGGAGCAGCTCTGGCTGTCCTCTGTAGGGAGCTCTATAGCAATCTCTTAAGTCCCAGGGATGCCTGCAGTAGCTCAGTGGGTTTTGGCATTGTAGGAGTGCCTGGTGGTGCACCATAGCCTGGCAGAGGTCTGTGCTGGTGCACTACAGACTGTCTTGGGTATTTGGCACAGATGGGGATGTGTGTGCTGGCTGGGGTGTAAAGGGTCTGATCTCCATTGGTTTGTCTGTTGGGTCTTCTGCAACGTGGCAGAATCCAAGCCCTGGGTGAGCCGACGGGGTAGGCTGGGTCTCAGCACTGTGTGCGCTCTGTGCTGCAACAGAGTCAAACCTCCCGTCACATCAGTCAGTTCAGCTGAGCATCACTCCTGCAGCACTGCCCTGGTAAAGCAGCAGTAACTCGCAGAAATCCCCATCTGGTGCTGCTGGTTTTCATGTCATTTTCTTCAATTTTGACTTCGGTTTCAATGTGATTGGGTTTGAGATTCGTAAGGAGATGGGAGTGGGTATGGCTGTGGGACTTCAGGTTCTTTAGGATTTACGCCCTGTTCAAAAACCAGAGCTAAATCCAGTTTTCTTGGGGCTTGCTTCATTTTACATCCCCCACTGAAGCCAGAGGGGATTATTTACCCCCTTACTGCTCACTTGCATGATTAAATCCTATTTATATTTAAATTACGATTTTAGAAGTTCAAACCTTTCATCCTTACGTTTATGGCTGCTTTTATACCTGGCCTGTACAGGTCACAGCTGATGCACACTGCAATTAAACCATTCCCATGAGTCTCTCTAGTCACAGAAATCGTATTTTCGGGTCATCTGCATGTGTTTGGCCCCATGCACAAGCGGAGGAGGTTGGGCAGGAGGGAGCTTATGGGCAGGCAGTGAAATAGTAATTTAGAGCCTTTTGTGAGTTGGTGGACTCTGACTTTTATCCCAGCATCTCGTGGAAATGACACCGTGTATCACAGAGACGTTGGCTGCAGGAGAGATCTGTAACAAGAGTGCACCTCGGATGATGGTAGAGCCACGCAGAGCTGCTGTGCACACAGTCCAGAATGGTTATTAGCTTCCTCCTGTCAGACAGATATGCCTGCAACAAGCTCCTCTGTTAACAGGCTGTCAGCAAACTAAGCAACAAGGCAGAAGACTGTCCTTGCGTTGGTGGCCTGTGCTCATTGCTTTCCTGCTGTGGCATGAAGCTGCATTTCCCCTTGGAGCATAGCTGGGAATATTGCAGGGTGTGTGGCAGGGAGGGCAGGGATGGGTCACCCTGTGCATGCACAGACCGATGCTCTGCAGGGGTTGTGGCATGTTCCTGGGGAGGGATGGGATTGGAATTTCCTTGTCAAAGAGCTGGGATTTGTGGTTTAAGCCTTTCCTTGATTCATGTGATTTTCTTCTGTGTCCTGTAATTTCGGAGTAAGTGAGGGCTGGGTGCAATTATTGCAGGTGCTTGTTTTGTCATGACAGTGCTTTGTGCACCAGCATCCACTCCCGTGCCTTTTTATTGCTGTGGTGCTGAGGTACTTTAGGCATAAAACTTGGGCACTGAAAAACCTGTAATTGTATTCCCACAACATTCTCCCTCCTCTGAAAGCACAATTGGATATAGCTGGACAGCGAGCAGTGCCACAGTGGGAGAGCATCAGGCTCCCTTCCTGCTTCCATTCCGTTGAATTTTATAAAGCTGTTGGCTTTGTGAAGGGTCCAGAGGCAAAGTGGCTCACTGGGCCCCAGGCTTCCAAACTCCTCGAAGATGGAAGGACTCCAGGCTTGGCCCCCACCTGCTTTATGAAGCTGTAGGACCAGATGTGAGATTGAGAGCTGGGATAAGGCACTGGAAAAAATGGGCACAAGTTCTTCCTGTAGCCTGAAGGAGCAGGAAGAGGTCACTCCGAGGCTGCTTGGTGATGAGCTGCAGGATCCCTGCAGGAGAGGAGCAGGGCTGGTGCTTCGGGACTGACCGGCTGCAGGGATGGAGTTCTGATTTCAGTCCCCTGGCCACGATGGTGCACAGGGCTTTGGGACTTGCTGCCTGCCAAAGCAGAGCCCAGCTCCAGGTTGGCCAGTGGTGTTTGGGATCCTGTTGGACTGACATAGCTTATTTTCCATGGAATAGCCTGTTCTGTCTGAGCTGATCCAGGGGCTTTGCAGCTAATCTCACTTTGATTGAGAGCAGTCCATTGTAGGGTGAAAGCTTTGTCATTTGCTTTAGGGGTGTTTTACGACTTTGCCATTTTGCTTTCTAGTGATATCCTGTGGGAACCCAGGAACCCCCAGCAACGCCAGGGTTATATTTAATGACGGCCTGGTCTTCTCCAGCTCCATTATCTATCAGTGCCGGGAAGGCTACTACTCCACGGGAGTGCTGAGCAGGCACTGCACGGTGAACGGGACATGGACTGGGACCAGTCCGGAGTGCACAGGTGAGTGCTGGGATGAATTCCTGGAAGATGAGATGAATGATGCTGCCAGGCTCCAGGGACGGCTTGTCAGGGCATGTTGGATGCTCGCTGTAGATGTGCGCACACACGTGTGTGTGATAGGAGCTCTATTAAACTGTCTAACAGCAGCTAAAACTGCCTCAGCCTGCAGCCTCTGCAAGTACCTAATGGAAAGCTCTTGCTTTGGGTTTGTTATTTTCCAGTTGGATGAAGGGAGCTGTGTAATAACTTCATGAGTAAATGTCAGCCGGCCTGGAGGGGCTCTGCGGGGCTGCTGCTGAACGTGAGCACTCCTGCCTGCTGGCGCTGGGACACGTGTGGGCAGAGCCTCTGCTCAGAGCCCCCGGTGAACGTGTTGTGTTTCCTCACGGGTCCCACCCGCAGGTGCCTGCAGCAGGAACGTGGCTGATGGAAAATGTGGTCTTACACAAGAGGCAGTAACTAGGGCAGAGAGAGGGATGCCGTGGGCAAACTATCTTCCACCTAGCCCAGATCTGACCCAGGTTTTCTTTAATGTTTCATGTGTGTCAGTACTTCATCTTGCAAGGACTTGGTGTGCTGTTAAGACCACTGTTTGCTCCACTGAGTAGAACCAGTTTTCTCTCTATGCTGTAGCCCATCCTGCTCCATAGCTAATGCCACTTTCCGCATCCTTTGTGCCACAAATGCTTCTTTCTCCATGATGAGTGGGTTACATCCTGCATTGAAACACTCAGGACCATCAGGTTTGTACTTACTGCAGATCTCAGAAGTGTGAGAAAACGGTTGATCAGCCGGAAATGCTTCTTTTTCTTTGGCAGTGATCAACTGTGGTGACCCTGGTGTGCCAGCCAACGGCATTAGGCTGGGCAGTGATTTCACCTACAATAAAACCGTGGTGTTCCAGTGCACGCCTGGGTATATGATGGAGTCAGACAGGGCATCCTCTCTGACCTGCACGAAAGACCGAACCTGGAATGGCACCAAACCTGCCTGCAAGGGTAAGATTGGTTGCTTTAAAGATCGGAGGATACAAGTTTTACTGGCCACAAACTTCTTGTAACTTGGAACAAGGTAATAGGCAGCAGCTACTGCAGTGTGCCTGGAGCCCACCTGGGAGTTTCTTGGTCTTGTCATTCAGTCTATCTAGTGTTTATGGCCCTTGCACAATTTCATCAACATAGCATGAACATCTTGCCATGTTTAGGTCTATCAATAATCACAATGTGCCTGAGGGGGAGGAATTGCTGTTATCCCTGTGGTAGATAAGGGGAAATGAAGCACGGAGAGCAAAGTGACTTACTCTGTGCTAAAACCCAGGTCAAACTCAGGTGAAAGACTGTGTTTTGCAAGCAGGCGCATTGTGGCATCCTCCAGAAGTCTGAAAATTGTTTCTTCCAACTCCTTTCATTATTTCTCAGTTCTGAGATTGCCTCTGTAGTTCAGCGATAGGAAATGGAAATAATAGAGCAGTGGCAGGACAGGCTGGATCTTTTGTGTTGATAAGACTTGTAGCAGCATCTGTGTACTACTTTGGCAGCCTGGAAGATTCACCTGTCATGATTCTGATATAAATACCGACCACATAGAAACTTCCAAATACACTCCAAAGGCTGTGAAGAGCAATTCTTACATTCCTCTTTCATCCCCTCCACTGAGCTAATGTTGCAGGAATAATACAGAATGTGGCCAGAGTCTCATTTGGAGGCCAGGCCAATTTGCATGAGCTTAGCATCTTTCGCAGCGCTCCCCTGAGCTGAAATGCAAAGTGTTGCAAAAATGTCATCTTAGAACACCCTGGAGCGGGTGAAATACAGACTGGTTGTTGATTCAACTGCTAATCCGAAGCTCAGCGACGTTGTCCAAAACGTATGAATCTTCCAGGGAATCGTAGATGAGTTTTCACACTGAGTCAGAGTAGATTCTTGCCTTGAAATGAGCACTGACTCAGGAATCTGACTTGGAGATTTGGGATGTGGTTAAGTCCAGACTTCAAAGTAAAATCATGGGGTTTACAGTTGCACACACAGCTGGAAAAGTTTGTTCAGCCCCTGCTAGGCCAGTCCCAGGTGATGCTCTCATCCTGAGAGCAGGATGTAACTTTGATCCTAGGTGGATTTGCTTGTTAATGGAAATAACGATGCTGAGAAGTCACAAGAACTGATGTGCTATTGTTTTTCATTCAGCTATCACCTGCAAATCCCCACAAGCCATTCCCAATGCGAAAGTGGTGGGCTCGGACTTCAGCTGGGGCTCTAGTGTGAGCTATGCCTGCCTGGAGGGGTATCAGCTCTCCCTGCCCGCCATGCTGACCTGCGAGGGGAACGGGACGTGGAGCGGGGAGATCCCTCAGTGCTTCCGTGAGTAGGCAGCCACCAACATGTTCATGCATGAATCGGGTGCAGGACTGTGCTTTAAACTCAGTTGGTTGCTCTCTCTTTGACATCTCTGGTCTCCATCTTGCACGTTCCTCTCCATCAGCGATCTTTACAACTGGTTGGTTGTCCATGTATCTCCCCGGTGACTGAGTCTTGTGCAGTCGCAGCTCTTGAAAGTGCCAAAGGCCATAGGAAGAAGAACAAAAGGCACTGTTGTTGCAGCAGAAGTTGGGAATGTTTTGTGAAGGCAGAGCTTTGGCTAGATGAAACCTGAGTGCTTGATACAATAGCTAACGCAAAAAACCTAGTTAAATGTCTTGTGATGATAAAGGCAGATTTGAGTTTCTTCTCTAGGCTGAATGGCTGGCACCTGCATAACAGCCATTTTCGTATTAAATCATACAAAGCCCTCACTGTGTTCCTTTGCACCTTTCCCTATATCTTGTATAATTAGTGGGCTTTCTGTGTGACATGGAACCCTACAGTAATTTGACATCGTGCAATTAGAGATACGTTTTAAAGCTAAGCATGCTGCTAGGGAAAAAAAGAAAGAAAAAAGATGGAGAAGAAGGTGGAAGTTAATGAATGGCAGTTGACAAAAAGGGAGGATTAAAAGGAAAGTAGCCAGCAATGCCTTCTGCCGCTGCTAATCCCCTAGTCAATCACAGAGCTTGATGACAGGGAGTGGTAAGGTTTGGGCCATTAATAGACCCATCCTTAGCTTATTAACATTCCTTGGTCTTGAGGGGGTTCATCGCAATCCACTTGTCTCTGCCTGTTGCAGCTGTGTTCTGCGGTGATCCGGGGATACCTGCTCAGGGCCGGAGGGAGGACAGAGGCTTCACGTACCGCTCCTCCGTGTCCTTCTCCTGCGTTGTCCCGCTCGTGCTGGTGGGATCAGCCCGGAGGTTCTGCCAGTCCGATGGGACGTGGAGCGGGACCCAGCCCAGCTGCATAGGTAAGGGGAGACCTCTCTGTTGTGAAAAGAGCTTTGAGTGATCACCTTGCTTCTCTGTCTATAGCAAAGTTGGGTTTCATTCCTGGGCTTGCAGAAATTAGCACTTACTTCCCCTGAATTCAGAATGAATAGGGGTGATGTTTGAGGCTTGCTGCTTCGTTTCAGTGCCTGTTGCCATCATTCCTGCCTCATTGGTGGTCAATACCCCAGGGCGTCCAAGGAAGAAGATCTCCTCCCTGTTCCTGCTCAGCACTTTGCTTGGCCAGCCTGTGGGCAAAGCATCTCTGCAGAACTTCCAGATTAACATTTGCTACCTGGGCTGTTGTCTTTGCACAGTGCTGGGCTCTGTGCTGCTTCCAGGCTTCCTTGGGAACCTCCAAGCCATCGACAGCAGCAGTGGGACTGAAAATGCAATTTGGCCACATTCTTCAGGTGCCCGTTTTCTGGGGCTTCCAGAGCCCTTTGAAGCCCCTGGGAGGTGTGTAAGCATAACCAGTCACAGCATTTTTCACTTGTTTAAACCTCTGGCTGCACTGTTGAACTCCGTTGCTCCTGTGGAGATAAACTGCATGGGTTGTGTGCTGTTACCTTAACTGTGTGCCTGAACACCACCGTCATCCCCTCATGTGGGCAGTGGGGACAGAAACACATCTCCGGCTCTCCTCTACAGTTTCAACCACTCCAGCTCCATCTCAGTGCATCACCAATTAGAGGAATGTGAAAATACTCATGGCCGGAACCTCCAAGTTCGCTACTGATTTCAGTGGGAGCTTTCTCAAGCACGAAGAGTTGGGAGCACCTGCCTAGTGTTGTGAATACTGGCTTTAAATGATGCATCAGTTACTTGTAAATCCTTCCAATACCTAAAGGATCTGACAGCAAAGCTGAAGAGGGACTTTCTACAAGGGCCTGTAGGGACAGGACAAGGGGAATGGCTTTAACCTGCCAGAGGGGAGATTGAGATGAGCCCTTAGGCAGAAGCTCTTCCCTGTGAAGGTGCTGAGGCGCTGGCACAGGGTGCCCAGAGAAGCTGTGGTTGCCCCATCCCTGGCAGTGTCCAAGGCCAGGTTGGACCCAGGGGCTTGGAGCAAGCTGCTCTATGGAAGGTGTCCCTAACCCTTGGCAGGGGTTGGAACTGGATGAGCTTTAAGGTCCCTTCCAGCCCAAACCAGCTGTCTGGGATTGAACCCAGCAAATACAGCTGTTCATGCTGCTGCTGAAACACGCAATTTGTCTCCCTAAAACAAACTATGAGAAGGGAGAAGACTTGGATATCTACAAAACCTTAACCTGTAGTGTCAGCTGCTGACACAAGCAGCTGAACACAAAGTGTTGTATTTATTCAGATCTCACCCGTTTTTGAGATCCATTAGGCTGCCAGAACTACAGACCCCCCAGTGCAGCCGGGAGGCAAGACTCTGCCCTCCACCCTCTGCCATCCATCACCTGCTACCTTGTCCAGCGATGGGGCTCTTTATTTATTGTAGACACTGATTTATGTGGGGGCTTCCATGGAAACTGCATCAGTGATAAATGACAAAAGCTCAGCAGAACCAAGTGATGGAAGATGAATTACCTTGTGCTTCACAGCCCCACACTGGCCACATCTTGTATCCCTTGTTAGTTACTCACTGCTGCTCCAAGGACCTGGGAACAGCACCAACAAGTGCATAATATTACAGTGTGAAGAGATTGATTAGTCGGATCATAAAGAATAAGGGCATAAAGATAAGCTGCCATGCCCTTTAGGTACAGATATTGTGCTCCAGTGTGCTATAGCTGCAGGATATAGTGACCGGCTGCTTCTGTCCTGCTTTGTTGGATTGTGGAGACTTTCCTTAGTGTATTTCTTGTCTTGCACAGTCCTGTCAATAGGAGCATTTTGAGTAATTTAGAGAGGGGTTTGTTGTAGGGCTCATGATCCTTCTCATGGCAGTGTTGAGCAAGTTGAAGAAGGAAGGATTGGAATCCAGAGCAGACTCTCATCTGATTTCTCTGAGATCCAGCTCCCTGCTAAGGTAGCTACCCCTGGCTGGGTACCAGAGCATCCCTGTGGCCAGCACGGCAGATTAGCTCAATCCTGTGATCCCAGGGAGCAGGGAACCTGCTGCTGCTGAGCCGCCTTTGAGGCAGAAGTTTGGGATGCTGTAATAATAACAATGCATCTCTTCCTTAATTCTATTGATGCCCTGCTACTGTCGACATGCTGGGAAGAAAAGAAAGTGATAGATGCTAGAGGAGTAGCGGCAGGTATTCCTTCTGAATTGTGTATGTTCATCTTCTGATAGATTGCAACCAAACAAGGCATAAAGAGAGATTGTATATCTGAGGTGCATTGAAATTTCCAGGCCCCTTCTATCACTAGGGGATAGAGAGGTTCCAAGGTGCAGTGGCCGAGCTGAGCCCAGAAAGATGAAGGCAATGACCAAGGCATGGAGAGGACAGGTCACTGCAGCCCTGGGTGCAGGGGAAGCAGAGGGCACAGCCCTTGTGAGCCTAGTGCTTCACTCATCATGTATAGAACAGGGGAAAGGAAGAGTTGTCTCTGACACAAGGCTTCTGTTTTCTCCCGCGTGACAGAGTGCCTCTGGTTAGTTTGTGTTGCAACAGGCAGGGATTTAGGAAACAGAAAGATCTGTGTCTTTTTTCATTGTTGCTGTGTATTCCGTCGGTAGCAGGATATTTCTGTCATGTTGCAAAGGCACAGCATGATCTTTGTGTGGCGAGCCAGGGAAGCTCTGACGTGGCTTCCACAACCCCTCTGGAGCACTGGCTCTGTTCTTTCCTTTGCAGACCCCAGCCTCACGACGTGCGCAGACCCTGGCGTGCCGCTCTTTGGGATGCAGAACAATTCCCAGGGCTACCAGGTACTGCCCCGGCAGCGGGGTCCCTCAGCTGCACCCCAGTCCTTGCTGTGGTTATCCCCTGTCTGAGTCCAGACATGGATTAACATGTTCTCCCTTGATCAGGGCATCCTGTCATGCTCTGTTAGATCCCAGAATGCGTTTGTATGGGATTAACTAGCAATATGTTATTTATAATATTAATTACAGTGCTAATTAATAGCTACTGGTGTAATCAGTATTCACAGTGGAGACATAATTTCCATTAATTTTCAGACCAAATTCTGTAGGTGGTTTTCTTAATCTCAGCTCCTGTATGGTATGAAATCAAGTAGAAAGGAGAGAAAAAAACCAAAGCAATTCCCCATGGTGTTCCGTCTCCATCCTCCACCACCATCCCTGTGGATGTCCCTTCCCTGCTGTGACTGGGCCAGGATAGTTGATTCACATGGTTACTCCTCCAGAGTGGATCTTTGAGTTTTGCTGCTAATTAGTTATCTTAATCCTGGGGTTTAATGAGTTAATTCTAGTGCTTAATTAGTACTGAAACACCGTAACTGTGACTTTTACAAGGGATGCCACTCTGAGAGGTGCACGCCAGAGAGGCAGAAATCACACCCGTGTTTGATGCTGGCTTTGGTATATTTAAATGGCAAAGCAGCTTTGCCTCTATCACTGAAGAGAGGGAACTTCCTGCACAGTTAAAGCTGCAGCTTTCCAGGGCCTCTGGGATCTTTCAACACTGGACTGGCAGGGCAGTGAGAGCAGAGAGCAGGTGACTGCCCTCTTCAGCATCCAGGAGATGGAAAAGTGATAGAAGTATTTCTGTATCACAGTCATGGGTGAGCCACGTTGCGCTGGAGCGTTCAGAGGTTTGTCTCCCATTGTAACAGGTGGGAAGCATCATCTTTTTCAAGTGCCAGAAGGGATACCTGCTGCAGGGCTCCACCACCAGGACCTGCCTCCCCAACCTGACATGGAGCGGCGTGCAGCCTGACTGCGTCCGTAAGTCCTGGGAGAGGCTTGGCCAAAGGAACCCAGTGCCTTTCCCCACGCTGTTGCCTTGCTTGGCTGCTGCGCTCACTGTGCAAGTTGCTGGGAATTTGGGGGGGGCTTGGGGAAAACGTATTTGTGAAGAAAAGGGGGATCACACAGCCTGTTCCGTCCCAGCGCGGCCACGCCAGCAGCCACTTCTGATTGCACATGGGTTTTTCTGACTTGTTCCTTCCTCAGAGACATAGTTTCAGGTGAAACTTTGTTTTGTGCTTCTGGAAACACGTTTGATGGCTGAGATGTGAGCTCATGCTCCAGGGACCCAGGTTAACATTTAGCCAGAAGGGCTCTCGAGCGGAGCAGTGTTTCTCCTCATCTTTAATAACGTGTTGCTCTTTCTTCTAAGCCGTCCGTCATCTTTTTCCCAGCTACACCAGAAAGAGTTTAATTTAATGTGTTTAAGTGGTAATATCTGTCATGGCCTCTGCATCTTAAGTATTAAAAAGCTTTTGCCTCTCCCTTGCGAGGCGGTTTATTGGTGAGATATTTTTCCACTAACAAATCCCATAGGTGCTTATTCTTTGAGCAGCCCAACTGAGGCACTGGCTGTAAAACTCTGGCACATAGCATCAGGGGAGAGGGGGTGCTGGGGGTACTGAAATAGAAGATGGTTTGGTTTACCCTTGCCAGCAAGGTCTACTGAGGTGTTGCCTTTGGGTTTCGTTTAAAGCCTTCTCCACCCAGAGCACGTTGTTGGATGAAGTTACTGCTAATGCGTGCTGAGCTCCATCTCTGAGCTGGGCTGCGGGCTCGCTGCCAGAGGTCCCAGACCACGCAGGTTTGGGTTAGTCTGTCTGGCTTTATACTTCCTCCTCTGTAAAGCAAGGGTGTAGATAATACCTCATGAAGGCTGCTGAGGATTTGTTCTCATTCATGAGCAGCTTGAGAGCTGCAGACGGGGTAGTTTCACAGTGAGGGAGGTTCCCATCTCCGTGGTTTGGTTTGCGTTGTAAGTCCTCAAAGAAAGGCACATGTTCAGCAGAACCTGATAGAGCTGTGTGGGCACGCGCTCAATCTGGTGACAGGGAGCTGGACAAGCTCAGCTTTGATTTTTGTGGCCAGATCCTGAAAGTTATTGAGCAATTACAGGAACTGATGACTGTGGCACACTCCTGAGGACTCACTGTGTGATCCTGTGGACAGGTGGGTGTAAATTCTTACTGCAACAGTGGTCCCATGAAGTGGAGTTATGCAAAATCAGATCTGTAATGCACTTGCTGCAATCACTGGCTTTACTTACTGGGTTTTGTTGTCCCCTGAAGGCAGTTTTCTGTCTTCAAGTAGACCTGGGATGCAGTTCAAAGGAAGGAGGAAAGTGCCCTTAACATCATTTGGTTTTGACTTTTTTCCATTAAAAGTCAAAAAGCCTCATTTTCTGTTCGTGGAAGCTGGAACTGAGTGAAGGATCCCCCTGAGAGTTTTAGGCAGAAGGAGCAAACCAGCCAGCAAAGCACAGGAAGCAGTCTCATGAATTCATCTGGCTGGGAAAAGTCCAGGCGTGGCATTGTGTCCTCAGTGAGCAGAGAAGGCTTTTGCTGACAAAAGCTTTTCTAAGAGATTTCTGTCCCTGCTGGGGTCACAGTGTTACTCTTCTGCCTTTGTGTACAACTGGATGGTGAATCTCATCTATTTCCCTTGTGCTTTTCAGCTCACCACTGCAAGCAGCCAGAGACCCCCTCCCACGCTAACGTTGGTGCTCTGGATTTGCCATCTCTGGGCTACACCTTGATCTATTCCTGTCAGAGCGGGTTCTACCTCACTGGAGGATCTGAGCATCGAACTTGCAAAGCAGATGGCAGCTGGACAGGAAAACCACCCATCTGCCTTGGTAAGAGCTCTGCTGTCATGTGTGCCTGCTCCTCTGCAGAGGGGAGCATTGCAGCCTGAGAGAAGACAGCTAGCCTCTTAGACCTGCACCAGCAGGCCAGGAGTCCGGTGTGGCTGCCCCATCCCTGGCAGTGTTCAAGGCAAGGTTGGACACAGGGGCTTGGAGCAAGCTGCTCTATGGAAGGTGTCCCTGCCCATGGCAGGGGTTGGGACCTGATGAGCTCTAAGGTTCCTTCAACCGAACCCATTCCATGATGCTATGATACTCACAGCTGTGGTTTGCCCCCCTTTCAGCTGATGTCCGCCCCAGTGGAAGGCCGGTTGGCACCGCGCGGGACCCACCGCTCACCAAGGTGTCAGGTACGGTAGCAGGGCTCACTCCTCCATGGGACACATTAGCACTAGATCTCACCCTTACCAGGTCCATCCCTTCCTGACCCTTCCCCAGGGCAACCAGAAACCCAGCTGTTCCGTGTGGGTATTGAAACTGCTGGGCTGGTGCAAGCAGCCCACATGCCCCATCCCGGTCATGCTTATGGAGAACAGACAGGAGGAGTCAGGCACCAGCATCCACTGTCCTCCCCTGGGCACTCTGGGGATCCGAGCCCTCCAGGATGTTTACATTGCACCCTTTCTTTTTAAAAAGGGACTTTGTTAGCTTTTCCTAAGAAATTCTTTTGGGGCTTGGTTTGGTTTTAAAACTCCAGTGTCATTTTTTGTCAAAACAACAGAATTAAAGTCATCAGTTTGTTTGCTCTCCTCTCCCTGGCTTTGTACTCAGGGATGATAACACAGAGAGTGGGTGGGATTTGAGATATTTAAATAGGTATTTGTGAATTCAGAGAAAAAAGGAAATCTGCTCTATTTTGATTTCTGAGAAATGGAAATAAATGGTGTTGCTCTTGTTTTGATGCATCCCCAATTGTGGTTTCTAGTGCCTGCTGATGTGTTCGCAAAGAATTCCCTTTGGAAAGGCTCCTATGAATACCTGGGGAAGAAGCAGCCTGCGATGCTGTCTGTCACTAGCTTCGACCCTGCCACCAGTAAAGTCAATGCCACTTTGATAGACCACAGCGGTGTGGAGCTCCTCGTGTCTGGTGAGGGAGTTGATGTAGACATCTGTAGGGATCTACACTTGTTACAAGTGCGGTCACAGAGCAAGGGCAGCGTGCTCTGCTGTGTGACTGATGCTGATGCTCTGGTAGAGCTTTACAGAACCACCCCAGTTTGGAGTCTCCAATCTTTTGATTGGACCAAAACAAACTCATGTACCTCAGTTTGCTTTGACTCTCCCTGAAAGTCAGCTCAGCCCAGTCCATCATCCATTCCCTGTGTGCTGGAGTGGGGGACTTGGAGTTGAAGATAAACAAGATTAAATGATGTGAGTTCTCCTTCTCTTGGCCTCCATGGAGCACCAGGTTTTACTGATCCAGTGACATAACCAAAGCATTAATAGTTGAGCCTCTTCCCATGTGTAAAATACCTTTAATATCCTGGGGGTGGACATGGGGTTGTGTGTTCATGGTGTGTCCAGTATGTCCCACTGATACGGTTGGTAGGAGGAGTTGTCCACTCTAAGGTGATGAGGTGATTACTCTCTCAGGTAGAAAGTCAAGTACTTGAAACTCAAATAGCATCACTGTGATCTAGACATGAGAATCACCTGTTTTTCAGGCATTTACAAGAAAGAAGACGTGCACCTGCTTCTGCAGGTTTACCAAATAACGGGACCAGTGGAGATCTTTGTCAACAAGTTCAAAAACGATAAATGGGCTCTAGATGGACATGTAAGTGCATGGGCTCCTCATACATTAAGTCCCCACACACCGCTCCTGCCCTTGCTGTCACAACCCCAGCTTTTCTCTTGCTGAAGCTGAGGAAATAACTCCCTTAGTTGGTGGCAAGATGAGGCTGCTGTCCACATCGACCTGCTTGCTTGAAGGGGACGTGGGGCATTCTTCCAGCACACGACATAACACTACATGACAGTTGGCTCTTCGTGCTCCCTTGCAGCTGTATGGCTTTTTATTACCCTGTGGTTTTAAACCTGCAAATCTTCTACATAACACTACAGGAGAAACCAATATGATTAATCCCATTTTAACATTTTATGTCTGTTAAACATCAAGCTAGAAGAGCTGATGTTCCCTTACGGAGTCAACTTCTCACCCCAGTTTCCTTCCTTTGAGATGTGAGAGTAGCAAGTTGTTGGGCGGTCAGACTTCTTAAGAAATGCCATGATTTTCTGGGGAATTGAATCACATTAATGCTATGCATGAACTTGAAAGAGACACTGTTAAGATGGGTGCTAAAAACCCAGGGAGGTGTTGAACACATCTGTTGATCTCTGCTCTCCTGTCCTGGCAGGTCTCATCAGAGTCTTCAAGTGGCACGTTTGTGTACCAGGGCTTTGTGCGTGGCAAAGGCTTCGGGCAGTTTGGCCTTCAGAGACTTGGTAAACTTCCTCTATTTAGTACTCCTTCCCTTGACTGCTGGAAGCAGGATTTTGGTTGTAGTGGAGGTTTCCAAACAGGGAACATTCCTCCTGTCCTTGGCTTTAATTATTAACCCTGCTGGGCCAGATCCTTATAGCCGGTTCTGTGCCATCACGTTTAACCTGACCCTTTCCACTCGCCTCTGAAGGAGAGCTGGTAGAATGCAATCCAGCCACTCAGTCAAGTGCCCTCAAATCTCTATACCCCAGGGGGGAAATAAACAGGTTTCTGTTGAAAAACAAAGAGCTTGGAGCAACAAACAGCACCTGGACCTTTTTCCTCCATAGTGCCAAATGCCAGACCTAAAAGCCCAGGTCCCATTGCTACCAGAAGAAGTGTCTTCATCTCACTTTCTGAAATCACAGAGGCATTTAGGCTTGGACAGCCCAAGGTCTAAGCTCCAAAATACCTCTCCAAATGTGCATTGAGCTTTTCAGTATCTTACGAATTTTGGAATCTGACCCTGGAGTCTTGTCACCTTTACAGGGAATTATTGCTCATTGCAGCCTTTAAAAGTCTCCCATAAAGCCTAACATTAAGCATCCAAGTTTGAGCATTTTGGTAAGATAAAGCTATTTACATCTTTCTTTTATTGCAGTTCTAAATAAATGATGGTGTCTAAGCTGGGCTGGGTCTCCAAATCAGCTCAGCTCAGAAGCTTTTGATTACCTTGCACCTTATTCTCTTGTTGATGATATAACCTGTAACTCAAAGCAAACCTCATTTCCCACAGTGCTGTTGTGAAATGTGTTTACTTCTGCTGTGTTTCAGACATCAGCATGATGGAAAATGATCCAGAATCAATAGGACACCATTTTGCATCAAACAGCAGTTCTGTGGCAGCTGCCATTCTTGTGCCTTTCATAGCCCTGATTATTGCAGGGTTTGTGCTTTATCTCTACAAACACAGGTGGGTTTCAGGAATGATGCCAGAAGGTGAAACCAAATCAAGGGGCTGGCAGAAATATTTGTGAGCTTGTCTTAAAAGCACTTCCCCTAGACCCGGTTTCTCATTTAATTCAGAAAGGGAAAAAATGATGGAGCAAGCATGCGTGGAGGGGCAAGGGTGTTGGGAGAAGAGAGCGTTGAGGGCTTTTATGACCATTAATAAGATTTGTGGCAACATTAAGTAGGATAAGGCAAAGTAAATATCATACTTCAGCGTTCAAGCTGGCTTTGCATATGTTGTAAATTAGTGATTTCTCCTGATCAGTGTATTGCTGTGGAAACACTGCACTGCAAAGCATCATGCAGGCTGCTCTGTGGAGGAAGCATGCTGTGGGCTACAGCAACGCCCAGGGATCTGCTGGGCTACAGATCTAGAGCATCTCTATAGATCCCTTCTGCCTTTACTCTCTTCGGAAGCAGCTTTGGCCTTTCCACTGACCTCATGTCTGGGCTGTTCAGGTGGCTACAGCAGGAGTAGCTGTGAGCTTTCTGGATTTTCTGTCTGGCATCCTGCAGGAGAAGACCAAAAGTCCCATTCAATGGCTACGCTGGCCATGAAAACACCAATGTCCGAGCGACATTTGAGAACCCGATGTATGACCGGAACCTGCAGCCCACAGACATCATGGCCAACGAGACGGAGTTCACAGTCAGCACCGTGTGCACAGCTGTATAGCACCGTCCCCTCCATGGTGAGTGTGACACTGCCACCACTTCCCTCCTGTTTGTCCCTCTGGAAGTCCTCTGTTGCAGCAGTGGCTCAAAGGAGGACCCAGAGTGGTTCACATTGCCCAGGAGATCGTCTCTGCCCAGGGCAAGCCCTCCTGGGGACCAGTAGCAAAGCAAATCCAGAAGCCCCGTGGTGAGAACTGTCACTGGGTGAAGCGAGAAAGGCGTCTCTAACAGAAATGTTTCACTGTGTGATTCCAGCCAGGGTGTTCTGCATAGGGATCAGAGGAGGGTAAAGCAGGGGGGTTAAAAGTTTTACTGCACAGGCGCAGAGAAATAACTTAATAAACAAAAGTACCCTGTGGGCTTCTTACAGTGACAGGCCAAGGGGAATGGCTTTAACCTGCCAGAGGGGAGACTGAGATGAGCCCTTCGGCAGAAGCTCTTCCCTGTGAGGGTGCTGAGGCGCTGGCACAGGGTGCCCAGAGAAGCTGTGGCTGCCCCATCCCTGGCAGTGTTCAAGGCCAGGTTGGACACAGGGTCTTGGAGCAAGCTGCTCTATGGAAGGTGTCCCTGCCCATGGCAGGGGTTGGAGCTGGATGAGCTTTAAGGTCCCTTCAGCCCAAACCAGTCTGGGATTTTATGACTGTAAGAGCACTTCTAGATTGGAATGTTCTTAGATAAGGAAGCCATTGCAGGCTTTCCTAGCATTTCTGTGTGTAATAACAAGCTGTTTCTCTTCTCTCACCCTTCCTTTCCCATTGCCCCAGGTTCCTCCAGGGTCGGTGTCTAGTGGATGATTGTGTTTCACCACACTAGTCTCCATCCATTCCCTCCCCATCTTCCTCCTCCCAACCTTGCTGAGGCTGTGGAGAAGCTGCTGCTCCTCGTTGGGTGTTGTGTTAGCTGGGTTGTCCTTTGTTGTCCTCACCCACCCTCTTCATCCTGCCATGGATAATGAAGCCAACCAAAGGTCTGCTCTGGCACAGCCACCCTCTCCCACCCTGCTGATGGGTCTCAGCCCGATGTCAAGACCTGGGGAAGTGGAGGACCTGGGAGGTGAGGTGATGGGAAGGCACTTACAGCCTGCTCATGGTGATGTGTTCCTGAAGGGAGCAGTGGGGCTAATGGGGTCCTACCAGCTGCGCCCCGCTTTGGGAATTGCTTGAGCAGCACAGAGGTAAAAGCAGCTTGCAGTGCCCAAGGTGTTGACTGGGGTTTGTGGTAAACACCAGTGTTGGACAGGATGAGCGCTTGCTTTGTCTTTACATGGGGGTTCTCTGTGGTTTAGTCCTTTGTTGTTTTTTGTAACCCAGGGCTTTTGCAGAGGAAGTTCTCAAATGGGACTGTGTCACTGAGACCCTTTGCAAGCTTTTCTCTTCTTCCCTGTATTTAATTTTCCTTTAGGCATCCTTGCTGGGGTTCTTCGGTCCCATTCTTATTTCAGGCAGCTCTCAGGACTGGTAAGGAGATGTCCCCCATCTCTGGCCTTGTCCCTGCAGCTGTTGATTTTAGCTGTGTCCAAACACCCTAATGAGGAAATTGCTGACGGACACAAAGGGACAAAAACCTCTTTAGAAAGAACTCTAACAAATAGTGATTTCCCCCCAGTAGCATTTGAAAGCCTTTGCCCTTTCCATATTGATCCTCCAAATGGCAATGCAATAAGAGTTTTAATTTCTATCCAAAGCTGTTTCCTTTATTTCCCCGGGGTAGAAAGGTTTCCCGGGCTTTCATGAGAGCAGATAAGGCAGCTTGACATTTTTCCTCCCTGATGAGAGCGATGCTTTGGAGATGGTGCCGTCCTCCTCTTTCCTAAAGTGGGGAGCTACTCTTGTTGATTCTGGGTTTTGCTCTGTTTGGTTTGAGTTTGAGTCACAATTTCCTAGGCCAGGCTGGAGCCACGGAGCACAGCTGGATGTGGTGCTGACGTAGAGCACTGTGTGTCAGTGAGCAGCTGCTTCTTACAGCAGACTTGAAGGGAAAACAGAATTAAAACAAATGGGGCGGTGTTTACATCCATGTTTGCATTCAAACCTGGCTTTCCCCTACCTAAGATCAGCTGAGGTTTTGTCTAATGAAAACCACAGGGCAGTTGTCTTTTCTCATTTGTTCATTCTTTTACTCCGGGTGTGGATATGTATAAATAGATAGTATTTTTTTTACTTCTGTTATTTGGCACTCTTGGAGCAAGCAGCATTCTACAGCCTAAAGGCTGAGCAGACAGCCTGCCTGAACATGCCACCTCTGCTCCCCACTGCCTGCCCGGCTGCTCTGATTTAGTCCTGAGAGGTGGGTGCAAGAGCCAGAGCCCTGCTTGCAAGGGACAGAGTCAGTGAGACACAAGGCACAGAGCAGTGGAGAGGGTTCCACCTCCCAGCTGGTTGTGGGACTGAATTCCTTGGGGTAGCCAGGCTGGGTGGCAGCAGTGCCAGCTCCTCGCTGGGCATCTCCGGTTTGCAGGGCACAGACCCCAGAGCAAGCTGAAGGGTAAGGGAGAACCTTCCAGTTCATCGGTTGAGCGGCTGCAGTGGAGGCAGAACCAGGACATTCCCCTGGTTCCTTTGCTTGCATCTTCAGTAGTTGGTTCCTGCCTTCAGGGCTGCTCTTAGAGCCCATATTTGAGCCCAAGGTCCCTTCCAGCCTCAGTTATTCTGCGCTTCATGCCTTAGGCAGCCCACAGCCCATTCTCCTGGCCCTTGTCCCCATAACACAGCTGAGGGACCAGGCATCCACACCCATCTATCTCCACTCAAACCCACCCCAGCAGCAGATCCCGCATCTGCCCTCCAGACCTTTCTGAATCCCACTCATTCAGTGGAGTAGCCAAGGAGAGGCATGGTTCAAGGTAAAACCAACCTGAGATGTTTTACCACCGAGGCAGAAGGGAGGCTCCATTCAAACGTGCTGCGTTCAACCCATTCAATCCCATTTTCTGCTGTAGCCCAAGCAACAAAGGAAGTGGAAGGGGTGTTGTCCCATGGTTTTGCAAGCCGGCTGGGACCCCATAGGTGACATTCTCCATCCCTGTGCCCAGAATTTGCATTAGCTTAAAAAAAATTTAAAAAAAAAAATTAAAAAAGTAAAAAAAAAAGGAAAAAAGGTAAAAAAAAAAAAAAAAGAAAGAAAAAAAGAATTTAAAAAAGGAAAAAAACCCTCTTTTGTACAGAGATATATTTTTATGAATCAAAAGTTTGTACAGGTAAAAAAACCACAATGTAAATGTTTTTTCATTATTGTAGTAAACAGTAGTGGCGGATCAGCTTTTTTTTGTAAATATAATAAAATGTATAAATCTGGTTTCCATCGAAGTGTACATATGTAATCTATACATACACCTGGCTTGTCTGCAGTATATCCACGTTAATTTATCTGTCTCTGTATATGAGGCTTCCCCTCGTGTTCAGGCATTTGCTGAATTTGAAAGCTATTTTAAATTTTTGACTTCAAATAAAATATAAATTTTTTGCATTGCTTTTCTTACATTTCCTGGTGCCTTTTTCATGAGCTGCCAAAGGTTTCTTCCAGGGCCCTCCGGATGCCGACCTGCTCCTACACACACATGCTTGCCTCATGCCCCAGCTCTTGTGAAGGCCCCACAGCAGTGGATGGAGGAGGACTCGGGCAAGACCAAACCCCTTTCCCATCAGCAACCTCTTCCCTCCCACCTGGGACCCACTGTGGTGTAACTGGGTGAGCTTTAAGGTCCCTTCCAACCCAAACCAGTCTGGGATTCTGTGCCATCTGTGTGCTGTCCCTTTTGGTGCCCTCCTCTCTTCTCACTTGCTCTTTTTAAGCTGGAAATTACTTTGGCAGAGTTTTCTAGTTGGAAAAGGACACTGAATCTCTTGTTCTACGTCTCCTGTTCTGCTTTCCCTCCACACCCGAGGTCAGGAAGGTGGAATGATGCTGCTCAGAGTGACACCATGGAGTGACAACCATGTGTTTCCGTCGCCCTCCAGTTCCTTCTCCTGTGGCTGGGACTCCAGTGAGGTGTTTTGGAGCTTAAAAGCCAAGGCTATAAACTGAAACATCTGCAACAGGGCAAAACTTTAATCTCTTTAAGCCCTAGAGAAAGGCACAGCCAGACAACGAATCAGTCATTTAGTTGCTGTTGTAATCAGCCTGGAAAGAAGAGCTCCGTGCCCCTGCCAGAGGCATGCACTCTATCAGTCCCCGAGACCTTGTTAAAAAGCTGCTTGTTGAGTTTCTGCAGTTCCCATGTGAGACATTCCCACTTCCCCACCTGATCCGTGTGGGTGGTGGTTCCCCAGTTGCCAACCATAGTATCGCTGCCGGGTTTTGGGGCCGGAGTCTTCTGCAAAGGGTTTGGTGTCCTCGTCAAGGTACGTCCTCTTGGGCTCTTGCTGGCATCCTCAGCGTGCAAGTGAGCACCGTGGGGCTGCTCAGCCCCAGATCCCGTAGCACTGGGCATCGTATGGATGCAGTGTTGTACATACCCCCACAGCCACTTGTCCTACAACAGCCAGTCACGAAGCAAGCAACAGAAACTGAAGGTGCATGGAAAAGCAGTGTCCCGCTGGGAGAGGGCTGCGCAGCCCTCCCTTCTCTCAGGGCTCCCAAACTCTCTGCAGAGAAATAAATGCCTGAAGCACACTGGCACATCTCCCCCCTTCCAGCAGGTACTCATTTGACCAGCTCAACAAGCATTTACAGAGCTAATTAACAGCAGTTTGTATCAGTGCTTTGTAAATGAGCGATTAACTCTTCAGCTCTGCAGCCTTCACCCCTGCTCTGGCTCCCTCTGCTTTTTGGCAGAACTTAGCCTGAAGAAAGCAAATATTGTGCTTACTGTTTCAGTTTGAGAGTCGCCACGCTGCTCCTGTCTGCTTCAGCCTCCAGCCCTGCTGGAGTGTGTATGGAATGTACTGATGGATGCCACTGGCTCTGGGGTCTGTAGATGAGTGTCTGGGCAGGGATGGTTCTTCCTCCTCACCCTGAGGCTGATGCACTGGGAGGAAGGAATTACAGTGCAGTGGCTGCACTGATTTCAATCCGCAGCACTCAGAGCAGTGGGAAAACTGAGCTTGGTTTTGACTTGCTCTGTAGCTTTCTGAAGTAGGTGCTCAGGGTTTGCTCCTGGGCTTTAAGGTGCTCTTGGCTGGAGGATTTGAAAGCCTTAGAAGAGGTTGGTATGGAAAATTGACTGTAAAGAGCCTTCAGAGCCATGGTTTGGGGAGTTGGGGGCAGTTAAAGCGCCTTAGAAAAGTTTCTGGAGTTATCTGGGAGGCTGGGAAGATGAGGAGCATGAGGGGATTCCAAAGGGATGCAGAGAGCGGAAGTCAGAAGCAGTTCATGGGACTTGAGTTGCGGTGGATTATGCTGCATCTCCTTGAGCTACACCAAAGCCTTAGGTTAAACACACTTGGTTTTCTCTCATAGGAAGACGCTGAGATTGTACAAATTTTCCCATCCTCGTCTGAAGGCGAGTGATACCAGATCCATCACAGGGAGCTGTTGGATGAGCAGCAGCCACAGTAAATCTGCACCTCAATGAAAACCCCAAGCATGACATATCTTTGTGTTTTTTAACTGGGACCTTGCACCCGGAGGCAGGAGGGGAGCAGCAGCCAGGATGCCTCTTCAGAAACAGTCCAAGCACTAAAAGGAGAATGTATAATTCAGTGCTAGGGGGGGAAATGCATAATTCATTTTCCCAGGCTTTGGAAGAGCAAAAGAAGTATTTGTCAGAGCAGAGAAGAGGTCGGTGGTTATTTGTGGCTGTGGGTGAATGTTGTCTGTGAATTGGGCATATGAAAATACCATGGGGGCAGATTGTGGAGGTGGGCAGGGCAATCCCAGGGGAATCCTTCAGCTACCCTCGTGTCCTCATCAGCCAAATTAAAGTGCTTGGATTTAAGATGCTGTGTGACAGCAAAGCACCATAAATGAAGCTGGTTTAGTTATTCCAGTAAAGACAAGGCTACCCTTTGTAGCCAGGTGAGATAATGAATCATTATCATCTTACCATTACATTTACTGTTCCAGGCTGTGTGTACCCTTTGTGCCTGGCTCTTAACTGGGGGATGTCACTGCCTTGTCCAAGTGTCCTGGGAGCTTTCATCATGTCCCACAGCCATGAGCGAATCCTTTCCCCTCCATGCTATGAGTGGCTGCACAGAAAACTCGGGGTGGTTCCCAAGCAAAACATAAGAAAGAACATCTGGATTGTTCCCAAAGCTTTTCCCAACCCTCCAGCTGGTTTGACCAGCTGCTGGAAGAGAGCATTGAAACCCTTTTAACAGTTGCTTTTCTTCTTCAAACCTCTGCCAGTCTTCCCTTGCTCCAAGATTTATGTTTTAACCTTCCCTTTACTATTGAAAATCCTCATTTGGGTATAAACCAGCAAAACAAACCTAGGAAAACCTCAGGGCAAAACAAAGGTAAGCTTGGAAAAATGGGATTTGCGGGCAACAAAAGCCCCTGAGCAGGAGGAACCCCAGCACAGGGTGTGCTGAACCCCCCCTGGTGCACTGCCTGCTCTCTGCCCTGCCGGAGGCTGGAGCTCCATTGCTTGGTCCTTTCAGATGCTTATTTTTATTCCCTTTAGCTTTTTGACTTCTTCCTTCCCCGATGCCCTCCCACTTTGCTGTACCTGTGCTCCGTGTACCTGGGCTGGGAAGAGAGCCAAGGGGAAGAGCTGTCTTCTGCAGTTGGCATCAATACTGGTCCTTGGATAATTGCTGGCAAAATCTCTCGCCTGAGCTGAGATGGAATGTTTTCTTTTGTCCTTCCTTTCTAGAGGTTGAAATAATGACTCGTGAGGAGAGGCTCAGCCCCGGGCCCAGAGCTCCACTCTGCTCTCTGAGCTCAACATCAAGAGCAGGATGTCTGCAGAACCTTGTAAGAAGTCAGCCTTGCTCCTTGGGATGCTGCGGGGTTCGCCCAGACCCATCAGGCTTCTGGTACTGGGGAGAGGAGAGGGTGGGCATCACCCTCGGCTTGCCCAGGCTGCAGGGGGGAATTTCAGCCTGCAAAGGACCATTTTCATTCCCTGGGATCCCTCAGGCTCTCTTGAAATCCTCCTGGAAATATGCTGGGATATAGGGCTATTAAGGTAGATTATTTGCCAAGCCGAAGCTACTCTTTACTTTTCCCTCTTCTATCAAACTGCTTTATATTCTTATTACTGTATTGACAGATCCTTCTCTCCCACTCCGATCCAGCCTTAATTTTCCACTGTTAATCAGGCAAAGCACTGTGGCTCCTCTGTAATTAAAGAATTAAAGCCATACCTGAAGAATGCAGATGTGATGGCAAAATGAAATGATTTGGATAAAGCCAGGCCATTCATTATGCGTCTCCTTCGATCTTTCATCTCCTGATAAGCTCCAGCAGCCTTTGGAAGGGGAAAAAAAAGAGAAGTAAAGAAGTTATAAGGCCTTTGTGAATTAATGAAGCACAAGAAGCTGGTCTAGGGTACTGGGAAGCTGCTGTTAGCAGTGGGGGCAGGTTTCTTCGTGCTCAGACCCACATTAGGCTCTGGATTGCTCCTTGTGGAAAGGATGGGGGTAGTTGTGTAATGCAGTGGGTTTTGGGGGTCACCATGTACAGCCTGACTCCCAGGCTCCGCACACAGCAGAGCCCTCCTCCAAGCACCTCTCCAGGCTTGGCTCCCAGAAGCTGCAGGGAGAACAGGGGCAATGCAGGGACCTGGAGATGTGCTTGGAACAAATGATGTGACAGCAGGAGCAGTGACCAAAGGCAACAGGAAAACAAGTGAGTGGTGGTGAGAGGCGAGTGGGCAGATTCCCATTCCCAGCACGGATGCAGCTCCCTCCTGGCAGAGCTGGCAGATGTCTGCTCCCAGCATGGCCCCAGGCAATGGCCCAGAAGCAACCGGTGGCTTTGATCCATGGATGGATCTTCAGGCAAGGGCAGATCCTTGATCCGTAGCCCAGGCTCCAGATGGAGTCAGTGGCTGCAGGAGCAGAGGGCCAGGGTCTGGCTCCTGGCCTGGGTTTGGGGCCACTGCTCCAGAGCATGAATCCAGGAATGGAGAGTCGGACACGGATGGTGCCTTTCATCCCGGTGTGAGCCTACAGACGTGTACAAACAGTGCAGAACGGCCTTCACACATGGCCAAATCCATTTCAGGCCATGAGTTCCTCTGTGCACATGTGATGCTCTGTGGCTGCAGTTGCTGTCAGCTTCTAAGGTGAGGCAAGGGGAAAGGAATTAAACGCATGATTTCTGTTCTTAGGAGAACAGAGAGGCCTTGACAAGCTGGAGGAGAGTTCAGTGTTTCCCTCTTTCTCCCCACTCTAGAGAAGCAGAAATCATGGAATTCCAGACTGGTTTGTGTTGGAAGGGACCTTAAAGCTCATCCAGTTCCAACCCCTACCACAGACAGGGACAAAACATTGTGCATTAGAGAATCTCATCCCTCCTAGACCCATCCAATCTGGAAGGCATTCCTTCCTGTCGCTATGTTACAGCCTGTACCTAACTCCTACAGGAACTGTGGTTTGCTTTTACCTGCATCTGAAGCAGCTCATCCTGGCATGGCAGGACCAGGGCTCAGGACTCTACATACCCGCTCCTGTCATCTGCCAGACAGGGGCCACACCGTCCACACCAGTGCTGCCTCAGTGTGGGGACGAATCCAGTGCTGCTTCCTGAGGCAGAGGGGTAAGTGTTCTGTTTTCCACCTGGAGGAGCGCAGGATGACCCCAGCTCACCAGAGCTCCTGCTCTATGCAGCTTTCAGGACACACCATGCTGGGACCAGCAATGTCTTCACCACAGGTACCTCTACAGCTCTGCGCATGTGATCCTGCATCTCAGCCCTTGGGACATCCAACACCAGAAGCTGGTTCTGTCTCTATGGCCTTGATCAGTGCAGATTAAGCTGCCACCGGTGAATCTGAGGGGATAAGGCAGCAGGAGGCTACTGGAACTTTGCTTTGTTGCCTTTCATATTAATGAACACCAATTATACCCTGTTATTAAGAACGAGTGATTTGGCAAGGGAAGCAGTGCAGCCGAGTTTCCCGCTATAGGTACAGGCAGTGTCAGCACTTGGGAGTCAGCATCAGGCATTGCAAAATAATTATGTTATTTTGGGTGGCCTTTGAGGAGCTGAGCCCCTTGGACTGAGGAATATCCACCCCCACCCCCCCCCCCCGGCCCATTCCCAGCATGTAACAGGGCATCCTGCATCAGGAGGGATGGCAACCCCCAGTTACATACCAGTTATATCCCTGATCTGGCTCAATCTCTCCTGAAAAGCATTGTCTCAGGTTAGTCCAGGAGCTTCTGGAACATTAATTGCTGATGGGGATAGGAAGGAGGGAGAGGATGCTATTCCGTAGGACAGGATTTTTTCCATATTCGCATCATTAGTACAAACAGAGGAGTATGTAACTGATTACAAGTGCTGGACCAACAGAGCATGACACCCTTTTTCTCGGGGGCTGTTGTGCTTGGCTTCCCTCCTTCGCTCTCTAACTGCATCCTTATTCCTGCTCCGGGCAGCCCCCTGCCAACGCAGCAGCCTCCAATAAAGATGCCAGTAACAATGTGAAACCATCAGGTCGTGATGCCCTTGGACTGGCTTTATGGAGTGAGATGATTTGAAATATTTATATGCAATAGCTGTGCTGCTAGCAAAAAGAGTAATAGGATGGAAGGAGGCTATTAATGTTTGACAAACAGATTTACTTGGATGTAATCACATTGCAACATATGCTTGGAGGGGGGGAATCAACAACATTAATGAATTGCAGCGCTTTGGGCTGCGATAGCCAGTCCAAAACTGTTCTGTAGCGCTTTCTGCTGGAAGACATTTGTAGCTATCACATTATCACTTACAAAATTAAGTGATGCTTTTCTGGTAATAGGCACAATAATTGTCCCCGCTTTGGTTGTGAGGACAGTGTGTGTTTTGGATAAACAGGCGTATGGGTTGTGTTGGTTGAAGCACAGGGCTGGGCTTAGGGACCAGGTGGGCTCAGCCCTGCTCTGCCATTGAGGGATGACGAATCATTGCCTGGTTTCTCCATTAGCTTTAAGGTTTTTAGGGTGCTGCAAGGTGTGAGGGATGATGGCAAAATGGCTCTGAGCTGTGCTGCTGGACTGGATCCTTGGCTAAGGCAAGGACGTGGGGTTTAACAGTGTGTGAATGCCAGGGATGTCACTGCAGAGGTGCTCTTGGCCAGGCACAGTACCACTCATCACCAGGAGCATCTAATTACCCTGTAGGTGCTGCTTCCTGCATAGAGTGATGGTTAAGTTTGTGGATAGCTTCTCCCCATGCTTTCTTGGATTCCTTAAGGCAATCAACAGGAGGATGGCAGGATGGATTTTCCAAGGATGCTGTGCTCCTGACCTTAAATACACATGGAGCCTCATCTGCCCATTGGCCCTTTCATGGGCTTTCAAGAAGAACTCTTTTCAGCAGGACCTCACAGGGGTTTTTCCATGCTGAAATGCTGCCCTTTTCCTTGTTTCCTAACAAAATAGTGGTCCAAGTTCTGCCATGGTTCTGCTGAGCAGCACAGGGACATGCTGAAGTGCAGCAGGGTGACAAATACAGCACAGGAAATGTCTCCTGAATCCAGCAGAGCTGATTGCTTCAACGTGGGGAGAGAAAAACACAGTGTCACATTCCAACCCAGAGGGGGGGAATTAGGCCAGGGGAGAACACGCTGGAGGGGATGTTTTTCCACATCATCCTAAAAAGCACATCTGTGGTCATTGAGGGGCTGCCTGAGGTGGTTGTGGTACCCCGCTGCCAGCGTGGCTCTGCAGCAGTGACAGGAACACCAGGAGGATGCTGCTGCTCTCAGCTGCAGGACGGGTGGCAATACAGCAGAATCATTCACATGGTGACTCTCTCTTCCCTTCTGCCCTGTATTATCCATCTTATTTTCTGTTTCCATGTGCTATTCATACAGCTCTTCGTGTCAGCTTGTTTGCCAGGCAGCTGACGGGGCAGCCTGCGGAAGCAGGCAGGTTTGTTCTGCATTAAAGGCAGACAATGTAATAATATATAAGATAATAATAATCTGAAAACTGCCAACAGAGGCACATTTCAGGTACTTGTGCTTAACGCTGAGACTTCCTTTAGCTTCGTCTTGTATTTGCAGCCACTGGCAGCTGACTTTGGGGTCTTTTCCACTGCACCAGCTGATTTTCTCCTCTGTTAGTTCTCTCTGCAAACTAAAGGACAGGGAAGGTGATGTCCTAATAGCATCATAGTATCTCTTTAATAGCTCCCCTGGGAGAAGTTCATTTCTGATCAGAGACATCAGCATAAAAACCCCTTGGAGGGTGAATAGGCTCTATGAAGGGAGCAGAGAACACCTTCTGCTGTCATCCAGCTGTAAAGAGCCCTTCAAAATAGGGACTAATGCAGGTCCTTTGATCCACTGGTGACAAAGTCCTGCAATTTTAGCTTTCGACAAGAAAATCTCATTTGTTTTTAGCAGAGGAAAGCCATTATCCCTGCAGGAGGGAGGCAGCAAAGCAGCTTCGGTGGGACCTGGACCAGAACGCGGTGGGGAAAACTTAAGAGTCAACCGCTCTCCAGAGCACTTAGGGCTGAAATGGGGGGGCCAGGACGAGTGTTGGGGATCCTGGGGCAAGGGGGGCACCCTGGTAACGTGTAACCTGCAACTCCTCAGTGGGCATCATGGGCCGGGGCGATTCCCAGCAGCCATCAAGCAGCAGGGAATGAGCTTCCCCCAGCCCTTACCTCGGTATCTAGCTTGTGACCGACCACATCCACCCTCCCTCCGGGGCTCCATTCCCGCTCTGCCATAGGAAAGGGCCTCTCTGGATTGTTCTGTTCCTTTTTTTCTGTCAACTTATTCTTGCTGCTTAAAAATAAGAAAACCTCCAGCCCCACACGTCCATGAGGGAAAAACTTCATGTGAATCACATCTCCCCCCTCCTGAAGGCCTCTGTTCCTCCTTAGGGCTGGGGAGGGATTTACAGGGAGTTGCTGGGGTTTATAGCAGTGGATGCTGAAGGATGGAGATAGCCAGGGTCTGGTGCAAAGCCATGGAGAGAACCTGAGCGTCCTTGAGAGAGCTTCTGCCTTTCCAGAGGAGAGGAGAGGGAAATGGTTTCTGTTGGGGCGCAGGGCAGTGTTTAATAGACAGCCCTGGGTGAGCTGGGCAGCGGACAGGAAGGGGATCTGGCTCTGCACACAAATGTCCTTCTAGAGGTGGAATTCAGCCAGACACAGAGCATGAAGGAGCTTGTAACAAAGCTCATTATCTTGAAGCCCATTAACTTCCCTAGGCCGGAAATTCGCGATTGCCTGAAACCCCAAATAGCTTCGGGTTTCTTTTAAATCGAGTTGTGAATGAGCGAGCGCTCTAACTAGGGATGCACCGAGGCTCGGTGAGGAGGAGGCAGGCTTCCTTTTACCTGGACGGGAGTCAGCGGAGGACCCCGGGAGGAGCCAGGCTCTCACCACGCAGCAAGCGCCGCTCTCTGCTAAATCCCCTCTTGTTTCTTCCTTCCTTTTGGCACAACGAGACAGAACTTCATTTTCTGGCAATTACCCTCAACTGAGAGCAATAAATAATTCCAGCAGCAATGCTGATAAGGAGGGATGGAGGAATAACAGCGCCCCATGTACGCAAACTCCTGAAAGCTTGCAAGCAAAGCAAGAGCAGAAGCTTGACACACCAAATAACCACAATTGCTGGCAGATTTATGGATCACACCATGATATAGAGAGGATCTGAAGCTGGGCAGGGGCATAACATACTAAATCAGGCAAAGCCAACCCACATGCTGCCTCCTTCCTCATAGCAGGTTGCCGTAGGCTGCTATTAAATATTAACAAAAGGGATGCTGCGCTCATTTGCAGTGTAAAGACAAGGCAATAGCTGTGTTAATGTGCAAAAGGAAATCAAGAAATAGAAGTTTCTTGCAAATGAGAACACCTACTTCTAGTCAGGTAATTTAATGAGCGTTTTACCCTTGTCTTCATCCAAACCAATGAGACTCAGCGCTGTATTCAGTGATCACAGTTGAATGTGTACAGCTGCCTTGTAGAACTTTGTCTTTTAGACCAGATGCTGTTGCTGGCCCCCCTTAGAAGATGCTGAGAGAGTCCCTGGGGCCAGGGGCCTTGGGGCATTCACCACTTGGTGGGTGAGAAGCTGCAGTTCGCAGGAACTTTGAGCTTTAGATTCTGCCGTGCTGAGGGTGCTCAGTGATGCTGATTCACTCCTGTCTTCCTCTGTTTCCTTGCAGACAGTGACCTGAGCTGCCTTTGCAGCAGCAGCGCGAGCAGCTGCATCGTGTCACGGTCCCCCCAGTCCTGCAATCTGCCAGCAATGACCTTTCATTAGTAACTGCCGTGCCAGGGACCAAAGCCCAGTGGGGGTCAGGGGAGCTGAAAATGAATCCTTCAGCGTTCTCCTGTCCCTCTGCTCACCCACAGCATCGTCAGATAAACGACATCCCCAAAGGCACTCGGCAGCCTTGGGGGGTCTCTGTTGGTCAGTGGTGCCAGGGGCTGACCAGGTGAGCCCAGCTAAGATGGGTTTCCAGGACTGGCCACGCAGCTTTTGCTGACCCCGTCCATTCTGTGATCAGGAGGTGGTGGTGGTTACTGATAGATGGCATCAATGGGCCTTTTGCACCAGTGATTTATCATCTCTGGAGCAGCACTGGGCATGGGAGCAGCTCAGAGCTGAGCAAAGGGTCCAGGCTCCTTTTGGCAGAGTCTGAGAGAAACCAGATGGACCAGGAGGAGAGAGCAGGGAAGTGGGGCTGCTTTGACCCATGCAGGAGCCGCTCCAGGGGGGCAGAGATCCCCATTGTGTCCCACTGACCACCCCACACTTTGCCACCACATCTCTGAGCCCCTCAGAGAGGAGGAGGATGGGAGGTGGGGCTGTCACTGCGGGTCCCCGACCCAGCAAGGGGCTGGTGCTGTCACGACAAATGCCAGAGCTGCTGCTTGTTAGCTGGGTTAAAGAGGCAGCTGAATGCATTAGAGCTCCATCTGCCTCTGTCGCCCTGTAATTCCCTCTCCTGCCTCCAGCTGCTGTGCACGTTAATGCCTGTTCCGTTCCCTGAGCAGCCCAGAAACGCCTCGACCCATCTCTTTCACAGCGATGTAATTAGGACAAATGCTTTCTGCTTTTGTATCTGCCAAAGGACTTGGTAGTGATTATGATTCCTTATCAGGCTCATCCCAGCGGTCCCAGCCAAGAGCTTGGCTGCACGGTGCTGGCCATGGGAGAGGAGACAGTCCCTGCTCCTGCATGGGGACAACAGCAGGAAAAGGGCAGGAGAGGACAGAGGCACAGTGATCCACCCATGGTCATGGGGCAGGGCAGGCACAGAGCCCATGGAGGGGATGAAGTGCCCCGTGAGCTGTGCCAGGTCACGCTGTCCTGTGGCAGGAGCAGGGACAGGGGCTCCAGGGCCACAACAGTTATCAAGTCCCCACCATGGCCATCACCTCGGGGTGTACAGGGTCTATGGGGTTACCTCTGTGCTGATGGGCAGGCAACAGGAAGGATGGAGCCCTTGGGAATCCAGCAGGGGGAATGGTGCAGAGGTCCCTCCCCTGTGGCAGCCCCCAAATGCTGTGAAATTCATGGCTTAAAAGTGAAATGACAAAATAAATCCAGATTTTATATTCGGAGTTAATCCCTTGGGCTCATCCTTTTATCTCCAGCCCATAGGTGTGTGCAGGCACGCAGCCATACGTGCTTTCAAAGGGAAAATAATTATCGCCAAGATGAGACTTTCATCATTTTTAATAGCATCAGGTCCACCCGTTGAGTTATTACAGTCATAAAAACTAATCAGATCCCTGGTGCTACATCCCCCTGCTCATGCTGCCTGCCCACCCTATCGGCTGGTTATAAAAACACAGACCTGGATCAGCTCATTGGGAATAATGGCTGAGCTTTTCCAGGGGTGCGCAAACCGATGGGCATATTTCATGTAAAGAACTGGTTACTGCTGTTTAAAAACCTGGAGGGATTTGTTTGGCAGCTGTAGCTGTTGGTGAGCTTTGGCAGTGCAACCCTTTCCTCGTCTCCCATCGCACGGGTGGTGCATGGTTTGGGCCGCTCCTGCTGCGGACGCTTCTCGTCCTGCAGAAAGTCCAGAGCAAATCAAAGCACGGAACCCGACATTTTGGGGCAGACTTCTGAAGTTTGGCTGTAGCTCTCAGTTTGATTTGTATTTCTTTCACTCACAAATGTGCTGTGCCACGGCTCTTTGAGAAAAACACTTTCATCTAAAGCAAAGCAATTAGGGAGTGAAAAAAGGGCTGATTTATTCTCACTGGCTCTTGAAGACATATCTAATTTTTTAAGCTTCTTTTTCACTTTCTAAACAACATTTCCAGTATTGAAGCACAAAAAAAAAACCCAGTTATTCACCTGAGGTTTGTAACACACCTTGCCTGCTCAAGAGCTACTAATGACCAGGGCCAGAGTAGTAACCTGCAGCAATACAAGACCGTGTCATCTGATTAATGCTCTGCGCTGCCGGGAAGTTTCCGTGCCCCATTCCAGGCGTTATCAGATGGACGTAGTGCCTGGGCTGGAGGGCAGGATATGGGATTACAACACCCCAAAGCAAATTTACAGTTGTATTACAACACAGGCATGTTCCAGTACTGGGGGAGAGGCGGTTAGTAATGCATTACTTGCTTCAGTATGCTGCAAGAAGGTTTAAATGCTTTTGCATTGCTAGTACTAACCTAATTCTTGTTGTTAGTGTTATCTGTGCACAGGCACACTGCAGAGATGTCTATGCCTACGAACGTGTAGAGGCTTTTTAAACTGGCAACAGAACATAATTACCCCAGTTAGACATTGGCCATGGCCCAAGTTGAACCTTCAGCAGCCGCCTTTGGATGCTGCACGGACAAGCACTGTTGAGCGTCTGCTGCTGTGGTCTGCAGATGAGAACACTGCGTGGGTACCACGGGAGCCTGTGATGCACGTACCTCTGGGAGAGTTATTCTTCAGAAGAGAGAGCACCTCCGCTACTGCCACAAAACCTCTGGTTGCAGACAGGGTTCTTCTCTTTGCTGCCTGTCCAGTTTGGGGTTTGGTCTGGGGTTAGCTCCAGCCCAGCAGCGACACGTGGCTGGTTTCACACTCCCACATCTGGAGCAGGCATCAGAAGTCAAGAAAACCTGTTTTAATGAGAAGCTGCTTGTTTTTGCTGGAGAAAGCTGGGACTTTAATTATCCCATAGCATTCTGCTGACAAGCCACCCGGCCTCAGCAGAGCTGGGTGATAATTAGACCTGTTGGCTCTCCAGTGGAGGAGAACAGTAATTTTCAAGTGCAATGCTTCTGTGCATCCTCTGAGGAAAGCACAATCATTCAGTAACGGGAAGTTTGACAGGATGCCAGTTTTAATACACCCTTTACAATGCTTTCTTGTCAGCAGTAGTACAGCCACATGTCCGTCATGAGAAGTTTCCTCTAGAAAGTCTTTTGGCAGAGAAGGAACAGCAAGGAATTACCTCTCTTCACTGGATTTGTTTGGGGGCTTTTGGGTTTGGATTTAGGTGTTTGGGGTTTTTTAATGTGGATTTCCTAGAAAAGAGATATCAAGTAGACAAGATGCTCCTGAATCCCCCTTATGCAGGCGTTCTCATTGTGGATCATAACATTTGGAGTCCTTTCTTTGGGGAGGACGGGCTTTTGGAGCCAGGGGGAGGTGGGAAGAGGACAGGATGCTGGCACCTGAACAAAAACCTTTCACTGTTTCCATTCACAATGAAGGGCCATAAGCCAGAGAGAGCCTGGGCTGAGATTTCCCTTTGCAAAAGGGACTTGGGTGAGAAACCTCAACAGTTCTTGTGCTTAATGCCCAATGTTCAGAGCAGCAAATCTCTGCGAGCGCGGAGCCCGGTACTAATGGATGTCATGGGGCATTAGGCACTGCGGGAGAGTGAGCTAGGACATCTCCTGGGAGCATAGGTGCTTCGAGATCTGTACAGGATAAATGTTATGATTTATTAAAACACAGAGGAAAGGGCTTAAAGAGCTTGTCTAAGCCTCTCTTAGGTGGGAATCTTCCCTTGTATCTGCTCTAAGTAGATACTGCAGTAGATTGCTGCAGTTTAACCCAAGGACTGCTTATCTTACCTAAATGGTCATGGAGAACAATGAATTAATTCCCTTCCTAAGCTCCCAGCCAGGATGGTTGCTGGGTCTTTCTCCTCTGTGCCTCCTCAGCTATCTAGAAAGCAAAACCCTTGGCGTTTCTGGAGGTATAGACGCCTACAGTCCCACTCACTGCAGGAAATGGCCATTAGGGGCCATGCAGGTGTTTAAAACCACCCTAGTGCTTTCTGAGCATCAGCTTCAAATGGAAGTTCAAGTTGCCCTCTAACTCCCTTTTACTGCTTTGGGATTTCATTCCCTGGGGAAGGGCTGCTGTGCAGGGTAGGGATCTGCCTCTTGCTCTCCATTTCTGCATGAGCCACACAACGATGTCCCCATTGCTGGGCTGAACACACCAAGCACTTAGAAGTGTCTTTAAAGAACCAGATCTAAAGATAACCAAGCCACTTTGTCCTGATTTGTGTGTATAACCCCTGTCCTTGCTGCCTTCTGGGCTCCTGCTGTCAGTGATACAAGGATGCACAGGTCTGAAAACCCTTTCAGGAGGCGAGAGGGCAATCGATTTCACACTGTTTGGTTTGATTTTCTCTGGAGACTCGTCCTGATCGCATCTGTCTTCTCTGCCTGGATTCAGGCTCTTTCACTGCTCCTGTATTCTAGTGGCCTGCAAAGTGGGATGTGCAGCCAGTGCTGCTACATGCCCATTATTCCTCTCCCTTTGTGTGGCATTAAGTGAGTGTTAGTGCTGGGTTGCAGAGGACACTGTTAGTGCCAGTGGCCCTGCCACTGCCTCTTTTTGTGCAGGAGGAAATAGAAGCCGTGGGGTTTGATGCATTTCTCTCTTCTTCTGCCAAAAACAGGCAAAGCAGCTTCAGTGCAAGGTGAGGCAGGCCACAGACTTGTACCTCATTTCAACACAGCCCCAGCTGCTCACCAGAGTATGGTCAGGAGTCATCTGCATTTGCACAGAGCCTGACAGTCCCAGGTGGGGAAGCAGCAGGTGACTGCGATGAAGTGATTTGAAGACAAAATCACGGCTCTGTTTTTATAAGCCCTATTTCCCTCTATTGCTTGGGGGCTTCAGAGCCCTGCAAGGAGCAGGTCATGCCTACAGCTACCTCCCCAAAACCAGCTTTCCTCCTAACTCTTGAAAAGCTGACTCCTACTGATGCTCTTGGCCATGTTGCTGTTATGGATGGGGCTCTGCAGAGGGACAAGCTGTGCTCAGCCTCTCAAAGTCGCTGCCTATGCAAATGGCAAAGACCTGAGTAATTAAAAACAGGAGAAGGAAAAAGTCATTTGAGAAGAGGCAATTTAATTGCCTGCAAAAGAGAGCAAATGAAGGGAGTCTGGAAGAGCTGGATGACTGAAGAGGGTGCTGGAGTGATGCTCAGGTGAGCAGGAGCATCCCGAGTGCCTGGGCAGCCGTGCCCTCACCCGTGTGCCCACCTCCAGCAGTGGTGAGGGAGGATTTCAGAGTGTGTTTTATGGTATCTAGTAAAAGTAAATGTGCCATTTCCCTCCCTGGGAAACAGAACATAAAATCCGAGCCAAATAACAGCGTTTTCTATTTCATCTTCTGTGGGGGCAGTGGGAATGAATTATTCAACAGGCACATGGCAATATGGAGCCAGGCACCGTGGGGACCACAGTGACGTGAAGCAGGAAGGGATGATGGCAGAAGAGGATGGGATCCCTGGAGTCCCCCGGTGCGGTTGGTTGTACCCCAACACTTCGGGCTGTGCTCTCACGCAGCCCTCCAGCCACATCTCTCCCCCTGGACCTCTCCCTCCCTGCCCTAGGACATCTGATAAAACCACAGCAGTGCAGAGCCAGCAGGCACAAAGCATCCGCTTGTGCTGCCCCTGTTCATCCCCAGGGAAAATCATCAGGGGAGGAAGAAAAGACGACAAGAGGAGCTGGTGGCAGCTGGGAGAGCTGGCAAGCGCGGAAGCAGAGGACTCTGGAAAAACTTTGCATATCTAATTGGCCTCAGTTCAGAGTCCGACCAGCCACTCATCACAAGCTGCTGCAGTTTGGCTTTTTAATGAGAGGGTTTCATATATTAACACTTCATTAAGTCTGTAGCCAAGTCATTTTTAGGGCAATTTAAATTGCACATTGCCGCATGGCCCTGAGTCTCGCCTGGCTTTTTACAACAGTAGTTGCTGCAGCCCAATGTAACCTGCCCTGCATCCACCACCGGTGGGCAGCTGGAAGCAGAGCCACCGTGGTGGGGAGGTGAAGCACATGAGCACAGGGTGAAGGAGATGAGGATGCAGACAGGGGTTTGTTGGGCTCATGTCCTCTCTGGTAGCTCCAGGCATCACCACTCCGCATCCCCCGGCCCCAGCAATGCCAGAGGCTGCTTGTGCACAAGGGCAAATCCCTGCCTCTGAAAAGGCTCTTTTGGACACTCTTGGGTGGGAGCTGTGGGTTAAAGGGTCCGGGAAGCAGATGAGGGACAGCTGAGGACTTCACCACGAGCATCATGGCGGGACTCTCATCTCCTGCATCACGGCAGTGCCCCAGCTGTCTTTGCTGCCCGTGGTCAGGTCTGTGCCCCGCTGTCAGTAGCTGCCTCGTCCCAGACATTCAGGAGATGGTTTTAATTAGGATTTTTGTATTTAAAAATAAACCCCCAAAAGCTAAAACTTGGCTAAAACAACCATCTGCCACCCTAAAATAATCCAGGCTACAGTGAAAACAAGCCACTGAAAACTCCCCGAGTGATGACTGTGTGTACAGTAAAGTACAAGCAGGAAAGCAAGAGACTGCAACAGTGGTTTCTCCCAGCTGTGATTTACTACTGCTCTTTTTATAAGTTAAATATAAGGGTATGTTAGCCCTTCAGCCTGAAGATGGAGAGATGAGGCTGCGTGGAGGCAGGGGCATGCTGCGTCCAAGAATTACTCTCAGGAAATACTGCTCCATTTGCCCTTTTAAACAGTCATTTCAGCTTATTACTGCGCACATCGCTCCGGCTTCTTAGAAATCCTTCACCTATGCAGCAATCCCCGGCCTCTCTCCATTAATGCATTTCAGTGCACATCAGCAGGGTTATTAAATAAAGCCTCAAAAATTGGAGGGGCGTGTTTGCACCTTTCAGAGAGGAATAAGGTTAGCAGAAGGTTAAGTGGAAGAGGCAGCGAGAGGGCACCTGAGGTGAGCCCTGCGCTCCAGCCAAACACCAAGGCAGTGGCCCCTTCCCTGGAACAGCTCAAGGAGCATCATCTACCGCTTCACACGTCCCTCAAAACCCCCTTGCATCCCCTCTATCCCATGGGCAGGGGATTCCTGCTCTCTCTTCTGCATAGGTGCAGGGACCCTGATGTTCACCCTGTGGCTGCCTCATTGCTGCAGCTTTATCTTGAGCAAGGAATGGTGACAAAACCCACCTGTAATATTGCCATCCCCTGCCCTCTGCTGCTGCCTCAGCTCCAACGTGCGTGGCTCCATCTTAGCAGGAAACCTAATTTGGGTGACGGATGGGCTCTGCTCGATCCCTGTAATATCCTCATGAAAGTTTTACAGAGTGCAGATTACCTTGCTATACATAGCTGCCTGGTTCAGGCACCCCAAGTGCTGCAGGGCCCAGCCTGAGAGGGCAGAGGGGTGTCCATGCAGGAGTGAAACCACCCTTCCCTGTAAGAGAACAGAAGGAACGAGCGGGACTGTGCTGGGTAGGGGGGATCCTGCATGGTTCTGGGCACAGGACATCCTCTTGCAGGCTCATGGTGCCAGGCACTGGCAGTGCTGGGCTCAGCAGGGTTGGTGTTCCAGGCGAGCTGGGCTCTCCTGGTGCTGCAAGGCTGCTACAGGAGGCAAATCTGCCATTAAGCAGCTTTGCAGTATTAGTGAGGCTGATTCTGTCACTGAGCAGGAGCGTTTTATTTCCATACTGCAAAGAAGGTGTAATCCCTCTTCACGAACTTAGGAAGATAATTCCAGTGACCCCAACCCAGACATGCATCAGTATCATGAAAAACTTATTTAACGTATACCGAGTACGATGATACCCTTCCTGATGCCTTGCAGATGCCCTAAAGCGTAAAGTCGGGCAGGGTTTATGACACCATCCTCCAACCCTTCTCTTCCCTGACGTTAATGTCAGTGTAGCCACCCCAGGAGGGCATTAACCACGGTGAGGGATGGGAACTGTCATTATTTCTTTGGTTCATGGAGAAATAGAGAGACCTGTGTCCATCCTGGGACTTGGTCTGTGACTGGATCCTGGTGGCTGCCTCCCCGGACCAGCAGCTCCTACCCATTGCTGTGAACCTGATGGCACTGAGTGGCTCTAAATAGGTTTGTCCCCAGGCCGCCTGCTTGGCTCGCCAAGGCCTCCATCTGAAAGGTGAGCTGGCCTTCCCGGGTTATTCTCAGCCACTTTCCAGCCGCAGAGAAGAAACAAGCAGGAAATTAGTCAGCAGCGTATTGGGAATAGGTTTTGTGGGAAGTGAGCAGGAATGCAATGCGATCCATCCCCCATGCAGCCAAGGCTGTTACAGGTGTTACCGAGGTTTTTGCTGGGCTCAGCCTGGGCAAGAACAGGCTTTCCCCCACAGAGCATCTGATAGATACTAAAAGAAGAGGCAAATCCCTTTGATTTTTAAATGTCTGGGTCTTAATCCCATAACATTGCCTGGGAAAAGCCACCTGCACTGAGTGATCTTCATTTACATGTGGTGACAGTGATTTATTATCCATAAAAGCCATCTCTGCCTCCTGTTCCTGCTGTTTCAGCCATGCCCTGGATCCTCTGCTGAAGCCCTGCCACAAGCTCACTTTCACCCCCCTGTGCCTCCTTTGCAAGGGAGAAGGGAGCAGTGCCAGCCTGTCTTTGCAGAAAGCCTTGGGATTTATGGCTGTCACCATCACCAGGTCCATCACATCGCCACCAGTGATGTGTGCTGCATAAATAGCCTGGAAGATGGGAATGCCAGCACAGTGGAGCCGGTGCCCCCCATTCAGCCCCTTCCCTATCCCCAGGAGCTGAAGACCATCAGATCCTGGGCTGGTTCTGCCCCAGTACCTCCAGCCTTTGGGCTTTGGGGGATGAACGGGTCCCCCTGATGGTGAATGAGTGGAGTCTTTGAATAACCTGAAGGTTGTATTACTGCTGCATCATTAATGAGCCTCCTTGGAAGAGCTGGGGCTGCTTCCCTGGCTCCATGCCTGGGCACTGCACCTTAGAAAAGATTGAGTACCTCAAAGTCTGACCTATGGGGGAATAACTCTCCTTTAGTTCAGACCCTAAAGAGACTTAATAACAGAGCTCCTGCAGAGGAGGTGCCCTGCCTGCCTTGCCCCATGTATTACCAGATTCACCCGCTCTGTTTTGCCATATCTCAGTGCCCAGTGATAGCCCAGTGATAGTTTCTTGATTACATGGTTATCACTAGAGAAGAGTTTTACTTGTACTTGGATGCTACGATGGGTGGATCATGCACAGAGTGAGGTATTGCTCTTTTTCTAGAGAGTTCACATTTTAATCAGCAAGACAGAGCAAGAAGGGATACTGAGGCATGGAGCCATGAGAAGGGAAACCTCAACCAGCAGCAGGGCTAATTCAGCATCCAAAGCCAATGGTCCTCCCAGCAGTAACCAGCAGGGAGTCTTCCTTCCTCACTCTTTGCCCTTGCACCTCTGATGCCCTGCTCATCACCAGGCTGACAAGCAGCAGAAACCCCATGAGGAGCGAGGCATCATTGTCTGCAGCACCTCTGCTGAGGATTTAGACCCCAAACGTCCCTCTGAGTAGGAAGCTCTCTGCTCTCACTGCCCAGAACCTCCCTGCTGACCACTCGAGGCCAGCACTGCTGCTGAGCAGCGAGTGAGGAGCTGGGTTTAGCAGATGGGGACTGCAGCCCTGCACGTTTAAGTGTGTTGTTTTGACCAGATTTGCTTTTAAAAACCCCAGAAGTTCACTGGAGCTTTTCCACACTGAACCTCTCCCCCTGCAGACGCTGAATGGTTTCTGGCCAACTGGAAACCTTCTGCTCCATGAAGTGATTTTCTGTTAGAGGAGCTTTTGCAGTGGAAAGCGTGGCTCATCGGTACAATCAAGCCAATGGGATTGTTGCTATTGATTTTTTCTTACTTCCACCACTATTTGGCTGCCCAGAAAACATTGCTGTAGCAAATGATAGGCACTTTGGGGCAGCCTTGTAATTGCAGGAGCTCAGCAGCCAGTTTACCTGCATGTAACCTCATTGTCCCACCAGAAAATATATCAAAACCATGAAAGAAGCTATTTAAAAACTGAGCAGGCACCACAAAGCCCACAGGCCACATGCAGGCCTGTGCCTTGTTTGATGCTGTGCATCAGACAATGAAGCACCCCCTTCCCAGGGTTTTCCAACCAGAGATAGGCAAACACAGCCAGCCCAGGGTCTTGGGAATATAATTCCCAGGGTCACATCTGTATGGCCAGGAAGAAATAGAACTGTGATGCAGACAGGGTTGAACTTGCTTTAACCTAGAGTGCTTTGGGCTCAGGCACTGGATCAGCTGAGGGGGGTTTCATAAGCTGCCATGGGAACGGCTCAGGAGCATGCCCCATGACCCACCCGAACAACGTTAAATGAGCTGAGGGCAAACATGGGCACAGAAGCACTAATTTACAGCACAGTCACATCTGCAGGAGCTGAGCACTGCAATGGGCAGACCCAGGCATTGCTCTGCCTTCACCTCGGTCTGAACCACTCAGTGCTGCCGGGAAAAGCTCATTCCCGCTGGCACTGAACCCCAGGAGGGTTTTGGCTTCCAAATCCGCGGAGTTTCATCATTTCTTCCCCCATGCTCCGCAGTGGGGACACGTGGGAGCCTCTTGATGCCATTCCCTCGCCCATGGCTCATGCGGCACCAGTGCTGCCCGCCTGGCACGCATTTCAATCAGGGAGCACTGGAAGGAAAGCAGGGAACATTCACATCCCAAAGCAGCAGCTCCCTCCTTTAGCTTTCCTCAGAGCAAAGCCGTGAGCTCTCCCCAGCCTGAACAGGGCATGCAGGGGGTGCCCAGTGAGCGCAGCACCTACCCATGCTGCACCGAATGATGGGCAGAGAGGCTTTTGGAGTGGGCTGGTGCTGCCAAGTGGGAGCTGGGCTGCTTCGATCGCCTTTGGAAACCCCCTGGTAAACAGATGGGAGCAAAATTAACGTTGGCAGCACAGAGTGGTTTAAAGGTACCACATTCAGATGTTCTCTGCAGCCCAAAGAGAGGACAACAGCAAGTGACAGGGCTGGGGGTTGATGCCGGGTAAATGACAACAGAGTAAGGTTCAGGAATACTGCACCCCTGAAATGGGGTTTCTTGGGAATGCCAGGATCTGACCCCTTCCAGCATGTGCTGAGGCTCAGTGCCTCGTGGCTGATCAGCTCTGCAGCAAGCTGGCATCGGGAGTTCAGTCAACATTATTCCATGTACAAACAGGGAGAGCTGCCCCCTCCTTTACATGCAGAGATGCATTAACCCTACCTTCAGGCTGCCTGGGCAGGGGAGTCTGCCCTGTACCCTCAGCTGTGGCGGAGCTTCATCAGGCATGTGCTCATCAAGCACCTCTGAGAGCTTCCCCGTGCTGGTGCAGCACATCACTGCCTACATCCAGGCAGGATGCGGCAGGATGCACGCTGGCTCAAGGGGCAAACAGAGAGGAAATGGGGAATAAGCCTCTCATCGCTGCCCAGTGCACATTACATATCCCCGGAAGGGCAAAGGTCCAGGTTTTCTGTGCACACCTCACACCATGGCTGATTTTGCCTTAATTTGGGATCTGCTGCCCGCAGACACCGTGCTTTGCCCTGCACTGAGCCCAGCTCTGGGAGGGATGGAGCTGGCTGGATGCACAGTGCTGTGAGCATCCTTGGAGCTGCCTGGATGGAATTCTTGCAACCAGGCAAGGAGAAGGCTGGGGTGGCTCAGACACCCTCCTCTGGAAAGCCAGCACCTCCCAGATGACAGGGAAGGTGAGAGATGTGGAGGAGGTGGCTGGAGTGCAGCATTCTGCCTCCTGAAAGCAAAGGTATTGATTGTGGTCACAGTCCAGCTCAGCTGGAAGCTTCACCAGCCCCCTCAGTGCCTGATTTTCCATAGCCCATGCCTACAGCAGGGAGAAATTGGCTTCACCACACAGTTTACACCCACCACCCTGAGTGGTGGGGCTGGTTTAAGGCACCTGAAGGCTATTACAGCCTTGCAATGAGCTGCATAAAACAGGCTCCTGGACTGCCCTGGTTGGGAGTTTGTTTCCTTTCTGCCTGATAGAGACACAGAGAGGCAGGATGCTTGCGTGAGGTACCACAGAGCTGGGGGATGCAGTGGGAGCCAGGGTGAGCACAAGGCAACCCAGGGCTCTGCGTGCCCGCGAACAGCCCCAGGCAGGAGCGCTGGGAGCGCACCTCTGCTGCTCTCCAGGAACAGCCGAGGCGGAGCTGGGATCCACCAGGGAAGCCGGCGCTTTGCCGGTGCCGAGGTCAGCCCAGGAGCAGAGGCGGCAGCAGCGAGCTCGGGCTGTTCCCACCGCGCGAACACCGCCCGTGCCCGGCGCAGGGCTCGGCCGCGGCCGCACCTCCTCGGAGAAGCTCTTGGTGCGGGGGATGCCTCGAAACCCTGCCCTAGAGCCCCCGGGGCAGCTCAGGGGAGGGACGGACCCTGCAGCTGGAGAGGAACCAGTGGATAAAGGAGTGGATGGAGGGGAAGGGGGGAACAGGGAGCCCAGAAGCCCCTGGAAATGCTGTCGTGAGGCCTGAGGTGCTGGACCACGGGGCATCGGTTGCCTCTTCATCCTTGGCATTGCTGGGCTGCTCAGGCTTAGCTGAAAGGCTTTGGCAAGGCCGCTCAGCACGGAAAAGCTCCTCTTTACATTCCACTATCCAGAATTCTTCCAGCTACACAGAGAGATTCTGGGGAGGGGGGAGGCAAAAGTCAGATGTATTTGTATGTGGCTGCCCCATCCCTGGCAGTGTTCAAGGCCAGGTTGGACAGGGCATATATATAATAATATACATCTAATATAGCCATGACTGGGTATCCTGCACTGAGGTGCTGGCCAGCCTGGCCTTGAACACTGCCAGGGATGGGGCAGCCACAGCTTCTCTGGGCACCCTGTACCAGGCTCTTAATGAAGAAATGTAAGAGTGTTTATTATAACTATTAAAGGGAATGCTCTGCAATGACCTGATGAGTCAGGGTTGATTCTCACTCACAAACAGACAATTATTCCCAAGATGTAAAACCTTTCAACAATATTAATGGTGAAAAAGAAAAGAAACGGTGGCTCTGTGTCAGGATGTATATTTTATTTTAAGTTCCATTAATTCTTTATTCACTTGATGTATATTCAGAATGGTTTAAGTGGGGCCATCTCTGTTTCAATTAGCATTAATGCACAATTGCTTTTCTCTGTATTTCTGTGCTCTTGCAGGGCATGGGGTTTGCGTGTTTGTTGGGAGGGTGTTGTGCTACATTTGTATGTTAATTCAGGGTTTAAAATATCCTTCTCCCCTGACTGTTTGCATGGTGATAAAATGTAATGAGAGGGAGAGATTTATGGCTAAAACACTAGAGGAAGAGAAAGGCTGCCTATCAAAGTAGGAAATAAATCCTGGTTTTTACCAGATCATAAGATATAATTGCATTTAACGTGGAGGTTGCATAGAATCGATTCATTCCTCGCTGCTCTTTACTGCTGGGAATTTGCAGCAAAGAAGGCAGCATCAACCATGGCTCAGCCCTGTGGTGCGGCTGCATTCCCACCCATCCCGAAGGCGGAACAACCGCCCTGCGATGGGAGAAGCTGCGTGCAAAAGCGCTCCTGGTGAGCGTGGGGCTTGTCCCACCTCTGCACATGGAAATGGAACCGGGGCAGAGCCCCACTGCAGTTATCTTGCCTGGAGGAGATACTGAAGTTTGCAGGGCTGGCGAGTGGGGGAGACAGAGCCCAGCTTCCCCCAGCCCTTGGCTTTAGAGATGCGAATCTCTGATTTTAAGTACTACTTTTTTCTTTTTTTTCCTTCTTTTTCTTTTGAAATTCTCTCCTTTTTTTTTTTTTTTTCCCCTTTCTTTTTTCTTTTCAAATACTTTTTTTTTTTTTTCCTTTTCAAAGGGCTGGAGCCAGGCTGAGAGAGCGGGGCTGGGGCAGATGGAGAAGAGAAGGCTCCTGAAGGGGAGACCTTAGAGCAGCTCCAGTGCCTAAAGGGGCTCCAGGAAAGCTGGAGAGGGGCTTCGGACAAGGGATGGAGGGACAGGACATGGGGAATGGCTTTAACCTGCCAGAGGGGAGATGGAGATGAGCTCTGAGGCAGAAGCTCTTCCCTGTGAGGGTGCTGAGGCGCTGGCACAGGGTGCCCAGAGGAGCTGTGGCTGCCCCATCCCTGGCAGTGTTGAAGGCCAGGTTGGACACAGGGGCTTGGAGCAAGCTGCTGTATGGAAGGTGTCCCTGTCTGTGGCAGGGGCTGGAGCTGGATGAGCTTTGAGATCCCTTCCAACCCAAACCACTCTGGGACTCTGTGACACCGGGAGGCAAAGCAGCCCCCAGGGAACTCCCCTCAGCACACACAGGAGATGTAGTCCTGTTTTGTGCAGCCTGCAGGATGGATGACACCGATCTAGCATGAAGCTGTCACCCAGATCCAGCCTCTCCAAACTGCCTGAGCAAATAGGAACTGGCAGAGTGAATATATGCGGGATCAGTGTGTTATGTCATACAGGCACAGAGGCTTTTATCTGGTGCTAGAAGCCCTGAAGCTGGATTTACAGTGCCATGAAACCCTGTGCCTGCTCTCTGGAGATAGGGAGTGAGTTTATCCCAGGAGGAGCAGAGCACCTTTCAGTCCATCTCTATGGAAAGATGGACTTTTATGGGAAGCATGGTATTTCTCCTTCCTTACAATGTTGTTGACACAGTTTATTTTGATTCTCACTTGCCTCCCCCACCACCAATAGACAGCAGTGCCAGCACTGGCACCACCACCCCTGAGTTTGCATCAGTACTTGTGTATATGCAGATCTCTTCACGTTGAGGCAAGCCATGAAAATCCAGCTCCATCCTGAGCCAGATCCTTAGGGAAAAATATTCTTATGCATCCCAGAGTCTTCCCAAGCACCTTCGGCCATTGTGCATCTGAAACATGGGCTTTGCAGCTGACACAGCCTGGGTTTAATGCCATGCAGGCAATGAATAAACGAGCAAGGTGAAGGGAATGGGAGCATTTCAAAACACTAGTGTTTTCCAGCTGCAAAGGGCAAAATACTGACTGGAAATGAGCAAGAGAGAGCTGAGCTTGGAAGAAAAGCTGGTTTAACAGTGGGCAGAGATGATGCGGTGTCTTTGAAATGCTCTCTTTGCAACCCAAGTTTGGGAATGCACTGGTCAGCCCAGAGGTGATGGAGAAATGGGCTGATGGAGTGAGGAGCCACCATCAGTGGACAGAGAAGAAGCATCTCTTAGTTTGGGCTTCTCTAATATTTTGTGCCTATAATGTTGACCACTGAAATCAAACTGTTTGCCATGCCCCTGGGTACCCATTACTCTCTCCATCAGCACCCCTCTTCCAATCTCTCTCCCAACACAGCCTCCAGCAGAGCCTCTGGTTTCAAAGTGACCCCCTGGGGGCACACAGGCCCTGAGAAGGAAGAAATGAGAGAAGCAGATCTGATTGCAATCCCTGGGGGAATTCAGGCTGTTTGTGGAGCACAAATCCATCCGGGAAAACCAGGCCAAAGCATCCTTCTCTTTCATGGGAGACTCTATGGGGCCTTTCAAGAGCCCATGAATCCCAGAGGAGCCCCAAAGGCTGCAGACAGGACCAAGCCCCAGGATGCTGCAGGAGATGAACCATCGTTAGGTGCCCCTGGTTCTTTCATTTCTCAGCAGCCCATGGGGTGCTGGCAAGCACCAGGCTGGGGCAGGAGAGGTCCAGCTCAAGAGTGCGTTGCTCCCAGGTATATTTCCAGGAGTAAAGCCACAGGGCCCTGTTTGTGACAGGCGCAGGGAACAGGAGCCCCCTTGGTGCTTTGGGAGTTACAGTTGCAGAAAAAGGAGCAGAGCACTTGTGGGCGCTACTTGTAGCTTGAGCGGGTTTTCTCTACCGATTCCGAATTACCCTAATTAAATCCATCTCTACAGGAATGGTGACACCGGGTTAATCGTGCACACAAGAAGATTTGAGGGGAGATCAGGACCTTGTAAAGCCCAGACAATGGCACAGCCCTGATGCGAAGGAGGATCAGGATCATCAGCAAAGCACACACCAGCCTTTACGAGGGCTCCTGTCACCCCCATCATACAGGAGAAAGAGAGGCAAAGCCACTGCCTAAGAGCAATTGCTCCTTCTCCTCCCTCATCCCAGCAGTGTGCAGGAAAACCTGGGGGCAGCGTTCTGCCTTTTGCGAGGAGCTGGGGGAGGCTCAGTGCTGTTGGGCATCTCCATCTTCCTTCCAGAGCTGCAAGCCTGAGCCTGCTGCCTGCAGTGTGCCATGGGGAAGGGGTTCTCCCACTGCACCCCTATTATTACTATGGCACCCCTATTATCATTGCACTCCTATTATTGCTCACCTACTATTACACCTACAGCAAACCCCTGCAGAGCTCCTGCAGAGGGACTTTAGTGGAAGATGTTTCAAAGCCCCACTGAGCAGGTCCCTGTCAAGGTCCCAACACACTTCACAGACAGTAAGTCTATTTTCGAACTGCAATCAAATCCTTTAGTTCAGGCAGCAATTTGAAGTGATTGGTAAATACAGTGTGCTGGGTTTGAATGACAAGGGTTTGGTAGTGGTGGGGATACAGGGGTGGCTTCTGTGAGAAGGTTCTAGAAGCTTCCCCTGTGTCCAGTGGAGCTGGTGCCACCAGCTCCAAGACAGACCAAGCCTGGCAATTGTTGTGTGATCTCTCCCTGCTTGTAGCTTTGAAATGGGAGATGCCTCCTGGTTTGTCACAGATCCACAAGGCTGCTGTGGGTCCCACCACCTGATATTGTCCCAAACCTCACCCTGGAGCAGAAGGTGCGGAAGATGTAGGCAAAGCCTTTACTTCTTGGGTTTAGAAAGGAGTTTCTTTTGGAGAACATACCTCAGGCAGTGAAAGCTGACGTGACCTTGGTGAAATTATTAAGGCTATTGATCATGCTGGGAGCTCGGCACCACTAATGCCATCAATGAGAAATAGGCTATTGCAACAACCAGGCCTGCTGATTGACGGCTTGTCTGTGGGTTTAATAACACTTTACCTCTCTACAACACTGTTCATTTGTTCATCTCAAAGGGCTTCAGAAACATAAGCAAATGGATGCTCATGGTCACAGGGTGATATGCCCATCACTGATCCCAAATGATGTTGATGGATCTGCTCCCATGGGTACTCCTGCTGGAGACCAGATCAAGAGCCAGTTAAAAGCTGTTGTAAGCTGGTAACCGGTGAGAGTTGTTCCCTTTTGTTGGTGTAATTCACAACCATTGCTGGCTCATACAGCATGTGTGGTTGCAGGAGCTCTTAATCCAGCTCTGCAGGAGCTGGTGGTGGGGACGGACACAAAACCTGATTCTGCCAAGTGCCCCTTTCAAAAGCTCAGATCCAACCATCTTTGCATGGGGTGCTTGCAACCCCACACTCAAGGAGCTCGATGCGATGCCAGCAAGGATTTGGGCACACAGAATAAAGGAGCTCAGCAGCAGCACCCAACCCAGGGCCCCGCTCGCTCCTGGCTGCGCAGCATTGCCCCCCTCATAGTGTCCCCCAAGCCCAGCCAGGCTCCATCCTGCCCCTGTCCTCACTCTATGTCCCCATTGGACACACCAGCCCTGCGATGCCTCCTCCAGCCCAGCTGAAACTGCTGGCGACCCAAAGCCACCCAGTGTATCACTGGGGTGAAGAGAGATGAGAAATTAAGGGCTGTGATTAACTACTGCAAGGAGACATTCTGGTTTCATTGGAGGCAGTGATCCGGAGGGTGCCTCAACATGACAGGCACCTGGCTAAATTGCCTGGGACCTTGTTTATTCAAGGCCCAGAATCATAGCGTACAGTTTATTGCATTGATTTGCTGTTGTTGAACATGACTCTATAAACAGCAAATCTGCTGGGGATTTTCTCTCCTTTTCCTGCCAAAGTAAAGGGCAAAAAGAGCAAGGAAGGGAAGGAGCAGGCACAGAAAAGGCACTTCGAGTGGGCCATCGGCTGGATCTGACACCAGCAGCCTCCTGACGGGAGCAGTTACTGCGTGGAAATTATCTTGTAAGGGAAATGCAAACGCTGCTCAGGAGCCAGAGCCATAGCAGGGCTCAGGCAGCACCACGCCAGGGCTGCCCCACATCCCATGGGCCAGCACCCCAGCCCAGCCAGGGCTGCTTCACTACAGCCTCTGTTCTTCTCCATTATCACCCCTATTGCAGTTCTGAGTCCAGGAAGGCAGATCCCGCCCTGAGTTAGATGAAGTAAATCCTGCAGGAGCCCCAGCAGCAGCCCCAGCCCTGCAGCAGCAACATGGGGTTGTGTCTCCAAGCGCTTTTCCCGGTGCCATGCAAGCCCTCATCCAGGGAGCATCCCAGTGGAATAGGCAGGGGCATGGGGATGGATGAGCACCTTCATCCATGCACTGCTGGGCTCTGTGGGAAGATAAGCATGGAAAGGGGCTCAGTGGTTCCATACCCAGTGATCTGCATGCGCTCAGCAGCAGGCTTCTTACCCAGACCACAGTTCCATAAATAGGCCTCTGCAGCCCATATGTCTGGGTATAAAAATATATATATGTTCTGCATTAGGGGATTAAATGTTTATGAGCCATTAAAAATCCATGCTTTTCATATTTTATGCATAGATGCTTTACTGAGCTCAGGCTGGGCTAATAGACCTGTTTCCAAAGTGTTCCCCCTTTTCCTTTTCCTTCCATGGGGCCGATTCGTTACTCACATGTGGAGTTTTTCTCATGCCATAGAAATGCAGAGGATGGTTCATCCGCATAACTCTGGTGCCTCGGGCAGAGGATGAACAAACACGGGGAAAATGAGATTTAGATTAGACCTTAGGCAAAAGTTCTCCCCTGTGAGGGTGCTGAGGCGCTGGCACAGGGTGCCCAGAGGAGCTGTGGCTGCCCCATCCCTGGCAGTGTTGAAGGCCAGGTTGGACACAGGGGCTTGGAGCAAGCTGCTCTATGGAAGGTGTCCCTGTCTGTGGCAGGGGCTGGAGCTGGATGAGCTTTAAGGTCCCTTCCAACACAAACCAGGCTGGGATTCTGTGACAGCCTCCATGCAGATGATCAGCCTGGCAGCAATCACTGGCATTAACTCCTGCAGCACTTGAGGGTGGGCAGCACCCACTGCAACACCTCCCCATCCCAACTGCAACCATAGGCCTGCTCTGCTATAAATGCAGGCAGGCAGGGAGCTGAGCTCGGCAACAGAGCCTGCGCTGAGCACCCAGAGCAGTTTCATTTAACAGTTGCATGAGTTCAGTGTCTGGAATGCCTGGGAGAGAGCAGGGAGCCCCAGCTGCAGAGGGGATGTGGATCCTGGAGGAAGGTGGAGGCTCCTCTGCAAGCAGGTAGCACAAAGTGGGATTGCAAAGGGGGTCAGGGGCTGGCCAGGGCGAGAGGGAGAGGGAAAGCAGGAGAGAGGTATGTTTGTTTTCTTGCTGTGCTCTCAGTTGGAGCCAGGGCAGCTCAGCGCCTCTGCAGCATCCCTGGCCAGGGGAGCCAGGCTCAGAGCTCTGACAAATGGAAGTGCCAATTTCTCAGCCGAGACAAGAATGAGGTTGAGAATTAATCCTGCTAATGAGATGCCAGCATTGGTTTGTGTGTCCTTGTCACCGGGGGAGGGCAGCAGCGGGCGAGAGGTGCTGAGGGGTCCCTGAGCAGGCGGATACTGGATTGTTCCTGGAAGGAAACCAAGCTGCTGGAGGCTGCTGTGAGGCACCGATGAGTTTGTCCTTGAGAGTTCCCAGGGAGGAGGAGCTGAGGTTGCAGGCAGGACCTTCACCCACTGTTAGCAGGATCTCCTCTTGCTTTGCCTGCAGTGTCCTGGAGCAGCAGCGCTTGGGTGAGAATTAGCATCCCACATCCATCCACCTGGGCTGTGCACACAGCCTGGTTTGGACTCTCCTGCATTCCCATATACCTCAATGCCACCTTGCCATCAGCATGTACTGAGCAAAATCTTGGTTTTATCTCTGCTGAATGGGGACTCTTGAACCTTAGGAGACATGGGCAGCAAGCTGGTGCCCTGTGTTTGCTGGCTGCTTCAGGAGGATGAACTTAAAAACAGGATAGGTGGCATCTAACAGCAAGAAAAGGGCTGAGGCACAAATCCTGACCCTGCTTATGTCTTGGCTGGGGCTTGCAGGGGCTATTTAGGGGCTGGTATCATCAGTACACCTGAGAACATGAGCTGAGCATCAGGGAAGGGAGCTGGAGGTCCCCTTATTGTGGGGTGCCCCAGCTCCCATCCCAAGCCATTGCCGTGCTCCATCCTCCCAGTTGCTTTCTATCAGCATGAAGTAATTAAGTTCATAAGGCATCAGACAATCAGCTAGCAGCCCACAAGACATTGTGTTTAATCATGCACTAATGGCATGTTCTTGGCAATAATTACAAGATAACAGTGTTTGCAGGCTGTAATCAGAACAATTCCAGTAATTAAATCAGCCTTTTGTCAGCTCCTTCCCCCTGTGCCGGGTGTGGGAGCGCCGGGGCAGGACCCCTCTGAAGGGGAGGGCGCTCTCTGGTGAGCACTCGCTGTGCTGGTGGCCCAGTGCCACCATGGGCACCATTCACTGGAGCTGGAGAGGAACGGGGCTGCTTGCGAGGAGCTTCCTGCAGCAGCATCTGGCTGGGGGCTATTTCCAGCCCCAGCCCCCCAGGGAGGACTTGAGGGACGTGCATCCATTCCAAGGCTGGGTGACCTTGCCCAGGACCACAACCCTTTGTGACCTTCCTTCCCTACCTGCTACAGACACTGGCATCAGCCATGGGACAGGCACAGAGCAAAGGCAGGGGCAGGAGGTAACCCCTCACATCTTGCCTCCAGCATCCCTCTAACCCCAGATCCCTGCCCAGTGTGAGGGGGTTGGAAGCGGATGATCTTAAAGTCCTTTCCAACCCAAACCATAGTGATTCTATGAAGTGTGTTTGCTGTCTGCCTGGTGTGAACCCCCCCATGCAGCACGCTCCTGCCCTGCAGCCCTGTCTCACATTCAGCCCCACTCCTGCACACACTCGCTCACAAACCTTGGCTTTGCTATCTAATAAAGATTTCCCAGCCTCATTATACCAACCAGGCTCAGCATTTACATTTAAATGAATGGGCTATTAACAAAGTCAATTCCCTGCAACACCGCGTTGCTGTGTCCCTGCTCTGGTACAACCTTATCGCTGCTTTGTGTAGAGCCAGTGTCCGAATTTAACCTTTTACTTGGAGAAGCAGGATCAGCTCCTTCAGCTGCCTGCATGGCCCTTGGGCATCCTGCTTGTCCTGCCTTGGGGCACAGACAGGGCTGCCAGCATCATTCCCTGCAGGAGAAGGGAGATTCTTTTCCCCTGGATATTTGCTGCTCATGGAGCACAATTACCCTGCGTGCCCCAGCTGTATCCAGCATTCCTGGCCACGAGGAGCAGAAAACAAGCCATTTTCAAAGTAATTCCCTCTTTTTAAGAGGCAAAACCATCGAACAATAACCCAAGAATAAAAATAAGCAGGTTTATGGCTCCTCCAATAATTAACTTAGTTCTCAGCTGTTAACTTACGTGCCCCAAGTCCTCTGTTTAATATTCGAATGGGGTTAATCACCTATCAAGAGAGAACAAAGGGTGATGAGCTCGTTTCTAGCTCCTCTAGGGCAAGGGAAGCAATTTGGTCTAATCAATGCATTAGTTTGCTCAAGGAAACTTTTCTCTCGTTGCCCTGAATTATTCATGCCACGGGCACCTACGGTGGCCCCCGTGCCTCACAAATGTCACCCGGGTGGGATGTGATATGATGTTGGTGGGTGACCATGGAAGAACAAGAGGGAAACGATGCCTCCAGTCTCCGAATGCAAACTGCAGCCAGCACTGCTGCCCTCACCAGCACGGAATGGCAGTAATCAGAGGCCCCTTCATTATTCTACACTGCAGGAATTGTACTTTGTTAGCCCCAGAGGAGAGGGGAGGAAAAGGAAAGCTGTGACTGCAGGGGTTGGCAGGTCTGGTGGGACAATCGCTGTGACCTAAAGGGCTCTGCCTTAATTTCCTTTTGCTTCTTCCCTTTTGTCTTTTTCATCCCGTGAAAGGCAGGTGATGCTGCCTGACTCAGAGTTCCTGGAGTCCTTGTAGCTGCCGGGACAAGCCTGGGATCGGGTTCTTAAACCCCTTGAAATGATTACAGATGATTCCACACATTTTTCTATTGTGACAGTAAGTCATGACTGGCTGTAACCTGGTCCCTGGTGCTTGCACAGCTGGGGAGTGAGCAGATTGGGCTGTGGACCAGAAGCCCCTAGGCACTTTGCTGGTGATGGTGGGACAGGTGAGGTGATGAGGACCTGAGCCTGCTCCCTGCGGCCCCAGCCACAGGAGATCCACAATATCTAATTCAGGCAAAAGCAGGTGGGAAAGAAAAGAGCAAAAGCTCCAGACAGCTGCTTCCTTGGCACTTTAATTAAACCCTGGTCTTCTTAATCTTCCCAAGCACTGGCCTTGCCGGCCTCCCACTTGCAAGGCTGCACAGAGCCTGGCTGTAGCTGCGCTGGTCCTGCTGCATCTCCTGGGCTGCACTGGGGAGCTGCTGAAGGTCAAAGCTGCTAAGGGAGAGCTTGGCCACTGCTGCGATTAGCACTGGACAGCAGCAGAGGCAGCAATAGCCGTGTCCCTGACAGTGCTGAAGCCCTTGCTCCATCCCACCCAGCCCTCCTGGGCATGTGCACGCTCGGATGCAACAGTAAGGAGCCCCTGGGCTTCTTGCAGAGGACCCTGCATCCTTTCTCCTGGGCAGCCCAGGACCCTCCATGGGCACAGTGGCACTTTCCCTGCCTCTGGCAGCCCTTGCTCTTTCCATGGGAAGTGCCCGGTCCCTGCTCCAGGAACACAGCTCAGCTCTCAACCCTCGGACCCTCACTGCGCCATTGTCCCTGCAGCAAACCTCTGCACCCCGGTTCCCTTCCCCCAGGGCGCTCCAGCCGTGTTCATCCTGGAGGTGGGAAGGGGTTGAGTGAGGGGGGCTCACAGCCTGGTTTGGGTTGAAGGGACCTTAAAGCTCATCCAGCTCCAACCCCTGCCTCTGGCGTGGGCGCCTTCCACCAGAGCAGCTCGCTCCAAGCCCCCTCCCACAGGCTCTATTCGCAGCGCCCAGCGTGCGCGCTCCGGGAAGAGGGAATTCGCGGGCAGGCAGCTCCCTCTCGTGGGGGAAAGCTTAAACGAAGTGAAGCGGCTTCGTGCCGCCGCCCAGATGTGCTGCACAGCTGGAGCCCGCGACGGGCTCAGCCTAGGGCTGTCCCCGAAAGCGTTTGCTAACCTGAATTCCTCCCTGACAAGAATTAGGATGAATCTCCCCATTTGCCCACGAATGCAGACAAGTGCTCAACAAGGCTATTTCTTCGCCTCTCCTAATAATGATTTGTTGTTATTTGGGGCAGGGATTGGATGTTTTCCAGCTGTTTCATTTCCACAGATACTTGGGTTTCAATCCCTCTTGTCTCTAACGGCATTCAAGCTGCTGTTTATGGGATGAATATTTATAAGGTCTCTGATGAAGAGGCAGATTCGGAGCGCGTTTGCCACTCATTGGAAACAACCAGAGTCTGGCCTGTAATTAGTACGCAGCCACCTCAATTCCCCGATTGAATCCCAACTTGCAAATACAACATTTGCAATTGCCTTCCATTTTTGTTTTAAGACAGGCCCCTTAAAGTTGGCTGATTGCACCTTAAGTGCAAGGCAGAGGTTTGCAAAGGGCACAGAGAAAGGGATTTAAGTGGGGAACGAGCGCAGGACACTTCTGAGGGGTCTGGGGACATGGGGAAAGATAAGGACCCATATGGAAAAATGCCCTGATACACAGTGTATGGGGAGGGAGCAGTACATGGGGCTTGGGTCTGGTCCCTGCCAGGATTAGCCCCCTATGGCCAAAGCAGCCTGAGCCCTTGCTGGCCATGCTTTGCCAGGTCCCTGGTAGAGGTGGTGATGCTCAGTGCCACAGGAGGGATCCACCAGCCTCTCCCACCAGGAGCTGTTCCGCTGCCAAGCCCAACATGCTTTGCTAATAAACCTGAATTGATTTCTGTTTATGTTACAAAGCGAGGCCCTGTTGCTCCCGCTGCACAGCTTTAATCCTTGGTGCTGTCGATGGCAGTAATGAGAGAGACACCTGTGGATCCTCCTGGAGCCACAGGCCTCCTCTTTAACTATTAAGAGATCAATACCTGCTGCAACGCTGCTAATAGCTTTCTGCCTACTTGATTGCAGGGGGAATCAGGTTCACTTGGCCTCAGCTGAAGGTACCTTATGCATGGCTGGCAAATCTGCTCCATCTCCGACATGGGGGGGAGAGGGGAGGTCAGGGGTGGCAAATCACCTTTGCACTGCTGCAAGAGGGTGAAAAAAGGAAGAGCTGTTGCTAAAGAAACTTCTGAGAGGCTAAACCTGTCCCCAGGGGTGGGAATGAGCAATTGAGACACCCAATGAGGGGCTTGAAACACCAGGAAAACTAACTTCAGCCCTCACATAACAACCCCCCACCAGTGTAGCCTTGGTTTGATTCAAAGGACTCAACACACCATTTCGGTTCATTAACAATCCATCCCAGTTTTATTGTCCAGTTGTAAAAAGTTGGTGGTTTTCTCTTCATAGTTACAAAATAATCCTATTTTACAAAGATTTACAGCTCTGCGAGTGCCCTGCGAGGACAAGGCTGCTCCTGGTGAGTCTCTTAAATAATCAAGCCACAATGTTTTGTTTAACAAAGACAAGAAGGGGGGGGGGGCAGGCAATGAGCCGATGCAGCACCAAGCAGGACAGAACAGTGAGAGGGGTTGTAGAAAAGCCAATTTATTTCTCTGGGAAGGGGCACAGGGGGCAGGTAACGGACCCCAGTGATGAGGATAGGACTTGGGGTGCCCTCTCGTTACTCCTCCCTGTCCCCGGGGGGGGGGGAATACCTGCACCAGATGAATTCCCAGGGCTGTTCCCCTCCGGCGCTGCCCCGATCCCAGCGCTCCCGCAGCCGGGACGGGCAGGGTCCGTCCCTATGGATTTGCAGTGTCCCGGCGCGGCTGTGCTGCCCAGGTCCGTCACGGCGCTGGTGCCTCCTCAGTACACGGGTCCCTTGACGGCGCCCGGCTCCGCCATGCGCGCACCCGCGTAGGCTGAGGCCCCGAGGCAGGCGGCCGGCTCGCAGAACCCGGGCAGCCCGGTGGGACCGGGCAGGCCCGGCCGGCCCGCGAGGCCCGGGGAGCCCGGGGCGCCCCGCTCGCCCGGCCTCCCATCCGCAGCATGGCCCGGGGTGCCGGGGGGACCTGCAACGGGAGCGCGGCCCTCGGTGCGCTGCGAGCCCGGGGGCAGAGCCGGGCACGGGGCGTGGGAAGCGGGGAGCAGGGTGATGCGCGGGCGTCAGGCAGGGAGCAGCACCGAGGGGAGGGGAAAGCGGCGGCAGAGCGCGGGCAGCAAAGGCTGCTCCAGGCTGGGGATTTGCGGGATGGACCCGTCTGTAGGGATGGGGCAGAGAATCCCGGGCCAGTGGCTGTCATCGCACTGCTAAAGGGGCACAACGGATGTTGCTGCCCGCCCTGTCTGCGCGGGGCGTAGGGGCTTACCTGGGATGCCCGCGGGGCCCGGCATGCCTGGGTGACCGCGGCCAGCTTCTCCCCGCTCCCCTTTCTCGCCTCGCTTCCCTGCGGGAAAGGAAGAGGAAGGGAAGGACTCTGGAGCTGCAGCAGGAAACACGGACCTGGCAGGGGAAGGGGCTACCCCTGTGCAGGGACTGAACTGGGGCACAAGGGTGGCAGAAGCCCTGAGGGGGATTTCTGCCCGGCACGGTGTGGGTATGGCCGCCCACCACCTACCTTTAGGTCCTATGTTGCCGATCTGCCCAGCAGCACCCAGGATGCCGGGGACACCTCGAGGTCCCATGGGTCCGTGTGGACCCTGCTCACCGGGTGGCCCTGGAGGACCAGGAGGCCCAGGGGGTCCCATGGCACCCACTCCTCCCAGGGCAGCTCTCTTGGCGCTGACAGCCACCTCCGCCAGCTGCTCTGTAGGGCAGAGAGAGGCCGATGTGGGGCAGGATGGGGTGGCAGCACCAGCCGGCAGTGCCCCTCTCACCCCCTCACCTTGCAGCATCTTCAGGACCACGTCGATGATGTGCTGGTCCCCAGCATCTCGGCCCTGCCAGCAGCAAGAAGACGCACATGCCATAGAGGAAGGTTGCTCCTTCTGTCACCATCTGTACCCACAAATCTGGTCCCGTCCCAGTCCACAGTGCCTCCCTGCACTCGGTGGTGTTCCCACCCTTCTTTATTTTCAATATGGTCCAGTGAATGTGCTCCAGCCTCAGCTCATGGTGCAGCTTGCTCATGATGTTAACTCACCACCCTCAGCACCTCACCAACTGAGAGCTTCAGCACCCTCCCAGGGAAGAGCTTCTGCCCAAGAGCTCATCTCAGTCTCCCCTCTGGCAGGTTAAAGCCATTCCCCTTGGCCTGTCCCTACATCCCTTGTCCAAAGCCCCTCTCCAGCCTTTTTTTAACCCCCTTTAGGTACTGGGCCCAGCTCTCCTGGATTGCTCATGGAGCAGCCCTGCCAGCTCCTGACCACAGCAGCAATTTCCCTGAGGAACCACTTGGTAAGGAAAGGTCAGGGCAGTTCACCTGCGAGTCAGTGGCAGCACGGCACGGTGGGGGGGCCGAGGAGGGGCTGGCTGTGTGTACTGTGTGTACTGGGGTACTGTGGTACTCACCGCCACTCCGCGCTGGCCAGGCATCCCCGGCACACCGCGCTCCCCAACGAGTCCTCGTGGCCCGGGGGGTCCTGGGTAGCCCTGAGCACCGGGGGCACCTGCATCCCCTGTGGGGCCAGGGAAGCCCAGCTCGCCCTGGATGCCTTGCTGCAGGGGGGATAGAGAGAGGCATCAGAAGCGGAGCCCGGCCCTGTGCTGAGACCCTGAGCGCTCCCAGTATCAACCAGCGCAGCCAGGGTCTGGCCCCGGACAGGTTCTGAACTTGAATCCAGGGCTGAACGCGGTTACCGAAGCCCGTCTCCAGAGAAAATACTTCCTCAGGCCACCAGTGTGCAGCACGCACCAGCTCCGTGGATCATTGCTGCCTTCACCAGGGGGATCTCCTCCACTGAGGGTCCCACAGAGCCACCCAGCATGAAGGTACAGGTTGGTCCCAAGTCCCCATCACTCACCTGTCCCTTTGGTCCTGGCTCTCCTGATTCACCCTAGGGACAGAACACAAGAAATGAGGTGGGGAGACAGCATGAATTTAGAGAAACAGCTTTGGGGAGACATGGGTACCCCATGGAGCACACTGGGGTGTAATGCTGATGTGCCAGGGGCCATGCTGGGCAGGAGCCCCACATCCATCTCATGACCTTCTACCCCATCCCAGGAATCATCTGCAGGAACCCACCTTCTCACCCTTCAGCCCTGCAAGTCCATGAACACCGGGATCTCCCTGGAGGAAAGGCAATGGAGAAATGTGAACCTTCACCACCAGCACCCACCTCCTCCTCAGCCACTTTCATCCCTCCTTCCACCAAGAACTTGACCAGGACATTGGGCTATTGATGGAGAAAGCTCCCGGTGCTGGTGGGTGCCAGCTGTGCCCAACACAGTGTCAGTGACCCCCACCCGGGCAGGAGGGTGCTGTACTCACAGTGCTGCCTTTGGGGCCGATTTTCCCTGGGGAGCCCTGGATGAAGGAGAAGGAGGGGGATGTCAGTGCAGTGTCCCTGAGCTGGAGCCCAGGGCAGCCTGGCCCCTGCAGTCAGCACTCACCTTGTCTCCTTTGACTCCTGGCAAGCCTTGGGGCCCTGGGATCCCCGGTGGACCCTGCTCACCCTTTGGCCCCTGGATGTGAAGGTAACACAGGAAAAGGAGAAAAATGGGTGAAAAGAGGTGATGGGCAGGCCCCTTCCCCCATCAGAGCAACCTTCCCAAGGGAATGAGATGTCTGGGCAGCTCCCCATCCCCTCCAGCAGCTCAGGCTGCCCCACAGCATCCCAAACCACCCTGACGCTTCCCATTGAAAGAGGCAGCACACTTGCTGCTGTTTCACCTTCAATTCAATGGGGGTTTAGCCCTTGACTCACCACTTTTCCCTGCTCCCCGGCAGGACCCACGGGGCCACGTTCTCCACGGTCACCCTGAGGAGAGCCAGGAAGGGAGCAGAGTCAGGGGCAGCTCCTGGAGCTGCCCCGAGCCCCACAGTGCCCCATGGACTCACCTTCACCCCGGGGACACCCTGTGGTCCCTGCTCGCCACGAGGTCCAGGCTCACCCTAGGAGGGAGAAAGAAAAATCCCAGATGAGCTGCCTCTCTTGCACTGGCATGTCATCACCCGCCCCTCATCCTTCCCCAGGGATGTGCGGCCCTGTCCTCGTCCCCTGCTCCCGCTGCACTGGGTGGCCAAGGAGGTGCTGGACCGGAGCACTTGGGATGTGGCCCCAGGGGGTCCCCCATGAGGATACTGCTATGGGGCAGGGGGAAGAGGAGGGTTGGGGGATAAAGTGCCCATCTCTGCTTTCTGTTAGACTGCAAATGGGGAAAATAGAACAGGAGGCTGTGCCCAGGGAAACATCTCTGTACTTACGATCTGCCCCGGTGCACCGGTGACACCGGGCTGGCCCCGAGCACCCACTTCACCCTGTGAAGGCAGACAGAGGTGGTCAGAGTGCACCATGTAGGGTGAGTGGAGCTGCAGCATGGATGCTCCAAGGGGTTTACTCCAGCTCTGCTGCCCCAGACCCACCTTGTCTCCTGGGCCACCTTTGCTTCCCAGCTGGCCTGGAAAGCCCTGTGGAGACAAAGCCAGGATTGAACCCCGTGCAGAGCAATGGGGGCAGCATCCCTTCAGGTGCCAGCACTGCCTGGGCATGGGGTGCCACCCTATGCTAATGGAGATCTGCCTTGGGTCCTGCAGTCCCCTACTCACAGCTTGTCCCCGGTGTCCCGGTATTCCTGGTTGTCCAGCCTGTCCTGCTCTGCCCTGTGAGGGACACAGGATGCTACTGCATGGCAGAGAAAGGTGCAGCAATGAGGTGTCCATGGGTGGGAGAGGGGGCTCCTGGCCGAGGTGGGGCACTGCCCTTGACCCTGCAGGGATGAGGGTCCGCTGGCCAGGAGATGCCACATCAAGGGCTGGGATGCCGCTTGCCATTCCTGTTACTTCTAGCAAGCACTGGTACAAGGAGCAGCAACCTGCTCTAGTGGAAGGTGTCCCTGCCCGTGGCAGGGGGCTGGAAATGGATGGGCTTTAAGGTGCTTTCCAACACAAACCATTCCATGACTGTGTCCGTTCCCCATGGCCAGCGCAGCCCCTGCCCGCTCACCTTCACTCCTGGGATACCCGGGGTCCCATCTTTGCCATCGACACCTGGGAGACCCTGCAAAAGGGGGAGGAGTTGCTGGGTCTGACACCACCGAGAGGGACTCAAAGGCTTGTGGTGGGGGCAAAAAAGGCTGGGAAGGGAAAGGAAAGCTCCGGGCCTGTGCTGAGCCAGGGTGCAAGGACATAGGATAGCCCTGAACAGGACAGAGCTCCCCTTGCACGGGGCTCAGCCCTAGATGTGGGCACGGGTGCCACCGGCTGTACTTACATTCTCCCCTTTGGGGCCAATGTCTCCTTGGGGGCCCCTGATGCCTCGGCCACCCTAGAGCAGGAGGGAGCAAAGTGTCATTTCTTCTGCCCTCTTGGGGCAGGGGATGGAGCTGGGAGAGGGAGGAGATGCTCATCAAGGGCCCCTTGTCCACGCCAGGGAGAAGGGGCATCGGCATCGCACGGGCATGGCACTGCCCTTCCCAATGTGATGGGATACCTACCAGCTCTCCCTTCTCACCAGGGTCCCCCGGTGGTCCCTTGGGGCCTTCCCTGCCCTGCAAGGGAGAAAGACAGAGGCTGAGCAGCAAAGTGTGGGGTCCCCTGCCTGCCCCACAGCCCCTGGTGACAATTGAGAGCACTCACCGGCCGTCCGGCCGCACCGATGGTCCCAACCATCCCCTTGTATCCAGCAGGACCCTGCAAAGAGAGCACAAGGGGGTCGGTCCCTCCAATCCCAGACTCACCGCCCAGTCAGGTCTCATCCCACTGGCCAAAGGCACAACCAGCTCCCTGAGGAGGCCAAGCAGTGTTAGTGATGCTCCTGGGAAGCATGGCCATGGGAGCTGGGTGCCCGACCCCAGAGCCAGGCACTTACCGCCTCGCCTTTGGGTCCTGCCATGCCAGGGTAACCCCTCAAGCCCTGCGGTCCCTGTGGGAAGGAAACAGCAGCCAGTTTAGCTGGGAACAGCCCCAGGAGCAGCCCAGGGGGAAGTTGCAATTAGAGCAGAAGCGATTCTGGAAACCAGCAGGTTTGGAGGTGTTTGAGTCTCCTAATTCGATAGCCCCCCAGCAGGCACCTTTCCAGTTGTCACTTCAATGACAGCAATGTGACCAAACTGGTGCCACTTCCCCTGCCAAAGCTCTTGGCTTCAAAGCCGTTTTGCCCTTTCCCAGACCAGAGGGTGCAGCCCATTAATTGTTTTTCCCCTTCAAAGTGCTCAGTGTGAGCAAACACCTTTAATCCCCACATCCCTGCAGTGAGCGGAGGATGCGGCACCCCCCTGACCAGGAGGGGTAAGGGGGGGGCTCAGTGTACAGGAGAGATTTATCCCTGGATGTTGAGTTATCCACGTTAATTTGTGCTAACTATGGGGGCCTTCACTGGGATGCGGCTTTGCCACCCTCCTGGTGGCAGCTCCATGGCTAGGAGGAGGGAGACAGATGGGACGAAGCGGGGGGGTCCCCAGGAGTGGGGACACAATAGTGTCACATCCCCCATGTCTGGGGCCAAGCACAAACCAAGTAGAGCAGCAAAGAGAAGGATGTTACCGGGGGTCCTGGGACGCCTTGTTCTCCAGAGACACCAACATCACCCTTGGGGCCCTGGCAAGGAATGGAGAGAGGTGAGTGTTGGGGTGTAGCAGGGGTACAAACCACCCTGGGCACCCACAGCCCCCTTGCCTGGGACCCTTTAGGGTGTCTCCATCCAGGAAGGCACCATGGGAAGATCACCCTGTCCACTCTCCATGTCCCAGCTCCGCTCTCCCTCCTCCCTCTCCCCCCTCTTTCTGTCTTTCCCCCTTTCTCTCCCCAGAGCCCCTTCCCTCTGGTCCAGCCCAGCATTTCCAGAGACAGGCATTCCTGGTTCCTGTTGGGAAGATGCCAGAGAGGTCTCTCACCTGCCCGCCCTGTCTGCCGGGCTCCCCAAGGGCACCAGGGCGGCCTCTGTGACCCTAAGGATGAAGAGGAAGATCATGAGCATCCCTGGGCTGAGCAGCAGGGTTGAGGCAGCATCTTGATGGCCACATCACCCAGAGCCACAGTACTCAGGATATCCCACCCTGGGGTGCCTGCTGGTGACATGGTGGGGCTCGGCATCCTGTTGGTGATGTAGCGGGGCTCAGCATCCCACAGCCAAGGGCACGCAGTGGGGATGCTCACTGGGTTTAACCCTCTGGTTTTCCAGCACAGGGAGCTGCATGGCTGGGGCTGGGGCTTTGGCAGAGGCCAAAGGAAGGGGCTGGATGGAACTGGGGAGCTGCAGGGGACCTCTCCCATAGCACCTTTGCTGCAGGGCTGTGTGTGCCTGTCCTTGTGTTCCCAGGGTAGATCCCGAGCTCCCCATGCCCCCAGAGCAGGGAAGGCTCTGCTCAGCACACCGGAGGTCCTTGCTCACTCACTGGCAGCTCCAGGGCTCCCTTACCTTCAGTCCCTGCAGTCCCTGGGGGCCTTTAGGACCTGGTGGGCAGCTGGTTGGGCACTGATGGGAAGAAGCAGCACAGTCGGGTTGGGAAAGGCCCCAGAGCTTGCAGAGATGTGCTGGAAGGATGGGCTCCCGTGCCACAGCCAGGCTGTGCGGTGACACAGGGGACCCTCCGCTCGCAGCATGGCCTTGGCTGGGGACCCTGCTTGTCCCCACCCCATCAGCCCCCAGTTACCCAGTGCCGCTGGTGGCTGCATTTCAGGCCAGGGCTTTCCCAGCAGCCACTACCCTGCGCAGCCCTGTGACAGGGACAAGGTAATGGCAGCTCTCACCAAGAAATCAGCGCTGCCTTCCACACCTTGGATGTGTCCCGGGGGGCCCTGGAGGAAAGGAGACCATCAGCACCCACGATGTAACACCAGCGCTGTGTTACAGGGAATGCTGCATCTGAAGGGAAGGGGCATGGGGAGGAGTGTGCCAGAGCCGAGCCCCAGTCCCAGGCACTGGGCTGGGCCCAGGTGGGAGCTTCTTCCCCTGCAGCCAATGCTGGCGACTGGCGAGATACTCACGGGTTTCCCTGGAGGGCCTGGGGGACCCCGCGGGCCGTCGGGTCCGGGGTCACCCTGGGAAAGAACAAGCCCAGGTGAGGAGATGTAGGGGTGGGGAGGCAGCAGGTACGGATGGAGAGGGGTGATGCGCACCAGAGACCCACAGTGGGAACTGGGGCATCCCCTGGCCGTGACCTGGGAGCAGACGGGTGGCATCAATGGGCCCGGCTGCTCCATCCCTATTCCCACTGTAGGATCCCACTCTCCCATGTTACAGGGTCATCCCTATATATGCCAGGAGCCCTACAGTGCAGACAAGTGGATGCTGATGCAAGGAGGGGAGGTTTGGAGGTTTTCCGTGCCCCCTCCTGCTCCCTACCTTGGGTCCCAGTGCTCCAATCTCTCCGGGCAGCCCAACCTGGCCTGGAAGCCCCTTAAAGAGAAGAGAGGAGTTCACCAAGCTACAGAGGTTGAGCCCCGAGCCCCCTGCTGTGGGGTGCTGAGATCTCAGCTCTTCCAGCACAACGCCAAGCTGGGCCCTTTGCCCCCCCCGCCAGCCCCCCACAAACAGCACTCACAGGTGGTCCTGGCAGTGAAGGACCCTGAAACAGAACGAAAGACACAATTGGTCCAAATCCTCCACTTCCCAAACCCAGCAGCATCCCTGCCCTGAGCAGGGCAATGCCCATGCTGCCAGCAAGGATGCAGCAGAGGGACTGGATCCCTGCTCCGCTCCCACCCTCCTCATGATTGCTGGAGCCAGGAGCCGGAGCATCACTGGTGCCCACGGGAGAGGCGAATACTCACGGGGAGCCCCGGTGGCCCTGGAAGTCCAGGCTGGCCCTGCAGGGACACAAGGGGGAGAGTGAGGAGCTGAACAGGAGGGTCTGGCCCTGCCGAGCCCTGCTCCACTGCGATCTCAGCAGCAAAAATCCACCCCTCCCTGTACCCAGCTTCAGTGTCCCTTCATTGTCTCCATCACCCAATTCCTGCAGCTGTGCATCCCCTCCACAGTGATGGGGCTGGTCCCAGCCTGGCCAAGCCCCACTGGATCCAGGGGGAAAGGTGGGAGCCCAGAGAGCAGCCCTGGAGTAGCTACTCACTCACTTTAACTCCTGGCCCCCCGATGGGTCCTGGCTCCCCTTTGGCTCCCGTCAGGCCCTGCAGGAGGAGAGACAGCGAGAGGTAACTGCTGGCCCCCTGCTCCCCAGGCCCTGTTCTTGCTGGGGTTTGGATCCCGGGAGCTCATGGCTTGAGCATCACCCAGGGGCTGATTCCCAGAGAGCCCCCTGCTCTGCTCAGTGTTCAAAGGAGCCCAGCCCTCACAGGCAGCTCAGCCTGGATGAATAATGTATGCTTATAATAAGTTATTATTCTATTCATTTATTATTGAAGAACGACCAAAACCCCAAAGACTTGGAAGCCAAGGGGGTGGCTCTGGGGCATGGGATTGCTCCAGGTTTGTTCTGGAGGAAACAAGAGCTCAATCAGGTCTCAGGGCATTGGCTGCAGTGCAGGACAAGGAAAAGCCTTTCCATGCTGGGGTGTTGGTGCCGTGGCTTTCCTGGCACAGCTCCTGCCCATGTGGGATGGAGGGGGATGCATTTTCAGAGCTGGGCAGTGCAGGAGGGAGGCAGCAGCCGTGCCCCAGCTCTGCCTGCATTTCCTGCTGTGACTCAAAAGATGCTTCCAGCTCCTGCACGAAGGGATTTGGGCTTTTTCTTATATGTGACATAAAATGATCCTCATGCTGGGGGGGACAGGAGTTTGCTGAGACCCTGCTGCAACCCAGCTGGGATGTGGGGTCTGTACTCACATCGATGCCCGGCTTCCCTGCAGGCCCATCTGGACCAGGGGCTCCAGGTTCCCCCTTGACACCCTTTAAAAGAGAAGAGGCATGGGCAGGTTGAAAGATGCTCCTCCAGGCAAGGTGAGACCATCAGTGAGCTGCAGGGGGCCATGGGTACTCACCGGGGACCCCGGAGCTCCGGCAGAGCCTTTGTCACCCTGGGGAAAGAGAACAAGGCTGTAAAAGGGTCTGTCACCGCATGGAGCTGGGCCAGGCAGCGCAGGGGGCTCAGGACCTGCTTCCCCAATCCCCCTTCCCAAACTGGATCCCCCTGCACAGAAGCCAGGTCAGGATGGGGCTGGTGTGGAGAGGCGAGGGCTGTGCTGGGTGTGGGGAGAGATAGCCTGGGGCAAGAAAGGGCCCTTTCTGCTGCTCACAGACCCCTCTGTTGAGGCTCTGGGCAGGATCTGGAGCCATGGCCGTCTGCCACAGCCCTTGGCCATGGCTCTGCTCTGTGGACACCCAACCTGGGGGTCCTGCTCCCCATCAGCCCCCCAGCTCCAAGTCCTCACTGGGCTGAGCCCTGCACCCAGCCCCCCTGAGCATCCTCTGCTGCTCACACAGGGGTGCCCTGAGCATCCTGCACCCAAACCTCCCTGCGCTCCACTCCCAAAAGCCATTTCAGGCCCGAGGTGGTCAGGAAGCCACAGGCTGCTGTCCCAGGGGGGTGGATGGAGTCACGGTGCAGGAGCTGGGCTCCCCCACGCCAGTATTGCCACCCAGGCCACCCGCAACACCAGGGATGCTCCAAGTGCCCCAGCCCAGGAGCAGCTCAGCGCAGGAACCGCACGGCACCGGCATCCCCTGCCCTCCACAGCGCCTCTGCCAGACACAATGGCCGTCTTTGTGCTGCAGATCCCCTCCTTCCCTCCCTCCCTCCCTCCCTCCAGCCTGCACAGGTTCCCGGCCGTACTCACATCAACGCCATCAGCTCCCGGCACTCCTGGGGGACCGGGGGGCCCTCGCGGGCCGGGCTCTCCCGGAGGCCCTCGCTAAGGGGAAAAAGGGATGGGACCCACGTCAGGAAGGATCAGACCGACCCCAGGAGATGCTGGGGTTAGAGGGAGCCCAGGGCGCAGCACTCGATGGGGACCTATCTTCGGAGGGCTGGGATGGAGTGGACACCCCAAGGCATCCGAGCTGCGCTCCTGCTGCCTGGCTGTGCCCCCAGCAAGGGAACGGATGGAGGACTCCAGGGAATCTGCCCCACAGAGGCACAAGCAGCTCCCCATCCCCTGCCCGGTTTCTATCTCATCACTGCTCCCTTCTCCCCCAGCGGTGAGGGTCTCAATGGGGTGATGGCCTCTCTCAGCCTGGCGCTCAAGCCCAGCACTGGGATTTCTAAGAGCAGGATTTGGGTGCCCCGGTAAGGAACGGAGACCCCGAGCCCCTCCGTGGGCTCCCTCTTGCCTGCTCAGGGCTGGCTTGCTGCCCGCAGCCCTGTGCACAAAAGCACCATTCAGCCTGCACAGCCTGGCCCCAGCCCTGAGGTTTGCACAGGACTCCACAGGAGCGGCTTTGCAAAGGAATCTCTGTTATCCTGACGGAGTGTTTGGGGGGAAGAGTCTCCAGTCCTGGAGACCGAACCCCTGGTGTTCCTGGAAATGACACCAGACGGGCTGGCTGCCACCCCCCCATCCTTCCAGGCTCATTTATTTCAGAATGAGGGGTGATGCTGGTTTGTTCATGGAGCCAGGAGAGCCCGGGCTTCACCTTGCAAGCAAGCACCCAGCCTTGGGAGCACCTGTGAATGGTACCTTTGTCCTGACAAGGTCATTTCCAACTGGATCCTTGTTCCAGGAGCTCCCTTGCTCCGACCAGAGCCCGCTCCCCTGCCCGGACTCTGCCACCACAAGCCCATGGGCATCCCGTGGGGCTGTTACAGGAAGGGATCTGCCTCAGCTCTCTGCAGTGATGCTGTCTGTACCGTGCCTGTACCACATCTGTACCACATCTGTGCCGTGTCTGTGCCAACGGGCAGCTCAGGAGCCACATGGGAATATTATCGCGAAATCTTTCCTAAACAACTGATTTTTGGAGTTGCAGGGCAGGGAGAGTTTTCTCTTGTCGGTGGGATCCCAGGAGGAACACTGCCTGCCCGCTGGCCCCGAGGGGCAGAGCGGCACCTTCTCTTTGCTTCTTCCCAATGCATTTGCTCCTGCCCCTGGGTGAGTTGGGAGAATCCGCTGGGATCCCCAGTGCCTCCACTGCTGGTCTCCCTCTTGCTGCCCCCCGGCAAGCCCCATAGAACCCCAGCACAGCCCTGGGAGGGTCAGATCCCCTCTCAGCCCCCCTCAACCCGGCAAGGCAGAAGTGAATAAACATTTATACAGGTGATGGGAGGCACAAGATCGGTGGCTGCTGGAGAGGGGAGCAGCAGAGTCCCCACTGCTGCCCAAGGGGAGAAGAAAACTCAACTGGTTAACTAACAACCCCAGGATGTGCAGCCCAGCGCTGGCCCTGGCCCACAGGGCTGGAGGCAGCTTTCGGCATGGAGAGATCCCAGATGGGTCAGACCTGGGGGTCCCGGCTGGGTGCTGCTCCCACCCCCCATAGTGGGTCATTCCTGGGAAAAGCGAGTGAAAGGAGCTGGGAAAAGAAGCAAAAGTTCCAGCATTGCGAGCGAGTGTCTACGGCGGGGAGATGGGGACTGTCCCCTTCCACCCCCCATCCCTTCTGCATCCCCTCTCCATCCCATCCCTGTCCCTTCTCCGTGCCAGCCCGGCGCGGAGCGGGGCCGAGCAGAGAACTCACGATCTGGGCCAGGCAGAGGCAGGCGGCTTGGAGCAGGAGCCAGAGCTGGAGCACGGGGGCGCCGCCGGCCATGGCGGGGCCGCGTCCAACTGCGCTCAGGTACGGCACCAGCCCCGACTGCACAGCGGACACCGGGAGGAGGAGGAGCAAGAGGAGCAGGAGGGGCTCATGAATATGGAGCAGTGGGATGAGGGCAGGCGGCAGCCCCGGCCCCCGCCCAGGTGAGCCTGTGGCTATGCTGAGCCGGACCGTGCTGGAGGATGTGGCACGATAGAGCCGTTGAAGCACGGAATTATGGAATGGTTTGGGGTGGAAAGGACCTTGAGGTCACCCAGTTCTGACCCCCTGCCATGGGCAGCAACACCTCACACTGGTAGTTGTGAGGATTTGGAGGTGGAGAGTCCGGCGCGACGGTGGTGGAGGGATGGGCACAATGGCAGTGTGGGATTTGACACGAGAGGCACAAAGGGGTTTTTAATGCAGACCAGGGGGCTGGGAGATGAGATGGACAAGCTGGGGAGTTGCTGGTGGAGAGGCATGGTGAGACCCCAGCCAGGACAGCCGCGTGGGCATCCCCAGGGTGTCCCCTTGATGTCCCCATTGTGCTGCCCATGCCAGGCCATGGGGCACTGTGCTACCCAGGGCTGGGGATGAGGTCCACTCCCTGCGACAGGGTTGGCACTGGGACGAGAGGAGGCAGTACTGGGGGGTCACTGGCTGCTCCCTACAGGCAGGGCATGAGGCTGTGAACATGGGGGGATGGATGGCCCACTCATCACCCCCCTATACCCAGCTCCCAACAGTCGCCCCCCAGATACACACACACACCCCAACTCCACGGGAATATGGGAATGATTCGTCTCAGTGATTCCTTCCTCCTCATCATCATGTCATCATGGAGGACTCCACAATGAGCCACTGAAGACTGATTAATTGGTACTGGGGGGAGGGGCTCAGTGGCCCCCCAGCAGCGTCAGGCTGCTGCCTGCACACCAGTGCCGATCAGGGGCAGCAAAATAGGGGTCCACATCTTCTCCATGGGCAGAGGACCATCGCTGCATATGGACGAGCCAGAACTGGGGATGTACCACTCTGGGCTAAGATCTCTTCAGCTGCGTCTCCCTGTGTCCCAGCCTGGCACCAGGAAGGCCGATGGCCTCCTGCCCTCACAAAGCCCCTCCTGGAAGCACTTCCACCAAAACCTGGTGTTCTGGGACAAAATTCCTCTCGTTGCCTGGCTGAGAGCTCCTTGTTTTCAGAGCATCTAAATTTGGCTCCTCACTATTCCCAGTTCCGTTGGGATATTTCTGCTTGTGCCCAAGGCAGATGCGTCCCAGCACTGCCACCTGGCCCGGAGCCTTTCTGGGACACGAGTATCACTTTTGGAGGAATTATGCAATTTGAAGTGTCTCTCCGGTTACTACACAGTGACATATTTCTTGCCTCCTTTTGATGCCGTTGCTCATTTGGTTGCAGCTTCTCCTGTATTGTCCTTTCTCCCATTCTCCCATGGGAATACCAGGGTTCAGTTCATCGTCTCCATGTTGTCCAAAAGACTCAAGACCTTTTCTCTGCCATTAATTTTACTTTGGGATTCAAAAGAGCATTCACCTTTGGCCTCCTCTTCCTGCTGCCCCCTCCAGGGAGCTGCCAGCCCCCCCCCCCCCCCCCCCCGCATCCCACAACCCCCTGCATCCCACAGCCCCCTTCATCCCAAACCATCACCCTGCATCCCACAGCCCCTTCCATCCCAAACCATCACCCTCCATCCCAAACCATCACCCTGCATCCCACAGCCCCCTCCATCCCAAACCATCACCCTGCATCCCACAGCCCCCTCCATCCCAAACCATCACCCTGCATCCCACAGCCCCCTTCATCCCAAACCATCACCCTGCATCCCACAGCCCCCTGCATCCCAAACCATCACCCTGCATCCCACAGCCCCCTCCATCCCACACCATCACCCTGCATCCCACAGCCCCCTCCATCCCAAACCATCACCCTCCATCCCAAACCATCACCCTGTATCCCACAGCTTCCTCCATCCCACACCATCACCCTGCATCCCACAGCCCCCTGCATCCCACAGCCCCCTGCATCTCACACCATCACCCTGCATCCCACAGCCCCCTGCATCCCACAGCCCCCTGCACCCCACAGCCCCCTGCACCCCACACCATCCCCCTGCACCCCCAGCTCCCCCGAGCCCGCCGCTCAGACCGTCACGTCACCCTGCCCATTCATAAGTCGCCGTCCCCCGTCCCCCCTCCCACCCCGCCTCCACCGATTGGCTCCCGCGGGCGTTACCCGCTCCCCTCAGCCAATCAGCGGCTCGAAGAGGGAGGCGGGCGAGGGGCGGGTTAACGCGTTTCGCGCTCGGCCGGAAGCCGGAAGCCGCGGAGCGCCCGGGACGGCGGCGGCGCCGTGACCCGCGGGCGGGCAGCGGCGGCCGCGCCATGACGGGCAAGGCGGTGCGCGACGTGGAGCGGTACCAGGCAGTGCTGGCGGCGCTGCTGGCCGCGGACGAGAACAAGTTCTGCGCCGACTGCCAGGCCAAAGGTACCGCCGCTTCCCGCCGCTCCCCTCGCCCGTGCCGCCCGCCTGGGGGCCGCTGCTGGGACGCGGCTTCCTTAAGGGGCCCGCTCCCCTCACCGGTGCCTCCCGCCTCTCGGAGCCCGCCGGTGTGCCCCTGCCTGGGGACCGCCGCAGGGACGCGGCTTCCTTGAGGGCCCCGCTCCCCTCACCGGTGCCGCCCGCCTCTCGGGGGCCGCTGCAGGGACGCGGCTTCCTTGAGGGACCCCCCCGCTCCCCTCACCGGTGCCGCCGCCTCTCGGGGCCCGGTGTGTCCCTACCTGGGGGCCGCCGCAGGGACGCGGATTCCTTGAGGGCCCCCCCCGCTCCCCTCACCGGTGCCGCCCGCCTCTCGGAGCCCGCCGGTGTGCCTCTGCATGGGGACCGCTGCAGGGACGCGGCTTCCTTGAGGGGCCCCCCCGCTCCCTACACCGGTGCCGCCGCCTCTCGGGGCCCGGTGTGTCCCTGCATGGGGGCCGCCGCAGGGACGCGGCTTCCGGGAGGACGGGCCCGGTTGGGCCGTGGAAGGGGTGATGGCTCCGCGCTTTGGCCCCGCCGTGAGCGGGCAGGGGCTGCCCGTGGCTGCTGCAGTGGGGCCGGGGGTTTGGGGCTGGCGGGGGGGGGGGGTTCCCCTGTGGCTGAGCAGCGCTCGGTACCTGCTGCAGCCCCCCAGCAGATGAGCAGGCTTGGGCTCAGCCGCGGTGAGCTCCCGGTGACCGCTGTAGCAGTCTGCGCCGCTGCCACAGGAGCGGCCCCGGGGGCCTCCAGCCCGCTTTGCCCATCGTTCTGCGAGAGAGCTGGGCACGGGAGCTCATCGGCTGCGCCGGGGCTGGGTCCCGAGTGTCGGAGTGGAAACACCGCCTCCTGGGTGGGCGCTGCTCTTCCGAGGGGTCTCGTGCTCTGAGGAGCCTGGGAGGCCGCGTTGCATAATTGTGGGGGGCATTCCAGCTGAGGAGACGCATCCTGTAAACTAGCTCATGTGTCTGGGGGACCAGGCGGGAGGTGCAGTGTGGAAGGGAAAGGAAGGAATCGTAGCCCTGGAGCCACTGAAAGTATTCCGGATTTTTGCCCTGTGCTTCCTTTGCCAGTGATTTCAGGGCACGTTGTGATCCAATCCTTATCTTTCCTAGCGGGGAGTCAGATGCGGATGTTTGAATTCCAGAAGACAAAACAGATGAATTGAGCAACTGTTCCTTGTTCCAGATACCCTTCTGCGGTTTGCTGCTGTGAAATGCTTTGCTTTCCTGTAGCGACAGAGTTAAGATTATGCCCATGCCTTGCTAAAATCCTGCTTTAATGAGCTTTATAATCATTTGGGGATCTGAACTTGAGGCTTGTTTCCTGAGAGCTGCAATAAATGAGCTAAGAGCAGGGTCTTTCTGTGTCCACGTGGGAGACTGTCACCTCAGGGTGACCTCTAAAAACTGGAGAGAGCACTGCTTCCCAACATCAAAATGGTGTTGGCAGGATGTGCTCGCAGCCCTGCTCTAGGAACCGCGGACACAGGAACCTCATCCTAACAACCGGCCTTACTTTGAGATGTGCTTCGCAACTGGCTTTGGTTGACCATGTAGGTTGAACGTGGTGCTGTTGGCAGAGAGCATGATGTTCCTCTCGCTTGTAAATCCCTTATCTCTTGGCACCTAACACCAGTGCTAAGGGCAAAAATAGCTGCTTATCTTGTCTTCTGAGGCATGAGACAGTAGTGTACACAGTAGGGAAACAAATTCTCATCACAGTTCCAGGTTATTTGATGTGATCACGTAGCTTCTCCTGGTCATAGGAGCTCCTGGAAGTGCAGTGTCCCAGTTAATTATGCATTAGAGTCAAGGTGTTGCAGCTCAGCATTGCCACCAAAGCTGGAAGCAAGGCTGCATCAGTCAGGAAGAGTGGACTTCTGTTGTACTGAGGCACCTGGCAAAGTAATTACCCACTATACTAATGAGATTCATGGAGGTGGGGAATCTCCTTCCTGAGGGCAGCAGATGGAGTTTGTGGCCACAGGAGGGGTAGATGCAGTCAGCGCTCAGCCAGGCATCTAACTGGTAGTTGGTGCCAGTCAAAGCATCAAACTGGGCTGCTCTTTGGTTCCTGTGGCTTGACGTGGTGTTCTCCGGGCAAGGTGCTGGAGCTGGGTTACAGTAATGGCGGCAGGAAAGGCCTGAAGTTCTTACTGCTGCTCAGTGACTGCAAGGTTCTGCTTTGCATATGGAGATGAGCCCCGGGTGTACTCATGCGGAGCAAGGAGCACATTTTATTTTGATGTATGGCTTCTTAATAACTAAAACTCCCTGCAAGTGGGTGCTAATGAGAGGCCACGTGGTAGCTGCTAGCTCCAGATGGCTCCCATCAGCAATCCCAGGCCTACCTGCAAGGGTGGCTGCTCTTCTCTACACCTGCCTGCTGCTCTGCTCGGGCTGTGCTGGTTGAGGCACACAAAGGATGCTGCTTGAAGGCAGAGTAAGAACCTGGCAGCTCATACAGCACCTGTCAGGACACTGACAATGAAACCCTGGCTTTTGACCATCTGTTTTTCTGCTGAAGTTACTGAATTTTGAAGTGGTTTCCTGCTTGATGTGAGTGTTTCAAAGCTAGCATGACACATCGGCAGAGACTGTTCAGATGCCACCCACTCTTCCATTATGCCTGTTCCCAATGACCTAACTACTTGCTGGGTTTCATTACTGTCTTTTTCCCTTCTTCTATATACAGAACTAAGCAAGATTACAGTACCTGTGAGCATGAGCTGCAGGGCTGGTATGGACCCACTTGACTTCATGCTCTAGAAACATTCTCTGTGTTAGAGTAAAAGTCACATTTTCAGGAGTATCAGCTCTCAGCTACTGGCTGGGCCGTGCACTCTGGGGTGAGTATAGGAAACATTGCTGATAAACAGCTGAGTATTCTCCATCTCTTCTACCCTCATCAAAGCGATTGCTTAGAGAGAAGGTTTTCTGTGTTCTTGTTTCTACTTGATTTCCATCAAGCAGCGTGTACAAGTGATTCCTAGTTCATTTCGTATCTTTAAGAGAACTGCAGAAGCATGAGCCTGATGGCTTCCCTTTGGCTTCCCTAGACAGCTGTTAATGTCCTGGACCTAAGTTGTTGTGCTTGGGAAGGATAAGATGACTGGGAAGGCAAGCTCAGGGTGTTTGGTTTTGCCTCTACAACAGTGAAACTGCAGTCGTTAGAGGCTCTTGTGGAGGAAGTTGGATGAGATCTCCCACCTGCTTCTTCCTCTTTGCATTGCAAACTTTGGGCCCAAAGTAACTGTGGGTAAACTGGGTGATCTGATCAAAGCATGGCAGGTAGTGAGCAGTACATCCGGTGCTGAAGCAGAGCATGGCTCGACTGCTTTCTGGCAGTGGAGCTTAGAGCTGTGTGAGGAGGGGCTTCATTGCTTGATCAAAACAGGACTTGGAAGCTCAGTGGCAGCCTTTCAGGACATGGTCCAGCCATGTTAGGCCCAAACAGAAGAGCAGATTTCCTCATCAGGGTTGTTTTCATGTGCATCTCTCAGTGCTGTCACCATACAAATGGTGCTGATCCAGAGCCATGATCCCATGTGGAGTCCTGGCAATGCTGCAGTGGTGCAGCTCTGCCCTCAGCGCTGCCCAGCAGGGCTGAGGTGGTGCACAGTGTCTTCACTAGAAGCTGGAGTGAGGGATTATCGTAATCCTCTTTTTTAAAGCCTTGGTATTAATAGCTTGGACAAAACACCTTAAAAGAAGCTGTTGAGTGAGAGTGGGGTTTCCTCTACCTGTGCATTCCTCATGCAAAAGGTGTTCTGGGGGCAGTTGTGGTCGTGTGATTTCACATGCGTGAGAGATGGTGCGACTGTCAAGCAGTCTGACTATTTAGTGTCAGGAGATGCAGTGCTGAACATCAGAATGAGTCTGGAGGCTGAAACTGCAAGGTAGATGTGGAGGGATGTGGTATAATCTGTGCAAGCTGGACTTGACCAAGCGTTCAGATGCTTCCAGTAAATGGGAAATGTCTTCTGTTGAGTAGCACTTAGATTAACTGGATTCTTCTGCATTTCTGTCTCTGGAGCTCAGGCTGAATGTGTGTAATGTGCAGCTAATTCTGTTTGATTCTCTCCTTCTCCCAAACTCTTCCCCTCTACTCTTCCAGTCCTATCTATCCAACAGGCTCCTTGGATCCAGTTGTGTTGGCGTCGGAATGGCAGGTTCCTGCACAGGCAGCACCAGCGAGGACTGCTCTATCTGTCCACAGTGAAGGTTGCCCTGTGCTCCTGGCTTGTCTGACTCTTCGTCCCTTGTGTCTTGTGAGAACTGTGGGTTCTGTGCCCAAATCAACCCCTTCTAACTTCAGTGGTTGGATGGGAAACCATTTGTTGCCAAACGTAAAGCCACGTCTGAGTTCTTCAACTGCTCTTTTCTGAAAGAGGGGTAGAGCTTTGAAGCTACCTGTGCAGAAGTGGTTAAACATTGCATGGGAAGCAGGAAGAGCAGGATAAAAAGCTGGGGGCTGGAGTAGGTGCAGCTAAGGAAGGATAACTTCCCATGGAATGAGGGAAGTAGCTTATCCCAGTTGGTTTGGTCCAGCCAAACTAATATTAATATAAGTCATACTGCTAATATTCACCAAAAGCTTGTTGTGCCCCAACTCCTCCATCAGCAGACCATTGAATTGCAGCAGCAGTCAGCTTGGTCTCACTTGGTCAGTAAGGTACCTGTAGCAAAGATTATGGCCTGGAGGAGAGGGTATACTGGTTGTTGCTAATACAGCCAAGAAGACTTCAAAGGCAAAGCTCCAAGCTGTTGTTGGAAACAGTATTTTCAACCCCCATGGGTGCCTCTGGCTCTTCCTTTTTGCTGCAAAGACTGGTTAAAGCCTATAATTACTGCAGTAACCTTTTTCTGGGGAGGAGGGGAACCGGAAGCAAACCAAAGACAAAGCCCCAAACCAGCCCTTTCCTCTTTCAAAAGATGGCATCAAGTTGAATTTTTGAACCACTAAGCTACTTAACTAGGCATGTACCCTTACCAAGCTCCCTTCCTACAGAGCATTTTGGCTTTAGCATCGCTGTTTCACTGGGTTCCAATGGCTTCCTGAAAGCTACACAAATAGCTAAGTCTGGTGCTAAATCTGGGGGTACGGCAGGTAGTGATGCTTCACTCGGGTGAAGATCTCGGGTAGGCCCATGAGTGCTGCCTTGGGGTGCATGCTCAGGCCAGTAACTAACTAGCATGTGTTAATAACTAAATTGCTATTTCATAACTAGCATAATCTGGAGCTCTTGAAGTTGAGTTTCTGTGCTGTTCACTCGCTAGCAGAGCTTACCTTGTTTCCCCAGGCTCATCTGGACGTTTGACTGTAGAACAGACATCTACAGTAAAGAGCAGAGGAAGCTGTTTTGTAAGACAGCCTTTGTCATAGCTTTTCTATGAGTAGAATGAATTTCAGTAAGTCATTAAGCAATCTCATTCCAGAGTAAGGAAACCACAAGTCAAAGGCAGCTCTTGGCTACTTGGCTATTTCCTCATTTGGCTCTGTAAAAAGTAGAGCTTTTCAACTTTGATTCGCTGAGGATGTGACAGTCATCTCACGCGGATCATCCGGCTCCAAGGAGAGTTTCCCACATCCACTTCCCCTGCGAGTGCTGAGAGGGGCTGGCTGTAGGAAGCCCTGCTCCAACACGTGCAGCAGTGTTAGCTGGGCTCAATGGGCAGAGCAGGAGCATCTCTCTGTTACAGCTGGACTTTGCTGGAGCGCTCCCAGGCAGGGAGCCCGCGAGGCAAAGGGTTGTTTGCACTAAGAATATTTCATCAGGCTCTGAATAGTGATGCTCCCTCCTTCCTGCCCATGAAAGCAGCTATTTTTCCCTGACCCCCCCCCCCCCTCAAAAGAGCAGGGGCTTTGCAGCCAACTTCTGTTCTATTTTTAAATGCCTTCTGGAGGGTTATTACAGAAGAAGCTTGCCCCAGGAGTTTCAGCCAAAATCTAATGCCTGAATAAAGGGTGAGGAGTGTATCCCTCTGGGATTCCTTCATTAAAACCACTTAAGGGTGTGAACTTTCAGCAAGTGGCTAAGACATGATGTGAAATGGCCTAGCCATGCCGTGCTGAGGTTTTAAAGGGAATTCGGAGCCTTTTCATAAGCGCAGATCATTCAGACATCCCTTGTAGGCATTAATGATGCCAGCTTAGATGCTAACTTAAGCTGGTATGAGCAGCTTGGTATGCGGGGTTTATTTTGACAGGCTGGGATATAAACCAGGCTGTGAAACAGGCTCGTGGAAGCTCTAATGGGGCAGCTGAGTTTCTTGCACATGGCTTTCCAGTCTCTGCTGGATGTCAATGCATCCTTGCTCAGGAGTACACTCAGGTATTCAGTGCAGCTTTCTCCAATGAAAGCTGACTGAGCAGTAGGTGCTTTTAAGCTCGTGATCTTCCAGCAACCACTGCCAGGCTAGGAAGATATCCCAATGTGGTCTGATCTATCCTTACTGCTGTGCCAGAACTGAGTGTAGCTGGGCTCTTAAATCTGGTTGGATTCTTACAGCTCGTTTTCTTTGACCTCATGTTCACCTGCAGGTGGTTGGTGTCTTCCACACAGGATCTGTGTGCAGATGAGGTGATGTACAGGGGCATGAGGTACTAAATTGGCACAGAACAAGTTATGCCTCGCTCGGGTCAGTGCCAAGTGACTTGCTTACCATGGGTGTTGAAATTAGCCATAATACTGGAAGATAAGTGATTGCTGGTTGTCATTGCAGCAAACTCCCAGTTTTGCATATGGAGGTGAGTTTAGGCCTTGAGCTCCAAAGCCATCTGGTGGCTGTAAGGACAGGATAAAGTGATTCCTCAAGGGAACTGTTTTTATAACATTAGCAGGAGTATTCATGCAAGGACCAAATTCTTTCATGTTTCTAGTGGTTTAACAAGCTAACTGCTTGTTAGCCTTGTCCTAAAGCCTTAGTTTCTGTGAATCACTCAACCCAGAGGGTAAAGTGCTCCCTGTGGTGTGCTGTGCCCTCGTGCACGCAATTAGTGGTGAGTGTTGGGGTGTGCACAGAGGCTGCAAGGGCAGATAGTGCTCTAGGAATGCTGATAAACACTGCTGTGTGCTTTTCTAAAGTCACTTGCTGAGATAAAGCCAGCTTTCTCTGAAAAACTTTACCCTTAACGTCTACTGAGGTGTTTTTCCCCTTCTGTCAATGCTCTGTCACTGGAGCTTTGGTACATCTTCAGCTTGGTTTAGCTTGTGGGAAGCTAGAAGCTCCAACATGTGACTGCACCCACATCTGTAAATACCACCTGGGGCTTTCTGCAGGCAGTCACCCTGAGAATGGCATGTGAAGCTGGGGAAGTGACTGGACAAAGTTCTTCACTGGGCACTTCCTCATTTGATTTCTAGTGCAAGCTCCATCACTGTGGCCTGTAAAGAGGGAAGTGGGAGGCTTGTTTACATGTGCAGCAACGTCCTTCCCTCTTTGCCCCAAAACAAAGTGCTTCGTAAGAAATGAGATGGTAAAAATGTTGGTTTAGCTTAATGATTGGGGGCATTAGATGCTAGCAAAGCTGAAGGTCTGGTGAGAGCGTGTGCTTGGGCTGGTGCCGCTGCATATTGCACCTGACCCAACCTAACTGGAACTTGTGTACTTCCTTGCTGGCAGCCTGGTTCGGACAGGGCATCTTGCTTGGGAGACTCTTGTGTTCAGCAAAAGAAACCTTGTGACGTCCCTCACAGCCCAAGACACCAACTGAGGATTTTAATGAGCATGAAGTTATTTGGAGCTTGATTCAGCTGGACAAGTTTCACCTGCCTCACACTGCTGCTGACAGGACTGCTCTGCCCAGTGCTGATGATTGAAGCATGAACCTTATCCTGGTGTATTGTCAGCCCTCTGCTGCTGTTGAGGGAAGTGCTTCTCTTGTGCAGCTCCTTATCTTAAAGCATCTTTTCACTCTGGCCTTATCTTGTTCCTCTTTTTTCTTTCTAGCACAGGGTTGATAGAATACAGGGCTGTGGAGCTAGGCTAGAGACATTACTAGTTCTATCTGAACACACCATGCTTTTGGATACAGAGTTCACGTCCATGTGCCTTGCAGAACTGCAGAGGTAGCTGCAGGCTTGGGGTTTTGTCCAGAGCCAGGAGGAAGGCTGTGATGCCAGTTCAGCACACTGTGAGGATGCCCAAGCCCTGGCTGGAATAAGCATCAGTGAAGAGACCTACCTTGGGTTGTGTAATCCATGTTTATCACCAAAGCAAATGCTAGCTGCCAGGAGGGTTTTTGAAAGCCTGTGCCTTTTTCCTCTTAAACATTCACTGGCATAAGGAAGCTGCTTCAGTCCTGGGGTCTTCCAGAGCTGGGAGCTGCAGCATCAGTCAGCTGTTCCTCCTGTACCCAGCTCCTGCTATTTCAGGTCCTGCATCACAGATGAGGTAAGGCTGAAAGCAGGATGGGTGTCACAGGCTCTACCACTGAGTCACTCTCTTATGTGGCATCACAGGGTGGGAGGTTGCAGTGGCTTGAGCTAGCACATGTGATAAACCAGTGAGCTGATTACTACAGCCTGATGTAGTATCTAGCTGACTGTTAATCCTTTTAGTCCTACAGAGGCTAAATATATCTAGAGTTTAAATCTAACCTTGACTCCTGTGCTTAATCCTGCTGGCATTCTCACGTTATAGCCTTCAGGGTGTCACTGGGAGAGAACTCCATGAATAAATCAAATGAAGGAGCAGGGTCCTGGCTTCACCTTGGATTGCTACAGGTGTAACACTGAACAAGCCTTTTATTCCTGTGCCTTACTTAGGTGCTGCTAAATGTAGGGGCCCCTGCTTTGGTGCAGTTAGTCCTAGATTTTGGTAGGTATAATAAAGGGGCTGAGGTATAGGTAAAAGTGTCTTCACCGAGAGCTCCTCCTAGGCTGGAAAGTGACTTTTGTAACCGTCATTAAAATAATATTCTCCAGGGCCACTCTTCTAGTGACAAGGCAGAAAGCAATGGCAGGACAGGCCAGAAGGCTTAAGAGACACTCCTGAAGTCATAACTTGAGTCAGCTGGAGTAGGTTCTAGAGGCAAGTTAGAAAGTGCATGTCTTTGCCCTGAAGGGGACCATGAGCCACCGATTGCATTAGCAGCCCCAAATCCCTTGGGCTACTCTGGACTTTGCCAGGAAACTGTTAACAACCACTAACATACCTAGGAGAGTCAAATGCAGCGCTGCTTTTTTAGAGCTTTGAAATTACACTTTCCCCCTCTTCCCCCTCCCACCTCACTCTCATTAGCTTTGAGGCTTGCTATTTTAACTGTGGCAAGAAAAGACAGAATAGCTCATCTGCAGTGATGCCTGTAGGAAGAGCTGGCATGGTTTATTGGAGGCTCTCAGCTCCATTATTCAGGATGTGGCTTTGCTGTGGCTCTTTGGCCTGTTACCCATTGACAGTGACATCCAACCCATGGTGGGAGCTGGCCACATTAACTGTGTGGCTGGCTGGCAGCTCTAGCTGGAGGATTTAGTTTTAAAACCTGCTCGTCTTGCACTGAGAGGCATGTTCCTGGTTTTCCTTCAGCAGGACTGAGGGGTTTGCTGGCCAAGGGCTGTTGGTCCTGGCTGGGAGGGGAGCTGCAAGTGGTGGGAGTCCCTGCGGACCTCTGTTGTCCCCTGGGCAATGCATTGCTGGGTTTCCTTCAGAGAGCTGTTTGCAGTGAGTAAACCCGAGCCTGGCAATCGTTCCCTTGTGTCTTTTCTCCTTGGCATGATCTCCCTTCCACACCTCGGAGCTCTCCTGCCTGTGTGCAAGCTGCATGCAACCCGTTGGTGTGGTCAGAGCTGTAGAAACTGCAGAGTGAACTGTTCATCCTTGGGCCAGGATTGCAGCTCGCGTTCTGCCACTGGCTCTGCGCCTTGGTGGCCAAAGTTCTGGGCTTTGTGCTGCTCTCCTTACTCAGCTGTAGCTTCCTGCATAAAAGTAGCAGAAGGTTTCATGATGCAATCCGTATGTTGAGTGCTGAGTATTTTATGCTGCTTTTCCTAGAGCAGTAGTGGATGTTCTGGAGCTGATTCCACTGCAATATGGTTCTCCAGGAAAGACTCTCCATTGCTAAAGCAGGAACACAGACTTACATTGATGTGACTGTTCCATGAGTTAAGCAAGATGAAATCAGAGGTTTGTAGTGTCTTGGGTGGTTTAGATGCCTTTTTTTTCTTCCCTCTTTGCCTTGGAGTTGTCTGTCTTTTGTAGAGCTCTCAAAATGGAAGAGGGGGGCAATAAAATACTAGCCCTAGAAGTATATGATTGGGAGATAACCTTTAAACATCCCACTGATATCTAATTCCAGTTACTAATCAGGATGAAACCGTAAACACCTCAGTCCCAGTTCACTTGGTCCGGTTTCTCAGTTGCTGAAGGCAACTACAGGTTAACTTCATGGTATGAAGCACTTGTATCTCTTTGCAGGGCCACGATGGGCATCCTGGAACATCGGTGTATTCATCTGTATTCGTTGTGCCGGGATCCACAGGAACCTGGGAGTTCATATATCCAGGGTAAAATCTGTCAATCTGGACCAGTGGACACAAGAACAGATACAGGTGAGTGAAACATCGGCAGCGTTGCTCTCTTAGAGGGGCTTCCTTAAACCTGGAAGTAAAAGTCTGAATAGGCCAAAGCTGTGGGAAGTGAAGCAGGAAGAAGATTCCAAGCTAGGTTAGACTGGGAGGGAAAATGTCATCATTTCAGGCTCAGCAAACATCAGAGGGGAAGGATAAATGCTCAGGAAGTGTATGTAAAGCTGCTGTTGTCTGGAACTGCTGCCTAATTTCTCCTTGAGGTGTTCTAGAAGACAAATCCTGGACTTCCAGAGTGAGTTTAGGTTGCTAATGTGATATTTATCATGTCTTCAAGTAAATAGTGTGTTGTGGGGCTTAGGATTGGCCAGTTGTGTGGGATGGAGGGACCATAGGAACAGTGTCAGGGTTTCCCAGCCTGGAGGCTGGCACTGAAACCCTGCAGAGTGGCTTTCAGGTATGCAACAGACTTCAGAAGTCTACATGTGCCTCCCAGATAACACAGACTCTTGCTTGGTAGCCTGGCATGTTAGCAAATGCAAGAGCTTTAGTGTCTATGAAACAAACAAGAATCCTTTTGAATTGCAGTGCATCCAGGAGATGGGAAATGGCAAAGCAAATCGTCTTTATGAAGCCTACCTGCCAGAGAACTTCAGGAGACCTCAAATGGATCAGCATCCTGTCTTCCTTTGCTGCTGGGGAAACACAGAGCCTTTTCATCTTGTAGCTTTGCAGCTGCGCTCCTTGCACAGGAGGTTTCACTTCATGTGCCTGGGCACCAGCTGTGAGAGCGAGGAATGAGTTCCTAGCCAGGCACCCTCTGAGCGTGGCTGTGCATGAAGCAGGAGAGAGCTCAGAGGGTTGCTTCTGAGCTGGAAGGGTGCAAAACTGGAACATGAATGTTACAATCTGAAGCTATGGCATGAGATGTGCTTTATGTGTCAAAAGTGCTGAGGAGTTTAAAGTCTCAGTGGGGACAGATATAAAGGTTTAACACTTCTGAAAAATTAAGCTATAACTTCTACTATACAGGAGGGTTTCTAGGTACTGAGTGCACCACGAGTGTAGCACAGATGTGACCCTAAGGAAACACAGGAGCAGCTCTGCCACCATTTGTGTGTTAAGCTGGTGGCTGAGGTGCTTTTGTACACGCAGGATTCATTTCTCTGCCTGATTTGTGCTAATGACATGTATGTTCTTAGGTGATGGTTGAAATAAATATACATCAGGGAAGAAAATACGCCAGGAATGTCAGCCCTGATTTAGCGTACCTTTTATAGCACTGTCATGCTTGGAATAATTCAAGGGCAAAAATTGAGGAGCTGAAGTAGTTGGATCCAACGCTAAATTATTTTAAGAAAGTTACTGCTGGAAGTGCTCTTTAAACAGTCATTAGTTTAGTTACAGCCTGTACCTTGTATGCACATGTCAAAGGATCTGTGGAAGTCTTCTCTTCTTGAATCATTGGTCTTTAACAAGCTGTTTGCAGAGCTGTGGAGAGCTTCATTCGGGATAAATATGAAAAGAAGAAGTACATGGACCGAAGTATTGACATCACTGCTTTTAGGGTTAGTGTCTAATCAATTCTGCAGAAGCTTGAATGCATTTTAAGATGTAAGTGTGTGTCTGTCTGATGAGTAAGCAGTGCCTCTGAGAATAGCCAGTTTAGATGTTTCCTGTATTAGTGACTTATCTCTTCTCCAGGGCTGGTTGCAGTCACGCATTCTGGGGAATTAAGTTGGAGGGGACCTTTGAAGGCCACCACCTTCCTCAGAGCAGGGCTAGCTTCAAATGTAGCTCTTTAGCTCTATCCTCTGGCTTTTTAGAGTAGTAACTCTAAGCTCTGTGAACTTTCTCATGGTACAATGACATGAGTTTTGACCCTCATGTTAATGGGTTTTTTCCTTACAGAAAGAAAAGGATGACAAATGGAAAAGGAGTAATGAGCCAGTATCAGAAAGAAAACTGGAACCTATCATCTTTGAGAAGGTGAAAATGGTAAGACCAAAAGGCATGGTCATGGATCAATTGTAAAGACTTCTCTCAAGCAGAACAGAGGTAATCCAGCTTGATATGGAAGCATTTTTTCTGTCCCCAGTCACAGCAGTGGATGCATTGAGTCACATTATTGGTAGTGGCTTGTTTTCCTCTGCTCAACCAGATACTAAGCAGATGTGTTCTGCCTTGCAGCGCAGAGGGATTGGAATCCACCTACTCCTTGCTTAGCTTTCCAGCTTGAGCCGTTCCTTTTTTCCTAGTTTAGAGCATGCTTGAATTTGGCAGTGGGCTCCAGCACAGCGGGACAATAAACCAACTATGTCATGCTTAAATTGTTTGCTTGGAAAGCACTTGCAAATCAAGGATTTCAAGGGTTAATCTCTCATTTGAACCTTTAATGTGTCAGAGTAAACCCCCAATGTGACCAAGGCCTCTGGTGTTCTTTCTCTCCAGCCTCAAAAGAAAGAAGAAACACAGCAGTCTAGAAAAAGTTCTCCTAAGTCTACTGAACCAGTAATGGACTTGCTAGGACTTGGTAAGAGCCTTTCCAGTGTTATTGCAGGCGTTACAATGACCGTGCACCCCAGCCTTGATCTTGTGAACCTGATGAGCTTTTAGCGCTCGCTTTCCATGTCAGGTGAACAATAGCTGATGGGAATGCTAGAGTGTTTTATTAACTCCTCCACTGCAACTCAAGCACAGTGCTGAAGACTGCAGCAGAAACAGTTTTCCTTGTTTTCCTCTACGCTGGCACAGTGCTTGTGCCTGTGGAGGAGCTGCTGTGGTCATCTGCAGACACTGTGGCTCCTGGCTGCTCCGAGGTTAATAGGGCAGATACAGCACAGTGCGCATCCTTGGTCCTGAGCCAGTTCCTTCTCAGGGCCAAAGGGCAAGCGAAGAGCTGGCGATACGTGTTGGCTACAGCAGGTTACAGGTCAGGCCGCTGGGTTGAGTGGCATATTGGCAAGGAGGCTGCCCTCAGCCCGAGGCCTTCCATGTGAACATCCATCACAGCTTGGTCTCTTCCAGATGCTCCTGTGACAAGCACAGTGACAAATGGCAGGCCGAGCAGCTTAGAGAAGGATCTTGATCTTTTTGCATCGGTGGGATCAAACTCTGACTCCAGGAAGGTGAGTGGGGAGCATCAGCGCTTAACAAAGCCTGTTTGGATGCTTGATGATGATCTGTCTTACCTGGTGCTGAATGTGGCTGATGTGCTTGTGCTGTCTCTGTCTCAGGTCACTGGCTCTATGCCAACTTCTGGAAGTGCTGGTTCTGTTCCTGAAAACCTGAATCTGTTCCCTGAGCCAGGAAGCAAAGGGGAGGAAGTGGGGAAGAAGCAGCTCTCTAAAGACTCCATCCTCTCCTTGTACGGCTCTCAAACACCTCAGCTGCCTGCGCAAGGTAACAGATCTCAGAATACAGCTGCTGAACGGCAGCACATTAATGCAGAGAGGGTGGGGTGTCCTGATAGCTGACAGGGAAGGATGTGGGAATGTAGGTGGTCCTTCTTGAGATCAGTGAGCAGCATAATGAGCAGCTTAGTCTGGATGTCATGGCCAAGTGAATGTTGTGATCGTCTCTGATTTGAAGGTTGGCATTTAATCCCCTGACAGTTCTTCCCTTCATCACCTCTCTGCCTTCTTCTAGGAGCAATGTTCATGGCCCCAGCTCAGATGACATACCCTGCAGCAGCATACACTAGCTTCCCAGGAGTAGCCCCCTCCAGCAGCATGATGGGAGGCATGATGGCACCGTCGGTGGGAATGATGGCCCAGCCTGGAGCTGCTGGGATGGTGACTCCCATGGCCATTCCAGCTGGATATGTGGGTAATGTGCAGGCAGCTGTCATTGGTGTTCCCAATGGGATGATGGCTGCACAGCAGGCTGGCTATGTAGCTGGCGTGGCAGCAGTTCCCCAGCCTGTCTATGGTGTGCAGCCAGCACAGCAGCTTCAGTGGAACATTGCTCAGGTAAGGCATTGATCTGCTGCAGAGCAGAGGTGGATGGAGGGCAGGGGAGGCTCCTGTGGTTAAACTTGGCCTGGTACTGGAGACCTCAGAGCTTTCATAGCCTGGCTCCTGGGGCTGGGTTTGGGATCACAAAGGAGTAACTTGTTCAGAGGTCTTGGTGCTTTGTGGAGAACAAAAGGGAGTGCAATGGCAGCTAAAAGGAAAACTCCCTCAGCTCACTAATGGCTGTACCCCTGATGAGCCAGTGCCTTCTGTTCACCATAGCTCTCTAGAACTCGCTTAAGCCTGTGACTGTGTTGGGGAGCAGTAGTTTTACTTTTGACTGCTGTGGGCTGCCAGTCTCCTTGACATAGCCTTGACTCCTCTTCACTCCTCTTTGCAGATGACCCAGCAGATGGCTGGGATGAACTTCTATGGAGCTAATGGCATGATGGGATATGGACAGTCAATGGGTGGAGGAGGTGCCCAGGGAAGCAATCAGTCCCTCAGCACTCAGATGTGGAAATGAGCCCTTGCGTTGTGACCATTTCTGCCTTCTGTTCTGTTCTTCAAAACTGCTCCATGAGACATTCAGGGTTTTTCTTTCTGGCTGCCTGCTCAGCCTGAGCCTCTTTCCATAACCAAGACCCATCTCTGCCTCGTCACTGTCAGACACGGTGAAACCTCAGTGATCAGAACATGAGCTCCCCTGTATTTAGCACAGTCAATGCACACTTCTGGGGGTGACCCCTCCTTGCACAAACCTCCACCAATGCTTCTGGGTAGCACTTGATGTCCTGCTGGGTATCTTGGCGGAGGTGTGAAAGAGGGACTTGGGAAAACTGTACTTAATCCTGCCTGTGGTGTCAGGCCTTCTAGGAATCACTTCAACGTCAGTATTAGGGGTTGTGGTTAGCAGAGGGGTGGAAACCTGGTTTGGTGCTGAGGAACTGGATTTGAACCCGAGCCCAGGGGCAGGCAAGCCTTGCTACCTGCTCCCTTGAGCGGAGTTCTCCGGAGCCGAGGCCTGGCTGTGCTTGGCTCACCACCCCTCATTGGAACCAAAGTCATTGTGAAGACCCCTCTCCCTCCCCCCTGAGCAAGCCGGATTCTCGCGCAGCGTGGGGCAAGCTGTGGAATGTGAAACTCGCACTCGAGTGGCTTTTCTGTCTGAAATGTGGTATTGAAGTATTTAACTTTTAACAATCTAACCCGAGAGGTAACTCGCGGAGGGCGGAGAGCCCGCCGCCCGTTTTCTTACACTTTTAAAATGACCTCCTAATTTATACTGCTTTCATATTATGGTTCTGTTCCTGTGTACTCCCAGTCCCCCTTCCCAGGTGGCTTCTGACATTTTAATCTGGGCATAACTAGTAGGTGGGTCAGGTTTCTTTTCTCATCGTCAGTAGAACACAACTGCTTCAACTCATCAGCGTGAGCAAGAAGTCAGACTTCTGCAGTCTGCTTTACCCTGTGTATATGTAAATTCCCAATAAACCATTGCAGTGACACCTCCGCTGCTTCCCCGTGTTCTTCCCCAGCACAGACTGTGCTAAATGCTGCTGTCACTGCTGGGAGTTGTTCACTTGAGGTACGGGGTTGGGAGCCTCTCATCCAAATAGCACCAACTCCATCTGCTTTGGAGCAGGGCCGTGTCCCAAATGTCAGCAGAGAGCAGCGTGTGCTGCAAGCCAAGGGCTGTCAGCGTGCAGAGAACCAGGCTCGGCAGAGGCACAATCAGGTCAGTTGACACTTGTATATATACAAGAGAGCCTCGCAGCTTGGGATGGGGGGGATGCAGCGTTCCTGCTGCTCTGCCCGCAGGGAGAACTGGAGTCCAGCACTGCAGCTTCACACCAGTGCTGGGCAAAACCTGGCCAAGGCCCATCCAAAAGCTTTGACAGAAAGTGCTAACAGTGAGTATGGAAGGCTGGGGCTTGAGGAGTCACTGAAGACCACAGCCCAAGGCCAGTTTCCCTTCTGCTTGTGAATGCTGATGTGCAGCTGCAGAGGAGGGAGGAGCTGATGGGACTCTGCTTGCATGTTAATGGTGGTGGTGCTTTCCTCAAGTCAAAGCCTGCTCTTTTTTCCCTGAAAAGAGGGTTTCTTCCTCTCCCCTTCCTCCCCAGCTTGTCTGTTGGGGGGGGGTGTTGGTTTTGGGCTGTGGATGTTTGGAGAAGCTCAACTCGAGCACAGAAGAAAGTTTTCAAGCTGGCTTTAATCATCTTCACTTGCTGCCCCGATACTGTACATGCAGGTACAAGCCAATGAAAAGGTGAATACTTGAGTGTTTCCCTCCTTGGGGAAAACTGGCTAAGAATATTCTACAAAACAGCGTGCACCTTCACAGCCCTCAGTCCTGCTGCATATAAACCACAAAAATACAAGAGTTTGACATTAAGAAAGACCACGCACATATAAAACATTACAGAACACAGGTATAAAATTGCCATTTGCTTTTTAAATCTATTCCCGTTCTCAAGTATCCACCACACGCCCGTCCCCGTGTCTTGAACACGGAACTGGGGCTTAAGGACCCCCTCGTCCACCCCTCTGTGGCGGTTATTTGAAGGTGGAGTTGTTGAATGTAATGAATCTGTCATCAAAGCAAAGTTTATCACAAGACACGAGTGAGGGCAGCCAGAGGTGTTCATCCGTGTGCTGACATCCTGGCTTCCAGCAGAAGCTACCGGGGTGAGGGTCAGTCCTGTGCCTGTCCTGCACCTGACTCTGCTTTTCCCCCTGGGTGATGGATGCACGCAAAGACGTGGGTTGATGTGTGCTGCCTTCTCCCTTACAGACTGAAGGGTCAGCTCTTGATAGCAACTGACTGTGGCTAATGGAGTTCTGACAACTTCCCAACCCAGTGGGGTTCTCCTGGGAGGATTTTAGCATGGAAGGTGTGAAGCAGCATAGAACCCTGTGTCCTTGCTTGGTCGTATCACTCTGATGCACCCCTGTCCTACCTTTGAGGCAGCTGCCTAGAGAGGGGCTGTGGTTCGAGGTGACTGCCTGGCAACTGGGATTGTCCTGGGTGCATCTCGCTGCCTTGTACCTTTAACAATCTCAGACCCATTTACGCCCCTCATTCTTTTTATGGGGCTAATGCAGTTTCAAAGGCATAGGCTGTGTTTAAAGGTTTCTAAGGTTAAAATCACCCCTCCCGTGTGTGGTTTGGGAATACAAATTCTGATTCTTTTCATTGGGTGAATACTTCAGGTGCTTCTAAAAAATTCCTCGGTGCTTTTCTCTGTGTGCTTCTGTGGGCTGGGGTTTTGCCTGTTGTTTGGTGCTGTCAGGAACCAGATTCAAGGACAAACTTCCATTCAGACTTGGAGCTGCCACTTTCCCAGTGTTGGTACCGGTTCACTTGGATGCTTTCATATCTGAGGTATAAACTTCTGAGATTAATGACAGATTCTTGAGTCCCGGATCATCTGATGATCCCAGTGCTTGTTCAGAGCTTCGTTTCGAGGTGGGTACTAGGAGAACGTGATGGGGAAGGTCGTTCAGCTTTAACTGCATGAAAAGATCAAGCCCTTTAAAGAAAACAAGGCCACCAACTTCAAAGTGCGAACAGGTCCCCGGGCAGTGGGGTACGGGGAGGGCAGCGCTGCTCCATCGGACACCACGCATCGCTCCACGGCTCCCACTGCAAGGATTAACACAAAGCGCCCTCCTTTAGCAAGCACGGGGCTCTAGCAGATCCATACATTCCTGGTAGGAAATGGGGTCAGTGCTCAGTACCTGTGCTCCTGCTGGTGGGAAGCCCCTTCTGCCTGCTTCCGAGGGTTCCTCTCCATCCACACTGCAGGCGAAGGCTTCATGAGGGCTTAGTGCCCCTCCAAGAGCGGCAGCACTGGCCTCAGCTTCTCCCATCCGGGATGCTTGTCACCTCACCCGGCAGGGGAGGACTGCAGGGGAGCAGGGCCACAACCAGCCCGCGGAGCCCTGTTTACCTACGTGCTTTGTAACAGGAGAGATGATGGGGGGCACCCACTGTCCATGGAATCATCCCTCCCGCTCTGGCCTCTTGTTTCCCTTGCCCTTTAGCTCAGCAATCTATAGTGCAAGTGCTGAATGAAGCGGAGGTTGGGCTCGCAGGAGCCAGCATGGGGCAGGTGGCACAAGCGCGCCGTCTGTGATTGCTCTGCATTGCACGGTTCCAACAGAAAATAACCTGAATGTGATCGAGTGCACTAAGCTCTGGTTCTTAAAAAAAGAGAAAAAGGAGGGAAGAGAACAAAAGACCAACGGAAAGGATGAGGTATAGCACTGGGCGCTGATCCAGGCACAGCGCCCGCACCAGCTCCTGGGGCAGATCCGGCAGGGAGCTGCTTTCTCCTGGGTTCCCAGATGCTCCTGTGCTGTGTCCTGGTGGCGGTGCCCAAGGCAGGGGGTCAGGGTTCAACAGTGTGGCGGTTATTTGGACAGTGAGACACACACTGAGGCTCTTCACCTCCTTCCAAGTCTGCTTCTCAAACCTCACCTTCCCCAAATACGGAGCAGCTCGGATGAGGTGAGCGCCATTGTCTCATCTGGTCACTGTCTCTTCTGTGCTTTGTTACAGCACATCAGTACCCCACCAATTCCAACCATGCTCATCGCAGGCACTTCTTTCCCCCTAGCAAGTCTCTCCTACAGCCTTTCAACCTGCCTTTTAGCTCAGAACCATAATTCTCACACCTCTAACAACCGGTCAAGGGTTGGGGTGTTCTCTGGTGAACATGAAGTAGAAGGAAGACTTGCAGCTGAAACAGCTTTGCGGGAGAAGCTTTGGAATGGGCCATCATGCCTTTGGCACATCATGGGATGCAAACCTTGCTCTTACCAAAGGTAACTTTACAGCTCGCTCTGGAGGCACAAGAACCCAAAGGGAAGCAAGGAGAGCTCTTACTGTCTTTTTCAGTCTGTGATGCAAAGCACACAGGACTTTGAATTCAGGCACTGACAAGCACTGAAAACCGTTCCTTGACCTTTAATATGCACAGTGAAGGGAATCCTGATCCATGCCTGCAGGAATGCCCGCTCTCATATTTGCAATCAGGAGCTACATCTCTAACTGCTCCTGGGGACCACGTCCAAGCTCCAAGAGCTGGAGGTGCCCGTGGCAGGGCCACTTCCCACTGTGGCGGTTGCTCTGCGGCGTTTTCCAAAGCCAGGTTGGTTCAGATCTCAGTGGATTTCAGGAACCCAATGTCTGAGCATCCTCCCCCTGTGCTTGCAACGTGCAGTGACACTGAAGGAAGAGGAACTGATTTCTGAGCCCACATCTGATGTCCCAGAAAATTTTCACTCAGCTTTGGCAAATAAAGCCCATTCCAGGCTTGTAGTAAACCCAGGAATAAATCCCGTAGTGCCCTCTGTGCTTTGCTGTGTGGCTGTGATTTTTTTTTGTTCCTAGCATTTAAGGGATGTTTAAGTATCATTTCAAGGCAGTTTTGGCAAAATGCATCCTTGTTACTCAAGTTGGGTGCCTTGATTCTGACACCAGCATCTCCTGTCAGCTGTGCTATGGTGAGGTCTTGCCTCAGGTGAGCGCTACTTGCTTCTCACTTGGTGCCGGGTATAAAACAGGCTGCAAAGCTGAGTCAGTTTAATGTGAATTACTCTTTCTAGGGCAAAACATCTGGAAAGTCAAATGGTTTGAATTTCCTTTCACGATGGACAAAAGAGAGGAAATAACCAAATGCCTCACCCATCGTCAGTGCAGCCACCTTCTGCAAATCGTAGAGACCATGAAAAGATGCCCTTTGCAATAAAACATCCCCCAGGAAACAACCTGGACTCCAGCAGCTTGCGGGGTTTCTGCTGCCTCCATGTAGGAAGCAGCTGCGCATCTGGGCTTTCTGTTCTTGCTGTTCGGGGAGGGAGAGCGTGTGATGCATGGCCCCGGGACTGAGGACCGGGAGGAGCTGCTGCGGGGATGGGATGGGGATGCGGCTCGCTCCCATCTCAGTTTTTCCACGCAAGCGCAAGGTGCTTCCCCAGCAAAGAGAGAGGGCTCCAGCTGCCGGGGGACCGGACGCGCGGTGCTGCAGGCGAAGTAAAGGTCTTGATGGGCTTCAGTCGTGCAGCCGCCGGCGTGGAGGCTCCACCTGGGCAGCCTCTCCATGAGCAGGAGCTGTTGTTCCCACGAACCCATCGCATTGCAGCAAGCGAGGACACAGCACTGAAAGAGAGCCAGGGCTCAGGTTGTTCTGCTGGGGCTGCACTGTCACCCTGCAGTGCATCCTCAGTGTGTCCATGATAAAACAGAAGCCAAAATGTTTGCGTTTCCCTGTTCCCTGGTGTATTTTCCAGAACATTCTTTCCCATGGATTTTCCATGTCCCAGCAAGGGCAGGTTTTTCCAGCTGGTGCAGAACCAGTGGGCCTTTTGCTGGACCTCAGGCACCTCCTGTTCTGCTGTTCCTGCTGCTCTTCATCTGTTTCTGTTCTCCATCTCCAGAAAAGCATTATGCAGTGAGCAACCTGCTCTAGTGGAAGGCGTCCCTGCCTGAGGCAGGGGGTTGAAACTGGATGAGCTTTAAGCTCCCTTCCAACCCAAACCATTCCATTATTCTATGTTGCTTGCTGAGAGAGGAGCACTAAAGCTCTGCAGCTCGCTGGTGATTCACAGGCAGGGAGCTCCGAATGGAAGGGGAAGGGGGTGGGATGCTGTGTCCACACCAGCGAGCAGAAAACACCCGCAGAGCTCCCTGCTCTGCCCGTGCTGCTGTTCCCCTTCCCCAGGACATGGTCATTATCCTGCCACAGGCAGGTTTTTCCACTGGAATAGAGTTGGTAAAGCAAAAGCAATACCGTTAGCTTGAAGAAGCAGAAAGCTTTGCCTCTTAGGATGCCTTCCCTCACGTAGATTCAAACCCCAGCACGCCGGGGCAGAGAGGGTTTAGCCTCATCCAGGCGCTGTTGACCTCATGTAGCTGCTTCGTGCTCTGGCAGGAACGTTGTGTTCAATCCTTTGTTTGTTCCCGTTGCAGTCGTCAGGGCACCGCGTTTGCTTCCTCAAACGACTTGAGGCTGTTGGTGCATCCCGCGGTCCCGTACCTCAGAGCTCAGCAATCCGGGCGTCCTGCTCCGAGCAGACGAGGATTGAATCCACTGGGAGCCTGAAGCTGACCCCTCTCCATTCCCCCCATCAGCAGCATCCAACCTCCTCTCTCCCCAGAGGTCTGCAGTGATTTCGAGCTGGTAAAGATCCAAAGTCCGTGATAGCTGCTTGATTCTGTGGTGGGGTTGGGTAAAGCAGCCACCGAGCAGCGGTGTTCCGTTGACCCAGGTTGGGTTTGCAGAGGGGACAGCTCCATCACCTCCATCACAACAGTCTTTCCCTTCAGGTTTGGTTTCGTTCTGCTGTGGCAACGGGTTCGAGCTGGTTCATGGGCCCTGGCGGCACCAGGAGAACCACGGGATGGGGTTGTTGTTGTGCTCTGTGCATTGGGAACCCCGCTACTTTGCCAATAAAGAGCTGTAAAAATTCCCAGCTGAGCTGAGGGTTGAGTCGTGGTGAAGGCTGAAGGTCAGAGCCATCGGCGTGGCAGAAATTCCCCTTTATCTTTTGTCCTCTTCCAGTCTCGGGACTGCTCCTCTTTCGGTGTGTTGGGTTTTTTTCTCTTTTGGAAACTGATCCTTCAGGCCAGTCCTTGCGTTAAGGGTATTTCATGAAGAAACCAGAGTTTTTAGTGGTGTCTCCCCTGAGTAGTTTCAGCAAATTTCATTAGGCACCTTCAAAAAAAGCTTCCGGAATTCTCGGTTTTGCTACAAGAAGCGGTCCCTCGGAGGGAACCAAAATGCTGCTTAAAAACAAACAAACAAAACATACAAACAGAAAGAACCCCAAACACTCATCCTGATCACAGGTTCCAAGCATCCAATCCTTTGTTCGTAACCTCTCAGTCACCCTAATTCCAGATCAGCAGAAGATGCTGTTGAGATGTTCCCCTGTAGCGTACCAACAAGTTGAGAGTTAGAGAAAGGGGTGGCCCCAGGGTCTGGTAAACCCTCGGCTCCTACTTGGGATTCAAGTATTGAGGAGGGCATCCTGGACCCAAGAGGAGCACCCCAGAGCAAGGAGAACATCCTGGACCCAACGACAGCATCCCAGACCTCGCAGGAGGAAGGGGCTGGGAGGCAGGCGATCGAACACATCACAGAGCTCCTGCTCCATTGGGTCACCTTCTCCTGACTCGAATTTTCACGTGAGGCATCACAGAGTTTACAGTTTAGGTCTCGCTTTAGCCATACAAGACCATGGTCAGTGGTGAAACACAAGGAGAAAACCAGCGTATGCTCAGGTGAGGTGAGTGCACCTTCTCTTCTCTCTTGCTTTGGCAACGTCACTGGTCACAGGCTACATGCTACTACCAGAAACAAAACAATCCGAAGTAAAGCGAAGTGGCCACAGAAGTGCTTGTTCGTCTCGCAGGATTCATGTCGGAAAACCAACAAATGGGAAGTGCCTGGCAGATGTTTCCGGTCAGTCCGGAGCCTCTTGGATATTGCAGAGAAGTGAGTGTGTGTCAGCACGTGGCAAGCTACATAATAGAAGATGCTACATTCCTTGGAAAACAAAAGTAGTGCTGAGTTGGATTTCTTTCCAAGTGCTTGTTTTCCTCTTTGAAGAGCTTTGCCTCCAAGGCAGGGAATGGAATCCAAGGAAAAGAAACCCCATCACCGCACTGCTCCAGCAGCGCTGGATGGAGCAGCCCGAGATGCTCCCGCCGGGTGGGCAGGACAGAACCACATCACTTTGAATCCTGTCCAACGGGTCGAGGTGCAGTAACAGTCCTGGGATGGGGCAGCAGTCGCAGCCCTTGGTCTGCCTCTTGGGGGGGGGGGGTTTGCTTCTCCTTCCCCGTGCCTCAAAGCACTCGGCCCTCAGCCCTCTCCGACATCCCAGGACGTGCTCAGGGAGGAGCACATGGAGAGCAGGGAGGGAGGGTGAAAAAGAGAGAAAGAAAAAAGGGGCGGGGGAGGACCAGGATATTTACAGCCATCCAGTAACAGTTCTGCTGGGGCAGGGGGCTCCCTTCCCCTCCCAGCCTCCCCCACCAACGGCCCCTATGGGCAGGAGGGGCTGGTGGAGCTCTCCAGGGAGGACTGGGAGAGGCGGCGCGTCAGGGGACCGATGCTGGAGTCGGCCAGCGAGGAGGTGGGGAAGAGTTTGTACCAGCCCGCGACCGCGCTGGAGAGATCCAGCTCCTCCAGGATGATCTGCGCCATCCCCATGAAGCACTTGTGGTCCATGCGCCCGTAATCTCCCCAGACGATCACCTGTGGGGCAGAGAAGGCGTTGGGGGTGCTGCCCCACTCAACAGGTGGGAATTGGAGGAAAGCTTGGCAAGCTCGGCATTTCCAAACAGGAAGGACCGGCTGTGGTGGGAGCAGGGAGGCTGAAGGACAGCAATGAGGATGCTGGGTTCCTATGCCCTGCCCTTGCCCCCGTAATCCCCCCCTGTCCCCAGGGAGCTGTGGGGGGGGAGTTCATCACCTGCAGGACTTTGCCCTGGGGGCTCTCCTCGAAGAGCAGAGGCTGCTGGTACGAGGGGTCGCAGGTCTTCTTCACCACCTTGGTCTTCTTCTTGGCCAGGCAGATGCCGTTCTCCAGCAGGTAAACCTTCACATAGGTGGCTGCGTTCGGAAATGGGTGAGAAACAACAGCTGGGAGCAGGCTCCGGTGTGATCCCAACATGGATCCCGTCCCCATCACTCCCCCTCCATCCCACACCCGCTCCCTTCCCAGCCACCTACCAGGGATGGACTTGGAACCCATCTTCGGGATAAGTCCCCTCGCCTGGATCACCTCCACCTCCAGCTGCCCGTTGCGGTCAGCCATGCCAACGTGGACGTCGCCTAGGAGGAGGGACAAGACGCACTCAGCACCCTCTCCAGTGGTCACATCCCACCGGCCACTTCGCTCCCACTCACTGGAGCGTCCTCATGCACTGCCCAGCTCCATGGGACTGGATTTGGGACCCCTTGGCTCACCCATGGGCGGCGTGGCCAGAGTCTGCCGTCCCACCAGCTGGCCCGGCCCCAGCCCATCCAGGAAGTCACTGAACTGGCTCTCGGCACCCAGCCGGGTAGTGGGGAAGATGAACCTGTGCCAGGGAGAGCAGAGGGACTCATGGAGCGTCGGGTGGCCGGGGCTGCAGTGGGATCCCCAGCTCCTGTCGCCCTGCGGTGCCTTACGTGCCGTCGGAGCTGTTGCTGTTGGTGCTGCCGTCGGTGGACTCCCGGCTGCCCTGCCGGGTGATCCTGGTCCTCATCTCCACTGCGATGCCGGTCTCCGTGCTCCTCCGGATGTTGCTGCGCAGCTTTTTGGGACCACCCTCTGGAATCAAGGCAGGGGTGAGCCCGGGCAGCACTGGCTGCACCCAGACCCTCCCACATCGAAGGAGGCACAACAACCGGCGCGCTGTGTATGGCCAGAGCATCCCCGTGTGCTACTCCCTGGAGCAGCTCACTGCAGCTCACCACCCGGCCTCCGGAATCCCCATCAATGTGTGCCCATGTCCCTGTGCCAATGGGGACGGGCACCCTCAGTGCCACAAGCAGGCACAGCCCAACACTGATGTCTCCTTTTCTCCCGCAGTCACATTGTCCCCACTGCCGCGTGTCCCACGCAGTGGCAGATGGCAGGAGGAGGAGTGTGGCACGAGCATCCCCCCTGGCATCGCCGGCAGCCCCACTCCTGCCGTGTGAGCATGTGTGTGCCGGTGCCGGCGTGCTCCGGAGCACTCAGGTTTGTGCTGCACATTCAGGGCTGCCCTCATGGAAGCATTTTTCTGGTCCTGGGAGCCCCCCAGAGTGGGTGCTGCTGCCCTGGGTACCCGCAGCAGGAGGCTCTCGGCTCTGCCCTCCCCAGGTCCTGCCTGGCTCCATCACTTCTCACTTGGGGTTTGGGGATAATGATAGCCCTTCAGAAGCACCTTGGATGTGCAGGGCTGGAGGGCTCCAAACTTTACCTCCTCTCTTTATAGGACGTTTCCCAAACCACACAATGCCAACAAGAACGAAATAACAAAGCAGTGAGTAGAGGAGAAGCCTGCACTAAAATGAGCTTTCGCTTCCTGCGCCCTTTAAAATGCTATTTTAAGCATTTAAATATTTCCCAGAGCCAGGCTGTTTGACAAGTTCTTTCTCCGAGATCCCTCCGTGCCCATGGCAGGGAATGGCTGTTACAGGGAGGGGGGGAGGAAGCTGAGGCCAGACCAGACAATGTCCCCACCTCAGGTTTGCAAATGGTTTTGGCCCCTGGAGAAGTGCTGGTGTGCCAGGGAACGGGTTCCAATGGGCAAGTTTAGGTGCCTTCATCAGCCAGAGCGTGGAAGTGTTCACGCACCATGTAGATGATGCCCTCAGTGCCATGGGTTAGTGGTGGCCTTGGCAGTGCTGGGGTAAGGGCTGCGCTTGACCTTAAAGGTCTTTCCAGCCCAGTTGGTTCCATGGTGGCTCTGGGCAGCCAGGACTGTGCCAGGGGCTGAGGGGGCGCGGGGGGCGCAGCGCTCACCGGTCTGGTTCAGCTGCAGTGTGCTCTTGCTCCACTGGGACAGCCCCACGATGGCCACCATCTTGGCGCCGAGGCTGGAGCGCCGCTTCTTGCCGGCGGTGCCGGCGGTGCCGGCGTCGGCGCTGCCCCGCGCGCTCTTCTCGGTGCCGTACATCTCCCCGCTGATGCTGGAGCTGCGCACCACGCTCCTGCCCGCGCCGGGGGCCGCATCCCCGTTGAACATGGTCAGCCGCTGGTAGGGATCAGCTGCGGGGGGAGGCAGGGATGGACAAAGCCATGGAATGCCGGCATCACGACCCGTTGGGACCATTTTTCCCCACCCATGGGTGCAGGACCCCCCATCAGCCCATGATGCCCGGTGCGCAGAGGGAGGAGGGGACGCTGAGGCTCGGGTACATCCAAACCTCCCACGGCTGCTGCCTTCCCTTCTCCATGAATATTTAAACTCCAGTGGGATGGGAGCATCCATCTTCTGAAGAAAGGTGAATTATTAACTCCAGGCCAAGTGAAACCACTTTATGATAATGGATGGAGGCAGCGCCTGGAAAAACATTTCTCTTTCAAGAGAGAGATGGCTGCGAATGCAGGGATGAGTGATGGGAACAGGGGAGCAGGGCAAGGAGGGGGCTTCCGCTGCCCCTTGCCACCCGGAAAAGGCGCTTCACAGGGGCACAGTCCCTGAGGGAAGCCACGGGCTCAGCTCCAGCGCTGCTGAGCTCATGGATTTATCAGTTACAGGAGGGACATAACAGGGGCAATTAGTAATTAGTCATTACCATCATTGATGGGCTCCCAAAGAGCAGCACCCAGCCCACGTTTCCCTCCTGGTTGGTGTTTTCCCTCCCTCTCTGCCCAGGCTCCCTCAGGCGCTGCTTCCACTCCTCATCCCCATTGGTGCTCAGTGCTGAGCGGGACCCCGGCTTGATCCAGTGGGATTTGGGGTGCCCCCAGCAGCAGCACACGCTCCCCTCATGTACACACGTTCCACTTGCTGCTGAACAAGCTCTTCCCCGAGGGTTCGAGCCCTTTGGATAAAGCCATAGGTGAGGGGCAAGCACCTGCTTGGAGCCACCCCACACAGCGTGTGCCCATGGCAAGTGGAGACAGGCGAGAGCAGCCAGCAGCGCTTGTCCTGTGCTCAGTGCCTGCTCAAGGAGGCACCGAGGAAGAACCGGGAGCTTTGGGATGAGCATTTTCTGATGCCAAGGGCCACTCTCCAGCCCCCTCCGGGCTCCAAACCCGCTGCACCCACTCACAAGGGTGGATCCCACCCGCTGCCCCAAGCACAGCTCAGCGCTCCCTATGTCCCACGCCGCTTCCCTACCCCGTGCCTCAGTTTCCCCACCTGCAAGCCTGGTGTTAGTGCCTAAGGAAACACGCATCCCTTCGCATGGGGCCCGGCCGGCGCAGCGCCCGGCTCAGGCCTCCCCACGCACTGTTCCAGTGAGGAAAGCTGAGGCACATCCCAGCCCCGGCCAGGAAACACAAAGGGCTCCTGCTGCTGTTTTCCCCGCTGGCGTTTCAGCTGCCAGGAGAGCACCGGGCTCTGGTGGAAGCAAATTAGATGAGGAGAGCAGAGCGCTAATGGGATCATTTCCAATGCATCACACGCACGGATAAGCCACCGCAAAGGATGCGGCCCGCATGCTCCTCAGCCCACAGGATGCTCTTTCCCATCCCCGTGGTTTTAACGCGTATTCTCCTTCCGCAGCCTGCTGCTGGTGGGTGCTGGACGGGGAGATCAGAGAGGTGCCCAGTGCTCGCTGCTGGGATGAGCCTGGCCAAGACCGTGCCCAAACACCAGAGCCCGAGGCTCCCACCACCGAGCCGGCCTCGGCACCGCAACAGCATTCCCGGCTGGCACAGCCAGCCTGGGGCTGCCCCTGATCCCGGCTCCCTGACCCAGCAGCGGGTGGGGGATCCAGGGAATCCACCCGCTTCCCCATCACCCCCAGTCTCTGTTTCATTTATCTCTATAGCGCACAACACCGGGATTCTCGGCGCGACCGCGGTGCTCCCGCGGCAGCGGGCTCCCGCGCACGTCCCCTCCTTCCCCAACCATGGACACGCATCCCGAGCCACCAGCGCTTACCGGCACCTCGCACCGTCCTCCCGGGACACGGCCCCGAGCACCGCGGTCCCCAGCGAGCCGGCCCCGGCTCCCGCGCGGGCCGGGATGGGGGTGGGATGCACGGAGCCGCCGGGAACACCCGGGAGCAGTGTCACGGCTGTAGCATCCCTCCCTGCCCGCAGCCAGCGCCTGGCGCCGGTGCACAACGCGCAGCTCAGCACAGCCGGCAGCAAAACGTGTTCCCTGTTGCATTCCAATCGTTGCTGCGGCCCCCGAGCCCCGGGAGGCGGCCGGGGCTGGACCCTGCCCTCCCCACACCGGCACCCAAAGGCAAAGGGGAGGGGAGGCACCTTACCGCCCTGCGGCCGCGCGGGAGGAGCGGGCAGCGCTGTCCCCGCCGAGGCTCAGCTCCAGAACCCATCCCCGGCCGGAGACGGAGGTGACGGGGCTGGTTAATCTTTAAAGGGTTCTGGAGAGCGGGGCTGTGCCTCTGCTTCAGCATCTCCTCCAGCATCTCCATGGTTACATCCCTGACCCAGTTCTCCTGCCAGCCCGAAGCACGGGGCAGAAGGGTCCAGTGGGGTGGGATGCGCCTCGGCCGGGCTGGGGACATCCCTGTGCCGGGCTTTGGGTGCCCAATGACCCTGCTGGGTCCCTCCAACGGGACAACATGGACCTGCTGGGCGATGGTGGGGCTGGGAAAAGTGGGGTTGGGGGTCAGGGACCGCAGGGAGCGGATGGGGCTGCACAGCCGCACTGCTGGTGCATCCTAGTGAGTGGAGGGCCTCTGGGGCTGCATGTGGAGAGGAACAATGCAGGGCTGTAAGGGAGCCCCAAATATCCCACTGAAATAGACATGAGGGGCAAAGCATTGATGGGAAAACTGGAGACCAGTAACAAGCAGCCCGAAAAGAAGGACTTGGGGGTGAAGGTTGATGAGAAACCGAACATGAGCCAGCTTCAGTGCATGCTTGAGCCTGGAAACCAACAGTATCAGGCTGCAACCAACCAGGCTGCATCCAAAGGAACGTGACCAGCAGGTGGAAGGAGGTGATCCTGCCCCCTTGCTCTGCTCTCATGAGACCCCACTTGCAGCACTGGGTGTAGTTCTGGTGTCCTCAACATGAGAAGGACATGGAGCTGTTGGAGCAAGTCCAGAGGAGGCCACGAGGATGATCAGGGGCTGGAACACCTCCCATATGGAGCCAAGCTGAGAACACTGGGGCTGTTCAGCCTGGAGAAGAGAAGCTGCGTGAAGACCTCAGAGCTGCTTCCAGGGTCTGAAGGGGGCTACAGGGATGCTGGAGAGGGGCTCTTCATGAGGGGCTGGAGCGATAGGACAAGGGGTGATGGGTTCAAACTGAAACAGGGCAAGTTCAGGTTAGAGATAAAGCAGAAGCTCTTCCCTGTGAGGGTGCTGAGGTGCTGGCACAGGCTGCCCAAGGAAGCTGTGAATGCTCCATCCCTGGCAGTGTTCGAGGCCGGGTTGGACATAGCCTTGGGTGGCATGGTTTAGTGTGAGGTGTCCCTGCCCGTGGCAGGGGGTTGGGACTGGGTGAGCTGAAGGTCCCTTCCAACCCAAATTGTTCCATGACTGTATAAAATAAACGGGTGTTTTGGCAAAGGCTCTGGGGAAGGAGGGAGGAGCCCAGCGGGAGCCCACACACAGGTGGGCTGAGGAGGGAGGTGATAAATGAGAATGGGGGGGCTGGCTGAGTGGGTGGCTTGCAGGGGAAGGAGGCAGAGGGGGTTTGGGAGCCCTCTGTTCCCCCAAAGCTCTCCAGATCGGTGTCCCCAGGCAGAGACGGGGTCTGAAAGCCCCAGCAGTGGGGCAGCAGCTCCCCCTGCCCCTGGGCAGCCTCCAGCAGGGAGGGAGAGCACTGCAGTGCTGCCGGCATCTGGAGAAGGTAGGACCTAAAATCACCATTTTGGGGGGAAGAAAAGCTCCCTATGGCTGCTGCTGTGGGACCTGCCAGTCCTGAGTAGGGCACAGCACCCTGGGCAAGCAGCAGCACCATTCACTAGCATGTGCTCCTCCTAGATATTAGCAAGTAAAGCAAGGGGTTATTTCCCTAAGAGTATCTGATGCTCATTAATTGCTCCAGGTTTGATAGGCAGGTGCTCATAGAGATTTAATTGCCCAGCAAGAGGTATAAATCAGGGCACGTGAGCTGAGAGCTTGCAACTCCAATTACTGGAGTTGAGCATCTCATTGCTTAGGCAGGTTATAGCAGTGATATTCTGGCTGACACTTGCTGCAGGCACAGCACTAAAGCTTCTGTATGACCTCCATGGAAAGGATGGGTCCAAATGGGCTCCATCTGTAGGAAAAGTGGAGCTTAGCAGTGTGTCTGAGGCAGCTGGAGGGTATCCCTTGGGATGGGAAGTGCTGCTGTGGATGAAGAGCTTGGTTCCCACACACAGACCTGCTGGTAGGATGTAGTGACAGTGGCTGATGTGGCCTAAGGGCTGAGAGATGGCTTCATGGAGACCAGCTCTTCAAGCAGCGCAAGCAATGCATCACCTCTCTTCCAGGATTAGTAGTGGGATGCTGCTCCTCAAGCCCAGGAGCAGGTCAGATCTGAGCAGCCTTTCTGCTCTGGCTGCTGTCCCCTGCACTGCTCCTGGGCATAGGATGGACTGGGAGCACCACTGGGACCCAGTGCAAGGACCACCAGAGCTGCAGCCCTGTGTGGGGGTCTCCAGCACCTCGATGCCACAGAAGAACCAACTGTCCTATGCAGGAGCAGGCGTCCTCCTCATGCCTACTGTGTCCAGGCACACCTTGGCCATGGTAGCTCATTGCCATCCCCCTCCAGCTGCAGTGATGCTCCTGGCTCCATCTGGGAGCACTGGGACAGGGAACTGAGTACCTCCAGGAGGGACAGGCAGGAACAGGGCATCTTCCTGCACCCACCTCGTGGCCATCTTTGGGTGGGAGGATGGAGACGGTGGCTTGATCCTGGGGCCTCTGAGACACCCATGGCCATGTCCCTGATACTGTCCCTTTCCCTGTGTGACGTCTGCCACCCGGTTAAATCAGATCTGCACCGAATCCCGTCGTTTCCAAGGCAACGTAAAAGCATCAGAGGAGCAAAAGCCACCAAGCAAAAGCTGCAGCGAGGGACAGGCAGCTCTGCCGGGTCACCTGCCTGGTAACAAGGGCTCATGGCACTGAGGCAAGCACTGGCACCTCCCTGGTGGTCCAGCCCCATCCCGCAGGCACAGGCTCCTGTAGGGCAGAGCTCGGTGCCTCTGTTGGCTGCACCCTGGCGCTGGTTCTGGCCATGATGGGCAGTTTGAGAGGGAGCAGAACCTTGCTGGGGATGTGCCTGAGCGGGCATGTGGCCACCACCAGCAGCAGCCTTGGGTACTGTGGTGCTGCAGCCATGTGGCCCCAAGAACTGGGCCACTTCCATGGGGAGGCAGGGGGGATGTAGGAAACCAGCCCAGGGCCATTGGTGGCCCGCAGGATGGACCAGGGATGGGATCTCTGTGCTCAGCCCCCAGCCCCGTGCCTGGCCTGCGCTGCCACGCTGGGGCCGGTGTGGCACTCCCCAGCATGGAGGGGCTGTGGGAAGGAGCTCTTCCCATTTCCCAGCAGCCGCTGCCTTCCCGGCTGCACGGCTCCGAGCTCTGCAATGCAGCTCACGCAGCTTGTCTGTGTGTGTGAATCCCATCAATATTTCATGGAGCTGCTTCCTCCAGGGGAAGGGCTGCTGTCAGCTCTGGCTTTCCACTGCTCCTACCAGCATCCTCCTCTTGGAGAGAGCATCTGATTTCCTTCCACCAGCCCCCTCTTTCCCTCCCCTTTCTGCACCAGCAAATCTCTCTTTGCCTTTCAGTGGTTGAAAGCTCCGGAGTCCCTTTGGGGTCACATCAAGGCATTGACCATACTGTGGTCACTTGAGCCTGCCCGCAGCAGAGGTGCCCAATGCTGCAGGCACCCAGGACCTGCAGCTCCAGGATGGGGGACTGAACCCACCAACACCCTCTGTCTCCCCAACTCCGTGTCCATCACAGGATGATGAATGTGGCCCCATCACAGCTTGGCGCCAGCCGCCCTGGCTCTGCCTGACCAGATCCGATTGCCCTGCCCAGCACACGTCCAGCTGCAGGTCCCAGCTTGTTCCCAGTGGGAGCCAGGGTGGACCAGGCTGCTTGCAGAAAAAGTTGCTTTTTAAATGCTAAGACAGCACTATTCCAGCAAAGCTTCTTAACGGATCAGCAGAAAACTTGCTGTGGGAAGGCTTCTGTGAGCCGGAGTGATGCCAAGAGACAGCGAGAGCCTGGCACTGCCAGTGGCTGGAGCAGCACCAGCACCCACCTCCCTGCAGAGCAGGAGGATGGGATGATGGGACCCTGGAGCACATCACTCACCACCCAACAACTAAAGTAGGTGCAATTCCCCATTTGCAGGCTGAGGACTCCAGCTCTGGAGTCCGTTTGTCTGTGGGAAGGGTGAGGAGCCGGGAGGCTCCTACCATGGTCCAGCACCCGGAGCCACGGGGCCTGGCAGGCAGCAAGCACGGTGGCAACAGGGCTGTCAATCCTGCACAGAAGCACTTTCAAGTCGTTACTACAGGAGCCTGTTTCCTGATATTTGTGGTGCTGTGCCAAAACATTTGGAGTGAGTTGAAATGGATACGAGGAGATGGTGCCACACAACCTAGGCTTCACAGGCAGGAAAATGAGGCATTTTCCTAACTTTAAGGCGTCTCTTGCATCAGTGCGATGCTTGCCGTAGGCTGTGCTGCAGCGAGAGTAGCCAGGAGCCCGCGGAGGGCCCGGTGGCACGGGCGTCTGAGGGGCAGGAGGACGAAACTGGACTATGTGGGGGAAGCTGGGGAGGATTTGCCCCTTGCCATGGGATGGAAGGAGCCATGGGAGAAGCAGACCGAGATGCTGCGATCTCATCATCCTCTGTCCATGCCTCATTAAGGTTATTGTGACCGGTGCTGTGAGGATGGGGCTGAAAATGAGGATAAAGTGAGAGCCTGGGAGCGCTGTGACTGCAGAGAGAACTGGGACATGGGAGGTGGCAGGAGTTTGCCCTCACCAAGGGTGTTGGAGCAGGTACAACGCTCCTCGGGAGACGTGAGCACAGCACAAGGGCTGGCTTCCGAGGGGTGCTGATGCAGGGAGGAACAGGCACACGTCTGAGCTGGGGCTGGACGAGAGGTGCGGGAGCAGCCCCTGCCTGGCTCGGGCAGTGTTTGGGCAGGCAGTCCTGTGTCCCACGGTGCAGGGAAAGCCGCGCACTGGGTTTGTGTCGCAAGCAAAGCCCATCCCCGTGCCAAGGCTCTAGGGGTCCTGCAGGCTCCCGCTCTCAGCACATTAATGCGATAAGCAGCACAGCCCCACGGGATGTTCCCTGTGCACCAAGTGATGCAATTCAGCCCAGGGCCAAGTGCTTTGCTCAGCCTCCGAAGGTCCCTCGCTATCCTGCCCAGAGCCCCAGGAGCAGCACTCGCCATCACAGAGCAAAGCACAGCCACCACTTCCCACGGGGACACCTCTGCTGCTCAACGTGAGCACCCACGAGTGGCCCTGGGCTTAGGGACTGCTGTGGCTGGCCAGGCCCATCCCCATCCCAGTGCTTCCCTGCGTCTGGAACAAGCGATGCCCACCCACTGTAACAGACCCGGTTGTAGCAAGCAGGGAGCAGCGCAGCCCTTCTGCCCATCCCGGGGCATCGTTTCGCTCCTCCTCACCAGTTCTGTCCTGAATTTCCCTACAGAACCAGCCACGGCACCTGCCCGAAGCACCGTGGATCACGGATCAAGCCGTGCCAAAGCCACGTCCGAAGCATCGCCTGCAGAGGTCAGCGCCGGCTGCTCGGTGCCCTTCCCTCAAAGCAGGACCCACCCGTTTCACCAGTCCCGACCCCCGGCTCCCCAGCGTGCACGGGACGGGGTTGACGTCAACGGGCTTTCAGCGGGGATGATGGATGGCACGGGAAAGAGCTCCCGTTCCCGAGCCGCTGCCTGGGAATCACTGCCCCAAGCCGGGGGGCCCCGGTGAACCGGCCCCGGCAGCAGCAACAGGGGAGCCCTTGGGGACTGGGGAGCGCGGCCGCAGCCTCCACGCTTGCAGCGCAGTGATGGTCTGGGGGTGTTCACGTCCTGGCTGCAGCCTGGGGTGTGTTTTAGGGGTCCCGGGTGCACCCTGCCCGCAGCCGTGGGGGCACCGGGGTTGTCTCACCGGAGGTCGGGTCCCCTCGCCCCCCTCCATCCCCGAGGCTCCCATCCCGCTCCTCCCGGCACCGTATCCGCCACGGCCATTCCCGGAATCGCCTCCCACCAGCTCCCGGGGGATGCTCCGGGGCAGGTGCGGCCCCGCTCCCTGCCGGACCCAGCCGATGGCCGCGCCGGGCTCCGGGAGCTCCGCACCCCGCGCCGCCGCGGGCACTCACCGCTGCCGCCGCCGCCGCCGCCCGTGCCCGCTCCTCCCCTCGGCCCCGGCGGGCTGCTGGGAGCGGCGGGCGGGGGAGCCCCGGGCCCGGCCCCGACGGGCGGCGGCGGAGAGGGGCCCGCACCCCCCGAGAGCGCGGCCCGGGGCTCCGGCGCCCCCGAGCGCTGCCGCCTGCGCCCGCTCGACCCCAAAGCCACGGTCCGGACGCTGCAGCCGTCAATGAATCCTGAGGGCTGGCGGCTGCAGCGTGCACCTGCGAGGGACACCCCCAGAGCCTCCAGCTTCACCCTGCGCCCGTCAAACGCACACCAAGAGCTGCACCTTGCACCCAGGAGTCGGCCACACACTACACCCATCAGCTGGGCTCCAGGAGCTGCCACCCTGACCCTTCTCCCACCAGCTGGACCCCAAGAGCTACTGGCCAGACCCAACGCCCATCACCCGGCGCCCCAAGGCTGCCCACAGGGCAGCGGGAGCCTCCGGCCAGGCCTGAAGCGCTGCTGCCGGTCCCCGCTCAGCGCCTACTCCTTTGGGAACACAGGGACCTCCCGCCTCCGGTCCCTTCAGCTGCCACTGGAGCAGAGTGTGGCCCTGCCGGGAGCCCCTCTTGTGCCCTGGCTCCTTCTGCAGGAGGAAGTTGGTTCCCGCGCTGCCCTTGGGCTCACCTTGGCTCCCCGCACGCAAACGCTCATTTCCCTCTCAGCAGCATCTCTTCACTCGTGGTAAATTCCTCCAGCGCTTTCCCTGTCTTGCCTCTGAGGCTGACATGGAGCCACGTGCTGGGAGGAAACCCTCCTTCACTGCCTTTAACTCTGTCCCTCCCTAAACCAGCTCTGGGCTTGGATTCCCCAGCCACGGGCTCCCATCCCCATCGTGCTGGGGGCCCACCCGAGCAGGGAACCACCCGGCCTCCGTGGGCAGAGCCTCCGTGGTGGGCTGAGGGCCTGAGCTGATCGGGGGCAGTGTCCCCAGGGTGGGTTGGTGAGTTCGGTGCTCAATGGGCACCCACAGTGCAAGGAGGATGGGAGGGGGAATTCCGGCTGTGGGAAGGGAAGAGATCACCGGGGAGAGCCAGGATGCGGTGGGTCCCGGCGCTGGGCACGGGGAAGCTGGATAGAGAGCAGGAATAGCTGAAAGAACTAAATATGGAAACTTGGATAAAACCTCGCTGAAGTAGGGAGATGGTTTCCTAACAGAAGTCAAAGCATATAAACAAAGTTGGGAGGGAAGAGGTTGTCTGAGGGGCCTTCAGAGGAATGGCTAGGAAAAGCAGCTGAAAATATCTCGGTAGGGGAGGCTGGTTCATCAGAGCAAACTTCCAGCTCTGTTGGGAAAGTGTCAGTCCTGGGAACAGGCTATTTGGGGGCAAGAGATAGCGAAACACGTGTCTCAGCAGGGGGAAGTGTTTCCTGTTAATGTCCCATTTTCAACCGCCAAATTCTGGTGATAAACCATGAAGTTTATGGCAATAATAAAACAAGAATGACAAAGTATTCAGTTCAATTGGTAGGGAAATTTCTGACCGGCTCTGGGTCTCCACTTCCCTTGGTAGATTGCTCCAGGATCCCTCACTGACCTCCCACTGAGAGGGACTTGGTGGCTTGAGCTGATCCCCTGGGATGGACAGAAGCCCTGGACTTGGTCTTGCGCTGGGATCCCATCTCTGATGTCTCTGAACCCATCAAGGAGCTCAGCTCTCTGCTCTGTCAGCTCCTCACCACTTTCTCCTTCACGTCTTGGGTTTGTGCCGGCGGAAGGGAAGTGGTTTAATGCGATTACCAGGTGAAGCCCCATATAAGAGGATTGGTGGTGCTGTGGTGCCGCGGTGCTACCAGCAGCACGTGGCACAGGGGTGAGTGTGCTGGCTGTGGGTGCAAGCCTGTCCATCGCAGGCACTCCAAACCCTGCTGTGCCTGGACGGGTGACCCTGGGATCCTGCAGATCTCATGGGCCAGCATCTGCCCGTGCTGTGGTGGCTGCTTGTCCTGGTGAGACATGGAAGGAATGGTCAGCAGAACACACCGAGGAGGGGGAAGAAGTGGCTGAGGGTCTGGGGTGGCCCCAGGGATCTGGGCTGGGTATTTGGGGTGAGAGGGCTGCACCTCAAGCAGGGTTATGGGGAGAGGATGCTTTATGCTGGGGCTGGGTAAACCCAATGTGTTTGGCAGAGGTCTCTCCTGCCTGGGAAACCCTGCTGCGGTGGGACTGAGCAAGCTGCATTGAATCCTATTCCTGGGAGTTGCATCCGCTCCCTGCTGCCAGCACGATGCGGGTGCTTTCCTGGGAATGGGTCCCCCGTTGGAGCTGGGCTGGGAGAAACAGAGGGAGCACGACAGATAGTTGGGGTCTCTACAGAAGGTAAAAACTAACAGGCCTCAAAATCTGGCTCTCAATAACCTCTTTTCCCCCCAGATTCCACAAAGCAGCATGTCCATAAATCATTTATACCCCAGTTTTCCTTTTTGACGCTTTGCCCCAAAGCAACAGCTTGGTTGGGATCTGCTGTAACCGGAGTCTCGGGGACACGATGGGCTCGAGCCGAGGAGGAGGGGGGTCAGGCACGTCAGAGTGAAAGTGTCAAACAACGTCAACCCTTCCACAAGCGGCCCTGGGGTGCAGCCAGCGCTGCTCCTGGAGCTGTGGCGCAGCTCCGCAGGGATTCACGCAGCAGGTACCAGATGCTGGATGCAAACCCAACAAACCACGACAAATCTGTGCAAGCTCCGATAGAGCAGAGAGTGGAGAAGTGCTTTTCTTTCCCTGCTTTCTTGTTTTCCTTGGCTCCTCCCCATTCCGGGCAGGCTGACACAGAGCCCTCTGTGCTTGAGGATGGCTGTGACCCTGCTTGGGGAAGCCGAGCGGCTGCAGACAATGCATCACTGCAGCCGAGAGCGCAGGTGGGGGACAGGGAGATCACAGTGCGGAGCAGCGGCACGCACCGGGATTCAGCGGGAGGAGAGGGGGGGAATTGTGCAGGAACCCCTCGAGCAGGAGTCAGAGCTGAGGGTTTCAGAGCTGTGGCCAGCAGCACAGCCAGCAGCAGCACGGGTAACTCAGTTAGAAACGAGGCACTCTGAAGAGGGGCCTCGCGTATCGTCGCCCTGGAACCACCACCAGGCTGGCTCCGCAATGGTGAGAATTGGCATTTAAACCATCATCCCAGCTCCAGCACGGCTTTTATTTCTCTCGGCTGCCCTGCAAGTGCTCTGAGATCAGAAAGCTGCAAGGCTTTGGCTAAAACGGCAGGCCTTTGCTGCAAGACCTCTCCCCCTTCAGCGCCAGCACAGAGCCTTCAGGGCAGCCAAGCTCCAAACGCACAGCGTGCGGAGGAATTTGTCCCATCTCCTGCCTTTGTGCAGATGTCCCGCAGGAGAAACCCCTGCTCTGAGCCCCGTTTACAGGGTGCAGGAGGGATTTGCTCTGCCACATCAGGAACTTCAGCCGCCGATACCGAGCTCGGACCTCTGTGGAAGGGTGAGGGCAGCGAGCAGGACACAACCGTCCCTTCCCATATATAAACGCCGTTGAAAGCACCCGACAGGCAAAACCTCGCTGCGGGTGTGAACGGGACGCGGCAGGAGCGGAGGGAGGGGAAGGCGGAGCCGCTGCTCAGGACGGGCTTTCCGGTGGGAATAGCACTGGAGCAGCGCTGCGTCCCGCTCCAGGGTAACGCGCACCGGAGCCGGGAGAGCGCTCCCTGCGAACCGCGCAGCGCGGCTGAGGCGGAGCAGCGCTCCGCACCGCGCGGCACAGACACCGCACGGGGGCGCGCACGGGGGCGCGCACGGGAGGGGAGGGAGGGACCGTGCGCGCCCCGGGAGGCGCCGCAACCGCCGCCCCCCCCCGCCGCCGCCGCAAATCTCGCGACACGCGCCGCGGGTCACGCGCGGGGAGGGGGGGGAAAGGGGGCGGAGCCTCCGCCTCACGGCCCCGCCGCCATCTTTGTTCAGCGGCCGCCGCGCGATCGCTGCGCTGCGGACGTGACCCCTCCCCCCACCCACCCCCCACCCACCCCCTCCCCCCACCACACACACAGAGCCGCGCACGGGGGCAGCGCGGGCGCCGAGCGGACGAGGCGGAGGCCGCGGCACCGGCAGCGCCGGTGAGTGCGGGGGGAGGGGGGGAGCGGCGGCCCGGGGGGGGGGGGCGGGGGGGGTTTCCCCCCCTCCCCCCTCTCCTCCATCCCCGCCAACGGCTCCGCGCCGATTGGCACGGCAGCGCCGCGCCCGCTGATTGGCCCGCGCTGTGGGAGGCGGGTGAAGGATGCTGCGCACTGATTGGATACCGAGGAGCGGACCGGGGTCAGCGGAGGGGGGGAGGGGGGCTCGGTTCCGCGGGCCCGGGACTCGCGCGCTACGGCGCAGCTGCAGGGGGCGGCACGCGCGGACGCGCGGTTGTTAAACCCGCGCTGGGAGCGCGCGCGCGGGAACGGGAAGGCGCGCTCTGGGTTCTGCTTTTCCCGGGTCTGAGCAAACGGCGTCGGTGTGTGCGAGGGCTGAGGGGCTGTAAGCTAAAGCTGTAGGAGGAGGGCAGGAACGGGGCTTCAGTCAGGTCTGTCCCTCCTCTGGAGCCAGGCTGAGAGAGCGGGGCTGGGGCAGCCTGGAGAGGAGAAGGCTGCTGAAGGGGAGACTTTAGAGCAGCTCCAGTGCCTAAAGGGGCTGCAGGAAACCTGGAGAGGGGCTTTGGACAAGGGATGTAGGGACAGGACAAGGGGAATGGCTTTAACCTGCCAGAGGGGAGATGCAGATGAGCTCTTAGGCAGAAGCTCTTCCCTGTGAGGGTGCTGAGGCGCTGGCACAGGGTGCCCAGAGAAGCTGTGGCTGCTCCATCCCTGGCAGTGTTGAAGGCCAGGTTGGACACAGGGGCTTGGAGCAAGCTGCTCTATGGAAGGTGTCCCTGCTCGTGGCAGGCATTGGGACTGGATGAGCTTTAAGGTCCCTTCCAACCCAAACCATTCTGGCATTACCTGTGCAGGTGTTTGGGGCACAGGACAGCTCTGGGGTGGCAGCACCAGTTTATCCTCATGTCGCCTGTGCTGTGTCCCAGGGTTGGCTCCAGAACCTGGAGCTCTGCCATGCTTTGGGCTGCTCACGGAAAACTTGCCACTGACTACTTCTTGTGCAATGTGACTCTTCATGTTGCCTTTTGAAACACTTTGGTTGAGTGAAGCTTCTTCCATGTCCTTAGGAATAAATGCTTTTTGTCTGTCTCAATAACTGTCTGAGTGCAGGCGATATGGAGCAAGTACATGGGTACCTTTTCTTCTAGTCCTACATCCAGAAAACAGACTCCTGGCTCATCAAACACCTTTTGCTGCTGTTGCCCTTGGCAAATTAGGTTATGGGTTTGGACTGGGCTACTGCTGCTAGATCTGTTTGTCCTCAGTTGCACTGTGCTCCAGGCACAGCTAGCTGTCCCTTAGGTTCTGGTTGTGGTGGTGACAACTTGATGTCACGCTCTGTCGCAACTGCCCTGAGGTTTGTGTTGCTCTTAAATGGGCTCATCTGAGATGCTGGTGTTTAGGGGTGCTCTTGTGCAGCGGGCAGCGCCCAGAGCTGTTTGCTCTGAGCGAGGGCTGGGAATTGGGTGTAATCCCCCCAGCTGTGGGTCAGCCTTGAGCCGGCCCCTTGCCTGGCCCAGCTGCTCCCTGTGGTGTTCTGTACTGGGTATTAATCGGTGGCTTCATTCTCCCCCCACACCCCAACAGCCCGAGGGGCTTGGCAGCTCCCAAAATGTGACAGTTCCGGGGCCAGAGTGTTCCTTTCCCCTTGGCTCTGCAGTGAAACCTTTCAAGTGGGATTTTGGCAATTCCCAAGTTAGCTCAGCGACCCCGGGACACAATGGCCTGTGGGATTCCAGAGCCGCAGCAGCTGCAATGAGTCCTTTACCACAGGGTTCCCAAAATTCTTTTGGGGCCCGGGGGTTCCAGTTTTCCACCAGCCATTACTGGGAAGAGCACAAAGTTTATACCAAGTGTGATGATTATTATTAGTTGTAAGACACAATTTAACCGTTTAAGTATAAAAATAGGTCTTGCTGGTGGTTTGTTACTTAATCCCTCCTCGCTCCCGGTCCCGCTTGTTCCGGTACCGCCCGCGCCGTGCACGTGCGCCCCACCGGTGGCGGCGGCGGCGGGAGCGCGCGTGCTGCCGGAGTGGCAGGCGCACCGGCCAATCAGCGGCCGCCCCCGCCGCCCCTCCATGCGTTTGAATGGGAGCCTCGCAGCCAATAGGAGGCGGGCGGGGGCGGGGTTTGGGCGGGCGGGCGCCGCTCTGACCCCTGCGCCGCCTCTCAAGGTAACTTTAAAGCAGGAAGCGGGCGGCGAGGTTGCGCTCTGCCCGCAGCCAATAAGCGTGCGGGGCCGCGCCCTCTTTCGGCGCGGGTAGCCAATGGGAGAGGGCGGGGCGGGCGCAGCGGGGTAGGCTGAGCGGCGGCTGTTAAAGGGGCAGGGGCCCGGTGCGGCGGGGACGCGGAGTCCCTTCGGGCAGGGTCAGCTCAAAGGCAACGCCATGGCGGCAGGGCAGGGACCCGCCGCCGCTCCCGCACCCCCCGACCGGCGGGCAGGGCTCTGCGGCCCCGCGGCCCGGTGAGTTGAATCGCGGCGGCCGCAGCCGCGCTGTCTGGGGCGGGGGTCGGCGGTGGCCCGGCCCGGTGATGAGCTGAGCGGGCCCCGGTGGCCGCGGCTGCCGGTCCGGCCCCGCCCCGCGGTGCCCCGGCTTTGTGCGGCGGAGGCGGCGGGGGGTGGCAGCTTGGTAGCTCCGGGGGGGGGCGGCGGGAGGCCCCGGTTCATTGGCGGCGGTCGGAGCCCGGCGCTGCCCGGGGCTGTGAGTGAGGCCGGGGACACGCTGTGGGGAGCGGCGCCCCGGGACCGGTAACCGGAGGGGGGGGGGGGGATACAAAATGGCAGCGCCTTCCCCCTCCCGGGGCCGCCGCCGAGCCAGGGGAGGGGGTGGATCGGTCTCCCCCGGCTGCCCTTGGCTGGGCTGCCTGGGAGCCGCCCGCGGGCACCGGTCAGAAACGCGGCTCCGGGGCGGCAGCGGGCCCCCCATCACCCCTGAACACCCCGCCAACCCTCCGGCAAGCATAAGCAGCCCTTTGTTTTCCTTTCTGGTCGCAACTAAGCGCTGAAGGTCACGGGAGCCCCGCAGCCCGGCGGTGACAGGAAGGAGCCGGGTCGGAGCCTGCCTTAGCTTCTAAGTTTTCCAGCCTAAAGGGCTTCGTCGGCTCTGCCGGTGACACCCGAACTGTGGTGGGGCCGGGCTCCTGCTGCCCGGTGTCACCGTCAGAGCTCGGGCCGGGCCTTCTCTCGTAGCACGAGTGACCTTGGAATCCCACTGCTCCGAGTTTGGAGAGCGAAGGACAAAGTTTGTTTATGGCACTTTGGACTGAAGGGGAGGAAAAAAGAGGGAGAATCCAAGTGGCAAAAAGCTGCTGCCGGTGGCTGGGGGCAGCGGGAGCACGGGGTAGGCTGTAGATAAGGGGTGAAGTTAGTTTTCAGCGAGGAGCCGGATCACATTGCAGGCATTCCTTCTCCTCCGCTCCCACTGAGATGCTGAGCAGCGCTGGTGCTGTCCTTGCCTCCTCAGGGTGAGCTGGTGACATGCTCCGGTGTTCTCAGTCCTGCTCTTACCCTGTTTATTCTTTCCCCAATTGACCTTAAAAGTGTAGCAAATGAGAGGTGATTCCATTGTGCAGCCTGGTTTTGTGGGTGTTAGAAAAGGCGCATGTTAACCTCATCTCATGCTGCTGTCAGCTCCTAACAAAGGGCTGCGTCTTGGGGTTGAACTTCACCCCGGAAGGTCTTCGAATTGCCACCGTCTTCAAGAATTATTGTGCGTGGTTTAATATAAGTTAAGACTGGGGAACGATACCACCTTGGATCAGGCAAAGCTTATCCAGCTCCTGGTGGTGGCGGACGCATTGCAGTCTGAGAAGGGGCAGAATGAGAAGCCTCACAATAAGTCATCTATTAATAATGGTGGCAGCTCTGGTATGTCTACGGAAGAGCAGCAGCTCCTGCAGCAGGCTCTTGGCCAGGATCGGGGATTTACTGGCTGTGTGAAGGTCAACAGTAGCATCCTTAAGCAAAAACGAGGTATCTTTTGATTTTTGCCTTGAAATGAGGCTATATTCAGCTGCTACATGATTTGAAGGGGTGGCAGAATGTGAGGGAATCTGTAGCTAGCATGAGATGAAATAAGAAATCCTCCAGAAGTCTCATTACACCCAGTGTTTATCGTATTTCATCGCTTAAGCTTGCGAGAGGTTGTAGCATGTACAAATGGGTGCTGCTTGATCTTTCTAGGTCAAGAGCAGCAGGTAAAGCCTACAGCCTCTGGTAGCACCGGAAAGGGATTTAGTAACAAATTATATCAGTTCCTGACTTTTTCTTGCAGTGCCATAGGGGAAGGTCCTTGGATCCCATTTTCTGCCTCTTGGAGCAGTCAGCCGTGTGTGCCCTCTGTCCCTGGGCTCCACAGTGGTACCGGCTGGAAGCGCAGGCGCAGAAAACAGAAACATCTTCTTGGTGAAGGGACTTTTCCCTGCTTGGTTTGCACTGACTTAACTGGCAGGGCAGGCAGCGGAGGTGTGAAGGACAAGCTTATGTGGGAAAGTGCTGTCCCTGGGCTGAGCGCCTCAATGGTCTGGAGGAGGAGGAGGATGTGTATGTGCCTCACTCGATGGGTGCTGGCTGCCTGCAGGAGGTCAGCTCTCAAGCCGCTGTCTTTGGGTTTGAGGTGATTTTGTTGGCTTTAATCAGACTGGGATCTTGCATTTCTATAATGCAGGGTGACATCTGCATCTTAATAGCGTTGGCATATGAAGTGGTTTCTTAATTTCAGGGCTTACTGATCCGCCCGTGTTGCAAGTGAGTTACGTTTGCATGGCTGCTCACTTAAGCGCTTTCATGAGTACCTTTTGATAAAGCAGGCACTTTACCTCCTGTTCCAGAGGGTCAGAGACTGTGCGACTGTTACAGGGACACTGACAGCCAGCTCCAGCTCCAGGATACCTGACAAAGCTGCCCAGGAGCTACAGGAAGTTTATCTTTGATTTGTGCTCAAAAACATCAAGTTTTCTTCCTGCTGAGACCTCAATGGCTGTAAGTTCTTCTGCTATTTGATTGCTTCCTGGTAAATCCACATGGGTCACTTTGAGTTGTCTTTTTTCCTCCACGAAGGTGATGCAGAGGGTTGGAGATTTACAGGGTTGTCATACAGCAAATAAAAATACCTACCTTGGGCAAGAAGGGCCGGATGAGCCACCGCATCAGCCTTAGAGCAGTGCACTTGGGCTCCGTTTAAGTGGGATCTGCTGAGCTCAGGAGGTGGAAAGTTTATGGTTGGATGAAAGAATAATTTTTCACTTTTGCATTATTTAACTGATGACAGTGAGTAAAGAAAGTAATAGGAACATTGAATGTTAGAATAAACCCTATAGAACAGTATCCCTGATAATCCCTATAGAGCAATATACCCTGCAGCCCCCTGAAAGCAGTAGGTTCATCTGACTTTTCTACCCAGAATGAGGTTTGCAGATATTAGAGGCTGGTTCAGCCTTTCACCCCTTTCAAACCGTTGCAAGTTCTTGTGAATAACTCCTGTTTGTCACTCAGGGTTCTCTGGGTTGTACCTGCTCTGTCCTGCTGTGGTTTGAGTCATTCTTTCTGCCTTCCCCTCTCCAGCAGCACGGTGATAGCTGAGCCTTAAAAATGCAGCTGAAGAGCCAAGAAACACGCGAGGTTTCAACTGCACTAAACCAAGTGGTTTAGTACCTTTGGCCTAACGGTGCTGCAGCAGCATCATCTGGTCAGCGCAGGGGCAGATGATGCACTCTGCTCCAAATGCCACCCGTGTCCCTGTGTGACAGGAGGTTACAGCGAGCGCCCAGCTCAGCTTTTCCAGCCACTTCCATGGCTGTCAGGAGCAGGAGGAAGCGGGAGGGCGCTCAGAAGACTTTTTATCAAGAAACTCCTAATTTAATGCAGAACTATTTTTAAATTCAGAGTCTCAACTGGGAAGATAAAATCTCCGGGCTGAGCGTGTGTAATCCCTGCTGTCTGAACAGGCATTTTGCTTGTGCTTGCACTCCAGAGCAGGAAATGTGTATGTTGCGTGATAGAACTGCTGCTGCCTGAAATACAAATGAAATTTCAGGTACAAATGGAATTCAGAAAGTGCTGCAGGTATTTCCAAATCTAGTGACAGTTTTCAGCTCTGGTGGTATCTGTTGGTGAGATCGTGGCACAGGGTGCCCAGAGAAGCTGTGGCTGCCCCATCCCTGGCAGTGTTCAAGGCCAGGTTGAACGAGGCTTGGAGCAAGCTGCTCTAGAGGAAGGTGTCCCTGCTTGTGGTTAGAGCTGGGTGAGCTTTAAGGTCCCTTCCAACACAAACCAGGCTGTGATTCTGTGATCCTGTCGTTCTGTTGAGTGGGTAGGGGAGAGGCAGCTCATACCCAGCCTGATGAATCCCAACGCCTGGGGATGGGAGAAGGGAGGAGCAGAATTCCTGCTGTAGGTACCGGGGTGGAGAAGGGGAGAGTAGGAGTCGTGTGATCCAGCACAACACAGACTGCAGTGCTCTTAGCAGGAGCTGAGCCATGGGAGTGGTGCAGAGTAGATTTGGCTGCTGAAACCCAACATCGCTGGTTTAACGGGTTGTTGGCAGTGTTGGAAGATCCTGGGATTTGGAACTGATTTGGGCTTAAATCAAGTGCTTCACCTTGTGTGAATGAAACCAGCAGTAATGTGTTACAGGTATTAGGGGGCTAATGTTCAAACTTTGAAGGTGGAATAATCTGCTGCTAAATATTCATAGGAAAAAGGGCTGGAAGGCACCTGAAGATGTCTTCTTTTTTTTCCTTTTCCTGCCTTAAGGCAAAACCAACTTGACCCAAACACCCTTTTGCAGCCTGCTCATAAAAACCCCTTAGCAGTGAGTACTTGGTACCCTCTGTAGGTAACTTGGTGCAGCATTTAACTACCTGCTTATGTCCAGAGAGACCTGCGAAACATCCCTTATCCAGCAGTGTAGAATGATTCTCCTGTCAGCTGAAATCAACCCTTTCTGGTGCCACCTATGTGCTGAGAGGATTGTGTGTATGTGGTACTGCAAGAGGGAACAGATAAAAATAACCGAAGGAATTGCAAAAGTTCCTTAGAATAACCCACTGGAAGGAAGCTCGTGTTCTGGATTGTGCTGCTTTACTGACAGCCTCCTCAAGTGGTTGTTCACAGGGTGAAAGGTTGTGTTGTCATCGAGAGCAGAACTGCAGACTTGCCTGGGTTTGGGCTCAGCACCTTTGTCCACCACCTGAAAGCTGCGTTAGATTTTACAGCTTTATTTATACAAATGAAAGAGACTCCCTCTGTCTTTTGCATAACTAAATCTAGTGTTCAGTCTAAGATACCTGCTTTGAGCCTATGGGTTAGCTGTTTATGTACAGGCAATGAATTAGGAATAATAATACAAGTTTTGTGCCTGGGTCTTGACAGGCTGTGTATGTGGAAGCAGCTCCTCCTTTTGGAAGGTGTTTGGCACCTTTGTACAGTGCACCCCAGCCGGGATCTCTCCAAGCCCCATTCCCAGGATGTGTTCACTGTTATTTCTTACAGAATCATTCAAGACATCGAGAGCCAAAGGCTCGTGTGTCGTAATGCGGATCCCTGCGTGCTGCAGCTTGTGTCTTTCCTTCTGCTTCAGCAGGGCCAGGCACAGAGCTTCTCAGTGGCTCTTCCATCTGCCATAGTGCTGCTGTTTAATTAATTCTTAGACCTCTATAGCAGGATTTCCAGCTTGGTTGGTTCAGCTTCTGCCGCCGGTGCCAGTTCTCTATCAGGTCAGAAACGTGCAGTTTTGATGAGGCTGTAACTGCAACGCATGTTCCCTGGCTAGAAGCCTTCTGCAGCGGGTGCCACTGGTGGCGTGCCCAGCTTAGACCCTGCTCCAGTGTGGAGACCCTGCTCTCCTTACTGTGTCAGAAGTCAGGTGAGTTCTCACAGCGAGTCCCTGACCACAGCTCAAGCAATTCAGAATCACTTTTACACCATCACTGCCACCACCAAAGCAAGAGAAAGTAGGTCTTGGCTGGGGTTCTGCCACCTTTGTATTGCAGCCGAGCTCTGTACTGGTGCTCCTCGACCTCTGCCTACTGAACGTGTCGATTGGAGCTGTAATGGAAATGAATTTGACCTTGTCTCATGAAAGGAACTCGCCTGAAATTATCTATGTTGACTTGAGTAGATCTTGAAGCAGAGCTGCTGTACAATGAATCAAGGTGTGATACCTCTGTGGAAGCAATTTTAGACCATTAAAGGTCCAAACTCAAAGGTTTGTTTTAGAATTAAGACAGCATAATACATACAAAACAAGTGGTGCTGACCTGCGCTGCAGAGGCAACCTCTCAGTCTGGTTCAGCCACTGTGATTGCTGCTGAGAACAAAGAGTTCTGTTGTAGTCCACTTCCAGCTCTGTATATTCTGTATGTGGTATTTTGGTATCAAGTCAGGTGTCGGATACCCGGTAGCTAATTGCTGTAACTGAAGTAATGAGAGCAGCATCTCGGGAAGGCATTGGCTTTTTCTCCTGCACTGGGGACTCCTCACTTGCATTTGCAGAAATGTGTTACTAAATTCATATAAACCCATAATTATTATTCTTGTGAAACTAGTTCTTGGTTGCTAGATTGACAGGATCAGGTGTCTGGTCCTCACTGCTACACAGAGCTCATTCTTTAGACATGCAAGTGCGGCTCTGCACATTTCCCTTGTAAATCATGGGACAGGCTCCCACCCTGAAACGCTGCTGTTTGGAGAGCACATCAGGCTGAAGCATCACAGAATTCAGATTTATTCACAATAGTCACTTTTCAGCTCTATGGATCTATGTTTAATTCTTTGGCTTCCCGGGTTTTTCTGGGTGCTGTGGCTTTGGGGTTTATTCTCGGCTGGTGAAGGTGGTATATTAAAACAAAGAGGAACTCCATTGCTTGTTGTCTCCTGTAGCACTACTTCCTAATAGTGAACTAGAGAGTTTTGGGCAATAGTGGATGGTGCAAAGGCAAGACTATTTAAGGAGAGTTGTGTGTGGGTTTTTTGTGGGGTGGGAGCCTCTAAACGTTGTCCATGTGGTGGTGAATCTGTATGGTGGCAGAATCATAGAGTCCCAGACTGGTTTGTGTTAAAGGGACCTTAAAGCTCATCCAGTCCCAACCCCTGCCGTGGGCAGGGACACCTTCCATAGAGCAGCTTGCTCCAAGCCCCTGTGTCCAACCTGGCCTTGAACACTGCCAGGGATGGGGCAGCCGCAGCTTCTCTGGGCACCCTGTGCCAGCGCCTCAGCACCCTCACAGGGGAGAACTGTGCCTAAGAGCTCATCTCAGCCTCCTCTCTGGTAGGGGATTTGGTTTTGCAGTGCCAGTTTTCACAAATATTTATGTGTTACCCTGATTTGTAGCTATAATCTAAGGATGTTGAGGCAAAACGTTTGCCTGAGCTTCTGTCTTTCGTTTTAGCCTCCACCTTCAGTTTTAGCTGTCTTTTTTAAGACACTTGGATGGAATATGCTGCTTGTGCCATGTAGTACAGCGTGGTGTAAAACGGACTCTTTCCCATAGCGTAAGTCATGGGAATGCGACTGTTCTGTATGCAAAATGCAAAGAAGCTGACAGTTCAGATGTTACCAGAGCCTGTGGTACTTGATGATGTTACTGAGTTACTGCCTTCTTCATCAGGAGCCTTGAGGCCCTTCAGCGCTTGCCCCTGGCATTCACCCTTTGCATATCCCTTTGGATATTTGGATAAAGTTCATTTGGATCTGCTCTCCACCCAGCTGATTCTGTTTGATTGACTTCTTAGTCAAGGCCAGCTTGGGAACAACTTAAAAGTAGGCATGTCAGAAGCTGCGACATGACCCTGGCTCGTCAGGAATGTTGTCCTCTGGTTCCTAAGCTCCCTTGGCGAGCGGCACCCGCGATGCTTGGCAGTGCCCCATGGTGGGGGCTGGTGGGCTCCTCCAGGCCATGGGTTTGGCAGAGAAAGAGCCCTGGGTACCTGCTCCGGGTGAAATTGCAAGGTTTCATTTGTGATTATACTGTACCTTGTGTTTTCAGTAGCAGGTTCTTGCTCAAGCGTGCAGATTGTAGGCATCCAGGGTGAGACAGCTTCGTTGTACTGCTTCCCCCTTCCCGCAGCATTAAAGAGCGCAAACCAGCATCTGTTTAAAATCCGAATAACAAAAAAAAGGAAAGAAAAAGCCACAAACCAACCACAGACACCAGAGGTGTCCTCACGCTTTGTGCTCCGATGCACTGAAGCATTTCAGCGGTTGTCAGCTGGGATTTTGCGAGTTTAATGTCGGTAAAAGGTGGTGTGCTCTGGTGAGCAGCAAAGCTCTAATTGCAGAGTGTTGATGTGGTGGTTCTTGGCTGTGTTTTGCTGATCTGCTATGTAATCCACAGCACAGGGATCCTCAGAACACCTCTCCCCTTCTGTGTGGGGCTGGTGAGGAAATGTTCAGAGGAGGAAGGATAAAGTATAAGGAGGCTCTAAAATTCCCCAGCAAACTGCATATCAAAAAAGACAAACAGGTTTAGACACTGCTAGTGTGAAAGCAGAGGAACTGCCTCCCTTTAGCTTTAGTGGGCTTATCTTCTCTTGGGTGCTTTGGTATTTGTTGGCACTAATCCTGATATGAGGCATTCTTAAAAGACGAGAACACAGCTTCCCCTTGTAAAGGAACTTACCTAAGTGCTCAGGAATGGGTTCAGTAGACATTAGCTCGTCTCCCAGAGCCAGCTCTATAGTTTTGCGTGATGGATTGGCTTCTCTTTTTCTTACAGTTCTTCCCTGATGCTTGCAAGCACCTTCAAGGATGCTTGTGTATCTGTTTTAATGGGAAGAAAATACTCCAGTATGTTCTGAGCAGCTTCAGCCTGCTTAGGCTTTTATTTTGGACTTTATAGTGATTTCATTCTATAAGTTATTCAGCAATCAGCCTATTGCTGCCTTGTGTTTCTACTCTGACTCAATTCCTAACGATTATCCTAAACAGTCACTTAAAGCAGCAGTTGTCCCTTGGGGTGGTTCTGAACCAGTCCTCTGCTTATGTTGAAGGTTTTTGTGTTCCTTGACAGGGCTTTTGAAACTGGAGATGGCTGGAGTAAACCATTTGTAGCTCTTCCTGAAGTCTGGATGAGTGCCACGGAGGCGAGCGAGAGAGGGGAGACTGAGATGAGCTCTTAGGCAGAAGCTCTTCCCTGTGAGGGTGCTGAGGCGCTGGCACAGGGTGCCCAGAGAAGCTGTGGCTGCCCCATCCCTGGCAGTGTTGAAGGCCAGGTTGGACACAGGGGCTTGGAGCAAGCTGCTCTATGGAAGGTGTCCCTGCCCGCGGCAGGGGTTAGGACTGGATGAGCTTTAAGGTCCTTCCCCCCCCCAAAACCAGTCTGGGATTTATGATATATTTAATGCAAGAAGTTTGCTTTTGCCTGCAGTAGGGAGTAAAGCGGTGGTGGTGGTGGAATTTTCTTCCTCTTTGCTCCATTAGCTTTCTCCTCCTTTTTCAACCTGTTATTTCGTAGGGCTCTGTGGAGCATTATGTTCCAGTCTAGCGTTTAAGTGGGTTGAATTAAGTAATTTGTAGTTTTAACTAAAGCCTTGAAAAGTGCTGTGGCTTGTCTGCAGGGTGAGTTGCATCTCCAGCTGCAGAAAAGACCCCGTCTAGTGTTGGTGTTGAAACACTGCCTGTACTGAGCAGGTTTCAAGGATCAGGTTTTGTTTAGGTGCTAAACTATTTCTTGTCTGCATCTGACAATGCAGATCAAGAGGGGGAAGCAGGGAAGCATCAAATGCCACTTTAACACTCTCACTGGAATATATATCTCTCTGTATTTTCTTATAAATACTTGAAATACTTGAGTTTGTAGGCGGATAGTATTATAATGCAAATCGTTGTTGGAAGAGTTATCAAGCAGCTTGTCAGTCACTTATTTCCATAGGTTCCTTACTTGGAGTTCTTCCTGTCTTGCTTTGAGACTGCAGATACGCACTTCTGACCTCCTCCTTGTCATCCCCTGTCAGAATCCCCTTTGGCTCTTCCCACGCTTCCCGTGTCCTCTCCTCAGGTTGATGAAAGAGAAATGCAACTGTTCACAGGCAGCCTGGGGAGCTGTGGGCTGCAGGAGGGAGCCAGCTCATTGTCTGACACTTGCCTCTTTGAGCTGATAATGGGGTTTTGTGGATCATCATTGCTTTGGAATAGTAGTTTTTAGGAGACGGCAGCCAACTGCCAGTAATACTATCAGTGTTCTGGTGTGTTGTAAGAGTTACCCCTGCTTCCCTTTGGCTTGAGGAAGGACCGAAATCAACCTTGACACAGTGAATCCAAAGCAAACGGGAATTGTGCCTGTCTGTGTCAGAGCTGAATCTGCTCTTGGGTCCTTTTCCATTACATGGCGACACAGAAATATCTGAGGATCTTTCCCTATGGAAGGTGTAGCACCTTTCTCTTGCTGTTAGAGGGGCACAGACACTCACTTATCGTTCATGGCAACTTCAGAGCTGCTCTGGGTGACCCTGAGAGCGTTTAACATAAGAGCCTCACTTGAGTAGTGCGTAGTGACTCTGCTGGCATTCACCAGGATGCTTCCAGTGCACGGGAAGCACCAAGTCCCGTCCTGCCTGGTTGTGTCTCAGCAGGTCCTGTGCGTGCCTCTGTCATGTCTGCTCTGTTCTTCCAAGCTACATTCCCTATTGGGAATCCTGCCAGAGCCACGCGCTCCTGTCGCACGGAGGAGGCCAGTGAGACTGCCCTTGGGGTTCCAAGGGATGTCAAAGTTGTGCATCTGACTTCATTTTAATACTAACTGAGCTGTCCTAAGAGTTCCTTGTCAGAGGGGTGCAACTTGGTCAGGGAGGTTATGGGGGAAGGAAGAATTGTGTCAGCTGGAGCTTGCCTTTTGCCTCTGCAGTGCCACAGGGGCTGTGCCACCTCGGTCACCAAGGGACCAGGTTGATCCATGCTGTGTGTCCTGAACACTTCACCCCCTGCACCTCAGCACAGGCACGGGGCGAGCCTGAACCCTGTTGTTGTCCCTCTGTTTTCTCCTGCTGACCCTGATACACACTGTGAATAACAGCATTTGCAAAGATGCACATCTTCATGCACAGGCAGCGTCCAGTGTATGTTTAGTAACAGCCAGGCTTGCTGAGCAGCCTGCACTTGCAGAGCACTGAATGACAGTTATGGGGCTTTTACAATTGTTTCAATTAAGATTTGAATTTTAAATCTCACTTTGTGCTTTTGACACTCTGCATTATACAGACTCTTAATTCCTCCTGTTGATTGTACCCAAGGAGAAGAGGTATTTTTAATTTAGCATAAAGCCACAAGACCTGACACCTTTCAAATAGGCACAGAATCAACTGTTTCATTTCACTTCTTAACTATAATATCAGGCTGACATTGACATTCTGGTTTCAGCTTGAGAGGGATTTACTGCCACATCCTGCACAACCACGAGGAAAATGATTTTACAATAGGTGTGTACTGGAGCGGGAGCTGTGCCTGGGCATCAGTTGTGTTCTGTAACTCCTTGTGGAAATGCAGAGCTCCAAGAGGGGAATAAAGAGACTGCGGTTTTTTTTGTTTGTTTCAGTTGTATATTTTTTTAATGTTCTTTTTCAATCTTTGGAAAAAATAAATAAAACTTTAAAAGCAGCTCCTGAGTCTGTGAGTATCTCTGCATTGTTGCTCTGAGTATCTCTGCACTGTTGCTGTAGTATGGTGTAGCATGCATTCCCCCACTTCCTGTGTTCCGGGGGCTTGGGAGGATCTCGGGGAGCCTTTGCCTCCCCCCCTCCCTCATTGCTAACATGGTGTTGTCTCTCCCAGCTCCCAGGATGTCTACAGACGGTGGCTTTGGCACAGCTGGGAACAGCGATGCCCAGCAAAGCCTCCAGTCCTTCTGGCCGCGTGTCATGGAGGAGATACGCAACCTGACCGTGGTGAGTGTCCTCTTCCACTGCCTTCCTCCTGGAGGACTGATGCTGAAAAGTGCCTGCTAATGCCAGGGAGCAAGATGAATCAGCTTGAAAATCCCTGCTGCTTGTGGGATCCAGCAGAGTTGCTGCGTGCACCACAGGGCTGGCTCATAGCAAAATGAGGGGCAACAGTTGTACCTTCAGCTCGTTCTGGACTGAACCAGACAACAGAGTTGATTCAGAAGCCTCTTAACAGGCAGCGTGAGGACCGTGGCTGCTGCCTGGAGAAGTGCAGAGGAGTTATCTGCTGTTTGCAAAGGAAAGGGAAATGATTTTAAAATAGCTACATGGTGTGTAGCTGCCATGTGCTGTTCTAGCTTCCAGGGACTGAAGGTCTTGAGAATACACCTTGGGTTATACTCCATGGGCTGTTTAAGTACCATTCACACTCTGGGATGTAAATGAGGGGCCAGCGTTGTCCGTGCTGAAGGACAGGCCACATCAGCACGCCCTGGGAGATGTTACTGTCCAAAACGCCACTTAGTCCTTTCCCTGACAGAAATTCAAACACTTGGCTAATGACAAGTTACAATTTTATCAATGAATGTGGGGTTTAGACTGTTGCATAGAACTCTTGTGCCCTCTTCTAGCTGCATCTCCTTTGACAAGCCGGAAAATCTGAAAATCACTTGAATGCCAAGTGCATGGTTACCACAGGCTTTATTAATTTAAAGACATCTGATTAGCAAAATCCTGCAAAGAAGAATTGGACTAAGTGGCTTCTATTTTTTTTCCATCCCCAAAAGAGATGTGCCTGAGAACAAGGGCATATAATAAAAGTGACTTTTCAAGAGAGATTGATAGCTTACTGTGATACAGTGGTCCTGACAGCACACTCCTGTGCTTCTAATGGAGCTGAAAACAAAAGAGCTCCAGTGGAAGACGGAATGTTCAAAGTGAAAATCCCAATCCCCCAGCCTGAAGATAAGCTGCTTTTTTCAGGCAGTGCACAGATAGTTGATTAAAGAAACAGATGTAGAAATTTGTATGCATAACCAGAATTAATGACTTTCCTCTTCGAGCACAGTGAATTCTTGTATTCAAGAGCTGTAGTGTGTCTTCATCCCCAAATGAAAGAGGTTTATTATGCAACTTATCAAGTATGGGCAGCTTCATTTTTATGTGTCGTGTGAATCTATTGATTGCATTGCAAGCTAGGAAGTCATTGAAAATTGCACTGAGGACAGTGGAGTTGGAAGGGAAAAGGGATAGCTGCAAAACATCCCTGTGTAATAAATCATGAAATGTGTTGGTGTCCCATGGATGTGGATGTAAGTAAACTTAAAGCTGTCTCACCATTCCCATCTCCAGCCTCTTCTGCATGTGCTCCATATCAGAGGTCAGAGCTGTTTGGTGGAAGCCTGCTTTTGAGGCACACTCTCTCTGGGTTTGTGTCATGTGCCACTTTTAACTACAGTTCAGAGGCAAAAGCATGGGAGCTGCTTTTGAAGAGCGAACCAGAGCTCCCTCTTCTCTGCCCCTCACAGCAGAAAGGGCTCTAGCCTGGGCTTGGAGAAATAGGAAACAGAACCAGGCTGGAAGGAGCTTCCCAGCCCTGGAGGGAGTTAGAAGAGGCCTGTGAAAACATTGAGACCTAATTTGGGAAAAAGGAAAGATGAAGAATTGGTGTGTGGGGTTTGTTGTGCTGGGAGATGGCCAGTGCTGGTCATGCTTCCCTTCCCCACCGTGCTTGTGTGGTAATGGTGATTTATGCGACGTTTGCCTGTCTGCCTTAAAGGAATGAAGGACCTTTAATTCTTTTCTCATTTCTCCCACTGCCTCTCCTCTCTGAAGATGTTAATGGTGCTGTACCTGTGGAGCTCTGCTTGCAGCTCAGCTTCTCACAGAAGTTGATGTGCTTAAGGCTGTTAAGAGCTTCACAAACACGACATCTTGTCTTCATCTGTCTGTAAGGCCTGCTCAAAGCTCACCAGGCTCTTGAAAAAGGAAAGAGCTTTAAAAAAACGAAAAACACTAAACCAAAAAATGTAACACCCCCCTCTTCAGGATGTGTTTCCACGCCCTGGAGCCCCTTACCCTGCTTGTGTGGCACTTACTGGTTGAAAATGCCACCTTGAGCACGTTCTGTGTTCACCGATCCCATCCCTGGCTGCCCTCTTCTCATTGCCCGCAAATCCTTCCAAACCTCTGTGATCAGCAGCAGATGAGGCAGCCCTCGGCTCTCCAGGAAGGGATGTCCCCACCTCCCAGATTAGTTCTGGATTTTCCCTCTCTCTTTTCTTTCACTGCCATGTCTTGCAGTGCTTTCTGCCCTGGAGAAAGGAGTTTTCTTTTCTATGACATTTTGGTGAAGAAGGGAAGATGTGTTTTCGAAGCCCTTTGTTTGAAGGGACCCTTCATTCCTGATGCAGTGGTGCGTCAGCTTGGCCTTTCTTGCTCTTTAAGAGGCTCCTGGTACAACACACTGTGGATTTGTATCATTGTATTCCTCTCTGTCCCTTCAGAGGAGACAGAGCACTGTTTGTCATGAAGCTCAGCAGGTTCCCTCGCCCCAAGTGCCCTGCAGAGAGGATCTCTCCAAGGGACATGTCATTGGTATCTCCAGTGCTGCTGCCGTTGGGTACGTGTTAGCAGCTGAGCAGAGCAAGAGCATTCAGTGCAGCACTCACTCTCCGTCCCTGAACCCAGCACTGCACCACTTGGAGTCAGCAACAAATGCTGGAAAGCAGTGAGAAATCCAGCTAGAAACAGGAAATGAAGAGATTCCTATGAAAGAGACTCCTGCAAGGGTTTTAACACCAAAATTGGTATCAGGCAATGGGGAAGTGCAAATAAAGCCCAGAAGTTTTCATCCTGCGGCCCCACATAGCTCTTGTTTGCCTTCATTTTCTCTTGTGGCTTTTGGTAAATTCCAATGATTTCAGGTCCCGAGACACTTAATTGAATTAGTTGCTTCAAATATAAATAGATGCAGAAATGTCTAACATTAGAAACATTCTGTTCTGCAGAATGGCTGCAGCTTGGAGATGAAATAGTAAATACAAGTGTCTGACAGGAGATTTAAGTAGAATTCTATCAGTACCAAATGCAGAAAAGCAGATGAGAATTCTCAGGCTTGAGGAGAAGCTGCTCTACCTCAAAGAAAATAAGTTATTTGTATAAATCTGATATTAGCCAGTTCGGGTCAATCCAGACTTGTTCTGACATCTTGTATTTTACCTTTGTTTTAAGTTAAGTATCAGTAAAGAGTCTCTCAAATGTGCATCTCTCTGCAGAAAGACTTCAGGGTTCAAGAACTCCCTCTGGCTCGGATTAAGAAGATAATGAAACTAGATGAAGATGTCAAGGTAGACTCATGGGGTTTTCTGGACTATTTCTAATCCTTTGGTGGATATTGTAGCAATTCCTTGCAATTCATTATTTCTTACCAGCATTATTCATTATTATTTTTAAATCACACTCTAACAGTTGCCTTGAATGCAATGGTAGCAGGTCTTGCATAATTAAACTGAGCTGGGAAAGCTGAATGATTCAGGAGCTTTGCAAGACTCTGACAATTTTGCTTTCTGCTGGTAAATATCAGTTTTCTGTGTAACTGGATATTTCCTGGTTTTTCCTCGTGCTTGCGTGTCTTTGCTCATGCGTCCTCCTTGTTTCTCCCAGTTCTTCCCTCTATAAAGCTGTATGAAGTGACAGCCCTTAACCCTGTGCTCTGCTGTTTCAAGTTTCATGGAAAAAAATAAGTAATACTTTAGGTGGGTGACAGGGGTGAGATGCCAGTATTGGAGCCGAGCCTTTGACGTGTGACTGATGACCATGACACGTGTATTCACTGATGAAAACTGCACTGCCTTCTTGTTTTTCCCAGTGTGACACCGACCTTCTGTTAGGACAACCTTTAACACTTGAACGAGATCCTGAAGGAGGTGTGTGTTGTTTCCCTATACAAGGGAGCCATTCATTCATCTGGGAAGGGAGCAAACCCAGGCCCGAGGTCCCAGGTCTGGGTCTGGACCAAATGAGTGCCACATCTTTGCTGATGACGAGGAAGAGGAGATTTGTAGGGCAGGACAAGTTTCTGGCCTGGAACATTATTTAATCAGAAGGCTGTACTAGAAATAAGCACTAATGCCAAGCCAGCTAATAATGAAAGTGCTTAATTTGAGTAAAACTTGAGCTAGAGACTTTTTAAGGAAAAGGAATTTGGAGAGGAGGCAGAATCCTTGCTCAGGCCTCCCAAACTGCTTTGCAGTTTCAGCAGTTAGGGAGTCACAGAACAGCAGGTTGATATTCATTTCAAGCTACAGAAACGTTGCAATGATAAAGCAAGGGCCAGGTTTTACAATGAGCCCTCAGCCCGTCCTCTTCAGTTGCCAAATCCCTTATGCACATGCCAGGGCACTGCTAGGAGAAGCTGCTGGTTGACACCCTCTTGGTGAATGTGTGCTGATGCTGTTTACTGGCCATAATGAAGTACAATAGAACCGTAGAATCCTAGAATCCCAGGTTGGAAGGGACCTCGAGGATCATCTGGTCCAACCTTGCTAGGCAAAGCATGACCTAGACTAGATGGCCCAGCACCGTGTCCAGTGAATCGTCACAGTGCTCAGTGTTGGGGAGTTACCACCTCCCTCAGGAGATTATTCCAGGTTGTTGTCACTGGGAAAAATTTTCCTCTTGTGTCCTGTTGGAATCTCCCTGGAAATAACTTGTGCCCATCGCCCCTCGTCTTTTCCATGTGACCCCTTGTGCAAATGGAGTTCCCATCTTCTTTATAATCATCCTGTAAAGACTTACAAGGTCTCCATGACCTCATGGAGCTGACGTTTGACCAGAGGAAGCAGGCTTGGGAGGCAAACTTTAGATGCCGAGTCCTGTTCACAGTGTGTTTAACTGGAATGTGGTGACTCTTTGGGACTCTGATTGCAGATGATCAGTGCAGAAGCTCCGGTGCTGTTCGCAAAGGCTGCCCAGATATTCATAACAGAACTGACTCTGCGAGCGTGGATACACACAGAGGATAACAAGCGTAGGACGCTGCAGGTAACAGAGCTGCTCCCACCCAGCCTTCGGCTGCTTCACCAACTTTCCAGCTCTTTGTTTCCATAATATGGAGCATGTTTTGTGGGCAGTACCTTTAGTGTCTGTGTTTACAGCTACAAACCTGTGTACCACGCACAGGGCCACAGGGCACAGTGCAACTGAAATGCTGTAAACAACAATGGCAAAACCAAATCAGAGCTGCAGCTGTGAGCTAACTGTGACCTGCTGTGGGGACTCGGGTAGCTGCGGTGGTCAACTCGTAGTTGATTTGGTTTTCAGTGGTAGTTCTAATGTAAACCTGTAGATGGTTGTATGGATAAATTGAGATGAAAACAGAAATGCCCTCCTCCAGAAGAGATGACTGTTTCTTCTGGATTGAGGGGCCCTCAATAATAGTCATTTTTTAGTGGTTCAGGAGTAAACTGTAACTCTTTAAGGTTTTGTTTGGGTCTTTTTCAATTTATTTTTAGTCTGGCATGTTGACCAGAAGTAATTGAAACTATACCAACAATCAGTTCAGGCCTTCAGATCAGAGGTGAGAAATTGAGGACTGTACCCTCCTGTACCCTGGCACTGAGATTGCTGTGGTGGTAAGGAGACACATCTGATTTCAGTCCAAAGTTGTCCTATTGGATGGGCATCCAGCCACTCAATCGTCACTAAAATGGGCTAATGCTACTTATTTAACTCAGGTTTTAACACAGTCACTGTCAGAGGATGTATTTGATAGACATTCCATGATCAAGGTGCTTTGTAAGTAGAAATGCTGACTTGGGCACATCCTCTTAACAGTTTTCAAGCTTGGATGGGTCCATTTATTTCAGAATTGTACTTAAAACCTGATCCTAACATGCAAGACCTTGAGTTGTCTCAGGTTTTGTTCCTGTCTTGCCTTCCCCAGCAGCTGCTCTCCACACGGTCTGTCCAGCTGCAGAAATGCAGTTGCTGCTTATCAAGTACTTGGGAAGAAAACTTGGAGTGGAGAGGTCTGAGTTGTGGAAGATTGGATTGAACCCAGTTCTCAGCAGGGAGAATGGAATAGGAGCTGCGTCTGTTCAGGCCAAGGTTTCTTCCTGGTGAAGACACTTCTGTAACATGTGCTGCCTGCAGAACAAAAGAAGTGTCTCAGCCTTTGTGCGTGATCACTTATTGACAGTTAAATGCCAAAGGCAGTGTGAGGTTTAGAAATGTCAACTAGCATGAAGTGAGAGGGTTGATGGTCTTTCAGATTTCACGTCCTCATCAGGCAGCATGGATATCTGTGTCTGAAATCTTGTTCATATACATGTATATATAATATATATATATATGTGTTAGAGATTTGTTTTCAGCTAATGAGACCTTTAACAGCTTTTTCAATTAGCCCAGCTTTGTAAAAAAGCTTGCAGGGAGTTTAAAAGACACAGTACTTCTTTTGTTGTGGTTTTATTAAGAAATTCAGCTTTTTTGTCACGGGGGTTGTTTCAGATCTTAAGCATATACATTTAAGTGATGACTTATTGCTGGGTTACTGTTTATGCAGGTCCGTAATGCTTTGACCTAATGTTCTTCTTTAGATTTCTTTTTCAGGCACGGTATGAAAGCAAAGTTACAAGCTGCTTGGAGCAGCTATTTACCTTGCCAGTTTTTCACAGCAGCTCGTTGGCTCTTGCACATCCTTTTTCTGCTACATGTTTGGCCAGTTTGCTGAGTGTGTTTTAATCTTCATGCTTTCTTCTACCCATTTGCCCATCCACATGCTGAAGCTTGTTCTCAACATCTCTTGGGATTCCCCTGCCTGGAATAAGATCCTGTAGTATTTAATTTTTTTCTTTCTTTTAATCCCTGCCCAGCTCGGAGGCTCTGCAGCCGTTGCTCCATGGAGCAGCCATCCAGCAAAGCTTCATTTTAGCTCGGTTTGGGGATTTAAAATGGTTTTTTTAGAAGAACTCCCCCTGGGTTTTAATGTGCTAAAAGGCTTACGGTGGTTGTCCTGAGCCCTCAGTGGCGAATGACAGCTGTAACATTGTGGACAGCCTGATGGGGCCTGGTGGGTGAGTAGATGGCTGTAAAATCACCTTCTATTGAGCATCTTGGAGGCCTCGCTCAAAGCGCTAACTTTAGTTATCCAGAGACAAACCTGACTTCCAAAGCTGAAGAAGGTCTTTTCTTTTTTTTCTAGAGGAATGACATTGCCATGGCCATTACAAAGTTTGACCAGTTTGACTTTCTTATTGATATTGTTCCGAGAGACGAACTGAAACCTCCAAAGCGGCAGGTGAGACGCAAACAGGCCTTATGGCTTGTCCTTTCCTTGGGGTGACTTCGATCTGTAGTTAAACAGAATTGATAAAGCAGTACAGAATCAGATTAAGCATGAGGTTTGAGCCTCTCTCTTTTACATGTGTACTTACAGTAGTTTTCATGTACTTCAGATTTGTAATGGAAATAGAGCTTGAGTGGAGATTGACAGAAGTCTGACATGGGGACGTACTTAGTGACAAAACCTACTAAATAGTTCTCATACCCAGTATTGCCAGTGTTAACAGACTAACTTTAGAAAGTGTGCTGAAGCTGCATCCTTTGGCTTGTGAAGGGAGAAAAAGGCTTATTTGCTTCTGCTTCCTTTGGGGCAGTCCTGGCTACTGTAAACATCCTTGACTGGAAGCTGTAAGGTGTTAAAGGGGCTTTCAGTCGGATGTTTACAGCAGCAGGCTGCCACGCTCATCTGAGCACAGGGTCTTTGAAATGTCACAAGCTGCTTGTTTTATAAAGCACTTGTTTCCCTCCGTGCTTGAGACAGTGCTGAAAAGGCAATGAGGTGGGGTTGAAGCTCAGTCTTGCTGCTTCAAACGCAGCTCCTGGTAGACTCATTTCTCTGCTTCACCTAAAAATGTGGTGGTTTGCTGCTTAAAGGTCACCAGTTCAGTGATTGTTACAACAATTCCTTCAACTGGTTTTCTGCTGCTTTGGAAGGTTTGCAGTGTGTTAGTCTATGAAAAAATCCAAGGTGGTCCTTTAACTTCCTGAGTGAGTGCTACTGGGGAAGCTGGAAAACATCTTCCTGGTGAGGAAGACACCTTTTTGTGTCACAATCTAGGCAGGACAGTCCATGCTGCTGCTGCAGTCAGCTGGGTTTAAAGTGAGCAGCATCCCAAAGCTTCATTCCAGGTGTGCTTGGAGCTCTGGTCTGCGCATACAGGGAGCATCACATGCGGGAGCATGGCACAGTTCCTTCCCCGCATTCCCTGCTTTCTCCCTGCAGCAGAGATGATTTAGCTAAAGATCATGAGTTCTGTTTTACATCAAAAATGAAGCAGCAGCCTGCACAGCTGCTCTTGATGCTTCACTTCATGGAGGCAAAGAAAACCCATGTTTGGTTTGTTCTGCTCTGTAAACAGCCTGAGATCGCACAGGTTAATTCTGGCGTTGCAGATTCAGTTCTTTTAGGTGCTTCATTTGGTTATTCTACTTTGTAGAGCTATTTTTAGAAGTACGCCATGTTTGGGAGGGAGAACATTGCCAATATCTTCTCCTTGCTGGAGTTTTTGGACTCACATCAGAATGTTCTGATTATGGAACGTTCGAGTTCTGTATTCAAATGAATGCCTGAAGTATTTTAGTAGTGTGTTAGATGCATGTAGGTTGCTTGGTTAACATGTTTTGATGATACATCAGTCTTTCGGATTATACAGCATCAGCAGTGAAACACTGTTGGGTTTTGGTTTGAAAAAGGCTTTAGAGATATGTCTGTCACTGATACATCCACTGGCTATGAACACTGCTGAGTCACAAGAAATGGTTCTGATGGAAGGGAAGTTTAATGAAGAAGTAGCTGCCTGATAAGAACGTAGTTAGGACTTTGCAGTGGAAAACACTCCTTTGCCTCAGGAGGGGTGAGAAGTGGCTGCCCGTGGGCTGGCAGCCTGCACCTCTGCCTGGGAGCACAGTCTGTATTTTCTCTCTACCACTGTTTGACAAGTTAGTGGCAGTTACGTGGAAGAGCTGGGAATGAAACCATCACTGTTATGTTGCTCTGGTAACTGAAGCCATGGCTGGAAAATAAAAGATGCAAACGATGCGATACAACGTAGTTCAAGCAGATTTGGATTTAAAGCCATTTTCGCCTGTAGCAAATGCAGCTTAGCCTGGAATAGATGCTTACAGAAGTATTCAGTTGCTTTAGTTGTTATGGGATTCAGCTAGGAATGAAGGGTTGGAGCACTCTAGAAATAACATGTCTGAGGACTGGGCTATACAGAAGCAGCCACAGCTCTCCTGTGCATGCAGTTTGTGGTTGACTGAGATATGCCCTGTTGAATATATATTTTAAATTTGTTATTAATCCCTCCCCAAAGGATTTGATGAAGCAAATAGGAATAATCAGCCAGCTCCCACGTGTAGGAAGTGTGGTGAGTGATTGCAGTGGTCTGCAGTACCATGGGATAGTGCCAATGTTTGCTTTGAGAGCCAAGCTTAGAAGTTGCATCTTGATTACAGCCAACTGTGAGCAGCTTCATCTTCGGGGGGTGATTTTCTGTAGGCTGTTAAAAACCTCCCACTAGTAAGTCTTTCCTTTAGTTGCTGTCTCTGAGAGACCTGCATCGAAGCAAACAGGCTCTTTTACTCAAATCTAGCCAACATGTATTGATCTTGTGTCATGTGGATATTTCTTCTCCTGTCCAGTTGGATATACTGAAGGTAACCCAGGAGCAAGCCTCATTTAACGCAGGGGAGCCAAGCAGCCTGGTGTAAGTGCGAACTACCATGTTGTAGCGCGTGTAAACATCCTACACTCTCAGCTGTGAACTCGAGGTGGCTGGGAGAGGATTGTTTACGCCTTCTGCCATGGAGTGAACGTCAGTGTCTGCAGCGTCCGTGTGTGCAGCATCCGGCTGCTCCTCCGAGGAGCTTAAGAGTTTGGCTTCTTGAGCGTTAACAGCTTGCACTTCACATCAGCTCTGAAAATCCACTTCTGTGCCTAAAACACTGTTAATCACAAGGGGCTTTTCCCTTCTAAAGACATACTTAAATAAAACAAACCAGCAGCATTTCAGCCTGTGCTTCTGACAGTGAGCTAGAGCAGAGCCTTTTGTTTCTTCAAGCTGTTGAGATACTCCCGCCACCAGCAGAATCAGGCTGTTGAGCTATGGTACAAGATGAAATTGTTACCATTCTGGAGAAGCTGGATTTAAATAAAGGCACAACAGGGTACATCAAGTCCATGGCTTTTATTCCCAGGGGTTTAATGTCGGAGCTCGACTGAGATTTGTGTTAGGCTAAGAAGAGGATTTGGTAATGGATGAGGCTTCATAAGTCTTCTGGTGCATTTGCAATTCATTCTGAGTTAAGGTAACAGGCGATGATAGAATTCATTGGTAAGGAGTTGTGTGGATTTCAGCTATGGTAATTTTATTCATTTGCTTCTCTTAATGAAATTGGTGAGTGCATATTATACAGAGGGTATTGGAAATGGTTTTGATACCCCCATAGCTGGAATAAATAAGGAAACCCTGTTTTGATTTATCATTTTGTATTTATTTGGTTAAACTGTTTCAAACGAGGTATTAAAGGTATTTTCCCATAGATTGTGTTTAGGGAGCAGATGTTTCAGCTGGTGAGGGCTTGGATATGGATCTATTCCCTCCCTGTTTACCTGGCTTTTACTTCTGCTGCAGGAAGAGGTACGTCAGGCTGTGACCCCAGCTGAGCCTGTACAGTATTACTTCACCCTTGCTCAGCAGCCTGCTGCAGTGCAGGTTCAGGGCCAGCAGCAAGGACAACAGACCACCACATCTACAACTACCATCCAGCCAGGACAGATCATCATCGCCCAGCCTCAGCAAGGGCAGGTGAGCCATGAGCAGCATTCAGAGGCTCCGCTGGTCCATGTAGCTGGTAAAACCCTCACCTCACCTGTGTGTGTACTACAGTGTCCTGATCTCACTGCTCAGAACAGCCACTATAGGCCAGAAATGTGTGTTCTGTTCACAACCACATGTTCAGATATCTCACTAACAAGGGTCATCTAGGTCCTGGGTTCCATTTGTGGTGATTTATGGATCAACAAGAAACAGTGGGTCTAGGAAGCAATCTGTCTGGTGCAATCTTTGTATCCCATGGCTGTTTCACTCATGTTCAGTCCTTGCTTGGTCCTTATATCTGTTTTGAATGCAGACCACCCCTGTGACGATGCAGGTTGGAGAAGGCCAGCAGGTACAGATAGTGCAGGCCCAGCCACAAGGCCAGAGCCAGCAGGCTCAGAGCGGGACGGGGCAGACCATGCAAGTCATGCAGCAGATCATCACCAACACAGGAGAAATCCAGCAAATCCCGGTAAGGCTTTGCCAGGAGAAATGTCTCACAGTGTTGAGAGCAAACTGTCTGCTGGTGCTTTGGCACGAGACTGCAAACGTGTGCTTTTTTAACTGGAAGAGGAAGTTTGGATTGAGTGGTGTGTTTCCTGCACTTAGAGAGGAAAGCCAACCAGGTGTGACATGAAGAGGGAAATAAATCTACCCACTAGTGTAGACACATTGCCCACCCCCAGCACTTGCCCCTGAGTGAAATAGCTACGATTAGGAAGCAATAAGTATTTCCTGGATAGACCTCACTTCTTTACTCCAGCATGGTTTCAATAAAGCATAATTGACTTCTTTTGCCTTTACTTGGTTCTGCCTCTGCAATCTGAAGTCATGACTGGGCAGACTGAGTGGGAAATGTGCCATCTGTGAGTTATTAATAAACTTCTGTGTTATAAGAAATATTTCTACAAGTACTTTGGGCTGGTTGAAGGAACAGCTTTGCAAAACCAGAAGATACTTCTTCACTTTCTCATCAATATAGACGTGCTGTGGCTGTAAGAAAGGGATTTTGAGTAGCCACCGTCAGCGCTGACATGCTGGCATGTGTCCTAGGTAAACACATGGGTCAGAAAAGGCACATTTTTCCCCCCGCTCTGTAACTTCCATTCACAACAAAGCCAGGTCTTCTGGTTCCCATTTGGAAAATTTCACACCTCTTAAAGAAAAGTCTGTACAGTTGTGTGTACTTAAGCAGCAGCCAAAGGTCAGAGCAAGTGACCAAGACCAACATTTCACTTTGTCTTTGATTTCTGTTATTAAGCTGAGCTTTCACCCCAGTGCTGCTCTTCAAGACTTGCCAAGCTTCCCTCCCTATGGCTGGAAACGCTCGTGCTTTGTCACAGCATCTTGAAGGTTTCAGTTGTGGGTGTTGCTAGATTTTTCCTACACACTTCCAAATTCTTTTCATCTCTTGACGTCTCCAGCTAATTCCTACTGCTTGGCTTAAGGTGTTGGTCAGAAAGGAAGTGCATTGCTTGTAAAATACAGTGCTTTACTACAGGCAACCTTCTTTTTCCCTGTGCTCTTCTCTGCCTTTCTTTTTACATCTTTTTTTCCTTCCTTTCCTTATGAAAGCCTCTCTGAGGTACTTGTTCTACAGAGCATTTTGGAAAGAGATCTCCACCTCCAGCATCAGCGAGTCCGTTAGAACAGCACTGAATGTTGCAGCATCCTCCTTTGGTTCTTCGGTAAAAGGAACGGTTCAGTCTTGTTCTCCAGCTGTCTCCAGTGAATTCTGTAGTTCACTAAAAGGAGGAGGATTGGGCATCTACTAGAAGGGATTCTTTATAGTGAGGGGGCCGTAACCTGCTGAAAGAACTGTTCTCTGCATAGGTGGATCCCATTGCAAGTGGTCCCATGTTTTAGGAGTGTGAGACTGGAGGCTCTTCTCTAGTGTCTGCTTTTGGCCAAGCACGTGTTTCTACTTTCCTCTTGCTTGAGAGCATCTAAGAGCAGGTAGCTGGTCCTCAGAAGCTCCTTACACTGCTGAGTGTGGTATCTTTTGTCTTTGGGAACACTTGGGTCTCTAACAATTGTAGGACTCCAAAACAGAGCAACTCTGGAGCAGTGTTTCAATGAAACAGTCACAATTCACACTACTGGATCTAGCAGAGATGCTGTTCACTGTAATTAAGAGGATTTTTCTTACTCGCAGCGTGTTAAAGAATCAAGTTTGTGCTGGAGGAAGCATCTTCCCATTGCTCACTTCAGAGAGTGAAGTAAAATAGGACATGGAGCTGTGCATTTGCTACAGGAGCTTTTTAATACCCTGACCTGTTTGATTTACGAGGATTTCAGCCCTTGGTCTCTTCAGTGGTGCTGCCTGTTCTGCTTTTTCTGCTGTGCTTGTCTGATTTTTCCCTTGGGTTTCCTTTCTCTCTTGTTGTAGTTAATGCTGTCTTCTCATAGTTCCTTTTCTTTCTGGTATGCGTTAGGGTTTAGCAAAGAATCTTTCATAACACTGATGTGACAGTTTACAACTCTCACGAAACTGGTCGTGCCTCTGGCGACAGCAGGAGTGTCGAGAGAATCTCACTGATGTTCTCTGCTGGTTTCCCACGTGCTCCTGATCCCATGTACATGTCTCTGCTGTGATTTACCAGTTAGGACCACGGGTTGCCTGTGGAGAGGTGACTTATAAACTGAGAAAACCTGGGAGGAAGTGTGTGCATCTGTGAAATGGTAGTCACTTGTTTGACTACGTTAATTTTGTTTGAGACTTAACCAGTGTCTCACCAGACCTCGCTGGGCTTTGGAGCTAGCTCTCATTGCTGACAGGACACTTCCTGGATCGCTTTCACCTCTTCAGTTCATGGTGTAGTTAAAATGGTAGCTGGAAGCCCCCAGTGTGAAAAACAAAATCTGCTGGCAGATGTCAGTGCAGAAACAAATTCTTTATTGAAATGTTGATGTTCATGTGGAGTTTATTTGCTCTTGAAAGCTTTTAGCTATGGCTGGTGAAGTCAGCAGCCTCTGTGTAAATGCCAAGACCAAGTTCTAGGCACTTGAACCTTTGTCAGTGAGCAGTTTGTGAAGCATTTTGTATGTCCTTCTTCCCCCTTTGTAAAATGAAGAAAACTTAAAACCTTTTTCTGTATATAATTAACCTTAAGACTGTGCATCTAAATGTCCTAAAGTGAAATAACACAAAATGAAAAACTCAACCGTAGTATCAATCGTACTGTGACCCTTTTGTTGCTTCTCAGATGTGTATTAGCTGTTTATATCACAGGTTAGCATGATGACAATGTCTTCATATCCCACACCCCCAAGCATCTCACCTTGCAAGATCAGGATTGTAGGAAATAAATTTGTGTTTCAATGTTATACACAAAGCATCAACACAGAAAGTGCCGGCCTTTGCCAGATGGGGGTTGATATGTATTGGCAGAGAGCTGCATTAAAAGCTTCCAAATATATCCTTGGGTTTTGTCATCTCTGCTGTCTTTATTTGTGTGAAAATATCCCATATATTCTGTAATATTTCTTTGGCAGGATATGATAGGAGTGTCATTATGTGCAGCTAGCTCCTAACAGCTTTCTTTATGTGAAGTGATACATCAAAGTAGTAACTCAGTTCTCGTAACCAACAAGAAGCGTTCTCCAAGCTCTCTGAAATGGAGCAGTTAATGTGCTTTAGCTGCTAACTGACCACCCCCATTCTGGAGCAAGAGGTAATGTTGTGCTTCCTCAGGGGGTTACCTTAGGAATGTGCAGGAGTTCTGTGGAGCTCGCTCTTGCTTGGCAGGGTCTGTGGTAGTTACTCATCTAAACTGTTAATCAAGCGAAGCTTCCCGGTGTCATCTATTACTCTGGCTCCTGTTGTGGAAACGAGAAGGGAGGTTTGTGTGTTTCAGGTTACAGTTACCTGTTTAATTTTCTTTCCCTGCCCCCTCCACTTGTCTCCAGGTTCAGTTGAATGCTGGCCAGCTGCAGTATATCCGCTTAGCCCAACCTGTGTCAGGCACCCAGGTAGTCCAGGGGCAGATCCAGACGCTTGCAACCAATGCACAGCAGGTACGCATGGGAACAGCAGGGCTGACATGAACTGGTAAAGTGTTGTTCCCTAGCTCCTGAAACTGCAAATCCCAGTCGAATTTACCAACTCTTGGGCTAGGTTTCCTGCATTTCTTTTTCTTCCCTTTACGTTCATCAGAATAATGAAGCAAGGAGCGTAGAGGATGCCTCCTTTACGTGAAAGGTGCATGCATATATGTGTGTGTGTGTGTGTCTCGCTGTACAAAGCTCACGCTGCTTCTGAGCTGGTTGCCGGTAAAACTCCAGTTCATCAACCTTCTCTTTACTTCTGCTCCTTCTGGCTGGGTGAGGGAGAAGCAGCTGTGCAGCCTCTCAGGAAAGCTGTTGCAGAGGTGAAGCATCAAGACCAGCGTTGCTGCCAGAAGGTTCTCTCATGTTCTTGTTGAGGCTGGTCTCTAAGGGATTCTTCTCTGCCTTCAGAGGATAGGAAGGCTGCTGCTTTTCTGTGATCCTGGAGGCCATGTTCTGAGTCAGAGAGGAGATGCTTGTGTCTGGTTTGGAAGGCCTGAATCCCTTGTCCTTTGTTCTTGACTTGCCATTAGCACCAGCATGACTTTGGGCTGGTAGCATAAGCTGTATCTTACCACATGGTGGGGTAATGATATTTGAAAGAGTCTAAAAGCTCTTGAAAAGCAGCAGCAGAATATTGTTAGTGGGGTTCTGACCCTCTGCAAAGTGCTGTCAATGATCATCCTTCTCTTATTCTTGTAGATAACACAGACAGAAGTCCAGCAAGGGCAGCAGCAGTTCAGCCAGTTCACAGACGGACAGGTAAGAACTTGGAGTTCCTGGGTTGTACACCCCTTTGAAGTTAAGAGCTAGAAAGACTGTCCAGAAGTCTGCATGTTCTAGCAAATCTGCCCCTCCTGATAAAACCCTGCTATTGCTGGCAAGCCCTGACTAGGAGCAGGGTAAGTGGGTATTGTGCCAGTCTTAATTCAGGTGCATCCCCTGTGTTCTGCTGCCTTCACTCTCAGTTAATCCAGTCCCTTGCACTCTGGGTGGGTTCCATTTTAGTCCTAACCAGCTCAGTCTGAGCATCGAGGCCAGGATGGATGGGGCTCTGAGAAACCTGCTCTAGTGGAAGGTGTCCCTGCTTGTGGCAGGGGGTTTGAACTGGATGAGCTTTAAGGTCCCTTCAGCCCAAACCTGTCTGGGATTCTGTGATCAGAAATTCACTGGATGACTTTGTTATGATTTAGCAGCAAATGTCTTAGCAGTGATTCATGGCCTGCTTTTTCAGGGGGATGGATTTTACTTGGACCTGAGAGTTGTTGTTAAGGCCACCACTAAATCTGTGGGGTTAATGCATTGTGTTCTGCTCAGAGGGAGCTGCCTCTGGGTACAATGAGAACTGACAGTCATTTCTTTCCCCTCCTTCCATCTGTGCCAGCAACTTTACCAGATCCAGCAAGTGACCATGCCTGCAGGCCAGGACATCACCCAGCCCATGTTCATCCAGTCCACCAACCAGACCTCAGATGGCCAAGCCACACAAGTGACAGGGGACTGAGCAGGGGCCTTGGGGCAAGTTGTCTCTGTGTAGGAAGGAGCACGTACCAGCTTTAAGTGTGCCATCCTGCCCTGGTCTGATGAATGCATCTGCTTCTGTGTCTCTGTACTCGGTATTAAGCCTATAGTAGGCTGCAGTCTCCGGTGCACTGTACACCTTCCTCTGGTGGGTATGAGGGAATATCCAACAGACACTGCCAAGAATGCAATATTTTTATTTTTAGAAATCAATATTTCTGTGTATTCAGCTGCTTGTTCAAGCCCATAAAACCTGAAAGAGAACTCTTCAAAAGGAATCTGTAGCATCTCATTGAACACCACCACCGTGTAAAACGTTTTTATCGAGTACATTTATTAAAGGGTGCTGCATCTGGTTTGTTGTAAGAGCTTCATTCCGAGTATTCTGTTTGTGTTTTCTCTCTGACTAGAGCTAGATTCGGTCCTCCCATCTCAGTGGTTTGTTAGGGGAGTGGGGGGAATGTGTGTGTTAGATTTTCCTCTCCTGCCTCCTTTTTTGGTAAGCCAGAGCATTGGCTACATGCAGCTCAAGGGCAGGGAGCAGGGGAGGAGTAATTAAAGTGAAAACAAATAAACCCCATTCCTTGTATTATGACTGTATTTTCTAAGGGCAAAAGATTCTTTAATTTGGCCTGGTTTATTCCAGGAACACTAATGGAAGTGTGGACAAACCCCAGCCCTGCTGTCAACTGTTGTACCAGCTGCAGTCCCTGCATGTAATATAAGCTTCATAAAATGAAATAAATCTCCTTTGTAAGATGATGTGTGTGCTTTCTTTGAGCCCCAGGGCCTGGAATCAGCCTGCCAAGCAAAGAGCATCCTGAATCCCTGGACAATACCCCACTGAAGTAGTGAAACCAGCAACAGCATTTAAGGGTGGGCTGGATGAGGGCTCAAATGGGGAGATGGGGGGTCTGTGGCAGCCTCCCACAGCATGGGGGGCTCCATGCACTGATTAATGCCTGAGTGCAGGCCTTCAGCTGTGGGTGCTGCGGCTGCACCACCTCTCCCTGCAGCTTCCCTGCTCAGTGTCCTACTGATCCAGGAGCAGGGAAAGGGTTTGGGGCTGGTTTAACTGAACACACTGCGAGTACTCCGGTGGTGCTGGGTCACTGAGTCTCACTCAGGTCTTAGCTAATCATGGGTGCGAGTCTAACAGAACCTTACGGTGTGACACAGTTGGCACTCGGTCCAGGAGCGGCACCGCGGCTTCGTGCGGCGCCTGCCAGGGCCGGTGCCAGCGCTGGCTCCTGCTGCTCGCTGCCAGCAGTGCTCAGTGTGCTGCGCTTTCACAGCCAGGAGAAGCCTTGGCCCATCTGTGTCGTGCTCTCCCCGGCAGTGCCCAGAGACCCGGGGTGAGGAGCAGCCCTGGGTGCCCCTTGTCCTGCTCGAGGAAGGAAAACTCTCCAGCCCTTCGTGGATGCAAACTGCGCATCTGGACCTGGCTCTTCCAGTCACCGTGGGACCTTGCTGCACGGGCTGCACCTCCCGGCCTTTGTGAGTGCTCATTTACGTGGTTTTAAGTGTTTTCCCTGGCCCTGCAGTGCCTGGGAGCCAGCAGCGGGATGATGCAGCCCTGCGCCTTCCCAGCCAGCATCATCCAGAGCCTGGGCTCTGGAGGAGCATCTCCTGAGCACGGAAAAGATGAACTCGGAGGGGGAAAATGCGCCTTGTGTGAAAGCTCCGTGCTCGGGATCGGCCGCGAGAGGGCACCCGTGGGCGCTGCGCCCGGAAATTGGTTGGAACGGTTTGCATTTCAGTGGGAATAAACCGCTTAAAGGGTGGAAAATGGGAGTGGGACGCTGCTCCTGAAAGGAGAGGGCTTTCCGACGAGAACCTCCGTCTCTAGCTGACGGGGACGCTGCTTCTGACCCGCTCGGTATCGCCTCGATGGTCGCAGACGGAGCCCACCCTGGAGTGTGGGAATTTAATGGGCGGTTAATGCTGGTTGTGTTAATGTTTAGCTCATAGTGGAGATAAGGCTCTGTAAGGCTGGAGAGTGCCCTCGCTTGCTAGCACAAGTATTTCAGGGGGAGGGAACAGCGTGTTTTGGAGAGAGTTGACCTCGTTTGTCCTTCCCAGCTCGGTGAAGCTCTGGTGTTAATGGGAGCCAGACCTTCCGCGTAAGGACTTTGGTTATCTTCCAAGGGAGCCCGAGGGCAAATCGAGTGATGGGGGGCGATCTAGGAGGATGGGCGCGTTCCGAGGGGCTGAGGCACATGTGGGACCCTCTGCAGGGGGTGCTGATGAGTGGAGGTGGCAGAGCCAAGACGCCTCCAGGGACCCGGGGGGGGGGGGGGTGAAAGCTGATGAGGAAGCAGCGGTTTGAGTTTCCGTTTCTCCTCAGGGCTGATGAGCTCAGCACAAGCCCCACTGGGGTTGGAGCTGGCGGGGTTTGGTGCTGATGGGGTTTGGTGCGTGGCCAACCCTCGCCCAGGCGCTGGGGTGAAGCTGCCCCCTCGCAGCCTCTCCTGGGGCAGGGTCTGGGCCCCCACCTGCAGCAGGACGTGTTCCCCCGGGGAGCAGCGCTGGATCTTCCCTGCTGCGGGAATTTCCTGCATCTTCACGGGGAGGAATTTGGGTGTGAACGGTCCTGGAGCTGCCGAGCCGGGACCGCGGAGCCAGGGGTGCAAAGCTCTCTTGAAGCCCTCCTCGCTGCTTCCTTCCTCGCCTTTGGAGCTGGGAAGCGGAGCCGAGGCCCTGACCCATCCCCTGCAGGCAGCGCTGCGGCGGAAGCGTCCGGTTCCTCCCGCGGGGCTGCGCTGGGCCGTGCCCCAGGTCCCGGCGGTGCTGGCGCCGCTCCGAGCGCGGGGTCAGCGCAGGCGAGAGCCGACCCGGCCCCGCTGCAGCGCCGGGACCGGGCTGGGGCAGAGCAGCCCCGCTGCCCCGAGGGTTCCCCCGGCAGGATGGAGCCCTCGGAGAGCCCCAGCCTCTGGCTTGTCGGAGCGTGTGCGAGCGCCGAGCCAGGAGCTCATCGCGCTGGGTCGGGGCCAAGCTTCAGCACAAGCAGGTGCCCCGCAGCCTCCCTTTGCCGCCGCCACCGCTGCTGCTGCTGTCCCCGGGGTTCGCCGGCTTCGGGTGCCGCCAGCACTGGGTCCCCTGAGGCCTCGTCCGTCCCTCACTGTCCCGGCCACCAAGGGCCGAACCCATCTCCCTGGCGCGGAGGGGTCTCCCTGCGTCCGCCCCACCGCGATGCCACCCGCAGTGTCCCCACACCCCCAGGGCGCCAGGCTGAGGCTTTGCCCCGGCGCTGGGCTCAGGAGGGCCGGCTCGCCTCGGTCCTGCCTTGCCCCGCTCCCAGCCCGCGGCCCTGCAGCCGCATACCAGGGCTGCAACACTTACTGGAAATCCTGTGGATGCAAATCCCGGCCTCCCGCCCGTGCCAGGAACCGGGGCTGCGATCCCGAGAGGGCAGCAGGCTCCGAGCACGCTGCCTCCCTGCTCTCCATCGCCCGGCCTCGGGAATCCTCCTTAGCGCCGCATGGGAAGGATGCTCTGCGGGACCGCGGGACGGCTTCCCAAAACCTCCACCGGTTCTAACGGATGGGTCAGTACCGTGCGGATTCAGGCTCCCTGGCTCCATCCCAAACCCTCCCAGCCCCAGGATGGATCGTGGGTCCCAGGGTTGTGAGACGTGGATGAGCACTAATGTGGTGACCCCCCAAGTCCATGGCCCCAGAGCGGCCGCAGCGGCGGGGGGGGGGGGGGGCGGCTGGTGGTGACGAGCCCTCTCCCCCGATTCATGAGCAGCGCTCCGATTCCAGCGCACGGTTTAGAGAAGCGAGGTCTTTGTTTAAGACGGAGCCATTCAGCAGCTCCTCACTCACAAACAGCTCTGCCGGTGCCTCCCTGGGACACCCGCCGGGATGCTCCCCATCCAGCGGTGGAGCACAGCAGCGATAAAACAACTCCCCAGCAGCCCCGACTCCCCTCCAGCAAGCGCCCGCCTTGGCCGAAGTCCTTTCCAGGTCACCTTTTCTCTGCCCCCGCCGCAGCCCGGAGGCTTTAATCAATCACCAGGTGAAACCTAAACCTTGGGAATACGCTGAACCGAAGGCAGCCGGTGAAGGTCAAGGTGCTCCCGCCGCAGGGAGCGTCTGCCGGGACTGAGACGTTCCGGGGGCACCCTGAGCGCAGCCAGGGCCCTGATCCAGGAGCTGCCTTCCCAGCAGAGGGGGTGAGGGCTGGAGGAGACCCCGCAGCTTCACTGGGGAGGATTGGGGTTGGATTCGCCGGATCTCAGCCTCCATGGACGTGGCTGTCGCTTCAGCGGGGGCTGAGTGGCAGCGGGATGGGGCAGCATACTGGGAGGGGGATACGGGCTGGTTTCTGGGGTGAGTTTCACCAGCACCAGTAAATAACATTTGTTGTTTATTATCTATTAAAATAGCCTCTTTATGGTGCGTTTCCCCAGAGCTCCCCAAGACCGCAGTGCTCAGAGGGCCCGTGCCAGGATCTCCAACACCACATTAAATAATTCACAGACCAAAGGCTTTAGGTTGCTCTGCTCTGAGCCCTGCGCGGGGTGGGGGGACCCCGCTGCTGCAAAGGTGCAGAGGGTGCGCGGGGACAGTAGGGACGGGGCAACTCGGCCCCAGCATTGCTTGGGAAGGGGACTCCCACCGCCTGCCTCAGTTTCCCCAGTGGTCAATGGGAGGTTGTGTGGAGGGGCATCAGGCAGATGGGAAAAGAGCTGGGAAACACACCTGTAGGTGTTTGGTGTCCCCCTAAACCTCGGTGTGCCCAGCAATTCCTGGCCCCCGAGCAAAGGAGAGGAAAGGGCTGTCCTATGCTGGGATGCTCAGTGTCAAGTAGCAGGGAGGGGGTGTCGGTGCCAGCTGCCCCAGGGAGCTTGTGCCTGCTGTGCTCCAGCCAGAGATCTCTGATGCCATGGGGTTTGGGAAGCTGAGTCGCAGGGTAATCCACACCCCCTGGTTCGGGATGCTCATTCGCGGAGTGCTCCACACCCCGCGGTTTGGGATGCTCGCTCCTAAGATGCTCCATGCCCCGCGGTTTGGGATACTCACTCACAGGGTGCTCCACACCCCACGGTTTGGGATGCTCGCTCCTAAGATGCTCCATGCCCCACGGCTTGGGATACTCACTCACAGGGTGCTCCACACCCCCTGGTTCGGGATGCTCATTCCCGGAGTGCTCCACACCCGCGGCCGGGGCGCTCTGCCCGCTGCTGGGGGGCAGCAGAAGGTCCCCGCTCCCCAGGACCCTCACGGTGAAGGGTCCCGCAACCGGACCGGAGTTTCCACCGGGAAAACCGGTGGAGGCGGCCACGCGCCTCCTCCCCCCCCCCCCCCCCCCCGTCCCGGCGGAGCCCCGGGGGCGGGGGCCAGGTACGGCCGGGCGGGCCTGCCCCGCGGGGGGAGGGCCCGGCGGCGGGCAGCTAAAGGCAGGTGGCACCGGGAGCGGGACCGGGGCGCGCCGCGTCCAAAGGAGGAGCGGGGGGGGGCGGGAGGGAACGCAGCGGGCGGCGGTGCCCTGAGCGGGGCCGCGCCATGGCCGGGGCGGAGGGCGGCGGGGAGCGGCGGGCGGCGCTGGCGCTGACGGCGGTGCGCACCGAGGGCACCGGGCAGCCCGGCGGGACCCCCCCTCCACGCCGCCAGGGGATGCTGCCGGCACCGCGCCCCGGGGCTGCCCCCCGCCCCGCGGGGTCCCCGCGCTGCTGCCGCCGCCGCCTGCAGAACTGCCTGTACAACGTGCTGGAGCGGCCCCGCGGGTGGGCCTTCGTCTACCACGTCTTCATGTGAGTGCCGGCGGCGCGGGGGAGCGGGGCGGCGGCCGCCAGCGGCGTCCCGGGGCTCCCGGTGCCGGTGGGACGGAGGGTCGGGCGCTGCTGGTGCCGGTGCCCCAGGGGAAGGGAGCGGGGGGAGCCCCGCACCGAGCTCCGGCTCCCGGGCTCCGCCGGAGAAGTTTCTCCGTGTTTTGGTGGCGGGGAAGCGCCGCCGGTGCCGGCTCGGGCCGCTCGTCCCGGTAACGGGGTGGGAGCGATGGGAGCAGCGCGCTGCGGGATCGCGGGGGGAGGGCGAGCTGGGATCGAGTCCAGCGGCGGATTCGTGGCACCGGCTCCGGTTGCGGGGAGCCGAGCGCGCCCCGGGGGGTGGGACCTGGGGTCCCGGTGCAGCGAGTCCCGTCCCGGCGGCACCGGCGCGGAGCTGGGTCACATCCCGCGGCTGCTGCCGGGTTCTCTGAGCCTCAAAGGCAGAGCTCCCCGCAGGCTGACCGGATAGATCCGGGTGAGAAGAGGCTCCGCGTCCTGTTGCGTACCTGAAGTGCTGGGACAGCAGAAGTGCCAGCCCGACACCCCCGGAGCTGTGCCCGGATGGGACGGGGGAAGATGGGGAAGGGGTGTCCTTGTCCCTGCAGCCGCTGGTGGCTGTGTCCCAAGAGCTGTGCCCATTCCTGGGTCACGGCCGCTGTCAATCCGCTGCACTTCATCATCTCTCTCCCGCGATGGAGCTTGGGATGCTCCCAGGGCCCCATCTGCTCCCTGCCCCGGCTCCATGCGGTTTGTGGTGCTGCTCCCTGGGCAACCCATGGGTTTTGCAAAGAAGCTTCTCCAAGACGAGCAGCTCAGGCCTAAGTAACAAATTCAGCCCCTTAGGGTTGTTTGCTTTGAGAGCTGGAGCAGGGATGCGGAGCTGGGCTGTTCACAACGCACCCAGGGGCTGCGGGGAGGCTCCATGCTGGGGGGGTCGTTCTGGATGCTTCAGCCCAGGACTGCACCGGACACTGCCGAGACGCCCCTGCAGCTGTGTGGGGGGAAGTGTTTTCCCTCTGCGTGCTCAGCATGTGAAGCATGCGGGCACAGACCCCTGGGCCACCATGAGCCAAACCTGCCTCCTGCCCTCCCCTTGGAGCTGGGCCGTTACTGGGGTGCGGGAGCTCGTTTGGAGGCAGTAGAGCGGATCCTGCCGAGGTGAGCACATTGAGGTGGCAGGATGAATTAGTCACTGGCTGAGAGGGCGCCTCAGCTCCCTGGGGAGCAGGAGAGGAGCCTGGGGGCCATTTGTAACGCCTGCACTGAGCTTCCACAAGAATCCCTACGCTGCAAATCCTGCCCTCAAATGAGCTTTTCCTGCAGGGAATTAACGATGGCAGCGAAAACCTCCCGCTGCAGGAGGGGGACCAGACTTTTTGGTGTAGGCGCTGAAAGAGAGATGCCCTGCTCATCTCGCAGCTGAGACTCGTGTGCCCGAGCATCCTCCACCAGTTCCTCCTCCCAACCTATGCGTGTTTTGCCCCAGGAACAGCCACATCGGACCTATCTGCTCCCATCACCGAGCCCCAGGTCACTGCTGTGCCCGGCTGTAGGAAACGGTCATTGCCCTGCGTGGGCAAGAAATGCTTAGCCTACAGGAGGAGCAGAGCCTGTGGAGCACTCGGAGGATGTGGGGTTGCATCAGTTACTGGGTTCACAGCCGGGAAGGTGACGCAGTGGGTGCAAGGTGTGGGCGAATGTTCCGTGAAGCCTTTTGCTGTCAACGTGGCTCGTTTCTGGCTCTTCAAAGTAGCCGTTTTCTCTGTTTGCAGCAGCGCGGGGCAGTGGGGTTCTCAGGAACTGTGTGCCTCAGTACGTGAGCACTGGCTGCTAAGTAGAGGAGGACGGTGTTACCCCTACGTGAGGGGAGATGGAGCTCAGGGCCACACTGCTCACAGCACCCGTCCTTGAGTCTCGGCTGAGCGCTGCCTGACTCCATGGGGCTGAGAGCTGTTAGAATGGAAACACCTGCTGAGGAGCGATGCGCTTCCCTCTCTGGAGCAGTTTAATGCCTTGAGCACGGAGCAGGGATGAGCTGATACCGTTTAAAGGACAAATCCAGTCTCTCTTGGTTGGAGAATTGATCCCAAATAGCTTCCTGTGTCCAGCCCAGGGCTGGGCTGATGCAGGGTGGTTTGGTGGCTTCACAGTGTCTGCAGCCCCTGAGCTGTGCTGGGCTCTGGCCCAATGGGCTCAGAGCTGCTACTGGGACTTTGCGGCCCCTCAGGGTCCTGTGCAGGGCGTCCCTGTGGGTTTCCATGCTCCAGCCTTTGTAGGAAGGGGATGATGTGAATGTGGGTGCCTGTGCAGGGATCGAGCCATGGCTGAGATGTGTGGTGCTGACTGGGCAGCCCCATCCCCTCTAACCCCGTGCTGACCATGGGGGCAGATGCTTGGGTTTGCAAAGCTGTGCCTTGTCCTCTTGAAATCAGAGTTTCCAGCCCTGGAGCTTGCAGAGCAAATGCAGGAGCATGACTGGTGCATTAACCTAAAGGCTTTAGAGCCAGAAGGCAAAATGAGAACTTCCTTCCCCAGTCTCTTATGCCAAGGCGAAGGCTGTTCTTGTACCCAGCTCCTGCTTTGTGTTGTGCATGGAGCTGTTGGAGACCTGCTGCAGGCTTCTGCCCTTGGCACGGGCAGCGCTGCCAGCCCAGCCTGGTGCTGCCTGGCCACGGGGTGTCCTGCAGCCGGGAGCTGCCCTGGGCACGTTTCCAGTTCAAGCTGCTCCTGCTGTGCTTTGAGGCTTCTCCCTGCAGTCGGGCTCGCTGGGGCCATCTGCCAGCCCCCCCCAGCATGGTCCCCAACAGGCTTCCTGATGGGAGCCAGGGTCTGGGAGCTGGTGTCGATGGTTATGAAACCGCTGGATGCACCAGAAGTGCAGCTCAGCACTTCCCCGGTTCCTAGAGGAACGCTTTAATGAAGACCAGTTTGACCTGGAGCAAATTAGGGAAGACGGGGCTGGCAGCACCAGGACCAACCCGCAAGCCCCTGCCTGCCACCCTGACCTCACTGGGTGCTGCTGGGTGGATGGGGCGGCATTGCCTTTGTGGAAGTGTCACCCTGTACCCGGGGCAGGGAGAAGGTGAGAGCACAGAGCTTGGGGGGTGCTCATGGGACCTGTGCTCTTGCATTTGGTGCTCTCAGGACCCCAGGTGTGTTTTGGGAGTGGAGTCCTGGGGCAGCCCTGGCACTGGTTGAGCAATGCCAGGCACTAGCACTGGGCTCTCCTCACTCGGAGCCAAGGGGATCCCAGCCGGCAGGGATAGAGGGTGCTGATGGGCACAGGGCAGCATTTGGCGGGTCCCCCCCCATGCACTGGCCAGGGACCAGGCTGCTGACAGCAGATCTGTCCCTGAGCTTCGTGGTGCTCCGGTCCTGCTATGGATGGGGGCTGTGATGTGCAGGACAGGTCGGTTGTGCCTGCTGCAGGGAGGAGGGCCGTGGTGCTGTGCTCCCCTCATCTTGCTGCATCCGTCCATCACCACGTGGCCAGTGGGAGGGCGCTTTCCCTGCCAGGCTGGGCATTGCTGCCACGGTCGCCACCTGCAGCAGCTCCATCCCAACCCTTTGCCAACCCATCCAGGGCTGTTCCATGGCCCAGAGGGTTTGCAGGGAAATCGCTTTACCCCTTGCTTGGAGAAGCCTCTCACGTTAAGCTCTGGGCTGCTACTTGCCATCATTGCATCTCCCGCGGGGGCTGGTGTGGTTGGTGGCCTCCTACCTTGCTGCTGCTCTTGTATGGCCCAGACAAAAGGGGTTGGGGAGGCTGTGCCCTGAGCAGGGGTTCTGCTCGCGGGGCTGGCTCTGCTCACCTCCCCAGGCTTGAAAGGGGAGCTGCGTTTGGGGGACGCGCCCGCGGGAGGAGAAGCCGGCGCAGCACTTCCCAGCCTGCTGTGGTGTCACCAGGGCATAAAATGAAGCGGCTTTGGCGCAATATGAAACTGTGCATTGATTTTTTTCTTCTTCGTTTTTCCCCTTTTCCACTCTTGCTGCTCCTCAGCCCAGAGCAGGAGGTGTCAGTTTGGGTACCTGAGGATGGGGGCCGCCCCACTGCTGGGGGGTGCAGAGGTGATGCTCAGCAGCATTCCCTGTGGGTGAGGTTGGAGTGGGGCTGAGCTAGCGCCAGGGCCTGGCGCTCTGTCTGCCTGTGGGTGCTTCTGCCCTCTGTGCAGTGTGCTTGGAGGCTCAGTCTGCCTCGACTTCTTGGGGCTATTCACGTGCCTGTGTCCCAAAGGTCCCCATTCCCTGTGGAGTCCCTGTGTGCTGGAGCTGGGCCCCAATCCCTCTCCCGGGGCTCAAAGCCCACCATGCACTGGAGGTGCAGCTGAGAACATGCTGGGTTCCTTTTCCCCTCCTTAAGCCAGCTCCTTGCCAGATGATTCAAGAGCAAAACTATCTCAGCCGCTCAGTGTGAGCATCTTGGCACCGTGCGCAGGAGCCTTGTGACCGAGCTCCCCATGGGGACAGTGAAGTGGGGCGATGGGGGTCGCAGGGGGGTGCAGACTTGTGCAGTGCGAGGGCGATGGGTGATGCTGTCTGCAGGCTTTGGCTCCTGCTTGCCAAAGCACAAGGATGTTGGGGCCGTTGGTTGCTGCATGCCTTGGGATGTTGTCTGGAGCTGCTGCTGGGCTGCAGGAGGAGGTTTGCAGCCTGCTCTTCATCCCAGCCCTGCTTTTATTCTGCATCAGGGTGCTGGAAAGGCGCCGTCCTGCAGCACCCCTGGCTCTGGGGTGAGGAGGGCGCTCGGAGCAGCACATTCCCTCTCCCATTGACGATAACCAGGTCGTGGACCAGGCTCTGAGCATGTGCTGGGCTTGGCAGCGCCAGTGCCGCGGCGGTGCTGGGCTGGCTCCTGGCTCCGGCTCCGGTTTCCCTGAGCGTGGGGAAGGGCTCTGTGCTTTGCTGCTGCTCTGCAGCGCGGGACGGACCCTGTGCCATGGTTACGGGCGCAAACAGGCCCAGTACACCCGGTTATTTATATCCCGCGGGGCAGCCAGGCCGCCTGCTCCACCTCTGCCCATGGGCTGCTGCTCAGAGGGATGGGGATTTATAAACTGCGCTGTTTATGCAGCTGCAGACGGTGCTCGGGGAGCTGAGCCTCTGGGCTGGGGAGGCAGGAGAGCAAAGCACCGTCTGTGTCCTCGTCCCCATCCCACCGGAGCTGGGCTTGGCCACTGTTGGTCCAAACAGCCAGAAGAAACCTGGAGAGGGGCTTTGGACAAGGGATGTGTGGAGAGGACAAGGGAATGGCTTTAAACTGTGAGAGAGGAGATTTAGATTAGATACTAGGAAGAAATTCTTCACTATGTGTGTGCTGAGGCGCTGGCACAGGGTGCCCAGAGAAGCTGTGGCTGCCCCATCCCGGACAGTGTTGAAGGCCAGGTTGGATGGGGCTTGGAGCGGTCCCCTTAGGTGGAAGGTGTCCCTGCCCCTGGCAGGGGGCTGCAGCTGGGTGAGCTTTAAGGTCCCTTCCAACCCAAACCAGGCTGGGATTCTGGGGTTCCCACAGTGGCACAGCAGTGGGTACAGCCCGGGTGGGCACCCAGCACTGCTGCCAGCCCCGGGATGGGGCCAGGTTTGGCAGGGAAGGGAGCTGTGCCGTTGGGAGGAGGCTGTTGCTCGCTCATCCCCTGGCTGAGCTGTTTATCCTGCAGCACGTGGTGTTTTCCTTCTGCTGAGTTATCGCTGGGCTCAGTGTGAGCCTCCCTGATGCTGCCTGCGCAGGGGAAGAGTGAAACGGGGTCTGGGCCAGCCCTGCTGGGACACACGGGTGCCCAATGTCACCCCTATCCCAAGCCTGGACACTGGCTGCTTGCTGGGGCTGGGGCTGCAGCTGGACTGCGCTGTGCCGTCCCATCCCACTGCATGGGCTCTGAGCCGTGGCACAGCTTCTCCCAGGCGGTACCAGGCTGCAGCCCCTTTGCCCGGGGGTGTTCGGGTGGGCACTGGGTGCTGGTTGCTGCCCCCATGCCCAGCTCTGCTCCTCGCTGGCCAGGGCTGACCTGGCCTCACTTCCCTGTGTTCAGCAGCTTCCCCAGCTCACCTGGATCTCCATTGGCACCACGCTGCCGGGGTGGGCAGCAGCATATGGCGAAGTCCATTGTAATGAAGATTAATGGGAGGAGATTCACCTGCTCCAAGCCAGGCCCCCATCGGGTTTTAATTATTTTGGGGAAGAATGTTCCTGCAGCCAAGCTCCGCTCCTGCTGGGGTGAGAGCAGCCAGAGGGATCCCATCCCTGTGTCCCCTCCTGTGTGGGACATGTGCCAGTGGGAAGGTGTGTGGATGGTGGTGGGAGCCCCTCGGGGAGGGAGCTGCTGGGAGCTGGTAAGTTTAACTGGGGAGAGCTGATGCACCAGCTCAGCAGCAGCAGCATCTGCTCCCTGCATCCCACAGGATGCTGGTGCAGGGGAGCGGGGAGGCAGCGAGGCTGCTGCCGGGTCCTGCCCCACCATCTCTGCACCATCCCCATGTTCCTCGGGGCTGCTCCTGGGTTTTCGGCCTCACTTGGTGGGTGGAAGGAGCCTGGAGGTGGGGTGGGCAGCCTGGCACTGCTGGCGCCGTTGCCTTCAGGCATCTGACCCTCTCCCTAAGCCGCTTACGTGCTGCCGGCAGCGGGACAGGGCGTTTGCCCAGGCTTATGAGTTAATTCCAAGCAGGTGATGTGTTCCCAGAAAGTTTCTTTTCCAGCCGGCCCCAAGGGGCCCCACATGCCTGTATCCTCCACCAAATCCGGTGGGATGCCGGGGGGGTCGGGTGGAAGGTGTCTGCAGCACGGCTTTACCAACCATCCCCATTGCTTGTGGTGAGAAGTGGGGGCTTCAGCTTGGTGCTGACTGTGATTTGCTGCTCCCCAAGGCAGGGCCACCCACAGCACATCCCATGGGAGCAGCATCCCAGGTACCGAGACCCCCCCTTCCTGCTCCCTGGCTGGGCTGAGAGGCACAAATCTTTGCAGGCTGGGAGATTCCTGCCTTCTCTTCTGCTTTGTGCTTCGCTGCCCATGTAATTGCCTACTAAATCCTGACTGTGTGATCCTCACTGCTGAGGTTCTGCTCACCAGCTCTTGGGCTGCTCCTCAGACCACGGTGGCTGGGAAGCAGCAGCCGGCAGGGTGCTCCCTGCCCGTGGCACCGCTGCCCGCTGTGCTGGCATGGGCAGGACAGGGGGTTAATGTGCCCGTCTGTGCCATCGGCTGCTGGAGGAGTTAATGCAGAACTGCTGTGCTGGAGGAAAGGGGCTCCATTAATAATTCAGAGGGAGAAGGAACTGGCTCCAGCCTCTGCCTTGCAGATGGGCAGTGCCTGGGAGAGGAGCATCGTCCTCCGCAGCGAGGGCAAGGGTGGTGTTTAGGCTGTGGTACCCTCAGCCCCATCATTCCTGTAGCTCAGTCATGGTATGTTGCTCCTGTTCTCCCTTCTCCGTACTCTGGATCAAGCCTTTCTCCTGTTTCCTGGGGTTTCTCTTCCATCAGTCCCATCTCCAGTTTCCCCTCCTGGTGGTTTTGTGGAAGGGGACCTGCCTGTCCCCTTTAGGCTGGGGTTTGAGCTGGGCGCTACCCCCTTGTCTGGTGTGCAGAGAGCACAGAGCATCCTCTCCTCTCCCCTGCATCAACCAGGGTCTCCCCCTGGCGCTGGGGCAGGGGTGTGGGTCAGGTCCGGTTTCACTCCTCAGCTGGTCCAGGTTCGGCTCTAAATTCCATGTCAGCAACAAGAGGAGATGGGAGCATGGTCCCATGTGGGTGTCCTCCACACCACTGATGGGTCCCACGGGCACTGGGGAGATGGTGCTGGGTGGGCAAGGTGGGTGCGCACCCACTTGAGGACATCATGCCAGGGCCACCTCACTTGTCCTGCTGGCCTCACCCTGTCCACCCTGGTGCTACCAGTGCCCGGTGCCCCCGGTGCCATCCTGGCGCCGGCTCTGGCAGCGGTGGCCCATAACGTGCCATCACGTGGCCGGTGGCACAAACCCTCCTAGTTCTATTTTTAGAATCGCTGGATCAGGGGAAAAAATGTATTTTTGGAGTTTCATTTGCTTCAGCTTCAGAGTCTCTTATTCTTTCCCCCCTCCCTTCTCTATTTTAAATGGGCCAAAGCCCCTTGTGCCTTAAGCCAGCTCTCAGGAGTAGATCCCCTCAGCGGCAGTGATGCTGGGGGCAGTCAGGAGAAGCTCTGGTCCCTGTTCTGCAGCAGCAGCACCCTGCTGTGGTGCAGAACCCCCCCCCCCGTCTTCCCTCCCTGACTTTCATTAGTGGTTGTTTTCCCTGGGCAGAGGCTGCAGCAGAGCCTGGCACTGAGCCCTGCGGCTGCTGGAGCCTGGTCCTCCTCCTGCTGATGCCCAGCGATGTGCTGGGCTGGCCCCCATCACATGGGGGGCCAGTGGAAGCAATGTCAGGGGGGCATCACACATCGCCAGGCAGTGAGCCAATGCTCGGGGTTGCACAAGGAACAGGGGGTCCCCGCTGTGAGCAGCCTGCCCTGATGGCCGCATTGACCTGCTCTCGTTCCAGTTTCCTCCTCGTCTTCAGCTGCCTGGTGCTGTCGGTCTTCTCCACCATCCAGGAGCACCAGAAACTGGCCAACGAGTGCCTGTTCATCCTGGTAAGTGGGGAGCAGGGCTGTGCTCGGGGTCCTCCTCCCCACGTCATGCTCTAAAAGGCAAAATCATGGACAAAACCCCTCCAAACCCCTTCCCCAGCCCAGATATCGCTATTGGTCATGGGTGTAAGTGACAGGAGGAGCTGCAGGGTGGCCTCACTGCTGCTGCTGTCTCCAGCTCAGGATGCCCCATCACTGCCACTGGTGCAGACGGGTACAAACCGCTGGAAAAGGCAGGGCAGGAGGGGCTAAAAAAGGCAACTTTTCCCCAAACTGTCACAAAGAGCTGACGCCGGAGTTCTCCCGAGTGATGGAGACTAAATTGGGAAGGTCCTTGTGACTTTCCGCGAGTAAGCAGTGTGTGTGAGAGGTAGGAGGACAATGCTGACGGTGGAGGAAAAGGACCCAGCTCTGTACAAGCTTGGCACAGGCAGGAGCCGGGGCTGCTCACACACACAGGCTCGGCGCCTGCGGCTCCCGTCTCACTGCCTTGATTCCCTGGGGATGGCTTCTGACGGGGCTGTGTCAGGGCGACACCATTCCCCCTCCTGCACCCTCCTTAACACCTGCATTTCATTTTGCCCCCCCCCAAAGCCAAGTACCCCCCACATCACCCTTGTGTCCCTCTTTTCCCCCTGGCAGGAGTTTGTCATGATTGTGGTGTTCGGCATGGAGTACATCATCCGCGTATGGGCCGCCGGCTGCTGCTGCCGCTACCGTGGCTGGCGGGGACGGTTCCGCTTTGCCAGGAAGCCCTTCTGCGTGATAGGTACCGGGATGCTCGGGGTGGGAGCACTGGGATACAGGGAGTGGCAGCGTCAGCCCACGCTGCGGATGGTGGGGAAAACCTCTGCTTGTCCCCAGACTTCATCGTCTGCGTGGCCTCGGTGGCCGTCATCGCTGCGGGCACGCAGGGCAACATCTTCGCCACGTCGGCACTGCGCAGCATGCGCTTCCTGCAGATCCTGCGCATGGTGCGCATGGACCGGCGCGGCGGCACCTGGAAGCTGCTGGGCTCTGTTGTCTATGCACACAGCAAGGTGAGGACGTGCGGTCCCAGCGCGGCCCCACACGCACAGCCCCCAGCCCCTCTGACCCCCCATGCCCCAGCAGGAGCTCATCACCGCCTGGTACATCGGGTTCCTGGTGCTCATCTTCGCCTCCTTCCTTGTCTACCTGGCTGAGAAGGATGCCAATGCCCAGTTTGCCACCTACGCTGACTCCCTGTGGTGGGGCACGGTAAGCTCGGCCGCCGCGGCCCCCTGGGGCCGGGAGGGGACGAGGAGGGTGGGTTGGGGCTGCGGTGGGGGAGCTCCCTCTAGGCCTCTTCCTGCTTTGCCCCTGGGCAGGTCACCCTCACCACCATCGGCTATGGGGATAAGACGCCGCAGACGTGGCTGGGGCGGATGCTGGCGGCCAGCTTCGCCCTGCTTGGCATCTCCTTCTTCGCGCTGCCCGCCGTGAGTAGGGCAGGGAGAGGGTCCCTGTGCCTCCAGCCCCAAAGAAATTGGGAGAAAGGGACCAAATCTACCCCTGTGGTGGGAGCGTCCCCATCTCTGCTGGCACTCACAGACCCCATTCCTTCCCATCCGCAGGGCATTCTGGGCTCCGGCTTTGCCCTCAAAGTGCAGGAGCAGCATCGGCAGAAGCACTTTGAGAAGAGGAGGACTCCGGCTGCGAATCTGATCCAGGTAACACAGGGCTAAATGTCCCATCCCATCACATGCCTTGCTGGGGATGCTCCGCTCTCCCCCTGCCCCATCTGCTCTGCCTGTCCCTGCCTGCTGCAGGCAGAGCCCAAACACTGAACCCCGGATTGGCTCCTGGGTGCTGGGATCTGCCCGTGGTGGCCAAGGGATGCATGGGGCCGGCAGGGGCTCAGGAGCTCTCCTTGCTCCCTGCAGGCTGCCTGGCGCCTGTACTCGACGGATGTCAGCCGCACGTACCTGACGGCCACCTGGTGTTACTACGACAGCCTCCTGCCTGCCTTCAGGTAGGCAGCGCGCAGCTGAGGGCTGCGGGGGTCCCAGGGGGTCTCTGTGGGGCCATGGGGTGCCCCACAGCCTGGGCAACCCCTGCCACGAGGGGCCACGTGGAGCCGCCTAGGGCTCTGTGGGCCTGAGCAGCATGGATGGAGCCTCGCTCAGCCCCAGGACACCGGAGCACAGCGTCTGCTGAAGTCTGGGGCTCCTCACCAGGGACTGTAGGGGCAGGACAAGGGGTGATGGGTCTGAACTGAAACAGGGGAAGTTCAGGTTGGAGATAAGGCAGAAGCTCTTCCCTGTGAGGGTGCTGAGGCGCTGGCACAGGGTGCCCAGAGAAGCTGTGGCTGCCCCATCCCTGGCAGTGTTCAAGGCTGGGTTGGACACAGGGGCTTGGAGCAAGCTGCTCTATGGAAGGTGTCCGTGCCCATGGCAGGGGTTGGAGCTGGGTGAGCTTTAAGGTTCCTTCAATACAAACCAGGGTGGGATTCCATGAAATACCCAATTCCCTTCTCCGTCCTCGCCATCCCCCAGCATCTGTCCCACCCATGTCCCCTGTCACCCCATCCATAGCCTTCCTCTAGCACCACGATGAGGAAGAGGGTGCTGCCACGGGACCTTGTGGGTGGGGTGATGGAGCTGCAGCCAGCCCGGAGCTGGCTCTGGGCATGGCAGCAGAGCAGAGGGATGTGGGGGTCTGGCAGGGAGCCCCATGCCCCGTCCGTGTCACACTGTCCCCTCTTGGGGCCCCTGGATGTTGCCATCATGGTTGGATTGAAGATACCGTGTGCGTTCCCATCACATGCAGCACACCAGGGTCTGCTCCCTGCCCTCCTGCCTGCGCCTCCTGCCCCTGCTGTGCCCACGAGTTCCTTTGCAGTAACAAACGTGTTCTGGTTCACCCCCTTTGTTCAAGAACGGCCTCTCACCGGCCGCGGGCGCGCGTCCCGCTGGTCCCAACCCAGGAGATGCGGCTTCCCCAGCACCACTGCAGGGCAACCCCAGTGCGGGCACACGGGGGCCCCCCTGGCCCCTCCTGCTGTGCCAGCGGTTGGGATAGGGCCAGGCTCTGAGCTCGCCCCTCTTGGCTGCTCCAGCAGTGCCCAGACCCTGGGGCAGGTGGAGGCGAGCGCCCCTGTCCCCACGCTGTGGCACAGTGCTTGTCCTGCCTGTTCCTGCCCGACCCATCCCTCTCAGCAGCTCCTCTGGGGGGCTCCCAGCACCCTTGCCCCTGCTCTGTCACCCCAGGAGCCAGCAGCACCGGTCAGAGCTGTTAAGAAACCGTCTTTTGAAAGAAAAGTGCTGGGTTTTGCTTCTTTTGCCCCGGTTTTGCTTTGGTTCGCAGGCAGCCTGGCGTGGCGCAGCCTTGGTTTGCTCATCTCCTTTGCTTTGGAAGGTTTACTTTCTCCATGTTTTTATTTAACCCCAATCTCAGAGAACTGGTCCTTATCTTTGAGCATTTGCACCGAGTCCACAACGGAGGATTTAGGAATTCAGAGGTGAAAAAATTGCCGGACGGAGCCCCACCGCCTTATCACCCCTTCACCCCTGGCCAGAAAAGCGCCAGCCCCGCTGCTTGTTCAGGGGACAGGTAGGAGGGTGCAGCCCCAGCCCTGTGTTCTCCCCCTCTCTGCCTTCTCTCTGCTCCTCTGTGTCCTCCTGCGGTGCTACTGCGGTGCCCATCACCACCAACCCAGAGCCCCGCTCCTGCCGCTGCCTCCGGAGGGGCCACGCTCGGTCCCCATGGACACCCCCTGGGCTGTTGGGCCCTCGTGAAGCCTCTCGCACCGCTCATCTCCACCTCGCGGCACCAGGACCCTGCACAGGGCAGCTCAGAGAGGCTGGAAATGGTCCTGCAAGGGCAGTGCTGTGAGCCCGTGGGGGCTGGAGCTGCTGCAGAGCCAGGCAGGAGCAAAACCCAGTTCCTCCCGTACGAGGTGGGCTTCCCATGCCTGCAGCAGTGATGCCACGCTGCCCCAGTGCCAAGCAGAGCCCAGGCCAGCGTCAGGGTTAGGTAGGGAGGGGCAGGTTTCGTGCCTCGGTTTCCCCTGTGATGATGGAGCAGGGGCTATGGGAGGCCCAGCTAGGTGTGGGGCTGGGGGACCTGGAGCTCCTGCCAGACCCAAGGTGAGTATGGGTTTGTTGGGCTCAGAAGCTGTCAGGGGAGGGACTGAACCCCCCAACCATCCCAGCCGGGGGGCCCAAGCCCCTGTCTCCTCTGGGAGCATCACCTCTCATAACATCTCATCTTCTCTCTCTCCTCTCCTGCCCTGCTCACCCTCCTCCTGTCCATCCCTTCAACCCACCCCAAACCTCCTGTGCCCCCCATTCACCCCCCAAGCTGGAAGGAGGAGGATGTGCAGCCCCACAAGTGCTTACGCCTCAGGTAATGTGCCAGCACCAAATGGCTCTTTGGGAGAGCCACACTGCTGGGAAACCGGGCCTTCCCCTGCGGGGCAGGCGTTAAGTGTTTATGTAGGACCTACACAAACAGCGTTACTCGTGCTTCTTGCCTCCACAGCTCAGGCAGGTACCGTGGCTGCTGCAGCGGGTGATGTGATGCTCATCAGTGGCAGGCTGGGCCGCTGCGCCCATGCACTGGGTCATGCCTGGAGCACTGAGGACCCAGTGGCCTGGGATGCTCCTGACGGAGGGCTAACTCTTGTTTTCTCCTGTGTCTTTGCCCTGCCCCTCCAGCCCCATCTTTAGTGGCAAGAGGAGGCTCTTGCGGACGTGGGGCACATGGAGACGGAGGTACAGCATCCTGCATGGTGCCCGTGCTGGCTGCAGGGAGCAGGGGCAGGGGCTTGAGGCAGCGGGGTCAGAGGCTGCAGGTTGATTCTTCTGCATGGCAGAGGGCTCTGTGCATGGGCTGTGCTGAGCTGCCTGTCCCCAGTGTCCCCACATCGACCCCTGCCTCAGTTTCCCCTCCCATGCAGCATGGATGAGTGTGGTCCGTGGGCCGTGCTGGGCTTACCATGGCCATCAACAGGGCACTTGGATAAACTGAATCTCATTTCAGTCCCCCAGGACGCATCCTCCCCATGCTCCAGCATGGATCGCATGACACCCACTGCAAGGGCTTGTGGCAGCCCTGCCTGGGACCAGCTCGCCAGTAACCTGCACTGGGAGTACCCTCGCTTTCCCTCTGACTTGCCCTGGGATTCCTGCCTCCGGAGATGCAGGAGGCTTCCTCTGCTCAGGGGCTGTGCATCTGCTTGGCCTCCTTGCATGGCCCAAGGTGTGCTTGTGGTCCTGCATCCTACGAAAGGCAGCGCCAGGTGCTGGTTTTGTGTAGGTCCTACATAAACGATGCCTGTTTCTTCCCCTGGCTGGACTCGGGAGCAGAGCTCATGTGAGGGCAGGCAGGGGCTGCTCCGCTCGCCCGCTGCAGCAAAGCCTGAATGAGGTGGTGTAGCCAGGAGGAGGATGAGGAGGATGAAGAGGCTTGGCGGGGTGCCTCTGTGCCAGGAGGGATGGAGCAGGAGCAGAGCTGCTCCCTGCGGGACAGGGGCCGGTTGTTCTGCCATGGCTCTGCTGTGTCCTCCCCACCGCCGTACCTCTGTGTCCCCCCCTTCCCTGTCTGTGTGTCTCCTTTCTCTGCTTTTGGGGAGAAGAAAGGTGTTTCAGGGAGTTACCCCAGAGCCGCTCCTTCATGGGAACGCGGCATCGCCTTCTCCTGGCCCAGCTCACACCTTGTGCCCATCATATGCCTGGGACTCTCCATGAGCTCAGCATGGACACCCCCATCCTCACCCCCACCGTCTGGGCACTGGGTATTCCTGCAGCAGGGATCCATCCTCTCCCTGCCCTGTCCCCATTCCTGTCCCCCCTCACTGACCTGCCCACCCGGCTCTTCCTTCACAGCAACAGGATGGGCATCAAGGAGCGGATCCGCCTGAGCAGCTCGCAGAGGGGCAGCCGGGGCAGGCAGCACCTTGGGCCCCCCCTGCACCGCTCCCCCAGCACTGAGGACCTCCCCGAGGCCTCCAGCCCCACCAAGGTGCAGAAGAGCTGGAGCTTCAATGACCGGACGCGCTTCCGAGCGTCCCTGAGGCTCAAGCCACGGACCACAGTCGAGGGTGAGCCATGGGACTGGTGGGCTCTGGCAGCAGATGTGGGGTCATGCAGGGGGGTGCAGGGGTTTCGAGGGGCACAGGGGTCTCTGCAGCCCTCGGTCTCTGCCACCATCCACAGCTGACTGCCCGCTGGAGGACACTGGCGAGGAGAAGAGCTCCCACTGCGACCTGACCTGCGAGGACATCATGCCAGCGGTGAAGACCCTCATCCGGGCGGTCAGGTGAGACCATTCCCTCTTGTGTCCCCCAGTGCTTGTGCTGCCATTCCCAGCTGGATGAGTGGATCTGTCCAGAGAGCCCCGGTCCAGCCCATGGCAGGGGACAAGCCGGGCAGGGAGCAGGGATGGATCCTGGATCAGTCCCAAAGGGGCAGTGGTCAGGACCTTGGTGTTTTGCAAGTGCTCACCCCCCCCCCCCCCCCCCTCCCCCATCATGGAGCCCCTGGGGTTCCCCAGTGCCAGCCCGGTGTTCCTGCAGGATCCTGAAGTTCCTGGTGGCCAAAAGGAAGTTCAAGGAGACCTTGCGTCCCTATGATGTCAAGGACGTCATCGAGCAGTACTCAGCCGGTCACCTGGACATGCTGGGCAGGATCAAGAGCCTGCAGACGCGGTAAGCTGCCCTCAAGGCTTGCCTGGATCACTCGCCACTACCCATGACCATGTCCCCACAGCCCCTTGTGGCCTCGCACTCCCGCTGTTCCCACTGGGAGTGATGGGCTGTGTCCCTTCCCTCCCGGCCAGCGTGGACCAGATTGTGGGCAGGGGCACCCTCACTGTGGACAAGAAGGTGCGGGAGAAGGTGGAGAAGCCGGCACTGGAGACGGAGCTGGTGGACGAGCTCAGCATGATGGGGCGTGTGGTCAAGGTGGAGAGACAGGTCAGGAGGGGACAACCCCTGGGAGCTTGAAACTGTCCCCAGCCGGGACCCCCGTGTCCCTTCTCCGTGGGGATGGACCTCCGCCAGCTCTGCCCACCCTTGCAGGTACAGTCCATCGAGCACAAGCTGGACCTGCTGCTTGGGCTCTACTCGCAGTGCCTCCGCAAGGGCTCCATCAACTCCTTCAGCCTGGCCGCTGTGCAGGTGCCCCCCTGCGAGCCAGACATCACCTCCGACTACCACAGCCCTGTGGACCACGAGGACATCTCGGTCTCTGCACAGACCCTCACCATCTCCAGGTCGGCCAGCACCAACATGGACTGAGCAGGGTGGCAGCAGATGGATCCTGCCACGTGCAGCCGCAGGGATGGGTGCTGGGATGGTCCTCACCGCATTACTTGAACCAAGTCTTCCTCTGTGGGAGCACGGCTGCAGCGGGGCGCCCGCGCTGGGATGGGCTGGGAGCCAGCGGCAGTGCGCCATGGCCAGACCATGCTGCTGGGATGCTCCTGCCCCTCCTCAGGGGTGAGACCCCCAAGCTCCTGGGCCCTTGAGTGCTCCCCAGCCATGGTGGGGATGCTCCAGGCTGAGCCCCATCCAGCTCCTCATCAGGGGCCAGCCTGGTCCCCCAGAGCTGAGCCAGAGCCAGCTCCAGCTATGCAAGGCTCCATCTCCCTCCTGCTGCTGGGACCGAGCAGGGATGTTGGGGCAAGACAGGTTTTACCTGTGTCAGGGCAGTGTCAGGCCCCCCCCAGGCTGGGTAACAGGGGTCTGTCCCCCTCACCCTCCTCTGCCTGGTTGTTTCTCTGCTTGCAGCTCTGGCTGCACCTCTAGAAGCACAGCAGAGCCTTCTGCCTGCCCGTGCATGCTCCCAGGGCAATATATATATAGAAGACATATATATATTAACGCAATAATGTCTTAATATGCAACATCCCCAGGAAAAGCAACCCGTGGGGCTCATAGGCAATAAGCAAACCCCTCCACCAACACAGAGGGCTGGATCCTGCTGCCCGTGGGGGCTCGGGGCTGGGCAGGGGCTGTGGAGGAGAGAGGGATGCAGCGCAGGTGATGGGGACAGTGATCCCGAAGGGCCATCTCTCCCTCTTGTATCCCAGATCCTATTCTTGCTTAGAGGATTCCTTCTCTCCCTGGTCCTGCAGTGCTCTTCATGTCCCCATCCCTTCTATGGACTGGGAGGCACAGGGCAGGTGGGGGGTGTTGTCCATGGCTCCTGTCATGCCCCGACCCCAGAGCCAGGGCAGATTTCCAGCCCCGCAGCACTGGGCTGAAGGATCACGGTAGTGCCAAAGTTTGCTGAGCTGGGGCAGCCGGGGGTCCTGAGGGGCTCCGTGGTGACCATCCCCTTGCTGCCAGTGCAGCCCCCGCTCTGGGCTTTGCACCATGGGATTTGCACCCCCTTCCCTGGCCCCCCTATGCCTCTGCTCCTGCACTGGGGAGCCCCAGACCCTGCTCGTTTCTCTACCTTGTCAGTGCATGTGGGCAGAGCCAGTTGAGGCCTCCCCAGTGCTCCCATGTCACCTCCTCTCACCCCGGGCGGTGGGGCAGTGGTGCCGTGGGGGCACAAGGGGCTGGTTGGGTGCCTTGAGCTGGTTGTTGTGTGGGTGCTATGGGTGCATGCGCACGCAGCAGCTGATCGGGTAGGTTAAGTGCGGCGAGTGCCCGCAGCCCTCCCCGCGTGCCGTTACCTCACTTGATTAACTTATTAACTGGCTGGTTTCATTAAAGCCTGGAGCAGAGGCCGCCGCCGCTCGCGTCTCTGTCCCGGCTCCCCCAGGAGATGGCACTCCAGCCCCGTCACCGAGCACCGCGGCCACGGACCCGGTGTCCTGCCCCGGGACCTGAGCGTCCGGGTACCACCATGACCCCCCCCCCGGGCTCCCCATGAGCCCCCGACACGGGAGCGGGGCCCCGACTCCGGCTCAATCCGCACATCCACGGCGCTGCGTGCCTGGGGCTGCAGGCGCGATGCCGCGGCAGAGGGGCCCAATGCCGTGCGGTTGGACCCCCTGGGAGGGTCGCTGTGTCCCATCTGCCTTTTTAGTAATGTCGCAGTGTGTCCCCAAGCGGGGATGGCGCTGCTACACGATCACTCCAGGGGAAGGGGGGTGTAGTCCCCTTCCCCAGGGCACCACAACCCCTCAAGGGGTCACAGAGTCTTCGCTCCATCCCTGTGCTCTGGCAGTCGTGGGGACAATGTGAACCCCAGCCTGCAAGTGTAGGGGGTTCGGGGTGGCCCCTTCCCGAGCCTCCCTGCCCCGGGGCTGGCCGGGGAGGAAGCCGGGGCCGGCCGCAGGTCGGTCCTGCCTTTCCTGGATGCTTCTTGCCAACAAACTCGCTGCTGGCTCGGAGTACTGCAGGGGCCAGCGCCTCCCTGCCCTGGCCCCACTGCCCCCAGCGCTGCCCCAGCCTGCTGGGATGGGGCTTTGGGGTGACTCCGGTCCCCTGGCCCCTCAGGGTGATCCCTGGGGATCCTTGACGCTGCGCGCGTCCGGCTCACGCTGCTTTGAGGCAGAGGCTTTGAAGGGGGAGCCAGGATGCAGCAGGAAAGCCCCGTGTGAACAAACTGCCCGGCTCCCCGGGCAGGATGGGTGCCTTTCCAGGGTGGGTTTGAAGGGGCTGTGCCACGGGGATGTGCATCGCTGGGGTGCTCACCCAGCGCTGTGCAACGGTGTGGCTCAGCACATCCCTGCTGCTCCATGGGGCATCCAGGACCAACCGACCGGGCTCTGGGTTCCTTCCACATCTCCATGCAGTGGTGGGACCGGCTCTCCTGTGGAGTGCAGGCAGCAGCAGTGAGGGCAGGACAGGCACGGTGCCAACCCCGCAGCTCCTTGCTCTGCTTCCCGCAGCCACATGGGCCCAAGGTGCCCCAGCTGGACTTTGCCCTCGTCCACCTTGGCTGCCCCACGTGTGCCAGAGGCTGGCACTCCCCGGAGCAGGGACACGCAGTGGGGGAGATGTTGGCATCAGAGAAGGCAGCAAGCTGTGACCCCGCCGTGCCGCATCACTGCGTCCCACCAGGAGCCACACTTGGCATGCAGAGCACGGCACAGGAAGCAAGGGGGGGGGGTCACAAGCACTTGGGACTGTTGCTGCTCTCGCTGTCGCTCACGAGCCCTTATCTGCTGTGGGGGAACAGGGGCTGCAACGGGAAGGGGAATGGAAAGGGGGCAGCTCTGCTGGCAGCACCCCATGGCATCCTCAGCCACTGCCAGGGTGCTGCCGGGCAGCAGCACAAGGACTGGGAGCAGAAGCTGGGGATGTCCTTTTAGCCAGTGGCTCTGCTTTGTCCCCTGAGGGTCTTGGGGAATTTGTGACTCACTGAATTCCTGGCAGTCCAGTCATGGAGACAGCCGGACTCTGGGCTGGACCCAGTTCCTTCCTGAGGCACTCCACAGCCCTCGAGCTCAAGCTCCAGCCCAAGGCCACACTTCCAGGAAAAGTGCTTTTGAGAACAACAGCCGAGGAGCTGGGCAGGGGTCTCCGGATGGGGCTCTTGCAGGACCCTTGTTTGGGCACTCAGAGCACCCTGGGGTCCCTGGCAGCTCTCAAGCCCAGTGGGATGCTGTGCTCCCTGCACATGGGGTCTTGGGGTGCAAGCACACCCTGATGAGTCCCAGCATCCTCCCCGCAGGCTGCAGGTGGGAACCAGGAGGAATCCGTTGGCAGCGCTGGGGGGTGCTCCTTGTGGGACAGAGACAGGCAAGAGCCGGGGTGAGCAGCTGAACCCCCGCAGTGAGCGCTGGTGCTGCAGGGAAAACCAGGACCTGTTGGGTGGCCAAGTCCCGCATTCCCAGGTCCTGAGCACCTGGACATGGGGCTGACTCCAAGAGACACTGACTCCCTGCCCTGGGCTGAGATGGGGTATCCCTGCGTTTGCATCCCTCCCTGTGTCACTTGCACCCACCTGCCCCCGTGCAGCTGGGGTCCTGGGAGGGGGGAGACATGAACCCCCCTACCCTCGCTCCCCTGCACGTCCCGGGCAGCGGAGCGACCTCGCTGCGTGCCAGGGGTGCTACCGGAGCTGCCGGGCCCCCCCCAGTTTGTGAGGGTGCGGCGCTGGGAGCAGGACCCAGGGGGACCCCGGTCCCCAGGCAGGAGGCGCCGCCGGGTACCCCGGGCGCGGGACGGGGGGGTCGGGGCCGCGCTTCTCTCTCCCGCCAGCCCCGACCGGAGCCCAGGGCCCGACCCTCGCCCCGCCCGGGGAGGGGCAGCGCGGCCCGGCTGATGGCGGCTGCCCCGGCGCCTCCCCGCTCCCCCCGGCCGGGGCGCGGTTATAAGGAGCGGCGGGGCCGGGGCAGGCGCTCGGCGGCGGAGGCGCGGGAGCGGCAGGTACGGGACGGGACGGGACGGGACGGGACGGGACGGGACGGGACGGGACGGGAAGTGAAGTGAAGTGAAGGGAAGGGAAGGGAAGGGAAGGCCCCCCCGCCCTTGGGGACTGGGGTTAGGGCTGGCACCGATGCCGGGGTTAGGACCCGGGTAGCCTCCCCCCCCACCCCCGGGTGCGCAGGGGAGCCCCTTCCAGTTGGATTTTGCTTTTGGAGTGGGGGGTGTTAAAGGGTGTGGGAGGGCGCAGGGCCCCCCCGAGAGGGCATCCGGGGTTTTGGGTCCCCAGAGCCACTTTGGTCTCAAGGGGAGTTAATAAACGCGAACTGTGGAGCGTTCCGGGGGAGAGCAGGGCTGGGGCGAGGTGGTCAGCGCTCTGGGGTGGGTGACTCAGCAGGATGGGGCTGGTGTCGGTGCGGAGCTGCCCTGCGTGCTCACTGCCCTCCCTGTGCAGCGGCTGCAGGTTGGGGACACTCTTGGCACCATGCGGGCCCTGCTCTGCCTCTGGCTGCTGGCCGAGGCGTCCCGGGCTTCCCGGGTGCGCACCCGCCGGGAGCTGGCCCCCGGCCTCTACGAGCACGGGGTCTATGATGCCGGAGGGTCCTACTGCCAGCGGGGGGACGTGTGCTGCCACGGCCGTGACGACGCCTGCACTGTGCCCTACCACGACACCCTCTGCTACTGCGACCTCTTCTGCAACAGAACAGTGTCCGACTGCTGCCCCGACTTCTGGGAGTACTGCCTGGGCATCCCGCCCCCCTTCCCCAAAGCTCCAGGTGAGGCAGCCCCTGGTCCAGCCGGGCAGGGGGCTGTGGGTGACAGGGAAACAGCCCTGGGGTGTCCCGTGTGCTGTGTGATGCTGCTGGGGTTTTGGTTGTGATTGGATATGGAAACCCATGGCCCTATCTTCGCTGCAGGGTTGTTCTGGACCTATGGGGTAGGCTCCCAGAAATGGGTCTGGGAGCAGCCCACGGCCCCACAGCACAGCCCCTGTGCCTCCCCATAGGCAGGGCTGTGGGGGTCAGAGGGGCAGCTCCAGCCGCACGTACTTGCGTGGCAGAGCAGGGTTACGGGGGGACATGTCCCTGGTCATGTCTGGGGCAGGCGGATGCTGGCCCTGACTTAACCCCTCCAGCAGCTGGATGGGGGCGAGAGGGGGGCACGGGTAGCCCCCCCGTGCAGGACAAGGCTTTCTAAGAAGTCCCTGCAGAGCAGAGCCAGCTCCCGGGTACAACTGGCCCCTTTATCCCTGTCCCGCCAGGCTGTGCTCAGCAGCCCCATGGTTAACCCTCCCGTTGCCTAGCCACCCCTCCACCATGGAGCATGAGCTGGTCCCCATCGCAGGTGTGGAGGTGCCGAGATGCACCCAGGAGCCTGCCTGGCTCTGAGCACCTCATTTATTTTCCCCTCGGTGTTTACCTCCTGGAGCCATGGGGGTGCCGGTGCCAAGCGCTCACGGGGGCTCCCCTTTTTCTCATCCAGGCTGTGCCCGCGCTGGCCGCAATTACCCCACCGGAGCCACGTACCGAGAGAACTGCAACCTGTGGTGAGTGCCCCGGTGCTGCCGGTGCTGCGGCCCTGCTGCCTGCCCCCAGGAAGGGTGTCGGGGGGCCCGAGCTGGGTGGCGGGTGCCGGTGCCAAATGCTTTGCTCCAGCATATTCCAAGCAGAGAGCCCGGGGCCTTGAGCCGCTCCCACGTTCCAGTGCATGGCCTGGTGGAGCGTGGCGGGGCTGGCTGCAGGCTGCCGGCCCCAGCCCCATGCTGCCGGGCTTTTCTGGCTGTGCAGGTCCAAGCCCAGCTTGCCCAAGCCTGACGGGACGTGCCTGCATGGCCAGAGCCTGGCGCCGGTGCAGCCATCCCACCCCTGCTGCGTGCCAGGAGCTCACTGTTTGCGTTATCCAGCAGCGTGGGGTTTATCTGGGAATGGTATTAATGGCATCCTGGAGGTGGGGGAGAGGGGAACCAGCAGGGAGCAGCCCCAGCAGCTGCCTCACAGCGATGCAGCAGATAAGGGGAATGAAAGGCTCCATGTGGGGCATGCGTGAGGGCACGAGCACGTGTGTGTGCATGTGTGGGCAGGCGTGTGCGCCGGAGCTGCAGGTGAAAAGCCAGCCCGACCCCTCCATGAAGCTCTGATGCTGTCTGGGGTTTCTCCAGGACCATGGGGCAGAGGTTTGTGGGGCTGGAGGATGTCCCTAAGCCTCGGGGAAGGTAGAGGTCCCCAGGCTGTGGAAGAATGCTGGGGAAGCATCCCTGCATCCCATCCTCACCAGCGCTGCCCTGGGGGGGCTGAGGCTCTGCTCCCAAATCCTTCCCCCGCACTTGGCGTGTGGAGAGCAGCAATTCCAGGAGTGCTTCACCCCATGCCTTATCCCTGCCTGGCTCCTGTGGGATCAAGGGGGGGACAAGGAGGCAGGAGTGAAGCCGAGGGAGGTGCTGTGGGCACCCAGCTTGCTGCACCCCGAGGTGCTCCCATGGAGTCCCCAGGGAGGGAGCCACCAGGCACAGGGTCGCCAGTGAGGTGCTGGGGATGGGATGGGGATAGAGTGAATGGGATGCAGGTGCTGTGGGTGGGATCAGGGCTCGGCTGCTGCCGGGACACGGCCTCGGATGGCTCCTTAAAAGGGAAGAGCGTGGCGGGAAGCTGGCGTGGCCGCGGGAGCGTGCCAGGCATTGCTCACCGTGCGGGGGGAGCGCAGCCCCGGCACCCGCACCCGGCACGTCCCCCACCTCCGCCGCGGGGCTCCCCATGGGGTGCAAGCAGCTCCCCCGGGGAGGCACCTCCAGCCCCGCACCCCCCCGCCCTGGGATGGTGTCCAAGTGATTGCAGCCCTGGCTGCTTTACAGCGCGCTCTCTGTCCCATGCTCCTGCTGCCCTCTGGGAGGGTCCCCAGGGCCTCGCAGAGGGCTGTCCCTGGCCCAGCTTCACCCCGTCCCGTGGTGCTGAGCCACGGTGTGACCTCCAAACCCTCGCTGGCTGCCCGCGAGTGTGGGAAGTCCCTGGTTTGGGAGCCCCAGCACCCATTTAGGGCCCCTCCAGTCACCCCAAGGGCATCGTCCCTCCCCGTCTGACTGTCCCCTCTGCAGCACCTGCAGCCCCGGCGGGCAGTGGCAGTGCGAGGACCACGTATGCCTGATGGACGGGGAGCTGATGGACGCTGTCAACAGGGGCAATTATGGGTAAGGACCAAGCGCAGGAGGGTGAGGAGGGGCTGCCTCACCCCTCAGTGCTTCTCGGGGCACCCCTGAGCTGTGTCCCATCCTCCCCTGCAGCTGGAGAGCCACCAACTACAGCCAGTTCTGGGGCATGACTCTGGAGGACGGGATCCGGCACCGCTTGGGCACCTTCCGGCCCTCTCCCACTGTCATGAACATGAACGAGATGCAGGTGAGTCCCTGCAGGTGCCCAGGAAAACAGAGGCACGCCAGGGCTCGACGCAGTGCTTCAGCATCCCCTTGGCTGGGTGATGTCCCCGCTGTGTCCCCTGCCCTGCGAAGGGGCTGTGCCGGGTGGGTGCCGCAGGCAGCCCTTGTGTTTGGAGACCGCAGCTCAGCACATTCCCCCTGACAATCCCTGCGCTGCCAGTGTTGTTTTTTCGCCTTCTCCTCCGTACTGGTTTCCCATCGGAAAGCCAGCCCCAGAGCTGCTGAGTTGGCAGAACCGGCTGCGCCAGCGCCCTGTGAGTGGGGTGCCTCTGGCTGCATCCGAACCCAGCTCCAGTTCGAGGTGGGCAGCGTGGGGGGGCTGTGGGTGCTGGTGGGGAGCAGGCACCGCGCACACCCAGAGCCAGGGCCTCGAGGTTTAATTTTGGAGGCGCTTCCTGTGCTGGGATACGCCGGAGCCGTGGCCATGTCCTCCCCAGGAGCGGAAAGGCTGGGCCTGAGTCAACGGCCGGAGGCCACAGTGAGGGGCTCAGGACACCCAGTGCCGTGCACTTGTTGGTGTATGAGACTGGCCACTTGGTGCTGTTGTTCTGTGAGGAGCCGCTGGGGCTGACGAACCCAAGTTTAGGGCAAGTTGAGGGATCCGGCTACCCTGGAACACCCAAATCCCAGTCATATTTGGCTGGGTCTCTGGGTATCCCCATCCCAATGGGTCCTGCAGTGGGTCACAGGGATGCTGACGCTGGCTGGGGAGCCTGAGAGGGAGTCCTGGGATGCTGGGAACAGGAGGAATAGAGGGGAGGGTCCCTGTGTGGTGAGAACCCCTCCACTCTGGCTCCCATAGATGAACATGGACTCCAACGAGGTGCTGCCTCGCCACTTCGATGCAGCTGCAAAGTGGCCTGGGATGATCCATGAGCCCCTGGACCAGGGCAACTGTGCCGGTTCCTGGGCCTTCTCCACAGCGGGTGAGATGGGGCGGGATGGGGCAGCCGGTGGGGACAGAGCCCTGCTGTGGGGCTGTGGGCAGGGCAGGGGCCAGGGGAGCAGCTGTCCCTCCCTGACCCCTGCTCGCTCTCAGCCGTCGCCTCGGATCGCATCTCCATCCACTCCATGGGACACATGACACCCGCCCTGTCACCCCAAAACCTCCTGTCCTGCGACACCCGCAACCAGCGGGGCTGCAGCGGGGGGCGGCTGGATGGCGCCTGGTGGTACCTCCGCAGGCGAGGGTGAGTGGGGATGGGATGGGATGGGGCAGGGTGATGCCCTGGTGCTGGTGGGGGATAAGGAGTTTCACGGCTCTGGTTACCTGCGGAGAGCCCAGGGCTGCTCCATGCACATCCTGCCTCTGATAGAGCAGGGAGCAAGGTGCCCAGATGGGATGGAGAACGGCGTTTGGGGATGGGGATGGAGCCGGGTGGTTCATCCCCTCCTTGTGCTTGTCCCTGTGCCCAGGGTGGTGACGGATGAGTGCTACCCCTTCACCAGCCAGGAGAGCCAGCCGGCCGCGCAGCCCTGCATGATGCACAGCCGCTCCACGGGCCGGGGCAAGCGGCAGGCGACCACTCGCTGCCCCAACACGCAGACCCAAGCCAACGAGATCTACCAGTCCACTCCTGCCTACCGCCTCTCCTCCAGCGTGAGTGCCCGCGGGGAGTGGGAAGGGGCTTGGCCCAGGGTGGTTCCCTTGGGAAAGCCACGGCTGGAAATGAAGCTGGGAAAAGCCCGCTGCCGAGCCGCTCGGGGAGCTGCTCCTCCAGAGCACCCACCTGCGGTACCTGCGGCCCCTGTGCTGGGCTGCACCCCCAGAGCGTGGGCAGCAGCTCAGGGAGGGGATCCTGCCCCTCTGCTGCGCTCTGGGGAGACCCCCCCTGCAGTCCTGATCCAGCTCTGGGGCAGCAGCACAGGAGGGACTGGGAGCTGTTGGAGCGAGGCCAGAGGAGGCCATGGAGATGCTGCGAGGGCTGGAGCAGCTCTGCTCTGGAGCCAGGCTGAGAGAGCTGGGCTGGGGCAGCCTGGAGAGGAGAAGGCTCCTGAAGGGGAGACCTTAGAGCAGCTCCAGTGCCTAAAGGGGCTGCAGGAAACCTGGAGAGGGGCTTTGGACAAGGGATGGAGGGACAGGACAGGGGAATGGCTTTAACTGCCTGAGGGGAGACTGAGATGAGCCCTTAGGCAGAAGCTCTTCCCTGTGAGGGTGCTGAGGCGCTGGCACAGGGTGCCCAGAGAAGCTGTGGCTGCCCCATCCCTGGCAGTGTTCAAGGCCAGGTTGGACGCAGGGGCTTGGAGCAAGCTGCTCTATGGAAGGTGTCCCTGCCTGCGGCAGGGGTTGGGACTGGATGAGCTCTGAGGTCCCTTCCAACACAAACCAGGCTGGGATTCTCTGATCCCCAGGGGGTGGGAAGGGCAGTGCTGGGCTCCTGGCCCTGGTACCATACCAGCTCTGTGCTTGCAGGAGAAGGAGATCATGAAAGAGCTGCTGGAGAATGGTCCTGTGCAAGGTAAGGGGCTGTGTACCCCAGCACTGGTGCAGCAGTGGCTGGGGGATGAGGGGGGGTGAACCACCCTGCCTGGGATCAGGGCCCCCCCTCAGCTCCTCCCCTGCTCAGTGTTACCCCTGCTCCCGCGGCCCCATCTCGCTGCCCACACCAGCGCTTGGTGCTCATTAACCCCAGGGAGTTAATCTCTGTCTTGGCACTTGGGTTTGGTTTATTTCATGTTTTTAATCCTCCTCCGAGTCCTGTCACATCCCGGGGGGGGGGGGATCAGGCCCCTGCCCTCCCTCCTGCTGGGTAACAGCCGTGTCCCTGGTGCCCGCATCCTCCGTCCTGAGGCACATGGAGCCCCGGGATCTCAGCACCCCCTCCCTCAGGACAGGTCCCCAACCCTCTCCCCCTTCCCACAGCCATCCTGGAGGTGCACGAGGATTTCTTCATGTACAAGAGCGGGATCTATCGGCACACGCCGGTGGCCGAGGGGAAGGGGCCGAAGCACCAGAGACACGGGACCCACTCCGTTAAAATCACTGGGTAGGTGGGAGGGATCGGGGTGTCCCCTTGCTCCGGGCAGGGAGAGGAGGGTGCAGGGTGCGACGGGGGCCACACGTGTCATGAATGTGCAGTGCTCAGCCCCTGCAGAGGGAGGTGGGTTGGAGGTGCAGATTCCAGCAGCTTCCTTCCTGCTCCCCGTGGCTAAATGGACCTGCCTGTATTCTATTCCTTGTGCGGGCCAGCAGAGAGGTGCCGAGGCTGGGAAGGGAGCGGGGTGAGCACAGCACCCCCCATCATGGTGCTGGATGGGGTCATGCCCGCAGAATGGGGCGCATGGGGATGGCCCCTTTCACCCCCCTCCACTCCTACTGCAGGTGGGGAGAAGAGCAGCTTCCCGATGGCCAGACGCAGAAATACTGGGTGAGTTGCTTGTGGGTGCCACGAGTGTGCTGCGGCTCAGCCACTGGGGGGGTGTGGGGGGCTGCAGGAGCTGGGATCCAGCTCCTTGGGCTGAGCCGTGTCCCCCCCGCAGACCGCAGCCAACTCCTGGGGCACAGCGTGGGGAGAAGGCGGCCACTTCCGCATCGCCCGCGGCATCAACGAGTGCGAGGTGGAGACCTTTGTGGTTGGGGTATGGGGCCGGGTCAGCGTGGAGGACATGCCCCACAAGTGAGCGCCGCACTGCCACTGCCCTCCTCCCGGCCCCACCATGGTCCAGCACTGCAGCCCCTCCGTCCCCTCCCGGGGACCCCCCCAGTACCACATGGCAGGGGGCTGGGATCGTCCCCTGGGTCCTCGCTGTGCTGACGCAGCGGCTGGGTGCAGTGGGGCATGCATGGGGCATGCGGCCGGGGGTGCCGCAGGGGCTGCTCCTGCATCCCATGGGATTTACCCACTAATCCCTCCGCCCTGGGCTTTGGTGGCAGTTGGGGCCCCTTCAAAGGTGGCTTCATCCTCCTCTTCCTTCTCCCAGCCGTGGCTGGGGAGCGCTGCGGTGGGACCCCCAGGGCTTCTGCACCCCTGCATCTGCCCCCCCAGCTCCCTTCATCCTCCCAGGGGACCCCCGGGGTCAGGATGGGGTATTTACCGTCCCCTCTGCCTGTCCCTATGGTGCTATGGCCCCTGCCACCCCCTCTGGGGACAGGAGAGGGCTCAGCCCTCTCATGTCCCTGTCCTGCTGGGGCCACAACTGGGGACCATGCGGCAGCACAGCCCCAGTCCCATCCCATCCCCACCCCTTTCTCCCTGCCCTGGGTTGGACTTTTAAGGAATTTTTTGTATTTATTTTGGTTTTTACTATTTGTAAATAAAGTGCCTGAACCTCCAGTCCCCCACCCCCGCTCCGCTCCTGCCCCAGCGCTGCTGGGGACACACATGGCACTGCTGTGCTCTGCCTGCCCCATCCCGGGGGGGAACACGGGCCCCAGGAAGGGCTGTGGGGTGAGATAAGTCCCCGCTCATTGTGCTGCCTTCCGGCCCCACCGGCTGCCTGTCACTGCGGCCAGCGCCGGACCTGCCGTGGGCACACACAGCCGCAGTGGCTGCTGCAGCTGCCACTGCAGCCACCCCATGGCCACCAGTGCCATACAGCCAGATGTGCCACCGCAGCCAGATGTGCCACTATAGCCACCCTGGCCATCAGTGCCAGGCAGAAATGCCACCACAGCCAGATGTGCCACCCTGGCTACTGCCTTCAGATGTGCCACCGCAGCCAGATGTGCCACCCTGGCCACTGCCTTCAGATGTGCCACCCCAGCCAGATGTGCTGCCGCCCCCTCAGGTGGCCCCGCAGCCTCGCAGCCCGCAGGGGGGGAGGGGAGGGGGGGATTTTTTAGAATTTGTGTATTTTCTGCTTTTCCTCCCTATTCCTTCAGTGCTCCTCCCACGGCCCCCCCAAACCGCGGGGGCCACACAGGGTGGAGTGGGGCGACACCTGGTGGCCACAGACGGCACCTGAGCGGACAGGCACAAAACCGCGCGGATCGGCTCTGGGGATGCTTATACACACGTGGACACATTGTACACACACATACACATTGTACACACACATACACATTATGCACACACATGCACATTATGCACACACATGCACATTGTACACACATGAACATTGCACACACATGCACATTGTACACACACATACACATTGTACACACACGCACATTGTACACACACATACACATTGCACACACATGAACATTGCACACACATGCACATTTTACACACACACGTACACACACATACACATTATGCACACAATACACATTGTACACACATACACATGCACACACATGCACATTGTACACACACATACACATTGTACACACGCATTGTACACACGCATACACATTGTGCACACACACATTGTACACACATACACATTGTACACACACATACACATTATGCACACGTAGACCCATTGTACACACAAATACACATTGTACACACACATACACATTATGCACACACATACATTGTACACACATGCACATTGTACACACACATACACATTGTAAACACACATACACATTGTACAGACACATGCACATTGTACACACACATACACATTGTAAAGACACATACACATTATGCACACACATACACATTGTACACACATACACACACATTGTACACACACATACACGTACACACATATAGACATTGTACACACACATACACGTACACACAGATACACATTATACACATGCAGACACACTACACACATATACATTGTACACACACACATTGTACACATATACACATTATACACACACACATTGTACACATACATATTATGCACACATACACACTGTACACACACATACACCTTGTGCGCACATATACACATTGTACACATATACACATTATACACACACGTACACGTTGTACACATACACATTATACACACACATACACATTGTACACACACATACACATTATACACACGTACACATTGTACACACACATACACATTACACACACACATACACATTGTACACACACATATACACACACATATAAACACATATATACATATACATACACACATGCACATGCATATACATATACTAACACATACATATACATTGACACATGCATGCACTTTCATGAACAGATGCTGCTGGGGCTTTATACATACACACACAGACACTAATGGTGTTTTATGTATATATATATATATACACACATGAACAGAGACAGTGATTTTTTAAAATATTATATATATGCGCATTGCACACACTAACAGACACTGATGGGTTTTTTATATACATATATAAATGTGCAAACACACAGTGAATTTTTTTATATATATATATATGCACACATGCACACACACACTGATGGTTTGGGGTTTTTTATATATGCACACATACACATACACACTGATGGTTTGGCGGGTTTTTTATATATATGTATGTATATACATGCACACACACTGATGGTTTGGGGTTTTTTATATATATGTGTGTATATACATGCACACACACACTGATGGTGTGGGGTTTTTATATATATATATGTATGTATATACATGCACACACACTGATGGTTTGGGGTTTTTTTATATATATGTATGTATATACATGCACACACACTGATGGTTTGGGGTTTTTTTATATATATGTATGTATATACATGCACACACACTGATGGTTTGGGGTTTTTTTATATATATATGTATGCATATACATGCACACACTGATGGTATGGGGTTTTTTTTATATATATGTATGTATATACATGCACACACACTGATGGTTTGGGGTTTTTTTTATATATATGTATGTATATACATGCACACACTGATGGTATGGGGTTTTTTTTATATATATGTGTGTATATACATGCACACACACTGACGGTTTGGGTTTTTTTTTTATATATATGTCTGTATATACATGCACACACTGATGGTTTGGGGTTTTTTTATATATATGTATGTATATACATGCACACACTGATGGTTTGGGGTTTTTTTATATATATGTATGTATATACATGCACACACACTGATGGTTTGGGGTTTTTTATATATATGTATGTATATACATGCACACACACTGATGGTTTGGGGTTTTTTTTTTATATATATATACATGCACACACACACTGATGGTGTGGGGTTTTTTTTATATATATGTATGTATATACATGCACACACACTGATGGTTTGGGGGTTTTTTATATATATGTGTGTATATACATGCACACACACTGATGGTTTGGGGTTTTTTTATATATATGCATGCATATACATGCACACACACTGATGGTTTGGGGGTTTTTTATATATATGTGTGTATATACATGCACACACACACTGATGGTTTGGGGGTTTTTTATATATATGTGTGTATATACATGCACACACACACTGATAGTTTGGGGTTTTTTTATATATATGTATGTATATACATGCACACACACTGATGGTTTGGGTTTTTTTTATATATATATGTATGCATATACATGCACACACTGATGGTATGGGGTTTTTTTTATATATATGTATGTATATACATGCACACACACTGATGGTTTGGGGTTTTTTTTACATATATGTATGTATATACATGCACACACACTGACGGTTTGGTTTTTTTTTTTATATATATGTATGTATATACATGCACACACTGATGGTTTGGGGTTTTTTTATATATATGTATGTATATACATGCACACACACTGATGGTTTGGGGTTTTTTATATATATGTGTGTATATACATGCACACACACACTGATAGTTTGGGGTTTTTATATATATATATGTATGTATATACATGCACACACACTGATGGTTTGGGGTTTTTTTATATATATGTATGTATATACATGCACACACACTGATGGTTTGGGTTTTTTTATATATATGTATGCATATACATGCACACACTGATGGTATGGGGGTTTTTTTATATATATGTATGTATATACATGCACACACACTGATGGTTTGGGGTTTTTTTATATATATGTATGTATATACATGCACACACACTGACGGTTTGGGTTTTTTTTTTATATATATGTCTGTATATACATGCACACACTGATGGTTTGGGGTTTTTTTATATATATGTATGTATATACATGCACACACACTGATGGTTTGGGGTTTTTTATATATATGTATGTATATACATGCACACACACTGATGGTTTGGGTTTTTTTTTTATATATATATACATGCACACACACACTGATGGTGTGGGGGTTTTTTTATATATATGTCTGTATATACATGCACACACTGATGGTTTGGGGTTTTTTTATATATATGTATGTATATACATGCACACACACTGATGGTTTGGGGTTTTTTATATATATGTATGTATATACATGCACACACACTGATGGTTTGGGGTTTTTTTTAATATATATATACATGCACACACACACTGATGGTGTGGGGTTTTTTTTATATATATGTATGTATATACATGCACACACACTGATGGTTTGGGGGTTTTTTATATATATGTGTGTATATACATGCACACACACTGATGGTTTGGGGGTTTTTTATATATATGTGTGTATATACATGCACACACACTGACGGTTTGGTTTTTTTTTTTATATATATGTATGTATATACATGCACACACTGATGGTTTGGGGTTTTTTTATATATATGTATGTATATACATGCACACACACTGATGGTTTGGGGTTTTTTTACATATATATATGTATGCATATACATGCACATACACTGATGGTTTGGGTTTTTTTATATATATATATATACACGCACAGACACGCTGATGGGTTGTTGGGGTTTTTTTATATATATATACACACGTGCACACACTAACAGACACTGATGTGTTTTTTATATTTTATATATATAAAAACACAGACAGTGATGGTTTTATATATATATATGTATGTACCCACACAAACAGACACTAGTGGGATTTTATATGTGGAACTATAAATATAAAACATATTTAAATGTACATAAACTCAACTCCACACTGTTGATCAGTGTGTCTGTGTGTGTGGTTTTTATAGATATGCACACAAACTAAAAGGCACTGCTTTTAATATAGCTGCACAGATGCATACACACACTAACAGACACTGCTGGGTTTTTGTTTATTATATATAAGTGTCCATACGCAGACACACACTCTAACAGATACTGTTAGTGCTGGGGGGGGGGTTGATTAATATATTAATTAATATATGCAAACACAGTGTTTAATATATCTATAGATAGATACATCTAGAACAGTGTAATTTGAAACAACACTACCTGTGCACTTCGTAAAGCTCGGTGTGTGTATACTTTGTGTGTGTGTGCATATATAAAACCCCAGCACTGTGTCCGTATATACATATATATAAAACCTCAACAGTGTCTGTGTGCGTGTATGTATGTGTATGCATATATATGTGTGTATATGTTCATGTGTATATATATGTATAGCTGTATATGTATATGCATATATGTCTGTGTATGTATGTGCATACATGTATATGAATATAAACCCAGCTGTGTCTGTCAGAGTATGTGTGCCTACAGCTCTATACTAGCAGCAGCATCTGTGTGTGCACACACAAAAACACACGCATGTGCCCATGTGTGTATATATTTGGGGTGTCAGTGTGTGTGGCTACATAGGGGCCTCTGTCAGTGTGTATCTACTCACACGGGGGTGTCTTACTTTGTGTATACACACATAGGGGTGTGTTTCTGGGTGCATCAGTGCCTGTCAGTGCGTGTGTATCCATGCCAGCAAGTGCACTTGTGCAGGTATGTGAATACACAGGGTATTCCTGTTTGTATGTATGGGGTTTGTATATATGTATGTATATACAGGCTTGCCTGTTACTCTGTGAGTATATATATATATATATACACATATATATACACCCACTCCATATAGCTATGTATTTACTACATATTTATGACATATTTCCATCTATATATGTGTATATATATGCGTATATATACATGTGCAGAGAGCCCTGTGTGTATATATACATCCACAGAGGGTTGTCAGTAAGTGTGTGTGTGCACAGGTGGTGTTTGTGCATACATACACTTCCCTGGGTATTCTTTCTACCTACTGGCCCTCTAAAAGCTGCAGGTAAATTACTCGGGCTTTGAACTATTTTGTTTCATAAATATTCCTTCAAATATATAGTCTCAAAAAGCATTTCAGCTTCTCATCAAGCCCAATTCCAGGAGAATCGCTTAGACACCATTTTAAAACCCCAGGAAAATACTTGTGTGTTGGCCAAATCTTTACATTCCTGGTTGTACATCAGCAGCAGACTCCAGCACCTGATTTGCTGTGATTTGACACGAACTGGGTTAAGAACTAACTTCAGGGCTGGGCACAAGCACAGGATGTGTCCCCAGAGCTGCTGCTGGCCCCATGGGGGTGACAGGAGGCAGGACCCTGCTCCCCTGAGCTGCTCAGCAAACACAAACCACTCAGCAGCCAGTGCACATCACCCTTTATTCAAAAGCTGTAAAAATAAGCTCTAAACCGTTTCCAAGTTTGGCTTTGGCAGCGACCCATCAAAACCCACATTGGCAACGAGGGGGGGGGGGGGGGGGTGTCAATGATCCAGTGTGGCCCAGAGAGAAACAGGGCTCAGGAAAGCTGGAGCACTTCCAGCAGATCGGAGGGGCTGGAAGCGCTCGTGGGAAGGAAGAGCGGTTTGTGAGGTGAGGAAGGATGAGCTCTGCCATCACTTGAACCCTTCCTGCTGCTTTTCCAACGAAGGCTCAGCTTTTGGGCACTGGAGAGTCCCTGAAAGCATGATGAGATGGGGCTGTTCCACTGCGGACATCCCACCAAGCCAAGGGACAGCACAAAGGGGGTCGAAGGATGAGTTTGTGTCTGACAAGGGAAGGTCTAAGTGCTCCCTGGAGGCACAGCACCGCCTACCAGTTTGGCTGTCCCACCCTGTAGTGTGGCCCCAGAACCAGGCTCCAGTTTGGCATGGAGGCATCTACTGCCATCGAGTGGGGACAAGGAATCGAAGCCGGGAGGGTCCTGGAAGGGCTCGGGGCTCCTCGGAAAGCTGCCCTGGGAAAACAGCTTGGACACATCCCAAAGGAGAGCTCCCCACCCTCAGCAGAGGCATCACAGCATACGAGTCACGACCATGGTGAGGAAGTCCTCGTAGCTCAGGCGCACGTTGCCCACCAGCCCCGTGTCCTTCTCACGGAAGGCGTCGGTCGTGCTCTGGAGCTGCATGCAGATCTGGATGAAGCGGTCCAGCTGGATGCTGGGGTTGGGTGATCGCTGGGCATAGCGGGCCAGCAGCAGCTGGCTGAACTGGGGGCTCAGGTTATAGCCCATCTGGGAGAAAGCTGGGAGCAAGAATCACTTGGGTTAAACCTTCCTGACAAGAGGGAGAGTGACTGTGCCTTGCCTGCCCCTTGCTGGCACACATCACGCCTCCCACTGCCCCATGGCTTCCCTTGCAGCCGTGGGTGTGTGCAGGCAGGGCTCTCCAAAGGGAGAAACCAAACCAAGGCACAAACTCCAGCCATCTTTCCCCTCCATCAGACACACCCCCCCAAAAGCTCCTCCCAGAAAACAGGCTTTAGCCGCATGCCATCTGAGGGGGTATTTTGGATTTCTTAAGGAAGGAAGTTTGTGCCACAACCCTGCTGCGGCTCCTCATCTCCTGTCCCATGGGAAGGCTCAGTGCCAGCTCTGCCATGGCTGGTTCAGCCAGCCCAGCATGCTCCTTGCTCCATCGTGGCATGGGAGGCATCCCAGGAGCTCAGATTCACCCAGCCCTGCTCACCAGGGGGAGACACTAGTCTGGGCTGGGAATAAACAGTAGCAGAGGCAGATGTTGGTGTGGGCGAGGGTCAGGTTGGTGTCTGCCTCTCACCCACCTTGCTGGAGCTCGCTGAAACTGATGGAGCCCGACTGGTCCCTGTCGTACTGCTGGAAGAGGTTCTTCCACTGCTGGATGAAGCGCAGCAGGGCTGAGAAGCCGTACACATCGATGCGCCCCGACCTGGTCCTGTCGAACATGTCTGAGGAGGAAGGAGCAGAGAGGAGGAACAGGGCAGTGAGGAGTGGAGCAAAGGTACACTGCAGAAACTCCCGGACAGCTCAGATCTGTGCATAGCACCCCAGCTCTGGCCCCAAAAGCTGTGATCAACCAGCACCCAAGAGGCTGGTATGAAACAGCACCAAACCCCGATGCTGCGGCATGCAGGGGAATGGGATGACTCTGGCTCAATACTGGAGCATTCCCCCTTTTTATCCTGGCTCTCCAGGAGCTGGGGCTCGTGTGGAGCTGGGCTCCCTTTCCCAAGCAGCATTCTGAGCCCCTGACTTGTGTCCCCCACTAAAACGGTGCTCACAACTCCCTGCTTTGCCCAGCTCTTGCTCCAGAGAGCACTTACAGACCAGCTGTCCAAGTAAGTGACACCCAGAGACAGGGGAACACGGCCTGGGGTGGGCTTCACCCTGAGAGCAGCTCATCCCAGACAGATCAGCACAAGCAGCAGCAGGACAGGGAGAGCCCAGGCTCACTTATCATCAGCAGGCAGGTCTCATCGTTGAACGCTGACCAGTTGGAGTTGACCAGCGCCTGCTTCAGCTCCTTCACAGAGATGTACCCGCTGTGATCGGCATCCACCGCCTGGAACCAGGAGAAGGCCTCCGGGTCCACACCCGGGGGAGCGTTCCCTGCATGGGGAGAGGCCATCAGCAGCTCCCACCTCCCTCAGAGCGACTGCTGCCTGCTCCATCCCCCGGCGGCGGCTCACAGAGGCACCAGGACCGGTGAGCGCTTTGCTAAGCGGCGTTTTACAGCCAGATGATCCCAGGGAAAGGGGCTGGGACATAGTGCTTGCTGCCTCGGGAAGCGCCATGCACCAGCCCCCGGCACGGCTGGGGCCATAAACCTGGACACCGATGTGTGGCCAGGAGGTTTAACGGGTGGTGCTCGGGGCTGGAGCCTCCTCAGCGCCTTCCCACCCATCCCAACGCACCAAACCGGGGCTCAGCGTCACCCATGGGTGAACGGAGCCGAGCCGGAGGAGCGGCACCGGGCTGGGGAACGCCCCAACTCCCGCAGCGCCACCCAGGGGCTCGGGACCGACCACCGGAGGCTCTCCTGAGCCCCGCAGCCCCACTCACCGCCGGGAGCCGCTCCTCCGTAAGGCCCGGGCTGGGGCCCGCAGCCGGGAGATCCGTACGGTCCCCCCGGCGGGGGCTGCCCGTAGGGAGCCCCGGGAGCTGGGGGGGGTCCGCCGCCGTACGGAGCCCCGGGGTAGGGCCCGGCCGGGGGCGCGCCGGGGCCCGGTCCTGCGCCGGGGAAGCCCTATGGAGGGGACAGAGCGCGGTTGTACGGCCGGAACCGGGCACCGCGCTGCCGCCCGCCCCGCGCCGCGCCCCCGGACCCCTCCGGACCCCCCGGACCCCCCCGAACCCCTCCGGACCCCCCCCGGACCCCCCCGGGACCCCTCCGGACCCCCCCGAACCCCTCCGGATCCCCCCGAGACCCCTCCGGACCCCCCCGAGACCCCCCCGCACCCCCCCCGGACCCCCCCCGAGCCCCGGCGCGGCCCCACCTGCCCCGGGTACGCCGCCATGACACGGCTTCCGACCACGCCCCCCTCGGTGAGGTCACGGGCTGCACGCACGCCCATTGGTCTCGCAATGGCCCCGCCCCTCCCGGGGAGGGCGGGTCAGCTGGGCGGGGCGGGAGGAATCCCAGAGGCGGAGGCGCCTTAAAACGGCAATGGCCGCTGGGTGATCTGGGGTGGGGCCCACCCCTCCCCATGGGTCATGCCCGGAGCACGGCCACGATCCACCCTGGACGGGGCCCGGGATCAGCCTGGGAGTGGGGCTGGGATCTCCGCAGGAGCTGATCCGGGATGTCCCCAGAGGCAGGGCTGGGATCAACCCAAGAGCATGGGCGGGATCAGCCTGGGAGCAGGGGTAGGGCCAAATCAGAGCTGGGATCTCCCCAGGAGCTGGTGTGGGATTACCCCAGATCACGACTGGAAGCCCCTGGGTCAGTGCTGGGGCCTCCACATGAGCTTGTCTGGGATTGCTCCTGAGGCAGGGCTGGGATCCTTTGGAATCGGAGCTGGGATCTCCCCAGGATCTTTTCCCATCAGAAGGGTCTGGGGTGGCCTTAGTACCGAGTGCTGGGCTGGAGCTCCAGGGCTGCACAGAGCATCCCTCGGGCACAGGGATGGGGACAGGGATATGGCAAATGCAGGAGGCGTGGGGGCACCAGCGCGGTTGTATTTGACCGGGCAGGATCCACCCGCCCTCCCGATCCCAACGGAGCTGTACAACATCCGCCTCCCGCCCCCCGCGGGACAGGCACAGCCCCGGCACAGCGGGGAAACAATATTAACAGCACAGACGGGGGACAGGGGCAGGGGGGGACCCTCAGCCGAAGGGGCCTTTGACGTTCTTGGGCTGGAAGAGGGGCTGCTCCATGGGCAAGGCCCCCATGCACTCCGCCGGGCTGCAGTGCCCCGTCTTGCCTGGCTGCCCCGTGGCGCCGGGTGGGCCGGGGATGCCGGGGATGCCCTGCTGCCCCACGGGGCCGGGGGGGCCCATCTTCCCATAGCCTGGAGGCCCTTGGGGACCTGGAAGAGAGAAAGAGGGGGGGGGGCAGGGTGTGGGGATGGGTGCAAGCCCCACCACGGGGCTGGTGGGGACAAAGAGGGAAGGGTCTCACCTGGGGGTCCCGGGGGGCCACTGTCCCCCATCAGCCCCACGCCCTTCTCTCCTTTCTCTCCTTTGGCGCCCGGCTCACCTGGAGGAGATGTGGATGGAGAAAGGTGAGACCCCGGCACAGGGGGGACAGCGCCGCGATGGGGGATGTGGGGAGCAGCACCTACCCCGCATGCCCGGCACACCCTGCCGGCCCTCCCTGCCGATCTGCCCCGGCATCCCTGGGGAGCCGGGCGGCCCCGGCCGGCCGGGCAGCCCGTCCTTCCCTGGGGGACCAGGTCTCCCCGGGGATGCCACCATCTCCACCGGGAAGTGCAGCCGGGAGGTGTAATAGGCCATCCGCTCTGCAGGAAGAGGTGGCTGCGCTCAGCACCGGCAGGGACAGAGTGATGCCGACGGGTGACCGGCCCTTGCCCCCACCACCCCGTTACCATCAAACATCTTGTTGAGCTCCTGCCGGATGAACCGCTTGATCTCATCGTAATTCACCACATCTCCCTGGGGGACACACGTGAGGGGACCCTGCCACTGGCACCACAGGGGACAAGGGTCCTGCCCCCCAAACAGCTGCTCCTTACCATCATCCCGGGGGGTCCCGGCAGCCCGGGGCTGCCCGCGGGGCCCGGTGAGCCGGGGGGACCCCTCTCTCCTGCAGGTCCCCGTGGCCCCACGAGCCCCATGGAGCCGCTTTTCCCTGGCCCCCCCGGCATGCCGGCTCTGCCCTTCTCCCCAGGGTAGCCTCGCTCGCCCGGGGATCCAGCATCACCCTGGGAACAGATGTCAGCGCTGGCATCCCTTGCCCTGAGAGGGACGTGGGGTGCCAGGATGGGCACGGCCAGGCTCTGCCCTCACCTTCTGCCCAGCCGGTCCTGTGATGCCAGGTTTCCCTGGGGGACCCTGGGGAGACAGAGGAACAGGGTGGCAGCGATGTCCCCATTACCGGCAGGCCAGAGGCTGCCACCAGCCAGCCCCAGGTCCCCCTGTGCAGGAGAGCCGGCAGCCACACTCATACCTCTTTACCCACGGGTCCATCTGGCCCCTGCTCCCCCTGTGGAACCAAAGTGGGGCAGTGTGAGGTGCTGCTGCCCTGCAGGCGCCCCTGCACCGGAGCGCAGGGCTCTGTGACCCCCCCATGCCCACTGCACTCACCGGTGGCCCTGGGTGGCCGGGGGGGCCCGGCTGTCCTGGCATCCCAGGCAGGCCTCGCTCCCCCGCGGAGCCGCGCTCACCCTTCAGCCCCTGCAGGGAGGCAGGAGGAGGGAGCCTGGAGCATCCGCAGGGATGGGGTCCCCGAAGCTGCTCGCATGGCACCCGCCCAGCCCCACATCCCACAGGCACCACTCACCACTCCAACGAGGCCAGCGGGACCTGGCTGCCCCGGCGTGCCAGGGGGTCCCTGCGGGCAGAGGGAGGGATGTCAGCTCGCGGGGACCATGGCAACATCCCCACTCCATGTGCCAGAGGGAGATCCCACCACACTCCTGTCCATGGGGACCATCCAGGTGTGGCAGGGAAAGCAGGACTAACTTACAATGAGCCCCGGGGGTCCCTGCCGGCCTTGGGGTCCCATGGGTCCAGGCTCACCCTGAGGAAAGCAGGGTGATGAGGGGGGATGAGGGGCCCATCCAGCTCAGGGCTCCCAGCACCCATCCCCTTGCTCACCTCTGCTCCCGGCCGGCCCGTGCTCCCTGGGGGACCAGGCTGGCCACAGTCACCCTGGAAAGAGGAAGGGACACCATGGGCAGCGCAGTGTGGTCCCTGGGGCTGTCACCACTGAGTGTCCTCCAGTGCCACCATCACTCACCTTTGGTCCTGGGAGACCCGGGTGCCCTGTCTTCCCCTTGAAGCCCTGGAGAGAGAAAAGAGCTGAGGGGGTCCCCATTCTGCAGCACCAGGATGAGGGGATGCCCACCCCATGTGCCCACCCACCCGAGCACCAGGGAGGGCTGACGAGGGCAGTTGTCACTCACCGGAGGACCCATCATCCCTGGTGGCCCAGGGGGCCCGGGGTCACCCTGGACAGAAAGAAACAGGGGTTGTGGGTGCCCTGGGGGGTGAGGGGTGGCTGTCCTCCCCCTGGCACCCCAATGGGTCCCGCAGGCTCACCCGCTGCCCTGGCTTGCCATCCTTGCCGTCCAGTCCCTCCAAGCCAGCAGGGCCCTGGGGGACAAGGTGAGGATGTCAGGGGGTGGTTTGCACTGAGGGGCTCTGGGGGTCCCCCAGGCCATGGGAATGGGTCCAGCCAGCAGCACTCCCCAGCAGCACCATGATACCGATGGTCCTGCCCCCCATGGGGGGGGGGTCTTACCTGGATGCCCGGGGGTCCGGGAGGCCCAGGGGGCCCTGGCATCCCCGTGGGGCCACGAATGCCCTCACTGCCCTGCAAGAGCCACAGGAGGTCACAGGAAGAGCCAGGGATGAGCCCCAGAGCAGAGATCAACCTGGCCACCAGTCTGAGGGATGAGGGTGCCACCAGCCTGAGGGTGCCACCATGCAGCCATGTCCCGGTGGCACTGTACAGCGGCACTGCACGGTGGCACTGCACAGCATCATTGCACAGTGTCATTGCACGGCGGCACTGCACTGCATGGTGTCACTGCACGGTGCCACTGCACAGTGTCACTGCATGGTGGTACTGCACTGCATCATTGCACAGTGTCATTGCATGGTGGCACTGCACTGCATGGTGTCATTGCACGGTGCCACTGCACATTGGCACTGCACGGTGGCACTGCACTGCATCATTGCACAGTGTCATTGCATGGTGGCACTGCACTGCATGGTGCCACTGCACGGTGCCACTGCACAGTGGCACTGCACTGCATAGTGTCACTGCATGGTGGCACTGCACTGCATGGTGGCACTGCACTGCATGGTGGAACTGCACGGTGGCACTGCACAGCATCATTGCATGGTGGCACTGCACTGCATGGTGGCACTGCACTGCATAGTGTCACTGCATGGTGGCACTGCATGGTGGCACTGCACTGCATGGTGTCATTGCACGGTGGCACTGCACAGTGGCACTGCACGGTGGCACTGCACTGCATAGTGTCACTGCATGGTGGCACTGCACTGCATGGTGTCATTGCACTGTGGCACTCTCACACAGCACTCACCTTCTCAGCTGCAGGTCCCGGTGGCCCGGCTGGACCGACCTTCCCTGGGAAGCCGGGGGGTCCCTAAGGAGAAGAGCAGCGTTGAGTGAGGGGAGAGCCCACCCCCGCACAGCACCGACTCCAGACTCATTGCAGTGGCTTTGCTCTCTGCACTTTATCCCATGGGATGTGCCTGTGTCCCCTGGGTGGAACCCTCCATCCCATCCTGGCCCCATGGGGACACAGAGCCCAGAATGTGCGCTGTGCTGGAGCATCACTCCCGCAGCCCCTTTGGGATGCACTCACCGGTGGCCCTGGGAAGCCAGGCTGGCCCTGGAAACCCTGCGGAGACACAAGGGCTGAGCAGGACCCCGACGGCCGCATCCTGCCCTGCGGGGGCCCTGGGGGTGCTCACCTGCTCCCCCTTCTCACCAGCGCTGCCAGGGAGCCCACGCTCGCCCCTTGGCCCCTGTGGAAAGAGGGGTGAGGAGGGTGAGGCGCATCTCGCTGCACCCACAGCCCCCCCATTGCTCCCACAGCCCCCGGGACCTACCGCTGGCCCTATGGGGCCGGGGAGACCGTCCAAGCCGGGGGGTCCCTGGGAAGGGAAGGAACAGGTTGGATGGATGTGGCTGGAAGGACCTCAGCCCTGGTGCCCACAGCGAGGGGGGCACTGGGAGAGCTCCCAGCCCTGGAGCAGGGTCCCAAGTGACTCACCAGCTCCCCTTTCTCCCCAGGGGGGCCCACGTAGCCTCGCTCGCCTTTGGTGCCCTAGGGAAGGAAGGAGATGAAGGCTCCATGCAGGACAAGGGATGGGCTGAGACATGGGGCATGGGTTGAGGAAACACGGGCACAGACATGGGATGAACAGGGAACAGATGCGGTGAACAGAGAGGAACCGGGAATGTGAGGGATGGGATGGATGGGACAGGGATGAGGCCTGCAGGGACATGGTGCACACTGCCTGCTGGGGTCCTTGTCCCAGCTGCTTGGGGGGCCCTCAGCAGGCACCGGGGGGGTACATGGGGACACAGGAGGTGGCAGGGGCTGCCTGGCCCCCGCAGTACTCACAGGGAGGCCGGGGGGCCCCGTTGCCCCCGGGTAGCCGGGCTGCCCTGGAGGTCCCTGTGCAGGAGGAGGATGATGCTGAGCCCCCTGCAGTGCTCCTGCCAGCTGCCCGAAGCCCAGCGGGCATCAGTGTCCCCACGTCCCGCTGCCCACAGCACTCACCGGCTCCCCTTTGGCTCCAGCAAGCCCGGCAGGGCCGCGTTCCCCCTGGAGACCCTTGGGAGGGAGAAGAGAGGAGCTACAGGGGGGCTCCTGCAGCCCCTGCCCCGGCTGCACTCAGCACAGCCAGGGACGAGGACCCAGGTATGGACCCTGGGGCCTGGGACCTGCACCAGCCCCGGGCACGACCCTCTGGGCACCACGTGCCCCAGGCTCAGCACCCATGGGTGGCCGCGGGACACCCAGACATGGGCCACTGCTGTGGGCAGGACCCAGGGGCAGCCCATGAGCATGGGCAGCTCAGCCCATGGGGTGCCGGCTCCCAGCACCCCGGCCACGCACCAGGACATGCTTAGACCACAGCTCCAGCCTGGTTCCCAGGCACAGGTGACACGGGCTCCGTGTCATGGGAGCCCCGGATGGGTTAGTGGGGTGATGTGGTGTTGGAGGCTGGACAGCGCACGCTGGCACACCGCAGAGCAACAACCCACATAGACCCACACAGACCGTGGTGTTACAGGGACATTTGTGGACGAAAGGACAGGAACAGGACACAACCGGCACAAAGAGCCACCGGCACAGCCCCACTGCCACCTCGTGCTAGAAGGGAGCACAGGGGGAGCAGGAGGATGAGGATGGAGGTGAGATGGAGATGAAGATCAAGATGGAGGTGAGGATTGAGGTGGAGACCCAGATCAAGGTGAAGATGGAGATGGTGGTGGAGGCTGGCTGCCAGCTGGTCCCTGGCACTCTGACAGCAGCCTGGGGACTGCTGCTGTCCTCAGCACACGCGGGTCCTGCGGCGATGAAGGACCCCAGCACAGGGCCCCGGGAAGATCATTCCCGGGTCTGCCAAGACCCCCTGCATCGGGATGGAGGAGATGAAAATGGGAGGATGGAGATGGGGTGGAAAGTGGGCGGCAGCTGGGCTGTGGCTGCTCCTGAGGGCACAGGGACACGGAACACAGCCAAACCAAGCGGCAGCAAGAGGCACAGAGCAGAGCCGTGCTGGGTCCTTACGGGCAGTCCGGGTGCGCCAGGCGTTCCAGGAAAACCTGGAGGGCCCTGAGGGGAGAAACAGGGAGGTCACAGCCTGGAAGTGGCACCCAGAGCCTGGGCTGAGTCCTGGGGGTGCCGCAGAGTGGCTGGGCACAGCCTGGCTTGGCCTCAGCCTCCCACCAAGCCGGGTTCCTGCTCTGTCTCCAGGCTGGCAACACTTCCACCTCCATCTCCAGCCTCACTGGGAATAGCCATGTTGTGCTGCACCTCCTGGCCATGACTCTGGCCCTTTGCTCATCACCATGGCCTTGGAATAGGGCATCAGAGCTCCCCTTGTGAACTGCAGTGGGGGGCTCCAAGTCCCTCAGGACCACACCATGATACGCACAGAGCCTGGCAGCCCCCCCACCTCTGGCAGGGATTACTTACGATGGGTCCAGGTGGCCCTGGGGGTCCCCGAATTCCTGGTGAGCCCTGGGGGGAGACAGGTACATTGGATGTGACCACAGCGGGGACAGGGCCCGGCTCTAAGGGGCACTGAGGGACCCACAAGGGCTGGGATGCTGTGCCCGGTGCGGGTGAGGATGTGCACGTACCTGTTCTCCCCTCTCGCCAGGGATCCCCGGAGCGCCCGGCAGCCCGGGCTCACCCGTGCAGTGCGGGTCAGGGCTGTCACCCTGCAGGGAGCGGGGATGCGTCAGGAGCCGGGGCCAGGTCCCGCTCCAGCCCATGCCTGAGCCCCGTCAGTGCTCCCGGAGCGCCGGTTGCGGGCGCGGCGCCGGGAACAGCACGGGCTGGAGCGGGGCAGCAGTTCCGCCGCAGGGCCGGGAGGGGGCGCTGCGCAGCGGGGTCACTCACCCGCGCCTCCTCCGCTCTCGGGAGCTGCGCCAGGCACTGCGAGGAAACCCCGGCGTCACCCAAGCATCCCCCGCAGGGCGGCACTGGGGGAGCCGCGGGGCGCAGAGCCCCCATCCCGCACCCTTTGGGGCCCATCGCCCTCCCCAGGGCCCCATTGGGGTGGCAGGAGCTGCGCATGGGAGCCCGGCGTGCCAAGCTGCTTTGCAGCGCTGCTGCGTGAGCCGGAGCAGCGTCCCTGCGCTTCACCCCAGCAGAGCCAGGGGCTGTGGGCACCGGGATGGCAGCGGTCAGGATTAACACTCACCCGGGCGCAGGTCTCGCTGCCGGGGGCGCCCGGCATCCCCCCGGGGCCCTGTTCGCCCTTGGCACCACCGGGTGCTTCAAAGGCTGCCTGCAGCTGCGCGCAGTCCCCGCACAGGGTCTGGGGGAAACATTGGGGGGGTCAGGGGCGCCCTGAGGTGCTGGGGACCCCCAGGGACCGCCCACACTCTCACCTTCAGCACTTCAATGTTCCTCTCTGCCATGATGGCCAGTGGGCCCTGGAAGAGACGCAGGAGAGATGGGGCTGATCCCTGCGCCGCAGGAGCAGGATGGATGGATGCAGGGGCACAGCTGGTACCTACCAGGTCTCCGGCTGGCCCAGGCAGTCCCGGCAAACCGTTGTGTCCTGGCATTCCCTAAAGCCAAGGAGAGAGCTTCAGTATTTAACCCCTGTACTAAAAGCTGGGCAGGATAAGCCCATTGCTCCCATCTCCCAGTGCTCACCTGGCGGCCTGGAGCACCAGGGGGGCCCGGGGGCCCGGGAGCTCCGGGGGGACCCTGCAACACCCCAAGACACAAACAGAGAGAGGTGGGGAGGAGGTGGTGGGGATGGGGGCGCTCAGCACAGTGGGGGCAGCACCCACCTGTGGGCCCGGCTGCGGCTGCCAGGTCATCCCGGTCCATAGGCCTGGGGCTCCCTGGGGCAGAGGGAAAAGGAAGAGGGGTCAGGGGGGTGAAGCAGAGCTGGGGGTGCCCCGTGGGTGCTGGGGGTGCCCATGGGTGCTCCCGGTGCTTACCGGCATCCCAGCATAGCTGGGGTCCTGACGTGGGCTGGGGGGACAGGAGCATTCCCCAGGGTCTCCCTGCAGAGAGGAGAGGTGAGGACAGGGAAGGTGATGGGGAGGCACAGGGGGTAGCAGCCTGACCCCGAGCCCAACTCACCTTCTCGCCCCGGGCACCCTTCTCCCCCTGCGAGGAGGAAAGCCACAGATGCGCATTAGCAAGTGGCCCCTGGACCCCCCTGCTCCCCCCTCCATGGCTCAGCACCCCGCTGTGCCCAGCACATACCGGCAGCCCGCTGGAGCCGGGTGTCCCGGGGAGCCCCGGCTGTCCTTCAGGGCCCTGTGAGGAAGAGAAGGGTGAGGAAGCTCTGGGCTCAGGCCCTGTGTGGTGGTTTACAGCCAGGGATGCACAGCGATGCCCACCCAGGGCTTACCGGTGGCCCTGGGATACTGGTCCCTGGTGGCCCAGGGGGTCCTGCAGCACCTTTGGGCCCTGGAGATCCCTGCAGAGGAAGGGCAGCAGGAGTTGGAGGGCAGTGGAGAGGGAGGGAGTGTGGGGGATGCTCCCTTACCTTGGCACCTTTCTCTGCCGGCAGCCCTGGGGGTCCCTGTGGTCCGGGGGGGCCCTGGGTGCAGGAGAGGGTGTTAGGTGCCTCCCGCAGCCCCAGCCAGCCCCCTGGCAACCCAGGGGCTGATGCTGTAGGTGTGTGACCCCACCTCCTGCAGGGACTGGGGGGCTGGCGGCTGCCCTGTATCCCATGGCCGGGCAGCCAAAATCCATGCCATGGACAGGGACACCTTCCACTGGAGCAGCTTGCTCCAAGCCCGTGTCCAACCTGGCCTTGAACACTGCCAGGGATGGGGCAGCCAAAACGCTACTTACGGGTGTCCCGGGTGGTCCGGTGCTCCCAGGCTCTCCCTGGGAAAACCAGAGAGCATGAGAGCCGGCAGAGCCACATGGCACAGCGCAGTACAGCACAGCATAGCACAGCATGGCACAGCACAGCACAGCATGGCGCACAGCACAGGCACGTACCTGTGGCCCCGGCTGGCCGATGCCCCGTGGTCCTGGCTCGCCCTATGGAGACAGAGGGGCAGTGAGCAGCCCCTGGCCCCCCATGCCCGGCCCCCCACAGCCCCGCTCACCTGCAGCCCCTTCAGCCCCATGGGGCCCTGGACCCCCGGCAGTCCTGGCTTCCCCTACAATACACCAGTGTCACCACAGGGCACGGTGCCACCTCCGGGCACCCCGCACTGGGGGGACGGGGCACTCACAGCTCTGCCAGGCTGGCCGATGCCCGGGGGACCCTGATCCCCTTTGGGCCCCGGTTTTCCAGGGATGCTGACCACATCCCCATGTGGAGCAGGACCAGGCTTGCAAGCATCTCCCTGCAGAGGAGTGAGCAGAGGAGGGCAGGCTGGGATGGGTGACACCCCAGTGACAGGATGCAGGTCCCCATGCAAAAGCAGGGCTCTCACCTTCTCGCCTTTGGGGCCGGCTGGACCCCTGATGCCGGGCTCACCCGACAGCCCCGGGACACCGGCCATGCCTGGGGTGCCTGGGTCCCCAGGGCTGCCTGCATCCCCCTGCCAGAGAGAGGGGACAGGGCTGGCACAGGGCAGGGGGGACAGCGCTCCCCCAGCCCCACAGCTGGGGGGGTCACAGCCACCTCTGCCACAGCCAGCCCCACAGGAGCCCTGTCCCCAGCGCCACTCACCTTCTGCCCCTTCTGCCCAGCATCACCAGGCCTGCCCTGGGGAAAGGAGCAATGGCTCAGGCTGGAGCATCCCCCAAGGGGCACCCCTGAGGGGGGACACTCACCGCTCTGCCGGGGGGGCCACCCTGGCCCCTCTCCCCCGGTGGTCCCGGCACTGCCAACACCGTGGCAGCCCCTTCGAGGGCCTGTGGCACAGGAGGGCACTGCCCGCATGGCTCCCCCTGCACAGGGGACATCCCGGTTGGTTGGAGCTTGCCGTTGGGGACCAGGGCTTTGGGAGGCAGCTCAGAGCTCCTCACTGCTGTCCCCGTCTCAGGGCTGTGCTGTGCAATGAGCTGCACAGGTCTCAGCTGGGGGGGGTTCAGTGCGGTCCCCATCTCAGGACTCACCTTCTCTCCTTTGAGCCCCCGCACACCCGGATCACCCTTGTCTCCTGGGAGACCCTGCATGGAGAACCCGCAGTGGAGGTGACCCTACAGCCCCCAGCACCCGGCTTCTGCACCCCTGGGGCCCAGCACCCACTCACCGGTGTGCCTGTGGGTCCCTGCTGGCCACCGTCCCCCTGGAAGGCAGCAGGGTCACGGTCAGACCCAGAGGAACCTGAACTGCCCCATCCCCATGGGGTGATGCAGCCACTCCTGCTCCCTTGGGGGGTGCAGCGAGGGGGGCGGGTTTGGGGGTCACTCACCTTCTCACCCTTGATGCCAGCCAGCCTGGGGAGCCCCGCTTCACCCTGTCCGACACCCCATGGAGTTACACACCCAGCCCCAGGGTGCCTCTTGGGCACACGAGGGGAGCTCAGCCCCATGTGCTCACCACTGGGTCACCCCGGAGCCCCTCGCTGGGTGCCCGCAGCAGCGCGGCCAGGACACGGTCTTCACAGGCCAGGCAGGAGTCCCCCTGGGAGGGCAGGGAGGGGACACGGCTCAGGCAGGGGCCGAGCGGGCAGGCGGGATGCAGGGATGGACACTGACCTTCTCCCCTTTCATCCCTTGGATGCCGGGATCTCCCTGGGAAGGAAACACAGGAGCTGGTCCGGGTGCTGCCAGCAGGGGCTGGATGGTGCTCAGCATCCCCCTGCTCCAGCTGGATGAGCCATCCCTTGGCCCTGTCACCTACCCTGTCCCCTTTGGGTCCTGCAGGTCCGGGTCGGTCCTGGGGAGGGGGAAATGAAGAGGGAGCGTGAGGGATGCTGAGAGAGCCCCTGCTCTGCCCCTCGGCCCCTGAGCTCAGACTCACCGAGACGCCATCCCTGCCGGGCGCTCCGGGCGCTCCCCTGGGTCCCGGTTTGCCGGGCAGCCCCATGGCACCGAGCATCCCCTCGAGCACAGTGGGACACACCTCGCACGGCTCGCCCTGTCCGTGGGGACAGTGAGACACAGCCCCGGGGGGCCCCGAGCAGCCCCGGGCCCAGAGCATGGGCTCTGTGGTGGGGCTGTGCCAGCAGGGTCTGCCCGTGCCCGTCCCTGCGCCACCCGCCTGCTGCACCCACCTTGTCTCCTTTCGGCCCCAGGATGCCAGGAGGACCCTGTGGGATGAAGCCAGGGAATGAGGCTGCTTTGGGAGCCCCCAGGCCAAGGTTTGCCCTGGCAATGCCACCAGCACCCCCCAGTCCTTGCCACCAGCTATGACACAGGATGATCCCAGCTCCAGATAAGGCCACCGGCTCTCCCAAACCCTGCTCCATGCTTGGGCTCCGATCCCATCACTGCTCCGGCCAAGCAATCCCGACCCCAAGCCAAGAACCCTGTCCCTGACCCTTGGCTCCAGGCTCTTGGTACTCACGGGCATCCCAGGAGATCCTCCAGGTCCAGGAGCTCCCGAGCTGCCCTGGAGCCAGACATGGGAGAGCCTGAGCTCAGCAAGGGAAAGAGCTGGCGCCCTGGCACCCCAGCAGCCCTGGGCTCCCATTCACCCCTGGGGGGTCCCGTCCCCCAAGACAAGGTTTGGGCCACCCGGATGGGGCTTGCCAGGTTGGCAGCACCATGAACCAGCACTGGCTCAGCTGCTTGGATGCAGCTCCAGCCGGGAATCCTCGGCACAACCCATGGCCGTGCCAAGGGCAGCCAGCGCCTACTTCCCCCCAGCTCACCTTTTCTCCCTTTGGACCTGGGGGGCCACCAGGGTCTCCCTGCAATGGAGAGAGGAAGGTGTTAGCCTGGCTGCCCCACGGCAGAGCCCTCTCCCGTGGCAACGCAGCAGAGCTGGGCATGCTGCAGCCCCATGGCACAGGCTCCTTACCGGCTTCCCTGGAAAGCCTATCCCAGGAGATCCCGGCTTCCCCGGGGGCCCTGGCTCCCCCGCCAGCCCCTCGGGTCCCACCAGCCCAGGGTCACCCTGGAAGGCAAAGGGGGTGTCAGTGCTGGGGATGCCCCTGGGTGCCCTGGCTCCCACCCGCTCACCCCCAAACCCCAGCTCTTACCTTCTGACCCTTGGGTCCCACCACACAGATCTCTCCAGGCCGGCCCTGCCAGCGGGGAGCGGAGTGTGAGTGCCCCACATGTGCAGCATCCTGGGGAGGGTGGGCCAGCAGCAGGACCCCACTGCCGGGGGGGATCCCCAAGGGATGCCCAGGTACCACCCAGCACTACTCACGTCGCGCCCTGGGCGCCCCGGCTTGCCCTGTAGTCCCTCGTCGCCCTTCTCGCCCTTCTGGCCCTGCAGGACACAGAGACATCACCCATGCCACCTTCTGGGCTGTCCCCAGCACGTCCTGGAGCCTCCAACACCATCGCAGGACCCATGGGGCTGCTGCCCCTGATGCAGTGCTGGGACCTGCAGCTGCGCTGGACTCACCTTCTGCCCATCGCTGCCGGCTGTCCCCGGTATTCCCTGCAAGGAAAAGCGGGTGCCCACGGATGGGCTTATGCAGGGCTTCCCTGCTGCTCCTTTCGCCCCACCAGCACCCGCTGAGCTGTCTCCTCCGGGTCGCACCCCACATCCCAACCCGGGGTACACAAGAGACATGGGGGGATGCAGCCCACACTCAGCCCCATCCACAGACCATCACTCACCGGCTCTCCATGCTGCCCCTTCTCACCCCGCGGCCCCTCGGTGCACTGGGGAGGATGAGGAGGAAAGCGTAGGGTGAGGGTGGGCAACACCCCAGGGGGTGCTCAGAGGATGGGGGGGAGTCTCACCTGCACGGGGCCGCCAGGGTGGGTGCGCACGCAGTCAGCGCCCTGAGGAAGAGGAGAGCAGCTCAGGGGCTCTGCCTGCACCAGCCATGGCCAGGGATGGAGGGGCCATAGGGGCAGGAGCAGTGGGCCCCCCATGTGCTGCCCCACAGCAGAGGGGTCCCTGCCCGGGACACTCACACGCTCGCCTTTCTCCCCCTTGCTGCCGGTGGTGCCAGGCAGACCTCGCTCCCCCTTCCCACCCTGCAAGAGAGGGGAGATGTGGGCGATGAGACAGGGCGCAGGTCCACGTGCTCCATGGCAGGGATGCTCCAGGCACAGCCAAAAGTCCGTGTGGCCATGTTCCTGCTGGAGCTGGGCTCTGTGTGTGCTGGGGGAGGCTGGGGGGGGGACAAACCTACCTTTGGACCTGCGGGGCCAAGCGTGACCTAGGGAGGAAGGAGAACGGTGCCCTGCAGTGCCCTGAGCGCCTCCAAAAAGCATCAGGAGAGAGCCCCATCCCAGCCATGGTCACCACCCTCCCAACACCCTGTCCCCAAGTGCCACCCCAGGAGCCCCATGGGGCACGTGGGGTCTCAAACACCCGAACATTCCCACACCTCCAGCCAGAGGTTGCCTTAGGAACGGAGCCACATCTGGAAGGAATCGGAGACTTTTTTTTCCCTGCAGCCAGACATTGATGGGCTCCAGGCCAGGAGGAGCTGTGGGTCGTGGCGGGGCTGACACCCCAAGACCAGCACCACGGTGGCTGTCCCCATCCCCAGCTCAGCCCAGTCTGGCCCTGGCAGTCCCCAGGTCGGGGTCCCCATCTCCCACCAGCAGGACCCAGGCTGCCCAGTGGCACACTCACTTTTGCCGAGGCCGTCTGTGACGAGCAGGGTGGGCACTGGAAGAGACAGGGATGGTGGTGCCTTGTGCCAGCTCCACGCACTGCCCACAGCACCCAAACCCCTGCACTCACAGCCAGAACCAGCCCCACACCTCACCTCTCACTGAGTGTCCCCTGGTACTGGGGGGGGGGTCCTGTCACCCAGCAGGCAGTGACATGGGGAAGGTGACAGGAGGAAAAGCCAGGCAGGCTCATGGCTCTCACTGCCCCAGGGCCCCTAGTCCAGCTGCTGGACCTGCTCTACACCCCAGGGATCCCTGGCAGGGTCCCACATGGGGATGCAGCCACCGCAGGAGGATGAGGACATGTGGGGATGGGACATGGGGTGCACTGGAGACGCTTCCCGGCTCTGGCAGCGCTCCCGAGACATTCGGAGGGAACAAAGAGGCCCTTGGCTGTGGCTGGGATTGCTTCAGCAGCAGCAGTGAGTGAGTGGGGCCTCAATTCCTGCTCGGGGGGAGCAGAGCAGCTGCTTCTGCAGGCATCCTGCAGCTCTGGCCACAGCAGCAAGGTCCCAAATGCAACGGGAACAGACCCAACCCAGGGCATGGATGGGCTCCTGGCATGGCACCAGCGTAAGTGGGAGGAAGGGGAGCGGAGCCAGCACCAGGGACTCTGCCACCTCCCCTCACCTCTTTGTGATCTCCCTTTGGGCCAGTCCTTCCTGAGGTCCTCAATGGCTCCTGTGGAGAGAGAAGAGCACCCATGGATGCCACCCGCCTGCGCACCCCTGTGTTATCCTGCATGTGGCACCCACAGGTGAGACCTGGCTCAGACTGAGCCCCCATACGGCAGAGCAGGAGCATCCCGAGCCAGGCTGCGGCGGATGCGGGCTCACCATGCCCAGCGGCTCCTCCAAGCAGAAGCAGCGGGTGTACACGCGGCCCTCGGGCTGCGGCAACATCTCAATCAGGTTGCTGCTCTGCATCAGCTCTGCTTGCCGACGGGTCTTGGGTGCTTCTGGGAGGCACTGCTGGGAGAAAGAGGGGTGCTGGTCAGAGAACCGGGAGCACCCGTGCACCTCAGCAGCACCATGCCCCACACTGGCCATGGGGGCAGGCAGCAAAAGCCATTCTGGGGTTGGTAGAGAGCAGCACCCACAACCACTGGACACAGGTGAGCTCTGCCCTGACCATGCCTCAGTTTCCCCGTTAGGCGATGGCAGGGCTGGATCCGAGCGGAGGGCAAATGGGACTCACCCCTCTGGCCGAGATCTCGCAGCACCCCTCCTGCTTGGCCAGCTCGGCATCGCAGTAGATCTGAGCTTGCTGGAGATCGAACTGCGGCCAGACGGGGCGGGAGGTGAGGGGCAGCGGTGGGGAGGGTCCTGCAGCTACCCGGCCCCCTGCACTCACCCGCACGGGGGTGCCGCGTGTGGCATCCAGCCCCAGCAAGGCATTGCCCTCGGCGGCCAGCGCCCGCCGCGCCGACAGCGGCTTGGAGAAGATAGAGGCACAGTCGAGGTGCACGGACACCGCGCGGCTCTGCACCGCCACCACCAGCTTGTGCCACGATCCATCGAAGAGCGACGCCACGGCCTTCCCGGAGAATGTGGCGCTGACGAACGTGGACCCTGGAGCCCTGGCTTGAAATTCCAGGCTCTTCTCGGGGCCGTGCATGGCCAGGGAGAGCTGCGCAGAGCGGGCACAGCGCCGCGGTCAGAGGTGGCTGCCGGCTGTCCCCTGGCCCATCCCTTGGCCCCGGCGCTGTACCTGGGGGTAGCCCTGCCTGTCGGTGATCTGGAAGAGGTACCAGTGCTCCCCGGTGCTGTTCTTCTTCAGCAGCAAGGTGAGGACGAGGGTGAAGGTGTGGGGCAGCCCTCGGGGGAACACCTTCCTGCAGGGACCAGTGTCAGGGGTGGCCAGACCCTGCCCCATGTTCCAGTGCTGGTGGCAGCACCGGCCCCAACACCCCAACCCCTGCAGCACCCACCAGCATCACCCCAAAGCCACTGTCTCCACCTCACAACTCCTCGTGGGATCCATGCACTTATCTTCACAGTGTCCGGTTTTGTCCCTGACCCCCAGGGCTCCATGGGACGATGCTGCCATGGCAGGGAGCATGGGAACCATTCCCAGTGGGATGTGCCCAACTCGCCCGCAGCAAGCTCAGCTCTGGAAATACTTGCTCCAGGCTCTGCTCTGCTCCTGCCTCAGCTCCACACCAGCGGTTTTCCAAGCCACTGCTCTGGATCTGGACCAAGGTGTGGGGAACAGGCCAGACCCACCGAGCCCATCTGCTCTCCATGGGGCACCAAGGAGTAGGGCTGGGTTGGGCACCAAGGAGCACCCATGGGTGCCCCTCTGGAGCTTGTGACCTGGTGCTGGGGCCACCCCTGTGCTGAGCATGCCCCAGGGCTGGCTCTAGGCTGCTGCAGGCACCCAGCCAAGAGCAACACCGGTCTGGAGCATCCACCATCCCGAAGACATCTAAGGACTTGGCTGCCCAGGTCAGGAGCCAAGGCTGGGACTTCACCACCCTCGGGAGAGCCCCATGCCAGGCACAGCTTCATGCCAGCCCTGGGATGATGTGGGGACAGGCAGGAAGAGGCAAACCACAGCGGCTTCCTGCAGGAACAGCTCCTGAGGACACGGACCTGCTCTCACCTCACCACGCTGCAGCATCCGCGCCAGCCCGGCAGTGAGCACAGCCTCGGGCACGGCCAGGAGCGGGTCTGCGCGGTCCTTCCCCAGCAGCCCCACAGCCCCGGCAGTGCCTGCTCAGAGCTCAGCAGCATTTTGAGCTTGTCTAGACCCTGCCGAGCATCTGCCAAGCTGAGGAGAGCAGCCACGGAGCAGCCACAGAGCTGCAGTTGAGCAAGGGCTGGCAGCAGCCCAGCCCCACTGCCGCAGCCCATCAGTTACTCCCTAGGAGGAAGGTGGCTTGTGCACCTCTGCTTCCCCCCCGGTGCCACGGAGCTGCCTGGCATCTCCAGTGTGAGCTAAAGGCAAAGCCGAAGAGCTTCCCCCATCCCTAAAACAGAGGGATAGTGCCCAGGGATGCTTTGGCCACCGCAGTCCCCTGCCTTGTGCCGCCCGCACTCACTGCGTTGGCTGCACCAGCGGCACAGCGCCTAGGCGCAGCACCACTGGCCCCCGTGGGTGCCGGACCTTCTTGATGGAAGAGATCTTGAGCAGGTCGAACCTTTTAATCAGGTTAAAACCTACAGGACAAGAGCGGAGGAGGTGAGAGCTGGCCCTGGCATGGGCACTGAGGGTTGATGGTCTCCAGGGAGGGCGCGGAGCCCATTCCGTGGAGTCAGGGCTGGCAGGGACCCCATCTGCAGAGCAAGAGGGGCTTTTCCTTACCCGTTACATTCTCATACTTGTCCCCGACCAGATCCTCATCCCAGAGCTGTGGGCAAAGCTCCCCTGCAAGGCAAATCCGCACATCACTGCAGTGTCCCCAGGGCACGGGGCTGCTCTACAAACAGGCTTGGGCTGTGCAGAGCTCCTCCAGCCCCAGTGGGTCTGAGGGCTGCCAGGAGCTTGCCCCAGCCCACCGAGGCCCCTGGCAGCTGCGGGGCAGCAGAGCTCCAACAAACACCACAGCCCCTCACAGCCAGCCCACCCGGAGCGGAGCACAGGGCTGGAAGGGGTGGGCAGTGAGCTCAGAGCTGGCCTGGCCCCCCACAGCAAGTTCACCAGGTGAAGCAAATGCTTCTCCCAGTCACCGCGTGTTTTGCCTCAAAACAGCCCCATGGCTGGAATCAACATCAGGAGATTCAGACGGGTGCCAAGGACACCCAAGGCAGGGAAACGGCACCCAGAGTTGGCCTTTGTGTGCCATCCTAGTGACATCCCCAGACCTGGTGGCCCTAGGGACAGGGTGAGGGCTCTGAGCTGCAGGGACCAGTGACGGTCCCAGGGACGCAACTGTACTGATGTACTATTGCTTTAGCAGCATCAATCCACCACCGCTGGTTGCTACCAGATGTTGGGAGGTGCGAGACAGAGAAGGGAACAAGCAGGTACTGACAAAGGAATGTGTTTTTGTCTCTGTGCTCACCAGCAATGGAGCAGGTTTGGCCCCTGATGACAGATTCCCCCACCTCTTCCCAGCCCTCAGCCATTCCCAAGGGGCAGCTCTGGCCCCAACAGCCCCACGTTCACCTCCACCTCTGCCCGAGGCATCTCCCCACGCTGACCCCTGACGCACAGGGCCAGCAGCAGTGCAGGGAGGTGCCCGTTGCCCCCCGGACCCTGACGTGGCGGCGGCTCCGGACCAGCCCTGCAGCCCGTGTCCTGCGGTGGCTGGGGGGGAGCTCCCTCCCGCCGGTGATGAGATCATCCACAGCGGGCAGGGGGTGGAAAGAAAACATAAAACACCCCAGAGCGACTGCTGTGAAGCCTCTCCCTGCCCCAGTGCTGCCCCTTCCCTAACAAAGGGCCGGCAGCCAGGAGAACACGCTGGGCTCTGGTGCTTGGCCATGGGGTCCCTCGCATGGGCAAAGGCCCCCCGGATGAGCCACTGCTCCACCCCACAGTGACTGATGCAACCATGGCTTTGCTGCCAGTGGCTCCTCCCCACCGTCCGCCTGGAGCTCCCCCCCAGCTGCAGTCAGCCCCACACTGGGACTCACACACAGTGGCCCCCATGGGCTCAGTCACTGTCCGACTGTCCCCAGCTGCATGCGGACAGCACTGAGCCCTCTGCTGCTGGCATGGACCACGGCCAAACCTCTTCCCACCTCACAGCCAGAAGCCAAATCCCCCTCGGGAGCCCAGTGCATCTTCACTGCTGTCCAGTGGTCCTGGCTCACCTACAGAGCAGCCCTGGACGGCGCTGCCTTCGCTGCCAGCTGGCACCAGACACCCAGTGGCCGGAGCGTGGCCAAACCCCCTCTTCCCTCCATGAGCCCACAGCATTCCCAGTGCTCAGCTGCGTCAGGGGTGACGGAGGGCTGTCCCCAGGCTGGCTTCCCATGTCAGGGCTCTCCCTGGCATCCTGCCTGCACGGGATGCTGAGCAAAGCCCCACAGCCCCGTAGCAGCACACAGCAGGGAGCTGATATCCACAGCCACCACTCTGGCTACCAGTGTGCCCTGGTGTGCAGTCCTGGCATGGCTCATGGTGTCCCCTGGGCACTGCCGCCCTGTGATCCCTCCTTCTCCTCAGGTACAGGCAAGGAGTAGGATGGGATGCTTCCATGCAGACCCCAAGCCCTCACTCGCAGTGCTCTTACCTTCTGCCGGTGGCAGCTCCTTCCCCTCGCAGGCACTGATGAGCCCTACAAGCAGGAGGGCCCAGAGACCCCTCATGGTGCCCAAGGCAGTGGCTCAGAGCGATGCGGCTGCCTGCGAGGGAAAGAGATGTGGCAGCAGCGGGGCAGGCACGTGGTGGGCACTGACCACCAGCAAAGCCACCAGCACCAAGAGGATGCTGACCATGGCTCAGGCAGGTTTTGGGGGTTCAGCATGGCCCCCATCCACTGCTGGATCCCCGATCTGCTCCACACCCAGCCCAAGCACACAGGGCAAGCCCGAGCATCCTGGCATTCATGGGCACAGTCCAACTCCAGCACCCGAATTTACTCCAAACATCTGGAAACGCAGAGGTGGAGGTGCCCCAGAGCAGAACTGGTGCCTCCTGCACAGATCCCCCCAGAAAGGCCTCACTCCCTCCCATTTTATCTCCTGATCCCATGTGGATCCCCGCTTGGCCCAGGCCCTGCAAGTCCCGCCGACCTGGCTCCCTTCTGCCTGCTTCCTGCCACGAGGCAAGGCCGGGCTGCAGGAGCCGGCGCTGGGACACACCGGACACGCTCAGCTCCACTCAGCACTTCAAGAGCAGGACCTGCATCCCTTTGCCTTCATCCCAGCCACAGCAGCCGAGGACACTTATCACCGGCAGCCCTGCCTCTGCCTTCCCTGCACTCAGCTCTGTTGCACCCCCAGTTCTTCCCTGCCTACACCACCCGGCTCCCCTCTGCTGTGTCTGGCGCCGCTTGTGCCCATTCTGCTCCCCCTGCACCCACCCACGCCCTCATCCCGCTCTCCCCCCCCGCCCCCCCCGTCTTTCCAACCCTCGCACCCTCCGCTCCCGCGGGTCCCCCCGGCCCCGGTCCCAGCCCCGGCCCGCCCCGGGGCGGTGATTAATGACGATAATTAAGGGGGCACCGCCGGTTCCGCGCCCGCCCGACGACGGGGCCGCGCTCTGCCCCGCTGCCCGTGCCCGGGGCTCACCTGGCGGGGCCGGGGCTGCCCGCGGAGGGAGCGGGTCCGGCCGATCGGGGCGATGGGAGCCCCGCGGGACACCGGGAGCTCCGCCGCCTTCCCCGCCTCCCTCCGGGGGGGCCCGGGCCGCCCCCGGCGCTGCCCGCCCTCTGCCTCCCAGCCTGGGGGGAACCGAGCTGCCGCCCGCCTTCGCATCCCCGCCCTCCTTCTCCTCTTCTTCCCCTCGGCCGCCTCCTCCTATAGCGCCTCCTCCCTTCCTCCCCGGGGCTGGACCCCCCCTCGGAGGACAGGACCCATCCCAAACCCCATTCCCTGGCTTCCAGCCCTGTGGAGCAGCTCTTCCTTCCCAGGGACCAGAGGGGACCCAGGTCGTGGCACTGAGGTGGGCATCGCTGGCCAGAGTGGTCACCGCTATGGGGAAGATGGTGTCCTCCCAGGGGTGCTCCTCCAGTGCTTGGTGGTTTGGCGACAGTCTGCCCCAGGACAAGGTGCTGCGGCTCAGGGTCTCTGCTGCCATCATCCCGCTGGCATCGCTGCTTGTAGCAGGAACGCTGCTTGTGTCTGCCACGGCTCCTCCCTGGTCCCCAGCAGCAGAGCCATTGACTCTCCAGAGCTGAACCATCTTTGCTGGGCACTGGTTGGTTCCAGCACCCATCCCAGCTCCCACCAGGAGCCACAGAGATGTGCCAGCCCTGAATACTGCCCCACTGCCCCCAGTGCCTGGCTGCTTGGATCCATGCCAGCATCCCATGCCAAGGCGAGCCAGGACATCCCGAGCCCCAGCAGGCAGGGAGCAGGAGGGGAACAGACCCACCCAGGAGAGCAACTCACCCATTCAACTTCGGGTCTGCGGGATGCAAAGCACCCATGGGTGTCCTCATCCCTTCATCCCATCTCTGCAGGAGGCACCACGAGGCCCCGCTCAGCTGCTTTTCCTCCCAAACTGTGATGGATCTATTTACACAGAAGCTTTACAAACGTGTGTGCAGGACGCATCCATCTCAATGAAGGTGCTGTAATTAACAGCTGATATTTATTCAGCCCACAGTAAATAAGCTGTCGCAGGCAAACCAAGCGGTTCCACTCTGCCATTTCTGCAGGGCCAGCCCCCGAGGTGCGGTGATAGAGCCCTCCATCCTCCCTCAAGGTTCCTGCTGCAGTAATTAAGGGTAATTAAAGCAAGTGGGGACGAGACAGAATGAAACTTCCATAATTCCCGTTCATCAGACAATTTTTCACCCCGAGCTGATTTTTTCTCTGTGGCCACCCAGCAGCAACAACTCCCCGTGCAGCGTTTGAGCACCTCATAGGTAGGACCTCCTGTGTCCCACAGCCCAGTCCTGGCCCCACAGCAGAGCAGGGATGAAGGGCAGCCACATCCCTTCCTCTCAAGCCAGACCAGCACAGCCAGCAGCAACCTGGGCCCTCAAATCTAGCTGTGAACATCTTTGGGTTCCTCCCTCCTGCTGCTCCTCCAGTGACTCAGTTTCCCTCATTTGCCAGGGTGCTCCCCTGGGAACGTTGTGCCCAATGCAGTGGCATGAAGGGACCTTGCCAGTCCCAGGAACACTGGGTGGAAACCTCCGCTCCTGCTTGCCTTGCGCCGGTGCATGGGATCCTGCCTCCCCAGCGCTCTGCTAAGGGGGGAGCAGTCTGTCTCCATCCCGTGCAGGCTTTCCCTGGAATGCTGCCGAGCTGGGGGATGGAAAATCCAGATCCTGCAACTCCTGCCCACCGACCCAGCACGGAAAAAGCAGAGGCAAGCTGCTCTTCCAAGAAACACCGGCGCCAGATGCCAGGAAACACAAGCCGGAGCAGAACCCGGCAATTTTCGGGCTGGAGACAATTTGCCTCCAACCCCAAGCGTTACCACGGGTCTCCCACCCCCCCGCGCAGAGCTCAGCCCCCCCCCCAGTGCCAGGGGCGATGGTAACAGCGGCTCCCCCTTGCTGCATGGGCAGTGGGCAGGAAGGAATTCCTGTGGCGGGGATTTCGGCGGCGCAGCATTTATTCCTGCACTGATTTAGGCACAAATCCCTCTCCCTCCCCCAGGTTCCAGCTTTCAGCCGGGAAGGAAGGAGCCTGGGGGGATTCTTTCCAGCCTGACAGGGCCCGTTTGTTTCCGCGGCGTTAGAACAGCAGTTTCACCTCTTTCGGAGGAAATAGTTTGCCGAAGAGCGGAGCCAAGTGGAGGAGCTCCGGTTCCCCCGCACTGTCGGGGGCTGCGCAGCCTCAGAGCCGGTTCTCCAGCACTTCCGCCCCCCAAACCGAACAGTTTTGGCACGGGGGGGACCAGGCAGCTTGGCTCGGGTGGAAGCTGCGGATGGAAAACGGCTCCAGAGCTTTCCAACCCGCTTGGACCTGTCTGCACCCCCCAGACACTGCCCAGACCCGCAGGACTGGGGGCTGCCTTTGTCCCCCCGCAAGCCTGCGCCTCTCGCCCGGGCTCCATTCCCTCACCGCATATGGCGTCTCCGTGACTAATAAAAGCTGCTAATTGCCAACAGATGCCCCGGGAAAGCCTGACGCTGCCTCTCGCGGCTGCGCTTGGCTGGGAAGAGAAAGGAGCTGGAGCCGGCCCCGGAGCGCGGGGCGGGGGGATCCCAGCGCATGGGGCTCCCGGCAGCTGGGGCAAAAGGATGCGGCTGCCGTTAGTAGGCAGATCAGCAGCCAGGTCGTGGCAGCGGGCAAACACCCCTGGGGATGGAATGAGCCCCGTCGCAGCCTCTGCTACAGCCCTGTCCCCTCATCCCGTGCTCCGGCGTCTGTTGCACAACTGGAGCTGGCACCAGCCCAGCTCCGGCAAACCCCGGGCAGGAGGCGTCTGTGCAGGGCTGGGATCCCCTTCCTGCTGTGGCTGAGGACTGTCTAATGAGGAGGAAGAATTTGGCTCCTTCCCGCGCCTTCCCCAAGGGCAGCCACCTCCTCCTGGCCCTCATCACCATGCTGCAGCCCCCAGCCTGCTTCTTCCCAACCTCCAAACCCAAACTGGGTGGTGTTGGGATGAGCTGTTATGTGATGAGTGCTTCAGCCTTAACTGGGCTGCCTGGGGGGCCGGGGAGAGACCCCCCACTCCCGGGGGTGGTGGGTACTGGCAGCTCCAGGCATTCCCAAGGCAGGTTCAGCCTATGATGCTCCCCATCACCCTGCCCAGTTTCATGCCCCATCTCACAGTCACATCTCCATGGCTCCCAACCTGCTCTGGAGGACAAACTGATGCTGTGGTGGGGGAAAGCACATCTGCCCCCCACCCCCAGCACCCAGGGGCTCAGGGTGTCCCAGGTTTGCAGGGCACTGAGCACAGATGAGGAGCCAACCAGCATCTTGGAGGCCACTGGTCCAGACTGAGTAGCATCCTTTGCCCAGCTGTCCCAGCAGTGCTGGCATCTGCTGTGCTGTATCCCATGGCTCCCAGCAGCTTCATTGCAGAGGGGAAGTTGTGCACCCAAAATACAAGTGCTGATCAATAGCCATGACCAGGACATGCTCCCAACCATCACAACCCTTCCTGGTGCATTATGACGCACCATGGTGGGATGGTTTCAGTGCCATGGTCCAGCCACGCTGCTGGAGATCCACACCACCAATCAACCCTTAGCAGAGCCCCCATTAGTCCTCGAGAACCATGGTGCAGGGATGTCCTCTCCTCCAGCACTCCCCAAGCTCGAGTCCTGCCCCTGCTCTCCCCGCACAGCTCCTGGTCTAGCACAAGCCTGGCATTCACGTGCCCCAGGCAGCTGCGCCTGTGCTGATGCCAGGGATGCTCCGTGTTCCATCCCTCTGCAGATTGCATGGGAATTGCCTCCGAAGTTACTAATTTGCTCGTGGATTAATTACCATGTAATTCACTGCTCCTGGCTCCCGTGATTAGACACTCATTTGCAAGGCGAGGGCACGGGCTCAGCAGGATGCTGCGAGCTGGGGTGGGGAGAACCAACCACCACAGCGTAACAGCCCCCCCCTTTCCCTGGCGGGGACACGAGGCCGTGGCCCCACGGCACCACAGAGAGTGAACTTTTATTTCCAACAACAAGAGCACCTTCCCCGTGGGGGGGGGGGGGGGATGGTGGGGAGGGCTGGGACGGGGCGCCAGGGGGCGGCCGCTCGCGTGCACACGGTGCACGGCGTGAAGAAACATCCCGGTACAAAAGAAATGAAGATCCGACGGCCTCGACGGCCGGACCTGCCCCGGGGGGTGCAGGCGTGAGCGGTGGGGTGAGCATGGGCAGGGGGGGTGCACGTGTCCCCTCCGCACCCGCATCCGGAGGGTGGCAGGGAGGAGGAACCACGCAAAGGACGGACGGGAGGCGGCCGTAGCCGGGGGAAGCGCGGTGTGTCCCATGGGAATGGCTCCGGCCGCGCAACGGGCCCCCGGCAGCCGCGGAGGATGGAGCAAATGCAGCATCTTGGCTGGTCCAAGACAGTGGTGGTGGGCGCGGGGCTCACACCTCCGTCTGGAAGTCACCATCGGCCACATCCAGGCCGGCGCAGGGGCCCCCCCAGTCTGCGCATCGCAGCTCCAGCCGGTCCCACTGGGCGCTGGGTAGGGACCCAAGTGTCATTGCCTTGAACGTGCTCCAGGGCTTCGGTGGCGCTGCCGGTGCCTGGAGCTGCTGCTCCTTGGTGCCGGCCGCATCCTGCGGGCAAAGACGGAGCTGCGGCAAGCAGCTGGGTGCACGGCAATGTCCCACCACCACCACCCTGCCCAGGGGCACAACCACCACCGTCAAGCTCCATGTGGGATGGGGCCCAGGCACTTACATTGGCCATGCTCATGTGGGATGGGGCCCAGGCACTTACATTGGCCATGCTCTTCTCCCCGCCACCTGATGAGACGCTCCACCGCTTTTCTCGCTGTGGAAAAACCCACAGTGCTCAGCTCCGGCATCATTCCAGGGATGTCCCATTTCCTCATCAGCCCCAGTGCATGCAGGGGGAGAGGGAGAGGTGCAGAGGAGCAGACTGGGGTCCCCAGGACCTCACCTTGGAGGAGCCGGCAGCAGGGGCTCGGTACCGGTCCAGCGTGTGAAACTTCTGGTTGAGCTCATGGTAAAGCTCGGAGTGGCGCTTCCGTGTGTGCATCACCTTCTGCAGGGTGAGAGCAGGGCCTGTGGCCATCCACATGGCCCTGTGCCCCTTGGCATGTCCTCCCCACTGCCATCCCCATCCCTGACCCCTTCGTGCCAGCTGGGGCACCCAGAGCCCCCTGCAATGCTCCCTCTTGGTGTTTTAATCAAGAGCCAACAGTCGTTACTGCCCGGTATAAACCCCTCTGAGCTCGGCTGATGTTTTGCTGACATCAAGCAGAGGAAACCAGGGATGAGCTGGTTTAGAACCCGGATGGTGCCCAGCCCCATGGCGGGGCTTACCTCGAAGTCCAGATCTGAGTATCGCAACCTCTTCCTCTGGTAGGGGACACACAGAGCCCGGAGCAGGGGAAGGAGATGGAGAAGAAAAGGGAAAGGTCTTTGCAGGCCCAGGATGTGGCAGGGGGAAGATCATGCCACCCTTAGGCTGTGCCACTTGCATGAGGCAGAGCCTGGCTGGGGACATGGAGCTCCAGGATAAGGTGGGGACATGCAGACACCCACCGTGCTGCCCCATGCATAGGGTGGGATGCTGAGGAGGGAGCACAGGGACAGTGCATGCTACACCCTCACCCAAACCCTGTCCCTGGGTGTGTGTCCTCACCAGCCCCCCACTCACCTCCAGGGACCCCACTTTCATGGCAGAGCCGGGCACGGTGCGGGGCATGGTGCGGCTGCGCTCTGACAGCTCCGAGGCCAGGATCTGCCGCACGGTGGGATGCTGCTTGAACTGGAGGCCATAGGGAGCTTTCACCGTGCCGTAGGGCTGGTTCAAGTTCACGTTGACGTGATCCACCGCGACGAAGCTGGGGTAGGCATCGCCCTCGGCTGCCGGGCGCCCCGTCCCGCCGGGCACCCCTTCCTCAGTGCTCTCATCCCGTGCGAAAGGCTTGAGGCTGCTGGTGCGGCGCGGCAGCATCATGTAGTCACTCTCGCGGGGGGGCTCGGGGGCGCGCAGCCACCCGTACTCCAGCGGCCGCAGGCTGCTCTCCGTGCACAGGTACACGGGACCTGGTGCCTCCAGACTGAGCTGCTGTGCCGGGGCTTCCCCCAGCTCGCCCAAGCCTGCCACCACGTTGGGTGTCATCTTGGGGACCTGGACCAGGATGCTGGAGGGAGGGATGTTTCCTGGCAGGCTGGAGAAGCCCATGCCACCCTCCGAGGTGGTGTTGAGCTTGGGGTCTTCATCCCCATCCAGGGAGATGCGGGATAAGGTGCCCGTGATGGTAGCAGGGTTGCAGGTATTCACCTCCTTGAACAGCACTGTGGGAGGGAGCAGGGTCAGAGACAGCTCAATGGGTCCGACCCCCAGCACACACTGCCTGTCCCTGTCCCATGGTGACAGCAGCCCCGGCACAGGGGCCGGGGACACCTCACCTGTCTGACACGCCAGGTCAACATCCTTTTCAAAGTCTGTCTATAAAAATACATAAATGGGGGAAGAAAGAGACAGAGCAGAGAGAAAGAGGGGGAGAGAGAAGGGGAAATGAATGCATCTTGGCCAGCATGGGGGGCAGTGGAATTTGCAAGGGGGACCCTGCCCCAGTGGGGTGAGCACCCCATGCTACTGCCCGCTGCATTCCATGCCACTGCCCGCTGCATCCCACGCCATGCCCGCTGCATCCCGCACCGGCGCTGCCGCACTCACCAGGATCTGAACCTGCCCGTTCTTGCAGGAGTCGGGCGAGTTTTCATTCTCCTCACTCCTGCACCCCCCCATCTGACACTTCACCACGTCCTGGACCTGTGGGGACAGAGCCGGTCATGGCCCCACAGCCAGGGGTGTCCCCCCCTGCCCTGGCACCCCCCTGGGGCCACCCCACCTCTCGGCGCAGGAACCCATGCACGGTGATGATGACGAAGCCCTGGACGGAGTTGAAGACGGCAAAGAGGACCTGGAAGAGGATGGAGCGCCGGTCGGTCATGGCGAGCACGGCCGACATCCAGGTCAGCGCCAGCAGAGGCAGGACCACGCAGGAGCTCCACAGCGATGCCCTGGGGCAGGGAGAGAGGGGATGGGATGAGCCCATTGCACCGGGGCTGCCCCACAACAGCCCCCCAAGCATCACCCCTCTCCCCGCAACATGGACGGTGCTGACCGAACCCCAGCACCCCGCCAGGCCCCCATGGACCCCTCTTCTGTGGTGTCCCCAAGTGCTGGCTGGGTGCCTGCCTTAGGGTGAGGGGGCCCTGGGCTCCTTCTGCCCTCTCAGGCTGAGCCAGCAGCATTGCCAAGCAGCCCAGGCAGGGCACAGCCGCACGTCCCTGTCCCCACACAGTGTGAGAGGGGACATGGGGCCACCATCACCCTCCCACAGCTACAGGAAGAGCACAAATGGGGTTTCTTTCTTTTTGAACAGTGAATTTTGGGGCTGCTTCTATTGCAACTAACCCCTGGGACCGGGGACCTCCACTGACTGGGGGGTGGTGGTCACAGCCCAGCCCTCTGGACGCATCCCAGCCAGGAAGAGGGTCCCAGAGACACCCCAAGGCCAGGACTGTCCCATGCCCCATGGCATGGGACCCCTCATTCCCTCCCCACTCCCAGACTGCCCCAGGGAAGAGAAGCTGAGCCCTCACGATGACGTGACCTGAAGGAAGCCATGCCATGCAGACGTGATGGCCATGGTGGGACCGCCCCAAGCACACAGCCTTCACCCTGCCTGGGGGACCCCCAACCCAGAGCATATCCCCCACCCCAGGATGATGCCCAGAGTCCCCCCCCGGGGTGCAAGGCTGTGCTGGGGGCGGGGGGGACACGTGGTGGGCACTAACATGGCACTGCTGGCGGTGGCGGAGGTCATGGCCGCGCTGGACACCACGCCGCACTTGGTGCATTTCAGCAGCAGGTTGCCGCAGGGGGGGGGCTTGGAGCTATGAGCCCACCATGCCCCCGGCGCCCCGCGGCCAGGACCGGGCCACGCGGGGATGAAGGTGAGGGGAGCAAGGCCATGGGAGAGCGGGGTGGACAGACAGATGGAGGGAGGGATGGATGGATGGATGGATGGACAGACGGAGGGAGAGAGGGAGAGAGGGATGGATGGATGGATGGATGGATGGATGGATGGATGGATGGATGGATGGAGAGAGGCAAAAAGCAAATGGGAGAAGAAAAAGAGAAAGAGAGAGAGAAGAGTCTGGTTAGTTGAAGGCAGCAGCAGTTGTTAATGATGAGCGGTGGCAGGATGGGGCAGGCAGGGCTCAGCCCCCTCCGCTGGCAGCAGGGAATGGGCTCCACAGTGTGCAGCTCCCCCTTCCCCAGGGGAAGGTGTTGGGATGACTTCCCCCCCCCCAAGCAGCCTGCAGCAAGGGGCTGTGGCTGCCCCGTGCTTGGCTCCCACCACCCACTGATGGAGTGTGCCCCATGCTCAGCGCGCTGCCACCAGACGCCCCTTGCCGTGCCCTGTGGCAGGGCCGGGAGCACCGTGTCAGCCCCGGGACAGCCCCACGGGCGCAGGGCACTTACCCAGCTCGCTGCTTTTTGGACTTATCTGAAATGCCATCACGGGACATGAGCTTGTTGAACACGATGATGCCCACCAGCATGTTCACCTTGGGCGAGAGCGGCGCCGGGATTAGGGCATGGAGCCCTCGGTGAGGCAGGGCTGGCACCCACCACGCACCGGGGTGGGGTTTGGGGGTCCCAGGCTCGGGGTCAGCTCACCAGCACGATGACAGCAGCGGGTCCCACGAAGGCGTAGAGCAAACCGCCCTCCAGCGAGAGCCAGCAGCTGCAGGGACCGCGCTGTGTCAGGGGCTGGTGGAGATGGGACCATCCAGGTCCCCATCCCCTGCTCCCAGCACTGCTTCCAGCCCGGAGCAGTCCCATGCCCAGCCCTGTGTCCCCCTGCCCCCACATACTAGCTCGCTGTCCCGTAGCCTTTGGTCCGTGTGAAGCCAACAGAGACTGCGACCACGAGGGCTGGCAACCCTGGAGAGGGGAGACGAGGCTGGAGCTGCAGGAGGTGGCAGCACTGTCACCCCCTGCATCACCCCTGTGGATGGGGATGGGGCCTTTCTGTCAGCCCCCATGGTCTGGCTGGTCAGAGGAGCCAAGACACCAGGGTCTGCTTTCCTCGACTGTGCCTCAGTTTCCCCTCCTGACAACCCTGTGGTGCCTCCCCTCTGCCCATCGGGACCAACCCTGCCGTGCTCTTACCCCATCCTAAGCACAGGAAGCGTTTCCTGACCAGGCGTGTCCGGATCCGGCCGATCACTGCCAGGTAGGACTGCCAGGCCTCCGTCAGCACCCAGCAGAAGGACGAGAGGAAGAAGAAGTGGAGGAAGGCTGCTGTCATGGTGCACACACCCTGCAGGGACGTGGGTACATCAAGGGGAGGCATCACGGCATCACCGCAGCCACGAGGTGCTTCAATTCCCAAACCCGGGCAAGGTTTGTGTCAAAGCCACTGGCGCAAAGGATTTAATCCTGAGATTGAGTTAATCCAAATCCAATCTGATGCTGGGAGCCAGCAAGGACAAGAACACCGGCCAGGAGAAGAGGGCCCGGACCCCACTGCAGCCCCTGCACCCAGCCAGGGACCCCCATGAAGGTGGCACGGTGGTGGCACCCACCTTGCTGAGCATCTGGGACTGCCCCACAAGGATGAGGATGTTGGAGGCCAGGATGGAGACACAGAAATTGAGCAGGATGATGGAGCGCTCCGACTTGATGAACCTGCGGGCAGGAGCAGCGTGGGGCCGGGGCACCAGCCTGTCCCACACCCATCCCCTGTCCCCAGCACGCTGCGAGTGCTGTCATGCGCCAGGGGCAGTGCCAGGCAGCCCGGCTGTCACCACGGTTGTTCCATTCCCACCCCATTGCATTTCATCACACTGGTGCTGAGCCTTTGTTCATGCTGTGCCCCCCTTTTGCCACCCACATCCCCCATGATCTTGCACCCCGTATGTCCCCCAGGTTCCCCTCTGTCCCCCTGTCACCTCCAGAAGGCAGCGTAGATCACCAGCAGTGTCAGCAGGGCCATGCAGGACACAGCGCAGCCGATCATCAGCGGCACGGATGGGGTACCCAAGGAGTCCATGGCCTGGTGTGGAACAGGGAGGGGAGAATGGCTGAGCCCAGCCCCCTCATAGCTGCTCCCTGTGCACCACTGGGCCCCTCCACCCCCCTGGTTGGGGACCCCCGGGGGCCGGGGGTGTTGGTGGCATCGCAGCCAAGGCAGCTTCCCAGGGCCCCATGCCCATCTCCATGCCGACGCGGGATGCAGGTGGAATAGCAATGGGATGGGGGGATGCTGGGGCCAGGCCTGCCTCTCCCCTCCTGTCACACAGCAATGCCCTGCATGGAGCCCTGCAGACCACAACAGCCCCGTGCCCACATGAACCCATCCTTGGTGTGCCAGGGGGTCAGGGGCCCTTCCCATGGGTGATGAAAGACACCCCCCTACCCTCCAGTGCCCACCCCATCCACCAGGATGCCTGGAGGACGCAACTAGCCCATTGCCATCCTCCTTTGGGACTCCGGCCTCGGCCAGGCCCCACAGCCTGGGGATCACCCCCCATCTGCAGCCCATGTTCCCAGCAGCCCCATCCCAGTTCCCTACCAGGTCTCTGGGCAGCTGGGCGAGGACGGCGAAGGTGGCGAGCTGGCGGCACTGGCACTTGGTGTGTGCCGGGAGGGTCTCCAGGGTTTGGCAGCTCTCCGTGTCCCAGTTTCCCAAGCCAGCATCCCTGATTAATGGGACAGGGAGAGTGAGGGGGAGCAGTTTGAAATGATCAAACACAGGCGCAGCCCCAAGGCCTCTCCAGACTTAACCCGTTGCTGGCCCTGCCTCGAGGGTGGTAGATGGAGGGGTCGCTGCCAGGGGACAGGTTAATCCCACCCTCGCTGCTCTGCCCACCCTGGTTCTGATCCTCCCGGAGCTGTGCAACGTGAAGGCTTCATTTTGAATCATCCCAAATAGGGCTGGGTGGAGGCAGAAACCACAGAAAGGGGGGGACAGGCCCAGGAGGAGGGGTGGTGGGGATGGATGGGGATGAAGCAGCACCAGGGCAGGAGCCCCCATGGCTCACAACAGAGATCTGCTGCCCCAAAGCCAGACCCGCCTGGGTGCCCTCCCACCATGGGGACCCCCCTGGAGGGAGCTGGGTGCCCCGTGGTGACAGGGAGAGCAGCCACGGCTCCCAGCAAAGCAGAGAACCCGGGAACTGGGTCTGTGGGACAGCTGGGAACGCAGCTCATCCCACCCAGGGCCAGGCTGGGACCGGCCACACTCACCACAACCCATCGCCTCCCCGTCAGCACTGGAGCTGCACTGGAACCAGTGCCCCGGGGTGCAGAGCCCCCACAGGAGCCTGGCCCCCTCCCCATGCCCTACTTTCCCTCGCTGCTGCCACGGCGCCGGGCTCCACGCTCACAGATTGCATCTGGCAGGCTGGCAGCATCGGCACCGCGGCACAGACATCCTGGTTCACCCCTCTCCCCATCCCTCCCACCAGGACCCATCACGCAGCGATGTCCCTGTCCTCACTCACGTCCTTGAGTAGTCCCAGGTGACACACTGTGGGTGAGACGTTCCCTGTGGACAGAAGGGTGGGTCGGAACTTCACCCCCTGCCCTTCTCCCATCCCCAGAAGGGTATTGGACCCATGGGCACCTGCCTGGCTCCCCCAGCACTGGCACAGCCCCACCACAGAGGAGCTGCTGGCTTCTGCCTGGGGATGGGGCTGGTGAGACCCACAGGGGACCACGAGGTGACAGGGTGCGGGGCTGGGCACACTCACGTTGATGATGTGGGACAGCTCCACCAGGACAAGGGGCTCAGCGGGCTTGGTCGGAGGGCGCACGGTCACCATGAGCACCTTGGAGGTGACGGCCAGGGGGGTCCTGCGGGGGGCAGCAGGGGCTGTCACAGGGATGGGGACAGGCGCGGGCACAGCGGGCAGCTCACTCACCTGGGCGCGGGCAGGATCAGCCCCAGTGTGCGGAACAGCACGGCCCCGATGACGAAGTGGGACGATTCATCCGCTTCTGCAGGGGCAGCCAAGGGAGAGCGGTGCCGTGAGCCCAGCACACGCAGGGGCTCAGCCAGCACGTGAGCACACGTGACAGCACGCATGCCTGTCCCCGACATGCGTGAAGGAACAGGGAACACCTCCGCGACACGGGCATGACACACACAGGCACACATGTGAACTCCCAGATGCACAGCTGCACACACACAGTCCCAGACATGCCAGCCCGCGCATGTTCACGGGCACATACATCCACACTCCCAGATATGCTTCCTCACACGTGTGTGAATGTGCACCTCGCCACACTTGCATGCTCCATGCACACGCATGTGCAGAGCCCCAGATGTGCACTCACGTGTGTGCTCATACGCATGTACATGCATGCAGAGCCCCAGATGCGCACTCACATATATGTGCTCATACGCGTGTACACGCATGCAGAGCCCCAGATGCGCACTCACGCGTGTGTGCTCATAGGCATGTACACGCATGCAGAGCCCCAGATGCGCACTCATGTGTGTGCTCATAGGCGTGTACACGCATGCAGAGCCCCAGATGCGCACTCACACGTGTGTGCTCATACGCATGTACACACATGCAGAGCCCCAGCTGTGCACTCACATGTGTGTGCTCATACGCATGTACACACATGTGCAGACCCCCAGACGCACACTCACATGTGCGCGCTCATACGCATGTACACACATGTGCAGACCCCCAGACGCGCACTCACATGTGTGTGCTCATACGCATGTACACGCATGCAGAGCCCCAGATGCGCACTCACATGTGTGTGCTCATACGCATGTACACGCATGCAGAGCCCCAGATGTGCACTCACATGTGTGTGCTCATACGCATGTACACGCGTGCAGAGCCCCAGCTGTGTGCTCTCACGCGTGTGCTCATACGCGTGTACACGCGTGCAGAGCCCCAGATGTGCACTCACGCGTGTGCTCATACGCACGTACACGCATGCAGAGCCCCAGATGCGCACTCACATATATGCGCTCATACGCGTGTACACGCATGCAGAGCCCCACATGCGCACTCACGCGTGTGTGCTCATACGCATGTACACGCATGCAGAGCCCCAGATGCGCACTCACGTGTGTGTGCTCATACGCATGTACACGCGTGCAGAGCCCCAGATGTGCACTCACATGTGTGCGCTCATATGCATGCACACGCATGCAGAGCCCCAGATGCGCACTCACATGTGTGCGTTCATACACATGTACACGCATGCAGAGCCCCAGATGCGCACTCACATGTGTGTGCTCATACGCATGTACACGCATGCAGAGCCCCAGATGTGCACTCACATGTGTGCGTTCATACACATGTACACGCATGCAGAGCCCCAGATGTGCACTCACATGTGTGTGCTCATACGCATGTACACGCGTGCAGAGCCCCAGATGCGCACTCACGTGTGTGCTCATACGCATGTACATGCATGCAGAGCCCCAGATGTGCACTCACATGTGTGCGCTCATACGCATGTACACGCATGCAGAGCCCCAGCTGCGCACTCATGTGTGCGCTCATACGCATGTACACGCATGCAGTGCCCCAGATGCGCACTCACACGTGTGTGCTCATACACATGTACACGCATGCAGAGCCCCAGATGCGCACTCACATGTGTGTGCTCATACGCATGTACACGCATGCAGAGCCCCAGATGTGCACTCACATGTGTGTGCTCATACGCATGTACACGCGTGCAGAGCCCCAGCTGTGTGCTCTCACGTGCACGCTCACTCGCACACATGCACTAACATGTGCAGCGTGCTGGCTCACCGGCAGAGGCGAGGCTGAGCACCTCCCTGGGGATGAAGAGCTTGTCCTCGGAGCTGCGGGCCCAATCCTTCATCCCCCGGCGCCCCTTCATCGGGAAGTTGATGTCGCTGGAGACAGCGGTGACGGGCTCCCGCTGGATGCTGATCACTGGTGGGGCAGAGACGGCGTTAGCACCCAGCCCCCTGCCCTCACTGAGCCTTGTGCTCCCCCCCCAGTGCTCACCCAGGTTGTCGGTGACGATGAGGTTGCTCTGGAAAGCCTTCAGCGCGTCCCCCACCAGATGGATGAAGTCCTCCACCACCTTCATGAGGTGCACGGAGCCAGGAGAGACCTGCGGGAGAGGGGCCGTGGTAGGGACGCGCCGGCTGCACCCTGGCCGCCCGTGCCCGTGCCCGGCTCCACTGACCTGCTGCGCATCCTCCCACTTGTCCCTGTTCTCCACATCCACCATGTAACTCACCACCTGGAAGAAGCGCTGCGGGGCCAGGGCTCAGCGGGGCTGGGGCTGGGCACCGACCCCCTCCCAGGGCTGACCCTCGCCGTCCCCAGCCCCGCTACCTGCACGTCCTCAGAGGACGGGATGTACGTGGCCCTCTTGAAGGTGTCGGTGACGTTGCGCAGGATCTCCACCGAGAAGAGCAGGTCCCCGCTGTAGTAAGTCTTGCGGGCCATGAGCTCCAACAAACTCCGCACCACTTGTGACATGCCCTCGCCTGCCAGCACCCGCTGCCCCTTGGCCAGATGCTCCCGCAGCTTGTACAAGGGGGAGGACACCAGAGTCACTTGGCCACCAGCACCCTCAGCAGTGTCCCCAAGTCCCTCACCATGCTCAGAGCCCAGGAAGGGTGGACACTGAAGGGGTAATTGCACTACTTAGGGTAGCAGCAGGTTATGGGGGTGTTGGGGGATCCTTCCCATCCTGATTTCCAGAGGACACAGGAGCACAGCCTGGACTTCTGGCTCTAGCACGGGGTCCCATTTCCCAGCCCTGTCTGGAGGGCCCTGCCTCAGTTTCCCCATGTGGTAGCCAGCCAGGGTTGCCCAAGGATGGGGCAGACCCCTAGTGCTGGGGAGGGGAGAGGAGGGTAAGGAGGGTCCACGCCAGAGCGAGCACCTACTGAGAGATGCAAGTATCGGTACTCGTGGGAGATGCAGCGGGCGAAGCTGGGGACGCCCCAGTAGGCAACACCATGGGGGCTCAGCAGGCACCGGCGGCTGGCAGACCCTGTGTGGGACAACCAGATTTGGAGCTGGCGCAGGAATCGGCACACTGAGGGTGGGCGATGACCCCTGGTGCCACCCGTCGACCCCTGCCCTGCCCCCCTCACCCGTGGCATTGGGGGGACATTTGTTGTAGATGATTTCCCCTGCAGCCGTTTTCTTCCAGGTCATCAGCATCACGTACTCGTCCTTGCACATCTCATGGTAGGCTGGGGGGTGAGAACAGAGGGTCAGGCACAGGCTGGATGCAGGGCGATGGGCACTGCGGTGGGGATGTCCCTACCTGGGCACTTCTTCTCGTTGCAGGTCTTCACCTCCTCGCCGGAGCCCTCGCAGGGGTAGCCCTGCATGCCCGTGCCTTCACACATGCGGAAGCGCCGCTGCCAGCCCGTGTCGCAGGTCTTGGAGCAGAGGCTCCAGTGGTTCCAGGGGCCCCACTTGCTGTCTGCTGTGGGGATGGGGACACCATGGGACACCTGGCTCAGCATGGAAAGTGGCACCAGAGGGATGGAGATGGGGCAGGCACCAGCTACAGCTGCCCCTATGCCATGGATCAAAAGCCCCTCTGCGTATGAAATCCATGGATCAATGGTTGAAATCTCCTGTAGATGCTACCCGTGCCAGCAGCCCAAGGGCCTCCTTGGGTGCATGGCAGAGCCAAATCCCAGCTCCAGCTGCCGTGGCGGCCATGGCGCAGCAACCACCCCTCTCCGTGCCTGTGACCAGTGCCGAGGGCTCAAAGGACAAGATGAAGATGAGGTTGAAGGACATGATGAGAACAGGATCCATCCTTTGGCCTGTCTACCCCCTGCCTGCTGTCCCTCCATCCCCAGAGCCAGCGCCATGTGTGCACGCAAGAGCTTGAACGTGTTTGCACACCCAAAGCACTCCAAGACCTGTAGCCACCTAGCACCAATGGGTCCCCCCAGCATGACACAGGGGTGAGGGCACGGGGTGAATCCCTGACTCCCGTACTCAGTGGGTTCAACCAGTACAAGGGAGGGTGACTGCTGATCTTTGGCATCACCCTTTGGCTCCTTCTCCCCTATGAGCAAAACTGCGTCCTCGTGTCACCAGTGGTGACACTGCAGCAGATGCAAGGCTGGACCATGTACTGATGTGGTGTGCAACGATGTGGTGTGCGCTGATGTGGTGTGTAGTGATGTGCCGTGCACCGACGTGGTGTGCAATGATGTGGTGTGCTCTGACGTGATGTGCGCTGATGTGGTATGCACTGATGTGCCGTGCACTGATGCTGTGTGCACCGATGTGCCGTGCATCGACATGGCGTGCACTGATGTGACGTGCACCGATGTGCCGCGCACCGACGTGCCGCGCACTGATGTGGTGTGCGCTGATGTGCCATGCCATTGGCACGCGTGGCCTCCCCTCCCGCTCCCCCCACCGCGCGGGGCCTTACTGGGACAGGTGGGGTTGGAGCACTCCCGTGCGTCGGCGTGTGCCCCGTGGCACTCGGCCCAGCCGTGTGCCGAGACGCTGCACTTGCGCGTCCGCTGCTGCGTGCCGTTGGCGCAGGTGACGGAGCAGCGGCTCCAGGCGCCCCACTCCAGCCACTGCCCTTCCACTGCGGGGACAAGGAGAGCGGCGTCAGCCCCCACCGGCCGGCGGCCTCTTGGCCACGGCTCCCCGTGACCCACACCGGGCTCTGTGCAACGGGTCCAACCTATGGACGTGCCGGCTCCTCCTGTGCAGCCCTCAACAGCCAGCACCGGATCCTGCCCTGGGGGGGGGGACCGTCACCAGGACTGGCCTCCTCAGCATCCTGAGTGCTGCTCCTGCAGCACCACAACACCCAGCTTTGCTGCATGGCCGCACTCCAGGGATCCTGCCATCGCTGACCACCAAAACCAGCAGCCCCGGCATCATTCCCCATCAAACCGGTTGCTGTAAGTGCCAGGCAGGTGGGGAAGGAGCTGCTGTGAGCTTCCATCACTCCAGCAGCATCTCCATGTGCCATAGTGGCAGGTCCCTGGTGGAGCTACTGCACATGGGGTGCACCCCATGCACCTCATAGCTCCTGACCTCTCTCCGGCTCCCAGCCGGCCACCAGCATCTCCACACCACGTGTGGGGTCCATGCCTGACACGGCATCATCACTGTCCATCACAACAGAAACCCCATGGCCACCGCCACAGCCTCTCCTGGCACCCAGGAGGAAGGGATGAAGATGCCACACCACACACAGACAGACCTTGAAACTGACCCCCTTTGCCACCTCCGGCTGCCTACCCGCAATGTCCCCATCGTCACACTGGTGCTAGCGCTGCGCCTGCCACAGGGAGCAGTCAGCAATGGGCAGAGAAGGAGCCAGCTCCTCCATGGTCCCCAGGCTGGTCCTGCCTACCTGCAGCAGGGGCTTAAGCACATTGGCATGGCAGACAGAGCTGGATCTGCATCCAGGTTTCCAGCAGGGACCGGAGGGTGCACCCATGTTACAGCACCCATGCGCTCACGGCTGTCCCAAGTCTCCGTGGCAGTGCCACCCGTCCCTCACAGCGCCGCAGCCCCGTGCCGGGAGCTGTGTCCTGGCATTCCCAGGGGAAGGAGGAGCAGGGGAAGGAGGTACTGACCCTGGCAGCTCGCGATATTGCAGGGCTTGGCCTGCAGCTCGGGGCCCTCGCAGGCTTTCCCTCCGCGCCGCGGGGCCACGCACCGCCGCGTCCTGGTCCTGGCCCCTCGCCCGCAGGTCACCGAGCACAGGCTCCACGGGGACCACTCCTCCCATGCGCCGTGAACTGCAACACAGCACAGTGCCATCGCCGCAGCCCCCGGCCCTGCAGTGCCCGCGTCCTCCTCCTGCCACCGGGGTCCTGCCCATGGCAGACCCCTTGTGTTCAGGGCTCCACGGAGGAGCCAGGCACGGCTCCACTGGCACCTCCTGCCCTATCATCGCGCCTGAGCCTGAACCCTGAGGGCCTCAAGCAGGCAGAGGTGCTCCTGCCGCTCCCTGCCCTGCTCCAGCCTCCCGTTCATGTCCTGGCCCCGGTGCACGTAAATCCCCACATCCATGCACAGCACGGATCGCCCCAACCCACGGCGCGGCACCAGGCATGGCTCCTCACGCATAGCACCCATGGGAGACCAGGGAGAGGGGACCCACACAGCACATAAGCATCCTAAAGGATGCTCCTCCATGAGCTGTGATCCCTCTGGAATGCCAGGACAGGGCTGTGCTCCCCAATATGGAAGGGAGCACGTTTTGGGGGTGCAAAGTCCCCAGAAAATCCCAGGCTCAGACAGGGCATCCCACACTGCCAGTGTCCCGCACAAGACACACAGACACCACCATGGACAGACAGACCAGTACATGGCCCAGTGAGCCCCCAAGCATCCTGCCTGCTCCTGCCTACAACCTGCCTCAAGGCACCAAGCAGCTCATCCCCCTTCTGCCCTACATGGTTGGGGACTCCAACACCACCCAGGGTCCCCCAGCGCAGGCTCCAGCCCCGGCTTGTCCTCCAGCACAAAGCACAGAAACACCCCGAGTTTCCCAGGATGGAGAGGGGTCATCAGCCGAGCTGCTCCCAAAGCAAATGCCCCGGCACTGTGGCACCCGTTCCAGGCTTGTTTGCTTGCCACTGGATTCCCAAGAGCTGGGACAGCTGGGAAGGCGAGGTGATGCAGGGACGTCTGGGAGCAGCCCAGCATGGGATGGGCAGCGCCTGCTTCCACGACAGTGCTGCCACACAGAGACATCCTCCTCATCCATCCCAGCGCCCCCAGTGACACATGTCCCCACTGTCCCCAGTCAGCGCTGGGCACACCTCGGGGCCCCCGTGCCCCCCGTACCTGGGCACGTGGCTGTGTTATTGCAGGTCCGTGTCTCCCGGAGGAGCCCACTGCACAGCGTCCCATAGGGCGATGAGACGCAGGAGCGTGTCCGTACCTGGGAGCCCTGCCCGCACGTCAGGGAGCAGACACTCCATTGGGACCATTCCTCTGCTGCCGGATCCCCTGTGGGAGACAGGGAGAGAGAGACACAGAGCCTGAGAGATGGAGACTGCCTGGGGATCTGGGGAGGGTCACAGGATCACAGAACAATGGAACAGTTTGGGTTGGAAGGGACCTTAAAGCTCCTTCAGCCCCAACCCCTGCCATGGGCAGTGACACCTTCCACTAGAGCAGCTTGCTCCAAGCCCCTGTGTCCACCCTGGCCTTGATCCAGGCAGCGCCCATGAGCACAAGGACATGGTGACAATGGCACTGAGGACATAAGGAAGGTGAAGGAGCCTGTGCCACCCTCAGACCTAGGACCAGCTGCACGTGGAGAAGGGGTAAGGGCACATGAGGGACAGCACCAAACCAGAGCAGCCTGCTGAGGTTCCCTCTCCCCACCCAGGCACGCTGCTGACATTTACAACCACCTGGCTCTTATTAAGCTTGATGGTGTCTCTGAAGCTATTGGACAGGTCATAAGAAAAGGCCATCAGTTTAAATTAAAAAGGAATACACAGAGGAGGGCTCTGAGGGGGGATAATTTGTCCTGGATACAGGCAGGATGCAGGGCTCCCATGGAGGTGACCATGCTGTGTCACACAGGGACCCTGGGGCTGGACCAGGACACCACTGGGGTCACCCCACATGGATCCCCGGGGGGGCAGGACCCCTTTGAGCACCTGAGTGTGGCCAGGAGGAGATTTGCATGCCAAGCACATGAAGCAGAGCCCTCGGAGCACTGGAGCATCCATCTCATGCTCACCTCCGAGCCCTCCTAACATAAATCAGGGTGGCTGGGGGGGGGGGAAGAACGCTCAGGTGATCCCAATGGCTTTGCCAAATAAGTACATTTGAATACAATTAATGGATTTTGATCCTTTGCTTTACAAGCCTCAGAGGAAGGTGTAAAGGAAAAACATATATATGGAGCAAAATAAGTCACTCTGTGGGCAGGAAGCAAAGGGAGTCGCTCCACCTCCATCACCACTGGCTACTAAGCCCAGTGCCACCAGTGTCCTGTGCTGGGGCCACGCTGGTACCTGTCTGGGCCATGTAGACACCAGGCTCATCTGCTGACCGTGGCCACTGGGTTTTCACCTTCTGGTTCTCCTCGACTGCATTGCCTGGAAGAGAGAAGTGCCCCTGTGAGAGCAGGCAGGGGATGGAGATGAGGATGAGGACGGTGGGTCAAGGGACATTGCAGGGGGATACAAGGATGTCTGACCCACACTGAGCACCGTGTGGCATCCCCAAGGGAAAGAGATGGTTGAGCATGGCTGAGCACACTCACAGACCCCCCAGAATGTGTCACAGCTCCCCCAAACACATCATCCCCCCATCAGAGGGGCTGCAGCAGGAGCATGGTGCTGTGCTGGGCAGAGGTGCTCTCCCATCCCTTCTGCACAGCTTGCTGCAGTGAGGTGGCACAAATTTATGGCTCGGCTCACCAAAAATAACAACCGATCCATCAAGAGCACTTGGCGTGAAATTAACTGGCATGGGGAGGGCTCAGCAAGAGGGTCCCCCCCGGGCCACCCCCTGCCCTGCAGCAGCGGCCCTTGCCCCTGGGCACAGGACACTGGGGAGCTCCTGTGGACCACAGGAAACAGCAGAGGCTCCCCCAGGCACCATGGATGTGTCCCCCCAGCGTGCCAGGGGCACACTGCCGCGGTGACAGCCAGGACAGAGCCAGGGACAGCACAACCACCTCAGCGAGCAGAGCCTGGTGATGTCCCAGGGGATGGATGGGCAGTGACATGGGGACACCCATGGGCAGGGGAGCCCCCAGCCATGCTTTGGACACGCTGCAGCTCCTGTTGTAACACACAGAGCTGATCCCAGCCCCAGGCAGGGAGCACTGCCTGCACTGACACCTATTAGTGCCATCAACCAGACCCAAATTCACTGACTTTTGCCTTCAACCAGCGTAACCCCTGCATGGGCCCCTCGCTGTCACCCCCAGCTCCTCCCCCCCGTGCATCCTGCTCCATGTGCAGGCAGTCCCCATGGGGATGCTCGCCCCCATGAGCAGGATTATGCACATCACGGCAAGTGCACCGGGAAACCCATAAATCGCAAGGATATACGAGGGAGCTCTCCCAGGCTGTGTTCAACAGAGGCACCAAATTCAATTTCCTTCAGAGAGCACTAAATCCACGGCTGTCGCTGCGGGGTGGCTGTGGCCGCCCCTAGCACCCACATCTGCCCTGGGGGTCCCCCAGTGCCCCTCACCATGGCACGGTGGCTGGGCTGCAAGGGCAGGGCTGTTCTCCTCAGAACATCAGGGTGTCCCCCATGACTAGTTGTGTCCCCACAAGCCACCGTCCTGTCCTGCATCACCTCTCTGGGGATTGATTTCTGAAGGGTGATGGGTTTGGGGCAATGCAGCCCAGAGCTGGAACCACTCAGCACTGTGGGCTCTGTGGGGGCCTATCCCCACCAAAGATCCCTAACACAAGGTGCCAATGTTACCCCACAAAGCCTCAATCTCATCCCCATGCCCGTCAATGCCTTCTGCCCGCAGGGACCCAGCGCTGTGCTTGCACGAGGGCTCCCCAGCTCCAACATCTCCCTACCCCCATGGGACACCCGGTGCACAGAGGGGGCCATGGCTGGCAGGGGGTGGCTGAGGAGCTGCTGGAAGAGCGCCAGCCCCACGTCGCTGCATGGCTGCGGTGCTCGGAGGAGGAGAAGCCGGTGAGATCAGCGCTGGGCGCCCGCCAAGGCTCTGCTCACAGGCACCATTCAGCCCTGCTGCCACCACCACCCTGAAAGGCGACCATTCTCCACGCCATGGGGCACTGGGGGGAGCCCAAGACCCCCCCTGCCACCATGAAGGGTGCTCTGTGCTCCGGCCCCATGCCCAGTGTGGCCGTGCGGGCTAAACCCCGGCACAGGGGCTGCACCGGCTGGCAGCAGCTTGGCACGCTGGGTGGCCAAGGCAGCATGCTACCCTTGCAGCTCCGGCGCCGCAGGAACACTGTACCTCCAGGTTTTAATGGAGCGTCGAATGTCGTGTGGGGAAGGAGTGGGGAGTTCATGCTCTCACCATTGCAGCGGTTGCTGTGCCAGCCGGCAGAGAGGTGGCAAGCGGCTCAGTGCCCAAGTGTGCCAGGTCTGCAGAGACCCTGCTCTCCATCACCCAGCCCAGCATCCTCTCTCTGAGCCGCGCTCGGCATTACTAACCTCACCAAACCACCTGTGGAGAGGTGTAGAACCCTTGAGAAGGGCAAGAACGGGGCATCCTGCAGCCTGTAGCACCCACACCAGGTGTAAGCCCCCTGACCTTGGCAATGGCACCTGGACCTAACACTGAGCTCTTAACCACGCACATGGAGCTGCTTTTCAAGGGGGAAAAAAGGAAGAAATAGAATAAATAAAGCCAGCTCAAGCAGCTCCCCTCAGGATGAGGCGATTTATAACCCTGCAGCTGTAATGGACCAGGGATTTAGTCAGGGGATCTGCCCCTAATGACATTTAGCTCCTGAAATAAATGCTAAATCCCAATGAAATTATATATACACCCACAGCCCATCACCACTGCCTCAGCTGCTGGATAAAGACCCTACACAGCACAGCTGGGGATCACTCCTCCCTGTGCATCACCAAGCACTGGTGGCAGAGTGGCAACATCTGGCCAGATGTGCCCCAAACCCCCTGCGTTGCCTCAGCAGAGATGCCCCATGGATGAAGGGAGCACTTGGATGAGACAGGCCCCTGCCACGAGCAGCCCAACCCCAGTGCCCGGGAGAGCACGGCCGCTTTATCTTCACTTGAGGTTCCGTAACAAGCAAATGGCTTCATTCCGGCTGGTTAATAGCCCGGCCGCGCCGTGCCGCGACTTCCTGCCTGGAATAACAAGTGCCCGGGCTGCAGCAGTCAAGGGTAATTTGCCACTGGAAAGGGTCATTTTACCTGCAAATTGTTTTCCACGTCTCCACCAATGCAGAGTGAAAGGGTTCCTGCTCCGGGCGAGCAGTGAGGCGAGCAGCAGTCCTGTGCCGTGCTAGCTGCGCCACAGCAGCCGCGGCAAACAGGCGGGACCAGCATGGCACGGAGCAGGGCTCACAGCGCCGGCCAGACCATGGCAAGGGCAGAGCAAGGGGAAGCTCCACCGAGCCTGGCCATCGCACCCCCCTGCCCTGAGAGCATGCAAGCCAGGATTCATCCATTGCATGGCCTCTGCGCTCCAAGCACAGCACCCTATTTGCATCCTTCTACCCTAGGGAATGCGCACAGGCAGGATTCATCCATTGCAGGACTTCCCTTCCCCACACACAGCACCTGATTGGCATCCTCTTCCCAAGGGGAGTGTGCATGGGCAGGATTCATCCATTGCACAGCCTCCCTGCTCCATGCACACCCCCCGATCTGCCCCCCACTTCCCCAAGGAACATGCACAAGCAGGATCGATCCATGGCACAGCCTCCCAGCTCCATGCACAGCACCCTCCTTCCCCAGGCAGCGTTCTCAGGCAGGACCCATCCATGGCACGCCCCGGGGAGCAGGGACGGAGCCGGGGCGTCCCCCCTCCGCGCTCACCGTGCGCGACGTCGGGCAGGTCGAGGCCGCCGGCATCGCCGGAGCGCAGGTCCGTGGGGCAGCAGGCGGTGGCGGGCGGCGCGGCGGGAGCGCGGGGGCCGTGCCGGGTGCCGTTGTGCCGCGGTGCGGCGGGGGGGTCGGCCTGGCAGCTGCAGCCGGCGTGCGTGAAGCCGCAGCGGCGGGCGCCGGGCGCTTGCAGGCACTCCTCCAGCCAGCGGCACAGCACGCTGCAGGTGAACTGGCTGGAGTTGTTGTTGTTGATGAGCAACACCTCCACGAAGCGGAACTCCAGCGCCTCCGGGGCCAGCAGGCGGGGGGCAGCCTCGGGCTCGGCCGCCAGGCAGAGCTGCACAAAGTTCTTGTCGAAGTGCAGGAAGGTGAAGGGCCCTGCGCCCTCGCACAGCTCCAGCTCGGCTTCCTCCTGTTCCTCCTCCTCCTCCTCCTCCTCGGGGCGCTGGGTGGCAGGCGGGGGGCTGGCGGCCTCTCCGCGGGGGTCGCAGGTGTAGTTGGCCAGGTAATGGTCGAGTGGCAGCACCATGGGCGAGAAGTGGGTGCAGACCTGCTCCTCCCGGTTGAAGCGGAGGTAGAGCGAGTATTTGGTGGGGTCAGGGTTCTCCAAGGTCCAGGAGCAGCCGGAGGCGATGGTCGGGAAGAGGTCCTTGAGGGAGAAGGAGCCGTAGAGGACACCGGAGGCCAGAGCAGAGCAGGCGCTGGGAGCGGGGTCGAAGCCCCGCGTGAGCCACAGGAGAGTCGATATCACAGCCAGTAAGAGGGGACCAGCAGCGGTCATCCTATGGCATTTGCCCTGCAGGAGAGACAGACGGATAGGCAGACACATGGGTGCTTCCCAGGAGGCACCCGCTGTGGGGGGATCCAAGTGTGGAGCTGGTCCAGGGGGCCAGTGGTGTGGTTCATGTCCCCACCCACCACCTTGCAGGCAGGGGACAGCCATCGGGAGCCCCTGCTCTGTCTCACGGGCTGTGCCAAGGCATCCCCTGGGGTGGGGAGCGTGCAGCACGGGGGATGTCACCCAAAAAACACCAAACAGAGACCCAGCTCCCACCCCACACTGGGGGACCCCCACTGCAGTGACCCCCCTGCCCTCAGGAGCCGGCCAAGCACAACCTGGGCAAGGAGCCACCAAACAGCTTCTGCCCAGACGGGGCTATAAAAAGCCTTGTAGCTATTGCTGGTGCCCTAGAGCACTGTGGCGACGGGCCAGAGCTCACAGAGGAGGCCAGGGTGCTGTGCTGGGGGTACACAGGCACCCCAACAGTGCGGTGTCCCCCCCCAGTGCCGGTGAGACCCTGGCACAGGGCTATCAATGGTAAAAGGATGTGTTTCTTGGGCACCACACTGGGAACGCAGCAGCATCGCAGAGGATGGCTTTTTAATAACTCATTAATAAAATAATGCATGCAGTGGCCTTATTAAGCAGGACCGGAGTGTGGCTCTACAGAGGCCAAGGCCACCGTGTGCATTGGCAGTGCTCTGCCTCGCCACTCTGCACCTGGGACAGCCCTGGGACACTCAGAATGGCCGCAGGGGATGGATGCTATTCCAGAGGCTGATTTCCAAACTCTGAGGTCCCCACTCCCCTCTATCCCAGCCATACGTGGAGGATGCCAAGCACTCGACAGGACACAGGGATGCTCTTCTCCATCTCCTGCTCCCAAATCACCCCTGGCTGAGATGCTGGTACCGGGGCATCCCCCATGCTCAGCAGAGAGGGAGCCTGAGCCTGAGCAGAGCTTGCGCCGAAGCCACGACAGGCACATTACAGCTAAAAATAACTCTGCTCTCATGCAACAGGCTGGCGCTGGCTCCCGTGGGGATCCATGCCGGCAGCCGTCCCCTGCCAGTGGGACACAGACCTGGGGAGAAAGGGGCTGGGATGGAGCCAGGGGAAGCAGCCACTCCCGGGGCAGGATCCAGGCAGAACCACCCTGATGGAAGCAGGGACATCTGGGGCAAAAGAAAAGCCCCCTGTCCTGTCCTGCAGCCATGTCCACCACTGGGAGATCCCAGGGGATTCACCAGGAAACCTCTCACTGATGGCAGCCGCAGTGGAGAGCCAAGGGGCAGCCGGAGAGGAGAGCCCCATGGGGACACCCCACTGATGCTCCTCAAGCAGCCAGCAAGGACCTGGGATGGCCCGGAGAGTCACAGGCCTCCATTGCTCCAAGAGCCAAGGATGGGAAGAGGAGGAGGGGGAAGAGGAGGAGGAGGCAGAGGAGGAGGAGGTCAGGCAGGGACACGCTGCCGCTCTGCAGCGAGCTCCTGGGGCTCCTGCAGCCTGGCAGGGACACAAGATGGTGTTTGCTTCCCTCGCCCGGGAGCAGCGAGGAGCGATGCTCCAGCACCGCCATCCGCTCATCCCTCTCTGCTGCCGGTGCCCAGCCTGCTGGGAAGCTCATTGGGAATGGGCAAGGCCAAGCAGTGCACCCCAGGCTCCCCACGCTTTAAACCCTGGTTGCTCTGGACCATAGGGAGCCTTCCCCCTTCCCAAAACCCTGCCAGGCTGCGGCTGCCCGGGAGCCCGGCACCGCGCCAGTGCCGCTACCAAAGGCCAGGGCTTGTGAAGAGCAGCTGAGATCTGCTCCAGCTCACTCAGCACCAGCTCTGCTCCCTGCAGCGCTTGTTGCTGCTGCAGTGAAAGCCTTTCACTGAGCTGCAAGCTGGGTGAGCTGCTGAGCTGCAAGATGTTAAAAGATATTTAACATCTGGGGCACCAAAGTCACCCAGACGGGGACACCAGCACCCCTGACCTGGCACCATGGTGAGGATCTTGCACGCTGCACTGTCACCATCATGTGGTCCAGCAAGGGTGAGCCCAGCCCTGCTGGGTGCCAGGGCACCACAGCCCGTCACCCCTCTGCCTCCCAAACAGCCTTGGTCCATGCATGGAAATAACCCGGACATCAACAGTGACTGCACCACAGCACTGCTGGCAAAGCCTGCCCATGGTGGCATGTGGGATGCTGGCTGCCCCCAGGACCCGCAGCATCCCACTGCCTCGCTGGGCTGCTGCGGGAGCAGGCGCTGCTCTGCTGGGATGGTGACGGCACCGGAGCAGGGCTGGCACAGCCCGGTGCACTCGTGTGCTGCATGCACCCGCTCCAGCGCCTTCCATTTGCCTTTATTCCCCACCCCGGTGCGGGGAGGGGGTGGGATGTTAATTAAAGCTTTTAAAGAGTCATCACAAGAGCTGGGAAGCAGCCGTGTGGAAGTGACATCCCAGACTCCCTGTTCCCAGGCATCAGAGCATGGTCCCACTCCATCACTGCCATCGCATCCATCCTGGCTCCGGTACAGAGCTGAATCCGAGCAGGGCTCACATCTCCCTCACCATGGCATGACAGGAGGAGGCACTGCTGTACATCATGCTGCACAAACAGGTTGTTTCCCTGAAGATGCTTTTCCTGAATGGGAATTTTGGCAGGGATCTGGGCCAGCTCCATCCTCCTGGCACAGCGGGGGCCGGCTCCTGACCATCATGCTTCCACTTGCCTGCAGCCACCCTTCTCCAACCAGGAACAGCCAGGAACAACCAACCAACCCCAAAGTGATAAACAGGCAGCACTAAACCCCGCTGGCATTAATAATCTGAGAAACGATTAATAGCAATGTAAAAGGGATTTGGGTTTTGAGAGACACGGTTTTTAACTCGACAGGGTTCTTTCAATAGGCTGTAGAAAATAAACGATCCATGAGAATTCCTAATACAACGATGGCTCGGGCCAAAGGCGTGAGGGTAAGGAAGGGCTGGGCAATCCTGGGTGTTGAACTGTGGCTGGAAAAGCCTCATTTCCTGCTGACAGGCTACAGCATCTGAGGAGGAACAGGCCATGAAACCAGCTCCATCCTTTCCTGCCCAGCAGTCATGCCAACGACCAAGCACCACAACGAGCTCTTCCCGCCGGGATTGTCCTCAACCCTCCAATTACCAGGATCTTCACTAGTGCTTCAAAAGCATCTGGGAAGCTGAAAGCTGCCTCCACACTGACCCCCAGCTCCAAACCCCATCCAGCACCGACACCAGCACCGCGGCTCTACCGAGTAACAACCCCTGTGAACATCACCAGAGCAACCCCACCACATCCCTCCCCTCATCCACCAAACCCCATCCTCCTGCAAGGCATGCGCACACACACGTGTGATCACATGTGGGCTCCATCCACGCACGGCACTCGGCGGGGAGAGGGTTATCCATGCTGCTCCCTCCCGCTGCGGCACAGCACCCCCCCCCCGCTGCCCTGCTCCATGATTCCCTCTCTCCATGCTCTCCAGCTCTGGCTTCCCCAGTGCTGCCACCAGCTCTCCTGGCGCGGGCAGGCTGGCAGCAGTGCCACGCTGTAATTAATGGTGCTGCTTTGCCAGGCGCTGCCTCAGCCCCACTCGCACTGGCAAGCACCGTCCAGTTTATTTATTTTACTTAACTGCTGTTGGTAAAACTCCACTCCAAAAGCAGCGCCGAGAGACAGCACACGGAAACCTCCACCGGGATCCGAGCTCAAGCTGTGCCAGGGAACAGTGTGTGCTGCCTCCCCCTCCACCGGAGCCCCTGGAGGCAAAGCCCCCCCCTTGCAGCTGGGCACCCACAAGGGCTGCAGCAGCTGAGCAGCTCCTGCTGCTTCCAAGGAGTTTCCCTGTCACTGGGATGTGGCTCCTTCTTCTCCATCAGCTCCATCCTGCAAAAGGGATGGCCCAGGAGGGATCCAGTTGGGAGAGGACAAGTCGCAGGGTGGATATGTGCTCACTCCAGAGAGGGATGGTTTTCATAACCCACCATCTCTTCCAAACCCAGATCCACCAGGAACCTCCAAGGTGCCCCAAGGAAGAGAAGGGGCCTGGCTCCATCCTGCTCTTGGAGAACATCAAGAGCGAACAGATGGGATGAGAGCAGGGGGGGACACAGTGGCCCTCATGAGCACCGAGGAGCTACGGAGCCTCTGATGTCTGGCAGCCAAGCTGCGTGGCTCAGACCCAGCCCTGTCCCCATTAGAGGATGGCTCCGTGGTAGGAAATGAGTTTGCAGGGCCTACATCCAGGTTCCTGTGGGGAAGCGTCGAGGCATTGCAGCAGCCCAGCCCCAGGGGCTGTGCTAGCAGTTTGTCCCCCAGTTTGTGCATCCATCTGGCCGAGCATCATCTTCCTCCAGGCAGGGGGATGTGGGGACCCATCCCGCAGCCCCCATCTAACGTGGGTCATGGGGACTTGGCAGTGCTGGGAACAACCCAGGGGAAGGAAGACCCATCTACTCCCACTGCTCTGCGCAGGAGTTGGTGCCAGGGCAGGGCTTCCCGCAGCCGCTGAGTGTGCTGGGGAGGACAGATCCCACTGCAGCTCTCTGGGAAGAGGTGGTGTGCTGCACGGCCAGAGGTCCTCAGAGGCATCAAGAAGAGCTGAAGGCAGCCGGGAAGAGCAGGCAGCGTGTCCCAGGCAGTGCTGGAGCCCTTCTGCCACGTGGCTGTCGGTCGGAGATCAATTGCTCACCCATGGCACCAGTGCTGGATCCGTTTTCTCTCCAGCAAAATCCGTAGGAGCCTGGCTGCTTGCAGACTCGGATCGGAGCAGGGTTTGGTGACAAGGCTGGACAAACAAGTGGGCAGGCCTTGGAGAGGAGCTGCTGCCAGGCTCCTGCACTGCCTCACAGCCAGCTCCAGCCCCCGCCGCCATCCGTGCCACTGGTAACGAACCCCGCTGAGACACGGGTGCCAATGAGGGTGGCTGGAAAGCAGCCGGGTGATGGTAACGGTGACGACAGCCACGTCACCCCGCTCCTCCCCACGGGCACTGGGGCGATTCCCGCAAGCCAGCTCCATCCCCATGAGCCTTCCTTGGCTCAGCCACTGCCTTCAAGGGGGACAGGTCAGTCCCAAACAACCACCCCACCGCCCACTGGGAGCATTCCAGCTCAGTGCCAGCCCCATGCCACCATCTCCACAGCCATCAGCAGCACCCATCTGGAAACCCTGACCAGACACTGTGCCACACCAGCCACCCCAGGGCCACCTCCCCATGTCACCGGCGTTCCCAGCTGCCAGGCGCCATCCAGCACAGGCAGCAGTGACATGACCTAGAAAAGCAAAGGGCTGTTCACACACGGCACTGCTGTGAGCCCCCAGCATCAACCATGCAGGTAACGGTGCACACGCACTTCAACAAGTGACCTGCACAGGCACACACACATGCGTGCACACGTGGCACCCCTCCCGCCATCAACCCCAGGTCCCATGGGGAAGGGAAGCAATACCCAGCTCCCCCCAGATACACCTGAACGCCGCACGTGTCTGCACCGGCACACGCTGGGTGCCCACAGTGCCTGGGTGCCATGACACCAAGGGTCCCCACCACCAGCACTGCACAAAGCCCCACGCAGGGAGAGCTGCAACACCACCCACTGCCAACACGCGGGCCCACGTTCCTGGTGCGTGCCAAAACCCGGGCCCAATGCCACGGGTGATGGCGTGGGAAGAGCACCCACACGCGTGTGCCCACGCCGGGGCTGGCACAGCACGCCGCCGTGGCCTTGCTGGATGACATGCCACGGCACCGTGGTGCCACATGTGCGCCCAGCAACACATATGTGCCCACCAACACAAGTGCAGCGCCACCAATGTAGGGCTGCCGGCGCCCTGACACTGCTTGTGGGGAGGGATCAGCAACAGGGGCAGAACGGGAGCAGCGGCGGGGGGACCGGCAGAACCGAGGGGGAAGGACCGGCAACCGGAGGGGGAACGTGCTACAGGGGTGCAGCCGGCAGCCATGGGGAGGAACCGGCTACCGGGGGAGCTGGGGGAGGGCAGCAGCTCCGGAGGATGACCGGCAATCGGGAGAACCGGCAATCAGAGCGGGGACCGGCAACCGGGGAACCGGGCAGACCCGGGGGACCGGCAGCCCTGGCCGTGCCGCCGCTCGCAACCAGCCCCGGTACCGAGCCCGCCCCGCCGCCGCCGCAGCCCCGCGCAACTTCCAGGAGGGCCGGGGTCGCCCCGGGGATGCCGCTGCCCCCACCGAGCACCGGGCACCGGCGGTTCCGCGGCGCGGCTGCAACTCCCGGGCCCCGCCACCCACCACCGGGGCAGGGAAGTTGGCCCCGGGGCTGGAGAGGGGGGGGATGTCACAGTGGAACCGGGACTCTGCCGACCGGCAGCACCGGCAGCCGCATCCCGCAGCCCCCGCTGCGCCGCGGATCGGGGGCGGGGAGAGCGGGGCGCATCGGGGCTCGGTGCACAGGGACGGACGGACGGACGGGGGGGTGTCGGGGCACCAGGCGGGGGGGCTCTCGGTGCACCGGGGGTGTGGAGGGGTCCCCGCTCCCCGCAGCCGCCCTTACCTGCGCTCCGTTAGCAGCGCGGCGCGGCGTGCAGCGGGATGGCCATTCCCGAGCGGCGGCGGCGGCGGCGGCTGCCGGTGCCCGGGCGCGCCCGGGGGAGCGCGGCGGCGCGCGGGGCCGGGAGCGGGCGCGCCGGGCCCCGGTAGCGGCGGAGGGGAGGGGAAGGAGGCGGGGGGGGGGGGGGGGGGGAAGAAGGGGGGGGAGCGGCGGCGGCGCGCGCCGCTCGGGCACTTGCTGCATGCGCCGGTGTGACAGCGGCGGGGAGAGGAGGGGGGAGCGGGCAGCCCCCCCCCCGGCACCCCCAGATGGGGGGGAAGGTGACCCCCGGGATGCTGCAGCGCTGGGGGGGGGGGGGGGGGGGCTGTACATGCACACACATGGACGTGGTGTGCACACATATGCGCACACGGGTGTTGTGATGCTGCTGGAGGCTGTGCATGCGTGTGGCTGACTTGTGCAGGCACACACATGAACTGGTTCATGTACACGCAGGCACTGGGCCACGTCTGCATGCACATGACTGCATTCTTCATGTATGACACATGTTGGGCTGTTAGGGATTGCTGAGGGACACGTGCATATGGGAGGGTGATGTGGAGGGCACACGCATGTGTGTGGCACTCCCCTGTGTAGGGTACATGTGCTCGCTGCCAGCACACACATGTGGAGGCCTTGGCATGGCATGTTTTGGATGCAGGATGCAGGGAGAGCTGGAGCACCAGCAGCAGGTCAGAAATGGGGCTGGCACACCCCATGATTGCACAAACATGGCACAGGTGTGTGTGGCACAGGGACAGCGGGCTCCCAGAGCCACAGTGGTGTTGGGGGGGGGCTGCAGAGCTGCAGTTTCCCATGTGAAAGCTGTGCTTAGATGGGGTAAACCTGGTGGTTCACAGGCAACAGATAGCAGCTGGCTCAGAGGCTCCACTGCAGCCTGGACCCTGCCCAGGGCAGAGCATACCAGGAGCACAGGGAGATCTGACTTGGAAGAGATGGGGTGTCACAACCACCGAGCCCCAGCCATGCAGCAGGGAGTCCAGTGGGATGTAGCGCAGCCTCACTGCCATGGTGCTGGCAATGCAGTGTGTTCCCATTGCAGCCTGTCCACCTCCACTGGCCGTATCCTGCACTGTGTCAGACCTGCAGTGCACAGGTCTATGGTGGCCTCTTACAGCCTCCATTCAAGGCAGAAATTCAGTAGCAGGAGGCACCATCATGACCACTGCACATTACCCTGGGGATCTGTAGGTCAGCATCAGCCCTGATCCAGCCCAGCACTGCTGGAATTGCAGGGTTGTATCCACTCAAGACCTTTGTGCTCCTTCCTTCCCTGGCATTCTGTTTTCCCAGTGCTCACCTACAGCCTGAGGGTGCCTGACCCAGTGTCCCCAGACAGACACTGGACCCCTCTGGGTTAAGGCTGAAAGCAAGCACACCAGTTTCTCAGGCTGATCTTTATCCCGGGGAGAAAAGCATCATGAGCTCAGACATAACCGGAGGATATTCCAGAGCCTGTCTCTGCAAATCCAGATCATTGCAGCGCCTGCAGCTCAGGAGATGAGCGATCCCAAACCCCAGCTCTCTGCTCCTGAATAGGCCTGTATTCTTGATAGGCTCCCAAACACATTGCTTGTCACCAGCTCCCACTGCCCTGCAAGCCACACGGGACGCAATGCGGGATATGATGTGGGATGCTCTGCCCTGACCCTGGTGCCAGCTGTGGCACAGCCTGGCTTGCGCCGCTCTGTCCTGCATCTACAAAAGTCTCCTCAGCACCCAGTGGGACCCTGCCTGCGGCACTGAGCTGCGGGAGCTGGAGGCACCCACTGTTACCAGGACAACTGGGTGCTCTCTGTAGCTGCTTGTTGCTGCTGCATCCCTGCAAACCTCCCCAAGCACAGCGTGAGCTCCACCGCCAGCCATACCCTCAGCCCAAAGCAAGGCAAGAGGGGTGCTGAGTGCCTACCAGCACCCTGCCGGTGCTCAGGAAGTACCTGGAGACCCCGCAGCCAAAATGAAGCATCTCCCCGGCTGATGGGTGTGAGCAGCCAGAGCCTTCCTCATCCTCCTCACCTCAATGAGGTGGGATATGGGAAAAGCACTGAACAGGGGCACCCAGCCTCAGCAGTGCTGCAGATTCAGGGGGATTGGAGATCAGAGCAGGGCAGAGTTAGAGCAGCGCCCGCATGTGTGGATGTTGGAACACTGGGGCTTTGCCCCCTGGATGGGAATTAGACCTGTCGGTTAAGGCAATAATAACCTGCCAGTTTGACACAAGGTCCCCAGTGCCACCACAATCGTCACACAGGCACTGCCATCACAGTTACCAGCATCCACTGGCATCACCGGGACAGGCAGCACTGGGCAGGGACCAGCCAGGGGCTCCTGGGACTCCGGCATGGTTGGGTTTCCAATACTCTTCCAGTACTATTTCCCCTTCATTTGGCACAGAAATGAGAGGTAGGGGAGAATGCTGAGGTGGCAGCTCCTCTGTGCTGGCCCTGGATGAGGAGTGGAAGAGAATGAATCTGGAAGAGATTGACTCCAGCTCCTGGCTGGTGGAATGTGGTGATGCCCCCAAGCTCCTATGGCTCGAGATGGGCCCCAGCCCCAGGGCTCATCTCCCCCGAGCAGCAGCTTTTCAGAAGGGTTCAGCAGGAGAATCTCAGGCTTGAAGCACAGAGCAGGACAGGAGCAGCAGACGGCAGCCGCCTGTCTGAACCGCTTCCCATAAACTTCACTGTGAATTGCTCCCATGGAAAAACAAAAGCAGCGATAAACAGGGAAGTCTGGTTTGCAGGAGCATCTGCTCTAATGGGAAGAGGCAGCAAGCACAGGCCGAGGAGTCTTTACCAGGTGCCAGGAGCCCATCACCGGGATGGAGGGACCAGCCCCATTCTGGCTGCCCGCAGCCACTGCACCCCTCCAGGTACCTTCACATGAAGCTGGCGGTGGCAGGGAGAAAAGCGAAGGAGCAAGGGAAGCCCGAGTGATGAGCAGAAGAAGGATGTGAATAAGCTCCAAAGCAAACATCACTGCGAGTGTTGTTACAGACTGAGGAGCACTGCCACCATGGTGCAGCCAATTCCCAATCTCAAGTGCCTCCCAGGCTCATGGACATGGCTGTTGTGCCCAGGAAGATCGGTTTCAGCTCAGGGTCTTCATTTTGATTTTTCCATGTGCTTTGTGAGCTGAAGGATGGTCCAGGGCTGATCCGTGCCCATCTGTGCCAATGTGGAGATGATGCCTTGGAACATGGCAGAGCAGTGCAAGGACTGGAATAATTTCTGCTGGGTGAGGGTGCAGGGGCTGCCTTCTGGATCTGTGGGGTTGAGGGATGAGCACAGCATCGGTAAGGAGCCAGCAAATGGGAGACCTGCGGGATTTCTACCTCTGGATCCTCCATACACCTCAGAGCAGCCCTGCTCCATCCTGGGGCTTCGGCGAGGATAAATCCCTCTGGACCACAGTGTGCTGGAAGATCCTCCCAGCCTGGAGCAGCCGGGCAAGAAGCAAGCTCACACCCACCCCTGCACACCCCACCCCACCGTGGGGCTGTCCCATTGCAGCCTCTGGCCATCAGAGCCATTTCAGTGCCAAACCGGCAGACGGATGGCACTACACACGAGTCACCACTGAGAGCAGGAACCTTGCATGAATATTCATCTGGATTAATATACATGAGGGCTGCAGAAAGCCCGGCTGAAGGCGTCAGCAGGATCTTATCTTGGCTGCTCAGCCCTGCTGCATTCAACACTGGCACTGATGGCTTTTCACAGTGGGAAAACCCAGAGCTGGATGTTGGGAAGCTGCATGGCCACATCCCCTGTCCCCTTCTCAGCATCTCTGGCGGCCCCTTCCACAGGCGACTGGAGCCCCAGTACCTCCCAGTAAGCCATAAACTGGGCTTACTGGTTTGGATCTGGATGGATCCAGATGGATTTGGATGTTTTCAGCTCCTGCCATGGGGGAAATTGAGGCAAAAGGATAGGCTCAGGGCTGCCGGTGGCAGATGCAGCAGCTCAGTCCTGGCCCCATGGTCCCATCACCACCATGCTCCCAGCATCACCATTACCACAGCAGGGTGAGGGTGATGCCGGAGCCATCAGAGCCAGGTTATGTGCGGCTCCTCCAGGACTTTGCCTTTGTCACTCTGCCAGCAACCTGGGGCACAAGCAAGAGCCTGACATTTGCACACCGCTTCCAGGCCCCGGGATGAAAGCAGAACATAATTAGCAGATTAATCAGGAGACAATAGCTGGGGCTCTGATGTTGCTGAGCTGTCACCAGCTCTGCGTGGAGCTGACCCTGAGCATGTTTGGGGCCAGACAAGCCAGGGATGGCCACGCATGGGAAGGGGCAGGCACGGTCCCAATGTCCTCACTGGGCTTGTGGCCCCTGCCATGTCTTGTCTGCCTCTGCACCCGTGGTGGCAGGAGGGGATGTGGCATTCTGTGCCTGTCAGGAACCTGGGAATGAAACTTTCAAAGGGCAGCACCATCCCTCACCCTCTGACCAGCTAAAACCCGTGAATCACAGTGAATTTGCATTCTTATGAGGTGCCCTGCAAGTGCGGCCAGCCTCGTTCAAACACATTTCGGTGATAAGATGATATTGACTCTGAGTAATTAAAAACCATTTCCATATTCAAATACAGCTGATTGAGGGGAAAAGGCTCCTTTTAGTTGCCTGGAGGGGAATTATCAACTTTTGGAGCGAGCAGCCCGGCAAACGCATCTTCAGTTGGCAGCGTGCAAAAGGCCCATGGAGGAGGAGGAGGAGAGGAGGAGGAGAAAGAGGAGGCGTAGGAAGAGGAGGAAGTGTAGGAGGGCTGGTGTGTAGGGTAAGGTGTGACTTGGCTGCCTGCAAGCTCTTCCTTTGCATCCTGCCTGGTCCTTGAGGAACCAGGGCTGATGCCACAGCTTGATCCTAAAACGATGCCCTCCTTTCTCCCCCCTCATCCATGGGGTTTTCCTAGGGAAATGCGGCCTCCTAGCCCCTCTGGGCAGCAGCGTTACCAGCTCTGGATAGACCCAAACCCCCCTGTTGCTCCAAAGGGGATGGTCTGGGTGAGCTTTGAGCAAGACCACAGCAGTGAGAAGGTCAGGGACACGTTCTAGCGTGGTGAGCCCCGCACCACCCCATCTAGGTCATTTTAGAGTGCCAGGGGAGCATCCAGAGGTTGCTTCATCACTGAACCCACCTCTTCAAACCCCCAACTGCAGCCGAGCTGCCACCAGCAGAACCCCTCTTGCACCCGCAGCCACCCCAGTGCCACCGCACTGCCACTGCCATCAGTGTCCCCGGAGCACAAGGTAGGACACGCTCCCAGGTCTGGAGCTCCTCAGAGCCCCTCCAGCGCCTCCGAGTAGGGTTTTGGGCTCCACTCGGTTTCCTATGGAAACCAGCTTGCAGCTCAGCTCAGCCTCCACGCACGGGTGTGCACACAGAGGATGTGGGTGCCCCACACCCTCCATCTCTGCTCCCAGCTATCACCAGTGTGCCAATTGATGCTTGGTGCAGAGCATGAAGCCACCCAAACCCTTGAGCCAGAGGCCAGGGGGGAGCAGGGTACCCACTCCTGGGTGGCCTCTTAGTGGGGTCCCTGGAGGGATGATGCAGGTCCCACACCATGAGGATGCTCCATGCCACCCCACCGGTCCTCAGGGTCTGTCCAGGGGTGCAGCACTTCAAAGTGCATCCAGAATCTGGTGTTTTTTCAATATAACACACAGCCAAAGGCTTTAAATGTGCTTGGAAAGCACCAGAGAGAGCCTGATGTGAGGTTTACAGGGACACCGGTCCTGGGAACAGGGATAAAGCGGATGTGTGGGTACCATGGATTGCTTGGAGTCACCAATGCCTTCCTTTCCCTTCATCCCACAGGCTTACAGTCTCGAATCCAAGATCTAAGTATCCCAGAGCCCTTCTCCATGGGAACCCCGTGGTGGGAGCAGGATCATGCCCAGAGGGACCCCCCAGCACTGGGGCAGTCACATCCCATGGGACACTCACCCTAGCACCCGCTGCTTACAAGGGAAAAGTATTGAACATAAAGCCAGAGCTGGGGGAATTAAAGAACCATAATTAAAGAAAATTCTGCAGCATGCTGAAGGCAGAATAGGATCATTGTGTTTACCTCCCACATCCCAGATGGATGCACGCGGGCTGCAGACAACGTCGGAGCGTGTGGAGAAGAGGAGAGGAAGGGAGTGAGTTAGCCCGGGATGCGTGCGAGCAGAAATTGAATTTTTATCAGTTTCTATGTAGATGGTGTTTATTCATCTGTCTCCTTTCCATCTCCCCCTGCATCTCCGTATTTCTTTTACAAAATTACTTTCCTCCTTTGCCCTAATTTTGTTTGTACAGAGAGCAGCTGCTTTCCTCCATTTCAGCATAAAAAATATCCTGGTAAATGAGGTGCTGTGTATCCCCGGCAGAAGTTGTAGCAGCTACCCAGAGCACATTATCTCTTTGCTCCTGCAGGGGCCCATTTCCGTCACAAAAAGCTAATGCCTGCTGCCTGCCCTTCCAGAAAACACTCATGCCACCTCTGCTACCTAAAGCCCATCCAGCTCCAGCCCCTGCCAGGGACAGGGACACCTGCTAGAGCAGGTTGCTCCAAGCCCCATTCAACCTGGCCTTGATCCGGTCCATGATCCCTCATGGTCGTGGAATGGGTAACACAGCCTAAAGCTGGTCCAGTTCTCCAAGTGACACCCTCCTGCTATGGGAGATTCACCCTTCTCCCCAGCTCTGCTGGGACCTCCGCTCATATCTATTAAGGGTCATGCCACCAGAGACGGATGGAGCCGGGATCATCCAGAATACCAATAATGGTGTATTTTCTCCCAAGAGGTGGTACTTGTCTCTCAGCCTTTCCAGGAATGTCAAGGAGAAGTGCACAGGTGAGCCTGGAGTACAGCCTCAGGATGCTCCCAAAAACCAGAAGCCTGGAGAGAGGCTGATGGCCAGGCCCCACATCCCAAAGCAGGACCCAACCCCAGTCTCTGTGTCCCACCAGGAAGAGCATCCCACTGTGACATCCAGCACCCCCAGGCCTCTCATACTGCAGATGACACACAGCCACACTGAGCACATTCCTTCCACGCAAAATCCCCCAACAACAGACACTTAGTTCTGCAAAGCTGGAAAAACCTTCCCAGGAGATCCCAGCCCAGCCAATAACTCCCAAAGAGACACAACCAAAGGGGTATTCCCAGGGAGAGGTCCCGGGATGACTTTGCTATTGGGGCATAGGAGCCGTTGGCTCATGCTGCACCCCCTGCCCCAGGGAGCTGCTGCTCCCAGTGCCACCGAATCAAACAGAATCACTTTGTGCTGTCCCTCGCATGAGGGAACCTCAACTCACAGTGATTGATTCCCCCGCAGGGGCCACCATTAAAAATGTATGGAATTACTATGCAAAGTCCCACTTACACATGGGCCTTCTGTGAGGACATTAAAACACCAGCACTTGTCAGTCACTTACCCGCTGTTTGCGATTTGCTCCTATTTATTATCATGAACAAACCAGCATTGATTCTATTTTCGCCTCCTCACGCACCACGCTGGGCTCCCAGGCTCCCCTGGGCTGCTGTGTGCTCAGCACAGTGCGACTCCAGCCCCCAGCCCCTCTGCTATGGGCAAAGCTCACTTGGGGTTGAGGCCAGGAGACCATCAGGGTGCTCAGAATGCTCAGCATCACCCCCTCATCCCCTCCTGGCTCCCTTCTCACCTCTGGTGGGGCAGAACCCGACTGGGGGACAGCTGGAGGAGCATCGGGATGCTCGGGATAGGAAAGGCCTTTATCCTTGACCAGGAACCAGGCTCTCCCAGAGCTCCTCCTGGCATTTCCTGCATCCCCTGGGGCCAGGCTGGATGCAATGGATTCCTGGCCTGTTGGGAAGTAGGTGCTGCAGCAGCCAGCTCCTGAGCTGGGGAGGGAACAAGCACATTTACACACATGGCACAGGGAGGTGAGGGAATGTGGAGAATACAATATATTGTGTTTGCTGGGTTGCTCTCGCTGGGAGGAACGGGGCTTGAATCACATAATGTTTCCCCTCTGCTCTCAAAGCATTTCAACTTGTAATGCATTTCCTTTCGTGCCTGAGCACCTTGCCAAGTCAAAAAGACAAATTTCCCAAGGCTTCAAAAGCTGCTGAGAGGCGCAGCGCCGTGCTTCAAACCATCACTCATTCACCCAAACAGCCTCAGCCCCCAGCAGCTCCTGCCCTCCCTCCCCGGCCCCTCCTCTCCCATCCCAAATCACAAATCAGCGTTTTCCCAGGCCTCACGTGAGCTCCAAACACAGCCACAGCTCCCAGATGTGGGGACACAGCATAAGCGCATCCCCCTGCCCACTGCCTGCCAATGGGAGATCAGAGCCCCTCAACCCAAACAGCAGAGCTGAAAGCAAGTTGGGTCGGGGGCTCTGGCTGGATGGAAAAGGGAAGGACTTTAGAAGGCTGGAACCCATCCCTGCCCTCGAACAAAGACAGTGCCACAGTCCCCAGAGCAGCAGCGATGCCCTGAGCACCTCCAGAGACAGCACTGACCACCACCAGCACCCAGCCCTTGGCTGTTGCCACATCCTTCACCAGTTCATGGCAAACTTGGTTCATTCTGACTCTTGCAGCCAGAGCAAAGCAAACCTTTCCCAGCCACCAAAATCCCTGTGTGGGAACCCTCAGCTCCGGGCAGGAGGCTAGGGTTGAAATTGGTTTTAAAAGTATCTGGCAGGAGGAGAGACCTCCCCACTGCCCTCCATCAAACCTTCCCATGTACATGAGACACAGGACGAGTCTTCAACAGGGAGGGAGAAACCAGCTGACTGGATGGGATGCATGGAGGAGGTTTTGGGGACACCTCCTGCTTTTCGCACAGTGCAAAGGCACTGGTAGGTCCCACATGATGCCTTGGATTGGGGCAAAGCTCATGCCCACATTTACAGCCAGGAGACCAGCAAGGAAAGGCCTTTTTCTTCCAAATGATGGCCCAGTTTTGATACTTCTCTCTGGTGCAACGGAGGGATGACACCTTCACTCATTCAAGCATGGTTCGCAGCGATAGCAGCTCACCAAGGCAGAAAGACAAAAGGAAGTGGGGCACACCAGCCATCCCGACAAGCCCCATCCAGCCTTTCCCCTTCCCTCCATCCCAGTTTCCCCCTTTCCCCAGGACAAGCACGTCTATGGAAGGGAGCAACACCCTATGGCAAAGCTGCCCATAGAGCAGCATGGCCAGCAGCAGCGTGTCCACATGACCGCACGCCCATGGAGTACAGGGAAGGCACCACTTCCAGGCATTCCCAAGGCCAGGATGGCTCCTCCAGCCCCGCTGCTGCCTCCGAGGCTGTGCCAAAGCAGCACATGCAATTAGTAAATTAATTAGGGAGCAGTAACGGAGATTTCCCGGCCCCGAGCTGTCACATCACCAGTGTTTTGTCAACCCAGATGACGACTGGCAGAATGATTACTGCGGTGCTGGGGGTTGAAAGAAAGAGGAGAGAGAGATTTGCAGGGAGAGGGGAGGATAAAAATATAAAGAGAAGAGATAGGAAAGAACAAGATAAGTGGGTTTTGTTGCTAATGGAAGCTGGCACAGGGACAGAATTGCAACTATTATAAGACAACACGCTACACTAGTAGTGGTTCTGAATGATCCTCTTAATTAACAGCCAGCACAAAAGGAGCCCCTGCCCACATCCAAAAGCCAGCATCCTGCTGGGGGAGCTGCACAGCTCCATGGGGAGCATCCCGCAGCCAGCCCAGGGCCAGCCACAGCCCAGAATGCATGGTCCTGAGCCTGCAGGAATGCTTGGAGCACAGAGGATGCTCGAAGCTGAGGGCAGCGAGCCCTTTGGATGAATCCTTGTGCAGAGCAGCCCCAGGCACCACAACGACTCAATGGCTTTGCTTTCCCATGCTTTGTCCATCTGCATTTCACACCCAGCACCGCTGCAGCACGATGAGCTGCAGGCATGCACCGATGGGGACACAAGCAGCAGCTCACACAGGTCCCTGTCCCCTCCTGCCACCCCAGCTGGGCTGGGGACACAGCGTGGCATGGGCTGGGGCTGACACCAACAGGCAATGCTCCCAGCTCATTCAGAGCTGGTGGCTGCAGAGCAGTAGCACTGGCACACGATTTCCCTTCCCCACCCCATTTCCTCTTCATCTTCTAGGGCCAGATTTAAGCTGTGTATCCAATCACATACAAAAATAACACCCCACCCTCCCACTTGGGAAATTGATTCCTTCACTTCCCACCCGGCTCCAGCTTTAAATATCCCTATTTAAATGCAGATTTGTGCTGTCTTCCTGCAGCCGCCTGCTGCAGAGCTGGAGCTGGTGGGTGCTTGACCATGGTGGGGCCTGACCCCCTGCTCCGTGCAAGGCTGAGGTGGGGAGAAAGGATCCAGAGGAAACTCTCCCAGTGCAACCCCTGTGATTCCCTGTTGCTCCTCCCAAACCAGGCACCAGCTGCCCTTACACTGCCATTGAAAGCCACCCTGCCATCATTTTGCCACAGGAATTCAGGCAGAGATGGAATGGAGCAGCAGGACTCATCCTGACTACGACCCCCTAATCAATGGCTGGAGCCCTCCAGCCATACATGGGACATGTCTGCATCCCAGCACCAGGCGCAGGAGATGCTGGGAGGGGATTAGGAGACATGGGCAGCATGGGTGCACCCTAGCTCTGCAGGGCAAAATGTGGAGGGGGGAAGCAGAGCTGTTGTGGGAGCAAATACAGCATCTGTGCGACTGGCAGAGCTCACACCCACAACCTCAGACCTCCTGTCTCAGAGCCAGCCTTCCCCATTCCCGCACACCCTCCGCACAGGGAAACCAGACCGGGGGAAGAAGGAGCATGAAGCATGAAGCAGAAAGGGTGGGATGGGAGCCTGCAGCCATAGGCAGGGATTTAAGGATCCCCCAAGTCTCTCAGCCGCCTTACGGGGAGGTTGGTGCAGGGTGGAAGCAATGCAGACCCCAGCATCACAAGGAGCAGAGCAGAGATGGTCAGCATCAGCACTGGCATTGACCACATGTTGTAACTTCTAATGGGAGGTAAAAGCAAGGGTGAGTTTGAAGAAGCCATCAGAAGGATCCCAGAGGGACCTTTCCCAGCTTCTCAAAGGGCTTAATTCCTTCCCCTCGGCAGCAGCCAAGATTCATGGCAGAGATCCCGAAATATCGCCCCTTGCAGCATGAAGAGGAATCGACTCCAGGCTGTGAAGCTCTTCCTTTAGGAGAGGCCCAACTGCTCAGGGCTGAGCCTGGTCCCTCACCACCTGCTTCTAGGAGGATGCTGACTGCAGAGCATCCCGCAGTGGGACAGTGACCAGCCATGTCCCCCCCGAGGTGTCCAAACGCATCTCACCCACTGCTAGCAACAGCACTCGCCAAGTTTTGGGTGGAAACCCAACATTTATCAGACCTTTTGCGAGAGAGGACGTCAGTGCTGGGGGGGGGGGGGGGGGGGACTTGCAAATCCAGGGATCCCAGCTCTTCCCCTCCAACACGGCTTTGTGTCCCAGTGCTCCCCAGTCCAAAAATGCCTCCTTGGAAGAAAAGCATCATTCTTGCTGAAATTAAGGAGGCAATAGGGCAAGCGCAAATGGCATTTACATATTCAAGCGCCTTATTTCTATTTTAGCACCTCATCATCTATTTTTGTCACAGCAGAAACACAACAGGAGGACAAGGCCAGAGAAAGGGCAAGGAATGGGCTTGAAATGTGGGGCAGAGACACAAAGAATAAATCCCAACCTGCACACAGGCACAGCTGAGACCTTTCCTGCTCATCACACCTAATGCTTTGAGCTTCTGACTGTGATGCCCCCTTCAAGGCCAGGAGCTGCTGCTCATTACATTAAACTGGGTGTGAAAGCCATATTTGCCCTGTACACAGTGGATTTATCCGAGAGAGGGGGGTTAAAGAGAGGAAATTCACCCAAATGGGGGTTATTTGAGCATCTGCTCATCCCCGTGATCTAAACCGGTGCGGGCTTCAAGTCTGCACTGAAGCCTTGTGTCTGTGGAGGAGGCCTGGAGGGGAAGACAGGGGCTTTGCAGTGGGTGAGTGCTCTCAGACACTGGGATCTGCCTCGAAACCCCAACCCTGGCACGGAGCATCCCGGGGCTCTGCTGGTCCCAGTGCTGGTCCCTGCTGGAGGCAGGGAGCTCTCTGGTCCCAGAGGAGCCCTGTGGCAAATGGCTTCATGCTGGCAGGCTGCTGGTAATGAACTAATTGATATTCCACTGGCGCCAGCCCCGCTCTGCTCCTCACCCCGTAAATAACCACAACCCAGCCAGGAGCCGGGCAGGGCAAAGGGACACGGATGCCTCCAGCCATCACCATCCTGCGTGCACCCGAGGGAGCAGAGGGCTCAGCACGGGATGGTCCCAACCACCCCTGGGGCAGAAGTGCTCCTTTTCACTGGGAAATGCATCAACACAGAGGGGATACTCCAGGGTGAGGGCAGCCCCCCGTAGCCGGAGGGAACTGGTGGGGGCTGGCTCAGCAGCATCCTTCCCTGTTGCCAGGACAACGGGATGTGATGGAGCCATCTCCATCAGGGCGATTGCAGGCACAGGGAGATGTTGGGGTGTGGGGGATGCAACAGACAGCAGGATTGAGTGCTGAGGAGCCCCCCCCCCCCCCCAGGCTGGAGTCCATATGGATCCCTTGGAGATCACCCCAAGAGTCACCTGTACCGTGCTGAATGCAGCCCAGCAGGCTCCACATGGACAGGAACATGGCCTCATGGTAGGAGGCACTGCGACGACACGGGAAAAGCAGGATGGAGAAGGAAGCCCATAGGGACAAACCCCAGATCCCTAGGGAAGAGACAAGGCACATCCTGAGGACCCAGTTGCCCCATCCCAACACCTCTGCCCCTCCACAGACACAGGGCAGTGGTCGGGAGCAGGCAGGGGTACCAGGGGTCCTTTGTGCCCCACAGCATTCCACTGCCCCAGGCAGAGGGTCTGGGAATGTCCCGAGGCTCCAAAGCAGCAATGAAGGTGCAGCTTCCTTTCTTTGCTTGTGGTACCATGGCAACCTTTCCCACTTGGCTTAATTACAGAGCCTGTTCCTGCCTCTGCAGGGGGCTGTTTGTTCTCTGCTCCCCAGAGCCAGGGCTGCAGGGCAGGAGCTGATGGGGAGCCAAAGGATCCCACACGAGCCGGAAGTCCTTGCCCAGCCCTAAAGGAGCATCCTCACAGAACAACCCTGGTGTGTACCCAAGCTGATGTCCCACTGGCACCCAACTTGTGGCTAGCCTGGATGCCAGGGCAAAGCCAGCAGTGGCTGTTCCCGTGCAGGGATAGATCTTTCCCTCCTCCTTGTGGCACTGCTACCAGGCACCAGTGTCCCCCCAGCAGCCCTTGTCCCACCTCACTCCTGCACTCGCTGCTTCTTGAGCCCCACCACATGCGCTGGGATGGCCTGGCCCAACCCTCCACACAAACCAGGGTGAAAAGCAAAAGCAGACCAAGGGGACCGGGGCTGGGTGGCTCACACTTCCCCACGCTCCTCCCCAAAACACCCCACACTGCAGCTTGCACCATTCCTGGCTCAATGTTTCCTGCCAGAGCCATCGTGTTGCTCTAGTGAGAAAATCAGCTGCTTCTCGCGTGGATGTGGGAAGGGTCATAAAAAACACCGGTTTGTTTTGGAAGGGACCTTAAAGCTCCTCCAGTCCCAACCCCTGCCACAGGCAGGGACACCTTCCATAGAGCAGCTGGCTCCAACCCGGCCTTGAACACTGCCAGGGATGGGGCAGCCACAGCTTCTCTGGGCACCCTGTGCCAGCGCCTCAGCACCCTCACAGGGAAGAGCTTCTTCAGTCTCCCCTCTGGCAGGTTAAAGCCATTCCCCTGTCCTGTCCCTACATCCCTTGTCCAAAGCCCCTCTCCAGGTTTCCTGCAGCCCCTTTAGGCACTGGAAGGCAGCTACCACACCGGGCAAGAGGAGGGACAAACCCTGCAGTGTTTGCAAGCTGCCAGCACCGAGGCAGACACACGCAGAGCGCTCCAATATTGAGCTCAAATGAGCAGCAACGAGAATTCCCCAGGCGGCGGGGCCGGAGCAGGGCGGCCTCCCACGGGGCAGAGCCGCTGCCCGAGGCTCTTCCCTACCAATTAAACACAATTACTCTCCCGTGGCGGGTGACCCCGGCCCCGCGCCGGTGCCAAGCGGCAGATGGAGCCCGGCCGCGGGCGGCTGCAGGGGTTTTGTACCCGGACGGACCTGCCAGACAGCCCCATAGGCTGCGCCCGGCCCCGCGCCGAGGGGGGAGATGCGGGAGCACAGAGGGAGCGCAGGACGGGAAGGAGGTGATGAGGAGCATCTCCGGAGGAATGCGGCGTAACGCAATTAAAAACACAGAGAGAAAAGGAGGTGCAAAGGAGCCCTTCTGAAGAAGGGCAGAGCGGGAGGGAGGAAAAATAAAAGGGAAAATAAAAATCCCAGCCCAGCAGCAGCCAGAGCTGGGCTCCAAAGGTCACCTCTGGGCAGGGTTTTAATTTCACACAGGAGTTTTGTTCATTTGTTAATTATTTTGGGATGAAAAGAGAGATATTCCTGCAGCGGGTGAGGAAAGGGCCGCAGCAAGATTTGAATTTCAAAAGCAAGCTGTTTGCAAGGAAAACAGAAGAGGAGAGGGAAGAAAGAGCTTCAGGAGGAGAGAGGGGCTGGCGAGGGTCCCCAGTGCCCCTGCCCTCACCAAGGGTACCAGCAATAAACCCCACAACAGCCCTGGTGTTTCATGCTCAGATCCATCTCTCCTGCCTCCTCCCACCCCCTCACTGTGCCATGTCTCATGTGTCTCCATTCCCCTCCCGAGGGACAGGGACACCAGGGATGAGTCCTTACCGCGGGATGTGGCTGGGAGCAACAGGGCTGCAGGTGATGGAGATGCTCCCAAACCCAGTCTCAAAGCAGGAATTGCCTCTGCCCCTCTGCAAAGGGTCTGGCCCGAGGAGGACAGGGGAGAAGAGCCAAAGCAATTGGAAAGCCAGACCCAGGAAAGGTGAGCACATTGACCATGGAATAAAACAAAGCTTTTCCTCCTCCTTTTAGTTTTTAAGGTAGCAGTTTGCTTTTTATGGAGTTGGAGGCCCAGGGAGGATCCAAATGCATTGGACATAAAGCACAAGCAGGTGAGTTAACCCCCCAGGGCTATGCAGCACAGTGTGTTAACCCAGCACTGCAGGTGCCCACCCGGCACCCAGCCAGACAGGTGGAGCACAGCACCCTGTGCATCCCTGTCTGGGCAGGAGGAGAAGGGTCTGCAGGCCCGCTCTCCAGGTAAATGCATCAGTCCTAAAACAAGGAGTGGAAGGAAGGCAGAGACACTGCCCTGCTGCCCCCAGGGCAACCCTCCAGCCAGCCCCCAGAACTGTTCTGCCCCATGCCTCAGTTTGCCCATGCGACAGCTGGGGAGGGCCCAGTCACTCTGAAAGCAGCCCATGCACAAGGAGCTGGGAATGATCATTACCTGGGAAGAGGAGGATTAGACCAAGGATTCATTGTGATTTCTTGACTACTCTTGATCTCCTGCTGAAGCTACCGAGGGGATTTTGATCTCAGCTCCTCTGCAGTGGTTCTGCTCTGCCAAAGCCAGGGAAAAGCCCAATTTCAATAGCCCTGGGTCTGTTCTGACCTCCTAAACTCAAGTGTCTTTATGGCTAATGCAGAATTATACTGCAGCAGCCATGGTGGAGAGTGTGGGTGCACAGCAAAGGGTCTGGGGGCAGAGCAGCCCTCCCTGCAGCATAACCCTGCTCCCCAGGCATGACCCTGCTCACCAGGCTCTACACATTCACCTCTCCCAGCATCATTCCTCCCATCACCAGCAATGCTGGTGGGCACATAAAGGCAGCAAAGGGACGCGATGACCCAAACCCCACCCCCTGCTCACCCACAGCCTCAGCCTTTGCGGATGCCAAGGCCTGAAGCAGCAGCACAGGAGGCTGCCCTGGATCTGCAGGTGAAGGGCAGAGCCCAGGACACCCCAACACCATCCTCACCCCAGGTGATCCCTGCAGGACAGGGATATTCAGCTCCTCGTGGGCTCCCCATCCTGCACCAGTTGTGCCCCACTGCATAAATCACTTCTGTTACTGGTTTCCCGTGGGCTCCCACTAACAAGGCAGCAATAAAGAAATCAAGGGCCAGGTTATTAATAAAGCAAAGCAGCTCGGGGAGGCTGCGCTCTCCCCCAGCAGCACAGGGACAAGCAAACCCGGCATGATTTGAACATCAATGCCTGCGCCGGAGTTCCGAGATGGAGCCACTGCTCCTCCATCCATTCCCTGTCACCATTCCTGGCTGTCAGGCACCTGCTCCTACCAGCACTGCTCTGGAGCCGCGGCACAGCCCCGATGTGCTGAAGCGCTCAGTATTTTACGTGCCTACGAGAAAATACCAAGTGGAGTTTGCAAAGATGAGGCGCATTTAGATGCAAATGGTGTTATTTCTGTCTTCAAAAGTGTCATTAATACATTTTCTGCAATTTGGAGAAATCAGTGGCAATTATTTTCTTCGAAATGAACCGCTAGCCAACTTTCAGTTGAAGGGGCAAAAATACCAAGGAAATCGTTCCATAATTGACACGTTTCCTCCCTCCAGGTCTGCAAGCTGCTTTCTCACGCCAACAATAATCACTAAGCAAAGGAGCTAAAAAGTACTCCAAGGAGACAGATGTGCACAAAGCCGAGTCCTCGCTTCTGCAGCGCACCAAAAGGTTGAACCAACACGTGTGAATTCAGACCAGCCCAAACCTCTGCGCTCACTGCTCCCTGCCTGAGCATCAGTGTGTGGCAGAGCCCATCAGCAGTGGCATCAAAGCCGCGTGTTCCTTGTTGGAGTTTTTAATGCCATGGGTCCAAAAACCTTCACCAGCATCCATGGTACCGATACCCAGGTAATGCCTGGCTATAAAACCCTCATACCCTGGTGTAAATCCAGCATTTGCCGTGATCTCCCGGCTGCTTTGCTGCTAAATGAAAGGAAAAAGAGGAAAAAGGAAAGACAATCTGTGGCGAGATTAAAAGAGAATGGGAAGATAAAAGGCACCTGCTCTGATGTGATTCCTTGGGGTGAGAGCAAAGAGCAGATTTACATACTGCTGCAAGCGCTCATCAACTGCTGGTGAATGACAATACCGTGGGCTAGGCAGGGAAACCCGCTGGCCTCTGCTCTCCCGCCTGCCCTGCAGAGCGCCAGCATCAACGTACCTCCAAAGCAGCCTTTGCTCCTGGGAGGGAATTTAGATCAATCTTCGCCTGAAGGCCACAGTCCCTGGGGCATCCTGATCAGCATCACTCACTACCAGTCCCTGAGGTCTCACAGTGCCTCATTTCTGATGGCTAATTAACAAAAGCACTCATTCTTCCTCCCCAGGCACCTCAGAGCTGGTCCCACAGATGGGGCCACCGGCCATTTCCACGGTCCTCTCTCTGGGATAAGCCTCAGCCACAACGGCAGCTCCTCACCCATGATGGATGGGCCCTGTCATCCCCCGCAGCCCTTTCCTATTGACTTTAGATTTTAACACACATCATAAAGCCCCAGAGCAGCAGCCTGCAGCAGGGCAGACACATACACATGACGTGCAGCAGCAGCAGGATGAGGGGTTGCCAGTGCCCCGATCAGAGCAGGTGATGAATGAGCATCCCCAGGATAAATGTCCCCTTGGCACAGTGATCACAGAGCTCTGCAGGTCCTAGCCAAAAGGGCCAAAAAACCACCCAGAGCCCATCCCTGGGCACCCCAAAACACAGGGCTCTGCAGCCAGCCTTGCTCAGGGGGTTAGAACACGTCCCCCAGCCAAAGAACACAGGTCCTGCTCTCAGTGGGGCTTCGTTATTTGAGCAATTAAATCCCTGCTCCTGGAAAGCATCTCTTTGGCTGCCTCTCACTTGCTCTTCAGCAGCGAGCAGCTGCATGGGTAAAGCATCTTCTTCCGTTCAAGCACAACCAAATTGCTTCTTATCAATCTCAGCCTCCCAGAACCACCGTCCTGGGGTGCAGCACCCCTTGGGGTCAGGCTGAGGGTCTCTGGGGGTCCCCAGGGCTGTCCTTGCTCTCCATGGGCCACACTGAGCTGCGGATGATGCTGAGCTGGTGCTCCTCGAAGGAGCTGAGTGAAACCCAGCGTGCAGCTGTTTAAGGCCCATAAATTATGTTTGCGTTACCTGCTGAATGCTTAATCAAAATAGCGTATTTCACCCGCCGGCTTGACTGATCTCCTCTCTGCTTTTAGTGGCTTTTTTCATGTCCTCTTTTGCTCTGATATGGATCCAATATCTCCTGCAGCGTCCAAGACCATAAAGATAAAAAATGGGGTAATTGTGGCAGGAGTTTACTGGGGGGAAAATACACACGCTCACACGAGGCAGCCCCGACAACTGTGCCGTGGCAGATGCGTTGCAGGGGCAGACCCTCCAAAAGGGATCAATCCCTCCTCTGGCCGGATCTGCTCCTGCTGGCGCTGCCTGCTCCAGCAGAGGCGCTGAGATGTGAACAGCGCGAGCTCTCAGATGGGTGATGTGTGGTCCAGGGGGTCTGGGGAAGGTGGCTGCACCCTGCAAGCAGCCTGAAATGGCACCAGACTGGAAACAGTCAGGTAAAGGAGACTCCAGCCCTGGGTCTCACTGAGTTTTCACTCCAAGGTGAAACAGGAGAAAGGATGATTTTGAGGAAGGAAGCAGCTTGGGCTACTCGCTCCAGCACTGCTGGATGTCCTTGGTGTTGTCCCTCGAGAAGAGAGGTTGCGGTTGGAGCATTCCAAGGGAAACGCTGCTAGGTGCCCACTGGGATCACTCCTCTCCATCTTCAGAGGATTTTGGCTTTCCCAAAGCACAGAGCTGCTCACCACGGACAACATGAGCCCTATGGCTTGGGGCCTGATGGACAGTAGTGCCAGGAAGAGCCATCACACTGCATGGTGTGACAGCACCTCCTGTCACTCGCATTGCTCCTGACTTCCCTCTGCTTAAGCAGAAGCCCAGTGAGAAGCCAGCAACACCCAGGGCTGCTGATGAGCATCTTCCAGTAAGTTGCCAGCAAAGCCCTGATTACTGCCATGCTGATGCCTGGGTCAGAAATAGCCCAGCATGGCAGCTTGGGCAGCAGGAGGGATGGGAAGTTGATTTATCCACATGGCACACTTGTTGTTTCTGACTTGTTCAAGGGAAATAGAGAGAAAGCCCCAAGAGAGGCTCCTGAGAGAGCTGCTTCCCATCCAGCGCTGAGCTTTGCACTGTATTTAAAATAACAATCCAGTAAATGAAGAGCCACAGGGCAGCCGGCAGAGCCGGTCAGCACAGAGAAGTGATCCACTCAGCTTCATCTCGGCAACCAGCACCGGTCTGGAAACAGCATCCACGTACCCCACCTGCAGTTTGTCCCAGGATCAAACCCCTCCAGTGGAGCCGGGTCTCTCCCACTTTCCAACAGGGATCCTCTCTTCCCCCTGCTCATTCCAGCACTGTCCCTATCCTTTTGCCCTCCAAGTACTTCCCACCAGCATCACACACACCCCGGAGGAGCACCACTTCCTCCCCGTGAGAGCATCCATCCTGATGATCCCCCCTGCTCCATTGCCAGGTGCCCCATGAGCTCCACACACCACCAAGCCCTGGGTTCCAGGACAGCAACACGGCTGAGGCACGCTGCTAATTAAAGCACAGCTCACTACAGCTATTTTAATTACAATTAAAAGGCAGCTGCACAAGGTGCTGCACGATGCCTCATCCCTTCTGGCCAGGCAGCTTCTCCCCATGGGTTTGGGGACCAGCAGCTCCTGGCCGCCAGCACCCTCACTGTCTGGGAAACACCAGCACCAAAACCACACCAGGGCCACTCCACCAACTCATGCTCCTTCCTTTCCCTTCCCAAGGCAGCAGGGTTCCCACAGCTAAATCCTGCCCCCCCCCCCCCCCATAATCGCACCCAGTGCACCGAGCACAGCACTGGCTTGTTTTTCCCCTTCTAATTCTTCTAATTTCTAAACTCCTAATGACTGTGTTATTAAGCCTGTAATATCTGGTTAAATTGGGCATGTCCTCCTGCTGGATTGCATCCTGCGAGGAGGCAAAGCTCCAGGAACGAATGCCAGGACTGGATGGGCACAATGGCATCATGCTGGCATGGCAGCACCAGTAGGTGGTCCTGGGATGAAGATGGGTGAGAGGGAGCCCAGGGCTGAATGTGGAGAGATGCTTTCCTTCACCCCTCCATATGGAAAATCCCATTTTTCCATTTACAAGTGATGGATTTGAGCCTAAGGATGGATGTGGCCAGCAGCTGGCATTGAGGATGGCTCTGAACACGGGTACAAGTGGAGACCATCCACATGCTCCCATGTGGGGATGGAAAGACCCAAGGGAGGCAAAGCAATGCTTCTGTGCTGTGCCACCTATTCACAATGTGGGATTCACACCAACAACTGCGGCTGCTTAAACTCATGGCTTTGTGATTCCTTCTTTTACTGAATAACAAGAAGATCCCACGAGCTACTCCAGCAGCCGAGATTACCAATAACTTATCAAAACCCACAACACCCCAGCCTTTTCCCACCACATTCTCCCCCCTGCTCCCCAGCAGCACAGGTTACAGCAGTGCAATGGGATAAGTGTGAGTCACTCTGCTGGATCCTTACACAAGGATTTCAGGCTAATTCAGTTTGATGCTTGCTTACTGAGTCCCAGAGGAGTGCCAGTGAGAGGATGACAGTGGGAAATGAACTGGGATAGGGCTGTGGATGCTGAGTGAGGAGTAGGGATGCACTTGGAGAGCAATGCGAGCCAACAGGCAGCTCCCACAGGATGCAAAGACCCACACCAGGAGATGCTCAGGCAGGGAGGAGAAAAATAGGCTTAAAGGCTGATAATGAAAGCCCTCCTGTCAGGGTATTAATACCTAAATGCAACCAGCAAATGCATTAGCAGGGATCCCACTGGGGCTGTTGTGCTGGTTTATTTGATGGGTTTAATTAATTTATTGCTCTGCACACAACTGCTCTTCCCAACCCCACGTGGCCATGCCTTTCCCAAGGGTGGCTCTGGGGACACCCCAAGGCAGCACTGCCAGGCTCAGTGACCCTGTGGGGGCCCAGGGATAACCCCAAGCTGCCCCACATCACACAGGGGCTGAAACCCAGCTCCCGGCACACACCACTCACCGCCTCCGCTCCTCCTGCCTCCATCTGTGCCCCAGGTCTCCGTGGCCCAGCTTGGCTGTGCACAGCCCCATGGGGTCCCAGCACAGGGACAAAGCTGCTCTGAGCTCCCCACCACGTGCTCAATCCTCTCTAACAGGGCAGGAGCCTCCTCCACCTCCACCATCTCCCTTATACCCCACAGTTGGGCTCATGGGCGGGTGGGGCAGCAGCCCTGCAGATGCTCGCTATCCTCATTAGAGACTCCCATTAGGGACCCACAGCCCCCATCACTTTGTGCTGTCCCTATCAGTGTAGTCCTTTTCTTGCCCCTGCCCACTGCTGGGCTTAACCCACCCTGAGTTCAACCCCAAAATGTTTAGGGGACAGGGACAAACAAAGGACCCATCCACCCATCCAGCACCCACAGTCCAGGACCTTTACACGCTTATTCACCCCTTCTATGTTCACATGCCCCATCCCTGGCAGTGTTCAAGGCCAGGCTGGATGGGGCTTGGAGAACCTGCTCTCGTGGAAGGTGTCCCAGGGGGTAGGAACTGGATGCCACTGGCAGGGATGTACCAAACCCCACCATGAGCCCCCTCGCCCCACCACAAATCACAAACCCCAGGGGTGCAGGCGATCACTGGTTTGAGCACACATGGATGTGCATACAAATGTGCACACCTACACACACACATGCATGCCCAGACATGCATGCACATGCCCCAACACACATGTTCAGGTCTCATTTACTTCCTCTCCTCTCCCATCATCACCAGCCCCACTACAGGGATAGATGTGAGCAACCGCTTCTCCCGTTCCTCTCTTCCCGGGCTCCCTGAGGAGCAGCGGGCAGATGTTTGCTCTGTGACAATCTGCATCCTGCTGGATTCAATAATAATATCAATTACCCCACGCTTCCACTCTTGGAGCTCTGTTCTCTGGCTCTTCACTGCCAGCTGGAGGGGCAGTGGGTCCCATGCAGCAGCTGTGGGGACACAGAGCCTAACAACAGACAGGTAGGTCACAGGGTATTAGTGGCAGAAGGGGCTGGATCCCCCCTGGGAAATAGGAAAATGCTGCAAAGCTCCCTATTTCCAACCTTAGCTGGAGGGGAAGCCCTGAAGTCTGCATCGGTGTGGATGGGAGGCAGTGTGAATGCCTCCGGCTCCTCACGGGAGCCCTGGGTTGGTGCTGCCCATCAAGGAGGTGTCTGGTTTTGCCACGTGTCATTGTTTTGGCAGCTCTGGAGTCAAGTAGCTCAATTAAGCAGGAACGGCCCCTGTGCAGCTGCCTCCGCAGCCCACAGTAAGTGATTAAATGCTGAAATAATACAGCAGATGGGAAGCAGCGAGGGGATGGAGCCGAGAGGAGCCCGAATGGCCTCTGCCACCGCAGCAGCTGCAGGGGCCTGGGATGCTGCCCACGGTGCCACGCGGCTCCCGGCCACATCCAGCATCCCTCAGCCCTGGCCAGCAGGAGGAAGGCATCCAGCAGACGCCGTGTGTAGGCACGGCTGTGGCGAGATGTGCCTTGGGATCTGGGGGGACCCATGGGATGGGGACATGGAGATGTCCCTCCCCATCCAGCATCGGTTGGGACCATCCTGCCTGATCCCGTTCTAGCAGCCCCATATCCCTGCATTGTGGCACTGTCTCCCTCCTGTCCAGCTCATCCTCATCCCTATCCGTAACCACTGATGCAGATCCAGGTCACCAAGTCCTGAAAATGCTGGAAAACCCCTGAAGGGGAGATTTTTCCAACTTCCAGCTCCCACACTGCATCCTTGTTCCTGAGGAGGCAGCGGAGCTGAGCGGGAACGGCGGCACATGGAAAAGCATCACGGAAAATTTTAACCAAGCCCCTCTATTGATCTAGACGTGAAGCAAATACCCAAGCAAGCCTCCACTCTGCTTGCAGATCATCTGCATTTAGCTCCTTCAGCCCAGTACAGGAGCATCACTGAAAGGCCTAATTATAAGCTGCTGATAGATAAATACTAACGTGAGCCCAGGGCGGGCTCAGCACCAGAGCCACGACAGCCAGGGTTCTGTGGGGCTCTCTCGCGTTCCCATGACAGGCAGTAGTGGTGGTTGGCACAGAGCTGGCATCACCCGCATGTGCCATGATCCCCACTGCACACGGCAGAGCCAGCAGCAAGCACAGCAAAGGCAGCAGAAGCCTTTGCCCCAGCCCTGAGCCTTGAAAGCAGCTCCTGCTGCTTCCAAAGGGCCAGAGGTGTATATACGAGGAGCTGGCTGTGCGTCAGTGGCTGCAGGCTGGTGTTTTCAGCTCTCAGAGGGCAGCGGCTCCCATGAGGCCACCTGAACATCTTCATATTCACATTTCCATCACATCCTCCTCAGACAGCACTGGCTTCTGTCCTCCATCCCTCAATGCCACCTCCAGAAAGGAGTGGCTCAGAATACCTTCTCCTCTTCTCATTCGGCTCCTCTTCAGGATTCACCTGTTTGATTCTTGGTGCTCACAAAGGCTTTGGACTTTGTGGGACCTGGGAGTGAGGCAAAACGTGTCTCCTACCTGGGGCTGGGGCAGGGGTGGCCTCAAAACCCCTGTGAGTCACTTCAGATCAGGTCCCCCAGGCATGCCAGAGCTCCCACGTCGGGTCCCATGCTTCCAGCTGGGCACAGGCACCTCTGCAAAAAGGGGAGAGGAACAAATTCCCATTTCTTACAGCAAACGGTGCCCATTTGGGTCTGTAACAGCTCACCCCAACAAGGCTGCACTGTCACCCACCTGGGGACAGCCCTGGCCGTGCCTCTTTCTCAGGCTCACAGCCAGCAGCAGCTTCGCTGCCACTCTTTTTCTGAGCGTGAATTGAATCTGGGCTGAGGAGGCTTTTGTGCAAGCTCTACCTGGCAAATCAGATCTGTAACGGGATCCTGGAGACGTCTTCCACGTCTTCATCCTCCTCTATTAGCAGCTCCGGGCCAGTTCTGGAATAGCCCCAGCACACAGCTCTGAGCTCAGTCTCACACCCAGGCCTGTGGAGCACAACGTGCTGGGAGGAACCGGGATGCTCCAGGCATCTCCCCATGCGTGGCTGAAGCTGCACATGCATGCGGATATGCTTCTCAGTGCAAACACTCTTCCAGGGGCCCTCATGGCTGGGCGGGGGTTAAACCCCCCTGTGTCACCTCCCCATCCTCACCCCCCCTGCCTTAGGGGACATGCTGATGCTCAGCCCCGACTCTGCTTGCGGGGAGGGTGGTGGTGACAGTGACGGTGGCGGCAGGGGCCCGGTGCAGTGGTAGCTGGCAGGGATGTGACAGGGTGTTATAGCGCCCGGCCCCCCCGGCGCGCTGTCAGGGAGCGTTTTTCTCAGGAGCTGCTGAATAATTTGCATCCTGCAAGACGCAGCTTTGGGGCTGTGTTTGTCACAGTCGATCTGCAGCTCACTGCCTCCGGAGAGCCCAGCGTGATAACGGCATTGAGCCTGACCAGGATCACTGTGGCACTGCCGTCGCCCCGGCACGGAGCCACACAGCCAGCCCCACAGAGCTAGGCTGGTGCTGGGAATCCTCCATCCACCCCAGTGCAGCTTCTGTCACCCTCAGCCCCAGGGATGCAAATTATTGGGTGCTGGCAAGGAGCCACTGGGTGCTGCAGGGCGGATGTTCCCATATCCCCAAGTGACAAAGAAGCATCGAAGGGATTAAATGCCAATCTCAAACAGCAAGTGCAGGAGCATCACCTTCAGCTCCAGCGTCCTGTGTGCCTGCCCATGGTGCATGTCACAAGCTAGGGGTGCTGAGCTCCCACCTCATCCTCCCTCCCCAGCACCATGGGAATGGGACAGCGGATGCTCGAGGATGCTCCCTCTGTGACAGCTGCCAATCCTGCCATAGAGCTGGGTCCTTTGTTCCTGTCTTCTCTGCCAGGGAACAGCCAGAGGGACCAGGATGCTGCAGCAGGAGGACAGGGCTGTTCACGGCACTGCCAGGCACGGTGGCACTGGGTTGAGCTGGAAGTGGAGGGGAAGAGGGGGAAGAGCCAGAGCTCAGATCTTGCAAAGGGGCTCAGCCCCTCCCAGGGCCATCACTGGTCCTCCTGAGCAGGAAAATGCACCGAAAGTGCCTTTATGGGTGCATCTGTCCATAACCCCTCAGGTCCCTGCCCTGTAGTGATGAGGGAGCCCTTGGAGAGAGACCAGGCTGGGCTGTGTGACCTGGGGACATCATGGGCATGGCACCAGCATTGCCAAAGCTCAAATGCACAGAGCCAGGAGCACCTCCATCTCCCCCAGAGCACCATAGGTCTCCCTACTCTGCACAGCCTGACCTGCCTCGGCACCCTGGGCACCCCAAAGCAGATGGGTGCTGCAGGCTTAGGCACCCCTAAGGGCAGGACACGCTGCCCTCCCATCCCTCTGCTTCATCCACAGCCCGTTACAGCCATTGACAACTCCAGCTCAGCATTTTGGGATTCCACCCTCCCCTCTGTGCCTCCCAGCACGTGACAGCCCTGCCAAATTCCAGGGAGAGATTTGCAGTGATTTGCAGGCTTCCCATCATCATCCTCTGGCACAGCCTCCCCTTCACTGCCAAAGTTCTCCATTCAAGGGGAGTGGGGGTTGTTCTCACTTTTATGTGCTATCTATAGTCCCCTCTATACCTCTATATATAGATTATATATCTCTTAGCTAATCTCTTTGCAATCATAAACCCATTAAATTAATTAGCCGAGGGAAGGAGAGGGAAGGCTGGATGCCCCCGAAGAGCAGATGATCATTTTACATTCATTTATACCCAAATTAAAGGCAGGTCAGCCCCAGGGCTGCCTGTCCCGGGCTACTCCAGACACACAGGGCAGAGCCATGAGCCCACTGCAATGAGTCCCTTGGGCGAAGGCTCTGCCAGCACTGCAGCCATTCCTTCCTTACAGGTTGGGAAATGAGGCATGGAAAGAGCTGGAGGTGGCGGGAGCTATGTGAGACCTCCAACTCCTTCAGCCCTGCGGCATTCCTTGATGGATGCAGAGCAGGGGGAGGGTTGGGAAGCGAGTGCTGAACCCCCCACGCAGCACTGGTGCGGCTGCTCCCACCTCGCAGGCGTGCGAGAATTCCACATTCCGGGAAGGGAGGGTGTGAAGTGGGCATGAACCCTGCGAGTGGCAGCAGCAGCCAGTGGGAGCAGTCACTGGAGCTCCTGGTTGTGAGGGAGAGCTCAGCACTGCCTTGTACCTGCACGTTCGCATCCAAATGCACCCTCAGCTCCTCTGCCTGGAGCTTTCCCAGTGGATTTGGTGGGAGCCACAGCATGGGAGAAGGGTGAGGCTGAGACGAGCACCCAGGGAAGGAGAACATGAAGCACCCCAAGCTGCACGCCAGGACCAGGGAAGCTTCCCCTCAGCGGCTGATTGATGGGCTGCCTGCTTCAATCCCCAGCCATCACCCAACCCCTAATCCGCAGCCCTGATGCATTCTCCTCCTGACAAGGAGCTGACACGGTTTTCATTGCACTTAATCAGCTCTTTAAATGTAACGCCCCAGTCGGAGCAGCTGCATTGGCTGCTTGGCAGCGGGCGGTCCGCAGAGGGGGAGACCAGCAGGCAGGATGAAACCCCTCGCTGGAATTCTAAGGACCAGGCCAGTACCCAGAAGCTCTGGCTAAAGGGCCCCATCCAAAACCTAGCTCAGCTCCGAGCACCTCCCAGCTGCACTGGCAGCAGCCTGGTGCCATTTCAGCAGCTCTCCCCTTCCTCCCATGTTCCTGTACGTGTCCCTGGCTCTGGTGACATCCCCCCTGCACCGTCACACCACCACCACACTGGCTGCAAACCACACTGGAGAGAGAAAGCGAAAAGAGCTTTCACTCATCTTATTCCTGGTGATGGGAAGCTGGAACACACTGTGCTGGAGCTTAGGCGTAGCTGTGAGGATCCAACTGCATTCACACAGCTCCCCGCTCAAGGCCACTGCATCCTCAGAAGCCCCTCAGTGACAAAGGAGGTGATACCAGTGTCACAGGGGCAATGGGGATCCTGGACTCGGGTGGGTCCTGTGGTGATGCTGGACCACGGCCACCATGAAGTAGTGGGATGAGGAGGTGATGGCCAAGCTACAGGCTTGGGACTGATGGACAGGGGCAAGGAAGCCTTGCTGGCCTTTGTGACAGCCAGGCAACACGTTGCCCTCCTGTGCAGCAGCCATTGCCAAGCACTGTGTGCACAATGGGACAATGGGCTTCACTCCACATGGGAAAGGATGGGAATGAAGAGCCTGGCGAGGTTTTGGGGCTGACCTGCAGCAAAGGCAATGTTCACCTTTCCCATGTGAGCTTAGCTGCTGAAAGCAGACGTTGCTGGAAGCAGCTGGGATGAGCACAAAGATACAGACGAGGCTGGTCCCAGTGCTGGAGCGGCTTCCCAAGGGTTTGGGAGCTGCTGGAGCACATCCAGGAGCAACATTTGGGATACCAGCTCAAGCTCTCTTTGTCCTTCTTGTCCCTTGGCTGCCCCCCTTGCCCATGGTCTTCAAAACCTAACACCTCTTCCTCTCCCTGGAGCCAGTCATGGATAACCTCTGTCCTTCCCACACATCCAGGGCTGGGACAGCCCCATGGCTACTGCATCCCCTCGGACCCTCCGTGCCTCCTGCCCCTCTCTGTTTTCCCCTTTGCCTGGTCTTGCCTGGGAGTTTGTGCAGGCAGGAGCTGAGGGGCTCCCACCATGGGGCCCTGATCTCATGCAGGATTCCAGCTGCTGCGGCTGAATTGAGGATGTTCTTTTAAAAGCTCCCAAAAGCTTTGGCTCTGGCAGAGAGCTGATGTTCACCTTGAGAAAGCCATTTGCTGAAGGCCAGAGACACAATCTCTGCTGAAGTAAAATCTGCTCCAGTAATTCATGTGCAGACAAAAGCACTGACTTGGCAGCAGAGGGTTGGGGGGTGCTTCACCCCCTCCTTCCTGATGGATGGCTGCTCGGAGCCCTGTGTGCTGCTGGGCACGAGGCAGCTTGCCTCCATCAGAACCCAGGGATCCTGGTACACAGCCGTGTCCTGGCACCCCAATAGCTGGAGCTGTGCAGGATGCAGCCTGGGGCTGAGAGGTGCGTTTGCCAAACCCACCAAGTCCTGGTGACATCATGGAAGGAAGGATGGAGAGAGCAAGGATGGGGCAGAAGAGTGGATGCACACCCAAAAATATGCTTCCTCCTGCTCTTGCTCCTTTTGCTCACTGCACAGTGGCCACTGCTGCTCTGCTGCAGGCAGCCACCCCATCCCACCCTTCCCCTCCAGAATGAGCCTCCCAAATCGCAGCCCCACTGAGTGTTCATGCTGCTGAATCACAGAACGGGTTGGAGAGGACCTTCAGATCATCTAGTTCCAACCAAACAGATGCTTCCCTCCCTCGCCCAGCAGCCGCAACCTCAGCTGCATGCCCCAGCCCCATCTGAGGGGGTCCCCATCCCAGCCCTGCAGCCATCATCAGAGCATCACCAGAACTTTCCTCCCTGGCACTTTATCATCCCATAAAGCCCATTAAGGACCAGGCTTTGCTCCAGCCCACCCAGCAAGCAGCCCAGTTTGGGCCCCACCACCCAGCACAGGAGTTACAGCGACATTGGGAACGCGAGAAGACACAGAGGCCTTTTAGAATGGGAAGTCATTCATAAATCCAAACATTCAGCGAGCAATTGCCTTTTTCCCCCCAAACTGTCCAACCTCATAAATATGTATTTCCCAATTCTCGCTTTCTACAAACCTATTATTGCTTTTCTCAACAACAGGAGGCTGCAGTTTGCATTAGGAGTGCGTGATTTATCATTAAAACGTAATTTATAACATATAGAGTAGAGCATAATAAAGTGCGGATGTGGTGATGGATGGCCGGGAAGCATGTGTTTAAAGGGTATCTTGTTTACATCCTTGTAGGTCTGCTCAGGGAGGGAAATGTGATTGCTTAAAAATGATTACCTTTATGCTCTGCATTACTGTGGGCTCCCCCCTGCTTCTCCAACACCCCCCACCACCACCACTCCACTGCATCCAGGAGAGCCCCAGAGAGTATCCAGCAGAACCTGGAGCTGGGCAAAGGCTGAGCCTGGGATTGCTGGGGATTTATAGGGCGTCAGATGCTCTGCCCTGGCCAGGGAAGGGAGAACACCCAGGGGAGGATGAGTATCCATGTCAGGATGAGAATCCATGGAAGGGAGAGCATCCAGGGAAGGAAGAGCACCCACGGAAGGGAGAGCTTGCTCAGCAGCAGGGTGCTTTGCATGGCACAGGCAGTGGTGGGACTCAGACACCAGCAGCTCCAGCTGGAATCGAGCTCCCAGGGACAGCTCCTGATCTGAGTTGTTGCCATACAGGCAGAGACCAACCAGTCCCAGCTTCCATTTCCCAGTGAGAGGAGCAGGGAATACAAGTATTTACGGGCAGAAGGGAACTGCTGTGCCCGCCGAGCTGTCATTTGGCTGACAGCATCAGGACATGGAGCCACATGGAGCCGGGTGCAGGTGGGACAACCGGGGCAATTCCCTCCTGGAACTGCCAGGAGAGACTCCCATGCAGCACTAGAGCAGAGCCCGGCCAAGCAGGGGCTGGGGCCGGGGCCTGAAGTGATTTATGTGTGCAGGTTGCATGCTCACGAGGCCCTGTGCCTGCTCTTCCCTACATATTAAATACATACATGGGATGTGGGAACAGGACATGCTGGTCCAGGGTACATCCCCACAGCAAGCCAGGGGGATTCTTAAAGCAATTTAGGTGTTTTAAGGCTGAAAGTACACAAACTTTGGGAATGTCCAGGAAATCTGTCAGGAAAAGGCTCCCTGGAAGGAGGCAGACGCATGCAGGCAGCATGCATCCCGCATGCTTTGCCTTTGGAAGTGATGCCAGGCACCTCTCTGCTCTCCATCCAAGAGGTGTAAATCCTACACAACTCAACTGATCCAGCAGGATTCTGGCTTCGTTCCTGAGCTGCTGACAGCTGAATCCGGCCCATTGTTTTCAATCTGTCTGCTTCCAAATTGCTCCTAAATAACACAGTTTATCTTTGGCTGATTGAGTCTAAGAATTTTGCAATTACAGACAAACAAGGACATTCAGCATGCCATGTTATTTGCATTTTTAAGGATCGAGATTTTTCCTGTGGGATTTTTGCCTCACGATGATTCAGGTTGGGGCTGACGAGTGATTTCAACCCTGACAGTGCTGCGTGCTCAGCCCATGGACCCCATCATCCCCAAACCTCTTGAGTTCCCCCCTCAAACCCATCCCAGGAGTCCTTATGCAGCTGGACATGCAAATTCAATCCAAAATGATGATTTCTATGCCTTTTTCCCCCTTCTTTCCAGCTGCATCGGAGTTGTGGGAAGTTGAACTGCAGCCACAATGCAGTAGAGTGACCCTGGAGCATCTTCAGAGCCAGCAGCAGATGCAGCTCTGGTGTTACTGGATCACCCCGCAGGGAGCCTGGTCCCAACCTTTCTCATGTGCAAACATGTGCTTCCCACCAGCAATCCCACGTCAGACCCCCAAACCCCTTCCCATCACGTCCCCCCGGCACGCTCGGGGCAGCATCCCAAGCAGCCACCGAGGTCTCCCAGGGCTTGCAGCGAGGGGTCAGCAGCACCTCAGCCAGTTCCAGCTCTTATCCCCCTTTTCCCCGGCATGCCTGCTGGGAAAACCTGCGGCCCGGCTGCTCCATTAGGATGGGCTCCCTCCTCCCAGGCCCTTTTTTCTGCTCTATTTCCCTCCTCCCCATCCTGCCCCTGCCGCACCGGCGCTGCAGCCCTCATCGATCACCTTGTCAGAACCTCCCGGCTTGCCCGGTGAGGAAGAGGAACAGGAGAAGTGCAATTATCCCCTCCCAAGGATGCCGGGGTCCCGGGGCTCTATGAATGATTAATTACAGCCGCTGCTAATGCACTAAGTGCTCTGCCCTGCAACGTACCTGCTCAAAGCCCCAAGGGAGGCAAACAACTGCAGTGGTGAAAACGCTGCACACAAACCTGGGCAATGCCCCAGTTTCAGGCCTGTGTGTGGTCAGTGAGGGGCTCATCCCATGCAGCACCTATGGGAAGCATGTGGGTGCTGACCCTCAGCAGCACCCATGTGAGCTCCTACCCCCCACATCTCCTTATCCCCCAGCCCTTTTGTACTCAATCCTTTGAAATGCTGGCTTGGGCAGCCTGGAAAAACAAGCTGAATCCCTGAATTTTTGCAGCAGAGCTCATCCAACGTGGTCTTTGGAATTGCCACTACAAAGGTGGCTGTGCTCAAGTGGGTCCCACAGGCTGCTAACTCCCGGCACAGCTCCAGGACAACATGGTGAAGTGATGCTCCAGGCATCCCAATGCCCAGGGTGCTAGGAAAGGGCTGGATAAATCCCCCATCTCCTATGGGGTGCTGCTCCAGGCCTGCACAGACCCTCTCTCAACAGACAGCCCAGTGCCATGTATTCCCAGCAATTCCCTAGCCAGCAGGCCATTAAATCAAAGCTGTAGCTCATCTTTCATCCTCTGTTTTTTGCCCCTATTTTATTAGGTTATGTTGCTAAGTGCAATTAATTCCTGATGGGAAGACAGTGGCGATGGGGAAGGGAGAGCACCCAGCAGTGAGGGGCTGGGATGGGGGTAGCATCACCTCCCTCCTTCTGCCATCCCCTGAGCACCAAGGATTTTGCCCCTGCACCCACCACAGCATCAGTGCTTCTCTCAAAACCCCAATCAGGAACCACTTTGGCGTCTCTAAACCCTCCCACTAATCCTGGCTCTCGGTAACAAACTGCTCATGGAAATTCACAATCCTATGGCTTCGTGTCTTATGGAAGAAGGACCTAATGGGAAAGGGAACCGAGTATAAGATCATGTTCAGTTAAGCTCACATCATTACAGTTTAACATTATAGGGGAACCTTGGGCTGGCAGTTAAGGAAAGGCTTCCATCACATTTCATCCTTGCCAAGGATGGGAGGGAAGTGGGTGTTTAATTAAACATGCACCTTGGTAATGTTGTGGCTAACGTGGCATTCAGGTGCAGCGCATTGCTCTGGCACCGGCTCCCAGCTGTGAGGCAGCAAAGCCACCGAGATGGCTTGATCCAATTAACCATCATTTACATCACGTTCATCAGCACTTCCTCCCTGGGGGATTTGCAGCTTGGCTGGGATGTGCCAGCTCTGCTGGGAGATCCCAGCAGCAGGAACCTCTTCCCTCCCTGGCTCCCCATCACGCTCAGCACCCCAAGGATGCAGCCACCTTTCAGCAGCAAGACATCAAGTTTTATGGGGGTGAAGACTCATAAATTTACACCCCATCACCAAAGATTCTTTTGGCATTTAGACTTTATATCCTGTGCTTCTCAAGGAATAAAACTGAGGTTGGGTTTATTTCCATCAACACCCCAGAAAATGAGAACTGCCCCTCCCCATCCCTGTTTCCTGGAGTGGGGAAGCCTCATCCAGAGGAGGTCCGGCCACAGGGACCAATCATGCCTGGTGCCAGCCAGGGGATACAGAAAGAAATAACCCACTGGGGAGCCTTTTTCTCCTTCTCCCTTTATGAGCCACACACCAGTGGAGGGTAAACAGATGTTGTTTTCCTCACAGAGGGTCTAATTTACGGCTGTGCCCACACTCAAAGGGGAAGTGGGGAGGAGATGGCAAGGAGAAGGAAGAGGAGGCAGAAACACGGGGGTCTCCAAGGAGCCATTTGCTCAGCTCACTGCTGCTCTGTCCCTGCTCATCCTTGCACTTGCTCCCAGGGAGCAGCCACATAGAATGAATGGGTGAACCCCCAAAATGCCGCATGTCCCCCCCCCGCCATCAAAGTTCCCCACCCATGAGCCGGTCCTGGGGTCTGACTGAGCCCCATGATGGTGTTCATCCCAAATCCTGCCAATGCCTCTATGCTGGGGCAGATGGGGATGCCCCGGGGTGATGAGCCCCGGGGACAAGGGATTTCAAGGCTTGTTTGATGAATCGCCTGTGAAAAGAAATTCCTTCCAAGTGGGAGAGGCTACAAAAGAACGTTACATCCATAAAATGGTATTAATGAAGAGAGGGAATAATCCCTCCTGTGTGTGCCAGACAGGGCTGGCCGGGGCTCCCTGAAATCCTGCTGCTCTCCCCGGCCCTGGCTGCTCCAGCACTGGGAAACCTGCTCCTGTCCCCAATCTCCTGGTGAGCACCCACAGCCAAAGGGTCCCTAAAGGCTGGGATCCTCCTGGATTCTGTCACCTTGGCCAGATGCAGCCATCAGAGAGGATGGATGCTCTATCTCTGGCAGTGTTCAACGCTCCAAGCCCGGTTGGACGGGGGGCAAGCTGCTCTAGTGGAGGGTTTCCCTGCCCGTGGCAGGGGATTGGAACTGGAGGAGCTTTAAGGTCCCTTCAACCTAAACCAGGCTGGGACTCTGTGACACGGGGGCAGGATGGATGCCGAGGCGCTGAGCACAAAGGCATCAGCCGGGGACCGCGGCTCCCTTCCCCAGCCCGTGGCTGGGCAGCTGGGGCGGTCCCACCTCCTTTCATCTTTCCCTCGGCTGAACTTTCATTCCTTATAATCAGGCCCGATATTAATGATGCATAAAATTACCCCTGATTAAAAGAACCTTTCCCAGCAGCGGCTGCGGGCGGGGGGAGCTCCCAGGGGTGAGGAGCAGCGCGAGCACTGCCTCGGCACCCGCCCCAGCACAGGCACCGCTCCGTTATTTAGGGACTGATGGCTCCTGTCGCTGGATCCTCACATCTCCGTTACGAGCCCTAATTAAGGGCTCAGTGGGAGCATGGCAGAGCTGGATCACGCACCCCCTGCACCCCATTCTGCTGCCAGCCCAGAGCTGTTTGCATCCCCTCTGCCCTGTGTCCCAGCGGGAGACAGGAGGGCACCACCTACCCCTTGAGGGAAGCATCCTTTGAACAACAGTTAAGGCTTTCGGTGTGTTTTTCAATGTTTTAAGTAAAGGGTGCAGGTAATGAATGTGAAATCGCAGCAAAAGAGAAAAACACCCCGGATCAAAAGCTCCTGTGATCTGCATGTCAACACTAGAGAGGTAATTCCTGTTACAATAACCAAACTGGAGGGATGCAGAGCACGGATAGATGGGTCACATCCTAGTCTCTGCTCCCCCAAACCCACTGTGAGCCCAGGTACCAACCCTGGCACCTAGCTCAGCCACAGCACCCGTAGCCTGTGTGGGGAAAAGGCTTTGCACTGGCTGCAATGCTCAGCCGCGCTCAGAGATGGGGTGGGTGATGCTGGACCCTGGGCCAGACCCAGGGTGATGCCCTTAGAGAAGAGGGAGGCTGAGAAGTGGCCAGGCATTCCAGGAATCACAGAATCCCAGCCTGGTTTGGGTTGAAGGGACCTTAAAACTCCTCCAGTTCCAACCCCTGCCACAGGCAGGGACACCTTCCATAGAGCAGCTTGCTCCAAGTCCCCGTGTCCAACCTGGCCTTGAACACTGCCAGGGATGAGGCAGCCACAGCTTCTCTGGGCACCCTGTGCCAGCGCCTCAGCACCCTCACAGGGAAGAGCTTCTGCCTAAGAGCTCATCTCAGTCTCCCCTCTGGCAGGTTAAAGCCCTTCCCCTTGTCCTGTCCCTACACCCTTTGTCCAAAGCCCCTCTCCAGGTTTCCTGAGATTCCCCTGGGAATCTCAGCTTTGCTCTTCCTCTCAGCATCCCTGTGCTGAGTGCCTCTGCCCAGCAGATGAACCAGTGAGATGCTTGTCGGATGAAGGGGATGAAAGTGCTCCTGTAAGGATTCTCCAGCGAGGTGAGCAGGGGCTTTTCCATCCCTCCCTCCAGCCCTACTCGGGGAGCACAACCAGCCCCAGTAGAGCCTCATGCATGGACCAGGGGATGCTTGATTGAAACGTGGCTTTGCACAAGAGCCCAGAAGGGAGCAGTGATCGTCGGCTGCGTTCTGGTGACAGGAGGATGCAAGGGGAGGACAGCTCAGCTCAGTTCTGCACGGCGGAGGGAGCAGCAGAAAGCCCTTTATTGCACCTAAATTACCACCGGCTTCTTTGTGCTGCTTTTAAGCAGCTCTTGCTGCAGCCCCACGGGCTTCTGCTGATGGAGAGAGATTATCTCTGCCTGAGTGATGGGAGCGGATTAATGACTCCAGGGAGGGAAAAGCTGGATCCACACTCCTGGGAAGCTGCAAGCCACCAGGGATGGAGGGATGAGGTGCTGGCAGAGGTGACACTGGGGCTGCTGGGCACAGCCAGCCCCCTCAGGAGTCCTGACCCCACTGGGCAATGCTCCCAGTGCCCCCATAGCAGCACCAGGGAGAGCAGATACTGGGGAAAAGGGCTCTTTGCCAGCTGGCCCCACACTCCTGCAATGCCACAAGGACACAGACGCACCATGGATGGCCCCTGAAAGCCCTGCTGTGATGGACAGAGCCTCCAGCAGGGTCCTTCTCCAACCTCCCCTCCATGACAGTATTTTCTATTCCTGTTTTCCTCTCATGTCACTGAGATCTTCAGTGGGCAGACACCAAACACCTTGGTGCTGCCATCAGCCATCAAACCCCCTCAGCCAGGGGGGTCATTCCAGCCCTGTCCCTACCTCCCATTCCCACTGTAAATCCCTTAAATCCCTGGAGCCCCTCTCAAACAAGCCCTGAAATTTCAGCCAAGGACTCACCCCAAGGAAACACACAGTTTTCCAGCTCCATTCACTTCACCTTTACAACCCCTTTTAATAGGACACAGGTGCTGTCGCTGCTGAAGGAGGATCCCCACAGCATGTGCCGGGAGCGGGGCAATGCCCCCACCCTTGGTCACAGAGATGGTGAAAGCCAGGAGGGAGCTCCAATGCCAACCCCAAACCCCCATTTGCAGGACCAAGCCCCATCACCTGCACAAAAACCGCATTCCCAGGTTGCCTGCCCTCAACACTGCGCACAGGGATGGGGACCAGGAGAATTCATACAGCTTAACATCATGGCTTAACATTCCCCCCAGCCCCTCCTCTCCCAGGGGATTCGCTGCTGTTCAAAGGACTTTGTCTAATCCAGGAAGAAAAATGAGCCCTGGCCCACAGGACAAGATGGCTGGGGTAGAACTAATAGTTATTATCTACATTAAGCACCTCGGCTGTCAGGGAAGAAATAATTTCCAAGCAGTAAGAGATGAAAGTTGCCCATTTTTCAGGGGGAGAAAAGGAACTGAAACGGGATTAAAAATGATCCCCGTTTTATTAAAACTAATTCGAATATATCTCTCCCTCCGGCTTTCCTGGTTCACTGGCATGAATCCCGGTTCCTGCTGGAGATCCCAGTGTCTGGGATCATGCTGGGACACCCGGCTGGTGCTGGAGCCGTGGCATCCCCACTGTGGCTTTTGGGCATGGAGAGGGTGGCACGGACATGCTGGAGAGCCAGGCTGCTCCCTGCTAAGCCCGGACGCCCCTTTCCACCCCCTGCGCTGGAAAAGCCAACCCTATTCGCAGCCATTTCCCAGGATGCCGAAATCCAAGGAAAATGGGTTAAAAATCAGACACAGGACCCAGGCGCGGGGTTTGGGCTGCACTGGGGCTGCTGGTGAAGCCAGGCACTGACTCTGCTGCTCCAGCAGCACATTTGTCTGGCTGCAGAATGAGGATCCTGCTTCTGCATGTCGCGAAGAAGCCGCCAAGAATCAATTAGTCGCTAATGACATTACAGCAGCTTCGGAGATCTAAAGCTTCACAGGACAGCGAGTGGTGGGGATAGGCAGCGAGTCAGACACCACCAGTGAAGGATGGGCTTTGGCTCCTTCTTTATGAGCAGCCACCAACGCTGCTCATCTCATTGAGGGTATTATTGAGCTGAGGATCCCCAGCCTGGCCAGGGCTGTGGTGGGGATACGGCTCCTGCTGCACGTGTGGGCCGGGATGAAGGCTGGAGCCACGGGGGCTTATTTTAACCATCACTACCCCCAGACACTGACTTTGCTCATCCAAAGCTCAAAGGGTTTTCGTAATCTGTCAGATCAAAAAATACCCAAAATGGAACTTCTTTGGTTGCCAAAAATACATCTGTAATGGAAAGAGTCCTTTGGCTTTGAGCTCTCAGGATTTCAGATGTCTTTCACTGTGGCTCCGCCAGCAGCGCCAGCCTCCGTCCTGCCGTGGCCATTCTAATAATACCCTATTGTAAGAGTTAAAACCATTCACTCTGTTTCAAGCCCCAAGGAAGGATTCTCCTGCATATGCAGCAATAACAGCTCTCCCTTCTGAGACACCACTGGTTCAAAAAGGAAGGGCAACAAACCTCCCATATTTCCCAATGACTCCTGGCATTTCAAAGCTGGCTCAGCCCTGGTGCCACCAGGATCTGTTACAGCTGCAATTCCAGATCGCATTTAGCACAGGTTTACAAACCCCCAGCAAACTTCCCCACCTTTGATGGTGATAGGCTGCAGCAGCGGCTCCATCCCCTGGTTCACTTCCCAAACCCACACAGATTCCATTGCCTCCCAAAGAGGGGAGATGTCCCCGCCAGTGCTGTGCCTCAGTTTCCCTATTGGCACAAGCAGGCTGGGGCTGGTCACATCCCAGCAGTGAGATGCAGAGTGGTCCAGGATGGGGCACTGGGAAATTGGTCGTGTGATCACAGCCCAGGGCAGTGTTCCCAGCCCTTCCCCAGCACTGGATCCAGCCCTTTCAGTGCCTGACCTAGGAGCATGTGCCTGATCCCATCACCTCAGCAGCACCTACAAACCAGCCTGGTGCTGCAAAACCAGCCTCAGCGCCCCTCCTTTCCAAGGGAAACATCCCAATGGCACGAGGGTGAGAGGAGAGGTCCCAGAGCAGCATCAGAAGCTGGCACTGGTCAATGAGGATGGAGGTTTCGTGCCCAAGAGCAGCCCACAGGAAAGGTTGTTCCCTCCTACAGCTTCAGTGTTTATTGACCAAGTGCTGAAACCAGCAAAGTCATTTAATAGCTGAATATATCGGATCAATGGAAGCAGGTGAGGGGATTGGCGGGATGAGCCCGAGCTGCACTCCTGCCTGTGCTGGGGCCGGCAGCACCTTGGGCTATCGCAGATGGGGACAGACACCTCTCTGCAAGAGAAAGGATGGGCTGGGAAGGGGCACGGTGCTGGGTTAGGGCAATCCCTGCACAGCTATAGGCTGGGCAGAGACTGGAGGGAGCAGCCCTGAGAAGAAGGACCTGGGGGTGTTGGGTGAGGAGCTCCCCATGACCCGGCTTCAGTGTGCACTTGACCCCAGAACCCCCCCATGTGCTGGGCTGCACCCCCAGAGCGTGGGCAGCAGCTCAGGGAGGGGATCCTGCCCCTCTGCTGCGCTCTGGGGAGACCCCCCCTGCAGTCCTGATCCAGCTCTGGGGCAGCAGCACAGGAGGGACTGGGAGCTGTTGGAGCGAGGCCAGAGGAGGCCATGGAGATGCTGCAAGGGCTGGAGCAGCTCTGCTCTGGAGCCAGGCTGAGAGAGCTGGGCTGGGGCAGCCTGGAGAAGAGAAGGCTCCTGAAGGGGAGACCTTAGAGCAGCTCCAGTGCCTAAAGGGGCTGCAGGAAACCTGGAGAGGGGCTTTGGATGAGGGATGGAGGGACAGGACAGGGGAATGGCTTTAACCTGCCAGAGGGGAGGCTGAGATGAGCTCTTAGGCAGAAGCTCTTCCCTGTGAGGGTGCTGAGGCGCTGGCACAGGGTGCCCAGAGAAGCTGTGGCTGCCCCATCCCTGGCAGTGTTCAAGGCCAGGTTGGACACAAGGGCTTGGAGCAAGCTGCTCTATGGAAGGTGTCCCTGCCTGTGGCAGGGGTTGGAAGTAGATGAGCTTTAAGGTCCCCTCCAACCCAAACCATTTCATGATTCTATGATCTCCTCTGAGCCCCGTTGTGAGGGTCTGCAGGGACACAGTGAGGCACCACAGAAACTCCTGGCACTGGGAAAATGCAGCAGCACTCCAGGCATCCAACAGGGCACCTTGCGCATGTGTGTGCTGCGCTCACCTTCTCCCCTCAATTGTTTCTCTTCATCTTTCTGTGGTTGTTAATTGCTCCCTCCTCCATTTACTGTGTTACTCCAAGTGCTGCTCTTCATTTGCGCTCTTGCTGCAGGTGCTGCCTGTATTATTAACTTTTAATGTGGAGCGTTCGGGACCCACGAGTTTGTTTTCCTTGTTACTGATGGGCATTTAATTGGCGAGTGGCTGGTGGGGAGGTGGGGCCGCAGCACAGCCCAATGCAAACAGGATTTTACCTTCTTCTGCTCCCTCACCAGCTGCCGAAGGCTTTAAATAAATAAACACATTGGCATCAATCCAGCCCCAGCCCCAGCGCAGCACCCAGCACCGCTGCAGGCTCTCCTGCAGCACAGCACCCAGCACCGCTGCGGGCTCTTCTGCAGCCCAGCACCGCTGCAGGCTCTCCTGCAGCGCAGCACCCAGCTGTGGTCGGATGTGCCCAAATCATTCCGCCTGGGCAGGGGCTTTGCCAGGAGCATCCGGAGCATCCCAGCATGTGCCTCAGCCCCAGACCCACGGTGCCAGCCCAGGCTGGGAACCAGCTGCTTTATAACACTTTGCATTAATGTCCTGCAGTGCAGACGCTAACCAAGAGCCAGCATCTCCCACCCCAGCAGCAATTTAACCCTCTGGCAGCTGCACCCAGACTCGCTCTGTGCTCAAAGCCAGGTGTTGGGCTCCCAGCCAGCCCAAATCCCAGTTGCTGTGGGTCAGCGTCCACCTCCTGCACCCCATGGCCATCGGTCCGACACATCATGGAGCTCCACAGGACCTCAGCCCCATGCCAAGTGCATCCTTCAGTCAGCGATGCCCCAGTGTACCCGCTGCCTGCCCAGGCTGCAGATTGACATCTGCCATTCAGCCCGCATCTCCCCAGCAGATGAATATTCATGCTTCCACTGCTGCTGCGAGACCCTTCTGCAGGTTCCCACACCATTAAGTATTCATGAAACACCAGGCAAAATGCTAATGTTAACGGGTTTGGCTCATGGCAAGCAGCTCCAGCAGCACCAGTGGCTATGACCCTCACACTCCCATGCTACTGGGAGTGCTGGGAGAGGTGAGAAAACAGAGCTGTCTGCCTTCAGATCTCATCCGTAGGGTGCTGGGGGCACCCAGGGTGGGGAGGGATGGATGGAGGGGTGCCCGGGTCCCCTCTTGTGGTGTGGTGCTCAGCGGTGTGAGCTTGGCTGGTCACTGTAACCCTCCTGCACATCCCGCAGTCCTCAGCCCCGGCACGGTTGGTGCCCTGGGCCCAAGGCTCAGCGTGCCCCAGTGCATGGCAATGTGCTCCCCGTCAGAAACAGAGCTCACAGCCCGGCTGGACCATTAATGAGAGTGGCTGAGTTAATTAAATACCTGTTAGCGATACACTCATTACCGAGGGCAATAAAATCCACCTCTGGTCTCCCTGGCTCCTCTGCTCTGCACGTGCCTGGCGCCTGCAGCAGAGCAACCTGCAGCGCAGTACTGGGTCCCATGGGTGCTAGTGTGCACACAGCAAAGCCCTGTCCCAGTGACATCCTGACAGCCAAGTGCTGAGCACTAATGCAAAGCAGAGCCCTGGAAAACACACATAGAGGGATAAAACAGCCCCAGTTTGGAGCCTGCTTTTGTTCACCATTAACGAGATAGGCAGGAAAACCAAATAAGAGGCATGCGTCTCCTCCTGGTGCAGGTCACAGCTCAAGGGGGTCCTGCCTACCAGGATGCTCTCCCTCACCCTTGCCCTGCCCAGCACCATTTGGGTGCTGCAGTTTGGTTCTCCGCAGAGTTGCTCTTTCTGCTCCCAATGGGAGATTCATCCCTGGCTTTAGGAAGCCCAAGTATTCAGGTACACAGCAGACAAACTGAGGCACGAAGCCACGAAGTCTGGACTCACCCCTCCTGGCCATGGTTGTCCCCAGTCCTGCTGCTCCGTGAATGGCACAGGACCCCAATAACCGATGTGCTCAGGCTGCTGGTGGACAAGGCGATGGGAAGCAATTACCCACCAGTTAACCCCAGCACCCCCATTACCAGCAAGGCCCAGGCTGGGGGCTGCGTTGTTCACTGGGGCTCTGCAGGGATGCTGCTTGCCTTGGTGGTCTGGGCCCCTTCAGTGGGACCCCACTCTGCCAGAGCCAACCCCCATCAGCCTGGCAGAGCAGGGAGCAGCAAACCCACCCCAGCTTCATTCATTACCTGGCCTGGAAACCTGGATCAGCACACGTGCAATAAATGCAGAGGCTCAGCTCCCACCAGGTGGGTCACTGGAAAACCCCACAGCAGCAGGGTGAGGACGTGTGGGGCCTGAGGCTGCTGCAGGATTCCGTGGGGAAGAGGTGGAAGTTGGGGAATGTTTAAGCCCTGTCTGCAGCATCCCCACAAAGTAGCCCAGAGCAGGAGCTGCTCAGGCTCCTGTGAGATGGGGAATCCAGGGATCTGCAGGGGAAACGAAGGGGCTCAGCAAGGGCTTGTGGCCGGGGACCTTTACCAGGAGAGGCTCCTGCATGTGCTCAGGTGCCCCATTAACAGCCCATCTTCTCTAACAAGCAGTGCAGAGACAGGAGGGATGAGCCCTGGGAGGGCCATGGGCAGTGGAGGTCCCTGCAGTATTCCCTTGGCTCCTCTCTCATTGCCACCTCAGCACAGCAGCCAAACCTCCCAAGTCCCAGCTGCCGCCTTGGCTCGCCACTGTTATCGCTTCCCCAATCTGCTCCCATGTGGTGGGGATGACATGTGCCATCTGCCTGCAGCCCAGCCCTGGCCCCCATGCTGCAGAGACAAGCCCACGGCCTTGGAAACTGCTCATTCCTGTACCCTCCATGGGCATCTCCTGCCTGTCCTGGACAGAACCGGACGAGAGCTGCCCCATGGTGCATGTGTTGGCCCCTAACCCAGCCTTACGGCTTCCTATGGATGGTTTCCATCTGGTCATCCCACAGAGAAGGGAGTTGAGCCTGGGGAGGTTTGATTCAGGGTAGAGCCAGGGCTGGAGGAGGAAGATGAGGAGGAAGAGGACAGGGCAGCCTAGCTCTTCCTCACTCTCACTCCTCCCCACCGGCGCCACAGTGAGGGCAGTGGCAGTGCTTAGTCCCCCGGCTCCCTTTCCTGGGAGGGTTGCTCTCGGTGAAGCCTTGGATGCAGGAAGCTCCCTCCTCCCCTTCCCGGCTTTCCTTAGTTTAAACACATGGATGCATGAAAAATAAATGTTGTTCGGGAAAGACAGCGGCAGAGGGCTGGGAAGCAATTAGCATCCAAAGAGGCGTAATTAGTGCTCAGAATGCAAGCAGCAGAGAAGGAATAAAGTAGCATTCGGATGCAATCAGGGTCGTGCCTGAATTACAAACCGTTAACTGAATCGCTAATTGAGCACGGTGTGAATCACGGCTTATTGAGGGCTCAGGGCAGCCTCTGCCACCGTGGTGGAACCGGGCAATGGGGGCTCACGGTGGAGGCTCCGTGTGAGGTGGGACGGGGCTTTCACGGACCCCCAGCTCTCACTTGGTGACATGGTGTGATCCTCAGCGCTGCCACTCACCCAGGAGGGCAGATGCCATGTGCAGAGCACCAGGTTTCGGGGACAGTCCCCACTGTGATCGGGGACAGTCCCCACTGTGATCGCAGCAGCCACTGTGCCGGCTCAGTGTGAGCATCTCCATGGCACGCAGGGCAGCGCCTGCCAGGGCAGGCCGTTAGCTGTGATTGCTCGGGAGCCGCAGCCAGGCTGGCTCCTGTGGGGATGGAGCTGGATGAGCCGGCGTGGGAAAGGGCCGGAGCCACATCCAGCCCACGGCATCCCCATGGGTCCCCTGTGGCCCCAGATGCTGCCCTGGTCATCACCTCCACTGAGGGGAAAGGCCCAAGTGGGGCCATTTCCCTTGGGGGACTGTCCAGAACATCCCCACAGCCTGCATCCCACACCCCCACATCGCCACACTGCATCTCCACAGCTTGCATCCCACATCCACACATCCCCATATTGCCACACTGCATCCCCACAGCTTGCATCCCACATCCACACATCCCCATATTGCCACACTGCATCCCCACAGCTTGCATCCCACATCCACACATCCCCACATGGCCACACTGCATCCCCACAGCTTGCATCCCACATCCACACATCCCCATATTGCCACACTGCATTCCCATAGCTTGCATCCCACATCCACACATCCCCACATCGCCACACTGCATTCCCATAGCTTGCATCCCACATCCACACATCCCCACATCGCCACACTGCATTCCCATAGCTTGCATCCCACATTCACATATCCCCACATCACCACACTGCATTCCCATAGCTTGCATCCCACATTCACACATCCCCACATGGCCACACTGCATCCCCACAGCTTGCATCCCACATCCACACATCCCCACAGCCTGTATCACTACATCCCACGCAGGGCAGGGCTCTCCCGCTCCTCATCCCAGCGGCAGCTCAGCCTGCAGACACACATCGTGTACACAGAGCCCCATCGGGGGAGGCAAAGGGGGAAAGAGGATTAATAATTCATATTTTATCCAGTTCAGACACGTCTGCCAAGCTCCTGCTTTGCCCAGGAGGCAACGAACCCCCCCCCCCCCATCCGCTGCCTTCTCTTCTGCTTCCTAACCCTTTCTCCTTTTTTCCCCAAGACTATTTTTATCTTCACCTTTTCCTTTCCTCTCTGTTTTCCCCAGCTTTCCAGCCACACTCCTCCCTGCAGTGTCTCTCTAAGCCTGTGTCCTTGCCGGGTTTGTACCCCGATATCACTCTGTGTGGCAGGTACTGAACTGCTGGGATGTGCCATGGCCCTGCTCCATCCGTGCCGGGCTCACCAAGGGCCAGGATCCCCCAACCTTTCCCTGGAAGGCAGTTCTAGGTCTCCAGCCTGCTGAGCTCTGGGATGAAAGGCAGAGGGCTTCGGTTGAAGCCTCGCAGTGGGGAAAGGTCTCGGAAGCACCGCGGTGATCAAAGGAAGCTCTTCATCTATTTTAATGAGTCTGGGCTGAGGGCTGCAGTCAGTTTGACAGAGGAAGGGGCTTTCCAGAGGAGATCAAAGCCCCACGTGAGCATTGGAGGAGCTGAGGGACATAGAGGCAGGAGAGGAAAAGGAGGATGGGGAGGAAGGGAGCAAGGGCTGGGAACAAAAGGAGGTGGAGAGGACAGAGATGCGGCTCCAAGCCCTGGTTGGAGACTACACTTGGAGCTTCTTCCCTGCCTGGACAGGAGCAGAACGTCAGGGACAGCAGCTGCAGGGCAGCAAGTGGCAGCCCGAGCCCCCATGTCACCATAAAATGTCCAGGCTGGTGCTGGCCACCCGCTTCAGCTCCACCACCCAGTGCCACGTCCCCAAATCAGGCACCACAGAGCAGCCCTACGGCCAGCAGGAGGTGAGGGGACAGAAGGGTGCATGTCCCCACTGGCAGGAGGCAGAGACCCACCAGGATGCTCCTGGGAAGAGACAACTAAAGGGTCCCCCCAGGTGCAGGTAGAGGTAAGGTCCCTCCTGCTCATCAGCACATCCCGGAGCACCGGGGCCACCGAGACCCCACCAGCCCCAGTCACAAAACCCTGGCTCACGAGGGACATCAAAACCAGCAGCAAGGCCATGATGCACAGCATCTGGTTCCCAGGCTGGGAAACCTCCACTGGGCTGTGATAGCAGGAAACACAGTGGGAACAAGAGTCAATGCGAGCGGGCCGGGCTCCCAGGGAGAAAACGTGCAGCAAATGAAGATGTGCAGTGCTGGAGCGTTTATCACTCATCAGCTCCACAATGGCCCCTTTGGAGATGAAACCCCTGTTTCTTTCACAAAGGATTTATCAAGTTTTGTTTAAAAATCACCAAGGAAGATTCCCTATTTGGATAAGCCTCTGGCTTGTGCTGGATTAATGTCCCAAGCCGGGGACTCGCAGCTGCCTGGGAACAAGATAAAAAGCAGCAGCAAACAGAGCGATAAGGCTCAGCATGGCATGGAGACGTGCTCCCCCCAGCCCAGGCAGCCCCCTTGTGCTGGAGGAGCTGGGAGGATGCCTGGCAGGGAAGCAGGTACCCTTGGCACAGGAGAGGCAGGATGCTGGATGCTGCAGCAGGTCTTCGGTGCAAGCAAAGCCCAAGGGCTGCTGCTGCAACTGAGGTTTCTCCAGCAATTGGGACCTCCGGGCAGCGGGTGGGTTTTCTTGCTTTTGCAAAGGAGAGAAAAGGCGATGGTTCCCCTCCAGCGCCTCGAGGCAGGCACCTGGCCCTGCAGCAGCAGCGCAGCAGCTTTCCTGCCAAGGGCTTGTCATGGCACAAGGCAACACACTGCTGGTGCTCGAGTCACAGACCCGCTCCTGCAGTGGAAAACCCCAGCAAGGGGCGAGTGCTGATGCAGCAAAGGGGATGTGCTGCACAGGGATGCTGCTCCTGGTCCCCATGCATCAATACTTGAGCGTATCCCAGGGCATCTCTGGGAATTACACAGTCCCCTGTGTTCCCTGGCCTGGTGGCAGCAGGACCTTCTGTCCCCACCCTGCTCCTCCTTGCTGACAGCTCAGTTATCAGCATTCAGCTCCTGTTTGCCCATGGATCCTGTGATCAACGTCTGCATGTGTATTCTGGCAAAATTAATCACAATTGCTGAAAGCAAGACACAGCACACTGTAACTCAGATCCCGTAATTAGGATCCTGTAATTGGATGCAGCACTCCCTGTAAATCCAATTACCTGGGATTAGAGCTGGCAGCAGCACCATGGGGCCATGCCAGGCTCCTTCCCATCCCTAAAACCTCATCCTGACCCCTTCTCCCTCCGTGATGAGGGGGGCTGGGAAGATCTGGAAGTGCAAATGTCCCTACATCAAGAGTCAGCGGAAGGATGCTTCCCAGAGCCCTGAATCCTAGGGATATGTATTCCAGAGCCATCCTTGCCTGGTTCAGTAAGAAGCACCTGCAGTCCCAGCCCCAGCCCAGCCAGTCATCTCTACACTGGAGCAGCTCACAGGCAGCAACGCAGCATAGTAGCAACCAGACCAAACCCTGCTCCAAGCACTTGAGCATCTTTCTCCAGCAGCGCTCAAATTCCAGTGGCCAGGAACAGCTCTGGAAGAAGGTGGTAGAGAGCTGGAGCCCATCATCTGAGATGCTGCAGAGCACAGCCCCAGCATGGCACAGACACAGTGATGCTCTCCCAGCCCTGAGGACCTGCATTGCTCAAGCCCCTGTTACTGCAGCTGCGCACTCAAACCCTTTCTCCCATCCCCTAGCCCCAAGGCAGCCCCACACCCCTCTCCCCAGCTCCATAAAGATTAAATTATAAAAAAAGGCTTCTTTAGCTACACTGAACAATCATCTCTTAATACCCACAGATAAAAAGTGTAATTGTTTCAAGCGAAGCAATTGAGGCTCTGTTTTATGGTGGTTTAGACTATAAAGTCCCTCGGCCAGAAACCTCCTGGCGGGCTGGCCAAAGGCTCAGGTTTGCTGGCAAACATGGAGCAATTACCTTGAATTCAAGGTGTCCTCAGGGCGCCCAGCTCTCAATACCTGAGCGCTGTCTGAAGCTCAGAGAAAGCAGGTACACCTCCCTGTTCACTGTGCTCCAAATGAGCTTCAGCCCCGGAGGGAGCCACACGTGGGGAGGGGATGGGCAAGGGGATGGTGCAGCCAGGAAGAGGACATGCCTGTACATGTGTGTGTACACGCTGTGCAGGTATGAACACGTGCTGTACATGCCCATGCAGGTGTGTACACACACTGTACATGCCCATGCAGGTGTGGACACACACTGTACATGCCCATACACACCTCCCCATGTCCTACTGCCCATGCAGCACAGCGCCTGGCCCAGTGCAGGGCTGCCTGTGCCTCCCTCCCGCACTGAGCCACCCTTCACTTCCCAGCAGTGATGGATTCCTATCACTGCAGAAGACAAACACGCTCACATGCTCCGAGCCCTGCAAGGTTTCCTAACAACATCTTCCCCTGTCAGGCTCTAAGTGTCAGCTCTAATCTTGACTTACAGCAGCTGTTTAACACACAGATTTGTGGCACTGGTGGAGGAAGCCTCCATCCATCTGCCTGTTCATAAGCTCCATCTTCCCCTCAGACCTAGAGCACTGGGAGCAGGGCAGGGGACGGCTGGGGGAGGGGGAAGACCCCAAGCCCCATCCTGGTCATCCCTATTCCTGTCCCTGCTGCCTGAACAGATGACAAATGGGGTGAAAAGGAGGAAAGAAAGGGGATGGCAGGAAGGGAGCACGTTGGAGGTGCTGGTGGCATCCCCAGTGTCACGGGCCAGCCAAGGCTACTTGGCCTTTGCTGGGGGATCCCTGGGGATGTAATGCTCTTCCTCATGGTGCTGGGTTGCAAACTGCATCTCAGCACCCAGATGTACCCTGCACACATACACAGATCTGGCACACACGTGGTGTCAGAGGCCGACATCCCACTGTGCTCACGTCTCTCCTTGAGCAGAAAGGGGTGGATCAGACCCCCAAGGGCAGAGCAGAGGGAAGCTCTAACCCTTGTTTTCCTTCAGATGTGCTCCAGAAGCACTTCAGTCTTGAAACTGGATTCTTCCCCAGCTAGAAGGTGCACGAGGTGAGCCTGGCCTTGGGGCACCACAAGCAAGGAGATAAAACACCTTGGGAATAGGAAACCTCCCATAGCTGAGATCCATTAAGACAGGGACCTGGCTGCATCCACACCACAGGGGAGCAGAGCCCAGCGGAGGCAGAGCTGGACCATACATCCCTGCATGCCAGCATGACAGCATCCCCCAGCTGTGACCTGCTGCGCCGCAGTGCTGATCCCCCCCAAGCCCTCACAGCAGAGGCGGCCCTATTACCATAATTAATTATCCCAGGGGCTAATGGATTATCTCATTATAAATGTGCCTCGGTTTGATTTTCCTTTTAATTAATTTGTATTATTTACACACAGCAACAGCTGCCTGGGCAGGACCAGGGCAAGTGTCTCCTCGCTGCTTGGCAAAGAGAAGGTCCCAGAGGGAAAGCGGCGGCTGGGGCTGACACCCTGGTGACAGCACCCTGCAGCCCAGGGCATGACAGCGAGACAGAGGGGTCCGTAAGCCCATGGGAAGGGGAACATGAGCCCAGATCTCTGGGGGTCAATCGGTTTTAAGCTGGTGACTTGTCCTGCAGCGGGACATGGAGCAGCCATCCCCCGGACAGCAGTTCCCACCACAAAGTGCCATCATCCTGCAGAGACATGCCCTGTCCTGGAGCCCCAAAAAGGAGGTGTAAGTGTGGTGGGGACCCCAAAGGGAGCCCGGCTGACAGACCTCACTAGAGGGCAGCAAAATGCTGCTGTTCCGAGGGCTGGTGACATGGGGCCCCCAGTCCCAGGTGCTGGTAGCCACATCCTCCTTGGGGGGCCCAGTACTCACCCCTCAGGACTTGGAGGCAGCTCTTCCCATCATTCCTGCTCTCTGCTGAACAGCGACCTGCAAGCTCCTGGCTCTGCCTCCCTGCCAGCCTGGGGGATGCTCAGGGCAGCCCACCCTTGCACGGCAGGCACAGACCCAGCACACATTTCCGGGCGATGCTAAAGGTACCTGTGTCCCAGCAGCATGTGGACAGACAGCAGGTACTGCTGGGAAACAGGACAAAGAGGGGCTCAGCACCCTGGGGACCAGACCCCAGCCCTGCCAAACCTCCCTGCGGCTCCAAGTTTCTCTCCGAATTCCTAATGTCATGCTCAAAAAGCAGGACCCGCAGCTGAACGAGACGGTGCTGGCCTCCCTGGGAAACCTCACCCATGCCACAAAGCCCTCTGCCAGCAGCACCACCAAGAACTGGTCCTCACCGACCTGTGAGTGCCAGACTGTGGGTCCCAGGGTCACCACTGCAGCCCCCCGAGGGGCAAAGGAGTCCAGCACCAACACGCCAAGGCCAAGGAGCACTGAAGGCTCGAGCAGAGCATTCCCAGGGCTGGCAGGCTGCCTCCTGTGTTCACTACCAAAGGACAGGGAGCCCAGTGCCATCTGGATCCTGGACAAGGAAAGGAGATAAATTCAGAGGCACAGAATTTCTCTGAGACGCTCAAAGGCAGCTGGATGCCCACAGGAAGGAGATGGAGCCCTGGCACTGCTGGGGTGGGCTCCTGCCCGGCACGTTATTCCTGCTGTCTCACAGAATCCCAGCCTGGTTTGGTTTGGAAGGGACCTTAAAGCTCATCCAGCTCCAACCCCTGCCACAGGCAGGGACACCTTCCATAGAGCAGCTTGCTCCAAGCCCCTGTGTCCAACCCGGCCTTGAACACTGCCAGGGATGGGGCAGCCACAGCTTCTCTGGGCATCCAGAGAATCCAACTTTCTTCTTCAGAGAGCCACGGGCAATGGGCAGACATTGAAGCTTCCTCAGAAGATGTCTCCCCACTCCTCTGCTCCTCCTCACCATGTAACAGAGACCAGCCCTGGTGACCTGAACCCCTTTTCCCACTAATGAGAGGGATTTGGGAGCCCCGAGCATCCTCTGAGCAGGAGCACGGGGCCAAGGCGCTCTTCAGATCTACTGAAGGCACATTTGAGTCTCAGCATCCAATTAAAATTTATTCTTTGCCTTCCCCAAACCTGTCTCCTGTTTGTATCAATGCAGACAAGAGAACAAAATCATTTTCTGCCTGAAATCATCCTCAAACCACGATGCAGACACTCATCTCCCCACATAGCAACACAGCCTCCTCGTTAATGGCACAGAGGCACCTCGCTCTTGCATGAGGTGACTATTTAATGTGTGCTCTCGCTGAACCAGGAGGGCTGAGGCCATCACCTGCCTGACCAAGGTGTGTTTGCCAGTATTTTCATTCCTGCCTATGCCAGCTTGCTCAACTAGCTCATTCCTCACCCTCGCCCCAGCAGAAAGCTGTGCTGTGCCTAGCAAAGGGGCTGATCCATTATGAACTCCAGTCCATCTCTAAAGGCAGCCCAGCACTCCCAGGATGGCAACAACTTGGGAACGAGGTAGGGGAAAAATCGTCACTCTGCTAAATTATAAGGTTGTTAAAGTCAAATTCCACACGATGGGAGAGCTCACGTTGTGTAACAGCATTAGGAAGCAGCTGCAGCCTGTGGCAAACACAAGGCAGACTTTTATCTGCTGTGGATACGCATCCTTCAGATCTTTCCAGGTCAGCATCACTGCACGTGGCTGTGGAAATGTGTCCTCCATGCCAGGCGTATCCCAGGGACGGGAACATGAGCCCGGACAGGCGCATCCTGGCAGCTCAAAGCACTGCGTAGCCCAACTACCCCTAAAAGAACAGAATGCTCTGGGTCAGGAATAACGGCTTCATGTGACAACCCAGCAGAGGGGCTGCCATGCAGAGGGATGCTCACCACCTCCATTCGCCTGCTCCATGGGCTGGAAAATTCCTCCTGCTATCACCTAATCTGCCTGAGGAGCAGCGTTGCTTTATCTTTTTATGATGAAGTTCTAACCTATTTCTAGTGACCCAAGGCACTGTGCTCCAGGACAGGAGCGCTGCTCATCGGCTACCTGGGGAGCTGCCATTCGAAATAAAGGGGCAGGGTGCAAGAGACTGGCTCAGCAGCACTGCCAGCAAATGGGCTGACCCCAGGCACTGCCACGGACCCCCGTGGGGAGTGCTTCCCACTGCAGACAGCTCAGGTAATGGGAACGACCCCTCTCTGCACCCAAGGCCATGCAGATGACCCCACTGATGAACGTCTGGGCGGTGGTAGCTCCTTCTCCTCTTGCCTGGTGCTCAAAGGAGGCCCCACCAAGCCAAGGGACATGAGGCAGGGCTGCAGAGCTGGACTCCAAATCAACATTAATACCCATTTTCCCTGCAGAAGCCAGAGGACAAGGGCAGGGTGGGCTACACCGAAACCACTTGGCTCACAGCACCTTTCTTGTCGGCAATGAGAGGCAGAGCTCGCTCACGAGTGAACAAGAGGCAGTCACAGGGCCACCAGTTGCACCTTCCCCTGCCTACACGAGGCTAATCTACAACCTTGCAGGAGAAAAAGAGGGGCTGAAGAGCAGACAGCTAAACTGCTGCGCTCTCCCAAGGTCCATCCCTACACCAAAATCCATTACGGCACAACCCTCCCACAAAAACCTTCATAATCCAACTGCCCCCTTCTTCCCTCTGGATGGTCATAAAAAGAAACTGATGACCCTGACAGTTTGCCAGAAAAAGAGGACACTTCCCTCATAGCTATTGCCTTGCATAGCCGCACACCCAAATACCACTGCCTCATGCATAAATGTTTCATGCTCTCAAAGTTAATATTCCATCCAGGAGGATCACAGACCAGATCACACCAGCAGCCAGCTTCCCAGACAGTGCACAGTCCTACTGAGACAACAGAGCCTGCTCCCCTTGGCTCTCTGAGCCAGTGTTGATGGCCTTTGCCATCACATCTCCCCTGCAAGCAACCCCCTGCTCAAAGCCCGGCCTCCGTCACTAGGGATACATGAGGCATCCCCTAGGGCCATATGCCCTGGAGCAGAACCCCAGTCCCAAGGTCCTGCAGAAAGAGCTGGGCAACCTCACCCTGGTAGGCCCAGAGCAGCACGACCTGACGTGGTGAGCACCAAAGGACAGCCGGGGTACCCTGTCCTACATCCAGAGGACACTGCTGACCTGTGTGCTGGGCCATCTGCCCTACCACGTGGGCTGCGAAGGGCTATGAATCTCTTTTAGGGAGGGATGGACCAGCAGAGCCAGAACCAGACAGGGTTTTGCACCCAAATCCCCATTAAAACAAGATGCATTTTTCCAAGGTCAGTGTCCTAGAAAATTCCCCTTTTAAGGTGACTTCTCAAGCTGTTGAAATCCAACATCTGTAGGATTTTCCCTTGTAATAATCCTGCTGAGATTTACCTAATCTCCAAGTGACTCATTTGCCTCCCTGTATCCCCTCCTAATCACCACAGCACTCCTCAGCCTCTTGCTCTTAGTATCTCCCTCCACATCCACATTTGGACCATTCCAGACCATTTTGCTGCTTCTCCAGGCCTGGAAACACTCTCTCCCTCCCATTAATACCTCCCAAATACTTGGCTGGTATACAGCACCCTTATTAAACACAGGAACATCCATCCCCTTGTTGGGCTAGTTCCAGCAGAGCTGGGATTTCCTGGGAAGCTGTGCCATGGTGGTGTGGGGAGCAGCTGATGTAGGGCATTGCCCTGTGTAGGATCAAGACCATAGAATCACAGAATGGTTTGGGCTGGAAGGGTCCTTAAAGCTCCTCCAGTTCCAACCCCCTGCCACAGGCAGGGACACCTTCCACTAGAGCAGCTTGCTCCAAGCCCCAACCTGGCCTTGATGGCCACCTTCCATCTAATGCAGGAGCTAGCATCTGGAAACCTGATCTACATAGGACCTAAGATAGATTTGCATGAACTAGCATGAGGCAAAGGGCTCATTTATCCACCCTGTGAATCCTTTCTCTGTTATTCCATACTCCCCACTGGGAAGTGACAGCTACATCTTCTACTGCAGATCACAACTCAAGACCAGCCAATCCCTCCCAGGGTAATGCATCCAGCACCTCCCAGCCCTGCAGCTCAAGTGACTTCTGAGTTCTCCTGCCCAGGGCAACCCGCTCTGCCCAGGCACCTTCTGCTACAGCCGAAGTTACCAGCAATAAAGCTGTAATGCAGGCAGAGATGAATTTGAGCAGGGACCAAGCTTCATCCCACAACTCCCCCACAGCCAACCCTTCACAGAGCAATAGGCACTAACAACACTTGTTCACTTGACATGAACCAGACCCGGCCAAACTCCCAGAAGAAGCTGAGGAAGCCAAGAAATTAGCAACAACCAAGCAGAAACATATGTTTATATGCATGACAGTGAATCATCTTCAAATAGTTAACTGCACATGGGAAAACAAAGGAAAAAACACACTCATCCTTCCTGCTTCAGACAAATGTTGGGGATCAGGCTGAAACATGAACAGTGGGGTCTATCTCACAGAGGGTCACTTCGGCAGTGACAATCACAGACCAGCTACATGATGGACAAACTCCTCCCATAGCAGCACACGCACTTTTAACACCACGGGTTAAGAATCAAGCACCACATAGATCTACATTTTCCACTGTCATCTCCCCACCACATCTTCCTCTGGGAGCATGGGAAAAGGCAGGTCTCAGGCCCTCTCAGGCCAGGGCTGGCTCAAACGAACTCTTGTTTATACAAGGCGCTGCCAGGCAGCCTCTTCCCTGTGTCCTCACTTCAACGGTGCCTTTCCACCTCATTCTTTCACTGGCAAAACCAGGTCACCATCTGCTCTCCCTCCTGACTCTGGCGCCTGCTTCTGCAAGAGATAAAAGAGCGACTGCAAAGAGCTTTCCCTATGGCAGGCTAGGGAGTTCAGAGATTCAGTCTCCAAAGCAGATGACCAACAAGGACACCAGGCACAGGGATGATGCCTGTCACAAGGAAGCCCACAGGCTATGAAATAATGACCAGGATCATCTGCCACATTCATCAACATGCCCCCAGGAGACGGGAGATACGTGATTCCCGCCTGGAAGGAATTCAACCTGCTCCGCTTCCAGCGTTTATTTTCCATCCTGAAGTCCACAGTGACCTGCTCCTGGCATACGGACACAAAGCACTGGAGCAGGCAGGTGACAGGCACAGACAAGGCCTCCAGCCCCAACAGGCTCTGTGATCATCAGCCTCTGAAGGAGAAACCAGGAGTTTTAACATGCAGAAAGGTTACAAAACCAAGGGCCAGAGAAAAGCTGCCTTCCCTCTCCGGAGCCTCAAGGGCCTCCTCAGTCCTGCTGCTCTCCCTGCCATACCCTGGGAAGGGTGGGCAGGTCCAGACTGGTGTCTTTCCACCTCCTGTTGCTTCCCTGACAGCCCTTCCCTGGGAAGGAAGCTGTTCCTAAACCCTTTCCCTGCTTCACAAGGCAAGTTGGTCTCTCACCTAGTGCCTATTTCATTGTGTCAGGGTCCCTAGCAATGATATGTTGGGGTCTCATTCACAGGAGGGACTTGGATCTGCATTCCAGACAAGTGCCTGATGCTCTCGGCTACCTGGAGTCAGACAACTGCTCTTGTTCATGGAGATAAGACTTCAAAGTGCTGGGTTTGACCTCAAAGCACCACCGCCTGCTCTTTCTGGGGGTGGGAAAAACAGCAAACAAGAAAAGCCAAAGGTCAGCAATGCACATGGGTTGCACGATGTGTGACTGATGAACCAAAGGACCCTCTTCCTCCCTGGACAAAAGGGAACAGAACCTTGAAGGTCTGCTCGCAGGTGTCTCATCCCCTGCTCAGCCCTGCAGGGTCCTTCAGGTGTATCCCATGGAAGAGAGCAGCCCATGAACCTGCTGACAGGCAGTGGAGCATTACGGGGCACAACACTCTCTGCCTCTTCCCTTTAGGACAGGACATAGACAGTGACAGCCTCCATGATGAAAAGAGCTGCTCCACCATCACCCAGCGCTGCAGACCCAGTGCCCTGCACCTCAGCCAGTGTTACCCCAACCAACACCACGTCCCCGGGCCAACCTGAACCTCTGCCACCGGGAGCCAGCCGGGGCAGGAGACCACCCATGCACCACGGTGAAGCCATTTGCTGCCACCCGCTCCGGAGGCAGGAGCCTGCCCCTCCTCAGAGCCACTCGCCTCCATCCCAGCATGTCACACTGGTTGCCATGGCGACAGCCCGTTCGGAGGAAGGTTTATTATCAGTTACTCTACTGAACAAAACCTGGGATGAAATTTTGTTTTCTCCCCGCTAATGCAAAATGTCAGGGATCTGTTTCCTGACCCTGCTGTATTTATAGACTGCTCAGGCCGACTTTCACAGCATCTTTTCCACTGCTGCTGAGGGTATCTGATGTATGTACCCCACCCCGTGTCTGAATCCACATTAACAACTTGTCCAAGCCCTGGGTAAAGCACAGAGCAGCATCCGGGAACAAACCTCGTCTGGACACTTCCCGAACGCTCAAGAAACATGCAAGCTCTTTTTAATCCCATAGCAATCAGCTCTCTCCTTTCCTACGGATCAAGGGTGCCCAAGATGAATCCTGTGGGGTGCAGAGCATGTTGTGCAGAGCTCTTCCACGTGCTCCACAACAGCACTGCAGAGCTACAAGACATCCAGTACTGCATGAATTAGGCCCTCAGGCCAAGTACCAGAAATGCAGAGCAGCAGGTTTATGAGTCAGTCCCAGAAATGTGAGAAAACTAGGGAGGAAACAGCCAAACAAATTGCAGATTCCTTTCTTTTTAAGCTGCCTGTGTTGCAGTGCCAGGGCCCCTTCCCACGCAGGCCAGTTCCCCTCCCCTTCCCCTCGCATCAAAAGCTCTGCAAAACGTGTTCCCATCACGCTCTCAGGCTGCTGCACTCCTCAGCGTGTCCTTTGAAGCACAAGGATGCGACCTGAGAAAGACTCCAGTGTTTTTAACAGGTTTTTAAGCCAGCTGGGAAGTGGGAACAGGGAAAGCGGAGAGCTGCAGCACCGTGCAGCGACACGGGCAAGTTGGTCTCTTCTCTCCCGGGATAGGAGATTCCCAGAAGCAGGTTAGCCTGAACATCCCATTTCGCTGCAGCTCAGTGAGCCTTGCCTTGGCCAAGAGCCCTGCCTGGAAACACAGGGAGAGCGTCAGAAAATCCTCAGGTTTCATCCCCGCGGCGCTTTGCAAAGCATTCCACTGGAGCACACAGAAGCAGCCTGGCCTGCCTCAAATGGGCCTTGGGAAGCACAGCCCACACGTTGGGGACCGAGGGGGCTCGCAGCCTGGCCATGGCAATGCCAGGGCCACTGCTGGCACAGCACACACGAGCCTTCCCCTTTGCCAGCAGTGAGGGGATAGGGAGCAGAGCAGGGGAGCAGCAGCTTGTTGAGCCACAGCACCTCACACCCTCCCCATCCCTGCCCCAGGAGCCCAGGCACGTGCGGCTCCATCTGGCATGGAGCAGAACTGCTCCACTAGGACACAGCGAGACATTGCTCCTGATCCCCTTCCACCCCCTGGGATGACTCAGTCCCCATCTCTCCCAGCACCATCAGGATAAATCCCAGGGTACTGCACCACAGGAATCTGCTCTTCACTCCTTGGCAAGGCAAAGACAGGTGCTCTACCAGATGGCTGAACTTTAAGGATGTATCCAGCATCAAAATCAAAGGCGTCTGAGCCCACAAGCCTCTCAAAGTGATATACACCATTCTGGACCATAACCAAGAAGGGAAGTTATTCATGGAACTTGCTGTTTTTCAGCCAGGAACCCGCCCATGCTGGGCTCTGAAACCCCTACATCCGCCTCACTCTTAGTTAGCAAAGACGATGTAGAGACCTCAAGGGTCCGTTCCGTCATGCTCATCCAGGTGACAAATACATCCCGTCTCCCTCTGGGATTGTGTTCAGATTGTGCGAGGCAGACAGCAGATGGGGAAGTCAGGGAACCGGGAATAGCAGCTCCAGTGACGGTAATCACAAAATATAGCTGTGGAATTCAGACAGGCTGGGATGGCACCGGCGTACAGGGGATGGATTGTATTTCTAATTACACTCTAAGTATAAGGGCAACGGAGGCAGCCAAGCTGAAGCACCTTCTGATCTTCCACATGGCTCCTGTGGCTCCTAAGGGGAGGTTTACAAAGCTGGAGGTGTGGAGAAGTCACCACCCTGGAGCCATGAGGAGGCAGCCTCCGAAACCTCTCCTCTAACAGCAATGACATCTGGCTCTGGGGCCACCCCAGGATGATCTCATCAATAAAGGAATGAGCTGATGCCATTTGAAGAGGCAAATCCTGCACTTTGCAGGCTTCTGACAGAGCAACTGAGGGTCCCACTGCCTCAGCTGCTGGGAATTACTCTCACTCCCAGATGAGATTCCCCAAAAGCCCTACCATACATAGCCTGGCACTGGCAGAGCATCTCACCCCAGCCCACAACCAGGACCCCACAAGCAACAGGGCCATGGCCTTGGTACATCATTGTGAACAATGGGATGGGGAGATGCCTGACTGCACAGCCCCAGCGCTGCAGAGCGAGGAGCCAGAGCTCCTCATGAGAGTAACTGATGTGGATCCCCAGGGCTGCTCATACTTGAGATTATAGTGAAGATTTAGAAGGTCACTGTCCTTAGCATCACTGTCTGCCCTTGAAACATCCCTGTCAAGGGAACAAGGATCATCTCCTTCCTGCATTCTGCCAAGGAATCTAGCTAAAATCCCTTCTTTCTCTCACACCAAATGCAAAACATGCATTCAATCAACCCCCCTGGTGTTTTATGACCCTTTTCTCACTAGAGCTGGAGACATTCCCCCTGCCTTCAGCTCTCAGTGCTGTTCTCATCTGTTTTCTGCCTCAGCTACACAGCAAATGTGAGGGAGACTCGAGCTTGGAATCAGGTTTTATGAAGCTCAGAGATCTGACGTAACGATGGAAACGTGGGGACGGGGCTGGGAAGGCAGCACTGCAGAGCCCCACAGAGACACGTGGCCCCAACAGTCTCCAGCTGGGAAATCACTTTCTGAGGCTGGAAATATTTCTTCCACTTCTCATGGGAGGTCCTGGGAAGGAACGGATTTAATGCTGCTCCATTTCTACCCCATATTGATCACATATTGGTGTTCTGGAGCAACACAGAGCTCTCATCAATTAGGACAATGTTCCCTGCTGCATTAAGCCCTGAAGACACAAGTCAGAAGCTCTCAAGGGCTGACTCAAAGAGCAATTGCTTTCTGTATTATTGCATTTTCAATATGAGACTGATCTCTAAGAGGTTACATCTATTCCCATCAAAAATGGCTCACTGGATGAGTGACAATCCCAGCAGTCAGACAGCAAGAGCACCGCAGGGATATCTGCAAGCAACCCCAGGAAAACAGGACAGGGCAGCAGGGAGACGCTGGCTTGCTGTAAGGAGGAAAGGGAGGGAAGAGGCCCCTCTCCAGGGAGCTGCCAGACTCCAAGTTACAAAGCACAGGACAAAAAGCCAGGTAATTCCTGAAGAGGTGTCAAGAGAAGATGATGGACCGAAGGAAGCTCTTGTGTCCTGTGCTGCATGACTGGCTCCCACCAAAGAGCATCTCCCAAAGAACCCACTCCCATCTCACGCCAAAGTTCAGACTAGGGGAAGCTGGTTCACACGGTACTCAGGAGGCCTCCACCTGCCTGGACGGACCATTTCCCATTGCTGGGATCTTGCAGGCTTATTGCAAGGAGTAAAAGGCCCAGGAAAGGGAAGGATGTAACTTGTGTAAGCAGAGAGGGTGCTTTTGCAGGAGAGGGTGCAGACAGCCAGAGCCCCAGGGGAAAGGCTGAGACATTCTCATCTCATCTCTCAGCTGGCTTTTACCAGCACAGACCACAGCTCTGCTGACAGCAAAGATCCCCCAGCACCAGGCTAGGGGCTCTCACACCTCCTGCCCACTCCTCCTGCAGACCAGGGGGGCACAAAGGGCTCAGCTGCTGGAAAAGATGGGCAGCTATCCACTCCATCTGTCAGGGACATCACAATCCCCTGTGGCACTGCACCGTAAAGTGTTCGAATCCTCTCTCCCACATGAATCATTCCCACTTGGCTTCAGTTTGGAAGCAAGACCCAAGCTGAGGCCATTAAGGAGATCGAGGCAAGAGCTGCAAAGGGCAGCAGAGCTCACAGCCCGCAGCAGCATCCAGCCAGGATTTTGTGTCTGGCACCCAAATGCTGGTGCTTCAAGAGGAAAGGAAAAAGCTCCCTGCTCACGTGAGCTGCTCCACATGTTGCTTCCAAATGAACACATTTCCAGAGCTCCAAGAGCCGAGCTGGAAGAGGCAGGAGGCAGCAGAGTTGAAATCTGCTGGGGTGCTTGCTGACACCTTCATCTACCGAGGCAAGCACACAGATTGCAGGCACAAACAAACCTGCTCCTTGCTGTCTAGCTGAGAGGCATTTCTTTCATGCTACAGCAACTGCTTCCTGTAATCAATTCACTGCTGAGGCCATGAGACAACAGATCGTGTATTTTCCCCAAAACAAGGAGCTGATTTCAATTGATCTGAAGGTGGAAACAGCCTCCCGTTATCCCAGAGAGGCCAGGAGCCTGGGAATTGCCAGGGACACCTCAGAGCCTCTCCTGCTCAGGGCCAGTTTTCTCTAGCCTGCATGTTTCTCAACCAAGAAGGAGCTGGCAGCAAGCACTGCTGCCAGAGGGAAAGCTGGCCCAGGAACCTGCTGAGTGAGCAGAGCCCTGGCTGGGTGTGAGGGAAAGCATAAGTGTGCTGCAGAATGCTCCTGCCGAAGCCCAGATCCATTTGTATTCCACAGGATCCTCTCCTCTTCCTGTTTGTACAACAGCCAATGGGGTCCCCCCGCAGAAGCTGAGGCTATGATGAATGCTCGGAGCTTGCTTTGCTCTGCTCCTGTTCGAGATCCTGCTGAGGAAGGTTTGCCACAGAGCTGGCTTGTTAGGCTGCGGTGAGCAGAGTCTTCCTGAGGCTCATTACGAGCCAGGGGCTTCATGAGCATCCCTGACAGAGGTTGCAGCACTGCTCTGCAGACTGGCATGACCAAGGGCTCGGAGGCAGCCAGGCAGCAGCCGACAGCCGGGCATGTCATGATATGATATTGCAGCAGAGCCAGGTACCAGGTTCTTGTCAGAAAATCTCGACGAAATTGAGTTTGAAGTCCCTCCAGTTTTGAGCTGATCTGGTTATTTGAACCCCGCCACAATTCTCGGCCACACAGGACTGGTAATTTCTTCTGCAATTTCTCAGCAATCCCTCTAGACCAGAGCACAGCAGATTTCCTTAATTCACATAATCAGCACCATTTGCCTCATGAACGACGGAAGGACCACCTGAGATTAAAAGCAAAGCTGCTGCCCTTTGGGTCTTCCCCTCTCATAAGGCTACACAACATCTCTGCTTTTAGCCTCCTGCCCAAAAGGCGTGCAGAGTTTCAATCCTCTGCCCAACAAATGAATGGTAGAGGCAGAACCTCTCTAAGAGCAGAAATTCTATTCCCTTCCTAGGCTGCTAGACACCAGGGATAACTGACACATGACTCCATGAGAGAAAGAAATAAACCATTCTTCCTTCTGGAGGCCCTTTCTGCCTCCAAGGCTCAGAGCTGGGTAGCCTTTGACCTTGAGTCCTTGCATTAATGCCTGCACAGCCAGAACGGGGCTATCGCACATGCACTCAGCTCATCCCCTGGGGTTTCACTTTCTTCTGCCCCTGAATAATGGCAGCTTTGTCCTCTGGTAAACGAAGGAGCAGTCAGTTTATTGCAGGCCCAGCTTGTCCTCAATGATAAAGCCAGTGAAAAATGTCACCTGCTGATGCAATCCGCCCCATGTGCCACTTTAGCAGCTGCTCCATCCCAAACACCCATTATCACCAAACAGGTGGAATAATGGAAATGTATACAGCATATATGCATAAACATGAGAGCTGGACAGCATTTAGTCTCTCAGCCCTGGAGGCCTGGCTTAGAGAGCTGCTTTGTTTAGCAGCAACAACAGCCTGGATTCACAACGAAGCTCTGTCACTGCCCTGCTGGCACTGCAGCATCCAGGGGCAGATTTCCCTCCCCTGCAGACCACCCAGCTCAGGGCATAAAGCAGGACCCTCAGCAGCAATGGGGTCAGCAGGGAAGTGCTCTGGCAGCACAGTGGAGCTGCCCTGGAGGTCACTCCAGAGGAGTTTAATGCATGCCTGCACTAAGAGAAGCTCTGGTGCTGTATCAATTATTACTGATATATCATGATTTTATTATCACTATCAGTAATTACATAGCTGCAGGGCTGGGAAAGGCAGAAAAGGGCAAACCAGCTGCCTAGAACTGCCTCCCATCCCAACTATCGCAAGCAGACTCAGCTCTGCGAGCACCAGAGTCAGTATCTAAAGCCATTTCCAAGCAAAGGCAAACAGTTTAATTCTGCTGCCCTTTGGCAACCCTGCTTTCATTTCTTACCAAGGTCCCCAAAAAAATTGGAAGGTTTGGATTCAGCTTCACAGAACACAAACAGGAAAGCCATATGATAAATCACCTTTGCAGGCACGAGGGGTTCACCTGGGACAGTGTTATTACCTAGTAACCAGGAAGCAACCAGAATCAAATCAGCTTTTGACAGCACAGCTTTCCCTGTGATGTGAGTGTGTGGGAGCCTCTTTCATTACTCTCGGGTGAAGCAGCTCCAGAAGCCTCACCCATGGGGTGATGTTAAAGGAGCAGCAGCAGCAGCTCCCGCAGCCCTCCTGGGGTGTTTAAATTTACTGTCATCATTAAGGACAAAGACGCAGATGTCAAACGGAGCCATCCTGTAATGGATTTAAGGCAGGCTGGAGGGGAGCTCTCTGGAATGCAGTGCATTCGTCTTGCTTTAAGTAATTACCCTTGTAGGCAGAACAGCGCTATCAAAAGCAAGGCTGCTGTAATTCCCCGTCACCTTCCTCCTGACCCCTTCTCCTATTTCAAATTTCTGGCTGGCTTTACAGAACGGGCAAGCATGGCTGGCTCATTAACCGGGGTACAAAGAGTAACTACAGTCGGTTGGGATGGAGTCCACAGGGTAATCAAAACAAGGCTTTGTAGTTAGCACTGAATTCCTGCTGTCTCAATTACGTTTGTGGAGCCACCCCGCGCCGCACACTGCCGTGGGGAGGCTCCTCTGTGCGGTGCTGCCGCCAAGCAGTTTCCTTGACAACATTTGCTTTTAAATAGCAGCTCTTATTCCCCGTGCCCCACTCCACGGCTGTGAGACGAAGCCTGACTTTGAATCCCGACTGCAAAGACACCATGAGCAGCAACCTTTTAATACCAAAAGGGGCCTGCAAGAAACCTGGAGAGGGGCTTTGGACAAGGGATGTAGGGACAGGACAAGGGGAAGGGCTTTAACCTGCCAGAGGGGAGACTGAGATGAGCTCTTAGGCAGAAGCTCTTCCCTGTGAGGGTGCTGAGGCGCTGGCACAGGGTGCCCAGAGAAGCTGTGGCTGCCCCATCCCTGGCAGTGTTCAAGGCCAGGTTGGACACAGGGGCTTGGAGCAAGCTGCTTTAGTGGAAGGTGTCCCTGTCTGTGGCAGTGGTTGGGACTGGATGAGCTTTAAGGTCCCTTCCAACCCAAACCAGGCTGGGATCCTATGAGTACAAATCAGCATTCCACAGAAAGGAACACCATAGATGCCGGTCTGCAATGCAAGGTACAGGTCCCACACAGCTAGCATTGGTGCAGGAGCTAAAGAAAATTGGGAAGCTAGTGATTATCATGAAGTTGTGCATCCCACAGTTCTTCCTCCAGTTTTTTCCTGCTACCCTGACAAAACTCTTACCCTTCATCTTGTTTTCATTGTCTAGGGAGAAAGACAGAAATCTATGGCTTATTCCCACCCCAGCACAAGCTGCTCCAGCCCAAGTCGAACAGCCAGTGCTCTGCAGTGCAACACATCCCAGCTGACTCCTCTAAGGCACCAGCCAACCCATATGTCCCCAGGGAGCCCATCAAATCTTTAGTTTATCTCCCAAGTGCCTGGTCTGAGGGCTGGAAACCCACTGACTCACTGCCCCCCAGCAACAGAAACACAAAAGTGAGGCTCATTACTAGGAGTAGTCAAAGATCTTCCAGCAAAACAGAAGCTCCCCTCCCAGCCAAATGCGGAAATGATGGGATTGAAGATCCATCATAGCTCTCAAAGAAGCAGGAGGCTTTTTTGCCTGCACTCCAAGCACAGGCAGCAAGGCTGAGCAGCAGCGAGGGTTAGATGCGAACAAGCCGCTGCAACTTTAACATTTCCCCCTCAACCCCACTCAGCTCCAGCCTGATGGGCCCCACTGTCCTTTCTCAAGGCAAATTCTTACTTCAGTCCTAAAGCCATTTCTATTCCACACAAGAATTCCTCTTCCCTTTTGCTGTTGGAAATGGAAATTCGAAATGGCAATGATTCACCAAGTAGCACAAGCCCTGCCTGCACACAGTCACCAGCAGCAAAAGGCACCCCAAGCACTAAGTCCAGTCAATTGAAACAACCAGCTCAGCCAGTCCACACCACTCAGCACACCCATGATCCAGCAGCCCCCTGGATAACAAGGACAACAAACAAAACCAAAACAGTAGCCCAGGAAGGTCAGGAGCTTCACACGCACACGGCCTTGCCAAAGACAACCCAAGGGCTTGATGAGTATTATTACAGCCGAGGGCCCATGCTGTGCTCTCCATTCTCTGCACGAGCTTGCAGATGTTCCCAGCACCAGCCCCCAGCTTCGCTGAGAGCAGGGGGCCTTTCACAACCTCCCACCCTCCAACTCTCAGCATGTGCATCCCCTCATGGTGCTTGTCAGTGAGGGAATTGACTCAGTGAAGGACTCCAGTCATTAGCATTCAGCCCAGCTTCCCAACAAAGTGGCTTCAGGAACCACAGAGGACATCCCACATCTAGGACCAGATTCCCTCCCTCTGTTGACTTTGTGCAACCCTAAAGGAGTTATGTTATTACTCAGTGCTTTTTTTTTCCCTTGCTGGACAGAGCCAAAGTGATTCCTTACTTGGTGCTTTTCCCTTCTTGAGCTTGCCTCATCCATTCACAGAATTACATCAGGGATTTCCCTCTGGCATTGGCTCAGGGTGTCCCTCTTCTGTTTCCATCACCAGAGTTAAGCCCTGTAAGAAAGGACACAGACATAGCCCTCAAACTCCAGGTCTCCTGCAGCTGCTCCAGCAGCCTCTAAACCTCACCCAGATGTTTCACCAAGAGGCAAGCTCCTTGCCAGTCACACCATGACCCTCCCAAATTGCTGTTACCTGGTACCAACCACAGCCCCCAAATAAGGGTCTGCCCAGTGCTCCAGAAAGCCCAGGAAGAAGAGCTCATGTCCTGGGTGGTCCAACAGCTCTGTCAGCCCATAACTTCGTGACAGCACCCAGTTTTCTTTTTGGTGGTGTCCCACCAGTCAGGGGTAGCAGGACCTAGACTAAATGCATGGCATGAAAAACAAGACTCCACTTATGTCACTTCATTCACTGATGATGTGGATTTAGGTTCTGATGAAATGAGTGGTCAAAACAAGGGAAGGTCACAAGATTTAGCTTCATACCAAAGGTTTTGGGTTTTGATAATCTGATGTCAAATATTTTTGCAAGGTAATGATGTCTGCATAGCCCTTGGACAGCCTAAAGCATAAGATGTTCCAGACACACTTACAAAAAGCATTACCTGTTGTGTCTCTTTGGGTAGATTTACATGAGATATGAGGAAGAAATTCTTCACTTCAAATTCGTCCTAGTTGGAAAAATCTGGTACTTATTAGGAACGAGACACTGATTCCCAAGTCCTATTTCTTTGATGGCAGCAAAGCACAGCTGATTGGGCTGTTATCTGTGAAGCCCAGTAAATAGCACCTTGCTGTTATTTAAATGAATTACACAGATTGAGGCATTGACATTCCAATGCCAAGGGAGGGTAGCTCCCTAGGATCCTAGGCCCCAGGAACTTGTTTGTCACCCCAGGCCTGTGGCTCAGTAGTAGGTTCTGCAACAGACCCTTCAAAGTTCCTGGGAAAGTTCAGAGCTGGTGTTTGGGTTGGGGGTTGTTCTGGTTCTTTGAAGGTAGGTTTACATGTTTGAAAGGAAGGGAATTTTTCCTGCCTCCAGGGCTGTACCCTCTCTCCAAGGCAGAGCTGCCTTTCCCACCAGCAAACCCAAGCGTAGAACCCAGTGGCCACCAGTAACACCAGGGGCATGAACAAATTTACCAAGGGCCTTTACAAAGCAGATTAAAGAAGAGCATTTAACATTAATTAGCTGCAATAAATTCATCAGGAGCCAGAGGGAACACATTTTACTGCAAGAACTTTATTGCACTATGCTCAAGTGCTCAACCAACTCTTGTGCTACTGGACATCAGTCACAGTTACACCCCCTTTGTGTCTACACTCTATGACAGTCTGCACTTTCCACTATTTTTCCTCAATTAAGGCTGCAGAATCATAGTATAGGATACTTAGTACGGTAAAAATCAAGAGTAAAACTAGGGGGAAGAATGCAGTTATACATATAGCATGTAAAAACTGATTTTATTGTTCTTCAGAAGGGCTTGGGGTTTGGTTTTTAAACCATCTCAACCTTCCCCTCCAACCTGACTTCCACCATCTGCCAACCCAGCTTTAACTACCAGTATTTCGTTTTACTAGAAACATCCATTTTACTTTGCAGAAACAGTTAGAACATTAGGTTTCTAGTTTGCAAGGGGAGGGTAAAGCCCATTTCAGCATCATCTACCTTCCACATGGACTCAAACACAACCAGACACGTTACTTCCCTAATGAAGGCATCGACATCACAAACACTTTTGTGTCTCCTTTATCTATTGATCAGAAACATTACACATCTTAAAGGGAGGAAGGAACCCAGTACATCACCACAGCTTGAGTCAGGCTCAAGCAAGCTCTGTGGAGCTTGGTGTTTTCTAGCCATAGACCTTAAACAGGTCTGTCAGCAGCTCTGTGAGGGGAGCAGCTTCACAAGTGCCATGATTTTTAGCTTAAATTTATAAATCCAGGAATAGAATTCTAAAAGGCCATTACCTGTGTTCTGAAAACATTAGCCCAGTTGACCTGCAGACTAAAAGCAGAAACCCAGAATAGGAAGAAATCCTGTGAAGCAGCTCACATCACCAGAGGCTGAAGCATAGGTAGAGATAGATATCAATCCACTACCACAGATCCAGACCAACATAGCCTTTGGTGCTTCACAGCAGATGACAGGAGAGTAGGACACTAAACCTGTATTCAGAGCCCTCAATGGCTCGATATTACAGATATAATGTCAAGTTCAAAGCATACGAGGTCACTTCTGGGGAAGGCCACTAAGTTAACATGTGTTTGGTAGAAGTTGCCTGGTTGAAACTACTTATTAGAGGCTGTAACATGACTTATCTTAATTCACTGACAACACCAGTGGCCTACCAAGACAACGTGGTGCCAGTTCACACTCCAAAAACGAGCATGTTTCTAGCCTGCCAACAGTGAATGAGAGGCATGTTGTTGTATAACTAGATTTTCCCTCCAAAAGAGCCTAATAAAAAACCAAGGCAATCACTGGCTAAATGGAGCTGTACACGAGGGCTAGTCTGGGAAAAGACCCATAACAAGGCATTTATTCATGGAACACCTTTCTGTGTGCATCCCACCTTTACCTCGGATGTGATACAAATGAGACCCTCCCCAAAATCCTCATTTACTGTGTTCAGCAAGGCAGAGAATCTGGACAGCAGCAAAAAGCCTTTTCTTCTTTCTTATGACAGCTTAATTCATTTTAAGTCCTTGTCTGAATCATTCCTTGGACATCAGTCTTCTGCCAGGATAGATTTCTATCTAGCAACAGAAAGACAATTAACATCTCAGCCGAATGCTTTGGAAAGGTAAGAGACACACAAGTGCTACACACACTCAGTTGAAGCACAACCTTATACCCATCAGAAAAGGCCTTTAGCAGAGTCCCCAGAAGTATCAGGCAGAGAATCTTCTGTTCAAGCCCACCAGGAAGGTTTCTCACACCTGCAGAGCCTGAACACCGTGTACACATACAACAGACATCACCCAGTCTCTAGAATTTGCCCAGGCTGGGCTTAAGGCTGCAAGACTGCTCCCATCCAGCACCAAATGCTCCTCCTGTGCCTCAACCAGGGCCCAGCAAGGTGAAAAACAAGGCAACTCCATTTCAAAGAGTCCTTCTAAATAGGAATTAATTTATCAGGCCCTAATCTTGGGGAACTTTCCTCCAATCAAGAAAATAGTTTCTGCACAAGCCAATGCTCTGCTGGTTTTCCTTAGACATAAAATTTACTTTATTTCTTTTCTTAAAAAGTTAAAAATACAGAAGATTCAGAAACTGATTTTCTCCCTGCAGATGTTCCAACTGCAGCTCCAGGAGAAAACAATCCTTCACTGAAATGCTGCTCTTAGGTTTGTGGTTTAATTTTTATTGGTTTTCAATCATCATCACCATTAGGACAGAGGCTGAGGTCACTGACTGACTCCCCCCAATCTGATGACGTAGTTTGATTCCAGATTCACATTTCCAGGTGCCAAGAGTCCAGAAAAGAGCCATGCTAACTTCTGCCTTCGTTTGAGATTATGCTTTATTGAACACAGCAGTGACCGTTGGCATCTTTGAAGCGTAATCGCATCTTAGGCCGGTATTTTTCAAGGTAAAGCAGCTGTTTGGAATTGAAAGCTCCCCTCCTTTTCCTAAAACAAAGAGAATGAAGGCTAATATCAATGGAAAAAGTACTGCTTCAATAGCCACACCCCCCAAGGCAGAGCAGTCCTCTGTTCAAAGCCTTCCTGTAGCTACAAACCAGCATTTCTGGCTCAGTTCTGCATCTACCGACTTCCTGAGGAGGGACAAACCAGACCAGTTCATTGCCTACATGTCAAAATATGAAATTCCAGGTAACAAATTTCAGTCTGTTTTCTTAGAAAGTTTATTTTCATCACCAGCAGCAGCTACTGAACAACATCAAGGTTACTCTTTCCTTGCAGGTGCATGGGCTACTTATATTAGCTAAGCAAGACCATGACATTCAGATACAAACATGTAAGAGGGTCTCAGGAAAGAGCTTCTTGGGATAAAGGCATCATCCCCAAGACAAGAAAAATTGAATTCAAGTAAGTTACAGTTCAAAAAAGTCTCTCAACAGCAAGAGAGTTCAGAGAGGGAACTGAGGACCCTGGGAGTCTGTAAAAGGATGAACTGGTTTTTTGGCAAAGCTCATTCAACATAAATCGCACCTGCTGGGCTTCATTTCAAGATGTGATGTTATCACTAAACCAGCAGAGCTCAGCAGTCTCATCCTTCATCACATTTGGTAGTTTTCCAGACATTTCCTGGGTGGGTAACACTCTCCACAGGACACATAGGAGTGCTGGTGCTCATGTGCTGGCCCACTCACACTACCATTTACGCCAATTTCCTTAGGAGCAACTAGTCCATGGTCAGGTCACCCATGATTTTTACAGCCCCAGCCTGGACACTTTTTCCTCCCAAGTTCAAAATCTTTGAGTCTCAAGTCAATGGCTTAATACATAAGCCCAGGTTTAATACATATATATATAAATAACAGTAAAAGAGAGGGAGAGAGAGAGATCACATTTTAATCCTCATCTCTAAACAGAGGAAAGGACACAAGCCTCAATATTCACACCAAAGTCATGCCCATCATGTCAGGATATAAGTACTAGAAATCAAATCAGAAATCTAATGAGTTCTGCTGCAGATACTGTTCAAATACAACGTAAATGAGAGATTTCTTGAGCAAAGGGAAGCTTAACTTACTGCCTTATAAACTGAACTGCATCTTCGTACTTCATTCCACATTCAATGAGAGCAAGTGCAACCAGTACAGGAGCCCTAAAGCAGAGGAATCAGTATTTTAGGAAGATCTAGAGAAACAACACATTGAACCCCTCAAAATACATCAAGTTAATCTGTAAACAGCTTCAGTACTTCCTCTGTAAGCATTATCTATAGAATGACATTTGCCTGCTGAGTACCTAATGCAAAATTTCTTTTAGCAGACAGCTCCATTTCCTCCTAGCCCACAGAATAAACAGAACATTCGGAGGTTACATTTGGGAATACGAGTTTAGCATTGAGCTCTCCTGAATCAGCCTTCTTAAATTATTACTTCATCTTGAAAAGAGGAAAGTTCCTTGCAAAGAAGGAAGTTGGGTGGCAAGGAGAGAAACATCAGTCCTCATATGAGCAAGAAATACAAGCCTAACTCCTCTTGAAACTGAAGTGAAGCCACTTTAGAGTAACAAAGTCACTGAATTGGTTTTTCTAAATGCCTTTTTTTTTTTAATTATACTCACATCCTTCATAGCCGATCAGTTGAAAAGGAGGAAATTAAAACCTGTACACCCTTAGAAATTGTACCACACGTGTCAAGAAGCCCAAGAGATTTTCAGCAGAAAGACACCTTCAAATGAATAGCACCTCCAACTGCTTATGTCATTCCTGACAGGAGTGTTCCCAACAATCTCACCATGTTTTTCCTTCCATCCTTGATAAGAGTTAGGAAACCACTCGAGATTAAGTTGCAGTAAGTCCCTCTTGCTTTAATGGTACAAACTTGCTGCTGTTTTAACGTGCTACTTGTGAGAAAATGGAGGAATTGGCACTTAGTTAACACCCTCCCTGACCTTCCAGACAAGCTGATTTTTAAGTCCAGTACAAAAAGAAGCCAGCAGAACACCAACCTTCCCAAGCCTGCAACACAGTGAACAGCAATACAGCAGCCAGGCTCCTCACGGAATTTGGATTTCAACAGGTTGAGCCAGTCATCAACTATTTGACTGGGGGGTGGCGCTCCATCATCAAATGGCCAGTCCTTTGAAGGAAAGAAAAAGGCATTAGTGACATGGATTTCAAACCACAGCCAACAGCAAGGTAACCGGAACTGGGAGAAAGAAAACACTGCATCAGCAAGAAGGGCGTACTACAAACAGATGTATTTTTCTGGCTGCACGGAAACTGGAAAGTCGATATAATGCAACACTAAATGTTTAACAACCATTAAACTGCACTTTTCAATAACATTTCAATAAAACTCTATACCAGCTTCTGTGTGGTATAGAATTTTTAGAAAAATAGCTGCCTTGGAAATCCATTTTATTAAAAATCTGTAAAAATCAAGACATTTCAAATAAACATCTGAGAAATGAGAGCTCTGCAGACTTTTGCCTGTGGTTCTGTCAACCTTTTAAAGTGCTATTTGTACTTCAGACTGTACAAAGAAGCTACTTCCTAGCAATTCAAGGGGATCAGCAGAGGAGAAGGCTCTTCATAACAACTCAAATGGATCACCTTGTCCAGCTGCCAGGAATCCAGTCAGCAAGACAGTTCAAGTCCAAATCTCCCAGTCCATTCACAAGCACAAAGAGTGCTCAGACATCAGCCAAGCCACCAACCAAGCAGCATTTACAGTTAATTTTTTGTCTACTAAAGGGGCAGCCACCATTTCACTACCCAGATCACATCTGATAGCATCACCATGCCTGTCAATCAAAATTGCACATCAGATGCTTCCCATTTCACTGAAGTCACAAGCACTCTCCTGGAACTTGTGCTAAGTGCAGTACATGTCCTACATTTCAGGACCATCATGCGCTTTATAATCTTCTCAAGACAACAGGGAGTGCTGCAGAAAGAGGACTCCCAGATGCAAGGGGAAAAATGATACTTAGCAGTTATTTAGAGCTTTTCATTAGACTGCAATGCATTTTACAAGAGAGACTCATAGCCAGAGCTTTGTATTATTCAGCCACCTCTCCAAATGGCAGGGAAATGGCTTTGAAAGGAGACGTCTTCTTCCCTCACTGGCTAGAAACAGGTCTTTCATGTAGTGTCTTGAGAACAGCTTAATATGAAGTAATATTCTGTGAAGCCTTGAAGCAGCACGCAAAAACTGAGCAAGTACAACCACAGGTAAAAAAACCCTCCAGGCTTTCCCTTTTGAAATACAATTACTGTCACCCTGATACTTCCTGAACAGCAAATACAACTTGGCACAACCCTTGGCCCAAGAGCACCCAAGCAATGTGCTGGCACTTACAATTTCCACCTTGCAGCTTTTGTGTCTTGGAACTACCAAATCAAAAAGCTTTAAGTTCCTGAAATAACATTGTATGTGATGAATTCAGAAAGACACACAAAGTCTGAGAGGCACAGAGAACTCTTTTTCTAAGGAAAATGGGAAACTAAAAGTATCTGGGACAACAAGGCTATAGAAACAAGACCATAAAGTGAAACTTGCTCTTTCTAATTAAAGGCTTTCACCAGATTTTCCAGCCATTACACATGGCTAGCTCTATTATTTTAGACCTAGTATTATGCACTGTCCCAGGAAAAGAAGTATGGGCTGCCAAGAGAAGATGTATTGCCCACCACAAGGTGCTTTCTTCTGAAACTGCCTTGCAAAGAACAGGATTTGCATGTCAGTTCTGCATCCTGGTTTTCCACTAAATTACACCCTTTCCTTCAGACCAAACACAGGAGCTTATTACACTGTTTGAGTTTATACATTAAACATCATGTTCACACAGCTCTTGTGCTGGCCTGAATTAATCACAACCCCACACAAGCATCACCTTCCCAGGAATGGTACAGCCCTGACACTGAACAGGCACTGATAAAACCTTGCCCAGGACAAGGAACAAGAGCACTTCTGAGACTGGAGGAGTGAATGCAGCAAAGTTTTGCAAGTCTTTTCCTGCTGAGGAGTTCTGCCAGCAGCACCTCTGAGCTTCTGTCAGACAGGATAAAACCCAACTGCTAAGCTCCCCAACCAAACCAGTCATTTAATAACCAGGATGATGCACTGAGATTGCACAGATAGAAGACACAGCTCTTCTGTGCCACCCTGCAGGATCTGGGAAGGATGATAGGAAAGAAGGGGTTATTCTTATCTATCCTTTAGCTGGAGCAGCCTTGCTTAGCAGAACAGCTCCAGGTTTGTCAGTTGCCAACAACTGCAAGATTGGCAACGCAGAACTGAGACAACCAAGAAGCAGTAACAGGACTTGAAGGTGACAAGAACCCCATGTTCAAAACCCACATGAAGGACTGAGAGAAGAACAATGATAGCTGTCTTCAATCCTGAAGAAGAACAAACCCCTACAGCCTCCTTGGTTGCCAGCCAGTGTAAAACTACTTCCAGAAACCCACCAGTTTTTGTGATGTAACATTTCTGTGTTACAAGACCTGATGCATGAACCCAAGAGCTGCAGAAACCCACAGAAACAAAATCCATTCCCGCCTCCCGGATTTAATCTCTATTGATAAACACACACATGTAATAGTACTACTTCAAACACAGAACATCCAATTCTCTACTTTCTCACTATGCCATCTGCCAAAGCAGCTCTGGAGCTGCCAGTTCTACCCACCCTGCCAGTGCACACTCCTCTCACAGCCTGAAAGCAGGTTCTGTTCAAGTGCTCTCATTTTGAGAGGTTTCACTATGCTTTTGACCTCAACAGTTTTAAAATAGACACTAATCTCTGTCAGGCTGCTTTTAATCTTAATGTTATTTTTGCAAGCAAATATTAGCTTTAAATAGTGACGTGTTATTTTCTAAGCCAGCTGGTAATTCAATACTAGTTCTGAACAGCAACAGGACTCTGCTTTGAAAAAGGAAGTGCTCCTAGGAAAGCAAAGCTGGTCATGCTGGCAACTAGTTAAGCTTATCTGAAACAGAAAACACTACTGCAATATAGTGAATTACTAAGACAACCCCATGACTGGGATCATCAGGATCAGGGATAACATTAACAACAAACCTTCCCTGTTACCTCCTGCTTTCTCTTATCCTTAACAGATACCTGGTAGATTTATGCTCTCTCCTGTTTGTCCTTCCGCAGCAATGGAACACTAAGATCTGGTACGTACCCAATGCAAAGAGCCTTGTTAGCTGAGACAAACGTGTGGACACAAGACTCTCACATATGTCACTTGAAGTGAAAGGATCTCTGAGCACAGCTGCATAAAAACCATTTCCAGTTTTCACAAAAGCTTCCTCAAAAACCTGCTTTCAGTTCAAACCAAGCCAACACCAAGTTCCTAAAGCTTCCTGAGAACCAAAATCCCCAAACTATTTCAGAAGCAGAGGCTGCAGAAGACAGTGTACTTCCAGCTCCTGCAGCTGCCCCAGGGGCCGTGGACTGCAGGAGGTGGATTTGGCTCTCAGCTGCAGAGGCCAAGGTCTCACAGGGCCTCACAGGGCAGAGCTGGACACCTGCAAAACGGACCCAAGTCTTCTAGGAAGAATTCAGTTCTTGATCTAGCACAGGAACACAAACTCTTAAACCCCAGCTGAAAGCAGGGCTCCGAGGCCTTTGACACCAGTTTAATCCTTCAAGCCTCTGGCAACCACAGGAATATTACAGCTCCAGAGAGAACAAAAAAGCCCTGGGAGCACGGCTAACCCTATAATGACTGATTTTTGCAACAACACTGAGGCATACGTGGCTGCCTGGAACTCCAGTAAATGCTTATCAGGGCCAGAAGCCAAGAAACCCGACTGCCCTGTCCGGGGAGTGTTCACAGATATGCCAGGATACAAGTTTTTCTCCTAATGGAAAACTGCAAAGTTTTTCTCCGCCTGAGCCATAAAAATCAAGGGGTAATGGAAGGCTGAGTACCTGCACCAAGAAGGTAAGATGCAATTTCTGGCCTCAGAACAGTCTATTATTCACTCCAGTAAAATAAACTGATTATATCTGACACACTGTGATGATTCATAAGTATTGCCTGGAAAAATACCGCCTGCAAGCTTCGTGCGAGCACACACCTACTAAAACAACCTTCCCATAACCACCGAGCAACACCAGACCATACAGTCAGACAGTCACTGCATAATGGTAGCTGTGAGCAGCAGCTATGGAATTCCACCTGCCGAAGACGGGAGCCACCAGCAGCCAGGCTCCATTTGGAGATGAACAGTGATGAGGCTGTTGATCCATAGCCTACCACAGCCAGTATCAACATGTCAGAAAGTCTCAAATGGTGGCACTTTCTGAAGGATGGACTTTTATCTGCACCCTGAGAAGGTCCAACAGTAAAGCCAAGAAGTGCTGAAAAGGCGTGAGCTGTACAAACCACAAGGCTGAATACTGGGTTAGTATCAAACTAGCCACTAAAAGGCAATCAAAGTATCTCAATAAACCCAGAAATCCAGGAATAGGCATTTCCACTCCAACTAAAGAGCTCTGGCAATAGTAACAAACAAGCAAGCACCTTTTACAAACGTACAGTGAGCTTCTCAAAACCAGCGTTAGCTGATGCTGGGTATCACATAGCTTTCAGCCAGTCTGAAACAGTCACAACTGCTTGCCCAAAGCCCGGGGCATCCCCACCACTTCTGCCCATGGTGGTTTCATTTTCAGACAGTTTTAAAGGCAACTCACTAGAACCTGGATTCCTTCTTTTTCGATGGGAGCTTGATCGTAAGTGGCTTCACAAACTCGCACCAAGGTTCTCACTCCATACTTCTTGAGCTCCTTTAGGGAAAAGGAACACAGGTGAGCACATGACACAGGGACCAACCCAAGCACTTTCCCAGCAGATGCAGAACTAAACAGTCATCGGTGCCGCCACTACTGTACAGCTCCAAGGTGACTACACAGGGAAGGAGCAAAGGCCAGCACAGGAAGGGGACTATGGCCTATAAGAGGACAAGGGCTACAAATGACAGGCATAAACATAAAACACTCTGAATCCTCCTTCTCCAGGGAAATGCCAAGGTGGGAAAAAAAATGCATATATAAGAGCCAAATTAAAACAACTGCTTATACTCTCCAAGCAGCTGCTTCTTCTCTTTAAATAGAAGCCTGGAACTGTTTGCTTCGGACAGTGTTGACATTTTGAGGCAGGGAGGAACAGAACACACACACCACCATACTCTAGCCTCCTTGTAATGCACTATAAGTAGCACATTGTGCTAGATAAATAATCAGAAGATCAAACAAAAGCTGTTCCAGTTCACTTTGAAGGTTCATACAGCAAGCAGAATTTCCTCTCATGCCTGGAATGAATCACTGTAACTTCTAACAATTAGCAATAATACCTATTCCAGAGACAGGACTCCTGAAAAAGGAAGACAATCCACGTTAATGGGGAAAAAAAATATATACAAAAAGACCAAAAGAATGTGGCTTTCAAAATTAACCAATAATATCTGAACAGATTCATGGTGAATGGCCACTGCTGAATGACGGAAGTCAACAGCCACAGTCAGACATCAGTATCAGATGACAGGATCTCTCTGCATAAAACAGACCTGCACACGCCACATGAAAGTCCTCTAGATATGAGGCCAGAAAGATACTGCAGGTTTGCAGTGACCCAGGACACAGAAATACACTGTCCTACCACTCCTCTGATGATACCATCATCAGCTGCTTTTTCAGAAAGCTGAACGTTAGGTTTTGCTGTATTTAAGTTCTGATTGTGTCAGGACAGTATGACCCATTGCCCATGTAACTGATTCTTCCCAGCACTCAGGCCCAGCAGATGTCATGTCTCACAGATACATTCTAGCACCCAAAAATTCGGGCCCTTCTGGATCAGGGCAGTTTGGTAATACAGCCTGTGAACTACAGCATGGGTTTAAGTATCGTGCTTATCCCTAGTCTAAGGGAGAAGACAGATTACAAACCAGTTACAATTCTGTCAACTACTTTAGAAGCCAAAAGGTGAGCATAGATTGATACATTGGAAGCACTGCATTATTTAATGAAAGATAACATTTAGAACCACAGAACATGCAGACCTTCAGAAACAAGGCCAAGAACATGGCGAGGGGAGTGTATTCTAAAATGGAAGCTCACTCAGCCTCTTGCAATTAAAGAAATGCAGGACTCTGGAAAAAGCAATCAGTGCATTCTCTTCTCATCCTGTCAGGAGAATGTGACCAATATATTAAAGATAAAAACACTTTAAGTTTCCGATAACACATAATATACAGCTGAAAGTATTTAGCCACAGGTGTGAAGAGTGACTGCCCAGTGCTTCTACAGAACCATGAGCATGCCAGGAAGCTTTATCTGGTTGCCTTACCTCTGTGAACCTGTTGAGGGTTGTGTTGGTTGGGTTGTGAGTGATTAGGAAACGCATGTTCTCGTAAGTGATTTCCACGGGGGCTGGACGGTTCATAATGGCAACTGAAGTGTGTAAGGGGGCCAAAAGATTGAGGAAAATGATAAAAAAAAAAAAAATCAATAACCTTGGAAAGGTTTCACAGCAGAAAACATTAAAGAGACCACTAAAATGCCTTGGACAGATCGGAGCTTGCTTCGACGTGTTCGTTCCTTAAAGAATTCACTGCTAGAAAAGCTGGTTTGCTTCAGAATCCACTTGAATTCAACTTCGGCCTCAACTGCTGCAGGTGGTAACCTTCAGACTCCAAAAACTCTGACTACATGCAAGACTAGGCAGCCTGCTCTACATTTAGGCACTAGTGAGGCAAAAAAAGTAAGGGCAGATTTTCTCTCCACTTTGTCTTCTTGATGCTTAGTTTTGCTAGAGTCAGTAAAAGGAAAATGCTTCCAATGTGCAGAAGATATCCCATATATTTGAATGTCTACTTGTGTCCGGAGTCTTCAAGGCAAAGTAACTATGGCACGCGGAAGCCCCTGCACTCAGCTCACTTGTCAGCCAGGATGCTGTGCTGGGCCTGGCAGAATTCTGCCCTCACACTCAGAATCGCCATAAATGTGCAGCGTATGCTCCAACAGAACACCTGAGAGAAGAGAAAGATCAGGTAAGCGGACTTGTTGCTTCTGCTTCCAGAAACACTGAACGCTGACCCTCCCTGAGAAACTTGAGTTAGACTAGAGAAGACTATGTTTAAAAAACAAAGCCCAGTCTTCATGGGACTCCTCACAGCTGCAATCCCGAATATTCTGTGGGTACTGAGACGTGGCCTTCTGGTTAGTGCTGCTCCTGGCAGGCACCGGAACTGAGAACAAGGAAACCTTTCTATGCTCCCTGCAGCCCTTCCCTCCCATCCAGGTGCCTCAAAAGAGGAGAAAACAGCACAAAGCCAAGTACACTCTCCAAAGTGGCTGTTGGTACAGTCAAACCTGCTTGGCTTAAGGCCAAATATGTTAAAAATACTGTTGGTATAGCTTTTTTTTTTTCTGAGCAAAACAAGCAGCACAAGCAGAAATAAGAGTGTAACTAAAGTGCCACGTCTTTGAGTTTTTGATAGCAGATAAATTTCACCCACAGTGCTGTATCCACAAACTCCTACAGCAGCAGGGAGATACCCTCCAGAAATCAGCCATTTCAACAGCAACCAAATGGTCACTTAACAGTAATAACTGTAAGTTATTCTCAGTCTTACCTGTGTTCACAGACTAGGGCATTAAGCCTGTGGCAGCTTCCAGTCCCAACACACAGGCTTCAAAATACAGATGTTTCAGCAATAGCAACAAAAGATGGAACCATGTAATTCAACCACGAAGGTTAGGGGGATGAAAACGGAGCTAAAAGAGCTCAGCTCATTTAAGGTGGAAACACTAAACAAGCAACACGGCTTTTCACTGCATTTAAAAAGCCAAAGAGTCACTATTGGCACTTCAGCGGGTTAAGGAAAAAGTTTGAAATCTGTTGTATCAAATCCAAACTAACAGCCAGAAATCACAAACCTGCAACTCAAGTGGAAAGGTCAACGCTCAGTGAATGCCATCAGGGAAACACACACACGTGGAAGTTCACCCCCAAACCTCTGGTGCACCCAACACTTCAATGAGATCCTCACTTGAAAATAGTCAAATTAAGTCCTACAGAATCACTTTTTTCACTGACATGAAGTCAGAACTCAGAGAACAGCAATTATTTCCTTAAAGAACAGCTCTCAGTGCCAAAAAAAAAAAAATCCATGGATTAGGTTGCCAGAGGCAAGCACAGAGATGCTGTCAGTGACCTGCCCCGGCCTTAGCACAGCTCCATTGAGTGACTCAAATACACATTTCAGAAATGAATCCAGGAATATTTCAGCAGTGTCATGACTACAGGATTCACTTTCACCCCAGCTGGAAGAATTCCATCTAAGCACATCACACGCAAGTCCTTACACATGTCAATTCTTGCACATTTGTCACACACATACTACCCAATACAATACCCAACTTGTCTCCTATATAACACCCAATCTCAAAAGACAGGGGTTGTTAAAATCAATTCCAGCCTGCTATAGCTGTAATGCACCAGGAACAGAATGACCAAAGTCACAGCATCCACATGTGCCCAACACCTGCAAAACTTGATGCAAGAAAGTCTATTTTCAGGCCAACTCTGGCCTGGTTTCCCCACTTTGAACACAGCCCAGTCATCTGGCACGTCCTGAGAGTGACCCATACACCTATGTTACACAATGGTTCCAAAACTAACTTTTGAGAACCCAAAAAGGTCATTTAAATAAAATCAGTGGTCAACAGATCTTGGCATAGGAGATCAGAACTGGGATCCTGCACACCAGAGGCTTACAGCATTAAAAAGCACACTGTCATGAGGGGAAGAGCTGTTGCATCATATTTAAACCAATCCTTTAGACATTCTTCTTTTCAGCACCAATAATTTCGTTGGAAAAGCCTCACGCAGTGCTATTTGCACTGTGAGTTGTATCAGCCCAGATCATACGGTTACACTTCTTCTCCCTCAAGCAAATCAAAGAAGGAATTTTAACCCAATTATTTTAAGTCCTTTGTAAAACTGATTTACCAAGTCATTGAGAAAGGACACATGGAGATGCCACGTTCCAGTGAATCCAGCGTGGCAGGGGAGGCACCAGCCACAGTTCTGCTCTGATCTGCAGCTGCTCGTGGTCTGACCCTGGCCAAGCCACTTTCAGTAGCTCAGCTCATCCTGCAGAGCAAGAATGACACAATTTACCTTCCCCAAAGGAGTATGACTGAAGTGTTTAATCAGCTAATACCTAAGGAGTGATTAAAAACAGAGAGTGCTGTATTTAAGGCTGAAAAACAATTTCCAGAAGGATAAGAAGTTCATGTAGCACACGAGCCTATTAGTAGAAGTTGGGTTACTGACACATACATCCCTTCCTCCCTCAATTTTCAGCTGCTGTTAAGCTGAAGTTTAAAAAGAAAAACTCATTAAGAAAATAAAAACCAGGAAAACCCCTGTTGTCTGCAACTTCTGATCTCCCCAAACAAATGCTTTACCATTTCTTCCTCCCTGTGTTTGCAAGCAAATCTGCACTTCAAAAATCCCAAGAGAATAGAGCGCTACCAAACCAACAAGAGTAACTTGTAACCAGGTCTATGCACAACATAAAAAAAGGAATCATTTTTCAGCCAATTAATCTTCAACTTTTTATATTTAGAAAGTGAGATAGTACATGGAGAGAAACCAAAAGATGACACCGCGTCTTGCGTGGCTGGCCTCAGAAAGGGAGCGGAGGTATCCAACACATCAACACCATGAATGAAGTGAAAGAGCTCATCAGGATTCAGGAGGAGAAAAAGCAGAGGCAGCAGGACAAACAAGCCAAGCAATAGCCATACATGCATCTGAAAAGAACTAAATATGCTTGGGAGCCAGCTCATGATATTGTTTAACTTAATTACAGGGAATCACCATCCATGAAGGTGTGCATCTATACAACCAAGTTTAGCAAGCTGTGCCAGTGCAACTACAGCCAGGACTAACAGCATAGTGAGCTCCCCACCCCACGCTCATACACAGCCACGCACACCAAGAGAGCTTGGTGAAGTCTAAGGAGAGCAATTTGAGAATGTATTTCAAACTACTCTGAACATGGAAGAATATGCTAGAAACACAAGCAAGGGGCAATGTATTAACCAGCATAAATAAATCAGGATGATTAACTAATTAACAGAACAGGTAAATGAACTCCTGACTGGATAGAAGCTTCACCTGAGACTGCCTTCAGTAAAAACCCAGCACACCTACACTGCTCACCTCCAGTGCCTGCAGCCTCAGTCATTACACTTACACCTCAATTAGCTGCTTCAATAGGACAAGCTGCTGCTCTTCCCTATTGAGCCCATGCAAAGCAGGAGTACAGGGCTAATGAAAAAAAAAGTAATAACATCATCAGGAATTCCCAGTTCCACCATCTCCTTCAGAACATACTGGCAGAAGTGCTGCCTTAGCTACACCGAGGCAGCAAAGAGCCTGCAACAGCTGCAGCTTCCAAAGATTGCAGAACAGGGGTACCTGTGGAAAGGTCACTTGGATCCCCTTTCAAAACAGCCCAGCAACAGGATGTGCAGCAGAGGCCCCTAATTTGTCAGGCTGTAGTGAACACTGCTGCATTCTGGAGTCCAGTGTTTTCAAACCATCTCAGCTGGTTTTGCCCCTGTAAGTGGGAATCCGCATTCGATGTTAACAGAGTCAGGTCATGAGGTGCTTCATTTTCCTCTTCTATAAAACCTCATTCTTGGGGTTAGCATTTCCGCATGTGAAATCAACACCAAGGCATGCTGAGGGTGCCCAGCTGATCCCATAAAAATTCCCATCCATATGAGGCTGCAGCCAGCCAGGGTTTTCCTGACACTCTGCGTACCTCAGATTTCACCTCCCCTTTCTGCACTGCCCCGCCAAGTGACCCACATTCTGTCCATACACCCTTAAAATGTCCTGTTTCATCTGGGTGTTTCTCAAGCGAAAGAACTCACCAAGTCCTCCAAACTGAGCCTTAAACCAGCAGAATCACATGCTAGCAAGAAGCAAAGCAACTACCTTTTCTAAAACATACTCTCCTACTCCAAAGGGGAAAGCAACTCTGGAACCAATGTTCTTGGAAGGAGTGCTTGAACCGTCTCTGAAGGAAGCTTGCTCGGAATGACACGTGCCTAGAGAGGGGTGAGGTCAAACTTTTACTGTCCCACCCTCCCCTCCCAGCCTGCAGACAAGCTCCGCGGGTGACTCACATGTTTCCTTTCACACCAACCCCAGCCCAGGCTGTAAAATCTACCCATAGAAGCCACAGCAGCACAGAGCAAGAGAGGGAAAATAAGTAGATTAAGTAACTCAAAAGTGACACGAGGAAACAGCAAGAACTGTCGAATGTGCTGCGCAAAACTACTCAGGGAGTGGAGAACCCTGCAGCACAACTCAGTTTAGCTGCCATCCCCAAACTTGACTGAGGTCAAACCATGACATCCAACATGGGCATTGATGCACATAACTCATGACCCTGCAAGCTGGGAGTGGGAAGTGATGAGACACCACCTGAGCTCTTTCCGAGGCCCAACAGGCACATGTGCTTTGTGCCTCAGAGCTTTTCTTTCTGGAGAAGTGCTTCTGACAAGGGCCTGTAAGGACAGGACATGGCCTTAACCTGCCAGAAGGAGACTGATATGAGCTCCTAGGCAGAAGCTCTTCCCTGTGAGAGTGCTGAGGTGCTGGCACAGGGTGCCCAGAGAAGCTGTGGCTGCCCATCCCTGGCAGTGTTCAAGGCCAGGTTGGACACGGGCTTGGAGCAAGCTGCCCTAGTGGAAGGTGTCCCTGCTCGTGGCAGGGGTTGGAGCTGGATGAGCTTTAAGGTCCCTTCCAACACAAACCAGACTGGGTTTCTGTGATTCCTTCCTGCAAAAGAGAAGCTGCTTCATTGTGAAAAATCCTGTTCTGACACAGGCTCTTTTGAACACTTTTCCTGCCCACCATTTATTTACTAAAAACCCTTCAGAAGACACATTTGAATGCTATTTACATACCATGCCTCAAAAAGTTTAAAGTTACTAAAAGTCTTTGAAAGTCAAAAGCAAAAGGCCCTGCTAAGAAAAAGAAATTTAGGCTGTCATCCCATTTAACTCACAGAATTGTATTTCAGTAAAATCAAAAACCACTTTAGACAACAGTCCATGAGGATGTGACACTAAGAACTCATCCTGAAAAAACCTGAATGCTGAGTGCCCTGAGCTGTATCAACTGCTGGTCCTTGAAAACACAGCCCTGCGAGGTCAGCAGCTCCCCAACAACTTGAACTAAATATTTTCATACTTCCAGATGATGGAGCAAAAAACCAAAGACCCCAGAAAAAAGCCCTTAACAAGTCAAGCAGGACTTTCACACCACAGCAACGGAGACATTACCCTGCAGAGGTACTGAGTTACTTGCACCTTACTCATCTCACTCATCTGAATTTGTGTGTGCCTCAGCCAGAAAGATGACTGAGTGGAGAGCTGGCTCCTTCTCCCTGCTCCTGCAGCAGTTAAATTCAGCCTGACAACACAAACTGAAGCTTACTGATAAATCTCCCTGCACCTCCACAAAGTCTCAATTGTCAGAATCCACAGTCCATTATTTTGAGCAGAGCTAAATTTCAGTGTAAGAGACAAAAAAGAATTTAACTTTTTAGTACGGAACAGAGAAACAAGAGGCAACAAAAAGGTATACCTGACAGTGACCTGAATAGAGACGGCACCACAGTGTCTCAGGTCTTAGAACTGAAAAAAGGATCAGGAGATTTAAGACTCCTCTACACCTTTTCAATTAGCAAAATGAGCCCCAAGATGACACCAAAGTCAATACCCACTCTAAAGGTACTTTATACTCTCTGATGATAGGCATCAGCCAGATACCAGCCTGAAGAGGCGCCCGCCTAACCCAGTATCAAAAAGAGGAGTAACTTCTAGCCCAGATCCTCAAGCCATTAGGTCTGTTTTCCAGTGTCAGACACAGCTGTTTTACATCTCCAGCTCTTTACCAGGCAAAGAAGCTGTCAAACTAATCCAAATGCAACAAACACCCCAGAGCTCCTCCCTGCTAGTTTGGTAATGGTGCATCATTGACAACGTGTTTTCTCCTCCAAGGTACTATCAAAATACACAACCTACACTACTTAATGACATGATCTGCTTGCACTGCAGGATCTCAAGAGCTATGTTTTCAGCTGTGGATCATACTCCTTCAAGCGAGGACAGAAATGTGCCTTTCCACAAGCGACAGCTCTCCCTCCCAGGCCTCACCACAGTCAACCAACAGGACACGCCACCACAGGGCAAAGTCCAGCGGCAGGAGTGAGGTGAGCGACTGCGATCACAGCTCAGCTCTGCTCAAGGAAGGACATTTGAGCACGGCTGTGTGCAACAGAATGCTGAGTACTTGCAGGTAATCAAACCTGAAGTCAATCATCTACATTTACGAGAGATTCCATTAAAAAGATGGCAGCTAGCCCCTATGCAAGGCCACCTACATTTCTGGCTCTGCAGCCACATGTATGCAGATACCTACTGCTCCCTTAACTCCGACCAATCTTTTCTTTCCAGCAGTTGGGCTCATTAAATCGAAGTATTTCTACGTGTTGAGTCATACGGAGATAGAGTTTTCTGGCTGCTGCTAATGGTGGGTTTATCTTTTTTTTCTTCTTTAAATACTAACTGCAGTTCTGAGTCACAACCTGACTGGTTCATTTGGGGAGTTTTGAAGTGAGTTTCCATTTATATAGTAGCCTTTAAAAGCCAACTTTCTGCCTTACTCCTCCTCACACCAAAACCAAGTAGCACACAGCTGCCCTGAGAGACAAAGCAGACTGTGACTAATCACACCAAGGAACCACGAGGAACCATCACTGCAGCTGAGTGGAGGCCACATCTACAATCATCCCCATCCCATAACACCTCCCAGCCTCCAAATCCCAAATCTCCAGCTCTCAGTAACTAGGGCTCCTCACCCACTGAAGTAGCAAACCCCAGCCATGCCCAGTAAGCACAGCACTTCCTGTCTCAGGCCTTCCTGCAGGTTGCTCAGCACCCTCAGCAACATCAGCACTGGCTTCAGCGGCTGCCCTGGCCAGGCTTCATCAGCTCCCTGCTTCCAACCCAGGCAGCTTCAAGTCCCACAGGGCAGCCCTCTGCATTCACAACCCTGCCCCCACTCAAACCCCAGGAAAACCACCACATCCTGGACACCCTTCCTTTCCAGCTCCACATGCTCCCCGTGAGCCTGAGAAAGATTCCACACACACACTGCTCCCAGCCTTTTCCCTTCAGTTTGCAGCACAGATCCCAGGAAAAAAAGTCTTTATCCTTTACAGACCTTCTCCAGGCCTAACCCCTTCCCCCAAAACAACTCACCCATTCTTTCTCTATCTATACATATGCACAGAGCAAATAACACCCCCTTCCCCTCAACCAACCCCTACAAATCCCCCCTTTTCAGATACAGGCAAGATCCCCCGTTCACCCACACCAACCCCTTTGCAGCCTCCGCATCCTCTCACTGCTGCAACCCCACACCCCCCCCCAAGCTGAGGTAGAAAACAGTTCCCTCTCCTAAGCCATTTCTTTGTGGTCCACTCCCCCTCAGCACCACTGTGGAAGGGGGACCCACACTAACCAGCCACACAGCCCTGGAGGATGGGTGCTGGAAGTTAACCCCATCCCACCAACGAGGGGGGACCCCTGAAACCAGCCTCGCGTGTGGGACACCTCACAAAGCACCCGACGCTGCAGGCAAGGGCTCCTGCTCTAGACGAGCCTTACCGGCCATGGGGGTCCCTCACACCCACCCCCCAGGCAGAGGGGGAACCCCCTGGAACCAGTCCCGAAGCAGAGCAGTGACCCCAGAACCAGAGGTGCCCCCAAGGCAGCTCCTAATGCCCGGAAGGGTTCCCCAAACAGGAAACCCCCCCAGGACCAGGACGGGCCCCCCTAAGCCAGCCCGGCGGAGCAGGCGGGAGGCCCTGGGTACGGAAGGCGCCTCCAAACCGCCCGCAGGGGCCGAAGCAGACTCTTTAGGCCACAGAACCCCCCAGACCTGCCCCGCAGGCCACGGAGTCCCCTCAGAACCTCCTAAGCAGCCGCAGGGAGGACGCCAGAGCCACTATCCCAGCACTGGGGACCAGCCTCCCCAGAGCCCTCTCCTCACCCGAAGCCCCCCCAGTTCCTCCTCGCCGCGGACCCTCACCCTGGGCATTGAGCGCTTCAGCCTTCTTCCGAGCGGGCCCGGCGCCTCCCAAGCACCGGGCCGGGAGCTGGTAAGGAGCGGAGGGAACGGAGGAGGACGGGGAGCGACGGGGCTGGGGCTGCGCTGGACCCGGTCCGGTCCGGCCCGGAGACACCCGAGAGCCCGCGCGCCGCCACACGGCTCCTCGCGCACAAGGCCGCTCCCTCCCCGCCCGCGCCCCGTGGTACGGCCCAGCCCGCCGCTGATTGGCACGACCCGCCTCACACCCACAGCCGGCACATGGTACGGTCCGCCCGACCCTGTTCAGCGCGCTAGGCGCACCCATCCGCAGCGCCGCGGGGGGTGCTCCGGGTATGTCGACGCTCGCATAAGAAGCGCTGCCGCGGCTAGCCGTGCCGGGTACCAGCTCCGTCCGTCCCGCTAGCGTTGGAACAGACCTTCCCCCTGCGCGCGGGAGGTCGCATTAGTACGGCTCCCTTCTCCCCCCTTTCAGCAGTGGTGCGGCCCGCCCTGCAGGCGCTGAACGCGGCGCTAAGCGAAACGGGCCGCTCTGCTGCCCCCCCTCTCACACTTGGTACGTCCCGGCCTCGCCCTCCCTTCGGCCGCATGTGCGCGGGTCGATCCACGCCGGCACAGCGCGCTCCGTGATTCCCGTGGCTCCTGCTTCCGCTGGAACCGCGGCTCCCGAGCGCCCGGCGGGCACAGTGCTGCTGCTGCCATCTCCGGAACGGGCAGCACAGGGCCAGGCCCCCGCCACAACCGAATAAAGGAGCACGGTGGCTCGGAGCTCGGGATTCCATCCGGAGCGCAGCCCCCGGTGACAGCCCCGCCTCGTTACGGAAGGTAACGACAGAGGAAGGGCTCAGCCCCTTTGCACCCTCGGTAAGCAAGACAATAAGAAAAAAGACAATAAAAGTGACTTAAGTTGCAAACAGTGACCCAACTCGTTGAGCAGAGTCCAGGTTCACTCCGGAAGCCTGGGGAGGGATGGAAATCGGTCCCGGCTTTTCGAATTTCCAGTCCAGCGCCCCATTCCGCAACTTTCCTCTAAACAACTGAAACACGCTCCCAAGGAGACACTTTGTGCTGAAGTTTTTTGGGGAACCTGCAGAGGAGCTGGGGGTTCTGTGTGAATGAGGAGGGAGCTGGTGGAGGAAGAGCAGAGCAGGCACAACTCTGAAGCCATCACTAGCAGGAGCTCTTGATGCAGGCACGATGTTTTGTGCAGTGGGAACTGTTGAGCGCAGCAAAGGTTTGTGCGGGTTCAGGGGAGGTCGCTGGGAAATGACACTGGAGGTGAGAGGGACAGGACGAGGCTCAGGGTGTGTTACCTGTTGATGTCAGGGGTTATGTTGCTCCATGAACACCAGCTTCAGCTCTGCAGAGAAGGGGTTGCTGCAGGCAGCAGTCTGTCACCAGGTATTGAGGGATCAAATAAGAACCCTGAACAGGCTAAAGTATACATGTAATTCACTCATTATAAAAGCTGTTGTCTCCCCATGTTCTCATTCTGCAACTGTCAAACTTACTGAAATGCAATGTTTGATACACTAAACTAAGGAGCTGCAGTGCTCAAAACGTACCCTGCCTGTTTGTGCTGCCTCTGCATCCACGCTAGCAGAATGCCCTGCGCACATCATGCCCTGTGAGCTCTTCAGTGCCACTGGGCTGGATCTCGCGGCTGTGTGACCCCCCCCCCCGAGCTCCCTCCAGCGCGTTCAACTGGAGTTCCTTAACCTCTGACAGCCGCATCCCATCGGATCCCTGCTGCGCCAGGCCACCAGCGGCTGTTGGCTCCCTCCAGGCCCCGTTGCATGGGCCCAACGCAGCGCGAACTGACCCCACGCACACCGCGCCGAGGGGGGCAGCTCCCGCGCCACGGGACGGGCGCGCGCGCGCGCCACACGCGCTGTGGCGCCGGCGCGCCCCCCACGCCTGCGCGGCGCGACTCGCGCGCGCTTTCTCCCGCTGGCCCCGCCCACCCACGGCGGCGCGGGGGGGGGGGGGGGGCGGAGGAGGACGCGCGCGGGGCTGCCGTCGCGTCACTTCCGGCGCTGTGGCCGTGGCGGTCGGGGCGGCCGCCGCGCTCCGCTCCGCCCCTCCCCCCGCTATGCAGCGCCGCGACGACGCCGCCGCCGCTCGCTTGGGCCGCGGGCCCGGTCCCGGCGGTGCCCGGACGGGGGGGACCCCGGCGCGGCGGCCGCCGCGGGGCGGGGGGGGCCGCGGGGCCGGTAGCGGGGCGCAGCCGCCGCCGCCGCTCCTGCAGTCCAGTGCCGCTGCGGCCGGCGGCTCTGCCGCACAGGGCCCCCCCGCCCCGCTGCTGTCCGGCGGCGCTGGCAAGATGGAGCCCGAGAACAAGTACCTCCCTGAGCTGATGGCCGAGAAGGACAGCCTGGACCCGTCCTTCACGCACGCCATGCAGCTCCTCACCGCAGGTACCGGCATCGGGGCGGGGCGGGCAGGGGAGAAGGCAGCTCCCGCTGAATGCCCCGTGTGGAGGGATGGGGGAGCGGGAGGCGCCCGGGCGGCCGGGGCTGCCGCGGCGTGGGTGAGGAGCGGCCGCTGACCGACCCCGAGCAGCGTGGCCGCGAGGGTTTGAAGATCCGATATTTCTTATTTAATCCCTGTTAGCGCTGTGCTCAGTCCGCGGCCGGGGCCGGATTGAACGCAGGGCCAGAACTTTCCTTTTAAACACGGTGTGCGGTCGCGTTGGCGCTTTTCATCCCTGGGGAAAGAGGGGGACCAGAGAGCGCGGTAAAACGCGGGGTTTCCCCATGCAGCGCCTGCTTGAGCCTCTGTGAGCCATGGTTTGCGATCTCTTGATTATCCATTCTGGTAACCTGTGTTAGAGCTTATGTCGTTTTCCTGGTGAAGCTGAACAGGGAATAGAGATGGCAGCCTTTGTTCTGGGCCTGACTGCCTCCTCTCCTTCCCCGTCCCCGGCGGCTCTGATTTCTTCGTATCTCCACGGAGCAGCTGCTGGTGCCTCTGCCGAGCAGATTCTGCTGCTTGGAAACCCTGTGGCTAGCTTAAAAGTGGGAATGAGTCAGGATAGCTGCCGCTGACAACGTTATGTGCAGGTAGTGGAGAGCTGGGAGGCACCCAGCACAAGGATGCGATCAGGTTTAATCTTCACATGAGCAGAGTGCTTAGCTCTAGTGCTTATTCTGCTTTTGAATTGGTTTATTTTACTTTTTTAAGGTCTTTAAAGCGTACGGTGTTGTCGTGGCTGGTGCAGTGCTTGGGATTTTATTAGCTCCTCTTTTAACGTAGGAAATGATCCTTAGGAATCACTGCCTCCTATTGTGCGAGTAACAGGTCTGTCATCTTGGGGACCTTGGCATCACTCGCCGACATCTTGATCTAAATAAATTACTTTTATAATCTGATCTGACATCAATTTGATTTTTTTCATTAATGAGCCCTTTCAGCCAGCTGATGCTCAGCAGCTCATGGTAATGCCTCCCAGAGAAATGAAACCTAAGGAGTTCACTCATTCTGGCACAGAGCTGGGCTCTCAGCCCACTCAGTAAAGCTCTGGTCACTCGAGTGGTGTAACTTATGAGGGGTTCTTTTCCATGAAATTAAAAATTGCTTTTAGTAGACTGCAGCTTTGTGGGGCTTAAAATTGATAATTGGAGCAGCTCGGGTGCTTCATGCTTGCTGTGGATGCTTGAAAAGTTGGTGACCTTTAGGAGCATTCACAAGCAGCCTGAACTCAGGATGGTCTGAGCAGGGAGCTCATGAGGGAGAATCTGAACTAAAGCAGTGGGTTTAGGTGCCTGAACGACAGATGAGCCCAGACTCATCTGGATTGCTCAGAATTTCTCTTCTACTGTGGCACCCTTTGGTGATGTCCTGTTGGAGGAGCTGCTGTAAAGCTCACTTAGGAATTTAGGTCTGGGCCAAAGCACAACTTAAGCAAAATGACTTCCAGGCAAAGAAGTGACCAGTTATTGAATGTCAGCAGTGTTCCTATCCCAGCCTGTTTTCGGGAATGGAAGTTGCTTGTCCTGCCTGTCTCTGGGAGGAAACCCTGAGGAGCTCTGCGTTGAACCCTGGCAGTGTTCAAGGCCAGGTTGGACACAGGGGCTTGGAGCAACCTGCTCTAGTGGAAGGTGTCCCTGCCTCTGGCAGGGGGTTGGAACTGGATGAGCTTTAAGGTCCCTTCCAACCCAAGCCATTCTATGAAATTAAGACTTCTTTAAACACAACATGTAACAGAAGCCTGCAATACCTTTGTGGTTCTAAAGCTGCGTTTCTAGAGGAAAATAGCATTATTGAGGAGCAAAGTGAAGGGCAACGCAGTGATGTCATAGTGCTTCCTGAGAAGTGTCCTCTGCGATGGGAAGGCATGATTCTAAACAAATTGAAAACTGGGATTTCTTGCACCTTGGACTATGGTCCACGTTTCCTCACTTCTGTCATTCAGGGTCTGTGTGGTCTTCCATAGGAACAAGAAAACCCTTTTTTTTCCCCTCGCTTTGATTTATGGCCTCCATCTGCTACAGGGAGAGCAGGAGGAGATGCTGATGCTTTGAAAGGCACAATCCTCTCTTCCTGTGTGCCTTGGGAGGACAGGAGATGGCCAACAATGTGTTAGCTAGGCGTAGGGGTGGGGGATTCTCCGAATTCTTGTGGTAATCTTGGCTATTTTTATTTCATGGAGAAACTCCAAGTGAAAAGAGCCAGTCATCTCTGAGCTTCCTAAGCCACAAACAGGTATTTGAGCTGTGTCATTCCACAAGCAAAGGCTCTATATAACTATAGTTGGTCCTCACGTTAAATGCAGCCCTTTCCTTCCCTAGAGGGGTGGATTCGCAGCAGTGGGCTGGGTATTGGAAACTGACCGGTAAAGGGAGGGAGGACTGAGGGTTTGAGTTAAAGCAGCACACTGATGCAAGGAACAGTGGGAGGTGCTGGAGGACTCTTAAACAAATCCCCTGTTGACCAGGCTGGTTCCTGTGCCAGGTTCATTCAGTCTGTGTGTATCCCTAGGAAGGAAAACTGGCTGCATGGGTGGTGGCCTCGCTGGAGTGACCAGCTAAGGAACCCACCAGTGGGATTAGGGAAGGGCTGAGGTCATGGGGGTGAGGAGCAGCTGTGTGTAATCCAAAGCAGTACAGTCTGCTGGAGCTTTCTTCGTGTGGGATTAAAGCTGTCCTGAAATGCGGACAGGTTCCTGTGCTTCCGTGTGCATGCCCTGCTCCACAGGAGCTGTAACTGCAGCCTTGCTCTCGTGCCCAGATGTTGCAGGCTGTGATGAGCTCAGAGCATTTCCCTGTTGCATTTTCCAATGTGTTATGTGTTGCTGAGCGTGTCAATGTGATGGGGCGTTGCTGGGTTCTGCCTCCTCCCGCTGCCTCCCAGGAGCCTCTACTACTTAAGTGTTCCTCAGAGCTCACCTCCAGGCTTTCTTCCTGCCTCAGCTTGGGCCTGGGTCCTTTTCTTCCCCAGGTCCCTGTGATAGTGGCAGTCCCTCCCTTCCCAGCAGAGCCGTTTGTGTGTGATCCTAGCGTATGCACGTGGGGGGGTGTTGTGGCAGAAAGCGGGAGGGAAATAATGGGAAATGCCAAACCTGCAACTTCCACTCCTATAGGAGTCCATCCCGGAGCAGGTCCCTGCTTCCTCTCCTGTGGAATCAAACCAGCTGGGGAGCAGTAGTGTAGGAGAGAGGTGGCTCTGCTTTCTCCCAGAGGCTCCTGTCCCTAAACTCTTGGGGTTTTCATGGGTTTTTTTGGATGTGGGCTCAGTATTGTTACACTGTTAACACTGATAATACTCTCAGTGTTGTGAATAAACAGAATGTCTCTGCTTACAGAGCACAAATGTGCTGTGTAACAGTGTTTAATGCGTTTTTTATTGTTAAGGAAGAGCTTGGGTTTAGTTCAGGAGTGGAACTGTGCCTGCTTAGCCTCCTCCTTGCAAAGCAGCGGTGTTACCAACCCACTTTACATACCCCTTAGGATTTCTTCTGAGACAATGCAATCCCTGCCCCACATGAAGTCCTGGAAACCACTGCCATGCATGCCGCCAGCCTGCTGCCATTCCCCGTGGCAAGAAGGTAACCTTCTGCTGCACCTCTGACACAGCTTTAAAATATCAGCACTGAAATGAGGCATGCTTAATCCCTCCAGGTATACGTACTCTTCTCCTTCCTCTCAGTAAGTGCTCTGACAAACTGCTACCACTCATCAGTTCGTTCAGTCCTGCTTTGTGTCGTATAGTCAGAATGCAGACAGATAACGCTGGAATCTGGAGCCGTAGCACATGTCACAAGTGGAATGTTTTCAGTCCTTCTTCACACCTATTTCCAGTCTCGGAGTTTGCTCTGCAGGTGTAAAGGGCACGCTGACCTGAACCACAAAACCTAGAGAAGAACTTAGAGGCATTCTGCTGTGCAGGGTTTCCCCTTCTCCTTTGTTTTATACCTGAGCTGGAGCCCATGGTGGATCCCATGGGGGTTTTAGCCAACAGTTCGTTATCTTTTGCCCTCGCAGACCGGTTCCCAGTTCTGCCAGGAGCAGAGTGCATCTGGCTGTGGGGTTGGTGGGAGCTGTGATTCCCTGCTTCGCAGAGCCTGACATCAGCTTGTGTTGTAGTTGGACAAGGTAGAAGATGCCTCTAGGTACTTTAATTTACATCAAGAAAGGATTAGGGTGCTTTTATTGCTGATGTGGGCATAGAAAACACTTCTTGTTAACATGCAGAATGCATTTTTAGAAATTCATCTAATGCTTTTGGAGAAACGGAACACTTGAGAAGTCACCGTGGTGCATTACAGGGTCTAAAGCTGTTCCCAACCAGGGATAAGGCCACCAGAGCAATCTTCAGTTTCCAAATCCTGATTCTCCAATCTGTTCTTACAGCTAAAATTAAAAGCTACGTAGACCTCTGGGAGGCAGCAGCTCTTTTTCTCATTTTATCATTTGCAGTGCTTGAACTCTTTTTTTTTTTTACTTTTGAGTAGTATCTTCAGAAAAGCATCTATTAAAGCAAAAATCAAGGGTTTTCAAAGCAATTAGAGCTGGTAATTTGTTTGTTTTAACTAAGAGGTCATGGTAACCCTTTTGTAGGAGAGCCAAGATGCTTTTGCCAGTAGAAATAACAAAATTCAGGCTTTTTTTTTTTTTTTTGTCATAATTTTGCAGCACAATCTCCAAGTTCCATATTGAGATCCCGAAACTAAACCCCAGTATATATTAGTGTGTCCAGAACTCAAAATATTGATCATTAGATTATGTTTTCCTAAAGGTTTGGGATTTTTCTTGATGGCACATGTCATTGGTTGACTTCCTTGTGGAAAGGTGCTTCTGAGCCCCCTAGACCATGGTTGCCTGTGCAGTCAGGAGGATGCTGTTATCCCATTATACCTATGTCTGTTTGGATGACATGAGAATATGACCTGGTGGCTAATGTGTCAAGTATCGGATACACCAAGTTGTAAACATGAACATTTAATCTAACACTTATTGTTTCTGACATGGGCAGAAGTCACAGGAAACACCAGATACTGAAGTTCTACTGAAACTCTGGTGATGACTAAGTCGGCCTCAGTTTTGTCTTGCAGCTTTAATCCAGTTACAGGGGTAATCTTGTGACAGTGCCTCTCTCCTGCCGAGATGTGAGAATTTGTATTTAGAGCACTTCCAACTCAGAAAAGGTATTTATAATTCTTGGGTTTGCTGATGAAATGGTGCCATTTAGGTTGAAGGCAGGGTCATGCTCCTCTCCTGATCAGCATCTGTAAATAGAAATTTGGGATGACTGTGCATGGTGTGACCAATTGTGGCTTTGGTTGGACAGAAGAGTGTGTAATGGTTCATCAGTGATTTGGGGTTGTTAATAATGGATTAGTTTCAAATTTGTGGGAACTTGTCTTCTAATCATGGGCCATTAAATAGAATTTGTACCTAAATGGACATTCCTGGAAAAGAAAAGCCAGTCAGCTCTGGGCTGCAGGCTTTGGGAAGATGTTGGGTGTCCTGCACAAGGGAAGGTGTGCTAATGACAATAAGAACCTGTGCTAGAAATGTCTCCTTGTAGATGGTCCATAATCTTCTCCGTTTGGGTTGTCTTTTGAGGTGATCATCTCCTACCATCTCCAAGTGAGTTTAATTTCTGGCTGGATTTGAGAAGGTGTTTGTGTCCTAGTTCCCAGTTGGCCTTCCTTAACCATCTGCTTCCAGAAGGTTATTTGGTCTTTGTTCCAGATCCCCCTCAGGCCGCAGCGTGCCTTCAGTTCAGTCAGGCCACCTCAGTGTTTTTCCAAGACCCTGGAATTCACAATATACAATTAAAAATCAGACTCTTAATTTGAGCGACAAAAATCTGTCCTTGCATTGCCTGCCAGAGGAGAGACTGAGATGAGCTCTTAGGCACAAGTTCTCCCCTGTGAGGGTGCTGAGGCGCTGGCACAGGGTGCCCAGAGAAGCTGTGGCTACCCCATCCCTGGCAGTGTTCAAGGCCAGGTTGGACACAGGGGCTTGGAGCAAGCTGCTCCAGTGGAAGTTGTCCCTGCCCGTGGCAGGGGTTGGAACTGGATGAGCTTTAAGGTCCCTTCCAACCCAAACCAGTCTGGGATTTGATGAATCAAGTTAAGGACTTGACACCCACTTTTACAGCTGTATGCCTGAGGCTCGCAACCAAGTTACGAATTGGGTGCTCAGAATTCATTTAATGAAATGAAGCTTATAAGAATTTCCTAAACCAGACCATGCTCTAGTGTGTCATGCATTCAGGCTTCTTCTATTAGGAATGCTTGCAACTCACTGGAACTCCATGGTCTCAGTGTGTGGTGACAGGTTTAAAACAGTGCATCAGCTGGAATGATAAGAACTTCCTTGGTTTGCTGCTGGCTGCTGTGTTACAGTGAGCGTAACGTGTCATGTAGCTGGTGTCCTTGGAGGTTTGGGTGTCTGCATGGATTACTGCATTCATGGTGGAGGTGTGAGGCCGCGTGCTGACAGAGGAAGGCACAGCAGAAGTGATGCACAGAACTGTACGTAGTATTGAAGTTATTTGTAGGGCATCCTCTGCTGTTCTTTCTTAGGGTTATTCATTACCCCATTATTGGCCTTCTGGAGTCCCTAGGTATGAAGGGAGGAAGAGGCTAGCACTGTCTGTCCAGACTCCCATCAATACAATTCTGAGTGTTCGTGTACTCCCAGAGGATGAGGGTGGTCTGTCCTGTCGTAATTCCAACTCTAAATGATGCTTGTTTGAGGAATATAAGCAGCCCTATTTTTATCTTGTTTAGAAATTGAAAAAATTCAGAAGGGTGAAACAACAAAGAAGGATGATGAGGAGAACTACCTGGATTTATTTTCCCACAAGAATATGAAACTGAAAGAACGAGTTCTGATACCTGTCAAACAGTACCCCAAGGTGAGGGCCAGAAAACAGCTTACTGAATCTCTGTGATTTGCTTGTTTTCTATGAATTTTATGGCTGACTTTTGGAGATAGGAGCTGTCAAAGTGTCGCCAGGAGTTATGCCATTGTTCATTATTGCTATGGATTTTTTACTGTGCAAGCTTGCAGGGTCTTATTTCTAATATATTACATTTCTAGAATGCCTTGGGATAAAGCTAAATGGTGGTGCATAGTAGATATTTTATTATTAGAATAGACACTTTGAGATGTAGAGCTTTTTGTTTTACAGTTAAGAACTCATTTAACTCTTGAGACTGGCTGCCTGTAAAACTGCTGGAGAGTAGATGTTAGAATTAAACACTTTGCATGAGTTGATTTAGCTTGATTTTCTGGTGGAGCATTTTTTCATGAAAAGAATGTTCTAGAACTTAAATTTTCCTGTGCATTTTTTGGTGAGGTGAAGAGAAAAAGGAGTGGTTAATTTGCTTGTCAGCCAGCATGACATTCAGAAAAGCTTTTGTTACTGAGCTCTGGAGCTAAGGATTTCTTTCTTCATTTACAGTTCAACTTTGTTGGAAAGATTTTGGGACCTCAAGGCAATACCATCAAGAGGCTTCAGGAAGAAACTGGTGCTAAAATATCTGTCCTAGGGAAGGGTTCAATGCGAGATAAAGCAAAGGTAAGGGCATCACCCTTGAAAACACGTACACGTTAATACCTTTCATGTGGCCGTGGGGCGTAGTGCTCTTCAAAGCATTTCACAAGACAGTAAACCATTAAAATCCATAAGCAAAGGTAGTCAGAAGTCCCCATGTTTAGGAAGTCACATTTCTTAAAGTGTTCTGTGCTTATTGGAAGCAGTCTTGGATGGGGCAGAACCGTGAGATATGTTTTCTTTATGAACATGACTTTGAGACCAGTCATCTTTTAATTCGCTGTGCCCTTGGATGCAGAGATAGTTTGTTTGAAAGGTGAAGTACCAAGTTTATAAAACAAGAATTAATCCCAGCTACTCTGACAAGTTATTCACAGAGGGAATATTTTTCCCCTCCAGGAAATAAATAAAATAAAAATCCTTTTTCCAGTGATTCCCTCTGAAATCCTGAAATTCCAGTGGTTCACTGCAGATGCTGGAGCAGAATGTTCCAGGGTCTCTTCACTGGATCACAAAGCGCCAAGAGGGGGTTTTCTTTATAACAGAAAAAAATTGGCAATATTTTTTTTCTTCCTGCTTATTCCTGTAACTGAGCCACCAGTCAACAGAGCTGTAACGCTTCAGCTTTTTACTTCAGCAGCACAAAAAGCTTTTCTACTTCTAGCTTATTTGTAGCTTCTTCAAACCATCTGAATAACACGGATGTCTGAGAGGCAAGTTAAAGAGCAAGCTTGTTTGTGTTGATAGATAGTCAAGAGCACCTTGGGCAGAAAGGTGGTGTGGAAGAGGGAGAGCACAGCTTGCATGTGCCTAATCTTCTGGGGGAAAAAAGGGGCTGCATCACTGTGTTAGCAAAAATATCAGTCACCTGCAAAGGCAGCTGTAAAGAGATGGAAGGTGTAAATTGTGGGGGGCTTTTTATAGAACTCTATGCTCATATCCATCCTATGTTACCATGATCTGTGTCCAGACATGACCAAAATGCTTTTACAGACATCTGCTAAGGCTTAGAAGACAGGTAAAAGAAAAATAGTTTCTCTGTATCTTATTTAGCTTTAGAAATCTCTAATCTGCTTTGTTTCAGGAGGAAGAACTGCGTAAAGGGGGAGATCCTAAATATGCTCATCTAAACATGGATTTGCATGTCTTCATTGAGGTTTTTGGCCCCCCCTGTGAAGCGTACGCTCTGATGGCTCACGCCATGGAAGAAGTCAAGAAGTTCCTTGTTCCAGTATGTATCCTGGTGTTCTTTCCTTTTTGAAGGAGGTAGATGGGTTGTGACTCTGGCTATAAGGACAGGGTAAGGTCTGCACAGTGCGAGGCTCATGCTACAAGAATTGGTGTCATTGAAGAACCCTGGAGTACTAAAGTGTGTGTGTGGCATTTGAAGATGACCCCATTAATCCTGCATGTAGGCATGTATCATTCCTCTAACTGTAATTATAAAGGCATATGCTTACAGAGCAATTGTTTAGAACACTTGGAGTAGGTATTTCTCTCCCAGGACTAGCTGTGGACCCTGGTGTGGGTGTCAGTTTTAGCATGAGGATTAAGTTTAGCCATGCCTGGCATGGAGTCTTGACTGGCTTTCTCTGAATTTGGGCTGTAGTGTAGAAATTTGGCTAGAAAACTTCATTGGTCAGATGAGAAACTAAGTAGAGAGGTGTTTGCTCTGCCCTGATGGGGTGGCGAGAGGATGAGGAGGGTGACTGCCCAGGCAGCTGGGTATTAGTATTCAATGCTGTAATTGTTTTGTGAGACAAAACGGTCAAGTCAGTATTTCTCCCGCTTTAAATGCGAGTGATATGAAGGAACCTCTAGTTTTGCTACCCAGGCATTTATACAGATGACACTTGTTGGGTTGAGGATGTCTTTTACTGGTGAACCTTGTAAGACCTTCGTGGTCAGTTTTGTGCCAGTATGTAAAGCAAAAGTGCTAGAGTATTGCCTCCAAGAACTGCAGAGCTTGGAGGAGTCTTTCATGTATTAAAATGATAATGTCACTCATTAAATTAGGATAAAACACAATGGGGAAAGAAGCAGGTAGTACTCCCTTTGTTCGTTATCCTTTGTGTCTGGCTTGCTCAGCCTATAACTCAGACATGTAAGGGAATATAAGGGAATAGTTCTTCCTGAATATAAGGGAAAAGTTCTTCCCTGTGAGGGTGCTGAGGCACTGGCACAGGGTGCCCAGAGAAGCTGTGGCTGCCCCATCCCTGGCAGTGTTCAAGGCCAGGTTGGACACAGGGGCTTGGAGCAAGCTGCTCTATGGAAGGTGTCCCTGCCCATGGCAGGGGGTTGGAACTGGATAAGTGTTAAGGCCCCTTCGAACACAAACCAGTCTGGGATTCTATGAATGTCAGCCCCTGGTGCTGCTCTGTAGCTGTGCTTGGAGAGCTCAGATGCACTGCCTGAAACACCAGGGGCAGGTGGAACCCAAGAGCTGTGGGGGGAGTAGGGAAGAATGAACGAAAAGTGCATGGATATTGTGTGGGTTTTGTGAGTGACACGGAGAGGAGAGAGATCGCTGTGTGAAGTGTCTTTGAAGGGAAGAGGTCATCTTCAAGGAGCCCCTGGGATGTACAAAGCCTCAGCTCGCTAAAGCATGCGTGCTCCTTGCTATTTAAAGTGTCTGAACTACTGCTGCCTTCAGACAATGTGTGCAACTTGTGAGAATCGACAGAGAAGTCATTATGGAAGCCAGCAGTGCTGTGAAGACAGATCTGGTAGGAGACTCCTTGCTCTGGGGTGTTGCTATGGCACTGTGAAGATCCCTGGTGCAAGGCTCAGCCTGCCTGTGTGTTGAGGAGAGATGTGGCATACGATGACTTCTGCAGGGTTGCCTGGCATCTGTGCTAATTCCAGGAGCTACATCCCCCAGGCTGATAAAATGCACAGAGCCAGAAACGTGTTGCATTCCTAAGAATTTGGAAAGACAGCCTGGATTTGTACGTGGGTGTTTGCTTTTTGTCAGGCTGCGTCTTACCCAGTCCCTTTAGTGTGTCGGGATTGCAGCAGGGTGTTGTTACCTCACGTGGGCTCATTGGCAATCACTCCTTAAATGTAAGGTGCTTGAGATGAGATACGTCTTGCATGACTTTACCTCTGAACTCCCCAATGCTTGCAAATAAATCTTGCTGACATCCCTGGGATGCTGAACATCACATAGCTCCAGAATTGCTGTGAGAGGCCCTCTTCCCTGGGAGCAGTGGTTGGGCTCAGCACAGTTCCTCCCACTCCATGCAGGCCATGTGCCCTTCCTGGCCAGTTTGGAGGAAGTTGGAGTTGTGCACTGCTGATGACACCCCAGTAAAACCTGTGGATTTTCATTTAGGACTATGAGGTTATTTTATTCCAGCATGGTAGCCTGCAATATCCTGAAGCACGGACTGGCTCATCAGCTGTTCTCTGGAGTTCACTCTTTCCCCTTTTCAGGATATGATGGATGATATCTGTCAGGAGCAATTCTTGGAGCTCTCCTATCTGAATGGTGTACCAGACCCAGCTCGAGGCCGGGGAGTCCCTGTGCGGGGAAGGGGAGCAGCTCCACCACCGCCTCCACCTGTCCCAAGGTATCTTTCCCAAAAGCACAATACATGGAAATGCTGCAACTTGCTCCAGAGTTGTCCTGCCAGATGAGGTTAATGCACATCAGCTATTAGCTTGACCTTGGCTTTTCCAGGGCTTTGTGATCTTGTGTTGCAGGCTTGCTTTTGGCAAGTTGGCATTAAATGCTTTGTGTTTTGATATGTGACCAAGCACAGCGGGTATCTTCTATATTATTTTTGATATGTGAAATCAGTAGCTTCATAAAGTAACCTTTCAAATCCAGGTGTACAAAATCATGTGTAGATAGATGTGTTTGCTTCTGTAGCCTTTGGCAGAATAAGCATTTTCAGTTTAAACTGACCATCTTTTGAAAGTTACAGCATTATTCTGTAATTGCTGTCAAGGCATGGGGATAAATTGGTGATAAAGCTGTTACTTGAGTTCTTGCTTCACTACCTGTTTCATAGAGGGGAAGTCTTTGCTTCTGAGTGTTTAGCCCAGAAATGCCCCTGCTCATCTCATCACTGATCTGTAACTTCTGGAGGTCTGGCAGTCATTGCAGGTTAATGGCAGAGGGTTGTTTAAAATGAACTCGGAGAAACTGCTTGCCCAAAGCTCTGTATCAGATTTATTTCACTGTCTGTAGCACATCCAATACAGTAGAGTTCCCATCCCAGAAGAAGTTTTTGTAAATCCAGCAGTAACATAACAATTTTTGTGCTAAAGAATTCGTAGCTTGCTTAATGGTAACTCCGTTTATTTATTTATGAAGCTATTGCATTTTAAAGTAGGTCTAAGAAGCGCATGTGCTGCCCTCAGCATTCAGCACTTGAGCTGTAGCTCTTCACAATCCTTCTCATCTCCTTCCCAGGGGACGCGGGGTTGGTGTCCCCCCCCTGCCTCCTCCTCCTCCTCCTCGGGGGGCCCTCGTGCGAGGAGCCCCAGTGCGAGGTGCCATTGCCCGGGGAGCTGCTGTAGCCCGCGGGGTGCCTCCCCCCCCAGCAGTACGGGGGGCTCCTGCACCCAGAGCACGAGCAGCCGGCATTCAGAGAATACCGCTTCCTCCTCCTCCTCCTCCTCCCGCACCAGAAGCCTATGAGGAATATGTGAGTAACTCTATATCTGTGGTTTAATTCCAGCTTAGCTGACCATGTATCAGATGCTCCACATTATTGAAATAAGAGCTAAGATTGCTCTGGAGATATGGCCAGCAGGGCAAACTTTGGTATGGGGCTGGGTGACCTGCTTCGTGTCTTACCCCTCAAAGGAGGGAGCTGCTCATGTCCAGAATACAGGGCAAGGGGTGGTTTTGGTAAAGCAGAAATGTACCCCTAAGGCTGAAGTTGGCCAACTATCAGTGCATGGTAACAAAAGTACATCACGAAGACTGATGTAGTTCCCATTCTGCAAGGGAATTCTTTAAGGAAGAAACACCAAAGATTTCCTGCTTCCCCGAAAATCCTGAGAGTAAATATGTGAATGAGTATGGTGATATTTCATGTAATATAACTAAGCACCACCCTCCCGCCAAGCTTCTCTTGGCATCTGGACTCTTGGTATTCTAAAGGGAAGAAAAGGTTTTGATGCACAATAGCATTTTTGGGAATCATCACAAATATTCATGCATCTAAAAAGTCTGTTTATCCTCGCAGTTGAACTTAATTTTTCCACTGAAACCAGTCAGAAGTTATTAGGTTGGGTTTGTCTACCTGTAAATCCATGGTTTTGACAGTACAACTGCAGGCTTCCTGGCATGTGGATTTGTAGCACAGACGTACTGCAACCTTGGACATGTAAATGACTTTCAAATGCATTGTAAACATTAGTGTGGCTCATTCCTCTGAAACCAGAGGACACAAGCAGATCTCGGCTACCTGTCTTAGGACTGAGCCCCTTCCCTGCAGCAGGCAAGGATTCACAGGCTCCCCTGAAAGCTGAATTCAGTTTTGCCATTACTCTTGGTCAGGCATTAACCTCCAGTCCTTCCATTAACACTGTTTTACATCATCATCCATTTCAGGGCTATGATGATGCGTATGCAGACCAGAGCTATGAGGGGTATGAAGGCTACTACAGCCAGGGCCAAGGGTAAGTCTGCTTGTCTCCTGTCTGTTACTGAGCAAGTTCTACATGATCCAATCTGTTTTCTTTTAAGGGAATGGAAACACTCAGTTCAAAGTTTGAGCTGTAGGGGAAGTGCCCTGTTCTGCTGATATCCAGGAGAGCCTGGGTAATAATTTTTGGGAGTGTCCCACTGTCCTTGACAATTCCATAAGAGCAGCGATCAGAGCCATGAGTGACATTGGGCATCTTTTGCCTTTCAAGTGTTTTTGCAAGTTATGTCAGTTTGATTTCAGCACTGAATGTAACCAACACAATTACTCTTCCAGGGACACAGAATACTATGATTATGGACACGGGGAGGCACAGGAAACCTATGAAGCTTATGGTATGTCTGGGAATACCGTTCTCTTGACAGGGAAGGGGCTGCACATAGTTGGGAATTGCTTGTGGTCAGCCAGCTGTTTTCCAGTGCCATTCCGTTCTCTAAGCAAAAACTTACTGAGGAGAACCTCAAGTAGTTTTCATGGTAGAATATTTATGCCCTACAGATTATCCAGGTCTGAGCAACCGAAGGCATCCTGTGGATTTTAGATTCTTATCGAAGTGGGTTGTCTCAAAGATGATGCTTTCACAATTCTGGTTTTTAACTATGGAAATATTTTTTTAATTTCCTTATAGCCTTAGAATATTTTAAGAGCTCTGGATTTCCACCCCCAGCACTGCTTTTGCTGCAGTCTGCTTTTCACAGATTGTATTTTGTTGAGTTGGATGAGTGCATGGTTCCATCTGCTTCCTTATCCTCAAGAACCCGCTGGCCGATACTGACTCTGCATATACATTTGATTGAAAAATGGATTTAAATGTCATCTGAAGGCCTCCCTTTGACTAGGTGAAACGATTTTGGTCAATATGACTTGTAAGTAGTCTATGAAGTTTAGCTAATTACATAAAGATGTCAACTTAGGCTAGACTGAGGGGTGGGGAAGACAGCTTAACCACAGCTGTACATCACCGGCTGTTGAAAACAAGAAGCCTTAGATCTGAGGTGCTGGCAATAAAGCACTGGGTGACAACTGCATTTTTTTTAAGCTAGTTCACATATCCAAGCTTATGAATGGCGTCTGCATGTGGCAGTGAGTAAGATTCATTTTTCTCTCTCTGTAAACAAGCTATAAGCAAGTTATGAAAGACACACGAGCTGCTTAATGGCAGGGAAATAGGCTGTATTGTAAACAGCCCCTTTAGCAGAGCATCAGCCTGAAGGCTTCAGCCAATGCAGGTAGTGAGAGTAATGACCAGCTGGAGGGAATTTCTGGCATCCTTGGGAGCTGGGAGTCCCCTGTCATGTATTAGGGAAGCAGAGTTGTTAATGAGGTGGCTGTTTCCTGCCCCAGGGCATTCCTTGCTCTAGACTTAAGTTGTGTGAAGTTCAAACTCACGTGCCTATCAGGGATGTGTTTCCGGTGTTTTCCAGTCTGAGATGTATTTCAATAGACAGCTGCTGTCAGGAGCTCCTATCTTTTCTGCCTTCAGTGGCTTGGTTTGTTGCCTGTGTTTAGTCATACAGTACAAAGAGGCTTTTGTGCCTCCTACTTGGTGGGAGAGCGGTGGTGCTGCCTGGGATGCAATGGCCAAAATGCTCACTGTACACTTGGCATCAGGTTGCCACAGCTAATCTGTTTATCCACAGTAATTTCCTTTGGTCTCTGCTTTCATAAAAATAGAATTAGGGAAACAAATTGTCAAGCCAGGCTGGAGAGTTCTGAGAAGATGGGAACATGCTTTGAGGTGGTAGGAACCAGCTTGGCTGGCCTCAGGCTTTGTACACTTGATTTCATAAACCAGTGACCCTGGAGAGAATGGCTGGCATGCAAGTGTGAATGTTGCAAGCACAAGCCATAATGAAAGCTGAGCTTTGATATCTGAGGCTTGAGCTAGCTCAGAGACAATGGGATGTGAACTTCACTTGCTTGAGCTGTGTGCAGCAGGAGGGTTGGGGCTGTCCTGGCGAGTGCTTTGTCCATCAGCAGTTAACACTGGTGCAGCGAGCAGATGCTCTCCTGTATTTGTGGAGGGGAAGGAGCAGCATGTCACAGTCAGAAAGCAGGCTGGTGTCTGGAAGTTGTCCTGTCCTACAGCAGCATAGGGACTTAATTATTTTGGCGCAGTTATCCAGGAGCTGTCTTACCTGGCACCTGGGGAGGAGGGAAGTGCTACCTGTAGCTGTCCCCCTAGCCAGACCACAGGTTAGAGATGCTGCTGGCCACCAGCCTGAGGGGCTGTGGCCATTGCCACCTTTGCCACAGCCAGCTGCTAGCGCTGCCCTGTGAATTGGCTTTGGCTCTGCTGGGGTTAATGACCTCTAAAAGGCACTGGATTTGTCCAAGTCAGGGCTGCAGGCTTCCCAGGATCCCACACAAGTGCCTTTTTTCCCATAGTGTCAGAAGGAATGTGGTTTAGTGATGGACTTGGTTGGACTCAAGGGTCTTTTCCAACCTGAATGATTTTGTGTGCTGCAAACAAGAGGTTTTGGTGGACCACAGGGTACTTTGCAGACCAGTTTTGGGGTGAAACCACTCTGAAGATGCCCCATGCTGCTGCATCGACACTGGAGGGAAGCCCATCATCCCTCCAGCAGCACAGCTCCCTCCATGCCCTTGACTCACAGCACTCCACCATCCTTGACATATCCCTCTCTTTTCCACAGGGCAAGATGACTGGAATGGAACCAGGCCCTCCCTGAAGGCCCCGCCGGCCAGGCCAGTGAAGGGGGCCTACAGAGAGCACCCATACGGACGTTATTAAAAAACAAACATGAGGGAAAAATATCAGTTATGAGCAAACAGTTGTTACTGATTCTTGTATCTCCCAGGATTCCCGTTGCTTTACCCACAGCAGACAAGTAATTGTCTAACTGTTTTTCTTCGTGGCCCTTTTTCTCCCACTCCATCCTCACCCTGCATTCTGGCTTCTGTACGTAGAATTTTAAAATGAGTTAAATAGATTTAGAGGAGCGACTTTCAGTTCTCTTTGTTTTGTCCTTTTTTTAAGTGTGTAGGTGCCTTTTCTTTCGTTGTTGTTCGGCTAAACCACAAACTGTACCTTTTTTTAAGAAACAGAAAAAAAGTTGAGTTAAAAATGTCCGTTTCGGAAGTGACATGCTTTGCTTAGCAGCTATGAAGTTAAGGTTTTGTTTAACCTCTTCAGTTTGGTTTTAAGGAACCCATAAAAGTTGTAGTTGCAGAATCCCAAAGTAGGCTACATTTCAAAATTCAGGGCTGTTTTTAAGAACCAGTAGCATAATATAACGGTAGTAGCTGCCACCGTTTAAAAGTAACCTCAGATGTCAGACTTCCCTTAAAAGCAGATTGCTGCTGAATCCTAAGTTTAAATTTTAAGATGAAGGATCCTCAAACAAATTAAATAGTTGGGGTTTTTTATTATTAATTTAAGGTAATTGACTTAAAAGAAAAAAAAACAACAACAAAAACCAAAAAACAACCAAATTAGGTTTATAAAATTGACTTTTCTTATGTGGGTTTTGAAATCTAGCCCCGAACATGCGGTGTTGAGAGATGCTTGGGAAGCAGATTTTCCAGTGTAAAGGGGTTCTTAGTTTGGTTCTGTATGAAGAACTTGGAAGGGAAAACCAAATCAAAGCATGGATCTAATTGCCCAGCGTTTGATTAGAAAGCAGAGTAAAATTGCCCTGTTATTCCTTCAGTTCTTGGGGCAGATAAATCAGCTCTAGTCTAAAACCAACACAAGTGTTGATGTTAGCGATCCATTGCCTTGTTCAAGTGTATCTCAACACTAGCTTTGCATAAAAAGGGACACTGCAGCTGAAAAAAAAAAAGAGGAAAAACTTCACTTTGTACATAGGATAAAGTCCTAATTGGATTTGTACACTTTCCTCCCACTTTGTTCCTGAAGATTAAATGCTACATGTGTAAGTCTGCCTAACTAGGTAGCTAAAACTTGTCAAAATGTCTGCCTCAGTTTGTCAATAAAGTTTAGTCCTTTTTTAATCAAAGTAAATGTGATGAATTGTCATTTTTTTTTTGGTTGAGAGCTAAAATAGCTATTTCTATTTTTTTCATTCAAATAACTTTAAATTAACGCTAATGCTAATTGTCTTTTTAAAACCTGGAGACATTCTAAACCATGGTCGTTTGTGTAATCCTCACCAAAAAGCTTACCAAGCTCATTGAGCTTCAGTTAAAAACGAGAGGAAACAAGAAAAGGGCAAAAGAAAAGCAGATTTGTTTTTCACCCCCTGGAAGTTGTTGCAGTCAGTTTGATCCTGGGCTGTGGCAGGAATCTGTCCTCAGGAAAGGGGTCATGGTTCTTAGCTGAATTACCCATTCCGATTTCAGCCTCACCAGGCTATTCCATGCTGCAGACTCCAGATTGAGTCTGAAATGGCTGGTTTAAATGTAGCGTGACAAAATGAGCACTGAAAATTCCAAGGCTCAGCTGCCACCAGGAGGAGAAGGAAGCTTGCTTTCTGCTTCGTGTTAACGCCCCTACCCCCCTTGGCTAAGCCCTTCTGACTTTACAGTAGCCTTTCTTTGGAAAGCCACATCAAAATGTAGGGTTTTGTTTGAGAAGGTGCTCCAGTTGCTCCTCATATCCTTCTGCAAGGGTGTGTCTGTCTAGAGATAGAATAGAATAGCTTAAACTACTGCTTAGACATGAAAAAGGGTTTGTATTTCCCATCTGCAAAATGAATCTGGCATTCCAGGGGGAGAGAATTAAACTGCTCGGGGGTGAAAAATAGAGCGTTAGGAACCAAACTGCCTTTAGTAGTGCATGATTGAGGGGAATACTTTAAAACAAAAAGTTGTATTTGTAGATTGTTATTAAAGTGTAAATAACGGCATTTTCAACACTGGTTTGGAGTCAGCTTTCAGGGCATAATGTCTTGCTTGATGAAAAGATCACCCTATGCCCCCCTTTTAAAGGAAAATTATCGCAGGAGAATCAGGATGTGTAAAGCTAACATGCATCGCAAAGCCCAAAAGGTAACCTAAATGTCTGATTTTAATAGCACATTTCTCTTTTACATAAACTGTGACGGCAACTTGCATAAACTTTATTGAACCAATTCTTCAGATATTAATTTTAGTGTAAAAAAAAAAAAAAGAAAAAATGGCAAAAAATTGTTTAAAATAAACATTAAAATCACCCAAACCATGTGCTTTTGCATAAATCAGTAATAACTTTAATAATGTGCCCTTTGAAACTGTAACGTAACGTGGGCAAAAAGGAATCGGCAAGCTTAAATCTCAAGGGATGTAAAATGACAACGGGTGTAGATAGTCCTGCTACTGCCAGTAACAAAATTCTGCTCAGTTACTTAAACATGTAAAATGATGGCCCTTTTTAGACCCTGATATTGCTATTTACTGCCAATGCCCAAAGCTCAGCTTAAGTTGCATGTTTTCCTTCCTGTGTAATTGCATGCAGGAATCTCTCTGGGTTTTTTTTCTCTTCTTTGGATTTGTGCTTGCCTTTGGGACGCTCACAAATGTCTTCAATTTGCAGGAGTCAAGAGCACATCGTGCCGAGCTGCTTGGGTGAGGACGAGCAGGGGCACCATGAAGTGGGTGAGTTTATTTATTTTTGCAATCCACTGCAAGCTGCTACTGTGTTCTGTGTGGGAACGGGGCAGGGAGAGGGGTGGCACCATCTGAGCTGTGAAATCAAAGCCAGTTTTGCTCTATGCAAAAATAAATGACTCTGGAAGGCTGGTTACATGACTGACGCTCTTGCAGAGGTCACAGTGTGGAGGAGGTTTTGGTACCTACCTGTGTAAAGCTCTCCAACTGAGATCCTGGAGAGAAGGAGGTTTAGGTGGGTTTGAAGAGGTGGAAGTGTGGGGAGATTTGTGTCTTGGAGCCAGTTCCCAGCTGAGATCCCTCCAGGAGGTTGCTCTCAGCAGCATGGTGCTGTTGAAGTTATAACCCAGAGCTCTAGAAACAGAGCAGCTAGATAGGAATTCGTGTGTGAGTCCATAATGTGTTAAAATTGCAGACTGCAGGTTTTAGATCAGATGCTGCCCAGCTAGTTCTTACTAGTTCTACCCCGTGCATGTCTCCGTCAGTTCTGGACTAGGATCCGGCTACTGGCTTTTGTCTGATGTCATTGCCAGAGATGGCTCCATCAGTGGTCCTGCCAGACTGACTGGGACGTGTTTAGCTCAGAGCCCTGCAGGGCTGCATGCCTGGTGTCAGTGGGTAACATCCTGAGCCCTCGGGACTGATGCTGGAACCCCTAGCGCCTTTGGGTGCTGGTGCTGGAAAGTGCTCACAGCAGTGAGGCTCCCTCTGCCGGCTGCTCTTGCCTCACTGATGTGCTAAATCTCCAATAAGTACCTTAATAAATGCACACAAGTGCTCACAAACCAAGTGGTACCTTGCACCATGCACCGGTGGAGTGACCTGCACACACAGCAAGGATGCATCTCCCCAAGGCCCAAAGGCAGGAGCTGGAAGCATTTCCGTTAGGGGCAGCTCATTGCTTTCTGTCCAAGCTTGAGTTCCATAAATAAAAGAGCCAAGAATCAAGTCCTTGCCATGCTGAAGAAGTCAAATGGCTTCAAAAGACAACTGTGGAAAGCCCTGGGCATAGGACAGAGAAGGACGTAAGTCTTATATGCAATTTTAAAGCTACCAAATGAGCTTCTCTTAGGAGCATGAGGAAAGAGGATAGCAGTAATATGGAAATGCAAGAGTGAAATTACCCTTAATTTTTCAACTTGAAAATTGGATCCCTAGTTTTCTGCTAGGGGAAATTATAATGTGTCTGGATTTGTGGCCTGTTTATTGAATGCATCTTCATTTACAATGTAATTGGACCATCAATTTATATGGTGGTGTACCAATCTTTCCCATTTCTTTCTTAATAGGCACAACTTTTATATCAAGTGGAAAAGATTTGATAGAGATCATCTATTGTGATGCAGTTTTTTACCAGTAGAAGTGGATCTTGTGACACTGCCTTTGGAGTAACACAGCTTGGTTATGCATTGCATTTGTTGCATGTTTATGTGGAAGAGTTTCATGTTATGGAGGAATGTACATCTTAATTACTGAAATAACTCTATATGGGAAAAGTATTTTGAAAACATGCCCTGCATCAGACATCTTCCTCCCTCTCATAGCATTCCTGCATTTAGATTTTAGCCTGGAGTCTGCAGATGCTAATTTGAGGTCCCAAAATAGCCATTGGCATTGGATGTGTCTCTTGGAGATAATCCAATTAGCCAGGCATTCCGGGGGTAATCCAGGACTGAAATTAGTCAGAGGTAGAGATTCCTTTGAGTGCTGAAGACTGAGTCACTTAAATAACCTTCCCTTTTCTACTGGCACATACCTGCTGGAGGTGGTAATCGGGCTCTGAGCTCACGAGCACCAGTCATCTTTCATTTCCTGCTTTCCCCAAAGGGCTAATCCATATCTTATTATTTGTAGGATTTTTGCTAAAGACCATTAACAAGATAAAGGCCCCCATTGTACCTGGTGCTGTGGGGTGTGAAGTACAGCAACAGTCACCCCTCTCCTCTGGAGGGGTTTCCCAACAATTCCATTGTTTCCAAGAGACACATGGCTCTAGAAACACTCTTGCAGTGGGTGCTCTGTGCCTCTACACTCCCATCTCTTCTGGTCCATGCTTCCAGCTCTTTGGTGTAAATACTCGGGCTGACCTTGCTTGGAGCTGCCACAAATTCAGTCTTGACTCTTCCTTGGTGGTATCTCACCATGCGCAGTGGTTCATAGTCTGTATGTTGGGCAGCAGCAGGAGTGGGAACCAGAGCTTGCAGGGAAAAACACTCCAACTGGTATCACAGAGATATCCCCCAGCAGCTTTTCCTGCATGGAGACCGTCATTCCCTGCCTGTTCCTTATGCCTGGTTTCAAGCTGCTGTTTGGATTATTTAAATAAATCGCTATGAGCTTTATTTTATAACTTAGGGTATTTTAATGTGTAACTTAAACCACCGTTCTTTCAGTAAGCCGAAGGCGTTATCGTGACGCGGCCTTCTCTCAAACTCTGTGTTTGGTAAATCAGGTTTGAGAGCACAGCTGGTTTCCCCACTCGGCTGTTGAAGCAGATGATTCCTTTTGTACAGAAAAAAAGGTTTAAATTTGTACGAGAGCATCTGTCATGAGCAGAGCCAAGAGAAAGAGTTTAGATGTGTGCATCTTCCTTCCCTCACCCCATACCACTGCTCTCCAGAACACCAGGGCTGAGGGTGATGCTTGCAGCCAGTGATCAACCTTCAGAACAGCCCTGGAGGAGGAGGGTTACAAGGAACAAGTACATATGGTGTTCTTGGGGAGGAAGATGGGGCTTAGGGAAGTACTTTAATTGATAAGCCTCTAACATCTTGGATGAGATGTTGGACACATGCCCCATTCATAAGCTTTGAGGGGGAGGAATTCCTGCAGGTTACTCTGGGCCCGTGGGAGCTCCTGTCTCTGATGTAGATGTTACTCCTTTCTACTGAGGAAACTCAGTTCCTGTGAGCACAGAGCAGAAACCTTTGCTGTTACTGCTCAGTGGAGGCTCCTATTGCTACCATATGTTTCACTGGAAGTGTTTGTCTCCGTGTTCATTTTGCTCCTTTTGTAAAGTGGGGTGACTCTCCTGATGAGATGCTTACAGATCTGATAAAGGCACCCGGTTAAGATGCTGTTTGATCTGCTGGGGCTGGGAAATGGGAACCTGCCAGCTCTTGGTGAGCGCTGGAGAGTACCAGAGTGTTGTAGAGCTCCCTGGCAGCCGCAGATGCTGGAGAGCACCAGCGTGCAGGAGTTCTGACATGGAAAGTGTTTTCCAGCAAAGCTGCTACTTTACTGCTGGCTTCAGAACCAAATACTGTGACCAACAGCTCATATGCAGTGTTACAGATGAAAACCTGGCATCAGTACAGGTTTGCCTTTGGAGTTGTCAATACTGTTGCCTTTGGGATTGCTCCTGGAAGACTTTTAAAGCCTCAAGTGCTGGATACTCTGTTTTTTGGTGGCTTTGCATGATAAGAGGTTTCAAAACCAGTAAGAAACTAAAGACTGTCGTGATGAAAGGTCATTAACTGCAGAGATGGACAGGGCTTGGAGCAAGCTGCTCTGGTGGAAGGGTTCCCTGCCCATGGCAGGGGTTGAAACTGGATGAGCTTTAAGGTCTCTTCCAACCCAAACCATTCCATGATTCTATGAAAGGGCAAGAATTGCAGAGAAAGGTCATTAATCAGTAGAGATAGCCCTGTGAAAGTTCATTAATTGCCTCCATTGCGGGTGGTTCTCAGGGTTGTATAGTGCTCCATCTGCGCTCAAGCATCAAAACACCCACGGCTTAAGGAAATGGGTGGCAAACACCACACGTGGCTGGTGGAGAGGGTGGAAGCTGTTCAAGGTGAATCACGGCATCAAAATAGCCCACAGAGGAGCTGGTTGGCGGAGCGGGAGCTGGGGCAGATGTTGGAAGTGCTTAGTCACCCCTCAATAAAGGCCTGATGAGGTTTATTGCCCTCTTGTGTCTCTTCCCATCGCGGAGCTGCCGTTCCCGTTCCGATCGGGGGGATGGAGTCGGGAGGGGGGGGGGGTCCCAAGCCCCCCCAGGGGGGCGTGGCTTTGGGGCGGGGGCGTGGCCATGCGGGCGCGCACGCTGGAGGCTTGTCCGCCGCCGGCCGCCATCGCCCCGCCCGCCATATTGTGCCCGGCGCAGGGCTGAGCGCGGCCGGAGATGGGTGAGGGGGGCGAAGCGGCGGAGGGCCCCGGGGCGGGACCGGGAACGGACGTGGGGTGAACCGGGGGGGGGGGGGTGGGGGGGTGCCCCGAGCTGCCCCCGGGGCGGTGCGCAGCCCGCGGCTCCCCCCGCCCCGCCCCGCTGTGGGGCGGCTCCCGGCCGCGGCCTGCGCCGGGGTCCCCGCGGCCCGGGTGCGTGCGGCCGTGGCTCCCCCGCAGTCCCCCTTGGGAGCCGCCGCTGCCGCTCTGCAGGTTCATGGTGCCCCGGGGCTCTCCCGTGGGCCGTGCGGGGAGCCCTGGAGCTCCGCTGCCTTTACAGCCCCACCGCTCTCTCATAGCCCCCGCTGCTCCCCGTGTGCCCCCGCTGCTCTTCTGTAGTCCCCACCTGTGCCCCCGGGTTTCCCCTTTCTCCGCTGCAGCCTCTGCGGGCATCCCTGCGGTGCCTGTGGCTCCTGCCTGCCCCCCGTAGGCGTTACAGCCCCGTCCTCGGCCCTCACAGCCACCACTGAGCCTCTGCAGCCCCTGCCCCGCGCTGCTGCACTTCCCAAGTGTCTCCCCCAGCTCTACCCAAGCCCAGCACTTCCGTCCTGCAGTCTTCCCCTCTCAGACTGCCTTGTCTTGGTGCTGTGGGTGTCAGACCCACTGGTTTGAGGTCCCGTCCACGTAGTGTCCCCCGCACAGCCTGTGCGTTGTATCTCTGCACAGCCCCTCCTGTTCACCAGCTCAGAAGGACTCTCTGTGCCATGCACATGCCGGGGTTTCTGTGCTTTGCTTCGCTCAGGTCTGGCTCCAGGCACAGCCCTTTTGTCCCTCATTGTCCAGGACCAGTACATCAGTTGCTGGAGGACTCTGGAGCTCAGCCTAAGCTTTAAACCTTGTTTCAGGGCAATCACTAATCCTTCAGCGATTGTTTTTCCTTTCCCCAGAGGCTCAGTGATGCAAGCTGGAAATCAGCAATCAGAAAAAGAAAGGTTGAGCAATTGCTGTGGCCTGATCTGGGTTTCTTCCCAGCTCAGATTTCACTTCTGGCAGCTGGTGTGTTATCACCCTGGTCTTTTGCTATGGTGTGTAGCTCTCCTAAGGTTAAACAGGATCTAGAGGGAGGGCCTTGTTACGAGTGTTATGGTTTACACTGACAAGAAGGCACTAGAAAAGCTAACTTTGGACTAACGTCTTGCTGAGCTCCGTGCCATCCAAACATACAGCAACAGCATAGAACTCTAAAAATGCTAGTTGTTTTCTCCCCTCTTAAAGGAGCAAAGAGGAAGAAGCCCCTTTGTGTGCTGTTCTGGTGTCCCTTTAAAAGACTTGTGAATCTTTTGATTCCAGAACAGAGCTGGGCAAGAGGGGACCTAGGTAACACCCCTGATTTACTCAATCCTTTGGGCAAATTATTTAGCATCTCCATAAGTGTATTTTCTCTGCCTGTAAAACCGGGATAGCACCACAGCCATGCAGATTAAGTTCCCTGTAAACTGCTTTGGGTTGGGAAAGAGGCATGAAAAGCTGCTTCCTGCTCCCCTAGAAGCATGCATACACTCGGCTTTAGAGTCTCAGTGAATTCCCAGCACCTTGGCAAGCTGCTGCATGTCTCGGAGTCAGGAGCTATCTGGGGCTGCATCTGTAGCCTGTGGCAAATACAGGAGGTGTAGAAAGGGGCTGAGCAAAGCGATCCTGCTTTTTCCTGCGAGGTGGTGTGAGCGGTGGGTACCCGGGGGGGGGGGGGGGGGGGAAGCAGGTGAGCCTTAAATGACAAACCTTTTCCGTTCAGTTCTAAGGCCTGCAGACGTCACCAGGCAGTGAAGAGCAGAGAAGGCAGCTGGCAGAAGAGCCCTACGCTCCCTCTGTTATTATGGCAGGGGGAAGACGGGGCCCCAACCGCACGTCCTACTGCCGGAATCCCCTCTGCGATCCCGGCGCCGCTGGCAGCTCCGGCCATGCCACGAGTTCCTCTGTCACGGGCGTGCGCTCACGCACCAGGTACGTCCAGCTCGCGTGTCCTCGCACCAGCTGCTCCTCAGCAAGGTGTGAGACCACCTCTGTGTCCCCATCTCGCACACTGCTGCTTCTCCTGGGGTTCAGCGATCAGTTGCCTCCCAGCGTCTAGCTGGGATCCTTTCTCTAGCAGCAGTGTCCATGCTATGTGTTCTAATTGGGATAATGTGAGTTCTGCTTTCCCTGAGTGCTTTATCAGAGTGTGACAGGCTTCCAGGAGACAAATCTTTCTCCAAAGCCTTCCTCTGGAGTTCAGGCTGTTGCATCTCTTAAGCCCTGAAGTTCACATCAGTCTAGGGTAGAATTTAGCCAGGTCAGGTGATGTGTAGGCTGCGTTTGGGGTTTTTTGCAGGTTATAACCTAGCTGGTTTGTTGCATTTCTGCAACTGCAGTAGAGGGGAGGAAGGAGAAGCAAAGCACCAACAGCAGTGCATAAGCAGCAGGTGCCTTTTTATGAACTCTCTGTGAAGAAAATGGGAGCTCTGTGTTAACATGCTCCCTGCTTACGGCCCCAGGCCAAGAAATTTATAGGGATACAGTTATTCAAAAAAGCTATTGCAAGGCCACAGAAGGTGGAGCAATCCACCTTGTACTTACTTTGCTGTGAGAGCACACACAGAGCTCCTTGTCATGAGTAGGTAATGTGGTACAAATCCACACCCCAGCGTACCTCTAAGGATTCACCTCTGATAGCCATACCGTATCAGAGGGTAGCCATAACCTCTGTGGTAGCCTCCATCACCTACGTGGCAGTCCAGGCTGAGAAGTCCCAAAGTGCTTTATGTGTGTGAGGCCCTTGTTGCTGCTTTTGCAAGAGCACCCTTGGGTCTCATGTGTCTGTTCCAAGCAGAAAAGGCTTTGTGTTTCTATTTAAAGCCCTTTTCTGGAGAACAGGAATTCATGTTCATGTACAGGAACAGAGTCTGTTGGTGGATTTATCAGTCCTGAGGAGCTGAATCAGTCTTGTCAGCTTGGGAATGTGCGGATTTCAGAGAGGCAGCTCAGGTTCCCAGAGTTTTCCCTTCATGCACAGCCTTACTTTCGGCCATTAGGAGTGATGCACCGTGTCCACCCCCCAGGCTCAAAGTCTGTCTGCAGTCATACACTGAGACTGTTGTGGTTTCGTTTTGGAATTCTCAACAGGAGTTTGTGTGCTGTCGTTCCTTTGAAACCCACACCCAGATTCCTTTGACTGTTGTTATTTAGAGATTGCAAATCAGGAGAGAGATATCTAGTGTGTATTAATTCCCTTCCCTTTGATTGAAATGCTTGCTGTCTGGGGTTGTGCGCGTGCTCACACAGGAATATGCACCTCTGACTAAACTTGTTTTTCCTCTGTAGTTGAATGAAATTGAAGAATGGGAAAGGGCTTGGGTTTAATTGCTCTGGGTTTCGTGTTCAAGTACTCTTAGAAATGTAAATAGCAACTTGAGGCCTTAGAACTTCCAATTAATTAAGAGGGCCACTGGTTGCCTCTTGAATAGCAAAACACAGCTATGGCTTTTGAACCTGATTCAATGCAAGAGATGTAATGTCAAATGACCTGGTGGTGTAGGCTGGCCTGGTTCCAAATACTACTCTCACTGAGCAAATTCCTGCTCACATCTGCCTGTAACAGCCATCTGAGACATCTCTGGGTGCTGATGCCTCTGGTTTGTGGCAGCCAGTGACTGTGAGAGTCAGCTTAGGTTTCACAGTCAATATTAGATCACTGTTTGTACAGTGTGAGCCTGTGGGCTGGAGGACAGCACCATGCTGATCTTGAAGTGACTGCTGGCTTTTGCTTTACCTTGACAGGAGCGGTTCAGGCACGGGTCTTTCCAGCCCACCCTTGGCAACTCAGACAGTCGTCCCCCTCCGGCACTGTAAGATCCCAGAGCTGCCTGTGGAGAGGAGTGTGCTGTTTGAGCTTCAGCTCTTCTTCTGTCATCTCGTTGCTCTGTTTGTCCACTACATCAACATCTACAAAACAGTGTGGTGGTACCCACCCTCCCATCCTCCTTCACACACGTCGTTGGTAAGCACTGACGGGCAGCTGCTGGTGGGGATACTCATGGGCTGTCTCCTTAGTCCTTAGACATTGAGTTTTCTAGATATGTTTGATGCATTCTACATGTGACACTACAGCCCTGGTGGGTTGCTCAGATGACTCTTACTTGGGAAATTTTGGGCAGTGGCTGTCTGCTTGGCATTTGACATGGTTTAATGGTGGCCTTGGCAGTCCTGGGGTAATGGTTGGACTTACGGTCTTAAAGGTCCTTTCCAACCTTGTTGATTCTGTGATTCGATGCTTCTCATCCTGGAAGAGAGAGTCCAAGGAGAAGAGAATAACTGGGAGCTTCTCTGTCAAGTGTGGGTTTCTGATGCCTGATGGAAAGTAGAATCATTTTTTGTTTTTTCACAACAGAACTTTCATCTTATCGACTTCAACGTGCTGACGGTGACAACGATTGTCCTGGCACGCCGGCTGATCAGTGCTATTGTGAAGGAGGTAAAGTCCCCAAGCAGATCTCAGACCTATCCTTTCCTCTCGGGTGAAACGTAAAGCTGTTGCAGTCCCGAACTCTTCTGTCCTTTTCTAAAGAACTCTGTGCTATGTCCAAGTCAGAAACTGAGGCATGGGAAGAACAGAGAACAGAAGTGAGTGCCCCAAACCATTGCGCGTGACTCTCTCCGTCCTTCTGTGATTGCTTCTGAATTCCTGTCTCAACTAGACTGTAGTAATTCTGCTTTCTTCCTTGTGAAGAACTGTCTTTGGCTTCTTTTCCGATAACTACCACATGTTAACAAGAAACTCTGAAAGCTCTCCTCATCCCAGCTTGAGGAATGAGGCCCTGGTTTATGGAGAGTCCACATTTCAGCCTCGAGAAAGTCTCTCCTTTCTAGTGAAACAGAGCCTTTCGCTAGCTCTTTCTTTGTGCATATGAAGTTGATTTTACAGATTGAGTGCGGCTCATTTACTGTTTGCTTCCTGTAGGAAGAGTGATGAGTCTCCCTTCTGCCCAGCTTCATCTTCTCTCCCTGCAGGCCTCACAGAGTGGGAAAGTCTCCCTGCCACGCTCTGTTTTCCTGGTGGTCACTCGGTTTGCTGTTCTCACTGGCACAGGCTGGAGTTTGTGTCGATCGATAATTCACCTCTTTAGAACCTACTCTTTCCTTAATCTCCTCTTCCTGTGTTACCCGTAAGTATCTCTTCTGTCACTTGTGTGTGATTTTTAATGTTGCTTCAGTGCAGTGTGTTGCTCAGTTGAAACGAAGCCTGAGCGTAAATAAGCGCTTGATTGCCTGTTAACAGAACTTAAACTACCCTTTTACCTCCTTCTGTGTCACATTTCTTCTTGGTGGTAGGGCATATCTTTAACATTTGCCCATGTTTCAGCTTTAATGTAAGCATTGATTCGTAGATTGCTCTGGAAAGGATCGTCTGCTTTTCTCATTGTACTTAAAGGACCTGTGTCTTTGGTTTACTTCAGTCATTGGGTGCCTCTGCCACGTAGTGAATCAAACAGCTTCCCTGCTTCGTGTTAACTAACAAAAGGAAGCCTGTTCTATTTCCAGTAGCTCCCTTTTCTCTAGTAGGTACAGGAGGAAGCATCTCAAAAATCTGAGACTCTGCTTGTGTTTGAGATCAGATTGGTGAAGCTCTTTGCTGGAGTTTATCTAGGTACCAGATGCCGTTCGGGAGGGGGATGTGATCATGATGCTGCTCTGCCACCAGCAAAGGCATCACATGGGGAGCTCATAAGGAAGTAACGGCCTTTCTGCACTTTGCTGCCCCAGGTTTGGCATGTACATTCCCTTCCTTCAGCTCAACTGTGACTTTCGGAAGACGGGGCTCTTCTCCCACGTGGCCAACATCAGTCCTAGGGAGACCAGCGAGGTGACCTCCAGGAGCCGAGACTACCTGAGCGTGCTGAAGGAGACGTGGAAGCAGCACACGCGGCAGATGTACGGCATGGAGGCCATGCCCACGCACGCCTGCTGCCTCTCCCCAGACCTCATCCGCAACGAGGTGGAATACCTGAAAATGGACTTCAACTGGCGGATGAAGGAGGTGCTGGTGAGCTCCATGCTCAGTGCCTACTATGTGGCCTTTGTGCCAGTCTGGTTTGTGAAGGTGAGCAAGGGCCAGCACTGCTCTTGTGGATGCTGCTCCTCCACGACTGGCTGGGGAGGGTTGCGGAGAGGTGGACACAGAGATGAGGTCCCATTCTTGCTTCTCACTTAGCTGGAACCTGGGAGAGGTCAGTCAGGGGGCTGATCCGCATGCACAGCCAGCCACATCAAACCCTTTTACAGAGACCTTGGGAAAAGCGAGAAGCAAAGCCATCTAGGTTTAGCTGTGCTTCAGCTCCAGGTGACAGAAGACAACGTTACCCTCATAAAATGTATTCTGACTGTCAGGAACATGTGCATCCCTTTACAAGGGAGCACTGCCTCTTCGTGCTTCCCCATGAAGATAGGACTCCAGGCCACCCAGTCCCCCACACACTGACCACCTGTGAGGGCAGAGTCCTGGGAAAAGGGGATTGACTTTAGTAAGGGAGGCAGTGCAAAGGAGGCTGGATGTTATTAGGATTATTAGCTGTTTTATTTAAGCTCCTGATCTGTTGTCCAGTGGGATAAATGTCTTATAGTAAATATGTCAGACTTCAGGGATGAGCCCAAGTCCCTTCCACTGCAGGGCTGATGCTCCCACCCATCATAACTGAACTAGGAGAGCATCAGGAGCTGCCTCCCTGCTTTTGTGATAGGGCATGATAGCATATCTTCACTGTGGTGTGCTCAGAACTTGTACAGCAGCCATACTATGTGGGTACTTCTTTCTGAAGTGGGATCAGTAGCTCTGCACAAAGCCCTCATTTTACCTACCTGAGTGCTTTGTGTCACCCATTCTTCTTGTCTCCCCACAGAATACTCAGTACTATGACAAACGCTGGTCATGCGAGCTCTTCCTCCTGGTGTCCATCAGCACGTCAGTGATCCTGATGCAGTACCTCCTACCTGCGCGCTACTGTGACCTGCTCCATAAAGCTGCAGCACACTTGGGCTGCTGGCAGAAGGTCGATCCAGCCCTCTGCTCCAATGTGCTGCAGCATCAGTAAGGAAGCAGCTGACTCCTGGGGCTGGGGCTGGAGTTTTCTCTTAGCTGGCAGGCCTGTTGACATGAACAGGGATGGGATGGGGAGCTCAGATTTTCAGCCACCTCTCCTCCTCCTCTTGCTTACGAGAAAGAAAAATGAAAGCAGAGTTGTTGGCTGACGCATCCGACAGTGTGCAGACACTGTCTGTGCTGTCCACTTCCAAGTGCAGCAAGCAGATCCCGTATTTGGAGATATGCCTTCTGCTTGTTGCCACAGGTATCTGCTGCTTGTCACTGCCACAGTTCTGAGCCTCGGTGGCCAAACTCTGATCTCTCAGCTGTGGAAGCAGCTCATACGTTCTCCTGTCTGATGGTGGGACAACAGCAGACCCCCCTTCAGCCATGGAGGTAGAAATCAGAGCGCTCTGCTTGCTCCCTGCAGGTGGACAGAGGAGTGCATGTGGCCGCAGGGAGTGTTGGTGAAACACAGCAAGAACGTATACAAAGCTGTGGGTCATTACAACGTGGCGGTGCCCTCGGACGTCTCGCACTTCCGCTTTCATGTAAGGTCACGTCTCCTACAGTCCCAGAATCCCAGCCTGGTTTGGGTTGAAGGGACCTTAAAGCTCATCCAGTTCCACCCCCCTGCCACGGGCAGGGGCCTCTTCCACCAGAGCAGCTTGCTCCAAGCCCCGTCCATCTCTGCAATTAATGACCTTCCATCACGACAATCTTTTGTTTCTTGCTGGTTTTGAAACCTCTTAATCATGCAGAGCCATCAAGAAACCAGATTCTTCCCTACTCCCCACAGTTCTTGGGTTCCACCTGCCGCTGGTGTTTCAGGCAGCACATCTGAGCTCTCCAGGCACAGCTACAGAGCAGCACCGGGGGCTGACATCCGTAGAATCCCAGAATCCCAGCCTGGTTTGGGATGAAGGGACCTTAAAGCTCATCCACTTCCAACCCCCTGCCACGGCGGGGGCACCTTCCACTAGAGCAGGGTGCTCCAAGCCCCACCCAACCTGGCCTTGAGCACTGCCAGGGATGAGGCAGCCACAGCCTCTCTGGGAAGCCTCTTGGTCCTGTTCTGCTGAACACTTTGAAGTGCCTGAGCTGGATGTGGCGGGAGAGCTGTCCATGGTGTGCAAGGGTGGTGGAACAGGCAGTGTTTGGCACATATTATTCTCCCATTGGCACTGCTGGAGGGCAGCTGGGCCCTGCAGCCCAGGGCTCTGTCCAGAGCCATTCAGTGGTGAATATTAAGGGAAATCCCAAGGGAATCCTCACAGACCTCTGCCACACGCATCCTGTGGAAAACACAACCCAAAGGGTCTCATTGTGGTCTCTCCTACAGTTCTTTTTCAGCAAACCCTTGAGGATCCTCAACATCCTGATTCTGCTGGAAGGAGCCGTCATCTTCTACCAGCTTTACTCACTGATTTCTTCGGAGAAGTGGCACCAGACCATCTCGCTGGCTCTGATCCTCTTCAGCAATTACTACGCCTTCTTCAAGCTGCTGCGTGACCGTCTGGTGCTGGGCAAAGCCTACTCCTACTCTGCCAGCAGAGACTCGGAGCAGAAGTTAAACTGAACCAATTGCACTGGTGCTCAGCTGATGACAAAACAAACCGAGATCCTCAGAGCTTTGTATTTTTGTTACCACTGCTTTTTTTTTTCTTTGATAACTGATGTAATTAAAAGGAAAAACCATATTTTTTTACTCCCAACCATTGTTTGTGTGTTTGTTGTCTGCTAAAACTCCCCGGAGGAGCCTCCTCCTGTTTGTATTTGAGAGGAATGGTTGATGGGCAACTGCACTGAGGTTTGGGAGGTGCGGTTGCTGCTGCTTGTGCTGGAGCGAGCTCCAGCTGGTGCTGGGTGGGAGGATAAGAGTTCTGGGGGTATCTGGTACCTTGGGTCCCTTTACCAGGGCTCAGCCCTGACCCCCACCTCCTGCACCCCCGCAGTGGAGTTCTCCATTGCCCCACTGGAATGGGTTAACTGCTGGGGGGCGCTGCTGCAGGCCCCTCGCTACCCCCTTAACCGATGGTTTAGGGTCTGCAGCACTGCGAGGGGATGGGGGGGACCCACCGTGGGCTGGGAGGTGGGGGAAGAGGTGGAGGGGGCTCAGTGGGGCTTTGGGAAGCTGGGGGGGGGGGCTCCGGTCGCCGCAGCTCCGCCGCGTCAGTGTCGGTGCTCCCCCTCCTGCCCAAAGCGCCGGGGAGGATGCGCGGGGAGATCGCCCGGTCCAGGGGAGGGGGACGCTGTCTTTGTTCCGCTGCGCCCCGGCCGCCGCCAGGGGGCGCCAGGGGCCCGCCCGGTCCATCCCCCGGTATCCCGGTCCCGCCGCCCGAGCTCCGGCATCCCCGCGGCATCAGCGGAGATGAGAGCCCGGCCCGGGGCGGGGGACAGCGGGGAGAGGGATCGGCTCCTGCAGCACTCGGGACAGGGCAGCGGCACCGGACTGCGGCTCCGGTGCGGCGGGAAGGCTGTCCGCGGCCGTGCCAGCGGAAGGACCCCGGTAGCAGCGACGGGACCGGAGGTGCCCCGGGGGTCTCGGTGCCCGGCAAGAGCCCCCCAGCCAGCCCTGGGACACGGCAGGGATACGGTGGGGATAAGGCCACGGCGGGGCCAAAGGCCGCTGGTATCCTGTTATCAGCGGCCGTGTGCCCGCAGGCGAAGGGCACGGCGAGGAACAGGAGGAAAGACGAGAGAATGGGGATCCTGGGGAGCCCCAGGCTGGAGTGCAGCTGAGCCCCACAGAGGCCCCCGCACCCAGCACCAGCACCGGGTCAGCGCCATGCAGGGATGGGAACGGGAAAGAGCTGAGCCCACACACCAGGAGGCTGAGGGCAGGGATGCTTCCCTGGTTCCTGCTGTGGGAATGCTGCAGGGAGAACCCCGCGAAATCCCCTTGGCATGTCCAGTGGGACTGGGGTTGGGGGGTAGTGTCCAGCCTGTCCCCAGGCTCTCACATTGCCCCAGTCTGTTCCAGCTCCAGTCCTGGTGGGAATGTTGGGCACTGTGGGCAGCTGCGTCTGTGCGCCGGCCCCATCCCCAGCGTGGCAAGAGGAAATGGCCATGTCCAGCCTTTCCCAAGGATGAGGATTTCCTTCCTGCCATTGAGTGGGGACCCTGAGGTTAGCACGCAGCTGTGGGGCACTCAGCCTGCAGGATGGAGGGCCTGGTGGAGAGCTGTGGGGCAGAGACACCCGCTGACACCCTACATGGAGTGAAATTCCCAGCAGGACCAATTTCCTCTGCTGCCTGCAGGGATGAGGGAGCCCATTTGGTGGGGTCAGGATGGAGACCTGTGGATGGCTCCTTCTCTCCTTCCTCATGGCTCCCCTTTGCCCAGCCTGAGTGTCCGGCAGATACTTTGGGGGCAAAAAAGAAGTTGGATGCAGAGATAATGGATTCCCAGGAAAGGCTCTTCCTGGGTCTGGGAAGGGCCGTTGCAGGGAGCAGGGACACATCTCATGTCTCATTTCTCACAAATCCTGACAGTTCACAGGGGCTTTCCCAGGTGACGACATCCCAGGGGAGATCCCAGTTGGGAATTCCCCTGGGAGCAGCCGTCCTCGGGGTGACTTCATTGGGTCCCAGCTGCCTTGGTGACACCAGGGGTCCCAGGCAGCCCAAATGTGTCTCATGGCCTCGCTGGGCTCCATCTGCCGCCCGCCCTGGCCTTGCTCATCTCAGGATTAGCAGCCAGATGCCAGGCCCAGGTTTGCTGCAGGTAACGGGGTATCCCTCAGGAAGGAGGTTATGGACATCACAGCGCAGGCAATTAGGTCTGATCCCGCAGCTGCGACCCATGGGGCTTGGAGCAAGCTGCTCTAGTGGAAGGTGTCCCTGACTGTGGCAGCGGGTTGGAGCAGGATGAGCTTCAAGGTCCCTTTCAGCCCAAACCAGAATGGGATCCTATGAGTCTATGATACACCCTGGGGTGACCACAAGCAATGGGACATCCAGATAAAGGCCATGCTGGGGATCATGGAGCAAAAAGCCAGGCAGGAATTCCCCTCACACAGGGCACAGCCAAGCCCTTTCTTGTACAGACCCAAAAACGGGGCACGTGCAGAGGGGTTAAGCTTCAGCCTCCCATCCCCTTCAGGAATCCTCTCACTGTTTCCCAGCAGACACAGATGATGGGAAGTAGCTGTTTTCCCTGCAGAACCCATCCCAACATTCCTGAGAAGCCACATCTGCCGCCTGCATCCCCATTCCCGCGACCTACGTGCAGCCGGGAACCCGCAGCTGGGTGCTGATGGGGCTCAGCAGCTGCAGAGCGCTCAGCACAGGACCCCTGATCTGCAGACCTTCCCCAGGCCTGCACCCATTGAGCGTGATTCGGGGCAGAAGCACGGGCATGCATCTCCCACCCGAGCCTGCAAGCCTCCATTCTTCCCCCGGTGCAGAGGCGAACCCACAGCCAGCTTCCAGCGCGGATGCAGCGATGGTTCCCAGGATGAGCCTGCAGCAGTGGTACCTGACACACACACCCCCAACTCCTCCTTGCCCCCCCCAAAACACCATCCTGGGGTGGGACAGGAGCACCCCACAAAGCCGAAGGCGCTCAGCCCAGGCACACGCTGTGGCCTGCGTTGGCTGTCATCTGGAGGCCGGTAGCTTTAACTCTTCCTTAAGAATCGGTTATTCATGAAGGGTTCTCTTGCTGCTGCCATCTCACACAGGAGCAGGTTTTGTGTGTGATCAAGGGGTAAAAAATATCACGGGGGAGCAATGGGACCATTCTCCCAGGGCTGATCCCACCAGCATCCCCACTCCCATGGGATGGGGATGGGGCCTCCCAGGCCCTGCTCTTCCCAGACCCAGATCCATGGGGTCCCCGTGGGCCCTGGGCTCCCAAACTCAGGAGCTGCTGAGCCAAATAAAGCCACATCGGCCACCGCTGCCTCGCCACTGCCTGACCTTGCTCCAGGCTCCCCTGGCCAAAACCAGGGCAGGACATGGCCCACGAGGCCCCACACTGAGACCTGCCATAATTGGCAGCCCTGAATTAGTGTAACCATACCCTCATTAGCAACTACACACACACATGGCCTCATTTTCTCGTCTCAACAGCCCACGGAGCAGACAAACATGGGGAGGTGCTGCCCAACCTCTCCTGGTCCACTGCTCATCACCTGAGGCTGCTGAACTCATTGCACTTGTGCAGCAGAGAATGGCACTGGCACCCTCATCCCCACCTCATGGTCCCCATGGGGAGATGATGACTCTCAACACTACGTTGCACGGAGCAGCCCAGGATCCAGATGGACCGGTGCAGCAGAACTGTTCCCTCCTCCCCTTCTGCTTTTGCTGCCATTTAACCCAACTGTCCCCAGAAGTGTCTGTAAATGTATAAGAGCTCCATCCTCTGCTCCAACAGCCAGAGGGACGGGAGCTGCCACCGCTGCTGCCCTCTTGGCACCGTGCTGGGCTGAGACGCTGCATCACTCTGGGTCTAAATAACCGCAGTGATACAGGCTGGAAACTCAACGACTGAAAGGCTGAATGGACTGATCGGAGCCTTTGAAGTACCCAAAGAGCTGGGGACAAGGAGGGAGCAGGTCTCCTACCTTCCCATAGGTGTCAGCCTCTTTGGTGGCCCCATCCCAGGCTCTGTGCAGGTTGAGCCCTCCTGGGTGTCCAAGGGACCACAAAGTACCTCCAAGCCCACCCCGAGACCCTGGGGGACCCATCTCCTTGCTCAGACCCCAACCAGGAGACCTGTGGGCAGCAAAAGGAGGGTGCTGGGTTGTGCATCCCCAGATGGCTGCAGGATCTCCCACACGTCTGCAGACCCATGGGCTCACCTGGGGAGAGCTCCTGCTCGCACCAAGAGGGTTTCAGTCCCCCATGAGCCACATGCGCCCTGGGGCCAGGCTTCCTCCTGCTGCAGCCCTGAGTCTTTCCTCTGCTCTTCCGCCAATCTGGGGGCCGCAGCTGCCTTCCTGCCCTGCCGCCCCGTTTCCTGCCCGTGCTCCCAGTGTTCCCTGCAGTGCCAGAACCATCCGTCCTCTCTATGGCTCTGCCCTCAGACAGGGGGACCTGCCCCCAACACAGTGTCCCCCAAACACCATTCTGGGACACAGCCCCGATGCCGCTGTGGAAGAGACCCAGCTCAGACAAGGAATTTCAGGGGGTCTGTGTTTCTGCACCCGCTTTCTTCTAGCTCCGTGATAAAGACATCAGAAGGAGCAATATCCCATGGGATCACCCCTGTGGAACCGCAGTTCCGTGATTCCCGTCGCTTTTGGGGCTCTATCACTGCTGTAGTCTTGAACCCACAGCAGGGACCACACACGGGGCCACCATCAGGGGTGGGCATGAGCAAGATGATGGATACCCCCAGTGCAAACCCCTGCTGTTGCTGGGAGCTGAGGGTCCACTCCGTGCCGCAGCCCCTCTCAGGTCACGCCATTCCCACACTGATCTCAAGGGTGCCACCCAAACCGCTCAGGTGCGCGGCAGCCCCAGCGCTCAGCAGCAGCTCCGGGGGGACCCAGGTAGCAGCAGCAGGATGGGACCTGCACACGTTCCCCCATGACCCAGGCGGCCAAAATGGAGCATGAGCAAAGAGGGAGGCAAAAAGGATTCCTTTCCCTTCCTCCTGGAGTGAGCTGCGTCCCTGCTCCATACCACAGCCTCTGCGGTCCCACCCCCCCGGACCGCTTAGGGTGAGGATAGGGAAGGGCTCCTTATCTCCCTTTCCGGGTGATGCAAGGTTTGCTCATCACCACTGCTCCCCAGGGCCACCCTGCTGCAGTGTCACCTCCCCTGACAGCTTCACTCCGCTGCAGGGGGGATGGCCCTTCCATACATTTCATCCCTTCCTGCCCCACAGCTGCTTGGCCGAGACCCACCAGGGGGTTTCCCCCTCCACTTCCAGTGCAGCTGGGGACATCCCAGGGGACAGAGGGGATGGGGGAGGTTCACTGCACACCAGGCATTGGAAGCAGGCTGTTGTCTGCCCTGTGCCAGCCAGGAATAAGTGGATTAGGAACCAATCTCATTATCACTGCTGGCTGCTTCTAGAGGGCTGCGGGATGGGGACAGTGATGGGGACACAGGGCAGAGTGTGGCCATGGTGCTTTGGCTGCTGCCAGCACTGCAGCACCCAGCTCTAATGAGCTAGGAGGTCAACTAATGTTAATTAATGTTAATTAGTCAGAGGAGCTGAGAGACTGATTCCTCCCCTGCCACCTGGCTGGGATGCACAGGGCCTGGCTGGTGGGTGGCACAGTGGCGTGTGTGAGCGCACCTGGGTGTGCGCACATGGTGTCTGCATGTGCGCAGACAGCCGGGCACCCACATTCCCATGTATGTGTGCACACGATGGGATGAGGGATGTGGAGTTCTCTGTGGGTGATTCACGCTGTGCCTCAACTTTGTTGCCCTGCAGCAAGGGCTGAGAACCCAGAGGAAGCCGCAAGGATTTCCAAAGCGGCTTGGGAAAATTCCCCCCCCCAGGATTTCCTCCATTCTCCAGGGTCCAAACACAGCTCTTTGAGTGTGAAGAAGCCCCATCGGCAGCAGCAAGGCCAGGAAGAGCAGCACGGGGCTCTGCTGCAAGGAGGGAAGAGGATGGGGAACACGGCATGGCTGGATTCAGCCACAGCTGAGCCCCTCTCCGGGCTGGGGGCTGAGCAAGGGATGAAGCTGCTCCATCTCACGCCAGTTTAGTCAATTTGGCCTCACAGCGTGTGCTGCTGTTGGCTTCTGCGGTTTCTTTCTCCTTAAAACAGGATTGCAACCACAAAAATACTAAAAAAGGCAAAACCTTAATCCTGTAAATCCTATGCTGAAGGCCTCAGAGTGTGGCACAGGCTCTGGGTACCCATGATCAGATGCAGCTCAGTGTCTTTACAGGGGTGCTGCAGCCACCACATCAGCTCTGCAAATGGGACCGAGATTAAATCAGCTGCACGCCAGAATAATCCATTACCCCTGCCAGGGCAGCGGGGACGCATCCATCCCACTGGGGCACTGGCACCACGGCGAGGGCCACGACAGGGCAGGGATACATGGCACACACTGAGGCCTTGGGCTGCCACTAAATGAGGGAAGCGGGGTCTCTGTTCCCATGATGGGGCGGAGCTGATGTCTCCTCCGGCTCCCAGCCATCTGGCTGGGCTGTATTAAAGGCCTGGAGAAGCTGGAGAGAAACGAGGTCAGGGCTGTGATGGGCTCAGCTTGCACCCCCTTCCCCTTCCCTGGTCACCCTCTTGTGTCTCCAGTGGGACCCAAGTGTCCAGAGCAGGGACTGCTCTTTGGGATGGCCTTGGAGCCCAAATGGGAGCCCAAAGCAAGCCCCAGCCCTGACTGGTGCAATGTGCTGGGTGGACTTTGCACCACAGCAGCACTCCTGCAGCCCGGGAGCATCAGCAGAGCTGAGCAGAAGGGCTGCACCGTGCCTTGAGGAAAAGCTGCCTATGCCCTCAGCACTTCAGGGGACACGCAGGGTGTCCAACACCAGCACAAAGGGAGCACAGAGCCCCCAAACCCCTGCAGATACCCCGGGGTATGGTCAGGAGGCAGAGAGTGCATCCAGAGGTGCCACTGCTGCCCTATCCGGGCACATGGTGCGCTGCCAAAACTGTGCCCATGCCTGAGCACAACGTGCATGTGCGAGTCCCCCCAGGCAGCTGCCTGCATGTCACTGGGAGAACAGGGTCAGTGGGGCACTCCAGCACCAGAGGCTCTGCTCCAGCTGAGCTGCTTTGCTGCCAAACCCAGCACCACGGCACTGACAGGACTGGGGCAGGCAGTGGCTGAGGCCACAACAAGGTGCTGTGCTGCAGCTCCCTGGGGCTGCGATGATCTCAATGCCCTCACCAACTCCAGCTGCCACACACTGGCATCCAAGAAGCCAGGCCAGTGCCCATCTTGCTGCCAACAGGCAGGGAGAAGTCAGGGAGGACACATGCACCATGCAGGGGACGGTGCAGCCCCCCAGGAGTGTTGTCAGATGCTGGGGCTCCCGCAGGCTCTTGGTGAGGCTGAAAAGGAAAAGCTGCTGCAGTTAAAAGTTAACAGGGAGACAAAGCAGAGCCGGGCCGGTAACGCCAGCGCAGCCCCACCAATGCAAACAGCGCTGGCTTTATGGCAGCCCAGCCCTGATAAAGGGGTGAGTGGCTCCATCTGCAGCTGCCCCGCCTCTCCCTGCAGTGCTGCTCCCCTTGGCACTGCCATCCCCAACAGCACCCATGTCCATGCTTGCACGCACATGTGCAATGCAGCATGAACATGCTGGAGCACTGTGGACTGGGAATGGGGTGAATCCAGACCTAGGGTGAAGGCAGACGTGAGGTGAATCCAGACCTGGGGTGAAGGCAGACCTGGTGCCACCCAGTCATGGGGCACACCAGCAGCAACGCAGGGCCCATCACCGTGCATCCCTGCGCCCGCAGCTGCCAACACCTTGCATCCCGCAGCCGTTGCCATGGCTACGGCCATGCAAGTCTGGGTGAAATGCATCTTCCGGAGCAGCCGCAAGCCGTGGGGGTGGGGAGGGCACCACTGCTCTTCTGCACGCCATTGAAGTATGATGAGTACATTACAGTGAGGATCCCCCCCATGCCAGAGGTTTGCCAGCACTGAGCGAGCCTGGGGATGGGGCTTCAGAGCTCCACAGCTGCCTCCAGCCCATGTGCTCCCAACCAGAGCATCCCACCAGCTCATGGGAGGCAGAGAGTGGAACCAGCATTCCTGGAAGGCAAAGTGCTCCCCAAGAACCTTAGCACCAGGCTGGGGCATGGAGCAGCCCTTGGGAGCCCATTACCAGGGTGTCTGGGCTGCCCGACCATCTGGCTCCTGCCCAGCCCTGCTCTGGGGCCACTTTCGGTTTTGCTCTGAGGGGGAATTCTGTTCCTGCCAATTGAGCAATCCAGGGACAGCAGGGGATGAGGGAGGGGATTTCTGATGGAAAGTTGCAGACAATCCCAGTGCTGCGTCATTCCCTGCTGAGCTCTGCTCCCAGCTCCCACCCTGTGGGGACTGAGCCCCTGCCCCATCTCACCTGTGTGGGAACTTGGGAAGAGGCTTTTCCTGGCACCCCGGGATTTACTGGGGGTGACAGGTACCCCTGGTGGCACAGCCCCAGTAAAACAGCCAGGATCTCCTGGTAGCGGGAGAAGCAATGAAAGGGTTAATGGCATCAACACAGGTTCCTAATGAGGCTTTAATGTTAATAATCCATTAAGATGAGTGGGGCTGGAGTTTTCGTCTCTCTGTTTGGATACCAAAGGAAGGCACGAACCCTCCCATCTCCCCCATTCCCTCCTCCACCCCTCTGGCGCTCCCCACCCCTCCATCCAGGCTGGGTGTCTGTGTTCTTCCCACTGCCCATCCGTCCATCCCAGTCCCTTCCCCCATGCTCTTCTCTGCATACACTGGCCTCTTCTCTCTGCCTGGGCCCGTCAGATGTTGCTGAAAGGGAACAATGCGACGTATTGTCTCTCCCCGCTCCCAGGCATCAAAATCCAGCAGCGCAACAAAAGGACACATTGACTTGCTGGGAGAAAGAGGCCCACACATCCCCGGCTGCCCCAGAGCATCCCGGTGCTGAGCCCCTGGCCTGGGTTTGCCAGCGCGGCTGCCCCATGATGAGGTTGGGTGGATGCCACCGGCCCTGGGGCTCGGGCAAGAAGGATCACCACCATGGGCTGGGGGTCACCAGGATGGTATGAGGGTTACCGTGATGAGCTGGGGGTTACCACAATGGGCGGGGGGTCACCACGATGGGCTGGGGTATGTCCTTGGGATCAGCGCTGTGGCAGTGCACGCATGAGATGCTCGCTGGACTCGCGCTGACTTTGCTGATCCCCAGCAGCCATGCACACGCCTCTGCGGCCCCCAGGAGACCTGAGTCTTACCCGGGGTTGTGCCCTCTGAGATCAGGGAAGGAACCAGCCATGCTCACCGCAGCACGGCTGAGCTCAGGGAGCACCGAGCAGCGTGGCAGTCCCCTGAACACACTCCCTGCGGCTCACTTCCCGCTGCGTGCCCCTGCTGCGGCATGCGGACAGCTCCCGCGCACCTCCACAGGCAGCTGCGGAGGAAACAGGATGGGAAAAGCTCCACTTGGACTGAGCAGTGCTTTTGTTACCGTTATAAACTTCCCTTTTAACGAGGAAGGAGGCTCTGAAACACAGTCCCTGCGAAGTACCCAACCGGGGGACCCCACCAGCAGCCCCAGCCGGAGAGGAGGGAGCAGAGCACCCATCCACCCTACCATCTCTGCTGCCAGCTGGATGCTGCGGCCTCTTTGCTCTCTGGACACTCACTCACAGCCACCTTGCTCTCCTAACGCAGCCGAACCGGCTTGCTCAGGGTCAGGGAGCCCTTTATCAGCACCGAAATGCAGCCGGTGGCGGGATGCAGGAGATTAGACGCGTGGGATGAGCATCCCGCCTGGGCGAGGGATTGCGTCGGGTTCCTGTTCTCCCAGGAGCAGTCAGGAGACCAGGGGGCTGGTAATAGCGATGTAGGGGCTCCTGGCAGGGTGTTGATCCCCAGAAACTGCTCCTGCCCATGCCTCGCATCCCACCGCTGTCCTTGGGGCGAAGCAGGGCTGGGGGCCAGGGGCAGCACAGCCCCTGCTGATGAGCGCGGAGGACTTCAGGTTTTCGGCTTGGCTTTTCTTGCAAGTGCTCCAGCTGCTGGCCGGGCACAAGGGCAGATCGTCTCTGCCATCAGAGTCCAAGGTGATCGCTCTCTCTTTCCTCTGCCATGACTCCAGCTGCCAGCCACTTCCTCCCTGGTGCGAGGAGGGAAGGGAGGGACTGGCAGAGAAGGGTCCTGGGGTGGAAGCAGGGGCTGGTTCCACGGGGCGGGATGTGGGAGGATGGTACCGGAGTGAAAGGCAAGCCCAGAAATAGCAAACACGGTTACACAAGGCGCCGGTTGCCATGGGATCTTCACACCAGAACTGGCGGGGCTCTGGCAAGCACAAGAACGGCCCTTTCATGTGTTTCTAGGGGAAGTCAGCACCGGGCTGGAGCCTTTCCCAGTGCAGGAAGGATTTCGGGACCCTAGCTGTGGCACTGGCTATGTGCAGGCAGCAGCGAGACCCCTGGTGATGTCCCACGCAGACCCTTGCTTGGGTCCACGATGCTTTTTCCTGTGGCTAATGTCAGAGGGCCACTTGGCACCGACTCAGAAGCCAACCCAAGTGACGGCACAGCCATCAGCGGCCTCAGCAACAACCGACTTATGCTCAGTTGAAGGACTGGGAAGATCCTTTGGGCACTCCGCAGCCACGCTCTTCCTCCTGCCTGCCCGGCCCCACCGTCCCTCATCTCCTGCAGAAAGCCCCCCTCACCTGGCACTTACAGCCCCTCCATCCCCTCAAGGGCAGCACAGGCAGAGGCAGACCCTCAGCAGCACATACTATGTTTATGTGAGGGCTGTTTCCCAGGGCTGCTCCCATGCCAGAGCTGCCATGTTGGCAGAAGCCATTACCATCCATCCCTGCATACAGCCCTGCACTGTCCCTGCTGGAATTCTCTCCCTGGAGAGATCTAATTAGCTAATTCCTTTGCTATTTATAAATCAATATGGAAATCCCTCTGCTTTATTCCCAGCATCACCGGTTGCCCTGGCTGCGGCCCTGCTAACTCAGTTAAAACCCTCGAGCAGATGATCACAGGCTTGTGAATGGCTCTAGATACATGAATAAATAATTGCATTAATTCTTTGTTACGGGTGAAGATCCCACATGGAGCATCCTCTGCCCTGCTCCAGTTCCCTGCACGGTGCCTGGGGTTGGACCAGCCCAAACTGCATGTGATGGACCCCATGGCAAGAGGGGCTGGTGGCTCTTCCACTGCATGGGTTTGGGTTGGGTTTTGGTTTATGGTGTTGGTGCTATCAACATCCCTGTGACACACAGAAGAGGAAAACAGCCTCTTCCTAGGTTGAGAGCTGGAACAACCGGGTCTGTCTGGGGAGACCCGTGCTCACCCCGCATAGCTCTGGGGCTTGGCTGCATCAAGCACCACTGAGCCCTCCTGGTGCTGCTGCCACCAGCGTGGCAGGATAGACATCTGTAGCAGAGCTAGGCCTTGGGAGAGGAGAAACACTCGGGAATGCACAGGGGAAAGTCTCTATTTATAAACACAGCCCTTACACAGTGCTGCAGAAGAGGGTTTTAATTAAAAGCTGGGATAAAGAGACGTGGCAACTGGGGATTCCTTGGAGATAAAAGCCACTAGAAAACCATGGGTGAGGTTTTCTGCATCACTTCAGATGGAGACATGGGCCACCACCCCCCCCGCAAGTCTGCATCTTGACTGATCATGCCGAAGGTTGCTCTTTAGAGCCATTGCATCTGCCTGCCCTCACTCCAGTGCTGCTCAACGATTGCTGTGGCAGGGAGCAGTGGGTGTGAAGTGTTCTCTCCAGCAAAACATAGAAGAGACCTGGGTTCTGCAAAGGGCTGGTGGATGGGAGGCCCAATGCCATAGATCTCCTCTCAAATAAGGAAGCTCAGCCACTCATCCAGCCCACCACTGAAGAAAACATCCTGCCAGCAAGGAGCGCTAGGGCTGCCACTGGCACCCCAAAGGCTTCACCCCCAGAGCCTCCAGCTCCAGTACCTACAGTGGGGATGGTGCAGGAGGGTCTTGGGGTTGTCACATGGATGGACAGACTTGGGTTGGCACTGTGAAAGCTGCTGATCTCTCCGGATGCCAGATGTCTTGGTGCAGTGGTGGTGCAGCATGGTGGGATGAGATGGATGGATTGGGACAGGATGCAATGGGACGCAATGGGATGCAATGGGGTGGGGTGGGATGGGAGAGCAGCATGAGGACTCCTTGCATTGCCGCAAAGAGCCAGGACAGAACGAACCTTAGCAGAAAGACAGAAAATCCCTCCCAGAGGGCGGAAAGAAAAGCCCAGACACCACCCAAGAGCTGCTGGCGTAGAGGGAAGGATTCACCAGCTGCAGCTCTGCCGGGTTTTGCTCCCCAGCAGGCAATGGTTGGGAGCACTGGCCTGGAGCTCACCCTCAGGCAGAAGTGGCAGAAGACAAAGCATGTTTACTGACCGATCCAATACACTTTCTTGGACCATTTATCTTCCCCAAGCAAACAGCAAAGCACTTGCTTCCAAGCAGGGCACATTCTCCGTGGCTCCTCTGCAGGCCCGCCGGCTGCTCGGGCAGCTCCATCTTGCTGATGGCCAAAGCCATTCAAGGGCTTTATCAACTGGCAACTGAAAGTCAATAAGGAAAATGCTGCCTGGTTTAATTAACAGAGAAATCTTGCTCTAACGAGGGTGAGATGATGCGTGCCGGGGGGGAGGAGGGAGGACAGAGACAAAACATGACCTTGTTGGTGGAACACACACAGCACCACATTGTTTTCCCAGCGGAGATGCTGGCCTTGATGCTGCACAGGCTCGGTGGGTGCTGAGGTCCTGCCTTCCCCATGGCAGGGTTGGCAGGAATGGGATGCATGGTGCCTTGATGGCACTGGGACTGTGGGGCTCAGGACCTGGCACTCGGGAGCTGCAGCTCTGGCAGGATATGGCTGGCCAGGGAGCACTGGTGGCTTGGACAAGCACAAAAGGGTTTTGATTTTGTGATCCCCCCAGTGAAATCAGCTGTGCCTGGGTGGGAAGGGACCCCCATGAGTGAGTCCCCCATGGCCACTGCTGGCTCCAGGCAGCAGCAAGGCTGCAGCCAGTGGCCATGGCAGCATGGGAAGCTGCAGGCCCTTTGCCAGCGTTAGTGTCCACTTTGGTTTAGTTCCATTTTCTTTCCTCCTTTTCCAGGAAAGCAAAGAGGAGAAAGACCCAGAGGTGAAAAAAACACCCTAATGGTCTGCATGCCACGGTTCACTGTGAGGGGGAAGCTGAGGGGTGACCCATGGCACAACCTGTCCCCTGCAGCAGGACCCATTAGGATCTGATGGGGCTGGGGTGAGCAGTACCTCGGGGTAAGTGGTACCCCAGGGTGACAAGGCTGAGGCAAGCTGCATCAGGACACTGTTCTGGGGGTGGCTGAGCTCAGATGAGTGGCATCATGGGACCCTCGTATGGGTGACAGGGATTTGGGGAGCAGCACCCAGGGGTGTCGGGGCTGGCGGCAGAGGAATCCCAGGGGTGTCAGGGTCAGGATGAGCAGCACCCTAGGGGTGCCGGGTCTGGGGATGACAAGGATGGAAGGAGGAGCACCTCAGAAGCGCCGGGGCTGGGGACAGAGGCACCCCAGGGGGGACCAGGATGGGGTGAGGAACACCCTAGGGATGTCGCGGCCATGGGGAACACCGCACGCTCCCTTTGCCCACCGCCTTGCACCAGCCCCGTCCCACCGGGGCTGTCCCGTTCCCCGGCGTCGCACAGCGGCCAATCCCTCCCCTCGTCCCCGCCGGAGCGGCGGCTGCATCCCCGTCCCCCGCCCCCGGGGCGGGCTCGTCATCGTCCCGCCCCCGCCCCGCGCCTTATTACCGGGGCGGCTGGGGGGCTCCTTCACTCCCTCTCGGCGCCGCTCGCCCGCCGCGGCGCGGTCCGCCCGACGTGCCGCACCATGGGCAGCCAGGGCTCCAAGGCGGCCAAGGCGGGGGGCAGCGCCCCACCGGCCGGCCACGCCGCCTCCACCGAGCCGGCCAAGGCAAACGGGCAGGTAGGTACCGAGCGAGGGAGGACGGCGGAGACCCTCCCCCCCCCCCCGGGGCGGGCGAGCGTGCAGACAAAGGCGGCCGCGGCGGCTGCTCGGCGGGGAAGGGGCGGCGGTGTCGGCCCCCGGGGAGGACCCTCCTGCCCGGCGCGTACCGAGCGATGCGGCTTCGCCCGCGCCGCGCCCTGGCTCCCTCCCGGTAGCGGGTGGGGACCTGTCGGCCGCCTCGCCTTGGGACCGGCCGTGGAGCGCGGGCGCCGCCCGGTGGCAGCGCGTTGACACCCGCCCCCCCCCCCCCCCCCCCCCCCCCCATGCCCGGTGAGCGCATCCAATCCTCCGCTCCTTGCTCCGGGTGCCCCGGTTTGCTCCCCAGTACCCCGGCAGGGTGCGGGGCTTTGGCGGGGAGGGAGTGTGTGCGCGGGGTGGGTTGGTGCCGGTTCCCCGCCGGGCCTGATGTGGTTCTCTGCTCTCTTCCCCCCGCCCGCAGGAAAACGGCCATTTGAGGGTGAACGGGGACACGACGGCCCAGGCGGGCGGTGAAGTGGAGTTCCCGAACGGGAACGGCTCGTCCGAGCCCCTCGAGTGCAGCGGGGACGCCATCGAGCCTGTTCCCCCCGCCGAGGTGGGGGATGCTCAGCCCGAGGGGGCCGCGGCCGCCCCCCAGGACACCCCCAAGAAGAAGAAGAAGTTCTCGTTCAAGAAATCCTTTAAGCTGAGCGGGATCTCCTTCAGGAGGAACAAGAAGGAAGCCGGGGACTCCGCGGGCTCCACTCCCTCGGAGGAGCAAGGCCAGGCCGGGGAGAGCCCCGGCAGCGCGGCCGACGGGACGGAGCCCCCGGCTGCCCCCGGCGAAGGGGCGGCTGCGGCGCGGGGCGGACCCGCGACGGGCACCGAGCCCGGGGGAAGCGGGGAGGAGAAGAAGCAGCAGCAGCCGGGGGAGCTCCCCGGGGCCACAGCCGAGCCAGGGGAACCCTCAAAACCTGAGGGGCCTGAGCCTACAGCAACCGCGGCAGAGCAGGAGGAGTAGATCCCGCCTGCAGCGCCCCAACCCCGGAAGTGTCACGGACTCGCTGCCTTCCCCCCACACCTCCGTCCCACCCAAACTGACGCGGCTTTCCAAAACCACCCCTCTCCCCGAATGAGTCTTTTCCATCTCCATTAGGGAGCTAGTTTGGATTCCCACCACCGCCACTACAACTTGGAGTAGTTCTATCTGAATCCTTCACAACGGTGGAGGGAGATTATCCTGGACATAACTGGAACTTACAGTTTGCGATTGCTGCTGGCTCCTGGCTGTCCTCGAAGCCCAGTAACTGTTCAATGGATCCTTTTTCTTCTTTCAGTTTACATTCCTGGTTCGGACTTTAAATGAAAGTATTCTGTGCTTTTTTCCCCTAGAAATCAATGGTTTAAGAGCTAATCTTGTTAGGTTTTTTATAATGGCTTACTCTTGGCTTAAAACCATAAAGCTTGTAAGTCCCCTGTGTTTAATTCTACTCTAGGGGTGTGGGGTGGATGGGCAGGGACCTGCAGCTGTAAACTGTGAAGCAACATTGGGGTTCTCTGTAAATAATTACTTTTTTTTAAGGGCCAAAACACTTGATTTGCAATTTTCTAAAAAGAAAGAAAGAAAAAAAAGCTGTATGGGCTTTCTTGTAACATTTGAAAGGAATAAATGGTGACCCCTTCATGGGCGAGCTTGAGTCCTCCTTGTCCTGGCTGAGGATGCTCCCAGTTGCTTATTTAGTTCACCAGCTGCTGTGCTTAATCACTCCAGCCCCATTAACTGACTTGCAGCAGATGTAGAGCTGCAGCCACAAGGGACTTTCTCACATGAGCCTCTTGTCACTGCTTTGGGCTCAGGGTTGAACTGGCTGCTCTGTACCTGTGCTCTTTGGGATCTAGTAGGGGGGGAAGAAAAAGCCTTTCCTGATGAAGAGGGGCCCAGGAGGGCTGCTGGGTGAAATTCCCATTTTCAGCTTGGTTTCTTCAGGCTGATTAGCTCTTCCCTGAAGACAGCTTGGAGTACACGAGCTGTATACTGGGAGCAAAGATTTACTTGCAAAGAGAAAACGGTGCTATTATCACTTGTCCCATTGACCTGCACAGGGACAGAGGTGATGTTTCCCAGGCAAGCAGTAGTACAGATCTTGAGGGCTGTGGCCTCTCTGAGACCTGTAGCAGCAGCCCCTCCATTTAATCGCCTGCTTCTAATTCCTAACTCCTGGTATTTGGGCTGGCAAAAGAGAGAGAAGGGCAAGGACCCCTGCTTGCCCAATGGGATGGTGGGGCCTGGGGTGAGGACTGCCTTCTGTAGTCCTGGAGTAAGCTGGAAATAGCCGAAACTCTTGGTTTTACATATCACATCCTGCTATCAACAGCTAAAGCAAGTGACCTGATTCCAAATGCAGCCTGATGTTCATCCCTAGTTATCTGGAGGGGCAAAAAAAGGGGTATTTTAAATGTAGTCGCTGGTCTGCAACTGATTTCCAGAATCGCTGGGGGTCTGTAGTGGGAGATGGAGCTGCAGCGAGCCCCAGTGGAATGCAGGGCTCAGCCCACCCCAGTGCAGCAGCCTGGCAGCCATTTTGGGAGACGCTGGGAAGAAGAGGGCTGTGGATGCACATCGGGGAGCATGAGCTGATCAGGGGTCACCTCAATGGGGCACTTGGTTTTGTTTGAGGAGGAGAAGATTGCAATTGTCTGCTGTGGTGAAGGGGATAGCAGTTTCCTGGAGCAGTATTCCAGCAAGGGAAGTCAATTGTGCCATACGAAGCCTTGTTTTGCCAACAGCAAAACCAGAATTACAGTCCTTTGCTTACGAAGCTTGAATCTTTTGAGCCCATTTCAGGTGTGACCCCTGTTACAGAATTATCCTGCTCTTACTTACATTAAATAAACTTTTTACACTTGAATACCAGATAAAACCCACTCAAGTTCATCCAGAAGATGCTCCCTTCCCATAACATATTCCCTTTCTGGATCAGCGTTGCTTTCAGAGCATCTACTGCATGAAGGACCAACTCTAAACATACCGCAAAGCCAGTGCTGATGGATGAGAATCCAGCTGTAATTAAGGAAGGAGACAAATAACCCCCATGCCCCTTCGGAGAAGGGGCATGAGGAAAATATCAAGGCTATTCTGTAAAGCACAGGAGAAAAGAAATAACAAACCACAAAACCCCCAAGCATCAATCAAAGAAGCTGAGGCCACCTTTCACCTGCAGCATGGAACGTGTTCCAAATATAATGTTTCGGTGAATAGCATTTAAACCCGCACATCCAGCCCTCTTCCTGAAAGAGGGAAAGCAATCCTGCCTCACCTCGTCCTTCTTTCCAAAGCTTTGTTACAGGTGCTGTGTTCTGTGGCTTGGACCTACATTGTACTTCATGACCACGACCAAGCTACCGCTCCATTTTCCAGCAATGGCTCTGAGAACAAACTAAACCCCAGCTCTTAAGCATTTCCTCTCAGCAGAAAGCAGCACAAACTCACACCACCCATAGAAATGTACCAGTTTTATTACAAAGATTCTCAAATTTCAAAATAAAAGCATCTTTAAAAAACCACACTATATCCTCCCCTCCCCAACCCCAACACAAAGATACACTGATCTCTCTCACTTCACATACAAATGCTGAAGAGCTGGAGTGAGGTGTCACTCGGATTCAAAAAGAGACTTAAAAACTCATGGTGGAAAAGGAAAAGAAAGTATTTAGAAAAATAAAACATTTTAAAAATAACCTGTGTGAAGTTAGCAGCATTATTAGAGTTGAAATCGTCAGCAGCGCTCCGTGGGAGGTACAGATCCTCTTAGGGCCAGAGGAATCCCCCTGAGGAAGGAGAGCAGCGAGTCAAAACTGCCTGCAAAACTTCAGCAAAGTATTTCCCCAGAAGCTTACCTAATGATCTGCTGTATACAATGAGATGCAAAAGAAACGCCAGTTCTGGTCACAAAAGACCTCTGAGTGTGAGATAATGTGTGGGAGTAGGAAGAGGAGTAGTTATAAAAACTTACAGAGCCCCATCTGCTGTTCCCTGATAAAGATAACAGCTTGGGAGGCTGATAAGAAGGGTCTCCTTGCTTACTGGCCTTGAGAGCAAGAGAGAGGCAAGGTTTGGTTTGATAATGTTTGTAACTTCGCTTCAGAGAAGAGTTTTTCAGTGAGTGACACACATCAACAAAAGATGTCAGCCAGGTTCTGTTCATGAACGGTGGTTTCAGGCTCAAGACATGGCTCAGTACTGAGGAAAGCACACGATGGCACATGCAGCACGGGCTGAACGAGCAGGGAAAGCAAAGCAGGCAGCCAAATGGGCAGTAACTCATTTCCCTCCCCAGAGAGGGGCATAGGTATCGAAAAAAAGGTATAAAAGTTTCATCCCTCCTCTTACTCGAGATGCAGAATGCCACACCAACTGGATCTGCAAGAGCTTGGAAAGCGTTAACCACCACATGAGGGTGATTTTCAGTTTGCGTTTTCCAGATCTACACCCTCAGGGCTCTGGGGCTGGTTCACTTTTCAGATTACTTTTAAGCTGCTTCATCTCTTTTCCGCAAGTTTGCTGCAGGGAGGTAGCCAACTCTATTCAAGAATGCACTATTTGACCCTGAGAAGCGGCACCAGCTTGCAGTTACTTGCCATGATGGAATCAAATTGAAAACCAAAGGAATAATTAGTCTCTCACAGGCTTCATTTAGGAACTTGGATTCTCCCACAAAACAAAAAGGAAATAAAACACAAGAAAGAAAACTCGTGGCCATCTCTTTCCACGTAACCTGAAATGCAGATACTACTATTTAAATTATTCTTTTCCAAGGGTGGTTATTTCAGAGGAAAGAGTAAAGAAAGGAAGTGATTTTTTTCTTAAAGACACACTATAAGGAGGCAGTGGAAGGCAAGAGTGAAACTTCCCAGTCACCAAATCTGGGCAGTGCAGGTCTGACTGCTCCGCAGAATCCTCCCTATCTGCTCCCAGCGGAGTGCAGCAAGGAATAATTTACAGTTCTCAAGTCATTTATATATTTATATAGAAATATATACAGAAACATATATAAAATATAAATCCTATGGAATAGGAGGCAACCAGAGAAGCTAACCTATGACAGCTACACACTGACAATACTGTCCAGCTGCAGCCACCTCAGGTGGATTTCGTCTCTTCCTTCACCCTGTGGAAGCAAGCAGTGAAGAATTTGGTTCAAACAAATAGCCCAAGCTTTCATAACAAGTCAGCGTTGTTTGTTTAACCCTAAAAATGCTGCTTATATGGCCCATCTTCATCTAAAACTTGTAAAATGTTACTAGTGAAGGAACAGTACTTTTAAGCCCCTTCCATGGAGGCTCTCACAGTGCCTTATCGGATGTGGGGTTCTACACAGGCAAATTTCTTCCCATTAAGAGCCCATGACAAAGCCACCCAAACCACCATGTCTCTCCTCCAACCCCTCAACTTGCGCAACATTCCACTGGGGGAAGGAGTGCTATTTAATCACAATGCCAGGAGACGGGGCTCACCCTTTGGGTTCTGTTTTCTCCTCTTTTGCCTTTTCCTCTTCTTTCTCATCTATGAAAAAACCAAAAAGACACACAGTAGTGCAGTAAGAATGTACATGCCAGGCAAAGTTCCAGAGCTGTGAGGGCTTCTAGTCCCAGCTCTCATCCTTACCCTTCTTCTCCTCTTCCTCCTTTTCCTCTTCTGTTTTCACACGTTTAGCCTTCTTGAAGTTGGCAACGTTTTTGCGCCCTCCTTCCCCTTCATCTTCAGAGTCAGAGAATTCTTCATCACATGATATTCTCTTATCAGAATTGCGAACTGAGCATGAAGAGGACAAGGAGTTGTTTTAGGAGATATAGAAGTCAGGAGAGACGAAGCACTAACTTCTCCAAGTGCATCTACACGATAGAGTGAACTACCAAGCCTATGTAAGTCAGAATTAGGCCTTGATAAAGACTTTATCTTTCTATGTGCTGTATCTTTTAGCTCATCACTCCAACTGCTCATGCCCAAGATGCCAGATCACATGTACGACTTGGAATAGTCATACCACTTGGAATAGGTACAGTGTGATGTCTAGACTTGACAGTGTGAGGCTGGTTAACCTTCTTACACTGAGAAAATCTGCCTGCCAGATCTAAAGGCCATCAGCCAATCTGGATATAAACTGCCATTTTCACTGTGGAAGACAACTTGTGGGATCAAACCTGACAGTCTCCCAGAAAGCATCCTGTCACAGCACCTACATCACAGGAACTGTTTAAATTCTCACATTAAAGCCTAGGTTCTTCCATTATGGAAATTATCTGCCAATAGTGCTGCTTCTCCGAAGGCAAAAAACCCCCAAACAACAAGTCTATCAGCCCTGCAGTGCTGAGCATCATCACTTCATCTTACAACATCAATCAGAAAGATTCCAACTGAAAGACTGCAGAATCAAGCTGTATCTAAATCATAGCTCATCCTCTCTTTATGAAGGTAACTCAGTCTGGAGCCTGCATGCTTCTCCAACACACATCCTGCCCCGCTTTCGCACCCACAGGCTCTGTAACAGTACACTGCCCAGCTGGGCAACACAACCACACCCCAGACAAGCATGTACTTGAAATGCGTTTCTCAGGATCTTCTTCCTCTTCATCCCCACTGTCTTCCTGAACAGCATCCTCAGGAATTGGCTGCATCTGGACGCCAGGGGCATGAGGCAGCATGCGCAGATTCTCAAAGAGACGTTGCCTAGAGCCAGCCAGGAAAGGAACACCTCCGTCAGCAAGATGCTATCCGCGGCTGCGAAGCGCTCGGTGGAAGGTGTCAGTCTCGTGAAGAGGAGCAAACACTTACTTGATCTTCTCGAGATACTCATTGGTATTCTGGTTAGTCATGTTTGAGGGACTGATGTGGAGCTTAAAGTCTGGTCCAAAGTACTCAAAATAGTCATTATATGGAAGCTCTGCAGGCAAGTTAAAAGGGAATAAACACCAAATTACCACTGGACTGGTGATGAAATACAACAAACACTTTATACTTCTACAGAAAAACACAACTGCATTTACCTGGGCATAGGAGCCGAAGCTCTCCTAGCCCAAATTCAGATCAAAGCAGACAACTTGGCAACAGTGCAGTCAAAGCTTACTTGGCAGTTAAACGCTATCAGTGCACACCAAAGTTTTCAGTACAAGGTCATCTCATTTCAGTAAGTCGGCAAGGCTGCTGGGTACTTTTTGCTGGAGGGGAGAGCTACAGGACTAGAATGCAAACAAGAAGAGCTACTGCAAATGAAGGCATCCAAAAGCTCCTCTGAAGTCATAATCAAGAGCTAGTGAAACATCTCAGGGTTGCTACCTCTCCCACAGCAACATCACTTTCCTGTGCTCTGGTACTAGAGTGTCCCTTAGTCTTTAAGTCTTTCTTCAAAGGGGAGAATTACCATTGGGAATTTCTGTGTCCAAAGCCACAGCAGTCTCATAGGTCCAGCATCTAGCCACATTGCGGATTGTGTAGCCACCTCCTCCCAGCATCAGCATAGGCAAATTAAAACTTTTTACAAACTCCACACACTTGGCATGACCTGCAGCAAAAGCAGTGGGGGAAAGTGAGGTCACAGCCTCATGGCATAAGAATAGCAAAATTTTCAATGAAATCTCATTTTATCAGTTATGCCCATCCAATACAGGCACTGTACAGTACTCTTACCTTTGATGGTCAGGTTAAAACACCCCAGCCTGTCCCCAGATAGAGAATCTGACCCACACTGCAAGACAACTGCGCTAGGCTGGAACGTCTCCATCACTTTAGATATAACCTAAACAAGAAACTTATTGTTATACACTCTCCACAGGACAATGTCACAGCAACACAGTAATATCCATGTCAGCGAGTGACATGAAGATATCCCTAGTGTTCCCACAGCTGCTGACTCCCCTATATTGGTAACACTGAGTCTCTTATGAAGAGAAGCTTACTGCTGACAGCCTGCAATTGTTACGGAGGAATACAGACTGAATCAATCTCCCCAGAAAACGGCTTCATGAGCTACCCAATGACAAAGTATGAACCACAAGGAATCACTCAGCAAAGTGAGTGATAATTTAAACTTACCGGCTTGAATATTGCTTCATAGGACTCATCATCGATTCCATCCCGGAGGGGATAGTTGACAGCGTAGTACTTGCCTTTGCCTGCACCAATATCCTATTAGAGTGGAAGACAAAAGAGACCACTTTTGTGCCAACAGAGTCAACAGACAACCAACTGCAACACAGAAATTGTTCTCCAAATTAGGAAGGGAAGCTTGGGATTCCATCAGTGTAATCTGAATGTAAACCCAGGATTTGTCTCATGGACAAATACTGTCCTGGCAGGAGGCAGTTGACTCCAACTGCAGCTCATTGGCAGAAGTGGGTACACTGGCCCTCAATGTTCAGAGAAGAAAAATCTACTATTACATGTTGCTCTGAGCACACAGGCTCTCATTTCCCTGGCAAAGGCACTTTCTTACACAGCAATAAAACTGGCAGCCAAAACTCTAGTTCCAACCCTGTATGCTGCAGAGATGTGCAGCCCAAAATACCAGTGTGGGATAACTGTGCAGCCTAGTAACTGAAGGAATCTATATTTAAGACTATATATATACATATATATATTTACATTTCCATTATCACTCTCATAACCAAGTGTTTAATTAAAAATAAGGGTTTAATTTGTGGTGCAGAGTTGCACCAGGCTGCACCAGGAAAGAATCCTGCAGCCACATGCCACTGGCATTACCACTGACAAACCCTAAGCAGGGCTGAAAAAGTACGACTCAAGCGGAAGAGAAAAGAATTTAAATCAGAAAAAAGCATATGAAAAAAAGTAAAGAACCTTTTACCCCCAAGAACAGCATTCTGGCAATGTCACAAAGTGAACCACACCTGCATCTAAACCAAACAAGTGCCATGTTTAATACCGCAATTCGTTAACCTGCAGAACTGACTCATAGGAGGAAATGCCAACAAGATAAACCAACACAGGCAGAAATACTTCCTTATAAACCTTCACCCCAAAGCTTGCATGGCCAAGCTTAGTTTCCAGGTACCTACAGAGGACCAACATGCCATCTTCAGAATCACTTTTCTGAGCATAATCCCACTGGAAGGCTGCCAAGAGACTGACTGCAAAGCCTTGGATTTATTACTATACAGGCCATGATTACAGGGACAAGGCACCCACTCCAAGAGCTGAGTCCTCAGAAAAAGAATGCCACTTCAAGAGCAGGAAACCCGAGGAAAATAGTGATTTTAGTCAAATTAGTATGACAGCAAACATGGAAGAGACCAAATTCCAGGTAATTTTTTTGCTAAGCCTTCATTCTCACCCGCAGGTCCCCTGTTCCTGGGAAATATTCACCATACTTATGAAAGGACACGGTCATCACACGGTCTGTGGTATAAAAAGCTTCCTCCACGCCATCTCCGTGATGGATATCAATGTCAATGTACAGCACTCTCTGGTGATACCTACGATCACAAAGGAGTCAAAATACTATATTTCTTCAGAGCAGAAAATGCCTTCATCAGCACAGCAAATGGAAGGAGAGGAAGGAACTTGGTGCTAACTCCCAGACTACCAGCTACCAGGCAGCTCCTGCTCTGGGATCTACAAGCAAAAGAGCTGTGAAGAACAGACACGAGCCTTGGTCGCCAGTAGAACAGAACCACAGAGGAAAATGAAGTGGCTTTTGCTGCTGCAACTGATCTTTGAAGGCAGACTCAACTCAGTTTATTCAGACTCAGGCAACAGACTGCATTTTTATGTCAAGCCTCCCACTGAGGTCTGCCTTGAGCCAAAAGCTGTCACATATTAGAGCTGTGGCCCATTTTCCACGGTGGGTGGTAGAGGGAAGGGTCTAAAAGCAAGCACACAATGCTTCAAGCTTCCTGCATAGTGCCACCCCTAGACACAGCCCTTTGGGAGAGAGGGTACTGCACCCCAAAAAATAGCTGATTAAGCCCTCCGGGGAAAACACAGCTTAAAAAAAGCAATAAAAAGAGAAGATTGGGAAGAAAGCACTAAGGACTCAGAGGAAATGCAGCACAATGGACAAACAAAAGGGGTAAACAGCAGCGCCCATACTTTAAGAGCTCCAAGATAGCCAAGACGATATCATTGACATAACAGAAGCCAGAAGCCTCTGACTTCTTAGCGTGGTGAAGGCCTCCTGCCCAATTCACTGCAATATCTGTCTGTTGCTTGTTCAGCTTCACAGCACTGGCTGTTGGGAGAAGAATTACATAACGTTAGCACAAGAACAAAGGCCCACGACAGAGACTTAAGGGTAAAGCACTGGTCCCTTATGACCACCTCTCTGCTTATGTGTGCGTTTGTGTACTTCACAAAGCACAAGGCTAAGGGTTTAACACTAGATGCCTCCACAAATGAACAAAAAGCTAGGGAAGAGACATGCAGCTCTGTTTTGCCTTCATACACCTTTCATAGCTTCCCACTTTTTTCTCAAAGCATGAAAGCTCCACAAACAAATACACAGGATTCTAGCTGGGGTCACAGCTGAAGACAGTTGAGATTTCTCAGTGCTCTGAATAAAAGGTTTTAACAAAAAGTCTTATACAACATAAATGTAGGTCATTCACTGAATATGCAGTCAGTTGAAGGAAGTTCTCTTCCCCCAACCCCTTCAAAAACATTCTGCAAATCCTGAAAGTTAATCAGATTCAAAACAAATGATGTATTCTGTGGAATTAGGACCAGAGAGCAGGGAGCTACTTCAAAAGATGCTGCAGGCAGTGCTTGTCTGTACTGCTGAGCTACATTACAAGAAATAGAGACTTCTAGATGCCACTGTGGGAGTAGCAGCCACAAAGTTTTAATGCCTTTGCACGGGGATACCAGTCTTTCTGCTACAAAGTACTTGAAAATAGCAAAAGCATTTTAAATGTTCCAGCTTTCAGAGAGCTTACTGAAATCTTGCAGATTCTGTTTTGCCGGGTGCCCATGAGACACTGGCATTTTGTTAAAAACAACAGATAAAGTGGCCCTTGTCTTTCCTTTCCAGGTTCTGCATGCCCTGAGCAAGGATTTTACAACTTTTTTTTCTTTCCTGTAAAGCTGACATTGATGTTTTTTATTAAACCCCGTTGCTGCTGTGGTTTTAACTGTATCACTGGTGATGCTGTTATACCACTTACAGAGCTTCACATACTCAGTGAAGTAACCTGGACTAGTGAAGATACGCTTAACAAATGTGGAGGGATCTGTCAATACACAAGGCTTGAACTCCCATATGGGAAGAAATCTGGATCTAATTATTAAGGAAATCAGAAATATGTTCACGGAGCTTCCCTACCACAACCTACAACAATGCATTTCCCAGACAGAATGACATTACACGCACCTGCTTAAGAGAAAAAGGAAAGAACATACGACTCGTGAGCTTACCAACTGAACCTCCGGCAGAGAGCTGACAGAACTCAAATAGCCCATCAAACACAGGGCAGTCTTCCCCGACATTAACTTGAAAAGAATACAAGAGTTAGTAAGACAAAACTCCAGGTGGCAAAGCTTATACCACCACTCATCTAAAAAGCTAGCCAGGTAAGCAAGCAACAGTTCTAACCACTTACAAAACATTAACATAATCAACCTGAGGATGCCTGATGAGGCAAAAAAGGGTTTTGCTGTAGGGAAGATGCTCTTGACTTGTAAGAAAATAGGAAAGCAGGTCCCAGGAGTGCTGGTGAGAGCAGCACTCCATCTACCGGGAATCCAGAAACCAGGCAATCGCAGTGGAAAATAAGAGGGCAGGGAGCTCCCAGTGACAGCTGTGTAATAATACCCATACATGTCCTCAGCTGCAACTCCAGGTGGATTTACAGTACTCTGCTCTGCTCAGGCAGCACATGCTGGTCACCACAGGCACATACAGGCTGTGCAAAATGGGGACCAGGACTCCTTGCTACCGCACACAGGCCATGCTGCTGCTGGGAACCCATGTTCTTGTGGGGGTTGGAGGAGGATAGTATTGTTTGTGACTATACAGTGACACCAAGCTCCATTACACAACCCCACAGGAAGGGGTAAAGGGTTTTGCTCCTGTTTCCTGCTGTATTGCTGATGAGGAGCTGAGAAATCAAACAGTGCCAGCACTGCAGGAGAACATGGGGAATGGCAGGGAGCAGTGGGTACTGGATGAGAAGTTCACATCCACATCTCTTTTCTTACACTTTGTACATTCCTTTTACTTCACATTGGGCAACCAGTTTTTAAGTTCTCAGCAGTACTGTAGTTCTGGCCTAGATAAATATTTTACTATGAATATTTCCACGATTAAAAATTCAAACAGTAACAACAAACATTGAATCTAGATTTTGCAAGATTTACAAACAAACAAAAAAATCTGTATTTTTGTAAAACATCTGTAGAATGTTTTCTTCTGTGCTTAATGAGAAAGGCACCACCAGCACAGTCCTTGCAGCACTGGAAACTCACCAGTGCACAAACTCCACAAAGACTGTGTGATAAGAGAGTCTGAATGGTCTCAGTTTGGGACAGGGAGATCCAGAAGGAAGCAATTGCTCCTGCTTTCCAATTGTTTCAGCAGGGCACGGCAACTGGCAGAGTTTGAATAATCAACTCAAAGAGGTGGTTGGAAGCTTTCCCTGTTAACTGAGGAGAATTTTAACTGTCAATTTCTACATGCTTCCCATTACAACAAATAAAACTTCTTGCCCTTTAGGTGACAGAGCAGATTTCCCAACTCCTCAGGCAGGCAACAGGACATGAGCAGAATGAAATCAGAGCCTGTTCATTACCTTTACTGCCACTCAGAACTTTGTGGGCAGCACTGACAGTATCTGAAGGCATCCCTCTGCTATACCTGACAAAGAAAGGAGCTGCTGTGCAAACAGATGCCAGGTGGGCTTTTTCCCACCTGGAGATTCAAAGCAGCCAGGACTGCTAAGGAGGGATTTAATAACAGGGGTCAATCACTGACTGTAGGCATAAATCTCTGGCATAAGACGATGAAGGGCATGGATGCTCCTTTTTCCTTGCAATGGGTGGGTGAGAAGCTTTGTATCTGGGAGAGCACAATCAGAGAGAAACCAGCATTAAAGGTAGAAACATTCTCATAGAAATCATAGCAGCTACCCTTCCCCCAAAGGGAAAGCTGAAGCATCAAGCAGGCTAGAGTTCTGCCACTGGACTTGGGAGCAGTGACCTTGTTTCCTATATCCCTAATCTCTGTTTTGAGCCACCCGTGCTAGTTCTCTAGCTACACAGAGGCTACTACTTTGAGGTCCTGTTGAAGCAGAGCTCTGTTTTCTGCATGTTTTAAGATTAATTTTCATATTTTGCCTCCTCCAGATAAAAACAGTTCTATGGAAGTAAAGTGCAGAAAATGCTGACCACCAGAGAGCAGAGTGGGTGTTTTTGAGCTATATCTGCTTCAGGAGCAAAGCATTCAGTTGTGTAAATATGTACTTTGGTATGTTAAGACATACCATTTACTGTAGGGAGTCTTTCAACATATATTACTTATGAACTACGTTACCCATTTTTGCTTGTGCCTTAATACCTGTCTCCTTCAGCTCATATCACATTTCCAATCGCCTCTACTTCAGACTCAAGACCCACAGCTCCTCTAAATTGCAGACTACACTTACTCCACCTAAATAAAACCCATGGGCTAAGAGCATTTTTCTGCTCTTGAGGACTGCAGTATGCAAGGCCAGAATGCTGTTTAAATGAACTTTGAGCCCTCCCCAATATTTGTACTTGCTAGAAATCTAGTTTGCCACAGCCATTGCCAAAGAACATCAACTCACAACTTCAGAGACCACAAAAAAAGGTTTCTGTAACATTAAAGTCACCTTTAAAGGCCCTTCCACAGACTGGAGAGGTTGGAACAAGAAATTATCTCACAAAATAAACCCTTCTAACACCAAGCGGACAAGTATTATTGTGCATCTCAACCCTCCCCTACTTCCAAACTGCCACTGCCCTGAAAATTCTTCAGAGTTACTGCAAATTTTGAACACAACTGATAAGCTGTGAGGGTTTTTTTGTTTGTTTGTTTGTTTTAAATTACAAGACCCTTTCCCCACCTCAATACTTCTGGTTTAAGGTAAGCAATAACATAAAACACACGCAGCTCATTAATGGAGTGGTTCAGTCATCTCTGATCACGATGGCAATTTTGAAGAGTTTCCATCAAAACACAAGACTGAAAAGAGACAGCCAGGTCAAAGGGTTTTCCTCAGCTCTTTTGGCATATTAGCTAAAGAGAGGGACCCATTCTTAAAACGCGTAGTTTACCAGAAAATTCAAAACCAAAGTCAGGATGAAGACAATTTCCTGCAGTTCTTCCTACTCTTTTTAATCACAAACCTCTGAAGCTGGCCTGGGATTCTCAGAACCACAGGTTTTAACAGTGGCAGGAAAAAAGCTTACATCTTTGCATCTGTTTGCTGTACTCAGACATGTTATCTGGGCGAATAGATCTCAGAAATTTTATGTAGTCATCACTGTGGTACTTGGTCATTTCTTCTGCATTTGCCTTGTGAGGGCGCTGCAAGGACAGAAAAAGAGCAAGACTCGTTTTGCGAGACATCTCTCTAATTCCCATTTCCAATCTCAGATTCACTCCCAGGAACAGCAAAACACTCAAACCAGCATCAATAAACAAGAGAAACTTATTTTCAAAGGTTAAGAATGTCACTACCAGAGACTGGCATGTATTACATATCTAGACGAAGAAAGTATTTAAGTTGCAGGAAGAAAAGCAATTTTCCAGTCTCCAAAGTTTATCTGAAGGAAAGAACATCTCATTATAAGCAAGCAGAAGAAATACATCAAAACAACTGGTTCCTTTCCTTTCTTTTCTCCTTTCCTTTCCCTTCTTTTCCTTCTGGGATTGTCAACAGAGAACTTACAAGTCTGAAGCATCAAACTTAAAACCTAACACCTAAACTAAGGTCTTTCACACCAATTTCTCTTCACAACCAGCCCTACACTTACATATATCTCCATCTTCCTGTACAGGCCATAGTTCAGCAGTAGGTTGTGGGTCATCCGAATCCTGTGGGGCTTCATTGGATGTCCCTGGCCATAATAGTAGTTTCCAACATCACCTGGGGGCAGAAAGGATGTTATTATAGCAGGGTAAACTATGAATTCCTTCAATGGGGAACACAGCTGAGCCAAAAATCCACCAGGTCATTTCATTTGTCCTTCAGCAGCGCTCTGTTCACAGGGGAATAGGGGCTCCCATCTCGTTCACACAGGTACCTGCATGGATTCAGAAAAGCTTATCCAAGACCAAACAAGACAGACATTTGTAAATTCAGATATGGCCAGATAAGGAATTTTTTAGTGCCAGTTCTGAAGACAATAATCTAGGAAAAGCCTGAACAACCTGCACAAGAGAAGGGAGCTCCAGCTTTCCTGGGCAGGATGAGCTTTGGGCACCACATCTGCCTGTCCTCACTCAAAGCACTACAGCTCTCCACTGTCCTCTCCAGGTGGTTCAGGCCCACTGTGGTACCTCACATCACATTTCACAGGTTTCGCTGTGAAATGCAGCCGCACTCTGAGCAGAAAACTGCACACCAAGAGGCGCATGAGTCTAATCCCAGCTCAGACAGTGACTCACCAGTAGGAGCACATAGCCTCTGCCTCAGTTTCTTACTATTTCCCTAACAGAAACAAGATACAAACCCTGCCAATAAGCAAACACCACAGCAGCTATAGTTTTGCCATTTTCACTCCTTATTATTGCTTGAAATCCTGCAGAAGAATCCCAGTCCCACACACAGACACACCTGATGAGCTATCCCGTGGGCACCCGCATTAATGAAGTTGGCTTCCTGCAAATATACCACACAGACAAATCACACATATATATCATCTCCAGACGCAGATTTTCTCCTACCTAAGCAAAAGCTAAGCTCATGCTGCACTCTCTCATAGTAGGCGCTACTGGCTTTCCCCCTTCCTCTCCCAGGGTACTTATTTTTATGAAACTTAGAAATTTAATTCGCAGATTTCTGCCTCCTGTCTGATTTGGCTGCAAGAGACAGAGTCAAAACTTGTAGAGAGCAGGAAATGCAGACAGCTACACACAGCAGCAATATGAGGATGCTGAGGCGCTGGCACAGGGTGCTCAGAGAAGCTGTGGCTGTCCCATCCCTGGCAGTGTTCAAGGCCAGGTTGGACACAGGGGCTTGGAGCAAGCTGCTCTAGTGGAAGGTGTCCCTGCCCCTGGCAGGGTGTTGGAACTGGATGAGCTTTAATGTCCCTTCCAGCCCAAAACAGTCCAGGATTCCATGATTCTACGGTAGCACCATGCAAGTTCCATTCTCCTGGGAAACCAGACTAAGTTGTTCACGTGGTTGTACAACTCCCCATCAGTTTAGGAAGCAGAAGACCCAGTCCAGTCTGTCTGGTGACTCAGTTGGGAGTATTAACATTTCATCACCAGCCTTAACATTCAGAAGAAACTGCTACTTCCCCACTGCACATAGATGTAGTTTTTCCTCCTGTGAATGTGGCTTTATTTTTTAATCAAAGTAGATGCAAACAGTGCAAATCTTATACCCAAGCAACTCTGCTGCTGGAGTTTACCTCTCCTGTGGCACTACGATGAAACAGGGCGCTCTCTGCATGAAGGTATTTTACTGGGGCAATTATCCCTTCAGTAAAATCAGGTTAAAACAAGCTTTGGGGAACCCCGTAAGAGATGTGTAAAACCCTATCTAGAAAATACAAGCACAAAACTACATGAAGCTTTAAGAAATCATCATCGTCACCTCAGTCTGTCTGCAAAAGGCCCTGGGAACACCCATATCTCTTCCAGAGCCTGATGGTATTTACTCTGCTAAACACCAGAGTAGCAGACTAGCTTGTCTGCTCATGGATGTCAGTGCAGATGAAACGTGAACTCAACAGGTACCTCTTCCTGTTTGTTAAGGTTAAGCAAGTCCCTACATGGGGAGCTTATAAAGGAGAAGAAAAAACTCACCACAGAGTAAATTAGTGAGGGCAACTACAGGTGAGAGCATCTAATGGTAACTTCACATAGCTACCGAGCAATAATGACTACAAGGATAGCATCTCTCTTAGCATTTTCAAGCAAAATGACTAGTAATTTCATATTTAAGACATCACTGTGTGCCTTTAAAGATTATAGCTTGTCCACAAACTGCTGCTTTGTGAGCAAAGTGACAAGCTGCTTTGTGAACATGTTATATTCCAAATCCAGGGATAACTTTGGACACCATTTTTACCCAGCATCCAGATCGTGTGCACATGTGTGGCATTCTAGCACATCCCACAAGCACTCTGAAGTTTAAAACAGGCATTTTAGGGGCAGGGCTCCAGCACCCCCTTGCATTTTGATATGATGGGCGTTGCACAGAGATCAGTTGTGTGGTGAAATTGGGCTCAGTTTCACTGCACCTATTGCTCTAATCCAGATTCCTCCTCACCCTGCCCTCCTGGAGGCACTGGCTGAGTCAGAGACCCTGCAGACTGTCATTACAGGTTGTAAACCTGTTTAGATTGACTTGTCCAGAGAAATAAAAGCCCTCGCTACACGCTTGACACATGCAGCAGTTTAGAAGAGCCCCACTTCATTGCTGGAACACCGAGCCCATCCACTTTGCACGAAAAATTAGTGAGGTTTTTATCTGATTTCACAGACTGAAAACCATGAAGAAACAGAGAATTGCACAATACCTTTCACAGCCTCTGTTAAAAATTAGCTTGCCCATCACCAAGGCACCAGTTCATCCCTCTAAATGGAAGGGTTTGTGAACATGCAGATTGTGATTTCTCCCACAGACTATGGGGTAGAAGCCATACGTGATACTCAGCTTGAGATTTGGCCAGCCCTAACACCCCATTACTTCCCAACTCCAATGGGATGATTATGTAGACCCAAAAAAATGGGTCCACAGCCTTGCAACAGAAAACAAAAAGAACCAGTCTAAGGTCCAGCCAAGTTCACAACCAGAAGGAAACAATGTTCCCAGACACAGGAAACTCCCTACAGCCAGTGATACAGTCAGTTTGGCTCCTGGCACCTCCAGCTTATCCCTTGCTTGACAGCCAATACCACTGTCCCAAACTGGAGCTTCAAAAGAGCCTCTTTATAACATGGCTTGAGAAAGCTTAATGTCCCCACAATCCATCCTGTCCCCCAGCACTTCCCCAAGTCCTCTCCATCCTCCTAGAAACCTTCTTCAGCATCTCAGCATGGCACTCAAAGCCTCTCTTGTATTCATGACCCCCCCTCCATCCTGGACCCTTTACAGCCTTTCCCCACTTCTAAAGTCTCTACATTTCCACACCTCCCCACCCTACGTTACCCCTGTCTCTCCCCAGTACTTCTCCCCTCTCTTCCCCACACTCCTCCCTTTCTCCACTCGAATGCTCCCCCATATCGCCTCCATGCTCCCAGGCTTCCTATGCCCTCAAGCATCCTCCATTCCCCAATCCTGCTATAGTCCCCACATAATCCTGTCCATACCCCCATATCTCCGTGTCCCTATCACTCCCTGCCCTCCAGTGCAGCCCCCAGCCCTCCCCTGTCCCTCAGTAGCCCCAATACCCATCCCTGCACCCCCCAATGCAGCCTCTGCCCAGTGACCCCCATTACCCCTCCTACCATCCTCAGTGCAGCCTCCAACCCTCCCCTGTCCCTCAGTGCCCCCAATATCCATCCCTCTGCCCCCAATGACCCCCATCAGTCCTCCCAGCAACTCTCACAACCCCTCCCACCACTCTCAGGACAGCCTCCAGCCCCACCACGCTCCCCAGTGTCACCCTTACTACCCCCTACGTCTTCCGATGCCCCCCTACCACCTTCCCCCAGCCAACACCTCACCCCCAAGAACAATGGTCCCAATTACCAACCAGTGCAGCCCCCAATGCCCCCCCCCCATTCCCTACCTCCCCCTCTCCCCATCCCGGCGCCCCGCAGCCCCTCACCGTCGTAGTAATAGCAGACTTTCCGCTTGGTGCCCTGCGTCAGCGCCATTTTCCTGCCTCCTCACAGCGACGGAGCACTCCCGCCTCCCCGCACAACCCACCCCGGCCCCGCCCACCACGCAGCCCAGGGCCTATCAGAGCAGAGCTTCCCGCCCCTCTCCCGCCCACCAGCCAATAGAAAATCGCAGCGGCTGGGAGAGCGCGGGAGCGGGGCCAGCGAGCGGGGCAGGCGGAGCGCCTGGGCTGTACCACTGCTGACGGAGTGGGGGGGGGGGGAAGAGGGGACGCGAAGGCGCGGGCTACACCATCGCTGAGGCGCGGGGAGTGGGGGGGGGTAAATGAGGAGAGGGTCCGGGTGTGTGTGGCGGAGCCATTTGGCGTGGGGGAGACACCAGGCGGGGCTGAAGCCATGGCGGGGTGGGCGGGATACACGAGGCAGCGGCCTCTACCGGCCCCCGGGCTCATCCCACCCGGCGCAGGTGTAAGAGGGATGGGGGCGATGGGGGGGGGCTGTCTCAGGTCCCAGAATGACTACGGCCGGGACCCCCCGCAGCCCCCCTGTGAGGGACTGGTGTCAAGCTTGCCCTATGGCCTCACGGCGGCTGAGCATCTTCCAGGGCCACGATGGCAAAGGCCTTTTTCTCCTCAGAATGGCTCCTGTGAGCACCGCAGTGGGAGCAGGGAGCACCCCGCAGCCAAGGGCTTCAGCAGACATCCCTTGCGGGGGGTTCCTGCCATCACCGGGGGTGAAGGAGCTGGCGAGGCCCATGGGCGAGGGTCTGGCACGCGTCTCGGGCAGCCCCTGTGGGCTGGAGGCCGGGTCTGCACCCAGCAAGTGCAAAGGAACAGTGGGGGGGGGAACCCCATGGGCCCCACATCACACCCTCAGCATCCCCCCGCGGACTCTCCTCTTTGGAGTCATTTGTCAGCTTTGCCCATCCACCACCACCTGAAGGAGTGAAATCTGCTCCAAAGACTTGAAGCGCTTCAAATCTTTACTGCTGAGGTCCAGGCAGCGCTGGCCAACACCCCAGGTGATGTGCATAGAGTCTGTAGGGACCTGGTGCATGGGGAGCAGCTCCGAGCACCCCAACCCACTGTCCTTATGGCTGCTGCTGGTACTGGCCCTCAGTGGCAGTGAAGAAGTCCTCCAGCACGCTCTTCATGTACTCAAAGGTAGGACGCTCCTCGGGCTTCTCCTTCCAGCACTGCACCATCAGTTCGTACAACTCCGGTGGGCAGTTGTCTGGCTGCGGCATGCGGTAACCACGCTCCAGGTTCTGTATCACCTCAGGGTTGGTCATCCCTGTGAGGAAAGGCACATGACACTGAGTTTGGGTCACCCCCATGTTGCAGGTAGCACCCTACGCTTGCAAATCCCATGGGGAAGCTTCCTTCTCCCTCTATCACCGCTGAAACCCGCCGTGGCTGGCCACGTGCATCAGGAAGTGGTTGAAACCATTGCGGGCTGGCAGGGAAAGGAGCCAGATGGGGTGGCTGGGAGCCTGCGTGCGTGCAGGAGTGCATGAACACGCTCCTGGGTGTGCGCTTGCGTTGAGTTGAGTGTGTGTGTGAGTCCTTCTGCTGCACAGCTGCTGGGAAATCCTGACCTGGATACGGGATCCGGCCGTAGGTGACGATCTCTGTGAGCAGGATGCCAAAGGACCAGACATCAGACTTGATTGTGAACGTCCCGTAATTAATAGCCTCTGGCGCCGTCCACTTGATTGGGAATTTAGCGCCTGAAAACCAGCAAAAGGCAAGGAAATAAAACATTACAGCTGAGCTGGAAACATCCCTCTCTGTGTAACTGGATGTGACAACCCTGAGGCAGCCTCTGTCCCCGCTGTATGCCTAGGGACAAGCTGGTTTTGGTGGCAGCCAGCTCCCACGGATCCCTGCTGCTTTGCCAGCTACAGAGGCCTGAGGAGGGCCAGCAGCCCTGTTCCTGCAATAGCCACCAGGCAGGGCTGTCACCCCAACAAAAGCAGGGTTAGGTGGGCATGCAGGGACCCCTCAGCCCCCCTTCAGCTGGGGGGAGAGAGATGGAGGGGGAAGGGTCTCTGCACCCTCCTGCTCCCTTCTCCTGTGGTCACATGCAGTCCTATAGCTGCTGAGGCACCTCAGGACCCCAAAAAGAGGTTGGGGAGGGGGGGTCCTCTCTCCTGTAGCCCTGAGCTGGGCGGACAGACCCTCGCGAGCCGTGTACTCATTGTCCTCGATGAGCCGGGCCAGCCCGAAGTCAGCAATTTTGCAGCACAGGGTGTCCGACACAAGGATGTTGGCAGCCCGCAGGTCACGGTGGATGTAGTTCTTGGCCTCTATGAAGGCCATGCCCTCAGCGATCTGCAGTGTGGAGTGATTGCAGTTAATCACCACCGACATGGCAGAACCCTCCCCACCACCAGCCCCACAGCTCTGTCCCCCCTCACCTGCGCGGCCATGTCCAGCAGTTTATTGATTCTGAGCTTGATGCCTTCTGAGGTCTTGAGGAAGTCCACAAGGCTGCCTGCAATGAAGGTGGTGGGTCTCAGCAGCAAGCTCCCAGCTGGTGGGAGAGCTGTGACACAAGGGCAGAGTGGGGAGGTGAACAATGCCAAAACCAGCTTGAGATCCATAAGCCAGCACCAACCACTGGATGAGAACAGCCAGAAGCTGAAAGACCACAGCTCTTCACAGCATCTGGGTGCTCTCACCCTTCTCCATGTACTCTGTGATGATGTAGATGGGCTCCTTTGTCACCACGGCGTATAGCCGCACCAGTCGCGGGTGCTGCAGGTTCTTCATGAGGTTGGCCTCTGCCAGGAAGGCACTGGGTGACATGCTGCCCTGCTTCAGGTTTTTGATGGCCACCTTAGTGTGGCCATTGTAGAAGCCTGCAGAGAAATGGGGCAGAAAGTGATGGGAGAGAGGGACCAGTCACCAGGCACTGCTGGGGGATGCATGGCAGGGAAGGAGACAAGTGTGAGGGCTATTTTGTTGATCTACAGCATCCCAACCCAAAACTGCCCAAGCAAGAGATGTTGGAGGAGGCAATGGTTGGTTGAAGACAGGCAATGGACCCTTGTGCCCTGGAGGGCTGTTGGCAGCAGGACTTTTGGTGATTATCACAGCTCAATGCTTGCCACCTCCTGGGCAATAATCTGTAACTGCATTTTAACCCACCAGGCGGATACTTTTACATGTGGCTTTCAAGCTCCAGGAGCAAAGGAAGCTGTTGGTTGCTGGGCTTTGAACAGGGAAGCTGGGAGAGCCGAGCAGCAATGCTGAAACCAGTCCTGTCCCAAACCATCCCATCCCATCCTATCCCATCCCAGCCAGCACCCATGGGAGCAAAGGCAGGGAATCACCCCAGTGTCACCAACTCACCCATCCAGACTTCTCCGAACTGCCCTGCTCCCAGCTTTTCCACCAGCTTCAGCGACTCCCGCGGAACCTCCCACTCATCCTGCCACCAGGGCTTCTGCGGGCGCTGGGTCTGGCAGGGCTTGCCCAGGCGGGTGCACAGCCCGTCCGAGCAGCCTGCAGTGCAGGGCACAGGGCCTGTGTCAGAGCAGGCCGAGGGCACAGGGCACCCAACACAAGCTACTGACTTCTGGGGCACGGGTAGCAGCATGTCCTGCTCATCCCATCCTGTCCTGTCCTATTCTGTCCCATCCCAGTCCATTCCATCCCATCCTGTTCTATCCCATCCTATCTCATCCCAACTGCTCCTGTCCATTGCATCCTGTTCCCATCCTATCCTCTCCCAAATAGTCCCGTCCTATACCATTCCATCCTGTACCATCCTATCCTATCCTGTCCCATCCCATGCATCCCATCCCATGCCCTGCCTGCAAGCAAGACCAGTTCCTGGATGGTACCTACATGTGTAATACTCCACCAGCTCATGCAGGCTGCTGAAGGTGATGCGGGGGGAGATGTAGTACCCCCCCTTGTCCATGTTGCGGATCTTGTAGTGCTTCACTGTCTCACCCTGGTTCTGGTCAAAGTCCCTCACCGACAGTGAGTAGGAGCCTGGGAAGAGAGGGACCATGTGGGTCTGGGACCCTGACACTCCTCCTGTGCTTCCCTGTGGCAGGAGATGCCAGCAGGATGGTACCTTTGGAGGTCTCGCTCTCTCGGATGAGGAAGGAGCCGTGTGTGTTGCCCGAGGCCAGGAGCTGCCGCTCTGCATCCTTGCGGCTGATGTTTTTGAAGAACCACCTGAGGACATGCAGGGCAGGGTTAGGGCTGGGAAAGCTCAGGCCACCTTTACCCACCCTGGCTCCTTCCCACTCTGCCAGGACACAGCTCCTGCTCAACCCCTACTCACGGCTCAGGCTCCAGACTGTTCAGCAGGGCCACAAAGTTGTAGGGGATCAAACCCTCCTGGCCGGTGGTGAGTGACTGAGCCTTCCACCATTCCCCACTCCTGCAAGGACGCAATGAGGTAAGACCCCCCCCCGGCTGCTGGGATCTGCATGGACGCCCCTGGCAGCACTGGGATGGGGAGCAGCGGGGTGATGCCGATGTGGGTGCTGGGACACCTCTGGCGGTCACTCACTCTTCCAGGATGCGGAGCTTCTCGCCCTTCTGCAGCCCCAGGTCCCCGTTGTGCTTGGGCTCATAGTTGTACAGGGCCACCACCAGCTTATCTGGGAGGAGGGGCAGAGGGACAGGGTGGCAGTGGCCAACTGTTAGCCATGGCTGCCCCCTGCCATGGACCATACCTTGCAGTGGGGACCATACCTTGCAGTGGGGAACACGGTGGAGATGTAGCCTCGTAGAACACCAGTGGGTCTTGCACCTCGGAGCCGTTGCGAGTCAGCCTCTGCCAAGGGATAAGGAGCTCCATGAGCTCTCACCTTCCTGGGGTTTGGCCAGCACTGGAGGTGTTTGGCCACCAGCATGGGGGGCAGGGGGTCTGCTCGCTCCCTCCTACCTGGGGCTTGCTGTCGGGCTTGATGGGGTAGTTGCAGTGCTCACAAATGTCAATGTTCTCGATCCAGTCCTCGTCGTAGTCTGAGCTGCAGCAGCAGCCCATGGTGGCTGCAGGGGGTGATAGGTGATGAGGGAAGCCTTCAGGCTCCCCTCCCACTCCAGTACATCCCCATCCTTGCATCTGTCCACCTTCCCACATCACATGGCTCATCCTGCACACTCTGCAGGTCCTCAGCTGAACTGGAGGCATCCTCTGACTCCCGATATTTTCTCCTAATCATTTTGTTCTGGCTTTAATTAAAACCACAGAAGTCAATTAGGCCCCAGTCTGAGGCTCCCATTTCCCACTGCCACAAGCCAGCCAGCTCCTTCGCCCCTGGGCTGGGCCCTCTGTTCTCCATCTAGCTAACAATCTAATCATGAGTATCCCATTAGCAATTAATACAATGGTGTGTTTTATCAGACACCTCCCTGGCACCACCAGCAGCTCCTGGTGTAGAGGTAGGTGCGAGCGCTCCCCCACCAATGCTGCATCGCCTCTGATTTCCCTCCCCACCCTGCAGGTTCCCCTCATGCATTCACCCCATCACTGTGCTCCTGTTTCTCCTTCGTCAGGAATGTCCTTTAAGTCCTCATACCTCCTCAGGTGGTATGTAGCTCATACTCCCTCATCCTTGGCAGCTCATCCTGTAACATCCAAGGTCCCCCCAGGCTCAAGCCACGGTGATGCCAAGCTGGTGTACCTGACACCACGGTGTGAGCACCGGGGCAGCCTGGCAGTGATGCCATGAGCACGGTGTGGACTCTGCAAACCAGCCATCAGCTCTTGCCTTGCCATGAAAGCCAATCATGGCACAGGGCCGAGAGCCCTGGCAGTGCCTGAGGTGCAAACAGCAGCCAAAGCCCTGGAAAAAGCTCTTCCACAGAATCCCCTTCACCTGCTCCACCGTGATTTATCTTCACCAAGACCCAGCCCCGAAACCCTCCTTTCCAGGCTCTGCCCAGCAGCTCTGGGGGCCCTTGGGGGGCCCCGGTACAGTTTCCACAGGCGCTGGGTGCCAACGGCAGGTTTGGACCCCCACACCATGCCCCCAAACCAGCACCTGAAAACAGCAGCGGCTTTGGAATTCTTATCTGGCAGTAGGTGGTGCAGGTGTGAGGGTCCCGTCCATGCCATGCCCTGCAGCAAGCTGGGTCCCCAGGAGATACTGGTAATGTTTTCTCCTTGGTTTCCTACCCAAAGGAGCCATTGCATGGCTGTTTCCACAAACACATGCTTAAATCCACCTCTTTCCAAGGTAGTGGGGGGCTTCGTTTGAGTGTGTACACCCATGGGTGGCTGGGGACACAAGAAAGAGCCTCATAGGGGGACCCCAAAAATGGTGCAGGGTCCACAGGGTGCCACCAGCCACGGGTGGCCTTTGGTGATGGGTGATGTGGGAGAGGAGAGGGCAGATGAGTGAGCTCCTTCCGCATGCAGTGCAACACCGCTTTGGGGACTCAGAGACTAAAAACCACCCTGATGCCTTCAGCTTCTGGTTACGGCTGTTTGGGAACACACTTTGGCACCCAAGAAAAGGGGTTTGGGCACATCACAGCTCCCTAATGCAGGCAGGAGAAGCCTCTGCTCTCCCAGACCTACCCACAGCCCTTCAAATGCCTTCACTGAAGGCAAGGGGTGCCAGGAGGTATTTTTTTCCTCCCTGCACCAGCCAGGGTGAGGAGGGAGGTGCTGCTATTGTGCCTTTTTGTCTTAGCACACTCAAGCCACAGAATTTCCACCCAGCAGCCATGTCACCTGCACGGTGGAGGGCCCTGCTGCTGAAACACCGTGTTTGAACTCAGTGTTTGGTGCCTGCATCTGGTGCAACTGAATTTCTCTGCAAGGGATGTGTAGGTGCCCCAGTCCCACGCCTCGCTGTGTCTGCGTGTGTGCACGCCTGTGCATGGCCATGTATGTGCCTCTCTCCAAAGCATGCCTAGGAGGAGCTGCCCTGTGCCAGTCCTGCACAAACCTCTCCAGCCAGGTCTGGTTGGCCTGTTCACAAGGATGGGCAGGTGTGAGGAGGGCTGAAGGATGGGCTGACCTTCTCCTTGACACTCTTCAAGGCTCACTGTGGTGGCCTGGATGTCCCAAAGCCAGCTGTGACCCCACTGGATGGTCAGACCTGTGCTGGCACAGCCTCACAGACACAAAGAACCATGGCCCCAAAGCTGCTATTGCAGCAGGGAGGTGTTCAAACTGAGAGAGCATCAAAACCAGGCATCTCTCAGTTTCTGAACCCCGCGACTGGGAGGCAGACCCCGATGGACCAGCACTAAATTGCTGCCAGTCCCCACACTGCTCTCACCCACAGGCAGGTAGGTGAGAGTTTGGCCTTGGGGACACAACTCCATCTTTGCCCTGAAAATGAGGCTCCGGGGAGAGCCCTGTGATGGGGATGGAGCTCCCACCCCGGGCAGGACCTCCAGGCAGGCAGAGAGCATTGGGACAGCACCTTTCACTCCAACTGGGAGGCCACGTAAGAGTGGGGAGCACAGCCTGTCTCCGCCATCGCTCACTTGGGCACCAACGCTCTCACTCCCCCTGCAGCGATGAGCCCAAACCCCCATTTCCATCCCTCCTAGGGGTAACTTCAGAGAGTGCAATGGGACCTCCCACCCTTCACATGCACCCAGGTTCTCCCCGGCTCCCATCCAGACACTGCCAACACTCTCACCCCAGACCCCCATTACCTGTTGGCAGTGAGGCAAGGACCAGCTGCTCTCAGACTCCCATGGCCCAGCAGCAAGACGAAGACTCTGTCCCTGCTCAAGTCCTCTCCATGCCCAGCAGGAGGGAGGTGACGCTGTGGGAAGCAGATATGAGCCCCCTGCTCACTCCTGCTCGGTGCCTGCCCTGGCTTCCTGCCTCATGAGCAAACTCTAGAGAAGCTGGTTCACAGCTTCAAGCACAACCGCAAGAGGTAGCGACAAACCCTGGTGGCTTCCTGCCATCCCTGACATGCAGGGCTGCTGCTCTCGTGTCTTTGTTCAATGATCCTCAGGGAACGGGTGGGCCAAGGGATGCTGAGCCCCTCAGTCAGTGGGAAGCAGGGTCCTGCAGCTGGGAGACGTCCTGCGATGGATCAGCGATGGGCAGGGGATTGTCCCCCACTGCTAGGGCAGTCCTGGCTACCCGAGCCCCCTGGTCCCCTGCACTGTCCCTTCTCTGCTGCTCAGCACAGGCACACTGGCACTGTACACCCACTATGAACCCATCAGACCCTAACGTGGGTTGTGGGACTCATCCTGCACCCTGCAGTCCCTACTTTGGCCATCACAATGGGGTTACCCCAAACCAGGCACCCCAAGAGCTGTGGTGACAGGGGCTGAAGCCAAGGGGCCACATTGTGCCTCAGCCAGGCTGCCAGCCCGTGTTTTTGGAGACAGCTTAAGGCAGAGCAATCAGCACTCTATTGTCTTGGCCTTTGAGCTGAAGCACTAAGCCGCAGGTCCCTGCTGCCGGCTCTGCAGAGGCAGGAGCAGGAAGCTCAGCTGTGACAGGGCCATGGTGGTGGCACCTCCAGACGCAGCATCCACTTGGGCAGGGATGTTTCCCAGAGACAGCAACCATCCCTTTCCCATCCTGCTCACCAGTCCCAACAGAGCCCCAGGCAAGGGGTGGTGGGGAGCACTGCATGGCCCTGGGGTGTGCCACAGCCCATTGGGGTGCATGTTGGCTTCTTCCTGTGTCCTGCTGCTACTCTGGGAAGGAGAAGCAGCCCCCCCCCCCCCCCCCCCCCCCCCCAGTTATCCCCGAGTCACCTCACACCTTCCATGGCACTGCCTGCGAAAAGTGCTCTGTGGAAGCCACGTTCCGCAAGCAGCAACTTCTGTTGTGAAGGGTTTGCTGTTAATGAAGGAAGGGAAAAAGCCAAAACAAAACCCCTCTGGTGAGGGCAGTGGTGTCAGCACTGGGGGCTGCTCCCCTGCTCTCAGTGCAGGGCTGCAGTGGGTTGGAGATGGAGCAGGATGGGAGCATGGGGGCTGAACCCTGAGCACAGCCGCAGCACCTTCGGGCCTCAAGCCCCAAAACCAGCCCCTCCATTTGCCGCTCGTTTGGGGATAAGCCTTTCCTGCAGTGGTGCAGCCCAAGCACCCACCCCGTGGCCAGGGGCACCTGGGGACAGGTTAAGTCATGAGGTCTGCAGAGCAGAAACAGTGTCTCTCTGACAGGAACTGGTGCGAAGTTGCTGCCCTCTGAGCCAGGCTTGGGGAAGGAGTGATGGAAGCACATTCCCTCCCTGCTGCTCGCAGGTCCCCCATGCCTGGAGGTTGAGGCAGATGCCTGGGTGCAAAAAAGGGAAGAACATCAGCTTTCACTTTCTATTCCTCCTCAAAGGGCTGCTCCCTACATTTTCCACTGCAGTGGACCCCACCATCCTTAAGGACAAAGAAGTAGGTGTCCCAAAATACCCTGAACCCAATGGGGATAGTGGCATTTCCCATGCCACTGTGGCATGGCATTGTCCCCAGGGCAGGGCTGGCAACACCAGGGCTCAGCACTGCCTGCTGCTCCACAGTCCCCAAGGGGCTTTAGGAGGGTTCTTGAGCCCCGCCAAGTCTGGATGCACCCATGGGTGCCTCAGAAGCTCCCATCCAGATTCATGGCCGAGCACTCCATGGAGTGCTGCCACTTTCAGCAGAGGGAGAACCGCCAGGAGTTGATGTTCATGCGGGTGACGCCGATGTGCTTTAGAGGCATGGAGAGCAGGAAGGCAGCCTTGGGTGGGATGTTGCAGAGCAGATCCGAGTCTTCTTCGCAGCCCTCGAGGCCAAAGGTAGCATCGTCTAGCATCTCCTTGTGCTGGTGGCAGGCCTGCTCCACCTTCAGCTGGTGCAGCTGTGCCCGCAGGCACATCAACTGCTGTGCCAGGCGCTGGTCCATTGCCTGCATCTCCTGCTGCATGGGGAGATGGGCATCAGGGCTGAAGTAGGACCACTGTCTGCCCAGGCAGCAGGGCTGGGGCTTGGCCAGGGCACAAGCCCACTGGGGACCATGTGCAGAAGTGGCCCCTGTGGTTAGCATGGAGCCCTGGGGTCGGCACAGGGTCTGTGCTGCAATCACAGCTCATGGTCAGCTCATGTTTGTACACACATAGCTGTTGCCAGCCAATGGAAACCACCACTGCTGTGACACTACATCAATAAAGTCCACTGCACCAGCAGAGCAGGCAGGAGGGGGGTGACAAGTGCAGGCCAGGACAGAGCCATGACCGCTGGAGCTGTGCTGAGGACACGGGCAGAGCCATATGTGCCCTGCAAAACACCACGTACACCAGCGGTGCTGGGCAAAGGAGCAAAGCACCGTATTGCAACTGTAAGTGCCTTGGCCACAGCACATCCCGTCGCTGCTGCATGAGGTCGGACTGCAGGCACTCTCTCTGTGCCCTATGGCCCCATCCCTGCCTTGGGCTCAGCTCTTTGCCACCCCAGTCCCCCCAGCAGCAACTCACCAGCTCCATCCTGAGCCACTCCAGAACTGCCTCCATGGTGGCGAACCCACAGATGCCACCATCACGCTGGTCTTCGGGGTGCCCCGTGCTCTTCTTTGCTCCCCTTGTTGCCCCGGGGGTCTGAGTGCGCCAGGGCTGGCCCCGCACTCGGGCTTCCCACTCCAGGTAGGAAGGTCTCCGCGTCTGGAGCTTCAGTTTGGCCGCCAGTGCCTTCACACTGTCCAAGCTCCCTTCCTTCCAGGCAGGCTCCTCCTCACCCAGCTCCTTGAACTTGAGCTGCTCAAGGGGCATGGTGGCACCCACCACAGACCCCCAGCACTCCGGGGTCACCTGTGTGCACTCAAAGCCTCAGTCCAAGCAGAGCCTCTGCCCCACTGCACCCGCAGGGCAAAGGACACCCTGTCCACTGACACCCGCAGCGCCCACGTCCCGGCTATTTATTCACCTCCCGACCCCTAAAGGTCGGGGACTGAGGACAATTCCAAAGGGAGGGGCCTTTCCTTAGCTAGAGGAGTGCGAAGGAGGAGGGGTTTGGGTGTGTTTTGTTGGGGTTTTTCCCATTTTCTGTCCCTTTTTTACACGGTTGTTCCCCCTGGGAGGAGACTCCCGGTTCTTCGGGAAAGCTGCCACCCTCCGCCCGGACACCTCGGCGAGGGGCACCGGGGGGAGATTTATTCCCAGAAGCAGCGGACGGGGACGGGGATCCGAAAAAAGCCCATGGAAGGAAAAAGAAAGCGGGGAGGGGGTGGGGGTGTCCTGGGGCACGGGCGGGCGTTAAGGTGGAACCGGGTCAGGATGTGGCCGCAACTCTCACCCCCACACCGCCAGCGCGGTCCCGGGAGCCACGGCCGAGGGTGACGGGTCTCGCCTGAGTCCCACCACCGGCACTTCCCCCCCCGGCACTCCCCTAACCCGGTTCCCCACTGCCCCCGGCCCCTCCATCCTCCCTGTGCAGTCCCCACATCCCCTGCGAGCCTCTGTGTCCCCTCGCTTGTCCCTTCCACGGTCCCACGCCAGGAGCCCCGGAGCCGAGCAGCGTCCATCCGACCCCCCCCTCCCCTGCCCGGTGCCCGTTGCCCGTTGCCCGCCGGCGGAGCCGCCCCGGGGCCGGGCCACCTTAAACCCAACGTCCGCCCTGCACCGAGCCGCCGTTCCGGCTGGGCTGTGCGGTCACTGTCCGCCCGCCACCACACTCCGATCTTACCCGCTTACACCCACCACTTCCCCATTGGCACGCCTGAGGTCACCTGCTTGCTCCCCACGGTCCCTGATGTACCCACAGCCTCCCGCTTTCACCCTGTTCTTCTTGCTTGTGCCCGAGGTCCCCTGCTCACACCACAGGATCCCTGCTTGCACGCTAAGACCCCCAGCTTATGCTTGGTAGTTCCCTGTTTGCACTCCCAGCTCCCCCTCCGGACCCTGCTTGCACCCCAGGATCTGTGATGCACCCCACAGTTGCACCCTGAGATTCTTGCTTGTGCCCTTTGTTCTCCTCTTGCACCCCTAGGTCCCTGCTGCAGCAGAACCTGAGCAGGTAAGCACTGGGGTGGCTGGAGCAGGCAGCGCTGGCAGCTGCTTATCCTCATCCTCATCACCCTCGCTCAGGGCACCTGCAGCAACTTCTGCTCCATCCCCAGGCCCAGGGGTGCTTGTGGGTGCAGAGTCCCTGAGAGCCGGGGCTCTGGCAGTGCCACCCAGCCCCAGTGCAGGCAGGGAGCGACCCAGAGCTGCTGCCTGTAAGGCAGCAGCTACCAAACATCCCACCCTGCCGCAGCGCTGCGAGCAGGGTACTTGGGTTGGGATCTGAGCACTGCAGAGAGCCCAGAGAGAGCTTGGCCTTCTCTGCCCTGAGCCTCAGTTTCCCCATCTGCAGTGACAGCATTGCTGGGGGAGCAAATGTCACCCTCTCTGCAGTGAGGAAGTTCCATATGCTGTAGGTGACAATGTAAACACGAAGAGGGGGGGTGAAGTTAGAGGGCCCCACGTGACACAGAGGGAAGAGTTTTTCCAGCCCTGGGCTGCGCTGCTGCAGTTTCCCCTTTTCCCCTACAGCCCCCGGCAGCAGCTGGTGGCATCTCCCTCCATGGAGTTCTCGGAGCTGATCAAGACGGCGACAGTGGAGAACGTGCTGCTGTCACGTGCGGGGCTGCCGGTGGTGAAGGGCACCCTGTGCGTCACCAGCCACCACCTTCTCCTCTCCTCCTGTCCCAGGGGGGACGGCCAGCCCAGCACTGAGGAGCTCTGGCTGCTCATCCGCAATGTGGACACCATAGAGAAGAGGTAGGTCTCCTCCATGGCTGGCACCATGGTCTCTTTTAGCAGTGTCACTGTCACCACTGCCTTAGATGGAGGGCATTCCCTACTGCTCTCCCAGTGCCCTCGGCTACCCATTGCGCTGTCCACCGAGCCTCGTGCCTCCTCTTCCCCAAGGCCCATGCTGGAAGATGCTTGTGGCACTCACTGGGCATTGACCTTCTCTTTTCCTCCCTGCCTCAGAACGCAGAATTTAGGCTGGTGCCAGCTCCCCCGGACTTACAGCTACACAGGAGACACCAGGTTTGGTTTTTAATACCCTCTTGGCTCTGCCAATCCAGGGCTCGGCTTCGTGTTAACCACTGCGGCACCCACCAGGGCCTGGCCAGGGCAGGGAGATGGTGGAAATCCCAGCTTCATACAGGAGAGTCACCAGTGCTGGATGGGAGCCAGCGGTTCAGCAGCCACACAGCCCTCCTGCTCCATCCCTTGGAAAAGGGCAGCTCAGCCATTTTGTGTGTCTGTGTGCGCATGGACCTATAGCCAGCACCCACCGTCCCCCTGCCTCCCCCAGGTCCACTGGCTCCTCTGGCACCATCACGCTGCGGTGCAAAGACCTGAAGGTGCTTCAGCTGGAGATCCCAGGCCTGGAGGAGTGCCTCAACATTGCCAGCTCCATCGAGGTGAGCTCCTCCTCACTGTGCCAGGGTGCAAACAGTTGGCAGGAGAAAGCGGCCACCTGCAGTGCTTGATCTCAGTCTATCATTAATGTGGGTAAACACCCAGCTCCCAGACAGCCCTGGCATGGGTGCCCATGGGGTTGGTGGTGCCATAGATGTGGCCAGGAGAGGGGTCCAGGTCTGGGGGTTGCAGAGCCCTGGGGACACAGCAGGGATGTCCTCACCCCCTGCCCATGACCTGCTTCACTTTTGCTCTCACTCCAGGCTCTCTCCTCAGTGGACTCGGTGACGATGATGTACCCATTCTTCTACAGACCCCCGAGCCTGAAGCTCGAGGAAGGCTGGCACCTTTTCTCCCTCGAGCAGTACTTCCAGCAGATCGCCTCACAGGTGAGCCTGCAAGGGAGAGACCCAGCTGGGCTGGGGAGAGAAGCAACTCCCCCAACCCATGCTGGGCAACCCCACAGTCCCATGTTCCCCCCATAGACGAGCCGGTGGCGGCTGAGCAATGTGAACCGGGACTTCACCACCTGCCCCACGTACCCTCCGGCAGTCATCGTGCCGGCAGCAGTGGATGATGATGCCCTGCGGAAGGCTGCCCGGTTCCGACAGGGAGGGCGCTTCCCTGTCCTCAGCTATTACCACTCCAAGACTGGCACTGTGAGCCCGTCTCCCTGTCCAGCCCCTCTTCTCCTGTCCCACCACTGCCAGCAAAGGTGGCTGGAAGCCCCCAGCTTGGTTTGACCCCACAGGCAATGCTCCGCAGCAGCCAGCCGCTGACAGGTCCCAACCGAAAGCGCTGCCGTGAGGATGAGCTTCTTCTAGGGATGGTACTGGACAAGGGGGAACAGGGTTTTATCATTGACACGAGGTCGGCACAGACAGCGAAGCAAGCTCAGATGACTGGGGGGGGTACGGAGCCCAAATCCTCCTACCCACAGTGGAGGCGGCTGCACCACCCCCTGGAGAGGTGAGGGGCTGTGCTGAGGCCTGGTGCTGTCGTGACATGGGTGATCACACTGCCCTGCCAATGCCATTTGGACTCCAGCTCCCCTCTGCAAAAGCCTTACCGAGCCCTTGACACTACTTTCCTCCCCTCGCAGAGGCCGCTCGCTGCAGGAAAGCTTTATTAAGCTGGTGGAAGCCTGCAACACCTTGACCAACATGGACCGGTGGCTGAGTCGCTTGGAGAGCTGCCGCTGGCTGAGCCACATCAAGGCAGCCCTGAGCACGGCCTGCCTGGCAGCACAGTGCATGGACAGGTAATGGGGGGCTGTGGTCCCCACTTTCACCCTCCCAAAGCTCTCAGGGTTGCACAAACTTTGGGCATTGCACTTCCTGCAGGGAAGAAGCCAGTGTGCTGGTGCACGGGGTGGAGGGGACAGACACGACACTGCTGGTCACGGCGTTAGCCCAGGTGATCCTGGATCCGTCCTGCCGCACGCTCACAGGCTTCCAGGGGCTGCTGGAGCGGGAGTGGATCCAGGTGAGAGTGGCAGCCCCCAGGGAGATAAGGATCTCAGCACCCCCAACCTTTCTTTCACCCCATTGTTCCCTCTTGGGGTCCCACAGGCCGGACATCCCTTCCACCTCCGCTGTGCCCACTCTGCCTCCTCCCATGCCCGGCTGAAGCAGGAGGCGCCACTTTTCCTCCTCTTCCTTGACTGCGTGTGGCAGCTGAGCCACCAGTTCCCCTTCTCCCTGGAGTTCAGCGAGCGCCTCCTCCTCACCCTCTTTGACAATGCTTATGCCTCTGCCTACGGCATCTTCCTGTGCAACAATGAGAAAGAGAGGCAAGTAGGAAGCACAGCACTATCCCTTGGGAGCAATGCCAGTCACCCTTGAGGCAAAGCAAAGCTCCCTCTGTCAGAGCTGGGGTCACACAAGGACCCACAACCCCTTGTGCAGGGACTGAAGTGCATCTTGACTCTCCCATAGGTGCCTGTGTAAAGTGAAGGAGAGTACACACTCTCTCTGGGCCTGGCTGAACCGGCCTGGAGAAAAGAGGAAGTACCTGAACCCTCTCTACTCACCCAATGCTCTGGTCATCTGGCCCTCCGTGGAGCCGCAGAGCATCCACCTCTGGCAGGGTGAGCTGGGTCCAGCTCTGAGCTGGGCTGCATGAGGGAAAGCTGCTCTGCTTTTCATAGAATCCCAGCCTGGTTTGGGTTGGAAGGGACCTTAAAGCTCATCCAGTCCCAACTCCTGCCACGGGCAGAGGCACCTTCCACTGGAGCAGCTTGCTCCAAGCCCGTGTCCAACCTGGCCTTGAACACTGCCAGGGATGGGGCAGCCACAGCTTCTCTGGGCACCCTGTGCCAGCGCCTCAGCACCCTCACAGGGAAGAGCTTCTGCCTCAGAGCTCCTCTCAGCCTCCCCTCGGGCAGGTTAAAGCCATTCACCTTGTCCTGTCCCTCCAGGCTCTTGTCTAAATCCCCTCTCCAGGATTCTTGTAGCCCCTTCAGGTACTGGGAGCTGTTCTAAGGTCTCCCCGGAGCCTTCACAGCTGGAATAACTGCAGCCCCTGCCTCCTAGGTTTATTCTTCCGATGGATCCGTTCATCCCAGCATCTGGATGAGGCCTGGGGGGAGATCCGGCGGTTAGCAGAGAGTCACAACCCCCCCCCAGAAGGAGAGCACAGGGAATAGACTGAGCCAGGCCCTCTCTGACCCCATTGCCTGGACAGAGAATGAAAGATGAACAGTAGCAGGGACAATTCGGTCCCTGTGGGTGGCTGGGCCAAGGTGAGCCAAACCCATAATACCCCCTCCAGAAAAGGCTGCAGCTTGAGTGTTGCGTCAGTCACTCCAAGCTGGGAGCCAGCCTGGGAAATCTGCCCTTGAACCCAGTTTTGAGGAAGGAAAAAGATACAAAGAACCCTCCAGACGGACACCAGGCGAGAGGGCCGGAAGGATGAGGATCCACAACACAAGCATGCTAGTGCAGGAAATAACTGTTCCATGAAGAAAGTTTGGCTCAAGGTCAGTGCAGCAAATAAACAAAGCACCAGAACTGGGAGTGTGTGTGTGTGTGTCATCTGGAAAACACCACCCGGCTGCAGCACTTCCAGCCTGCTTACACATCAGGGCTGGACATGACCCTTGGCTCTGGATCCACCCTGGGAAGAGTCCCTGTCTGCCCAGGGGTGGAGAGCCCAGCACACAACAGCTCAAACCCCACAGAGGTGATTTCCCTTGTGTTTATACAAGATTTCTGTTTATTTCCTAATGATGTTTTTCTTCCTCTCCTGATCTATAACCATGCCCAGTGTCCTGGGGGAGCCGACCTCCCCTCCTGGCCTGTCAAAGCCAGTCCCGCCCTTCCAAGCTGGTTGGGTTTCCAGTTCTCCACAGAGTTGCTACTGTGTCCTCTGGTGAGACCTTGAAACAGTTCAGTGCTGGAGCTGATGGACTGGGCAATGGGTTGGAGGGAAGAGCAGCGGAGAGGAGAATCCTCCTTTAAGCTTCAAATTCAAACTCAAAGTACTGGGGATCGAAGTAATGGATGCGAACATAGCCATCCTCACCCCCACTGCTGTAACTGTACAGGAGAAGAGACAGGGTAAAGTCATTGATGCTGTCACAGAGCGCTGCCTCTAGGTTTAAACCAAACTGTGGTGAAATCTGTTCTCACAACCTCCCCCGAAATGAACAAAGGAGGCACAAGACAAATAAAAGGATCAGTGACACAGCAAATATGTGTGATAGGGAGGAACTGACCCCTTGGCCAGCCTGGGGGAAGCAGCAGGACTGAAATGGGAACACCGAGGAAGGTGCTTGCTCTCTTCCCACCAGGGCTGCTGTGAGCTCAACTGCGCCCTAACCGCATGATGTGTTTGGCTTCAGTGCAGCATGCTGCAAGACTCACAGAGATACTCACCTCTTCCCGTCGGGGTGAAACGCAACGCTGTTTATGGGACCGAAGTGACCTTTCACTCTCCCAAACTCTTCTTCAAAAGCCAAGTGGAAGAACCTGGAAGAAGGAAGATGATTTGAATTATTATTGTATTATCAATTATCAGAAGTTGGCAGCCTGGTTAGGGACATAATTAGGGTTTCTTCAAAAAAGCTCTGTAAGTTTAATGACTTCTCTAACACTGGCAGCAGTAAGATGCCTTGGAAGCAGCATTCCTGGGCTGTCAGTGCTCCAGGTGAGGACTTGGCCCTGCCAGAGGAAAAGGACCAACCTTGCCTCGAATTTGCCAATCCTGGTGGAGGTTGTGGTCACATCCATGGCCTCCTGCCCACCACCAAGCACCACCTGCAAAGGAGAGAAGCCACAACACTTCAGAGGCGCTTACACCGTGCGCTCTGAGGCAGGCAGAGGAGGAGGGAGCCAAGCCTTGGGGGAGCCTTCACTAACCCACACACTCACAAGTGGGCCTGACCCCAGCACCAGAGAAGTTCCCACCTCCCAGATATATCTGTTTGAGGAGCAGGGGCTTCATTCCCTGCACCAAACCACAGCAAAGTTCCCCAGACCCATTCTGCAGTTGTGTTTTTTAGCTGGCCTAGTGACACTGTCTTCCAGTTACCCAGGACATGGCAGTCACAGTATGCCCATTACAATGAGGGAGCTCATTCTTACATGGTCAAAAATAGGGGAAAGTGCAGCAGAGTTCACCGGTCGCTCTGTCCGGAACGTCTTTAGATGCTCAAGTGACGTGCAATCAAAGAGCTAGGAACAAAAAGAAGATAGTTACTCTTCAAGAGAGCTGGCAGCCTGCAGGTCTTGCATGCCGATCTCAAGAATCCACTCCATTTCTGAAAGGAGGCCTCACCTTGGCTGTGTTGTCCTTGGAGGCAGTGATGAACATGGTCATGTCCCTGGAGGTCTGAATATCATTGATTTGCTTGGTGTGCTCCTTGATGTTTGAAAGCTGCTCCCCTGACTAAAGGGTAGAGGAGGCAGTTTTAGCAAGACAAGTGAGCACACACACAACTTCCCTGTTAAAAACTGGTTAGGAGATGCTGTTGCCAACAACGGGTCAGATGTTGGGGCACCAGCCTTGGTTAAGGGAGCCTCATATTTGGAACTAGATGAAGGTCCTTTCCAACCCAAACCATTCTATGAATCTAAGGTATTTTAAGTATCCTTCCATAAGGCTGCTGCACTGAGCCAAAAAGAATGTATTCTATCTCCTGATCACCACAGGAACACCGACATATCCTCCTCCAGGGAGCAAGGACGCTGTTCCTTATCAGACTGACCTTGGCACTGAACTGGTTAAGCTCGCCGCTCTCATGCCCTGCGATGATGAACTCCCCCAGAGGGCCCCACACAGCACTAGTGATTTTAGAATCACTGCAGGGGATTTTCATGTAGGGCTCATTGTTCTCTGCAGGAAGGAAGGAGACAAACAGAGAGACACAATGGCACCGGCTCCAGCAATCGACTTCCCCTTATTCCCTCATCCAGACATTGGCCTGAATTCCTCACCAATCTGGCTGGGGTCCCGGAGATCAAAGAAGCTCACAAAACATTGATATCCCATCTGCTTGTCTGTGGAAAACATGATGATGTTTCCTCCAAAGTCAAAGCCGCATGTCCTCACTGCAGAGCTGGTCTTCACCAGGGCGAGCTGCTTTCCTGGACACAGAGTAGAAACTGTCACTTCACCAGCTATCTTATCTCAAGGCTAATGGAAATGATCAGCTCATGTCCTGCTGCCACCACATCCTCCCAGCTCAGCAGAATTCACCGCAGGACAGAACTGTGCCTCAAATGCAGCTCCCATGGAAATGGGAGAGTCTTTTACCTGTTTCGCAGTCCCAGAGCCGACAGCTGTTATCTGCGGAGCCAGTGAGCACGTGTCGTGTGTCCCCTGGGTCACCAGTTAGGGAATATCAGCATGTTCTCTGCCAGTTCCAACCCGTGCCATGGGCAGGGACACCTTCCACAGAGCAGCTTGCTCCAAGCCCCTGTGTCCAACCTGGCCTTCAACACTGCCAGGGATGGGGCAGCCACAGCTTCTCTGGGCACCCTGTGCCAGCGCCTCAGCACCCTCACAGGGAACAGCTTCTGCCTCAGAGCTCATCTCAGTCTCCCCTCAGGCAGTTAAAGCCATTCCCCTGTCCTGTCCCTACATCCCTTGTCCAAAGCCCCTCTCCAGGTTTCCTGCAGCCCCTTTAGGCACTGGAGCTGCTCTAAGGTCTCCCCTTCAGGAGCCTTCTCTTCTCCAGGCTGCCCCAGCCCAGCTCTCTCAGCCTGGCTCAGAGCAGAGCTGCTCCTGCCCTCTGAAACTGCAAATTTCCTTTGCAGGTTTCATCCCACACACGTTATTCCAAGCAACCCTGAAAGAAAAACACCCAAAAGATGAAGTAAGCGACACAGCGGAAGAGTTAAACACAGCACATCATCCTGCTCCGAGGAAACAGCGCAGCAGTTTGGAGGAATCACCTCAACTGAATCATCATAAAGAACATGGGACAAACTGGTTGCTGTGATCAAAGGATACAGTCGGCATCCACGCACCACACAGCTCCCGTGTGGCCATTGTACGTGCCGAGCCGCTCTCCGTTCACTGAATACCACACGTTGACAATCTGGGGGAAGAAAACAACGCAGCAGCCTCATAACAAAGGCACAGATTACCGGGGCCGACGAACAGCGGGTCAGTCACTACCGACAGGGCCGGCTTCCGCTCGGGGAGGGCCCCGCCGCACTCACGGGGTCCTTGGCCACGGTGAAGAGCAGGTCCCCCTCCCGGTTGTACTTGATCTGCGTGATGGAGCGCTCATGGCCCTGCAGCAGGATCGGCTTCTGCGAGATGCGGGGGGGGAAACGCCATTAACATCCCGGCGGCGGGCGGGCGGCCGAGCCCTCCGGGGCCCGCAGGCCGCCACCCGAGCCCCCCCCCCTCCCGCTGCCTCCGCCCCCCCCCCCCGCTGCCCCCGGTCCGGCCCTCACCATGGCGGCAGCGCGAGGGCGGCGGCGATCGCTTCCGACCCAGAGGCTGCGAGGAGCGGAAATACGTTGCCGTTACCATGGCGCTCCTGGGGGAGGTCCTACCGGGGATACAGAGAGGCCGCGCTCCCGCCCCCCCGGGCTCCGTTCCCGCCCCCCCGGGCTCCCGCCCCCCCCGGGTTCCGTTCCCGCCCCCCCCCCGGGGCTCCCTTCCCGCCTCCCCGGGTTCCCTTCCCGCCCCCCCGGGTTCCCCTCCCCGGCAGGCCCGGTCTCCCCGCGCTGGGGCTGTAAGGTTCCGATACCTTCTCAATACCGAACTGCAGACAAAGGCAGCAGCCAGAGGCGCCCGGCGCCGCAACGCGGCCCCGCATCGGCACCACGTGCAGTACCGAGATTTGGATACATGATGGCAGCAGCGAGCGGTGCCCGGCGCCGCTCGGCGCTCCCGCCCCATCTCCACCACCTGCAGTACCCAGTTTTAGACACATGATGGCAGCACACGCTCACTTTTTCGGTACCGAGGAGGCGACGGACTGCGAAGCTGCCGCTCCCCGCCCGGTTTACATCTGGCACCAATGCTGACTGCGGACGGGGCTGACTCTTCTCTGTCCCCGGCACCTCCGTACCAAAAACCATTCCAGGCCTTTGCCGCTGACGACGGGACAAGGCTGGGGCTGTTCTGCCCACACTCCCCAAGCAGGGAAAGCAGAGAAGGGCGTTCACGTACAAGACGCTGCTCAGTAGATGAAGTCCAAGGGTTGCTGTCCTGCTTGTCTCTTTTGGGAAGAGCCCCCCCTTTTCTTCAGGGTGCATGCACCTGTGTAAGCGGCAGTTATCAGAGCAACGCCATAACGAGCAGCTCCTCAGAGCAGATTTTCTCAGCTTTTGCTGACTTTTTTTTTTTTTTGGTGCTTTTTTTGTTTGTTTCTTTTCGCTTTGGGGGTGGAATAAAAACAGAGGTGTGGGGAATCTGGGGATGGATGGTGTCGTTTGGGGCATCCCAGTGTCACTGGGCAGGGGGACGATGATTCGGCAGAGGAGCAGGTGAGTAGAGGATGTGGGGGGTCCTCCGAAGAAAGGGGGGTTTCATGTCCTCCATTTAAAATCCCCTCTTGCAAAGAAACAGTATTAGTAAAGTGACATTTGACGAGTTTTCCTAAAAGGAAAAAAAAAAAGAAAAAGAACCAGTGACTGCACTCGTGATTTCCTAGGGGAATACTCAGAGTCTCTGTTATAAGTTACGATCACAAAAAGCTTATTTTGACAGAATTTATTAATTATAGTAAGCAGAATATGAGCAAATGCAGCGCTGGGCGACAGGGGAGTCTCCGCTCCACCAACTGCCGCAACTTTTCCCTCTAAACTAGTCCCTTTTATCACCGGCGTACTTCCTTCTTCTGAGGCCATCTGGCGGTACTCTGCTTATGTCTTTTCTTTCAGTTCCGTCTTTTGCGGTTATCAAGGATCCGGGGTTTTATCTTTATATGGATATCCTTTCTTGCTGATACAGTCGATTCCAGGAACTGGATATGCTTCTTGCTGATACCGTTGATTTCAGAACTGTTGCTTAATCTCAAACATTTCTTTGCAGTTTTACATTTAACGAACAAATACATTTCGCAAAGCATAAGCAGGTGGATACATATTTTCACAAAGCATAACCTTTTAGCAATTGTCTTAATGTTTTGCAATGCATATCTATATCTTATATCGTTTGATAAACAATTCTAACTTTTAACAAATTCCCCCCTTTTTTTTATTTATCATTTGTTTATCAAACAGTTTCTTCTTTTGAGTGCCTACAGTAAGGATGAGTGCACTCGTTCTTACGCATGCAATTTTTGCATTCGTCATCACTGTCTTCACACATACAATTTTTATCTTCATCATCGCTGATGGTTACAACTGGAGCATAATGACGGGTTAATAATAATAATTTTGCTGTATTGAAACGGTCTCTAATTACTTTTAGTAAGTATTTAATGATGCATGGTCCGAAAGTTAGTCCAAGTATTAGAACGATTATTGGTCCTGCTAAGGTGGACAATAGCGTAGTTAACCAGGGTGACACATGAAACCAATTTTCATACCATAATCTGTTAGCCTCTCTTTCTTTTTTTCGTTGTTCGAGTCGTGTTCTTAGTTCTGTCATAGCATCTTGCACTACTCCTGTATGATCTGCATATGAACAACATTCTTCTTTTAATGCTACACATAGTCCTCCTTCCTTTAATAGTAAATCTAGACCTCTTCGATTTTGTAAGACAACTTCAGATAGTGACTTTACAGAGGTTGCTAAATTATTTATTGCCTTTTCTACTCTCTCTAGGTCTTCATCTACCGCGGTTTGTAATGCTTGTATTTCTTTCCCTTTGATGAAAGAGGCTACCCCAGTTCCTGCACCTATTCCACTAATAGCAAGTAGGGTGGCAATAGTGATAGCTGTCACTGGTTCTCGTTTTTGTCTTACAAAATTCCATTCAAAGTGTTGGAGTACCTCTTCGGAGGTATGGTACATAATTCTAGGTACAATAATGACTTGAATACAAAAGGAACTTTCATTAAATATTGTCAGAGATAAACAGGGAGTCACTCCAATATCTGAACATACCCATTTTGCTCTCCCTGATGGTATTATCCACTTTGAACCATTGTTTTTGTGTTTCTGTAATGAATAATTAGAGATAGTTTGATCACACAGTGATTGATATGTTTTTGGTATGTTCCCTATGCACCGTCCCTTTCCTGTAACCATTTGTAGAGTTATACCCTGGGTCGGGTTTTTTTGTTCATCCCATTTGCACTCTCTAGGATTGGTTCCATTGGACCAACGGACGTTATTTGATTTTCCTATAGCTTCAAAATAGGGTGGTCTCACATTATAGCATAGCCAACAGTCTTCAGTTAAATTTGGCTTTGTTTTGTTCAATGCCAGATAAGAGACTTGCATCATATTCCAAAGCGATCCTGATGATTGCAATTTCAATTCAAAGGGTTGAGATTGGTTTTGTATTATACTGTTTTTTAAAGATGTCTGATTTAAAGTCAGGTTCTTTTCCTGTTTTATGACATTCAATACTTTATTGGGGCCTACTGGTAGTGAATCGTGGGGCATCGGTCTCTTCGTTATTTGAAAAATTCCTCCTCTGTCTACACCTGATTCCCAATATCTAATTCCCCAATATTTCCCTGCCAGCCAAAAGTCCTGAGTAGGATTTTTTATAGTTATGTTGATGCCCACACAAGGATTCGGTTTACTTAAGCAACGACCCCACCGGTCTCCGGTTAATCTAGGTCTCTTGCATCCTTCCGGTGACCACTTTATTTCTAGATATTGGTCTCCAGGTGTGGACCACTCAGAGGCCCATGTTTCGCACCCCCAATATGCACAGTAATAATGACCTGGAGAATTACAGTATCCTTTACCAGGGTTTGATGCTGGACATACATAAATTGGTTTACATATATCCGCTTCATCTCTACGATCTTCTTCAGTAATTAGATCATGCAAACTCACATTGAAACTAACTGCGCCCGGTGTAGTTCGTGTTTGGATTGGATTACTTGGATTTTGTATGTTTGTTATTGTCCAGTTCATAGGTTCATGGGGATTTTCGCCTCTTGTTAGAGGCACAAAGAACAACAATATCAACAAGCCAAGTGTGCCAGGATAATGATCAATAATTATTGATTTTCGTTTAACAGCCTTTTTACCAGTCCTGAGGAAGTTCAGCAAAAACTGCGTGCACATCCCATAGTCTAGGCTCATTTCTCCACGTCTTGTTCCTCCTCTGCCTCGCCCGTCGACTCGGTTGCTTCGAGCCACAGGGTGTCCCATCTTCTCGGCAGCAAGAGTACTTTTCAGGAGAACGTTGGTCTTGCTTTGTGGACCTATTTACATAGGCATTCCACTTGGCGCCTTTTACTAATGGGGCAAAGCACGATATTGCTGGAACTTCTCTTCTGCACTTAACGGCTGTAATTTCAGCTACAAATGGAACTGGCTCATTCGTATGGTAGCAATAGTTTTTAGGATGGATACCCTTTGCGAAAATGTCCCACCACTCAAGGGATCCTTTTACAATTTCCTCCCTTGATTCTAATTGTTTTAATTTCCAATCAGTAAGTAATCTTTCAAAATTATAACATTGTATACAGACTCCTTCTGGAGGATATCCGTTAATACAATGTGTCCACCATTTATCCTGGCATACTTTGCATTTGAAGCAAACAAATGGATAGCAAATACAATTTGTATTGTTACACCTTATTCGTATATTGTGTGTATATATTTTATCTAATTCTGCATTTTCTCTATATTCAATATTAAGCTGCATAGGTTTAGCAGTTTCCCCGAGCACACTTAGTACATTTCCAAAGATAATACACAATCAATGATACAATTACCGCAAATATAAAAAGTATTACACACTTAATGCTAACAGGTAATGTAGAGATGTGATTCAACAAAGTCTCTATCATCACTTATCTTCTCAGGACTACTTTAGTATCACCTGGAGCACTAACTACTTTCCAGTGTGGTGGGGTTACTGGTCCTTTAATGCGGCAGGCATGAGTCCATCCACGTTCAGCAGTCCGAATAGCTGTTTCTGTAGTAAGTAGAACAAGATAAGGTCCTTCCCATTTAGGTTTTAAGGTTTCTTCTTTCCAAGTTTTTACCATTACCCAGTCTCCTGGTTCAATAGTATGTAATTTTAAGTCCAGTGGTGGTCGTTGGACTAGGAGACCTTTTTTCCATAACATATTCCTATGTTTAGATAGTTGAGATATATATTCATTAATCGTATTATCATGAATTAGTATATGATCCTGTGGCTCTTCTATTCTATAAGGCATTCCATACATCATTTCAAAGGCTGAAATGCCCAAGTCTGTCCGGGGCCTTGTTCGTAAAATCAACAGAGCCATGGGTAGACACTTTACCCAAGATAATTTGGTCTCTATTATTAATTTAGTTAATGTGGTTTTTAATTCTCCATTTATTCGTTCTACTTTTCCCGAGCTCTGAGGATGCCATGGCGTATGGTAGTCCCACTTAATTCCTAGAACATCTGTTAAATTTTGAACTACCTTTGATACAAAATGCGGTCCTCTATCTGAATCTATTACTTCAATGATTCCATATCGAGGTATTATGTTTTCTAATAATACCTTCGCAACTTGATTTGCAGTTGCTCTTGAGGTAGGAAATGCCTCTACATATTGTGTTAAATGATCTACCATTACTAACAGGTACTTGTAGTGTCCAACTTTGGGCAATTCAGTAAAATCAATTTGAACTTTGGAAAAAGGTTTATATGCTGGTTGTCGTCCCCCAAGGGGCTTTCTTTTTACTCGAGTTCGATTCACTCTTTGACAGGTTTGACAGGTAGCCGTTACAGATTTAGCTAGATTATAAACCCCTATACAAGTGTACAGCTGTTCAAAATAGTCTACTAATGCTTGCGTTCCCCAATGCATTTTCGCATGTACTTTTGATAGAATTGAGCTAGCAATTGCTTTTGGTAGGACTTCTCTGCCATCAGGCAGGATCCACTTATCTCCTACCTCTTGTATTTTCATTTCCTTTAATTTTTCTTTTTCTTGTTGTGAAAAACTGTATAATTTTATATTAGTAGCTTTATTGTCAAATATCACTGTCTTGTCCCCAGCTACCCGTTTAGCTTCTTGATCTGCAATATTATTTCCTCTAATTTGGAAAGCTATTCCTTTCTGATGACTTTTGACATGAACTATAGCAATTTGTTCTGGTCCTTTTAAAGCATCCAGAACCTGGCTTATAAGTTCAGGATGTATCAAATCTTTTCCTTGTGAATTTACAAACCCTCTTTCTTCCCAAATTTTCCCGAATGTGTGTACGACTCCATAGGCGTATCGGGAATCGGTGTAAATCGTGCCTTTCTTTTTATAGAGGTACCTTAAGGCTCTCAGGAGAGCATATAGCTCACAGGCTTGGGCTGACCAATTGGCACTTAATGGTCCTGATTCAATTACTTGAAAGTTTTCATTTTCCATTCTAACCATCGCATATCCTGAAATTTGTTTTCCCTCCACTATTCGTGAAGACCCATCTATAAATATCTTTTCCCCTGATTCCAACTCCTCTTCCTCCAAATCTGGACGTATTTTTGTCTGTTGTTCAATCGTTTGAAAACAATCATGAATTAGTATTGAACCCTCCCCTGGATATAAAAATTCGGCGGGGTTGGTTGCCCCTGTAGATTTTAAGGCTAGTTTAGGCGATTCTACAAGTATCCCTTCATATTTTAAAAGTCTGCTATCAGTTAACCATTTTTCAGCTTTTTGTTGTAAAATTCCTCGAATATTGTGGGGGGCATACAGAATTATTTCTCCATTGAAGGTAATTCGGTTGGTCTCTTCAAGTAATAAAGCAGCAGCAACAATAATTTGTAAACATGTTGGCCATCCTTTACTAACGGGATCTAATATTTTGGATAGATACCCAACGGGCTTCTTCTGTCCAGCCCAATCCTGAGTTAGTACCCCAAAGGCTGTTCCTTCATATATGTTTACAAATAAATGAAAAGGTCTTTTTAAATCAGGTAGACTTAACACAGGGGCCTGACTTAGTTCCTGTTTTAGGTCTTCAAATTGCTTTTCCTCTTCTGATGTCCATTTAGGGAATCTCTCCTGACTAAGTTGATTGTATAAGAATTTGACTTTGTAACTGTAATTTTCTATCCATTGTCTACAATATCCAAACAGTCCTAATGCCTGCCTGACTTGTCGTTTCATTTTTGGCATAGGCAACTCCAGGATTCCTTTTATCCTTTCAGGGTCTAGTATCTTTTGTCCTCTAAATAAGTGATGTCCTAGATACTTTACCTTTTCTTCTACAAATTGCAATTTGTCCTTTGACACTTTTAGGCCTTTTCCCTCCAGGAAATTCAGTAAGCGTATGGTATCTTTTGATACCTCTTCTTTTAATTCCCCAGCTATCAACAGGTCATCTACATATTGCAATAAAATGTTTCCTGATTGTACTTGAAACTCCTCCAATAATTTTTCTAAAGCTTGCCCAAAAAGATTGGGTGATTCTGTAAATCCTTGAGGTAGTACAGTCCACCGTAATTGTTGTTTTCTATGTGTATCAGGGTCTTCCCATTCAAATGCAAAATAGTCTCTACATTTTTCCGCTAGAGGACATGCCCAAAAGGCGTCCTTAAGATCTATAACGCTATACCACGATTTATATGGCCCTAACTTGCTCAGTAAAGTGTATGGATTTGCTACTACTGGAAAGCGAGTGACCGTTCTCTTGTTTATCTCTCTCAGATCATGCACTAGTCGATATTTTCCATTTGGTTTCTTTACTGGCAAGATAGGGGTGTTAAAAGGTGACATGCAGGGTTCTAATATCCCCTGGCTTATTAACCTATCGATCTCTGGTTTTAACCCCTGCCTCCCTTCAGAGGATAATGGATATTGTCTGACCCTGACAGGTAATTCTGGATTGTTTATTTGTATTTCAAAAGGAGTAATATCGAGCTTGCTGACCGTATTTGGTGAATACCATACATTGGGATTAATCTGATTTTCATCTTCAATAGTTAATGGATACACTGATACTTTTAATTTATCATCTTCTACTTTGATTTCAATTTTCAATTCTACTATTAGATCTCGTCCAAGCAGATTATATTCTGCTTCTGGGACTAGCAGGAGTTCACCTATTCCATATTTGTTCTCTGTCTCAAATAATACATTTTTAATCTTTCCAACTTCAAAAGGTTCCCCTTTTGCTCCAATAACTTGCACTTTTTCGGAGGATAACTGACACCCACTAGGTAATTCTTTGATTGTTGATTTCTCAGCCCCAGTATCAATTAAAAAGGTGAACTCCTGTTTTTGGGGACCTATTCTTAGTTTTATCAAGGGCTCTGGATGACTCCGGTCCCCTAGAAGGTAGAGCCCCTGACTATCCTATTCTGCCTTAAGGGCTTCTTCGTCTCTAATCCTCTGTCTGCAATTTCTCTTCACATGCCCTTTCTTTCCACAATAAAAGCAACATCCTTGTTCTCTCTTCACTGTGACTTCCTTGTTCTGACTCCTGGATTTATAATTTCCAGGTATCATTCTCTGTCCTTCCCTTACTGCTGCAACCATCATTTTTACTTGTCTCTTATGGCTTTCTTCTTCTCGTCTTACATATACTTTCTGCGCTTGTCGTAATAATTCATCTAATCCTCTATCTTGCCAATTTTCTAACTTTTCAATTTTCTTTCTCACATCTTCCCAAGATTTTGCCACAAATTGGGTTTTAAGCAAAGCCTGACCCAACAGAGTGTCGGGGTCTAATCCTGAATATAGCTGGAGGGCTTTCCTTAATCTCTCCAGCCACTCAGTTGGACTTTCGTCTTTCTTTTGCCTCTCATTAAAGGCTTTATTAATATTTTGGCCACGGGGGACAGCCTCTCTAATTCCTTGTATCACTATGGTCCTCAGGTCTTGCATGTGGACTCTATGATTCGGATCTTGATTATTCCAATTAGGTCTTTGAAGTGGCCATTTAGTATCAGCTTGGGGACCCTGTGCATGCTGGGCGTCCCAGAGCCTCATTCCGGCCCGTCTAATCATATCCCGCTCCTCAGTAGTGAATAAACGGCTGAGTATCGACTGCATCTCATCCCAAGTATATATATTAAGGCCTAAGAATTGATCTAATCTTTCGGCCACTCCTATGGGGTCTTCTATTAAATTTCCCATTTCTTCCCTTTTAAAGTCTCTAAGATCAGCCGAACTCAGGGGAACTGATATAAATCCTATTGCTGGCTGTGCTCCCCCCATGGGCATTTCTCTAAGGGGGTACATTTGAGTAGCCTTCTTTTGACTACGAGTCCTAGGTCTAGTAGGGGGAGAATCTGACTCTGATTCTGGCAGAGGGGAAGGTGCCCGGGGTACTGTTGGAGCTGGCATGGGAGGTGGAGCATATGGAGGGGGTACTAAGAGGCTATCTTCTAGTTTTTCTTTTCGTTTCCCGCGTTTCTCTTTTATTTCATTAACTGGATAGAGAGAAGTTGCTTTCTGAGGTCTTTCTACCCATATTTCTGCATATTGACTCTCTTCTGGGTTAACTGGCTTTTTGCTATTCACCCAGAGATTCAATTGTTGTCTAACCCAATCTTCTTCTGACCCATAAACTGGCCAGTATACATTTTTGGAAATTTGCTTCCCTCCCCAGACCTTTGTACAATAATTTATCATTTTGCTTTTTTCCTTTCCTACTGTTCCAGAGAAATATTTCCAATTATCCAGGATATAGCCTAATGGTGTATTTTTAGGTATTGGGGGTAACCCTCCCATGGGAGTCGAAGGCTTACTATTCTTCAATCCCATCTTCCGGAATACCCACTTACACACACACACTCACTCCCCTTATTCCTGGCCCAGTCCCTTGCGGGAGATGGGAAACGCAGTACTAAAGGGTCCACACTCGTTTGGTTCAATATATCGAACCTCTCATGCGCCGTATTCCAGGTAACCCAATCCCGACCGAACGGTAATCCGATTTATACTTACGCACTCCGCGTCTTCATCCGGACTTTTGTGCACAAAATTTATGGGATTTACCGGTTCCTTTTTGCTCAATATTCTGTAATTTGGGTTCGTCGGTAAGGAGATTAATGGAGATACGGATGCCCCAGAGCCGCAAAAAAAGTGCGGGGCGCCTCTCTGAGAAACCATATTACACTTCTCCTTATCCGAGTCACGGCACCAAATTGTTATAAGTTACGATCACAAAAAGCTTATTTTGACAGAATTTATTAATTATAGTAAGCAGAATATGAGCAAATGCAGCGCTGGGCGACAGGGGAGTCTCCGCTCCACCAACTGCCGCAACTTTTCCCTCTAAACTAGTCCCTTTTATCACCGGTGTACTTCCTTCTTCTGAGGCCATCTGGCGGTACTCTGCTTATGTCTTTTCTTTCAGTTCCGTCTTTTGCGGTTATCAAGGATCCGGGGTTTTATCTTTATATGGATATCCTTTCTTGCTGATACAGTCGATTCCAGGAACTGGATATTCTTCTTGCTGATACCGTTGATTTCGGAACTGTTGCTTAATCTCAAACATTTCTTTGCGGTTTTACATTTAACGAACAAATACATTTCGCAAAGCATAAGCAGGTGGATACATATTTTCACAAAGCATAACCTTTTAGCAATTGTCTTAATGTTTTGCAATGCATATCTATATCTTATATCGTTTGATAAACAATTCTAACTTTTAACATCTCTGATAAATACTTTCGAAGTCTTCCCCCTTACCTGGCACATGGAGCACTGCCTGTATCTCCATCAGCTCTGCACATTCTGGTGGATCTGCAGAGCTTCCAGACTGCTGTGGAAAAAAAACCAACATTTTTTTTTAACCTGATAGCCCCAATTGGAGTAGATCTGATAGCTCCAGCCAGGGTAGACCTGATAGCCCAAGTGCAGGTAGATGATAGGCCTTGTTGGGGTAGACCTGATAGCCTGAGGGTACTACCCTCATTACCCTTCCTCCTCACTTACATACCTAAAAGTCCAATTGTGTGCAACCTCTCCATAGCCTGCTCCTGGCTATCCTGCAGCGGAGTCAGAAGAGCACAAATGCTTGATCTCTGCTCCAACAGCTGAAGAGCCAGGACAGAAAGATGCTGCTGGGCCTATTCTGCAGACAGGGAGCTTTGCAACAGTACTACCCTCATTACTCTCACTCCATGCTTTCATACCTAAAAGTCCATTTGAGTGCCACCTGTCCGGCACCCGCTCTCAACTGTACTGCAGCAGCATGAGTAGAGGACAAATGTTTGGCCTCTGCTCCCACAGCCAAAGAGCCAGGATAGAAAGCTGCTGCTGGGCCTCTTCTGCAGACAGTGAGCTTTGCAATGGTGCCACCCACATTGCTGTTGCTCTTCTCTTCCCCACCTAAAAGTCCATTTGAGTTCAACCTCTGCGGCTCCTGCTCCTGGCTGTCCTGCAGCAGATTGAGCAGAGCACTAATGCTTGACCTCTGCTTCATAGCCGAAGACCAGGACAGAAAGCTGCTGATAGGCCTCTTCTGCAGACAGTGAGATATACAGCAGGGCCAACACCATTCCTGTCACTCCTCGCTTTCCCACTTACAAGTCCATTTTCGTCACCCTCTCCATTGCCTGCTCCCTGCCTTCCTGTAGCACAGTGAGCAAAGGTCACATGTTTGGCCTCTGCTCCTACAGCCGAAGAGCTAGGACAGAAAACTGCTTCTGGGCCTCTTCTGCACACAATGAGCTTCATAGCCATGACACCTGCATTACTGTCGCTCCTCGCTTTCCCACCTAAAAGTGCAATTGTGTGCAACCTCTCAGATGCCTGTTCCCTGCTGTCCTTCAGCACAGTGAGCAGGGCATGAATGTTTGGCCTCTGCTCCCACATCCAAAGAGCCAGGACAGAAATCTGCTGCTGGGCCTTTTCTGCAGACAGTGAGCTCTGCAACGATGCCACGTATGTGCATATCTCATACCCCATATTGCATATTATCCAATATTCTGAACCCCATAGTTCATAAAATCCCATACCCCTTTCTCCTATGCTATGCCATACCATGGGTGCTGTGGGGACACAGGGACCATGAGGCATCCATGGGTGCAATTTGATTAATTGAAAGCTTGGACCCATATGGGAATGTGTCAGTAAACATAGAATCAATCATAGAATAGTTAGGGTCGGAAAGGACCTTAAGATCATCCTGTTCCAACCCCCCCGCCATGGGCAGGGACTCCTCACACTAAACTATGTCATCCAAGAAAACATGGAAAATGAACAGCACAAAAGATCAATCCCACACATTAAGATCCATACAAGCCATAATAAACAACGTAGAACTGACCCTGGTGAAGACCAAGCACTAAGAAACACCATTTGCTTCTCTAAGTTATCCCTGGTCCTTGCACTGAAACATGGAGGAGTCTAAACCAATGCCTTTGAACTCCGTGCCCGTAGCCATTGCCAATAGCAAAGCACGAAAAAGACCGAGCTGTGGCTTATGAGGCTGCTTTGACCCCAGCTGCTGTTTGCCCCTCTCCTGCCCCAGCCCATCGAGGGAGGGGTTGTGGGTGAGGCCTGGGGTATATGAGACACAGCCTTCAACCAGGGAACTCATTGGGTGTTTGCATTCATCAGCAAGGAGCAACAGCAATGCAGGTGGCACTGTTGCAAAGCTTACTGTCTGCTGAAGAGGTCTAGCAGCATCTTTCAATCCTGGCTCTTTTTCTGCGGGAGCACAGGCCAAACATTCTTGCTCTACTGAGATACAGTATGGCCAAGGTAGACCGCTGGACATGTTGGACTCAACTGGACTTTCAGGTGGGAAAGCAATGAGCAACAGCAACGCAGGTGGTACCATTGCAAAGCTTACTGTCTGCAGAAGAGATCCAGCAGCAACTTTCAGTCCTGGATCCTCGTCTGTGGGAGTAGAGGCCAAACATTCATACTCTACTCACTCGGCTGCAGAACGGCTGGGAGCGGGCACCACAGGGGCTGTACTCAAATGGACTCTGAGGTGGGAAAGCAAGGAGTGACAGTAATGCAGGTGGCACCATTGCAAAACTTATTGTGTGCAGAAGAGGTCCAGCAGCATCTTTCAGTCCTGGCTCTTTTTCTGTGGGAGCACAGGCCAAACATTGGTGCTCTACTCGGATACTGGACGGCAGAGGTCGAGTGCTGGAGATGTTGGACTCAAATAGACTCTGAGGTGGGAAAGCAAGGAGAGACAGCAATGCAGGTGGCAGTGTTGCAAAGCTTACTGCGTGCAAAAGAGGTTCAGCAGCATCTTTAAGTCCTGGCTCTTTTTCTGTGGGAGTACAGGCCAAATAGTCGTGCTCTACTCAGGTACATGACGGCCAAGGTCGAGCGCGGGAGATGTTGGAATCAAATGGACTCTGAGGTGGGAAAGCAAGGAGCAACAGCAATGCAGGTGGCACCGTTGCAAAGCTTCCTGTGTGCAGAAGAGGTTCAGCAGCATCTTTCAGCCCTGGCTCTTTGTCTGTGCGAGTAGAGTCCAAACATTGCTGAAAGCACTTGGATTCAGATGGCATTTGTAAAGCTTTAATGAGAGAAACTCTGTTTCATCTTTAGATGGCATAATTTTTAGATGGCAGAAAATTCCCTGAGCAAGCCTTAGGCGAACTGCTCCCACATCTGCATCAGGTCCCTCTCAACGCTGTCTCTGCATCTAGAATACCAAGCCTTTCTGAAGAAACCGAATGACTTCACCGGAGCAAGGCAGGCGTCCAAACCGGGGGAAACCAGGAGAGCGGCAGCAGCAACTGAAATCCTCCCTGACTGTCTCACCAGAAAAGCTATGATTAGCTGGGCTCCCCCAGGGCACAACACAGCAAGGTGTATTTGCAGAACAAAAGGAAGGCAATGAGCCCTGCCCCCGATGCTGCAGATCTCACTCATTTCATGGACAGAGAATTTCAGCCTCCAGATCCTTCGGCATCTTAAAGCTCCAGTGAACAGTCTCATTTCCAAACTAACCGCCATTTCAGATCAGAGGAAATAAACAGGGAACTCCTTGCCTGGTTTCTAAACGGGTATTTCCATCTTCACCCCTTTCCCCACCAACGAAGATACAGCGTGAATCAAGGACCCTCTGGGTACTTCCCCCCACTTTCTTTACTCCCCCCCGTGCCGAGCAAAGGCAGAGAGACAAGCACAGTGGCAGGGCGCAGGGTGCCGGGCAGGAACCTCCGAGGCGCCCGAGATTCATCAAGGGAGATGAAGGCAGAAGCAAGAGCACTCGGGGCCCCTGACCCGCCTCGTCTCCGGCAGACCGCAACCCTGCCGCTCCGGGCGCTGTGAAGCTTCCTGCACCGGGCGGCCAGCGGGCAGGAGACACCCGCAAGGGATGGATGGATGGATGGACGGACGGACGGACGGACAGGCTCGCTCCCCTCCCCGGTAACCCCGGTGGGCTCGGATCTCACCCATTGCCGCCGCTGCCGGGACCCGGACCCTGCACGCCGCCAATGCCGCACCGAAACGGAGCGCCAGCAAGCACCGCCTCACACCGGCCACTTCTGGGGACGGCCGCGGGGACAAAGGGAGCCCCCGGCTCTTGCGCGGAGCCCGGGCTGCAGTACCGAATTCCGGACACAGGATGGCAGCAGCGAGCGGAGCCCGGGGCCACACCGCGCCCCCCCCCCCCCCCAGGCTCAATCGAGTTTCGCGGGGGTATCCCCTCCCAGCAACGTCCCCCCCCCGGCCCCAACCCTTGCATACTCAGACTCAGGGTTTTGGAGTATTTTGGGGGCACCAGGGCTGATCCGGAGACACTGGGGTGCCCCAAACGACACCGTCCGTCCTCAGATTCCCCACACCCCCGTTTTCATTCCACCCCCCCCGAAGCAAAAAGAGACAAACAAAACCAAGAAAAAAACCTCAGCAAAACCAGAAAAACACTGCTCCAAGGAGCACCCCCCGGGGGATGTAAGCGGGGCGAGGAGCAGCAGTTTCGCAGCCCCTTTCCTCTGCAGCGGCGAAAAAGTGAGCGTTTATTGCCACCATGTGTCCAAACATCGGTACTGCAGGTGGTGGAGACGGAGGGGGAGAGCGGCTCCGGACGCCGCTCGCTGCTGCCATCAGGTGTCGAAATCTCAGTACTGATGGTGGGGGGGGCCGCGCTACGGCCCCGGGCACCGCCCGCTGCTCCCATTCTCTGCCGAAAATTCAGCATTGATATGGGTGGTGATGGGGGCAGTGCAGTGGTGGTGCGGGGAAAGCAGCAGGGAGCCGCTTTGCAGCGCCACCCTGTGTCCAAACCACGGCACTGCGGGAGGGGAAGCAGAGGCACAGCCCCGGGAGACCATCGGTGCTGCCATCGTGTGGCCAATACTCGGTACTGTAGGAAAGCGGCCGCGCATGTGGCGCTGGACCAATCAGAACGGCGGGTGGGCCGGGCTACCAGTGATTGACAGGCTTCTCAGCCAATGGCCATCACGGGAGGGTATCACCAATCAGACTGGAGGGGGGGGTGGGATCCGAGCGATGGACAGGAGTCTAAGCCAAAGACAGCGGATCATTCACTGCCTGCGCTACAGCCGCCCGTTCCCCTCCCAGGCACGTCCAATTGATGGCAAGCGCTGCCGTGCTTTATGCTTGTAGAACTGGAAGAGAAATTCCCACCGGCACCTAGGTGACTGACACAAGCGGTCAGGATCCAAGGAACAGTGGCAGAGGAATGTGCTGAGCACCTTGAGCTCAAGGAGCAATGAGGATAGCAAGACCGGAGGAGAAGCCGATGCAGAACGCAGACCGCTCGCGCTCCATGACACAGTCAAGCTGGAGCTGCCCTGCCCACAGTTATCTCATACTGCTAAGGAACTCACTGCCTTTCCCTCAGCCCCATGCTACATTTCAACCCCCTTCCTGTCATCCTGATCGTGTCCCTCAATCTCCTTATCCTAAACAGGAGTCCCTCTACCTAGTTTCCATAGCGCCATGGGTCTCGAGACAGCCTGGATGCTCCGAACTCCCGCATCACAGTCCTGGGGTCTTGCCGCTGCTGCCTAATTCCTCTTCATCGTCTACAACAAACAAACAAGCAAACAAATGGGAACACGCTGTGCTTGTCAACCTCACCCCCGCATCCTCCATCAATGCCACTATCTTCTGTAACACTCCTTCATCTCCTCAACATTTTGCTCCCCTACTCCGTATCTACTGCAGAGTACAACTCCAGGCCTTTCATCACCTGAAGTGCCTAGGTGTATAAAAGATAATAACGTCCATGCTTGCAGCAAAAATTGACCTACCTCACAAACCTTGTCCTTACCTCTCTGCCTCACCTCACACACCCAACCGACTCCAGAGGCAGAGGGCAGGACCTGCAATACCAAACACAAATGCTGAACCCCTTTGCCATGTTATTCCTGACAATTAAACACCACCCACACACACAACCCCCTTACCTTCTCACAAGACTCCTCAGTTTGCAGCTTCACCTCTCTCCAGTTATCTGCGGCACCAGAGAAAGAAATGAAAACAAGCACACACTGAGAGAGGGATCAAAGCTGCAGCCATCTCTCAGCAAGTCCTATCTTATTTAGCTTAACTGCCCATCCCCTAGCCTTCGGAGGTCGTCCATCCTTTTATTCTGACTTGTGCACCACCTGGAAAACACTAAGAAAGAAAGAATGCTTGTAGTTTTATGAAAATGACAAAACCCTGAAATAAGTTGATTCTTGGGTTTTCTAAGCATGGCTCACCTTCTCTGAGTCACCTGAAAGTCATTTTTCAGTTAGAATGTGAGGGAGAGTTTGAGCCAGGGAGTCTGTGTTAGTCTCAGTGTGAGATTTGTGTGGATGGGTGAGCCAGTCATTGTCAGACTGAGCCTAAGTGAGTGTGAGCCAAAGTCTGAGATAGAGTATCTGTGCAGTTTAAAGGTGAGTATGAGCCTGAGCCAGTCTGTGTGACAGGGAGCCTTTGTGGGTCTGTGGATTTAGAATGTGAGTCTGAGCCTCAGAGTTTCAGCCCTAGAGCCTCAGCAAGAGAGTGCTTGTGTGGTCTGAAAGTGAGTATGATTACAGGCCAGTCTGTGTGAGAGCAAGCCTGTGTGGCCTGTGAGTTTTGAGTGTGAATCTAACCCAGAGAAAGAAAGGCAAAAAATTAAAGCCAGGGAGCAGCCAAAGAATCAGAACCAGATAGGAAAAAAGACCCAGGTAGTGCTTGTCAAGCTGCTTTTATCCCACCTGCTGATTTGCCCCACCCCTGACCCAGGGCACTGAGGGAACAGTTGTGGTTAGGGCCTGAGGTGTAAGGCACAGCCTTAGACTGGTGTGGCTATTTTGGATTTGACTCTCTTGCAGGTGAGGTGGTTGGGGGTGTTGTTTCTGTTTTTGTTTTTTTGGGGTTTTATGTAGGGGTTTTGTCTCATGGGAAGTTGTTTGGCTTTGTGTGTGCTTGGTTTGAAAACCTTTTTTTGTTGTACCTTTTTTTTGAAAAAGAATAGTAGTTTTTGCCTTTGCTTTTCTTGCTAGGGAAGGTTCAAGTGTACATAGGGTTTGTTTTTTAGAATTTATATGTGTGTTATGTTTTGGGGTATAGGTGTAGTCTCTGTGGGTTTATTTTCTCAGAGTTTATTTTCACAGAGCTGACTTTCTTGCGTTGTGTTCTGGTTAATGTGAACACTGACTAGGTGGCTATAGAACTAGTACGTCTTCCTTGATTTTAAGTACTTTAAGTTATTTTCTGTTGCTGTTTTCTAAGTGACATACAAGGGTTGGTGTTGCTGATATACCTGTTGGATGCTTGGTGTATGAGCAGCCTGTACAATCAAGCTGGGGTTAGAAATGTTGCATGAAAGACAGTTTTTTCTAGCTCTGGTCAGTTTGCATCTGTTTCCATTTCCTTTTATGGAGTCGCATCCAAATCCTGAGAAGTGAAGTGCTGCAGTGAGGACTGTTAAAATTTTGTAGGATTTTGTGTGAGGTGGGTGGCTAACAGTTGAATGTAATTTTGTGACGGGTTTTAGTTTTTCTTGTAGGTTCTGTGCAGTTCCTTGTGAAGTCTATTAACTGTTTCCAGTGAGTCAGGGAGGTAATGACAAGGATGGTGGGATCAATTACTTATCACCAGAGCAATGCTCACTAGTGTCTAGTTTTTTAAGTCTTGCATGGGAGGAGAACCCTGGTGTAGCATTCAGAAGTAATTTAGGATCAGCTGAGCAAATGTTTGCAGAGTTAAATATGAGGCAGTAAGGTGTTACATAAATAGGTAAGCATTGATGGGTCTGGTGGTGGTGAGAATGATAGCCAAACCAGTGTTTTTCTTCTGTTTGTCTGATTACAGACTGTTGTATGGCTGAATTTTTTGTTTGTTTTTTTTTTCTTTTTAGTTTTTGCTTTCCTTATGTAGATGATGAAGATAAAATGGGCAAATGCAGCAATCAGACAGGTGTCCATTATGAGAGTCCTGAGCAGTAAGTCTGGCTAGAGATCTATGGCAGTATGGAAACTATGCTGAGAAAGTACTTTTTGGGAGCAGGGGGGTGGGGGACAACATCAGTCTAGCAGGAACGGGTTTTAAATGTGCCATGGGGGTGAGGAAAAAGAAGTGAGATGCTTAATAGCATCATCCTGCAGTGATCAGGGTAGTACAGCTTGACTGTGTGTCATGGGTTCAGCAGTATCAGTCATTTTTTTTCTCCTTCTTGGTAGCTGGTGCAGCACTGTGTTTTTGACTTTGGGCCTGAGAACAGCGCTGATAACACCAGTGTTTTCAGTTACTGCTTGGTAATGTTTTGGTTTGACCAAGGATTTTCTGAGTCTCATGCTCTGCCAGGGAGGAGGAGAAGCCGGGAGGAAGCAGAGACAGGATGCCTGACCCAAACTGACCAAAGAGGTATTCCATGCCACAGCATGTCATGTGCAGGATGTAAAACAGACAGCAGAGATGTGGAAGGGTGGGGGTGCACTGCTTGGTCAGGCTGGGTATAGGTGATGAGTGATTGCATTCTTTCCTTGTATTTGCCTTGTCATTATTATTATTGGTGGTAGCAGTAGTGATTTGTGTTATACCTTAGTTACGTAACTGTTCTTATCTCAACTTGTGGGAGTTGCATTCTTTCGATTCTCCTCCCCGTCCACTCGGGACTGTTGGAAGAAAGAGGGGGGAGTGAGTGAATGAACTGCGTGAGGGGCTTAAACTACGACACTGTGTTATGGAGTGAGTTTGCTTGTATTCTGCATTGGTGCTTCCACGTCGCTTATTGAGTTAAAAGTGCTCAGCCTGCTCCTTCGACGTTGTCTTTTAGATAGTGATTGCTCAAGCTCGTTGCCTAAGAGTGGAGCAGGCTTTTTTTTTTCCAGGTTTGCATGTATAAATCAGAGTAGGGTTTTTGTTTTGAGTCATTTGGTCAGTAGGCTTTTGGGGCGTTGCTCCCGGCTACCTTTGCAGCTGTGAGTAGGTAAGGGGCTTGTTTGTGGGGGTGGTGGCTTAGAGTTGAGACATGGCAAAGGGATTCAGTATTTGTGTTTCATATTCCAAGTCTTGCCTTCTGCATTCGAAGTCAGATGAGTGCTTCATGTGAGTCAGGGTGGTAAGAAGGAGGATTGTGGAGTCGGTCACTTTTTGCAAGGCCATGGTCGTTTGCCTTTGCACTTCTAGGCCCCAGGGGCAGGCGAGGCCTGGCGTCAGGCTCCCATATCTCTTTGGGACAGGCAAACGCAGTGTTGAGGAGCTTTGGTGGAGGCAGAGGCTTGGTATGGAACAGGTGGAGGTGGATGACTGCTGTGGTGGTGATGATGGTTAGCACAGGGTATTTGCCTCCTTTTGTTTCTGGCAGCTGCTGAAGAGAAACTTGGCAATGGCTGCAACAGTGCTGGTCTCTGATGGGAGAGTTCTGAACACTGAGGCTGTCCGAGAGCCATGGTACTGTGGAAGCTAAGTAGAGGAACTCCTTTTTGGGGCTGGGGTGTGGAGGATGAGTTCAGGATAGCAGGAAGGGGTTGAAAATGTAATATGGGGCAGAGGGAAAGGCAGCGTGTTAAATTGCAGTGTCAGCTTACTGTGAGCAGGGCAGTTCCAGCTTGGTTGTTTTATGGACTGCATATGGCTCATGTTCTATATTGCTGCTTCCTCAGGTCTTGATGTCTTTGTACCTCCTTGAGCTGAAGGGGTTTAAGCCTGCGTCTCAGGCCCTGTCCTCTGGGTGCCGACCACTCCTGTCGGTTGCCCAAGTGCCTGTTGGGCCTTCCTCTTCCAGCTTTACAAGTGTGAAGCATGCTTGGGCTTTTGTCTCGGAGTCATCTGGTCATTAGTATTTTGGGGCTTGGTTCCAGGCTGCCTTGGAAGCTCTGTTCTTTTGGCATCCCTCTTCATTGGATAGGACTTTGTCACTGCATCTTCATGCTTATAGGTCTTGAAGTTGTGTTTGCTGCGTGTCCATTGTGCCAGTTTGGGCGGACGCCATAGGGATAGTGTGGTCATGTCAGACTTTATTCCGGGGCTCCTTAGGAGCTGGGTTTCCTTGCTCTTGTGACCCTGCAAGTGATCTGGGTGGATGTAGAGTTCCATGTGGGAGGCTGTCTCTTTTGGCTTCTCTCCGGGAAGTCCCGCTTTTGCTGCTGCCCAGAAAGTCTAGCTTTGGTTCCTACCCAGAAAGTTCTGCTTTAGAATTCCCTGGAAAAGTCACGACTCTTGGAGACCTCTAAATGTTGCTGGCCACTTCTTCTGACAGCGGCTGGCCCCCTGCATTGGAATGAGTGTGCATTTTTGTGCGTATAAAATCCCAAACCTCATGCGATGTGAGGGAGGCAGAAGCTCATCCCACCCAGGTCAATGTTGCTTCTGCAGGGACACTCACTCACGTTGAGCCTGCCACTTCACATTGCGATGATGATGCTCGGAGCTGGTTTCCTGAAGGTCTTTGCAGGCTCCTTGGGGTTGATAAGATAAGCAAGCATCAGAGGTGTCCTTTACTGTGTCATTTACACTCTCTAGAGTTTCCTACATTAATAAACTAGTGGAGAATTCTGTATTTGTGTCTGGATTTCTCTCACCTGGAATCCTAGAGCTCTGGAACAGGTGTGATGAGTTTTTAGAATCCCAGTGTAGCTGTCTACTCTTGATGATCCGCATAAATGGACAGAAGAGCTCTGGGATTAAGCTTGCATTTAATGGGTCAGGGACAGAAGAGCTCTGGGAATAAGCTTATGTTTAATGGGTCCGGGCCTAGGAGTCTGCTTGGGAATGGCTGTGATATTTATCTGGAGTCAATGTCAGAGCCAGAGTGTCTGGGTGTCAGTTTGCGTGTGCATTTCAATCTAAGTCTCGGTGTAAGTGTGTGTGGCCTGCAATTTAGAGCCAGATTAAGCATTTTTTATTTTGGCTTTGCAGTGAATAATGCCAAGTTGTTCTTGCAGAGGGTAAGATCCGTGGCAATGTGTCAGAGGCTGATGTTGGAAGGTTGAGCAGAGCGCTGTTACCAGGTGGGGAAAGTTGTTGTGACAGTAGGAGGTTAAGCCTGATTCTTCTGGCTGGCTTATCACTAGGTTATGTTTTTTCAATTTTGAGGTGCAAAGCGAGATCCCTGCCCCATAGCTGACTTGAGTGAGATGATCTTTGCTGCGGAGACTGAAGTAGCAACTAATCGTGCGTCTTCTAATTTTTCTGAAATTAGAAACATCCCCTTTGTTGTGTTTTGTAGATGATACCCAGGCTCAGAGCAGAGAACTGAAGGCCTGCAAAGGCCAGAGGATGAGCAGTAAAGTGATGGGAGAGGGAGATGGGTCTTGCTGAGGGAATGGTGCAGCTTTGCACCCTCTCTCAGCATGGGTCTGCTTCCATGTCTGAGGTGCCGCAGCCAACTTGGGAGCGGTGAAGGTGCAAAGTGTGGAGGGCTGCAAGGAGATGAGAGGTTTGTGTGTCTGGGTTTTGGCTCAGAGCGGGCAAGAACTGGTATTGCGGTTTCGTATTGTAGTATTGGAGGCAGGGGCATGGGTTTGGCATGCTTGTGATGTGTTGAAGTGTGTGTGGGCAGTTGTAGGCTTAGTGTTTGGGCATACGGGTGGGATGTTTGTTTTATATTTAATATCATTTTCCTTTTCAGTTCTTCAGATTTTTAGGAAAAAAAAACCAAACAAAAAAAAAACACACACCAAAAAAAACAAAAACAAAACAAAAAAAAAAAACAAACCCAAAAAAACACACACACAAAAAAAAAAAAAAAAAAAAAAACAGCAGGGGGATTTTTTTTTTCACCTCCCTCATCTGTTTTTTTTCCCCAGGTCCTGGCCTGTCCGTGAGATGACAGTCATTGGCAGGGGTTGAGTGGCGTTAGGTGCAGAGATGTGATTTTCTCAAGCAGCGCTTTTAGGATGTTCCTGGCGACACGGTTCCAGGGGATTTATTCCTAGCAAGGCAGGGGTAGGCATTGGCAAGGGTGATTGTAGAAGGACTTCAAGCCAGCATGGCATCCAGCACGGGAATGCATTTGGAAGGCGTGTGAGCATATACAGATGCGTGGAAGTGTGTGTGGCTGGTGGTAGGCTTAATGCTTGTGTGTGTGGCTGGGACAGAGGTTGTAGATTTAAAGTGTTTTTCCTTTTCAGATTTTCAGATGTTTAGGAAAAAAAAAAAAGAAAGCCAGCTGGGGAATTAATTTTTTTCCCCTCCCCTGGCTGGGGTTATTTTCCCTGGTCCCTACCATTGCGCAGGATGACATTCATCACCTGTGTTGGGCATCAGTTGTGCAAGGATGGGGTTTTTGCAGGTAGGGAGTTTAGAATGTTCCCGGGAATGCTGTTCTTGAGGATTTATTCCTAGCTAGGCAGGGGTAGGTATTGGCAGGGACAAGCGGAGGTGGAGTTCCGGCCTGCGTGGCAGACGGGGGGGGGGGATGCCTTTGGAGTGCAAGTGAGCGTGTCTAGATGCATGGAAGCCTGTGTGGGTGGTTATAGGCTTTGTGCTTGTGCGTATGGTTGGGACTTTGGTTGGAGATTTAGCATGTTTTTCCTTTTCAGATTTTTAGATGTTTAGGAAAAAAAAAAAGAAAATATCAAATAAACAAAACCCCCAAAATCCAGCTGGGGGATTGATTTCTTTCCCTTCCCCGGCTGGCTTGGTTTTCCTCATCCTGGCCGTTGCACGAGATGACATTCATTGCCTGTGTTTGGGAATCAGTTGGTGCAGGGATGGGGGTTTTGCAGGTAGGGCATTTAGGATGTTCCCGGGAACGCTGTTCATGAGGATTTATTCCTAGCGAGGCAAGGGTAGGCACTGGCAGGGACAAGCGGAGGCGGAGTTCGGGCCTGCATAGCCGGCAGCAGGGGGAATGCCTTTGGAATGCATGTGAGTGTATCTAGATGCGTGGAAGCGGGTGTGGGCGATTGTAGGCTTAGTGATTTTGCATATGGCTGTGACATGGGTTGTAGATTTAAAATGTTTTTCCTTTTCAGTTTTTTAGATGTTTAAGAAAAGAATCTCCAGCTGGGCTATTTTTTATTTCCCTCCCCTGGCTGAGGTTTTTTTCCCTTGTCCTAGCCAGTTCGCTGGAAGACATTCAGCACCTATGTTTGAGCAGCGGTCGGTGCAGGGAAAGGGTTGATGCAGGCAGCACACTTAGAGTGTGCCCAGGAATACGGTTTGCTAGTCTTTATTCCAAGCGAGGCAGGGGTAGGAATCGGCAGGGAAGAGTGGAGATGGACTTCGGGCCCATGTGGCAGGTGGCAGGGGGATGCGTTTGGCTTGCGTGCGAGAGTGTCTAGATTCATGGAAGCCTGTGCGGGCAGTTGTAGGCTTAGTGTTTGTGCATCTGGTTGGGATATTGGTTGTAGTTTTAAAATGTTTTTCCTTTCCAGATTTTTTGAAGGTTAGGAAAAAAAACCCCAAAAAACCCCAGCCAAGGGATTAATTTTTTTCCCACCCCTGCCTAGCGTTTTTTTCCCCGGTCCCAGCCCTTCCGTGAGGTTACATTCATCACCTGTGTTGGGCATCAGTTGGTGCAAGGATGGGGTTTTTGCAGGTAGGGCATTTAGGATGTTCCTGGGAATGCTGTTCATGAGGATTTATTCCTAGCTAGGCAGGGGTAGGTATTGGCAGGGACGAGCGGTGGCAGAGTTCCGGCCCGGATGGCGGACAGGAGGGGGAATGCCTTTAGCATGTGTGTGAGCATGTCTAAATGCGTGAAAGCATGCATGGGCGGTTATAGGCTTAGTGCTTGTGCTTATGGCTGGGACATAAGTTGTAGATTTAAAATGTTTTTACTTTTCAGGTTTTTTGATGCTTAGGGGAAAAAAAAAAAACCACAAAAACCCAGCCAGGGAATTACTTTTTTTCCCAATTCCACCTGGTTTTTTTCCCCTGTCCCAGTCAGTCAGGGACACCACATTCATCACATATGCTTGAGTGGTGGTTGGTGCAGGGACGGGTTTTTCACTGGCAGGGCACTTAGGACATTCCTGGGAATGCAGTTTGGAGTATTTATTACTAGTAAGGCAGGGGTAGGCGTTGGCAGGGAAGAACGGAGGTGGAGTTCAGGCCCACGTGGCAGGCAGCAGGGGGATGCGATTGTCATGCGTGTTAGTGTGTGTAGATGCATGGTAGCGTGTGTGAGAGGTGGCAGGCTTAGTGCTTCTGCATATGGTTGGGACATTGGTTGTTGCTTTAAAATGTTTTTCCTTTTCAGATTTTCAGATTTTTAGGAAAAAAAAACTCAAAAAACCCAGCCAGGCTATTAATTTTTTTCCCTCCCCTGGTTGGGGCTTTTTTCCCTGCTCCTTGCCTTTTCACGGGGCTAAAATCATCACCTGTGTTTGGGCATCAGTTGGTGCAGGGACGGGGTTTTCGCAAGCAGGGAATTAAGGATGCTCTTGGGAATGCAGTTCCTGAATATTTAGTCCTAGCGAGGCAGGGGAGGCGTTGGTAGGGACTAGCGGAGGCACTGTATGGGCTCGCATGGCCAGCAGCAGGGGGATGCCTTTGGAATGCATGTCAGCGTGTCTAGATGCGTGGAAGCATGTGTAGGTGGTTGTTGGCTTAGTGCTTGTGTGTATGGCTGGGCCATAGGTTGTAGATTTAAAATGTTTTTCCTTTTCAGTTTTTTAGAAGTTTAAAAAATAAAACCCTAGATGGGGTATTAATTATTTTCCTCCCTCGTCTGGGTTTTTTCTCGGGTCCCAGCCGATATGGGAGATGACATTCATTGCTCTGTTTGATAGGCAGTTGGTGCTGCTGCGGGGTTTTCTGGCCCGGTAATTTTGAGGCTTCTCAGAATATAGCTCCTGAGGACTTCTAAAATCAGGCTGGGGGTTTTGTCTTGTATTAGTAAAGGAAATCTGAGGGTTGGTGTGGCAGCTCTTCAGGTGCTTTGTCATTTATGGGCTTAGATCCTTGGTAGGTGTGTTTAGGTGCTGTGACTTTTCTCTGTTGGGTGAAAATAGTTAGCTTTGCAGACATAGACAAAAGTAAAATGAGGGGAGGTTGTATTGTAATGATGTTAATAGAAATATGTTTTCATGTGCAGGTCAGTATGTTGAGAACCTGTAGAACTGAGAGGAGTTCTGTCTGTTTCTGGATGGCAATGTGGAGCACATAGAAGATTTCTGATAGGTGCATGAAAGCGATCTGTGTCAAATGGAAGACTGTTGCCATTTGAAAAAGGATGTAGGACGATGTTCGTTACATGAGAAAGCATGCTACCTGTAGAGCATCTTGGGTAAGTGGTAAAGAGTTGTTGGATTTTTAAAGATGATTTGTAAATTATGAACAATGTAATTTATGTGTATAAATGTATATAACTGAAAAGTACGAAGTTAGTAATTTCCCAAGTTCATGTAAGGGAAATGTTAATGGTATTGGCCTTACAATGCTGCTGGTGGTGCTGAAATCCTGGTGTTAGTCTTAGAATGCTGGTATTACTCTTAGAATGCATGTCTTAGTCTTAGCATGCTAGTATTCATCTGAGGATGGTGGTCTCAGTCTTAGGATGGTGGTGTTAGCCTTAAAATGCATGTCTTTGTCTTAGAATGCTGTTGTTAGTCTTAAAATGCACATCTCACTCCTAAAATGCTGGTGTTAGTCTTCATATACATGTCATTGTCTTGGAATGGTGGTGTTGGAATCCAGGTGTTATTCATGGAATGGTGGTGTAAGTGATAGGCTGCAAGTCAGCTTGTTTTGTGTATGGAGCACGGGGTATGTGTTCAGAGCACAGTGTCTGTGATAGCAGGATTTGTTTTATGATTGGAGATCTTAATCTGTGATGAGATTTTGGTGTTTGATTGCAGAACTTGTTCTGTGATTGGAGAATTTGGTGTTGGAGTGGAGAAAATATTCTGTGATTGGAGAACACGTTCTGTGATGGGAGAATCTAGTCTTTGATCTGTCGCTCCTTGCTTTCCAATGTCAAAGTCTGTTTGAGTCCAACATCTCCAGTGCTCGACATTGGATGTTCTATATCTGCATAGAGCATGAATGTTTGGCCTCGGCTGCCACAGATGAAGAGCAAGGACTGACAGATGCTGCTGGACCTCTTCTGCACACAGTAAGCTTTAAAAAGATGCAAACTGCATTGCTGTTGCTCCTTGCTTTCCCACCTCAAAGTACATCGCAGTTCAATGTTGCCAGTGCTTTACCTTAGCTGTCCTGCAGCCCAATGAGTAGAGAACACATCTTTGTCCTGTACACCCACAGACGAAGAGCCAGGACTGAAAGATGCTGCTGGACCTCTTCTGCACACAGGAAGCTTTGCAACGGTGCCACCTGCATTGCTATAGCTCCTTGCTTTCCCACCTCAAAGTGCATTTGAATACAACATCTTTGACGTCTGCTCCCGGCCGTCATGCAGCTGAGTTTGTATGGCACAAATGATTGGATTCTGCTCCCATAGACGAAGAGCCAGGGCTGAAAGATGCTGCTGGATGTCTTCTGCAGACATTAAGATTCGCAAGGGTGCCAACTGCATTGCTGTTGCTCCTTCTTTGCCAAATCAACGTCCATTTAAATGTAACCTCTCTGGTGCCTGCTCCCGCCTGTCCTGCGGCCGAGATTCTAGAGCAAAAATGCTAGGCATCTGAAATGAAAGCCAAAGAGCCAGGAGTGAAAGATGCTACTGGACCTCTTCTGCATGTGGTAAGCTTTGCAGCGATGCCACCTGTATTGCTCTCACTTCTTGCTTTCCCACCTCAAAGTGCATTTGAATACAACACCTTTGATGCCTGCTCCAGGCCGTCCTGTTTGACAGTTTGCGGTGCATGAATGATTGGACTCTGCTCGCACAGGCGAAGAGCCAGGACTGAAACCTGCTGCTGGACCTCTTCTGCACACAGTAAGCTTTGCAACGGTGCCACCTGTATTGCTGTCATTCGTTGCTTTCCCACCTCAAACTGCATTTGAATACATCCTTGATGCCTGCTCCAGGCCGTCTGGCTGCCCAGTTTTCAGTGCACGAATGATTGGACTCTGCTCCCACAGGCAAAGAGCCAGGACTGGAAGATGCTGCTGGATCTCATCTGCACACAGTAAGCTTTGCAGCAGTGCCGCCTGTATTGCTCTCACTCCTTGCTTTCCCACCTCAAAGTGCATTTGAATACATCCTTGATTCCTGCTCCAGGCTGGCCGGCTGCCCAGTTGTCAGTGCACGCATGATTGGACTCTGCTTCCACAGACATAGAGCCAGGACAGAAAGATGCTGCTGGATCTCTTCTGCGCACAGTAAGCTTTGCAACGGTGCCACCTGTTTTGCTCTCACTCCTTGCTTTCCCACCTCAAATGGCATTTGAATACATCCTTGATGCCTGCTCCAGGCACTCTGGCTGCCCAGTTTTCAGGGCACGAATGACTAGACTCTGCTCCCACAGGCAAAGAGACAGGACTGAAAGCTGCTGCTGGACCTCTTCTGCATGTGGTAAGCTTCGCAGCGGTGCCACCTGTATTGCTCTCACTCCTTGCTTTCCCACCTCAAAGTGCATTTGAATACATCCTTGATGCCTGCTCCAGGCTGTCCGGCTGCCCAGTTGTCAGTGCACGAATGATTGGACTCTGCTCCCACAGGCGAAGAGCCAGGACTGAAAGATGCTGCTGTAACTCTTCTGCACACAGCAAGCTTTGCAACGGTGCCTCCTGTATTGCTCTCACTCCTTGCTTTCCCACCTCAAAGTGCATTTGAATACATCCTTGATGCCTGCTCCAGGCTGGCCGGCTGCCCAGTTTCCAGTGCACGAATGTTTGGACACTGCTCCCACAGGCGAGGAGCCAGGACTGGAAGATGCTGCTGGACCTCTTCTGCGCATGGTGACCTTCGCAATGGTGCCACCTGTATTGCTCTCACTCCTTGCTTTCCCACCTCAAAGTGCATTTGAATACATCCTTGATGCCTGCTCCAGGCTGTCCTGCTGCTCAGCTGTCAGAGCACGAATGATTGTACTCTGCTTCCACAGGCGAAGAGCCAGGACTGAAAGCTGCTGCTGGACCTCTTCTGCACACTGTAAGCTTCGCAACGGTGCCACCTGTGTTGCTCTCACTGCTTGCATTCCCGCCTCAAAGTGCATTTGAATACATACTTGATGCCTGCTCCAGGCTGGCCGTCTGCCCAGTTTCCAGTGCACAAATGATTGGACTCTGCTTCCACAGGCGGAGAGCCAGGACTGAAAGCTGCTGCTGGACCTGTTCTGTACACAGTAACCTTTGCAACGGTGCCACCTGTATTGCTCTCACTCCTTGCTTTCCCACCTCAAAGTGCATTTGAATACATCCTAGATGCCTGCTCCAGGCTGTCCGGCTGCCTTGTTTTCCGTGCACGAATGATTGGACACTGCTCCCACAGTCGAAGATCCAGGACTGAAAGATGCTGCTGGATCTCTTCTGTGCACAGTAAGCTTCGCAACGGTTCCTCCTTTATTGGTCTCACTCCTTGCTTTTCCACCTCATGGTGCATTTGAATACATCCTTGATGCCTGCTCCAGGCTGTCCTGCTGCCCAGTTTTCAGTGCACGAATGATTGGACTCTGCTCCCACAGGCAAAGTGCCAGGACAGAAAGATGCTGCTGGACCTCTTCTGCATGTGGTAAGCTTTGCAGCGATGCCACCTGTATTGCTCTCACTCCTTGCTTTCCCACCTCAAAGTGCATTTGAATACATCCTTGATGCCTGCTCCAGGCTGTCCTGCTGCTCAGTTATCAGTACACGAATGATTGGACTCTGCTTCCACAGGCGAAGAGCCAGGACGGAAAGATGCTGCTGGAACTCTTCTGCACACACTAAGCTTGGCAACGGTGCCACCTGTATTGCCCTCACTCCTTGCATTCCCTCTTCAAAGTGCATTTGAATGCATCCTTGATGCCTGCTCCTGGCCCTCCTGCTGTGCAGTTGTCAGTGCACGAATGATAGGACACAGCAGCCACAGGCGAAGAGCCAGGAGTGAAAGATGCTGCTGGACCTCTTCTGCACACAGTAAGCTTTGCAACGGTGCCACCTGTAATGCTCTCACTCATTGCTTTCCCACTTCAATGTGCATTTGAATACATCCTTGATGCCTGCTCCAGGCTCTCCGGCTGCCCAGTTGTCAGTGTACGAATGACTCCACTCAACTTCCACAGGCAAAGTGCCAGGACTGAAACATGCTGCTGGGCCTCTTCTGCGCACAGTAAGCTTCGCAACGGTGCCGCCTGTATTGCCCTCACTGCTTTCATTCTCACCTGAATGTGCATTTGAATACATCCTTGATGCCTGCTCCAGGCCGTCCGGCTGCCCAGTTTTCAGAGCACAAATGATTGGATTCTGCTGCCACAGGCGAAGAGCCGGGACTGGAAGATGCTGCTGGACCTCTTCTGCATGTGGTAAGCTTTGCAGCGGTGCCGCCTGTATTGGTGTCACTCCTTGCTTTCCCACCTCAAAGTGCATTTGAATACATCCTTGATGCCTGATCCAGGCGCTCCTATAGCCCACTTTTCAATGCACGAATGATTGGACTCTGCTCCCACAGGTGAGGAGCCAGGACTGAAAGATGCTGCTGGATCTCTTCTGCATGTGGTAAGGTTTGCAGCGGTGCCACCTTTATTGCTCTCACTCTTTGCTTTCCCACCTCAAAGTGCATCTGAATACATCCTTGATGCCTGCTCCAGGCCGTCCGGCTGCCCAGTTTTCAGTGCACGAATGATTGGACTCTGCTCCCACAGGCGAAGAGCCAGGACTGAAAGATGCTGCTGGACCTCTTCTGCACACAGTAAGCTTTGCAACGGTGCCACCTGTATTACTCTCTCGCTTTGTTTTCCCACCTCAAAGTGCATTTCAATACATACTTGATGCCTGCTCCAGGCTGGCCGGCTGCCCAGTTGTCAGTGCACGAATGATTGGACTCTGCTCCCGCAGGCGATGAGACAGGAGTGAAAGATGCTGCTAGACCTCTTCTGCGTGTGTTAAGCTTTGCAGCGGTGCCACCTGTATTGCTCACACTCTTTGCTTTCCCACCTCAAAGTGCATTTGAATACATCCTTGATGCCTGCTCCAGGCCGACCGGCTACCCTGTTTTCAGCGCTCGAATGATTGGACTCAGCTCCCACAGGCGAAGATCCAGGAGTGAAAGATGCTGCTGGACCTCTTCCGCACATAGTAAGCTTCGCAACGGTGCCACCTGTATTGCTTTCACTCCTTGCTTTCCCACCGCAACGTGCATTTGAATACATCCTTGATGCCTGCTCCAGGCTGGCCGGCTGCCCAGTTGTCAGTGCACGAATGAGTAGACTCAGCTCACACAGGCGAAGAGCCAGGACTGAAAGATGCTGCTGGATCTCTTCTGCACACAGTAAGCTTTGCAACAGTGCCACCTCTATTGCTTTCACTCCTTGCTTTCCCACCGCAAAGTGCATTTGAATACATCCTTGATGCCTGCTCCAGGCTGGCCGGCTGCCCAGTTGTCAGTGCACGAATGAGTAGACTCAGCTCCCACAGGCGAAGAGCCAGGACTGAAAGATGCTGCTGGATCTCTTCTGCACACAGTAAGCTTTGCAACAGTGCCACCTGTATTTCTCTCACTCCTTGCTTTCCCACCTCAAAGTGCATTTGAATACATCCTTGATGCCTGCTCCAGGCTGGCCGGCTGCTCAGTTGTCAGTGAACGAATGATTGGACTCAGCTTCCACAGGCGAAGAGCCAGGACTGAAAAATGCTGCTGGATCTTTTCTGCACTCACTAAGCTTCGCAACGGTCCCAACTATATTACTCTCTCTCTTTGCTTTCCCACCTCAAAGTGCATTTGAATACATCCTTGATGCCTGCTCCAGGCCCTCCAGCTGTTCAGTTTCCAGTGCACGAATGATTGGACTCTGCTCCCACAGGCGAAGAGCCAGGACTGAAAGATGCTGCTGGATCTCTTCTGCAAACAGTAAGCTTTGCAACGGTGTCACCTGCATTGGTCTCACTCCTTGCTTTCCCACCTCAAAGTGCATTTGAATACATCCTTGATGCCTGCTCCAGGCTGTCCGGCTGCCCAGTTTTCAGCGCTCGAATGATTGGACTCAGGTTCCACAGGCAAAGTGCCAAGACAGAAAGATGCTGCTGGACCTCTTCTGCACACAGTAAGCTTAGCAATGGTGCCACCTGTATTGCTCTCACTCCTTGCTTTCCCACCTCAAAGTGCATTTGAATACATCCTTGATGGCTGCTCCAGGCTGGCCGGCTGCCCAGTTTTCAGCGCTCGAATGATTGGACTCAGGTTCCACAGGCAAAGTGCCAAGACAGAAAGATGCTGCTGGACCTCTTCTGCACACAGTAAGCTTAGCAATGGTGCCACCTGTATTGCTCTCACTCCTTGCTTTCCCACCTCAAAGTGCATTTGAATACATCCTTGATGGCTGCTCCAGGCTGGCCGGCTGCCCAGTTTTCAGGGCACGAATGATTGGACTCTGCTCCCAGAGGCAAAGAGCCAGGACTGAAAGATGCTGCTGGATCTCTTCTGCACACAGTAAGCTTTGCAACGGTGCCACCTGTATTTCTCTCACTCCTTGCTTTCCCACCTCAAAGTGCATTTGAATACATCCTTGATGCCTGCTCCAGGCTGTCCGGCTGCTCAGTTGTCAGTGCACGAATGACTGGACTCTGCCCCCACAGGCAAAGAGACAGGAGTGAAAGATGCTGCTGGACCTCTTCTGCACACAGTAAGCTTTGCAACGATGTCACCTCTAGTGCTCTCACTCTTTGCTTTCCCACCTCAAAGTGCATTTGAATACATCCTTGATGCCTGCTCCAGGATGGCCGGCTGCCCAGTGTTCAGTGCATGAATGATTGGACTCTGCTGCCACAGGCGAAGAGGCAGGAGTGAAAGCTGCTGCTGGATCTCTTCTGCACACAGTAAGCTTAGCAATGGTGCCACCTGTATTGCTCTCACTCCTTGCTTTCCCACCTCAAAGTGCATTTGAATACATCCTAGATGCCTGCTCCAGGCTGGCCGGCTGCCCAGTTTTCAGCGCTCGAATGATTGGACTCAGGTTCCACAGGCAAAGTGCCAAGACAGAAAGATGCTGCTGGACCTCTTCTGCACACAGTAAGCTTCGCAATGGTGCCACCTGTATTGCTCTCACTCCTTGCTTTCCCACCTCAAGGTGCATTTGAATACATCCTTGATGCCTGCTCCAGGCAGTCCGGCTGCTCAGTTTTCAGCGCTCGAATGATTGGACTCTGCTCCCAGAGGCAAAGAGCCAGGACTAAACAATGCTGCTGGACCTCTTCAGCAGATAGTGAGCTTTGCAGCGTTGCCACCTGTATTGCTCTCACTCCTTGCTTTCCCACCTCAAACTGCATTTGAATACATCCTTGATGCCTGCTCCAGGCTGGCCGGCTGCCCAATTTTCAGTGCACAAATGATTGGACTCTGCTCCCACAGGCAAAGGGCCAGGACTGAAAGATGCTGCTGGATCTCTTCTGCACACAGTAAGCTTCGCAACGGTGCCACCTGTATTGCTCTCACTCCTTGCTTTCCCACCTCAAAGTGCATTTGAATACATCCTTGATGCCTGCTCCAGGCTGGCCGTCTGCCCATTTGTCAGGGCACGAATGATTGGACTCTGCTCCACCTGAAGAAGAGCCAGGACTGAAAGATGCTGCTGGGCCTCTTCTGCATGTGGTAAGCTTTGCAGCGGTGCCACCTGTATTGCTCTCACTCCTTGCTTTCCCACCTCAAAGTGCATTTGAATACATCCTTGATGCCTGCTCCAGGCTGTCCTGCTGCTCAGCTGTCAGGGCACGAATGATTGGACTCTGCTCCCACAGGCAAAGTGCCAGGACGGAAAGATGCTGCTGGACCTCTTCTGCATGTGGTAAGCTTTGCAGCGATGCCACCAGTATTGCTCTCACTTCTTGCTTTCCCACCTCAAAGTGCATTTGAATACATCCTTGATGCCTGCTCCAGGCTGTCCTGCTGCTCAGTTATCAGTACACGAATGATTGGACTCTGCTTCCACAGGCGAAGAGCCAGGACGGAAATATGCTGCTGGAACTCTTCTGCACACACTAAGCTTGGCAACGGTGCCACCTGTATTGCCCTCACTCCTTGCATTCCCACTTCAAAGTGCATTTGAATGCATCCTTGATGCCTGCTCCTGGCCCTCCTGCTGTGCAGTTGTCAGTGCACGAATGATAGGACTCAGCAGCCACAGGCGAAGAGCCAGGAGTGAAAGATGCTGCTGGACCTCTTCTGCACACAGTAAGCTTTGCAACGGTGCCACCTGTAATGCTCTCACTCATTGCTTTCCCACTTCAAAGTGCATTTGAATACATCCTTGATGCCTGCTCCAGGCTCTCCGGCTGCTCAGTTGTCAGTGCACGAATGACTCCACTCAACTTCCACAGGCAAAGTGCCAGGACTGAAACATGCTGCTGGGCCTCTTCTGCGCACAGTAAGCTTAGCAACGGTGCCGCCTGTATTGCCCTCACTGCTTGCATTCTCACCTGAATGTGCATTTGAATACATCCTTGATGCCTGCTCCAGGCCGTCCGGCTGCCCAGTTTTCAGAGCACAAATGATTGGATTCTGCTGCCGCAGGCGAAGAGCCGGGACTGGAAGATGCTGCTGGACCTCTTCTGCATGTGGTAAGCTTTGCAGCGGTGCCGCCTGTATTGGTGTCACTCCTTGCTTTCCCACCTCAAAGTGCATTTGAATACATCCTTGATGCCTGATCCAGGCGCTCCTATAGCCCACTTTTCAATGCACGAATGATTGGACTCTGCTCCCACAGGTGAGGAGCCAGGACTGAAAGATGCTGCTGGATCTCTTCTGCATGTGGTAAGGTTTGCAGCGGTGCCACCTTTATTGCTCTCACTCTTTGCTTTCCCACCTCAAAGTGCATCTGAATACATCCTTGATGCCTGCTCCAGGCTGTCCGGCTGCCCAGTTTTCAGTGCACGAATGACTGGAATCTGCTCCCACAGGCGAAGAGCCAGGACTGAAAGATGCTGCTGGACCTCTTCTGCAGACAGTAAGCTTTGCAACGGTGCCACCTGTATTACTCTCTCGCTTTGTTTTCCCACCTCAAAGTGCATTTCAATACATCCTTGATGCCTGCTCCAGGCTGGCCGGCTGCCCAGTTGTCAGTGCACGAATGATTGGACTCTGCTCCCGCAGGCGATGAGACAGGAGTGAAAGATGCTGCTAGACCTCTTCTGCGTGTGTTAAGCTTTGCAGCGGTGCCACCTGTATTGCTCACACTCTTTGCTTTCCCACCTCAAAGTGCATTTGAATACATCCTTGATGCCTGCTCCAGGCCGACCGGCTACCCTGTTTTCAGCGCTCGAATGATTGGACTCAGCTCCCACAGGCGAAGTTCCAGGAGTGAAAGATGCTGCTGGACCTCTTCCGCACATAGTAAGCTTCGCAACGGTGCCACCTGTATTGCTTTCACTCCTTGCTTTCCCACCGCAAAGTGCATTTGAATACATCCTTGATGCCTGCTCCAGGCTGGCCGGCTGCCCAGTTGTCAGTGCACGAATGAGTAGACTCAGCTCCCACACGGTAAGAGCCAGGACTGAAAGATGCTGCTGGATCTCTTCTGCACACAGTAAGCTTCGCAACGGTGCCACCTGTATTGCTCTCACTGCTTGCATTCCCGCCTCAAAGTGCATTTGAATACATCCTTGATGCCTGCTCCAGGCTGTCCGGCTGCTCAGTTGTCAGTGCACGAATGATTGGACTCAGCTTCCACAGGCGAAGAGCCAGGACTGAAAAATGCTGCTGGATCTTTTCTGCACTCACTAAGCTTCGCAACGGTCCCACCTATATTACTCTCTCTCTTTGCTTTCCCACCTCAAAGTGCATCTGAATACATCCTTGATGCCTGCTCCAGGCCCTCCAGCTGTTCAGTTTCCAGTGCACGAATGATTGGACTCTGCTCCCACAGGCGAAGAGCCAGGACTGAAAGATGCTGCTGGATCTCTTCTGCAAACAGTAAGCTTTGCAACGGTGTCACCTGCATTGGTCTCACTCCTTGCTTTCCCACCTCAAAGTGCATTTGAATACAATCTTGATGCCTGCTCCAGGCTGGCCGGCTGCCCAGTTTTCAGGGCACGAATGATTGGACTCTGCTGCCACAGGCAAAGAGCCAGGACTGAAAGATTCTGCTGGAGTTCTTCTGCATGTGGTAACCTTTGCAGCGGTACCACCTGTATTGGTCTCTCTCCTTGCATTCCCGCCTCAAACTGCATTTGAATACATCCTTGAAGCCTGCTCCAGGCTGGCTGGCTGCCCATTTATCAGTGCACGAATGATTGGACTCTGCTGCCACAGGCAAAGAGCCAGGACTGAAAGATGCTGCTGGATCTCTTCTGCACACAGTAAGCTTTGCAACGGTGCCACCTGTATTTCTCTCACTCCTTGCTTTCCCACCTCAAAGTGCATTTGAATACATCCTTGATGCCTGCTCCAGGCTGTCCGGCTGCTCAGTTGTCAGTGCACGAATGACTGGACTCAGCTTCCACAGGCGAAGAGCCAGGACTGAAAAATGCTGCTGGATCTTTTCTGCACTCACTAAGCTTCGCAACGGTCCCACCTATATTACTCTCTCTCTTTGCTTTCCCACCTCAAAGTGCATCTGAATACATCCTTGATGCCTGCTCCAGGCCCTCCAGCTGTTCAGTTTCCAGTGCACGAATGATTCGACTCTGCTCCCACAGGCGAAGAGCCAGGACTGAAAGATGCTGCTGGATCTCTTCTGCAAACAGTAAGCTTTGCAACGGTGTCACCTGCATTGGTCTCACTCCTTGCTTTCCCACCTCAAAGTGCATTTGAATACATCCTTGATGCCTGCTCCAGGCTGGCTGGCTGCCCAGGTGTCAGTGCACAAATGATTGGAGTGTGCTCCCACAGGTGAAGAGCCAGGACTGAAAGATGCTGCTGGACCTCTTCTGCACACAGTAAGCTTCGCAACGGTGCCACCTGTAATGCTCTCACTCCTTGCTTTCCCACCTCAAAGTGCATTTGAATACATCCTTGATGCCTGCTATAGGCTGGCCGGCTGTTCGGTTGTCAGTGCACGAATGATTGGACTCAGCTCCCACAGGCGAAGATCCAGGAGTGAAAGATGCTGCTGGATCTCTTCTGCACACAGTAAGCTTTGCAACGATGTCACCTCTAGTGCTCTCACTCTTTGCTTTCCCACCTCAAAGTGCATTTGAATACATCCTTGATGCCTGCTCCAGGATGGCCGGCTGCCCAGTGTTCAGTGCATGAATGATTGTACTCTGTTGCCACAGGTGAAGAGCCAGGAGTGAAAGATGCTGCTGGATCTCTTCTGCACACAGTAAGCTTTGCAACGATGTCACCTCTAGTGCTCTCACTCTTTGCTTTCCCACCTCAAAGTGCATTTGAATACATCCTTGATGCCTTCTCCAGGATGGCCGGCTGCCCAGTTTTCAGTGCATGAATGATTGGAATCTGCTGCCACAGGTGAAGAGCCAGGAGTGAAAGATGCTGCTGGATCTCTTCTGCACACAGTAAGCTTAGCAATGGTGCCACCTGTATTGCTCTCACTCCTTGCTTTCCCACCTCAAAGTGCATTTGAATACATCCTTGATGCCTGCTCCAGGCTGGCCGGCTGCCCAGTTTTCAGCGCTCGAATGATTGGACTCAGGTTCCACAGGCAAAGTGCTAAGACAGAAAGATGCTGCTGGACCTCTTCTGCACACAGTAAGCTTCGCAATGGTGCCACCTGTATTGCTCTCACTCCTTGCTTTCCCACCTCAAGGTGCATTTGAATACATCCTTGATGCCTGCTCCAGGCAGTCCGGCTGCTCAGTTTTCAGCGCTCGAATGATTGGACTCTGCTCCCAGAGGCAAAGAGCCAGGACTGAACGATGCTGCTGGACCTCTTCAGCACATAGTGAGCTTTGCAGCGTTGGCACCTGTATTGCTCTCACTCCTTGCTTTCCCACCTCAAAGTGCATTTGAATACATCCTTGATGCCTGCTCCAGGCTGGCCGGCTGCCCAGTTTTCAGGGCACGAGTGATTGGACTCTGCTCCCACAGGCAAAGAGCCAGGACTGAAAGATGCTGCTGGATCTCTTCTGCACACAGTAAGCTTTGCAACGGTGCCACCTGTATTTCTCTCACTCCTTGCTTTCCCACCTCAAAGTGCATTTGAATACATCCTTGATGCCTGCTCCAGGCTGTCCGGCTGCTCAGTTGTCAGTGCACGAATGACTGGACTCTGCCCCCACAGGCAAAGAGACAGGAGTGAAAGATGCTGCTGGACCTCTTCTGCACACAGTAAGCTTTGCAACGATGTCACCTCTAGTGCTCTCACTCTTTGCTTTCCCACCTCAAAGTGCATTTGAATACATCCTTGATGCCTGCTCCAGGATGGCCGGCTGCCCGGTGTTCAGTGCATGAATGATTGGACTCTGCTGCCACAGGCGAAGAGGCAGGAGTGAAAGCTGCTGCTGGATCTCTTCTGCACACAGTAAGCTTCGCAATGGTGCCACCTGTATTGCTCTCACTCCTTGCTTTCCCACCTCAAAGTGCATTTGAATACATCCTAGATGCCTGCTCCAGGCTGGCCGGCTGCCCAGTTTTCAGCGCTCGAATGATTGGACTCAGGTTCCACAGGCAAAGTGCCAAGACAGAAAGATGCTGCTGGACCTCTTCTGCACACAGTAAGCTTCGCAATGGTGCCACCTGTATTGCTCTCACTCCTTGCTTTCCCACCTCAAGGTGCATTTGAATACATCCTTGATGCCTGCTCCAGGCACTCCGGCTGCTCAGTTTTCAGCGCTCGAATGATTGGACTCTGCTCCCAGAGGCAAAGAGCCAGGACTAAACAATGCTGCTGGACCTCTTCAGCAGATAGTGAGCTTTGCAGCGTTGCCACCTGTATTGCTCTCACTCCTTGCTTTCCCACCTCAAACTGCATTTGAATACATCCTTGATGCCTGCTCCAGGCTGGCCGGCTGCCCAATTTTCAGTGCACGAATGATTGGACTCTGCTCCCACAGGCAAAGGGCCAGGACTGAAAGATGCTGCTGGATCTCTTCTGCACACAGTAAGCTTCGCAACGGTGCCACCTGTATTGCTCTCACTCCTTGCTTTCCCACCTCAAAGTGCATTTGAATACATCCTTGATGCCTGCTCCAGGCTGGCCGGCTGCCCATTTGTCAGGGCACGAATGATTGGACTCTGCTCCACCTGAAGAAGAGCCAGGACTGAAAGATGCTGCTGGGCCTCTTCTGCATGTGGTAAGCTTTGCAGCGGTGCCACCTGTATTTCTCTCACTCCTTGCTTTCCCACCTCAAAGTGCATTTGAATACATCCTTGATGCCTGCTCCAGGCTGTCCTGCTGCTCAGCTGTCAGGGCACGAATGATTGGACTCTGCTTCCACAGGCGAAGAGCTAGGACTGAAAGCTGCTGCCGGACCTCTTCTGCACACTGTAAGCTTCGCAACGGTGCCACCTGTGTTGCTCTCACTGCTTGCATTCCCGCCTCAAAGTGCATTTGAATACATACTTGATGCCTGCTCCAGGCTGGCCGTCTGCCCAGTTTCCAGTGCACGAATGATTGGACTCTGCTTCCACAGGCAGAGAGCCAGGACTGAAAGCTGCTGCTGGACCTGTTTTGTACACAGTAAGCTTTGCAGCGGTGCCACCTGTATTGCTCTCACTCCTTGCTTTCCCACCTCAAAGTGCATTTGAATACATCCTAGATGCCTGCTCCAGGCTGTCCGGCTGCCTAGTTTTCCGTGCACGAATGATTGGACACTGCTCCCACAGTCGAAGATCCAGGACTGAAAGATGCTGCTGGATCTCTTCTGTGCACAGTAAGCTTCGCAACGGTGCCTCCTTTATTGGTCTCACTCCTTGCTTTCCCACCTCAAGGTGCATTTGAATACATCCTTGATGCCTGCTCCAGGCTGTCCTGCTGCCCAGTTTTCAGTGCACGAATGATTGGACTCTGCTCCCACAGGCAAAGTGCCAGGACGGAAAGATGCTGCTGGACCTCTTCTGCATGTGGTAAGCTTTGCAGCGATGCCACCTGTATTGCTCTCACTTCTTGCTTTCCCACCTCAAAGTGCATTTGAGTACATCCTTGATGCCTGCTCCAGGCTGTCCTGCTGTTCAGTTGTCAGTACACGAATGATTGGACTCTGCTTCCACAGGCGAAGAGCCAGGAGTGAAATATGCTGCTGGAACTCTTCTGCACACACTAAGCTTGGCAACGGTGCCACCTGTGTTGCCCTCACTCCTTGCATTCCCACTTCAAAGTGCATTTGAATGCATCCTTGATGCCTGCTCCTGGCCCTCCTGCTGTGCAGTTGTCAGTGCACGAATGATAGGACTCAGCAGCCACAGGCGAAGAGCCTGGAGTGAAAGATGCTGCTGGACCTCTTCTGCGCACAGTAAGCTTTGCAACGGTGCTACCTGTGTTGCTCTCACTCATTGCTTTCCCACTTCAAAGTGCATTTGAATACATCCTTGATGCCTGCTCCAGGCTCTCCGGCTGCTCAGTTGTCAGTGCACGAATGACTCCACTCAACTTCCACAGGCAAAGTGCCAGGACTGAAACATGCTGCTGGGCCTCTTCTGCGCACAGTAAGCTTCGCAACTGTGCCACCTGTATTGCCCTCACTGCTTGCATTCTCACCTGAATGTGCATTTGAATACATCCTTGATGCCTGCTCCAGGCCGTCCGGCTGCCCAGTTTTCAGAGCACAAATGGTTGGATTCTGCTGCCGCAGGCGAAGAGCCGGGACTGGAAGATGCTGCTGGACCTCTTCTGCATGTGGTAAGCTTTGCAGCGGTGCCGCCTGTATTGGTGTCACTCCTTGCTTTCCCACCTCAAAGTGCATTTGAATACATCCTTGATGCCTGATCCAGGCGCTCCTATAGCCCACTTTTCAATGCACGAATGATTGGACTCTGCTCCCACAGGTGAGGAGCCAGGACTGAAAGATGCTGCTGGATCTCTTCTGCATGTGGTAAGGTTTGCAGCGGTGCCACCTTTATTGCTCTCACTCTTTGCTTTCCCACCTCAAAGTGCATTTGAATACATCCTTGATGCCTGCTCCAGGCTCTCCGGCTGCTCAGTTGTCAGTGCACGAATGACTCCACTCAACTTCCACAGGCAAAGTGCCAGGACTGAAACATGCTGCTGGGCCTCTTCTGCGCACAGTAAGCTTCGCAACTGTGCCACCTGTATTGCCCTCACTGCTTGCATTCTCACCTGAATGTGCATTTGAATACATCCTTGATGCCTGCTCCAGGCCGTCCGGCTGCCCAGTTTTCAGAGCACAAATGGTTGGATTCTGCTGCCGCAGGCGAAGAGCCGGGACTGGAAGATGCTGCTGGACCTCTTCTGCATGTGGTAAGCTTTGCAGCGGTGCCGCCTGTATTGGTGTCACTCCTTGCTTTCCCACCTCAAAGTGCATTTGAATACATCCTTGATGCCTGATCCAGGCGCTCCTATAGCCCACTTTTCAATGCACGAATGATTGGACTCTGCTCCCACAGGTGAGGAGCCAGGACTGAAAGATGCTGCTGGATCTCTTCTGCATGTGGTAAGGTTTGCAGCGGTGCCACCTTTATTGCTCTCACTCTTTGCTTTCCCACCTCAAAGTGCATCTGAATACATCCTTTATGCCTGCTCCAGGCCGTCCGGCTGCCCAGTTTTCAGTGCACGAATGATTGGACTCTGCTCCCACAGGCGAAGAGCCAGGACTGAAAGATGCTGCTGGACCTCTTCTGCACACAGTAAGCTTTGCAACGGTGCCACCTGTATTACTCTCTCGCTTTGTTTTCCCACCTCAAAGTGCATTTCAATACATCCTTGATGCCTGCTCCAGGCTGGCCGGCTGCCCAGTTGTCAGTGCACGAATGATTGGACTCTGCTCCCGCAGGCGATGAGACAGGAGTGAAAGATGCTGCTAGACCTCTTCTGCGTGTGTTAAGCTTTGCAGCGGTGCCACCTGTATTGCTCACACTCTTTGCTTTCCCACCTCAAAGTGCATTTGAATACATCCTTGATGCCTGCTCCAGGCCGACCGGCTACCCTGTTTTCAGCTCTCGAATGATTGGACTCAGCTCCCACAGGCGAAGTTCCAGGAGTGAAAGATGCTGCTGGACCTCTTCCGCACATAGTAAGCTTCGCAACGGTGCCACCTGTATTGCTTTCACTCCTTGCTTTCCCACCGCAAAGTGCATTTGAATACATCCTTGATGCCTGCTCCAGGCTGGCCGGCTGCTTACTTGTCAGTGCACGAATGATTGGACTCTGCTGCCACAGGCGAAGAGCCAGGAGTGAAAGATGCTGCTGGACCTCTTCTGCACACAGTAAGATTCGCAACGGTGCCACCTGTATTGCTCTCACTCCTTGCTTTCCCACCTCAAAGTGCATTTGAATACATCCTTGATGCCTGCTCCAGGCAGTCCGGCTGCTGAGTTTTCAGCGCTCGAATGATTGGACTCAGCTGCCACAGGCAAAGAGCCAGGACTGAATGATGCTGCTGGACCTCTTCAGCAGATACTGAGCTTTGCAGCGTTGCCATCTGTATTGCTCTCACTCTTTGCTTTCCCACCTCAAAGTGCATTTGAATACATCCTTGATGCCTGCTATAGGCTGGCCGTCTGTTCAGTTGTCAGTGCACGAATGATTGGACTCTGCTCCTACACGGTAAGAGCCAGGACTGAAAGATGCTGCTGGATCTCTTCTGCACACAGTAAGCTTCGCAACGGTGCCACCTGTATTGCTCTCACTGCTTGCATTCCCACCTCAAAGTGCATTTGAATACATCCTTGATGCCTGCTCCAGGCTGGCCGGCTGCTCACTTGTCAGTGCACGAATGATTGGACTCAGTTTCCACAGGCGAAGAGCCAGGACTGAAAAATGCTGCTGGATCTTTTGTGCACTCACTAAGCTTCGCAACGGTCCCACCTATATTACTCTCTCTCTTTGCTTTCCCACCTCAAAGTGCATCTGAATACATCCTTGATGCCTGCTCCAGGCCCTCCAGCTGTTCAGTTTCCAGTGCACGAATGATTGGACTCTGCTCCCACAGGCGAAGAGCCAGGACTGAAAGATGCTGCTGGATCTCTTCTGCAAACAGTAAGCTTTGCAACGGTGTCACCTGCATTGGTCTCACTCCTTGCTTTCCCACCTCAAAGTGCATTTGAATACAATCTTGATGCCTGCTCCAGGCTGGCCGGCTGCCCAGTTTTCAGGGCACGAATGATTGGACTCTGCTGCCACAGGCAAAGAGCCAGGACTGAAAGATGCTGCTGGAGTTCTTCTGCATGTGGTAACCTTTGCAGCGGTACCACCTGTATTGGTCTCTCTCCTTGCATTCCCGCCTCAAACTGCATTTGAATACATCCTTGATGCCTGCTCCAGGCTGGCTGGCTGCCCATTTATCAGTGCACGAATGATTGGACTCAGCTCCCACAGGCGAAGATCCAGGAGTGAAAGATGCTGCTGGATCTCTTCTGCACACAGTATGCTTTGCAACAGTGCCACCTGTATTTCTCTCACTCCTTGCTTTCCCACCTCAAAGTGCATTTGAATACATCCTTGATGCCTGCTCCAGGCTGGCCGGCTGCTCAGTTGTCAGTGAACGAATGATTGGACTCAGCTTCAACAGGCGAAGAGCCAGGACTGAAAAATGCTGCTGGATCTTTTCTGCACTCACTAAGTTTCGCAACGGTCCCACCTATATTACTCTCTCTCTTTGCTTTCCCACCTCAAAGTGCATCTGAATACATCCTTGATGCCTGCTCCAGGCCCTCCAGCTGTCCAGTTTCCAGTGCACGAATGATTGGACTGTGCTCCCGCAGGTGAAGAGCCAGGACTGAAAGATGCTGCTGGATCTCTTCTGCAAACAGTAAGCTTTGCAACGGTGTCACCTGCATTGGTCTCACTCCTTGCTTTCCCACCTCAAAGTGCATTTGAATACATCCTTGATGCCTGCTCCAGGCTAGCCGGCTGCCCAGGTATCAGTGCACAAATGATTGGACTGTGCTCCCACAGGTGAAGAGCCAGGACTGAAAGATGCTGCTGGACCTCTTCTACACACAGTAAGCTTTGCAACGGTGCCACCTGTAATGCTCTCACTCCTTGCTTTCCCACCTCAAAGTGCATTTGAATACATCCTTGATGCCTGCTCCAGGCTCTCCGGCTGCTCAGTTGTCAGTGTATGAATGATTGGACTCAGCTCCCACAGGCGAAGAGCCAGGACTGAAAGATGCTGCTGGATCTCTTCTGCACACAGTAAGCTTAGCAATGGTGCCACCTGTATTGCTCTCACTCCTTGCTTTCCCACCTCAAAGTGCATTTGAATACATCCTTGATGCCTGCTCCAGGCTGGCCGGCTGCCCAGTTTTCAGTGCTCGAATGACTGGAATCTGCTCCCACAGGCGAAGAGCCAGGACTGAAAGATGCTACTGGACCTCTTCTGCATGTGGTAAGCTTTGCAGTGGTGCCACCTGTATTGCCCTCAGGCCTTGCATTCCCACCTCAAACTGCATTTGAATATATCCTTGATGCCTGCTCCAGGCTGTCCGGCTGCCCAGCTTTCAGTGCACGAATGATTGGACTCTGCTCCCACAGGCGAAGAGCCAGGACTGAAAGATGCTGCTGGATCTCTTCTGCACACAGTAAGCTTAGCAATGGTGCCACCTGTATTTCTCTCACTCCTTGCTTTCCCACCTCAAAGTGCATTTGAATACATCCTTGATGCCTGCTCCAGGCTGGCCGGCTGCTCAGTTGTCAGTGAACGAATGATTGGACTCAGCTTCAACAGGCGAAGAGCCAGGACTGAAAAATGCTGCTGGATCTTTTCTGCACTCACTAAGTTTCGCAACGGTCCCACCTATATTACTCTCTCTCTTTGCTTTCCCACCTCAAAGTGCATCTGAATACATCCTTGATGCCTGCTCCAGGCCCTCCAGCTGTCCAGTTTCCAGTGCACGAATGATTGGACTGTGCTCCCACAGGCGAAGAGCCAGGACTGAAAGATGCTGCTGGATCTCTTCTGCAAACAGTAAGCTTTGCAACGGTGTCACCTGCATTGGTCTCACTCCTTGCTTTCCCACCTCAAAGTGCATTTGAATACATCCTTGATGCCTGCTCCAGGCTAGCCGGCTGCCCAGGTATCAGTGCACAAATGATTGGACTGTGCTCCCACAGGTGAAGAGCCAGGACTGAAAGATGCTGCTGGACCTCTTCTACACACAGTAAGCTTTGCAACGGTGCCACCTGTAATGCTCTCACTCCTTGCTTTCCCACCTCAAAGTGCATTTGAATACATCCTTGATGCCTGCTCCAGGCTCTCCGGCTGCTCAGTTGTCAGTGTATGAATGATTGGACTCAGCTCCCACAGGCGAAGAGCCAGGACTGAAAGATGCTGCTGGATCTCTTCTGCACACAGTAAGCTTAGCAATGGTGCCACCTGTATTGCTCTCACTCCTTGCTTTCCCACCTCAAAGTGCATTTGAATACATCCTTGATGCCTGCTCCAGGCTGGCCGGCTGCCCAGTTTTCAGTGCTCGAATGACTGGAATCTGCTCCCACAGGCGAAGAGCCAGGACTGAAAGATGCTACTGGACCTCTTCTGCATGTGGTAAGCTTTGCAGTGGTGCCACCTGTATTGCCCTCAGGCCTTGCATTCCCACCTCAAACTGCATTTGAATATATCCTTGATGCCTGCTCCAGGCTGTCCGGCTGCCCAGCTTTCAGTGCACGAATGATTGGACTCTGCTCCCACAGGCAAAGAGCCAGGACTGGAAGATGCTGCTGGATCTCTTCTGCACACAGTAAGCTTTGCAACGGTGCCACCTGTATTGCTCTCACTCCTTGCTTTTCCACCTCAAAGTGCATTTCAATACATCCTTGATGCCTGCTCCAGGCTGTCCGGCTGCTCAGTTGTCAGTGCACGAATGATTGGACTCTGCTTCCACAGGCGAAGAGTCAGGACTGAAAGATGCTGCTGGATCTGTTCTGCACACACTAAGCTTCTCAACGGTCCCACCTGTATTAATCTCTCTTTTTGCTTTCCCACCTCAAAGTGCATTTGAATACATCCTTGATGCCTGCTCCAGGCTGGCCGGCTGCCCAGTTGTCAGTGCATGAATGACTGGACTCTGCCCCCACAGGCAAAGAGACAGGAGTGAAAGATGCTGCTGGACCTCTTCTGCACACAGTAAGCTTTGCAACGGTGCCACCTGCATTGCTCTCACTCTTTGCTTTTCAACCTCAAAGTGCATTTGAATACATCCTTGATGCCTCCTCCAGGCTGGCCAGCTGCCCAATTTTCAGCGCACGAATGATTGGACTCAGCTCCCACAGGCGAAGATCCAGGAGTGAAAGATGCTGCTGGATCTCTTCTGCACACAGTAAGCTTTGCAACGATGTCACCTCTAGTGCTCTCACTCTTTGCTTTCCCACCTCAAAGTGCATTTGAATACATCCTTGATGCCTGCTCCAGGATGGCCAGCTGCCCAGTGTTCAGTGCATGAATGATTGGACTCTGCTGCCACAGGCGAAGAGGCAGGAGTGAAAGATGCTGCTGGATCTCTTCTGCACACAGTAAGCTTAGCAATGGTGACACCTGTATTGCTCTCACTCCTTGCTTTCCCACCTCAAAGTGCATTTGAATACATCCTTGATGCCTGCTCCAGGCTGGCCGGCTGCCCAGTTTTCAGCGCTCGAATGATTGGACTCAGGTTCCACAGGCAAAGTGCCAAGACAGAAAGATGCTGCTGGACCTCTTCTGCACACAGTAAGCTTTGCAGCGTTGCCACCTGTATTGCTCTCACTCCTTGCTTTCCCACCTCAAGGTGCATTTGAATACATCCTTGATGCCTGCTCCAGGCAGTCCGGCTGCTCAGTTTTCAGCGCTCGAATGATTGGACTCTGCTCCCAGAGGCAAAGAGCCAGGACTGAACGATGCTGCTGGACCTCTTCAGCACATAGTGAGCTTTGCAGCGTTGCCACCTGTATTTCTCTCACTCCTTGCTTTCCCACCTCAAACTGCATTTGAATACATCCTTGATGCCTGCTCCAGGCTGGCCGGCTGCCCAATTTTCAGTGCACGAATGATTGGACTCTGCTCCCACAGGCAAAGGGCCAGGACTGAAAGATGCTGCTGGATCTCTTCTGCACACAGTAAGCTTCGCAGCGGTGCCACCTGTGTTGCTCTCACTCCTTGCTTTCCCACCTCAAAGTGCATTTGAATACATCCTTGATGCCTGCTCCAGGCTGGCCGTCTACCCATTTGTCAGGGCACGAATGATTGGACTCTGCTCCACCTGAAGAAGAGCCAGGACTGAAAGATGCTGCTGGGCCTCTTATGCATGTGGTAAGCTTTGCAACGGTGCCACCTGTATTGCTCTCACTCCTTGCTTTCCCACCTCAAAGTGCATTTGAATACATCCTAGATGCCTGCTCCAGGCTGTCCGGCTGCCTAGTTTTCCGTGCACGAATGATTGGACACTGCTCCCACAGTCGAAGATCCAGGACTGAAAGATGCTGCTGGATCTCTTCTGTGCACAGTAAGCTTCGCAACGGTGCCTCCTTTGTTGCTCTCACTCCTTGCTTTCCCACCTCAAGCTGCATTTGAATACATCCTTGATGCCTGCTCCAGGCTGTCCTGCTGCCCAGTTTTCAGTGCACGAATGATTGGACTCTGCTCCCACAGGCAAAGTGCCAGGACGGAAAGATGCTGCTGGACCTCTTCTGCATGTGGTAAGCTTTGCAGCGATGCCACCTGTATTGCTCTCACTTCTTGCTTTCCCACCTCAAAGTGCATTTGAATACATCCTTGATGCCTGCTCCAGGCTGTCCTGCTGCTCAGTTATCGGTACACGAATGATTGGACTCTGCTTCCACAGGCGAAGAGCCAGGACGGAAAGATGCTGCTGGATCTCTTCTGCACACATTAAGCTTGGCAACGGTGCCACCTGTATTGCCCTCACTCCTTGCATTCCCACTTCAAAGTGCATTTGAATGCATCCTTGATGCCTGCTCCTGGCCCTCCTGCTGTGCAGTTGTCAGTGCACGAATGATAGGACTCAGCAGCCACAGGCGAAGAGCCAGGAGTGAAAGATGCTGCTGGACCTCTTCTGCGCACAGTAAGCTTTGCAACGGTGCTACCTGTGTTGCTCTCACTCATTGCTTTCCCACTTCAAAGTGCATTTGAATACATCCTTGATGCCTGCTCCAGGCTCTCCGGCTGCCCAGTTGTCAGTGCACGAATGACTCCACTCAACGTCCACAGGCAAAGTGCCAGGACTGAAACATGCTGCTGGACCTCTTCTGCGCACAGTAAGCTTCGCAACGGTGCCGCCTGTATTGCCCTCACTGCTTGCATTCTCACCTGAATGTGCATTTGAATACATCCTTGATGCCTGCTCCAGGCCGTCCGGCTGCCCAGTTTTCAGAGCACAAATGATTGGATTCTGCTGCCACAGGCGAAGAGCCGGGACTGGAAGATGCTGCTGGACCTCTTCTGCATGTGGTAAGCTTTGCAGCGGTGCCGCCTGTATTGGTGACACTCCTTGCTTTCCCACCTCAAAGTGCATTTGAATACATCCTTGATGCCTGATCCAGGCGCTCCTATAGCCCACTTTTCAATGCACGAATGATTGGACTCTGCTCCCACAGGTGAGGAGCCAGGACTGAAAGATGCTGCTGGATCTCTTCTGCATGTGGTAAGGTTTGCAGCGGTGCCACCTTTATTGCTCTCACTCTTTGCTTTCCCACCTCAAAGTGCATCTGAATACATCCTTGATGCCTGCTCCAGGCCGTCCGGCTGCCCAGTTTTCAGTGCACGAATGATTGGACTCTGCTCCCACAGGCAAAGAGCCAGGACTGAAAGATGCTGCTGGATCTCTTCTGCACACAGTAAGCTTTGCAACGGTGCCACCTGTATTTCTCTCACTCCTTGCTTTCCCACCTCAAAGTGCATTTGAATACATCCTTGATGCCTGCTCCAGGCTGTCCGGCTGCTCAGTTTTCAGTGCACGAATGACTGGACTCAGCTTCCACAGGCGAAGAGCCAGGACTGAAAAATGCTGCTGGATCTTTTCTGCACTCACTAAGATTCGCAACGGTCCCACCTATATTACTCTCTCTCTTTGCTTTCCCACCTCAAAGTGCATTTGAATACATCCTTGATGCCTGCTCCAGGCTGGCCGGCTGCTTACTTGTCAGTGCACGAATGATTGGACTCTGCTGCCACAGGCGAAGAGCCAGGACTGAAAGATGCTGCTGGACCTCTTCTGCACACAGTAAGCTTCGCAACGGTGCCACCTGTATTGCTCTCACTCCTTGCTTTCCCGCCTCAAAGTGCATTTGAATACATCCTTGATGCCTGCTCCAGGCTGGCCGGCTGCCCAGTTTTCAGGGCACGAATGATTGGACTCTGCTCCCACAGGCAAAGAGCCAGGACTGAAAGATGCTGCTGGACCTCTTCCGCACATAGTAAGCTTCGCAACGGTGCCACCTGTATTGCTTTCACTCCTTGCTTTCCCACCGCAAAGTGCATTTGAATACATCCTTGATGCCTGCTCCAGGCTGGCCGGCTGCCCAGTTGTCAGTGCACGAATGAGTAGACTCAGCTCCCACAGGCGAAGAGCCAGGACTGAAAGATGCTGCTGGATCTCTTCTGCACACAGTAAGCTTTGCAACAGTGCCACCTCTATTGCTCTCACTCCTTGCTTTCCCACCTCAAAGTGCATTTGAATACATCCTTGATGCCTGCTCCAGGCTGGCCGGCTGCTTACTTGTCAGTGCACGAATGATTGGACTCTGCTGCCACAGGCGAAGAGCCAGGAGTGAAAGATGCTGCTGGACCTCTTCTGCACACAGTAAGCTTCGCAACGGTGCCACCTGTATTGCTCTCACTCCTTGCTTTCCCGCCTCAAAGTGCATTTGAATACATCCTTGATGCCTGCTCCAGGCTGGCCGGCTGCCCAGTTTTCAGGGCACGAATGATTGGACTCTGCTCCCACAGGCGAAGAGCCAGGACTGAAAGATGCTGCTGGATCTCTTCTGCACACAGTAAGCTTTGCAAGGGTGCCACCTGTATTGCTCTCACTCCTTGCTTTCCCACCTCAAAGTGCATTTGAATACATCCTTGATGCCTGCTCCAGGCTGGCTGGCTGCCCAGGTGTCAGTGCACAAATGATTGGAGTGTGCTCCCACAGGTGAAGAGCCAGGACTGAAAGATGCTGCTGGATCCCTTCTGCACACAGTAAGCTTTGCAACGGTGCCACCTGTAATGCTCTCACTCCTTGCTTTCCCACCTCAAAGTGCATTTGAATACATCCTTGATGCCTGCTATAGGCTGGCCGGCTGTTCGGTTGTCAGTGCACGAATGATTGGACTCAGCTTCCACAGGCGAAGAGCCAGGAGTGAAAGATGCTGCTGGATCTCTTCTGCACACAGTAAGCTTTGCAACGGTGCCACCTCTATTTCTCTCTCTCTTTGCTTTCCCACCTCAAAGTGCATTTGAATACATCCTTGATGCCTGCTCCAGGCCCTCCAGCTGCTCAGTTGTCAGTGCACGAATGATTGGACTCTGCTTCCACAGGCAACGAGCCAGGACTGAAAGATGCTGCTGGATCTCCTCTGCAAACAGTAAGCTTTGCAACGGTGTCACCTGCATTGGTCTCACTCCTTGCTTTCCCACCTCAAAGTGCATTTGAATACATCCTTGATGCCTGCTCCAGGCTCTCCGGCTGCTCAGTTGTCAGTGCACGAATGATTGGACTCTGCTTCCACAGGCAACGAGCCAGGACTGAAAGATGCTGCTGGATCTCTTCTGCACGCACTAAGCTTCGCAGCGGTCCCACCTGTATTGCTCTCTCTCTTTGCTTTCCCACCTCAAACTGCATTTGAATACATCCTTGATGCCTGCTCCAGGCTGGCCGGCTGCCCAGTTGTCAGTGCACGAATGATTGGACTCAGCTCCCACAGGCGAAGAGCCAGGACTGAAAGATGCTGCTGGATCTCTTCTGCACACAGTAAGCTTCGCAATGGTGCCACGTATATTGCTCTCACTCCTTGCTTTCCCGCCTCAAAGTGCATTTGAATACAATCTTGATGCCTGCTCCAGGCTGGCTGGCTGCCCAGGTATCAGTGCACGAATGATTGGACTCTGCTCCCACAGGCAAAGAGCCAGGACTGAAAGCTGCTGCTGGATCTCTTCTGCACACAGTAAGCTTTGCAACAGTGCCACCTGTATTTCTCTCACTCCTTGCTTTCCCACCTCAAAGTGCATTTGAATACATCCTTGATGCCTGCTCCAGGCTGGCCGGCTGCTCAGTTGTCAGTGAACGAATGATTGGACTCAGCTTCCACAGGCGAAGAGCCAGGACTGAAAAATGCTGCTGGATCTTTTCTGCACTCACTAAGCTTCGCAACGGTCCCACCTATATTACTCTCTCTCTTTGCTTTCCCACCTCAAAGTGCATCTGAATACATCCTTGATGCCTGCTCCAGGCCCTCCAGCTGTTCAGTTTCCAGTGCACGAATGATTGGACTCTGCTCCCACAGGCGAAGAGCCAGGACTGAAAGATGCTGCTGGATCTCTTCTGCAAACAGTAAGCTTTGCAACGGTGTCACCTGCATTGGTCTCACTCCTTGCTTTCCCACCTCAAAGTGCATTTGAATACATCCTTGATGCCTGCTCCAGGCTGGCCGGCTGCTCAGGTGTCAGTGCACAAATGATTGGACTGTGCTCCCACAGGTGAAGAGCCAGGACTGAAAGATGCTGCTGGACATCTTCTGCACACAGTAAGGTTTGCAACGGTGCCACCTGTAATGCTCTCACTCCTTGCTTTCCCACCTCAAAGTGCATTTGAATACATCCTTGATGCCTGCTCCAGGCAGTCCGGCTGCTCAGTTTTCAGCGCTCGAATGATTGGACTCTGCTCCCAGAGGCAAAGAGCCAGGACTAAACAATGCTGCTGTACCTCTTCAGCAGATAGTGAGCTTTGCAGCGTTGCCACCTGTATTGCTCTCACTCCTTGCTTTCCCACCTCAAACTGCATTTGAATACATCCTTGATGCCTGCTCCAGGCTGGCCGGCTGCCCAATTTTCAGTGCACAAATGATTGGACTCTGCTCCCACAGGCAAAGGGCCAGGACTGAAAGATGCTGCTGGATCTCTTCTGCACACAGTAAGCTTCGCAACGGTGCCACCTGTATTGCTCTCACTCCTTGCTTTCCCACCTCAAAGTGCATTTGAATACATCCTTGATGCCTGCTCCAGGCTGGCCGTCTGCCCATTTGTCAGGGCACGAATGATTGGACTCTGCTCTACCTGAAGAAGAGCCAGGACTGAAAGATGCTGCTGGGCCTCTTCTGCATGTGGTAAGCTTTGCAGCGATGCCACCAGTATTGCTCTCACTTCTTGCTTTCCCACCTCAAAGTGCATTTGAATACATCCTTGATGCCTGCTCCAGGCTGTCCTGCTGCTCAGTTATCAGTACACGAATGATTGGACTCTGCTTCCACAGGCGAAGAGCCAGGAGTGAAAGATGCTGCTGGACCTCTTCTGCACACAGTAAGCTTTGCAACGGTGCCACCTGTAATGCTCTCACTCATTGCTTTCCCACTTCAAAGTGCATTTGAATACATCCTTGATGCCTGCTCCAGGCTCTCCGGCTGCTCAGTTGTCAGTGCACGAATGACTCCACTCAACTTCCACAGGCAAAGTGCCAGGACTGAAACATGCTGCTGGGCCTCTTCTGCGCACAGTAAGCTTCGCAACGGTGCCGCCTGTATTGCCCTCACTGCTTGCATTCTCACCTGAATGTGCATTTGAATACATCCTTGATGCCTGCTCCAGGCCGTCCGGCTGCCCAGTTTTCAGAGCACAAATGATTGGATTCTGCTGCCGCAGGCGAAGAGCCGGGACTGGAAGATGCTGCTGGACCTCTTCTGCATGTGGTAAGCTTTGCAGCGGTGCCGCCTGTATTGGTGTCACTCCTTGCTTTCCCACCTCAAAGTGCATTTGAATACATCCTTGATGCCTGATCCAGGCGCTCCTATAGCCCACTTTTCAATGCACGAATGATTGGACTCTGCTCCCACAGGTGAGGAGCCCGGACTGAAAGATGCTGCTGGATCTCTTCTGCATGTGGTAAGGTTTGCAGCGGTGCCACCTTTATTGCTCTCACTCTTTGCTTTCCCACCTCAAAGTGCATTTGAATACATTCTTGATGCCTGCTCCAGGCCGACCGGCTACCCTGTTTTCAGCGCTCGAATGATTGGACTCAGCTCCCACAGGCGAAGTTCCAGGAGTGAAAGATGCTGCTGGACCTCTTCCGCACATAGTAAGCTTCGCAACGGTGCCACCTGTATTGCTTTCACTCCTTGCTTTCCCACCGCAAAGTGCATTTGAATACATCCTTGATGCCTGCTCCAGGCTGGCCGGCTGCCCAGTTGTCAGTGCACGAATGAGTAGACTCAGCTCCCACAGGCGAAGAGCCAGGACTGAAAGCTGCTGCTGGATCTCTTCTGCACACAGTAAGCTTTGCAACAGTGCCACCTCTATTGCTCTCACTCCTTGCTTTCCCACCTCAAAGTGCATTTGAATACATCCTTGATGCCTGCTCCAGGCTGGCCGGCTGCTTACTTGTCGGTGCACGAATGATTGGACTCTGCTGCCACAGGCGAAGAGCCAGGAGTGAAAGATGCTGCTGGACCTCTTCTGCACACAGTAAGATTCGCAACGGTGCCACCTGTATTGCTCTCACTCCTTGCTTTCCCACCTCAAAGTGCATTTCAATACATCCTTGATGCCTGCTCCAGGCAGTCCGGCTGCTCAGTTTTCAGCGCTCGAATGATTGGACTCAGCTGCCACAGGCAAAGAGCCAGGACTGAACGATGCTGCTGGACCTCTTTAGCAGATACTGAGCTTTGCAGCGTTGCCATCTGTATTGCTCTCACTCCTTGCTTTCCCACCTCAAAGTGCATTTGAATACATCCTTGATGCCTGCTATAGGCTGGCCGGCTGTTCAGTTGTCAGTGCACGAATGATTGGACTCTGCTCCCACACGGTAAGAGCCAGGACTGAAAGATGCTGCTGGATCTCTTCTGCACACAGTAAGCTTCGCAACGGTGCCACCTGTATTGCTCTCACTGCTTGCATTCCCGCCTCAAAGTGCATTTGAATACATCCTTTATGCCTGCTCCAGGCTGTCCGGCTGCTCAGTTGTCAGTGCACGAATGATTGGACTCAGCTTCCACAGGCGAAGAGCCAGGACTGAAAAATGCTGCTGGATCTTTTGTGCACTCACTAAGCTTCGCAACGGTCCCACCTATATTACTCTCTCTCTTTGCTTTCCCACCTCAAAGTGCATCTGAATACATCCTTGATGCCTGCTCCAGGCCCTCCAGCTGTTCAGTTTCCAGTGCACGAATGATTGGACTCTGCTCCCACAGGCGAAGAGCCAGGACTGAAAGATGCTGCTGGATCTCTTCTGCAAACAGTAAGCTTTGCAACGGTGTCACCTGCATTGGTCTCACTCCTTGCTTTCCCACCTCAAAGTGCATTTGAATACAATCTTGATGCCTGCTCCAGGCTGGCCGGCTGCCCAGTTTTCAGGGCACGAATGATTGGACTCTGCTGCCACAGGCAAAGAGCCAGGACTGAAAGATTCTGCTGGAGTTCTTCTGCATGTGGTAACCTTTGCAGCGGTACCACCTGTATTGGTCTCTCTCCTTGCATTCCCGCCTCAAACTGCATTTGAATACATCCTTGAAGCCTGCTCCAGGCTGGCTGGCTGCCCATTTATCAGTGCACGAATGATTGGACTCTGCTGCCACAGGCAAAGAGCCAGGACTGAAAGATGCTGCTGGATCTCTTCTGCACACAGTAAGCTTTGCAACGGTGCCACCTGTATTTCTCTCACTCCTTGCTTTCCCACCTCAAAGTGCATTTGAATACATCCTTGATGCCTGCTCCAGGCTGTCCGGCTGCTCAGTTGTCAGTGCACGAATGACTGGACTCAGCTTCCACAGGCGAAGAGCCAGGACTGAAAAATGCTGCTGGATCTTTTCTGCACTCACTAAGCTTCGCAACGGTCCCACCTATATTACTCTCTCTCTTTGCTTTCCCACCTCAAAGTGCATCTGAATACATCCTTGATGCCTGCTCCAGGCCCTCCAGCTGTTCAGTTTCCAGTGCACGAATGATTGGACTCTGCTCCCACAGGCGAAGAGCCAGGACTGAAAGATGCTGCTGGACCTCTTCAGCAGATAGTGAGCTTTGCAGCGTTGCCACCTGTATTGCTCTCACTCCTTGCTTTCCCACCTCAAACTGCATTTGAATACATCCTTGATGCCTGCTCCAGGCTGGCCGGCTGCCCAATTTTCAGTGCACAAATGATTGGACTCTGCTCCCACAGGCAAAGGGCCAGGACTGAAAGATGCTGCTGGATCTCTTCTGCACACAGTAAGCTTCGCAACGGTGCCACCTGTATTGCTCTCACTCCTTGCTTTCCCACCTCAAAGTGCATTTGAATACATCCTTGATGCCTGCTCCAGGCTGGCCGTCTGCCCATTTGTCAGGGCACGAATGATTGGACTCTGCTCCACCTGAAGAAGAGCCAGGACTGAAAGATGCTGCTGGGCCTCTTCTGCATGTGGTAAGCTTTGCAGCGATGCCACCAGTATTGCTCTCACTTCTTGCTTTCCCACCTCAAAGTGCATTTGAATACATCCTTGATGCCTGCTCCAGGCTGTCCTGCTGCTCAGTTATCAGTACACGAATGATTGGACTCTGCTTCCACAGGCGAAGAGCCAGGACGGAAATATGCTGCTGGAACTCTTCTGCACACACTAAGCTTGGCAACGGTGCCACCTGTATTGCCCTCACTCCTTGCATTCCCACTTCAAAGTGCATTTGAATGCATCCTTGATGCCTGCTCCCGGCCCTCCTGCTGTGCAGTTGTCAGTGCACGAATGATAGGACTCAGCAGCCACAGGCGAAGAGCCAGGAGTGAAAGATGCTGCTGGACCTCTTCTGCACACAGTAAGCTTTGCAACGGTGCCACCTGTAATGCTCTCACTCATTGCTTTCCCACTTCAAAGTGCATTTGAATACATCCTTGATGCCTGCTCCAGGCTCTCCGGCTGCTCAGTTGTCAGTGCACGAATGACTCCACTCAACTTCCACAGGCAAAGTGCCAGGACTGAAACATGCTGCTGGGCCTCTTCTGCGCACAGTAAGCTTCGCAACGGTGCCGCCTGTATTGCCCTCACTGCTTGCATTCTCACCTGAATGTGCATTTGAATACATCCTTGATGCCTGCTCCAGGCCGTCCGGCTGCCCAGTTTTCAGAGCACAAATGATTGGATTCTGCTGCCGCAGGCGAAGAGCCGGGACTGGAAGATGCTGCTGGACCTCTTCTGCATGTGGTAAGCTTTGCAGCGGTGCCGCCTGTATTGGTGTCACTCCTTGCTTTCCCACCTCAAAGTGCATTTGAATACATCCTTGATGCCTGATCCAGGCGCTCCTATAGCCCACTTTTCAATGCACGAATGATTGGACTCTGCTCCCACAGGTGAGGAGCCAGGACTGAAAGATGCTGCTGGATCTCTTCTGCATGTGGTAAGGTTTGCAGCGGTGCCACCTTTATTGCTCTCACTCTTTGCTTTCCCACCTCAAAGTGCATCTGAATACATCCTTGATGCCTGCTCCAGGCCGTCCGGCTGCCCAGTTTTCAGTGCACGAATGACTGGAATCTGCTCCCACAGGCGAAGAGCCAGGACTGAAAGATGCTGCTGGACCTCTTCTGCACACAGTAAGCTTTGCAACGGTGCCACCTGTATTACTCTCTCGCTTTGTTTTCCCACCTCAAAGTGCATTTCAATACATCCTTGATGCCTGCTCCAGGCTGGCCGGCTGCCCAGTTGTCAGTGCACGAATGATTGGACTCTGCTCCCGCAGGCGATGAGACAGGAGTGAAAGATGCTGCGAGACCTCTTCTGCGTGTGTTAAGCTTTGCAGCGGTGCCACCTGTATTGCTCACACTCTTTGCTTTCCCACCTCAAAGTGCATTTGAATACATCCTTGATGCCTGCTCCAGGCCGACCGGCTACCCTGTTTTCAGCGCTCGAATGATTGGACTCAGCTCCCACAGGCGAAGTTCCAGGAGTGAAAGATGCTGCTGGACCTCTTCCGCACATAGTAAGCTTCGCAACGGTGCCACCTGTATTGCTTTCACTCCTTGCTTTCCCACCGCAAAGTGCATTTGAATACATCCTTGATGCCTGCTCCAGGCTGGCCGGCTGCCCAGTTGTCAGTGCACGAATGAGTAGACTCAGCTCCCACAGGCGAAGAGCCAGGACTGAAAGCTGCTGCTGGATCTCTTCTGCACACAGTAAGCTTTGCAACAGTGCCACCTCTATTGCTCTCACTCCTTGCTTTCCCACCTCAAAGTGCATTTGAATACATCCTTGATGCCTGCTCCAGGCTGGCCGGCTGCTTACTTGTCGGTGCACGAATGATTGGACTCTGCTGCCACAGGCGAAGAGCCAGGAGTGAAAGATGCTGCTGGACCTCTTCTGCACACAGTAAGATTCGCAACGGTGCCACCTGTATTGCTCTCACTCCTTGCTTTCCCACCTCAAAGTGCATTTCAATACATCCTTGATGCCTGCTCCAGGCAGTCCGGCTGCTCAGTTTTCAGCGCTCGAATGATTGGACTCAGCTGCCACAGGCAAAGAGCCAGGACTGAACGATGCTGCTGGACCTCTTTAGCAGATACTGAGCTTTGCAGCGTTGCCATCTGTATTGCTCTCACTCCTTGCTTTCCCACCTCAAAGTGCATTTGAATACATCCTTGATGCCTGCTATAGGCTGGCCGGCTGTTCAGTTGTCAGTGCACGAATGATTGGACTCTGCTCCCACACGGTAAGAGCCAGGACTGAAAGATGCTGCTGGATCTCTTCTGCACACAGTAAGCTTCGCAACGGTGCCACCTGTATTGCTCTCACTGCTTGCATTCCCGCCTCAAAGTGCATTTGAATACATCCTTTATGCCTGCTCCAGGCTGTCCGGCTGCTCAGTTGTCAGTGCACGAATGATTGGACTCAGCTTCCACAGGCGAAGAGCCAGGACTGAAAAATGCTGCTGGATCTTTTGTGCACTCACTAAGCTTCGCAACGGTCCCACCTATATTACTCTCTCTCTTTGCTTTCCCACCTCAAAGTGCATCTGAATACATCCTTGATGCCTGCTCCAGGCCCTCCAGCTGTTCAGTTTCCAGTGCACGAATGATTGGACTCTGCTCCCACAGGCGAAGAGCCAGGACTGAAAGATGCTGCTGGATCTCTTCTGCAAACAGTAAGCTTTGCAACGGTGTCACCTGCATTGGTCTCACTCCTTGCTTTCCCACCTCAAAGTGCATTTGAATACAATCTTGATGCCTGCTCCAGGCTGGCCGGCTGCCCAGTTTTCAGGGCACGAATGATTGGACTCTGCTGCCACAGGCAAAGAGCCAGGACTGAAAGATGCTGCTGGAGTTCTTCTGCATGTGGTAACCTTTGCAGCGGTACCACCTGTATTGGTCTCTCTCCTTGCATTCCCGCCTCAAACTGCATTTGAATACAATCTTGATGCCTGCTCCAGGCTGGCTGGCTGCCCATTTATCAGTGCACGAATGATTGGACTCAGCTCCCACAGGCGAAGATCCAGGAGTGAAAGATGCTGCTGGATCTCTTCTGCACACAGTATGCTTTGCAACAGTGCCACCTGTATTTCTCTCACTCCTTGCTTTCCCACCTCAAAGTGCATTTGAATACATCCTTGATGCCTGCTCCAGGCTGGCCGGCTGCTCAGTTGTCAGTGAACGAATGATTGGACTCAGCTTCAACAGGCGAAGAGCCAGGACTGAAAAATGCTGCTGGATCTTTTCTGCACTCACTAAGTTTCGCAACGGTCCCACCTATATTACTCTCTCTCTTTGCTTTCCCACCTCAAAGTGCATCTGAATACATCCTTGATGCCTGCTCCAGGCCCTCCAGCTGTCCAGTTTCCAGTGCACGAATGATTGGACTGTGCTCCCGCAGGTGAAGAGCCAGGACTGAAAGATGCTGCTGGATCTCTTCTGCAAACAGTAAGCTTTGCAACGGTGTCACCTGCATTGGTCTCACTCCTTGCTTTCCCACCTCAAAGTGCATTTGAATACATCCTTGATGCCTGCTCCAGGCTAGCCGGCTGCCCAGGTATCAGTGCACAAATGATTGGACTGTGCTCCCACAGGTGAAGAGCCAGGACTGAAAGATGCTGCTGGACCTCTTCTACACACAGTAAGCTTTGCAACGGTGCCACCTGTAATGCTCTCACTCCTTGCTTTCCCACCTCAAAGTGCATTTGAATACATCCTTGATGCCTGCTCCAGGCTCTCCGGCTGCTCAGTTGTCAGTGTATGAATGATTGGACTCAGCTCCCACAGGCGAAGAGCCAGGACTGAAAGATGCTGCTGGATCTCTTCTGCACACAGTAAGCTTAGCAATGGTGCCACCTGTATTGCTCTCACTCCTTGCTTTCCCACCTCAAAGTGCATTTGAATACATCCTTGATGCCTGCTCCAGGCTGGCCGGCTGCCCAGTTTTCAGTGCTCGAATGACTGGAATCTGCTCCCACAGGCGAAGAGCCAGGACTGAAAGATGCTACTGGACCTCTTCTGCATGTGGTAAGCTTTGCAGTGGTGCCACCTGTATTGCCCTCAGGCCTTGCATTCCCACCTCAAACTGCATTTGAATATATCCTTGATGCCTGCTCCAGGCTGTCCGGCTGCCCAGCTTTCAGTGCACGAATGATTGGACTCTGCTCCCACAGGCGAAGAGCCAGGACTGAAAGATGCTGCTGGATCTCTTCTGCACACAGTAAGCTTAGCAATGGTGCCACCTGTATTTCTCTCACTCCTTGCTTTCCCACCTCAAAGTGCATTTGAATACATCCTTGATGCCTGCTCCAGGCTGGCCGGCTGCTCAGTTGTCAGTGAACGAATGATTGGACTCAGCTTCAACAGGCGAAGAGCCAGGACTGAAAAATGCTGCTGGATCTTTTCTGCACTCACTAAGTTTCGCAACGGTCCCACCTATATTACTCTCTCTCTTTGCTTTCCCACCTCAAAGTGCATCTGAATACATCCTTGATGCCTGCTCCAGGCCCTCCAGCTGTCCAGTTTCCAGTGCACGAATGATTGGACTGTGCTCCCACAGGCGAAGAGCCAGGACTGAAAGATGCTGCTGGATCTCTTCTGCAAACAGTAAGCTTTGCAACGGTGTCACCTGCATTGGTCTCACTCCTTGCTTTCCCACCTCAAAGTGCATTTGAATACATCCTTGATGCCTGCTCCAGGCTAGCCGGCTGCCCAGGTATCAGTGCACAAATGATTGGACTGTGCTCCCACAGGTGAAGAGCCAGGACTGAAAGATGCTGCTGGACCTCTTCTACACACAGTAAGCTTTGCAACGGTGCCACCTGTAATGCTCTCACTCCTTGCTTTCCCACCTCAAAGTGCATTTGAATACATCCTTGATGCCTGCTCCAGGCTCTCCGGCTGCTCAGTTGTCAGTGTATGAATGATTGGACTCAGCTCCCACAGGTGAAGAGCCAGGACTGAAAGATGCTGCTGGATCTCTTCTGCACACAGTAAGCTTAGCAATGGTGCCACCTGTATTGCTCTCACTCCTTGCTTTCCCACCTCAAAGTGCATTTGAATACATCCTTGATGCCTGCTCCAGGCTGGCCGGCTGCCCAGTTTTCAGTGCTCGAATGACTGGAATCTGCTCCCACAGGCGAAGAGCCAGGACTGAAAGATGCTACTGGACCTCTTCTGCATGTGGTAAGCTTTGCAGTGGTGCCACCTGTATTGCCCTCAGGCCTTGCATTCCCACCTCAAACTGCATTTGAATATATCCTTGATGCCTGCTCCAGGCTGTCCGGCTGCCCAGCTTTCAGTGCACGAATGATTGGACTCTGCTCCCACAGGCAAAGAGCCAGGACTGGAAGATGCTGCTGGATCTCTTCTGCACACAGTAAGCTTTGCAACGGTGCCACCTGTATTGCTCTCACTCCTTGCTTTTCCACCTCAAAGTGCATTTCAATACATCCTTGATGCCTGCTCCAGGCTGTCCGGCTGCTCAGTTGTCAGTGCACGAATGATTGGACTCTGCTTCCACAGGCGAAGAGTCAGGACTGAAAGATGCTGCTGGATCTGTTCTGCACACACTAAGCTTCTCAACGGTCCCACCTGTATTAATCTCTCTTTTTGCTTTCCCACCTCAAAGTGCATTTGAATACATCCTTGATGCCTGCTCCAGGCTGGCCGGCTGCCCAGTTGTCAGTGCATGAATGACTGGACTCTGCCCCCACAGGCAAAGAGACAGGAGTGAAAGATGCTGCTGGACCTCTTCTGCACACAGTAAGCTTTGCAACGGTGCCACCTGCATTGCTCTCACTCTTTGCTTTTCAACCTCAAAGTGCATTTGAATACATCCTTGATGCCTCCTCCAGGCTGGCCAGCTGCCCAATTTTCAGCGCACGAATGATTGGACTCAGCTCCCACAGGCGAAGATCCAGGAGTGAAAGATGCTGCTGGATCTCTTCTGCACACAGTAAGCTTTGCAACGATGTCACCTCTAGTGCTCTCACTCTTTGCTTTCCCACCTCAAAGTGCATTTGAATACATCCTTGATGCCTGCTCCAGGATGGCCAGCTGCCCAGTGTTCAGTGCATGAATGATTGGACTCTGCTGCCACAGGCGAAGAGGCAGGAGTGAAAGATGCTGCTGGATCTCTTCTGCACACAGTAAGCTTAGCAATGGTGACACCTGTATTGCTCTCACTCCTTGCTTTCCCACCTCAAAGTGCATTTGAATACATCCTTGATGCCTGCTCCAGGCTGGCCGGCTGCCCAGTTTTCAGCGCTCGAATGATTGGACTCAGGTTCCACAGGCAAAGTGCCAAGACAGAAAGATGCTGCTGGACCTCTTCTGCACACAGTAAGCTTTGCAGCGTTGCCACCTGTATTGCTCTCACTCCTTGCTTTCCCACCTCAAGGTGCATTTGAATACATCCTTGATGCCTGCTCCAGGCAGTCCGGCTGCTCAGTTTTCAGCGCTCGAATGATTGGACTCTGCTCCCAGAGGCAAAGAGCCAGGACTGAACGATGCTGCTGGACCTCTTCAGCACATAGTGAGCTTTGCAGCGTTGCCACCTGTATTTCTCTCACTCCTTGCTTTCCCACCTCAAACTGCATTTGAATACATCCTTGATGCCTGCTCCAGGCTGGCCGGCTGCCCAATTTTCAGTGCACGAATGATTGGACTCTGCTCCCACAGGCAAAGGGCCAGGACTGAAAGATGCTGCTGGATCTCTTCTGCACACAGTAAGCTTCGCAGCGGTGCCACCTGTGTTGCTCTCACTCCTTGCTTTCCCACCTCAAAGTGCATTTGAATACATCCTTGATGCCTGCTCCAGGCTGGCCGTCTACCCATTTGTCAGGGCACGAATGATTGGACTCTGCTCCACCTGAAGAAGAGCCAGGACTGAAAGATGCTGCTGGGCCTCTTATGCATGTGGTAAGCTTTGCAACGGTGCCACCTGTATTGCTCTCACTCCTTGCTTTCCCACCTCAAAGTGCATTTGAATACATCCTAGATGCCTGCTCCAGGCTGTCCGGCTGCCTAGTTTTCCGTGCACGAATGATTGGACACTGCTCCCACAGTCGAAGATCCAGGACTGAAAGATGCTGCTGGATCTCTTCTGTGCACAGTAAGCTTCGCAACGGTGCCTCCTTTGTTGCTCTCACTCCTTGCTTTCCCACCTCAAGCTGCATTTGAATACATCCTTGATGCCTGCTCCAGGCTGTCCTGCTGCCCAGTTTTCAGTGCACGAATGATTGGACTCTGCTCCCACAGGCAAAGTGCCAGGACGGAAAGATGCTGCTGGACCTCTTCTGCATGTGGTAAGCTTTGCAGCGATGCCACCTGTATTGCTCTCACTTCTTGCTTTCCCACCTCAAAGTGCATTTGAATACATCCTTGATGCCTGCTCCAGGCTGTCCTGCTGCTCAGTTATCGGTACACGAATGATTGGACTCTGCTTCCACAGGCGAAGAGCCAGGACGGAAAGATGCTGCTGGATCTCTTCTGCACACATTAAGCTTGGCAACGGTGCCACCTGTATTGCCCTCACTCCTTGCATTCCCACTTCAAAGTGCATTTGAATGCATCCTTGATGCCTGCTCCTGGCCCTCCTGCTGTGCAGTTGTCAGTGCACGAATGATAGGACTCAGCAGCCACAGGCGAAGAGCCAGGAGTGAAAGATGCTGCTGGACCTCTTCTGCGCACAGTAAGCTTTGCAACGGTGCTACCTGTGTTGCTCTCACTCATTGCTTTCCCACTTCAAAGTGCATTTGAATACATCCTTGATGCCTGCTCCAGGCTCTCCGGCTGCCCAGTTGTCAGTGCACGAATGACTCCACTCAACGTCCACAGGCAAAGTGCCAGGACTGAAACATGCTGCTGGACCTCTTCTGCGCACAGTAAGCTTCGCAACGGTGCCGCCTGTATTGCCCTCACTGCTTGCATTCTCACCTGAATGTGCATTTGAATACATCCTTGATGCCTGCTCCAGGCCGTCCGGCTGCCCAGTTTTCAGAGCACAAATGATTGGATTCTGCTGCCACAGGCGAAGAGCCGGGACTGGAAGATGCTGCTGGACCTCTTCTGCATGTGGTAAGCTTTGCAGCGGTGCCGCCTGTATTGGTGACACTCCTTGCTTTCCCACCTCAAAGTGCATTTGAATACATCCTTGATGCCTGATCCAGGCGCTCCTATAGCCCACTTTTCAATGCACGAATGATTGGACTCTGCTCCCACAGGTGAGGAGCCAGGACTGAAAGATGCTGCTGGATCTCTTCTGCATGTGGTAAGGTTTGCAGCGGTGCCACCTTTATTGCTCTCACTCTTTGCTTTCCCACCTCAAAGTGCATCTGAATACATCCTTGATGCCTGCTCCAGGCCGTCCGGCTGCCCAGTTTTCAGTGCACGAATGATTGGACTCTGCTCCCACAGGCAAAGAGCCAGGACTGAAAGATGCTGCTGGATCTCTTCTGCACACAGTAAGCTTTGCAACGGTGCCACCTGTATTTCTCTCACTCCTTGCTTTCCCACCTCAAAGTGCATTTGAATACATCCTTGATGCCTGCTCCAGGCTGTCCGGCTGCTCAGTTTTCAGTGCACGAATGACTGGACTCAGCTTCCACAGGCGAAGAGCCAGGACTGAAAAATGCTGCTGGATCTTTTCTGCACTCACTAAGCTTCGCAACGGTCCCACCTATATTACTCTCTCTCTTTGCTTTCCCACCTCAAAGTGCATTTGAATACATCCTTGATGCCTGCTCCAGGCTGGCCGGCTGCTTACTTGTCAGTGCACGAATGATTGGACTCTGCTGCCACAGGCGAAGAGCCAGGACTGAAAGATGCTGCTGGACCTCTTCTGCACACAGTAAGCTTCGCAACGGTGCCACCTGTATTGCTCTCACTCCTTGCTTTCCCGCCTCAAAGTGCATTTGAATACATCCTTGATGCCTGCTCCAGGCTGGCCGGCTGCCCAGTTTTCAGGGCACGAATGATTGGACTCTGCTCCCACAGGCAAAGAGCCAGGACTGAAAGATGCTGCTGGACCTCTTCCGCACATAGTAAGCTTCGCAACGGTGCCACCTGTATTGCTTTCACTCCTTGCTTTCCCACCGCAAAGTGCATTTGAATACATCCTTGATGCCTGCTCCAGGCTGGCCGGCTGCCCAGTTGTCAGTGCACGAATGAGTAGACTCAGCTCCCACAGGCGAAGAGCCAGGACTGAAAGATGCTGCTGGATCTCTTCTGCACACAGTAAGCTTTGCAACAGTGCCACCTCTATTGCTCTCACTCCTTGCTTTCCCACCTCAAAGTGCATTTGAATACATCCTTGATGCCTGCTCCAGGCTGGCCGGCTGCTTACTTGTCAGTGCACGAATGATTGGACTCTGCTGCCACAGGCGAAGAGCCAGGAGTGAAAGATGCTGCTGGACCTCTTCTGCACACAGTAAGCTTCGCAACGGTGCCACCTGTATTGCTCTCACTCCTTGCTTTCCCGCCTCAAAGTGCATTTGAATACATCCTTGATGCCTGCTCCAGGCTGGCCGGCTGCCCAGTTTTCAGGGCACGAATGATTGGACTCTGCTCCCACAGGCGAAGAGCCAGGACTGAAAGATGCTGCTGGATCTCTTCTGCACACAGTAAGCTTTGCAAGGGTGCCACCTGTATTGCTCTCACTCCTTGCTTTCCCACCTCAAAGTGCATTTGAATACATCCTTGATGCCTGCTCCAGGCTGGCTGGCTGCCCAGGTGTCAGTGCACAAATGATTGGAGTGTGCTCCCACAGGTGAAGAGCCAGGACTGAAAGATGCTGCTGGATCCCTTCTGCACACAGTAAGCTTTGCAACGGTGCCACCTGTAATGCTCTCACTCCTTGCTTTCCCACCTCAAAGTGCATTTGAATACATCCTTGATGCCTGCTATAGGCTGGCCGGCTGTTCGGTTGTCAGTGCACGAATGATTGGACTCAGCTTCCACAGGCGAAGAGCCAGGAGTGAAAGATGCTGCTGGATCTCTTCTGCACACAGTAAGCTTTGCAACGGTGCCACCTCTATTTCTCTCTCTCTTTGCTTTCCCACCTCAAAGTGCATTTGAATACATCCTTGATGCCTGCTCCAGGCCCTCCAGCTGCTCAGTTGTCAGTGCACGAATGATTGGACTCTGCTTCCACAGGCAACGAGCCAGGACTGAAAGATGCTGCTGGATCTCCTCTGCAAACAGTAAGCTTTGCAACGGTGTCACCTGCATTGGTCTCACTCCTTGCTTTCCCACCTCAAAGTGCATTTGAATACATCCTTGATGCCTGCTCCAGGCTCTCCGGCTGCTCAGTTGTCAGTGCACGAATGATTGGACTCAGCTCCCACAGGCGAAGAGCCAGGACTGAAAGATGCTGCTGGATCTCTTCTGCACACAGTAAGCTTCGCAATGGTGCCACGTATATTGCTCTCACTCCTTGCTTTCCCGCCTCAAAGTGCATTTGAATACAATCTTGATGCCTGCTCCAGGCTGGCTGGCTGCCCAGGTATCAGTGCACGAATGATTGGACTCTGCTCCCACAGGCAAAGAGCCAGGACTGAAAGCTGCTGCTGGATCTCTTCTGCACACAGTAAGCTTTGCAACAGTGCCACCTGTATTTCTCTCACTCCTTGCTTTCCCACCTCAAAGTGCATTTGAATACATCCTTGATGCCTGCTCCAGGCTGGCCGGCTGCTCAGTTGTCAGTGAACGAATGATTGGACTCAGCTTCCACAGGCGAAGAGCCAGGACTGAAAAATGCTGCTGGATCTTTTCTGCACTCACTAAGCTTCGCAACGGTCCCACCTATATTACTCTCTCTCTTTGCTTTCCCACCTCAAAGTGCATCTGAATACATCCTTGATGCCTGCTCCAGGCCCTCCAGCTGTTCAGTTTCCAGTGCACGAATGATTGGACTCTGCTCCCACAGGCGAAGAGCCAGGACTGAAAGATGCTGCTGGATCTCTTCTGCAAACAGTAAGCTTTGCAACGGTGTCACCTGCATTGGTCTCACTCCTTGCTTTCCCACCTCAAAGTGCATTTGAATACATCCTTGATGCCTGCTCCAGGCTGGCCGGCTGCTCAGGTGTCAGTGCACAAATGATTGGACTGTGCTCCCACAGGTGAAGAGCCAGGACTGAAAGATGCTGCTGGACATCTTCTGCACACAGTAAGGTTTGCAACGGTGCCACCTGTAATGCTCTCACTCCTTGCTTTCCCACCTCAAAGTGCATTTGAATACATCCTTGATGCCTGCTCCAGGCAGTCCGGCTGCTCAGTTTTCAGCGCTCGAATGATTGGACTCTGCTCCCAGAGGCAAAGAGCCAGGACTAAACAATGCTGCTGTACCTCTTCAGCAGATAGTGAGCTTTGCAGCGTTGCCACCTGTATTGCTCTCACTCCTTGCTTTCCCACCTCAAACTGCATTTGAATACATCCTTGATGCCTGCTCCAGGCTGGCCGGCTGCCCAATTTTCAGTGCACAAATGATTGGACTCTGCTCCCACAGGCAAAGGGCCAGGACTGAAAGATGCTGCTGGATCTCTTCTGCACACAGTAAGCTTCGCAACGGTGCCACCTGTATTGCTCTCACTCCTTGCTTTCCCACCTCAAAGTGCATTTGAATACATCCTTGATGCCTGCTCCAGGCTGGCCGTCTGCCCATTTGTCAGGGCACGAATGATTGGACTCTGCTCTACCTGAAGAAGAGCCAGGACTGAAAGATGCTGCTGGGCCTCTTCTGCATGTGGTAAGCTTTGCAGCGATGCCACCAGTATTGCTCTCACTTCTTGCTTTCCCACCTCAAAGTGCATTTGAATACATCCTTGATGCCTGCTCCAGGCTGTCCTGCTGCTCAGTTATCAGTACACGAATGATTGGACTCTGCTTCCACAGGCGAAGAGCCAGGAGTGAAAGATGCTGCTGGACCTCTTCTGCACACAGTAAGCTTTGCAACGGTGCCACCTGTAATGCTCTCACTCATTGCTTTCCCACTTCAAAGTGCATTTGAATACATCCTTGATGCCTGCTCCAGGCTCTCCGGCTGCTCAGTTGTCAGTGCACGAATGACTCCACTCAACTTCCACAGGCAAAGTGCCAGGACTGAAACATGCTGCTGGGCCTCTTCTGCGCACAGTAAGCTTCGCAACGGTGCCGCCTGTATTGCCCTCACTGCTTGCATTCTCACCTGAATGTGCATTTGAATACATCCTTGATGCCTGCTCCAGGCCGTCCGGCTGCCCAGTTTTCAGAGCACAAATGATTGGATTCTGCTGCCGCAGGCGAAGAGCCGGGACTGGAAGATGCTGCTGGACCTCTTCTGCATGTGGTAAGCTTTGCAGCGGTGCCGCCTGTATTGGTGTCACTCCTTGCTTTCCCACCTCAAAGTGCATTTGAATACATCCTTGATGCCTGATCCAGGCGCTCCTATAGCCCACTTTTCAATGCACGAATGATTGGACTCTGCTCCCACAGGTGAGGAGCCCGGACTGAAAGATGCTGCTGGATCTCTTCTGCATGTGGTAAGGTTTGCAGCGGTGCCACCTTTATTGCTCTCACTCTTTGCTTTCCCACCTCAAAGTGCATTTGAATACATTCTTGATGCCTGCTCCAGGCCGACCGGCTACCCTGTTTTCAGCGCTCGAATGATTGGACTCAGCTCCCACAGGCGAAGTTCCAGGAGTGAAAGATGCTGCTGGACCTCTTCCGCACATAGTAAGCTTCGCAACGGTGCCACCTGTATTGCTTTCACTCCTTGCTTTCCCACCGCAAAGTGCATTTGAATACATCCTTGATGCCTGCTCCAGGCTGGCCGGCTGCCCAGTTGTCAGTGCACGAATGAGTAGACTCAGCTCCCACAGGCGAAGAGCCAGGACTGAAAGCTGCTGCTGGATCTCTTCTGCACACAGTAAGCTTTGCAACAGTGCCACCTCTATTGCTCTCACTCCTTGCTTTCCCACCTCAAAGTGCATTTGAATACATCCTTGATGCCTGCTCCAGGCTGGCCGGCTGCTTACTTGTCGGTGCACGAATGATTGGACTCTGCTGCCACAGGCGAAGAGCCAGGAGTGAAAGATGCTGCTGGACCTCTTCTGCACACAGTAAGATTCGCAACGGTGCCACCTGTATTGCTCTCACTCCTTGCTTTCCCACCTCAAAGTGCATTTCAATACATCCTTGATGCCTGCTCCAGGCAGTCCGGCTGCTCAGTTTTCAGCGCTCGAATGATTGGACTCAGCTGCCACAGGCAAAGAGCCAGGACTGAACGATGCTGCTGGACCTCTTTAGCAGATACTGAGCTTTGCAGCGTTGCCATCTGTATTGCTCTCACTCCTTGCTTTCCCACCTCAAAGTGCATTTGAATACATCCTTGATGCCTGCTATAGGCTGGCCGGCTGTTCAGTTGTCAGTGCACGAATGATTGGACTCTGCTCCCACACGGTAAGAGCCAGGACTGAAAGATGCTGCTGGATCTCTTCTGCACACAGTAAGCTTCGCAACGGTGCCACCTGTATTGCTCTCACTGCTTGCATTCCCGCCTCAAAGTGCATTTGAATACATCCTTTATGCCTGCTCCAGGCTGTCCGGCTGCTCAGTTGTCAGTGCACGAATGATTGGACTCAGCTTCCACAGGCGAAGAGCCAGGACTGAAAAATGCTGCTGGATCTTTTGTGCACTCACTAAGCTTCGCAACGGTCCCACCTATATTACTCTCTCTCTTTGCTTTCCCACCTCAAAGTGCATCTGAATACATCCTTGATGCCTGCTCCAGGCCCTCCAGCTGTTCAGTTTCCAGTGCACGAATGATTGGACTCTGCTCCCACAGGCGAAGAGCCAGGACTGAAAGATGCTGCTGGATCTCTTCTGCAAACAGTAAGCTTTGCAACGGTGTCACCTGCATTGGTCTCACTCCTTGCTTTCCCACCTCAAAGTGCATTTGAATACAATCTTGATGCCTGCTCCAGGCTGGCCGGCTGCCCAGTTTTCAGGGCACGAATGATTGGACTCTGCTGCCACAGGCAAAGAGCCAGGACTGAAAGATTCTGCTGGAGTTCTTCTGCATGTGGTAACCTTTGCAGCGGTACCACCTGTATTGGTCTCTCTCCTTGCATTCCCGCCTCAAACTGCATTTGAATACATCCTTGAAGCCTGCTCCAGGCTGGCTGGCTGCCCATTTATCAGTGCACGAATGATTGGACTCTGCTGCCACAGGCAAAGAGCCAGGACTGAAAGATGCTGCTGGATCTCTTCTGCACACAGTAAGCTTTGCAACGGTGCCACCTGTATTTCTCTCACTCCTTGCTTTCCCACCTCAAAGTGCATTTGAATACATCCTTGATGCCTGCTCCAGGCTGTCCGGCTGCTCAGTTGTCAGTGCACGAATGACTGGACTCAGCTTCCACAGGCGAAGAGCCAGGACTGAAAAATGCTGCTGGATCTTTTCTGCACTCACTAAGCTTCGCAACGGTCCCACCTATATTACTCTCTCTCTTTGCTTTCCCACCTCAAAGTGCATCTGAATACATCCTTGATGCCTGCTCCAGGCCCTCCAGCTGTTCAGTTTCCAGTGCACGAATGATTGGACTCTGCTCCCACAGGCGAAGAGCCAGGACTGAAAGATGCTGCTGGACCTCTTCAGCAGATAGTGAGCTTTGCAGCGTTGCCACCTGTATTGCTCTCACTCCTTGCTTTCCCACCTCAAACTGCATTTGAATACATCCTTGATGCCTGCTCCAGGCTGGCCGGCTGCCCAATTTTCAGTGCACAAATGATTGGACTCTGCTCCCACAGGCAAAGGGCCAGGACTGAAAGATGCTGCTGGATCTCTTCTGCACACAGTAAGCTTCGCAACGGTGCCACCTGTATTGCTCTCACTCCTTGCTTTCCCACCTCAAAGTGCATTTGAATACATCCTTGATGCCTGCTCCAGGCTGGCCGTCTGCCCATTTGTCAGGGCACGAATGATTGGACTCTGCTCCACCTGAAGAAGAGCCAGGACTGAAAGATGCTGCTGGGCCTCTTCTGCATGTGGTAAGCTTTGCAGCGATGCCACCAGTATTGCTCTCACTTCTTGCTTTCCCACCTCAAAGTGCATTTGAATACATCCTTGATGCCTGCTCCAGGCTGTCCTGCTGCTCAGTTATCAGTACACGAATGATTGGACTCTGCTTCCACAGGCGAAGAGCCAGGACGGAAATATGCTGCTGGAACTCTTCTGCACACACTAAGCTTGGCAACGGTGCCACCTGTATTGCCCTCACTCCTTGCATTCCCACTTCAAAGTGCATTTGAATGCATCCTTGATGCCTGCTCCCGGCCCTCCTGCTGTGCAGTTGTCAGTGCACGAATGATAGGACTCAGCAGCCACAGGCGAAGAGCCAGGAGTGAAAGATGCTGCTGGACCTCTTCTGCACACAGTAAGCTTTGCAACGGTGCCACCTGTAATGCTCTCACTCATTGCTTTCCCACTTCAAAGTGCATTTGAATACATCCTTGATGCCTGCTCCAGGCTCTCCGGCTGCTCAGTTGTCAGTGCACGAATGACTCCACTCAACTTCCACAGGCAAAGTGCCAGGACTGAAACATGCTGCTGGGCCTCTTCTGCGCACAGTAAGCTTCGCAACGGTGCCGCCTGTATTGCCCTCACTGCTTGCATTCTCACCTGAATGTGCATTTGAATACATCCTTGATGCCTGCTCCAGGCCGTCCGGCTGCCCAGTTTTCAGAGCACAAATGATTGGATTCTGCTGCCGCAGGCGAAGAGCCGGGACTGGAAGATGCTGCTGGACCTCTTCTGCATGTGGTAAGCTTTGCAGCGGTGCCGCCTGTATTGGTGTCACTCCTTGCTTTCCCACCTCAAAGTGCATTTGAATACATCCTTGATGCCTGATCCAGGCGCTCCTATAGCCCACTTTTCAATGCACGAATGATTGGACTCTGCTCCCACAGGTGAGGAGCCAGGACTGAAAGATGCTGCTGGATCTCTTCTGCATGTGGTAAGGTTTGCAGCGGTGCCACCTTTATTGCTCTCACTCTTTGCTTTCCCACCTCAAAGTGTATCTGAATACATCCTTGATGCCTGCTCCAGGCCGTCCGGCTGCCCAGTTTTCAGTGCACGAATGACTGGAATCTGCTCCCACAGGCGAAGAGCCAGGACTGAAAGATGCTGCTGGACCTCTTCTGCACACAGTAAGCTTTTCAACGGTGCCACCTGTATTACTCTCTCGCTTTGTTTTCCCACCTCAAAGTGCATTTCAATACATCCTTGATGCCTGCTCCAGGCTGGCCGGCTGCCCAGTTGTCAGTGCACGAATGATTGGACTCTGCTCCCGCAGGCGATGAGACAGGAGTGAAAGATGCTGCGAGACCTCTTCTGCGTGTGTTAAGCTTTGCAGCGGTGCCACCTGTATTGCTCACACTCTTTGCTTTCCCACCTCAAAGTGCATTTGAATACATCCTTGATGCCTGCTCCAGGCCGACCGGCTACCCTGTTTTCAGCGCTCGAATGATTGGACTCAGCTCCCACAGGCGAAGTTCCAGGAGTGAAAGATGCTGCTGGACCTCTTCCGCACATAGTAAGCTTCGCAACGGTGCCACCTGTATTGCTTTCACTCCTTGCTTTCCCACCGCAAAGTGCATTTGAATACATCCTTGATGCCTGCTCCAGGCTGGCCGGCTGCCCAGTTGTCAGTGCACGAATGAGTAGACTCAGCTCCCACAGGCGAAGAGCCAGGACTGAAAGCTGCTGCTGGATCTCTTCTGCACACAGTAAGCTTTGCAACAGTGCCACCTCTATTGCTCTCACTCCTTGCTTTCCCACCTCAAAGTGCATTTGAATACATCCTTGATGCCTGCTCCAGGCTGGCCGGCTGCTTACTTGTCGGTGCACGAATGATTGGACTCTGCTGCCACAGGCGAAGAGCCAGGAGTGAAAGATGCTGCTGGACCTCTTCTGCACACAGTAAGATTCGCAACGGTGCCACCTGTATTGCTCTCACTCCTTGCTTTCCCACCTCAAAGTGCATTTCAATACATCCTTGATGCCTGCTCCAGGCAGTCCGGCTGCTCAGTTTTCAGCGCTCGAATGATTGGACTCAGCTGCCACAGGCAAAGAGCCAGGACTGAACGATGCTGCTGGACCTCTTTAGCAGATACTGAGCTTTGCAGCGTTGCCATCTGTATTGCTCTCACTCCTTGCTTTCCCACCTCAAAGTGCATTTGAATACATCCTTGATGCCTGCTATAGGCTGGCCGGCTGTTCAGTTGTCAGTGCACGAATGATTGGACTCTGCTCCCACACGGTAAGAGCCAGGACTGAAAGATGCTGCTGGATCTCTTCTGCACACAGTAAGCTTCGCAACGGTGCCACCTGTATTGCTCTCACTGCTTGCATTCCCGCCTCAAAGTGCATTTGAATACATCCTTTATGCCTGCTCCAGGCTGTCCGGCTGCTCAGTTGTCAGTGCACGAATGATTGGACTCAGCTTCCACAGGCGAAGAGCCAGGACTGAAAAATGCTGCTGGATCTTTTGTGCACTCACTAAGCTTCGCAACGGTCCCACCTATATTACTCTCTCTCTTTGCTTTCCCACCTCAAAGTGCATCTGAATACATCCTTGATGCCTGCTCCAGGCCCTCCAGCTGTTCAGTTTCCAGTGCACGAATGATTGGACTCTGCTCCCACAGGCGAAGAGCCAGGACTGAAAGATGCTGCTGGATCTCTTCTGCAAACAGTAAGCTTTGCAACGGTGTCACCTGCATTGGTCTCACTCCTTGCTTTCCCACCTCAAAGTGCATTTGAATACAATCTTGATGCCTGCTCCAGGCTGGCCGGCTGCCCAGTTTTCAGGGCACGAATGATTGGACTCTGCTGCCACAGGCAAAGAGCCAGGACTGAAAGATTCTGCTGGAGTTCTTCTGCATGTGGTAACCTTTGCAGCGGTACCACCTGTATTGGTCTCTCTCCTTGCATTCCCGCCTCAAACTGCATTTGAATACATCCTTGAAGCCTGCTCCAGGCTGGCTGGCTGCCCATTTATCAGTGCACGAATGATTGGACTCTGCTGCCACAGGCAAAGAGCCAGGACTGAAAGATGCTGCTGGATCTCTTCTGCACACAGTAAGCTTTGCAACGGTGCCACCTGTATTTCTCTCACTCCTTGCTTTCCCACCTCAAAGTGCATTTGAATACATCCTTGATGCCTGCTCCAGGATGTCCGGCTGCTCAGTTGTCAGTGCACGAATGACTGGGCTCAGCTTCCACAGGCGAAGAGCCAGGACTGAAAAATGCTGCTGGATCTTTTCTGCACTCACTAAGCTTCGCAACGGTCCCACCTATATTACTCTCTCTCTTTGCTTTCCCACCTCAAAGTGCATCTGAATACATCCTTGATGCCTGCTCCAGGCCCTCCAGCTGTTCAGTTTCCAGTGCACGAATGATTGGACTCTGCTCCCACAGGCGAAGAGCCAGGACTGAAAGATGCTGCTGGATCTCTTCTGCAAACAGTAAGCTTTGCAACGGTGTCACCTGCATTGGTCTCACTCCTTGCTTTCCCACCTCAAAGTGCATTTGAATACATCCTTGATGCCTGCTCCAGGCTGGCTGGCTGCCCAGGTGTCAGTGCACAAATGATTGGAGTGTGCTCCCACAGGTGAAGAGCCAGGACTGAAAGATGCTGCTGGACCTCTTCTGCACACAGTAAGCTTTGCAACGGTGCCACCTGTAATGCTCTCACTCCTTGCTTTCCCACCTCAAACTGCATTTGAATACATCCTTGATGCCTGCTATAGGCTGGCCGGCTGTTCGGTTGTCAGTGCACGAATGATTGGACTCAGCTCCCACAGGCGAAGATCCAGGAGTGAAAGATGCTGCTGGATCTCTTCTGCACACAGTAAGCTTTGCAACGATGTCACCTCTAGTGCTCTCACTCTTTGCTTTCCCACCTCAAAGTGCATTTGAATACATCCTTGATGCCTGCTCCAGGATGGCCGGCTGCCCAGTGTTCAGTGCATGAATGATTGGACTCTGCTGCCACAGGTGAAGAGCCAGGAGTGAAAGATGCTGCTGGATCTCTTCTGCACACAGTAAGCTTTGCAACGATGTCACCTCTAGTGCTCTCACTCTTTGCTTTCCCACCTCAAAGTGCATTTGAATACATCCTTGATGCCTTCTCCAGGATGGCCGGCTGCCCAGTTTTCAGTGCATGAATGATTGGAATCTGCTGCCACAGGTGAAGAGCCAGGAGTGAAAGATGCTGCTGGATCTCTTCTGCACACAGTAAGCTTAGCAATGGTGCCACCTGTATTGCTCTCACTCCTTGCTTTCCCACCTCAAAGTGCATTTGAATACATCCTTGATGCCTGCTCCAGGCTGGCCGGCTGCCCAGTTTTCAGCGCTCGAATGATTGGACTCAGGTTCCACAGGCAAAGTGCTAAGACAGAAAGATGCTGCTGGACCTCTTCTGCACACAGTAAGCTTCGCAATGGTGCCACCTGTATTGCTCTCACTCCTTGCTTTCCCACCTCAAGGTGCATTTGAATACATCCTTGATGCCTGCTCCAGGCAGTCCGGCTGCTCAGTTTTCAGCGCTCGAATGATTGGACTCTGCTCCCAGAGGCAAAGAGCCAGGACTGAACGATGCTGCTGGACCTCTTCAGCACATAGTGAGCTTTGCAGCGTTGGCACCTGTATTGCTCTCACTCCTTGCTTTCCCACCTCAAAGTGCATTTGAATACATCCTTGATGCCTGCTCCAGGCTGGCCGGCTGCCCAGTTTTCAGGGCACGAGTGATTGGACTCTGCTCCCACAGGCAAAGGGCCAGGACTGAAAGATGCTGCTGGATCTCTTCTGCACACAGTAAGCTTTGCAACGGTGCCACCTGTATTTCTCTCACTCCTTGCTTTCCCACCTCAAAGTGCATTTGAATACATCCTTGATGCCTGCTCCAGGCTGTCCGGCTGCTCAGTTGTCAGTGCACGAATGACTGGACTCTGCCCCCACAGGCAAAGAGACAGGAGTGAAAGATGCTGCTGGACCTCTTCTGCACACAGTAAGCTTTGCAACGATGTCACCTCTAGTGCTCTCACTCTTTGCTTTCCCACCTCAAAGTGCATTTGAATACATCCTTGATGCCTGCTCCAGGCTGGCCGGCTGCCCAGTTTTCAGCGCTCGAGTTATTGGACTCAGGTTCCACAGGCAAAGTGCCAAGACAGAAAGATGCTGCTGGACCTCTTCTGCACACAGTAAGCTTCGCAATGGTGCCACCTGTATTGCTCTCACTCCTTGCTTTCCCACCTCAAGGTGCATTTGAATACATCCTTGATGCCTGCTCCAGGCAGTCCGGCTGCTCAGTTTTCAGCGCTCGAATGATTGGACTCTGCTCCCAGAGGCAAAGAGCCAGGACTAAACAATGCTGCTGGACCTTTTCAGCAGATAGTGAGCTTTGCAGCGTTGCCACCTGTATTGCTCTCACTCCTTGCTTTCCCACCTCAAACTGCATTTGAATACATCCTTGATGCCTGCTCCAGGCTGGCCGGCTGCCCAATTTTCAGTGCACGAATGATTGGACTCTGCTCCCACAGGCAAAGGGCCAGGACTGAAAGATGCTGCTGGATCTCTTCTGCACACAGTAAGCTTCGCAACGGTGCCACCTGTATTGCTCTCACTCCTTGCTTTCCCACCTCAAAGTGCATTTGAATACATCCTTGATGCCTGCTCCAGGCTGGCCGGCTGCTCAGTTGTCAGTGCACGAATGACTGGACTCAGCTTCCACAGGCGAAGAGCCAGGACTGAAAAATGCTGCTGGATCTTTTCTGCACTCACTAAGCTTCGCAACGGTCCCACCTATATTACTCTCTCTCTTTGCTTTCCCACCTCAAAGTGCATCTGAATACATCCTTGATGCCTGCTCCAGGCCCTCCAGCTGTTCAGTTTCCAGTGCACGAATGATTGGACTCTGCTCCCACAGGCGAAGAGCCAGGACTGAAAGATGCTGCTGGATCTCTTCTGCAAACAGTAAGCTTTGCAACGGTGTCACCTGCATTGGTCTCACTCCTTGCTTTCCCACCTCAAAGTGCATTTGAATACATCCTTGATGCCTGCTCCAGGCTGGCTGGCTGCCCAGGTGTCAGTGCACAAATGATTGGAGTGTGCTCCCACAGGTGAAGAGCCAGGACTGAAAGATGCTGCTGGACCTCTTCTGCACACAGTAAGCTTTGCAACGGTGCCACCTGTAATGCTCTCACTCCTTGCTTTCCCACCTCAAAGTGCATTTGAATACATCCTTGATGCCTGCTATAGGCTGGCCGGCTGTTCGGTTGTCAGTGCACGAATGATTGGACTCAGCTCCCACAGGCGAAGATCCAGGAGTGAAAGATGCTGCTGGATCTTTTCTGCACACAGTAAGCTTTGCAACGATGTCACCTCTAGTGCTCTCACTCTTCGCTTTCCCACCTCAAAGTGCATTTGAATACATCCTTGATGCCTTCTCCAGGATGGCCGGCTGCCCAGTTTTCAGTGCATGAATGATTGGAATCTGCTGCCACAGGTGAAGAGCCAGGAGTGAAAGATGCTGCTGGATCTCTTCTGCACACAGTAAGCTTAGCAATGGTGCCACCTGTATTGCTCTCACTCCTTGCTTTCCCACCTCAAAGTGCATTTGAATACATCCTTGATGCCTGCTCCAGGCTGGCCGGCTGCCCAGTTTTCAGCGCTCGAATGATTGGACTCAGGTTCCACAGGCAAAGTGCTAAGACAGAAAGATGCTGCTGGACCTCTTCTGCACACAGTAAGCTTCGCAATGGTGCCACCTGTATTGCTCTCACTCCTTGCTTTCCCACCTCAAAGTGCATTTGAATACATCCTTGATGCCTGCTCCAGGCAGTCCGGCTGCTCAGTTTTCAGCGCTCGAATGATTGGACTCTGCTCCCAGAGGCAAAGAGCCAGGACTGAACGATGCTGCTGGACCTCTTCAGCACATAGTGAGCTTTGCAGCGTTGGCACCTGTATTGCTCTCACTCCTTGCTTTCCCACCTCAAAGTGCATTTGAATACATCCTTGATGCCTGCTCCAGGCTGGCCGGCTGCCCAGTTTTCAGGGCACGAGTGATTGGACTCTGCTCCCACAGGCAAAGAGCCAGGACTGAAAGATGCTGCTGGATCTCTTCTGCACACAGTAAGCTTTGCAACGGTGCCACCTGTATTTCTCTCACTCCTTGCTTTCCCACCTCAAAGTGCATTTGAATACATCCTTGATGCCTGCTCCAGGCTGTCCGGCTGCTCAGTTGTCAGTGCACGAATGACTGGACTCTGCCCCCACAGGCAAAGAGACAGGAGTGAAAGATGCTGCTGGACCTCTTCTGCACACAGTAAGCTTTGCAACGATGTCACCTCTAGTGCTCTCACTCTTTGCTTTCCCACCTCAAAGTGCATTTGAATACATCCTTGATGCCTGCTCCAGGCTGGCCGGCTGCCCAGTTTTCAGCGCTCAAATTATTGGACTCAGGTTCCACAGGCAAAGTGCCAAGACAGAAAGATGCTGCTGGACCTCTTCTGCACACAGTAAGCTTCGCAATGGTGCCACCTGTATTGCTCTCACTCCTTGCTTTCCCACCTCAAGGTGCATTTGAATACATCCTTGATGCCTGCTCCAGGCAGTCCGGCTGCTCAGTTTTCAGCGCTCGAATGATTGGACTCTGCTCCCAGAGGCAAAGAGCCAGGACTAAACAATGCTGCTGGACCTCTTCAGCAGATAGTGAGCTTTGCAGCGTTGCCACCTGTATTGCTCTCACTCCTTGCTTTCCCACCTCAAACTGCATTTGAATACATCCTTGATGCCTGCTCCAGGCTGGCCGGCTGCCCAATTTTCAGTGCACGAATGATTGGACTCTGCTCCCACAGGCAAAGGGCCAGGACTGAAAGATGCTGCTGGATCTCTTCTGCACACAGTAAGCTTCGCAACGGTGCCACCTGTATTGCTCTCACTCCTTGCTTTCCCACCTCAAAGTGCATTTGAATACATCCTTGATGCCTGCTCCAGGCTGGCCGTCTGCCCATTTGTCAGGGCACGAATGATTGGACTCTGCTCCACCTGAAGAAGAGCCAGGACTGAAAGATGCTGCTGGGCCTCTTCTGCATGTGGTAAGCTTTGCAGCGGTGCCACCTGTATTGCTCTCACTCCTTGCTTTCCCACCTCAAAGTGCATTTGAATACATCCTTGATGCCTGCTCCAGGCTGTCCTGCTGCTCAGCTGTCAGGGCACGAATGATTGGACTCTGCTTCCACAGGCGAAGAGCCAGGACTGAAAGCTGCTGCCGGACCTCTTCTGCACACTGTAAGCTTCGCAACGGTGCCACCTGTGTTGCTCTCACTGCTTGCATTCCCGCCTCAAAGTGCATTTGAATACATACTTGATGCCTGCTCCAGGCTGGCCGTCTGCCCAGTTTCCAGTGCACGAATGATTGGACTCTGCTTCCACAGGCAGAGAGCCAGGACTGAAAGCTGCTGCTGGACCTGTTTTGTACACAGTAAGCTTTGCAGCGGTGCCACCTGTATTGCTCTCACTCCTTGCTTTCCCACCTCAAAGTGCATTTGAATACATCCTAGATGCCTGCTCCAGGCTGTCCGGCTGCCTAGTTTTCCGTGCACGAATGATTGGACACTGCTCCCACAGTCGAAGATCCAGGACTGAAAGATGCTGCTGGATCTCTTCTGTGCACAGTAAGCTTCGCAACGGTGCCTCCTTTATTGGTCTCACTCCTTGCTTTCCCACCTCAAGGTGCATTTGAATACATCCTTGATGCCTGCTCCAGGCTGTCCTGCTGCCCAGTTTTCAGTGCACGAATGATTGGACTCTGCTCCCACAGGCAAAGTGCCAGGACGGAAAGATGCTGCTGGACCTCTTCTGCATGTGGTAAGCTTTGCAGCGATGCCACCTGTATTGCTCTCACTTCTTGCTTTCCCACCTCAAAGTGCATTTGAATACATCCTTGATGCCTGCTCCAGGCTGTCCTGCTGTTCAGTTGTCAGTACACGAATGATTGGACTCTGCTTCCACAGGCGAAGAGCCAGGACGGAAATATGCTGCTGGAACTCTTCTGCACACACTAAGCTTGGCAACGGTGCCACCTGTATTGCCCTCACTCCTTGCATTCCCACTTCAAAGTGCATTTGAATGCATCCTTGATGCCTGCTCCTGGCCCTCCTGCTGTGCAGTTGTCAGTGCACGAATGATAGGACTCAGCAGCCACAGGCGAAGAGCCAGGAGTGAAAGATGCTGCTGGACCTCTTCTGCGCACAGTAAGCTTTGCAACGGTGCTACCTGTGTTGCTCTCACTCATTGCTTTCCCACTTCAAAGTGCATTTGAATACATCCTTGATGCCTGCTCCAGGCTCTCCGGCTGCTCAGTTGTCAGTGCACGAATGACTCCACTCAACTTCCACAGGCAAAGTGCCAGGACTGAAACATGCTGCTGGGCCTCTTCTGCGCACAGTAAGCTTCGCAACGGTGCCACCTGTATTGCCCTCACTGCTTGCATTCTCACCTGAATGTGCATTTGAATACATCCTTGATGCCTGCTCCAGGCCGTCCGGCTGCCCAGTTTTCAGAGCACAAATGGTTGGATTCTGCTGCCGCAGGCGAAGAGCCGGGACTGGAAGATGCTGCTGGACCTCTTCTGCATGTGGTAAGCTTTGCAGCGGTGCCGCCTGTATTGGTGTCACTCCTTGCTTTCCCACCTCAAAGTGCATTTGAATACATCCTTGATGCCTGATCCAGGCGCTCCTATAGCCCACTTTTCAATGCACGAATGATTGGACTCTGCTCCCACAGGTGAGGAGCCAGGACTGAAAGATGCTGCTGGATCTCTTCTGCATGTGGTAAGGTTTGCAGCGGTGCCACCTTTATTGCTCTCACTCTTTGCTTTCCCACCTCAAAGTGCATCTGAATACATCCTTTATGCCTGCTCCAGGCCGTCCGGCTGCCCAGTTTTCAGTGCACGAATGATTGGACTCTGCTCCCACAGGCGAAGAGCCAGGACTGAAAGATGCTGCTGGACCTCTTCTGCACACAGTAAGCTTTGCAACGGTGCCACCTGTATTACTCTCTCGCTTTGTTTTCCCACCTCAAAGTGCATTTCAATACATCCTTGATGCCTGCTCCAGGCTGGCCGGCTGCCCAGTTGTCAGTGCACGAATGATTGGACTCTGCTCCCGCAGGCGATGAGACAGGAGTGAAAGATTCTGCTAGACCTCTTCTGCGTGTGTTAAGCTTTGCAGCGGTGCCACCTGTATTGCTCACACTCTTTGCTTTCCCACCTCAAAGTGCATTTGAATACATCCTTGATGCCTGCTCCAGGCCGACCGGCTACCCTGTTTTCAGCTCTCGAATGATTGGACTCAGCTCCCACAGGCGAAGTTCCAGGAGTGAAAGATGCTGCTGGACCTCTTCCGCACATAGTAAGCTTCGCAACGGTGCCACCTGTATTGCTTTCACTCCTTGCTTTCCCACCGCAAAGTGCATTTGAATACATCCTTGATGCCTGCTCCAGGCTGGCCGGCTGCTTACTTGTCAGTGCACGAATGATTGGACTCTGCTGCCACAGGCGAAGAGCCAGGAGTGAAAGATGCTGCTGGACCTCTTCTGCACACAGTAAGATTCGCAACGGTGCCACCTGTATTGCTCTCACTCCTTGCTTTCCCACCTCAAAGTGCATTTGAATACATCCTTGATGCCTGCTATAGGCTGGCCGGCTGTTCAGTTGTCAGTGCACGAATGATTGGACTCTGCTCCTACACGGTAAGAGCCAGGACTGAAAGATGCTGCTGGATCTCTTCTGCACACAGTAAGCTTCGCAACGGTGCCACCTGTATTGCTCTCACTGCTTGCATTCCCACCTCAAAGTGCATTTGAATACATCCTTGATGCCTGCTGCAGGCTGTCCGGCTGCTCACTTGTCAGTGCACGAATGATTGGACTCAGCTTCCCCAGGCGAAGAGCCAGGACTGAAAAATGCTGCTGGATCTTTTGTGCACTCACTAAGCTTCGCAACGGTCCCACCTATATTACTCTCTCTCTTTGCTTTCCCACCTCAAAGTGCATCTGAATACATCCTTGATGCCTGCTCCAGGCCCTCCAGCTGTTCAGTTTCCAGTGCACGAATGATTGGACTCTGCTCCCACAGGCGAAGACCCAGGACTGAAAGATGCTGCTGGATCTCTTCTGCAAACAGTAAGCTTTGCAACGGTGTCACCTGCATTGGTCTCACTCCTTGCTTTCCCACCTCAAAGTGCATTTGAATACAATCTTTATGCCTGCTCCAGGCTGGCCGGCTGCCCAGTTTTCAGGGCACGAATGATTGGACTCTGCTGCCACAGGCAAAGAGCCAGGACTGAAAGATGCTGCTGGAGTTCTTCTGCATGTGGTAACCTTTGCAGCGGTACCACCTGTATTGGTCTCTCTCCTTGCATTCCCGCCTCAAACTGCATTTGAATACATCCTTGATGCCTGCTCCAGGCTGGCTGGCTGCCCATTTATCAGTGCACGAATGATTGGACTCAGCTCCCACAGGCGAAGATCCAGGAGTGAAAGATGCTGCTGGATCTCTTCTGCACACAGTATGCTTTGCAACAGTGCCACCTGTATTTCTCTCACTCCTTGCTTTCCCACCTCAAAGTGCATTTGAATACATCCTTGATGCCTGCTCCAGGCTGGCCGGCTGCTCAGTTGTCAGTGAACGAATGATTGGACTCAGCTTCAACAGGCGAAGAGCCAGGACTGAAAGATGCTGCTGGATCTCTTCTGCAAACAGTAAGCTTTGCAACGGTGTCACCTGCATTGGTCTCACTCCTTGCTTTCCCACCTCAAAGTGCATTTGAATACATCCTTGATGCCTGCTCCAGGCTAGCCGGCTGCCCAGGTATCAGTGCACAAATGATTGGACTGTGCTCCCACAGGTGAAGAGCCAGGACTGAAAGATGCTGCTGGACCTCTTCTGCACACAGTAAGCTTTGCAACGGTGCCACCTGTAATGCTCTCACTCCTTGCTTTCCCACCTCAAAGTGCATTTGAATACATCCTTGATGCCTGCTCCAGGCTCTCCGGCTGCTCAGTTGTCAGTGTATGAATGATTGGACTCAGCTCCCACAGGCGAAGAGCCAGGACTGAAAGATGCTGCTGGATCTCTTCTGCACACAGTAAGCTTAGCAATGGTGCCACCTGTATTGCTCTCACTCCTTGCTTTCCCACCTCAAAGTGCATTTGAATACATCCTTGATGCCTGCTCCAGGCTGGCCGGCTGCCCAGTTTTCAGTGCTCGAATGACTGGAATCTGCTCCCACAGGCGAAGAGCCAGGACTGAAAGATGCTACTGGACCTCTTCTGCATGTGGTAAGCTTTGCAGCGGTGCCACCTGTATTGCCCTCAGGCCTTGCATTCCCACCTCAAACTGCATTTGAATATATCCTTGATGCCTGCTCCAGGCTGTCCGGCTGCCCAGCTTTCAGTGCACGAATGATTGGACTCTGCTCCCACAGGCAAAGAGCCAGGACTGGAAGATGCTGCTGGATCTCTTCTGCACACAGTAAGCTTTGCAACGGTGCCACCTGTATTGCTCTCACTCCTTCCTTTTCCACCTCAAAGTGCATTTCAATACATCCTTGATGCCTGCTCCAGGCTGTCCGGCTGCTCAGTTGTCAGTGCACGAATGATTGGACTCTGCTTCCACAGGCGAAGAGTCAGGACTGAAAGATGCTGCTGGATCTGTTCTGCACACACTAAGCTTCTCAACGGTCCCACCTGTATTAATCTCTCTTTTTGCTTTCCCACCTCAAAGTGCATTTGAATACATCCTTGATGCCTGCTCCAGGCTGGCCGGCTGCCCAGTTGTCAGTGCATGAATGACTGGACTCTGCCCCCACAGGCAAAGAGACAGGAGTGAAAGATGCTGCTGGACCTCTTCTGCACACAGTAAGCTTTGCAACGGTGCCACCTGCATTGCTCTCACTCTTTGCTTTTCAACCTCAAAGTGCATTTGAATACATCCTTGATGCCTCCTCCAGGCTGGCCAGCTGCCCAATTTTCAGCGCACGAATGATTGGACTCAGCTCCCACAGGCGAAGATCCAGGAGTGAAAGATGCTGCTGGATCTCTTCTGCACACAGTAAGCTTTGCAACGATGTCACCTCTAGTGCTCTCACTCTTTGCTTTCCCACCTCAAAGTGCATTTGAATACATCCTTGATGCCTGCTCCAGGATGGCCAGCTGCCCAGTGTTCAGTGCATGAATGATTGGACTCTGCTGCCACAGGCGAAGAGGCAGGAGTGAAAGATGCTGCTGGATCTCTTCTGCACACAGTAAGCTTAGCAATGGTGACACCTGTATTGCTCTCACTCCTTGCTTTCCCACCTCAAAGTGCATTTGAATACATCCTTGATGCCTGCTCCAGGCTGGCCGGCTGCCCAGTTTTCAGCGCTCGAATGATTGGACTCAGGTTCCACAGGCAAAGTGCCAAGACAGAAAGATGCTGCTGGACCTCTTCTGCACACAGTAAGCTTTGCAGCGTTGCCACCTGTATTGCTCTCACTCCTTGCTTTCCCACCTCAACGTGCATTTGAATACATCCTTGATGCCTGCTCCAGGCAGTCCGGCTGCTCAGTTTTCAGCGCTCGAATGATTGGACTCTGCTCCCAGAGGCAAAGAGCCAGGACTGAACGATGCTGCTGGACCTCTTCAGCACATAGTGAGCTTTGCAGCGTTGCCACCTGTATTTCTCTCACTCCTTGCTTTCCCACCTCAAACTGCATTTGAATACATCCTTGATGCCTGCTCCAGGCTGGCCGGCTGCCCAATTTTCAGTGCACGAATGATTGGACTCTGCTCCCACAGGCAAAGGGCCAGGACTGAAAGATGCTGCTGGATCTCTTCTGCACACAGTAAGCTTCGCAGCGGTGCCACCTGTGTTGCTCTCACTCCTTGCTTTCCCACCTCAAAGTGCATTTGAATACATCCTTGATGCCTGCTCCAGGCTGGCCGTCTACCCATTTGTCAGGGCACGAATGATTGGACTCTGCTCCACCTGAAGAAGAGCCAGGACTGAAAGATGCTGCTGGGCCTCTTCTGCATGTGGTAAGCTTTGCAACGGTGCCACCTGTATTGCTCTCACTCCTTGCTTTCCCACCTCAAAGTGCATTTGAATACATCCTAGATGCCTGCTCCAGGCTGTCCGGCTGCCTAGTTTTCCGTGCACGAATGATTGGACACTGCTCCCACAGTCGAAGATCCAGGACTGAAAGATGCTGCTGGATCTCTTCTGTGCACAGTAAGCTTCGCAACGGTGCCTCCTTTGTTGCTCTCACTCCTTGCTTTCCCACCTCAAGGTGCATTTGAATACATCCTTGATGCCTGCTCCAGGCTGTCCTGCTGCCCAGTTTTCAGTGCACGAATGATTGGACTGTGCTCCCACAGGTGAAGAGCCAGGACTGAAAGATGCTGCTGGACCTCTTCTGCACACAGTAAGCTTTGCAACGGTGCCACCTGTAATGCTCTCACTCCTTGCTTTCCCACCTCAAAGTGCATTTGAATACATCCTTGATGCCTGCTCCAGGCTCTCCGGCTGCTCAGTTGTCAGTGTATGAATGATTGGACTCAGCTCCCACAGGCGAAGAGCCAGGACTGAAAGATGCTGCTGGATCTCTTCTGCACACAGTAAGCTTAGCAATGGTGCCACCTGTATTGCTCTCACTCCTTGCTTTCCCACCTCAAAGTGCATTTGAATACATCCTTGATGCCTGCTCCAGGCTGGCCGGCTGCCCAGTTTTCAGTGCTCGAATGACTGGAATCTGCTCCCACAGGCGAAGAGCCAGGACTGAAAGATGCTACTGGACCTCTTCTGCATGTGGTAAGCTTTGCAGCGGTGCCACCTGTATTGCCCTCAGGCCTTGCATTCCCACCTCAAACTGCATTTGAATATATCCTTGATGCCTGCTCCAGGCTGTCCGGCTGCCCAGCTTTCAGTGCACGAGTGATTGGACTCTGCTCCCACAGGCAAAGAGCCAGGACTGGAAGATGCTGCTGGATCTCTTCTGCACACAGTAAGCTTTGCAACGGTGCCACCTGTATTGCTCTCACTCCTTGCTTTTCCACCTCAAAGTGCATTTCAATACATCCTTGATGCCTGCTCCAGGCTGTCCGGCTGCTCAGTTGTCAGTGCACGAATGATTGGACTCTGCTTCCACAGGCGAAGAGTCAGGACTGAAAGATGCTGCTGGATCTGTTCTGCACACACTAAGCTTCTCAACGGTCCCACCTGTATTAATCTCTCTTTTTGCTTTCCCACCTCAAAGTGCATTTGAATACATCCTTGATGCCTGCTCCAGGCTGGCCGGCTGCCCAGTTGTCAGTGCATGAATGACTGGACTCTGCCCCCACAGGCAAAGAGACAGGAGTGAAAGATGCTGCTGGACCTCTTCTGCACACAGTAAGCTTTGCAACGGTGCCACCTGCATTGCTCTCACTCTTTGCTTTTCAACCTCAAAGTGCATTTGAATACATCCTTGATGCCTCCTCCAGGCTGGCCAGCTGCCCAATTTTCAGCGCACGAATGATTGGACTCAGCTCCCACAGGCGAAGATCCAGGAGTGAAAGATGCTGCTGGATCTCTTCTGCACACAGTAAGCTTTGCAACGATGTCACCTCTAGTGCTCTCACTCTTTGCTTTCCCACCTCAAAGTGCATTTGAATACATCCTTGATGCCTGCTCCAGGATGGCCAGCTGCCCAGTGTTCAGTGCATGAATGATTGGACTCTGCTGCCACAGGCGAAGAGGCAGGAGTGAAAGATGCTGCTGGATCTCTTCTGCACACAGTAAGCTTAGCAATGGTGACACCTGTATTGCTCTCACTCCTTGCTTTCCCACCTCAAAGTGCATTTGAATACATCCTTGATGCCTGCTCCAGGCTGGCCGGCTGCCCAGTTTTCAGCGCTCGAATGATTGGACTCAGGTTCCACAGGCAAAGTGCCAAGACAGAAAGATGCTGCTGGACCTCTTCTGCACACAGTAAGCTTTGCAGCGTTGCCACCTGTATTGCTCTCACTCCTTGCTTTCCCACCTCAAGGTGCATTTGAATACATCCTTGATGCCTGCTCCAGGCAGTCCGGCTGCTCAGTTTTCAGCGCTCGAATGATTGGACTCTGCTCCCAGAGGCAAAGAGCCAGGACTGAACGATGCTGCTGGACCTCTTCAGCACATAGTGAGCTTTGCAGCGTTGCCACCTGTATTTCTCTCACTCCTTGCTTTCCCACCTCAAACTGCATTTGAATACATCCTTGATGCCTGCTCCAGGCTGGCCGGCTGCCCAATTTTCAGTGCACGAATGATTGGACTCTGCTCCCACAGGCAAAGGGCCAGGACTGAAAGATGCTGCTGGATCTCTTCTGCACACAGTAAGCTTCGCAGCGGTGCCACCTGTGTTGCTCTCACTCCTTGCTTTCCCACCTCAAAGTGCATTTGAATACATCCTTGATGCCTGCTCCAGGCTGGCCGTCTACCCATTTGTCAGGGCACGAATGATTGGACTCTGCTCCACCTGAAGAAGAGCCAGGACTGAAAGATGCTGCTGGGCCTCTTCTGCATGTGGTAAGCTTTGCAACGGTGCCACCTGTATTGCTCTCACTCCTTGCTTTCCCACCTCAAAGTGCATTTGAATACATCCTAGATGCCTGCTCCAGGCTGTCCGGCTGCCTAGTTTTCCGTGCACGAATGATTGGACACTGCTCCCACAGTCGAAGATCCAGGACTGAAAGATGCTGCTGGATCTCTTCTGTGCACAGTAAGCTTCGCAACGGTGCCTCCTTTGTTGCTCTCACTCCTTGCTTTCCCACCTCAAGCTGCATTTGAATACATCCTTGATGCCTGCTCCAGGCTGTCCTGCTGCCCAGTTTTCAGTGCACGAATGATTGGACTCTGCTCCCACAGGCAAAGTGCCAGGACGGAAAGATGCTGCTGGACCTCTTCTGCATGTGGTAAGCTTTGCAGCGATGCCACCTGTATTGCTCTCACTTCTTGCTTTCCCACCTCAAGCTGCATTTGAATACATCCTTGATGCCTGCTCCAGGCTGTCCTGCTGCTCAGTTATCGGTACACGAATGATTGGACTCTGCTTCCACAGGCGAAGAGCCAGGACGGAAAGATGCTGCTGGATCTCTTCTGCACACACTAAGCTTGGCAACGGTGCCACCTGTATTGCCCTCACTCCTTGCATTCCCACTTCAAAGTGCATTTGAATGCATCCTTGATGCCTGCTCCTGGCCCTCCTGCTGTGCAGTTGTCAGTGCACGAATGATAGGACTCAGCAGCCACAGGCGAAGAGCCAGGAGTGAAAGATGCTGCTGGACCTCTTCTGCGCACAGTAAGCTTTGCAACGGTGCTACCTGTGTTGCTCTCACTCATTGCTTTCCCACTTCAAAGTGCATTTGAATACATCCTTGATGCCTGCTCCAGGCTCTCCGGCTGCCCAGTTGTCAGTGCACGAATGACTCCACTCAACGTCCACAGGCAAAGTGCCAGGACTGAAACATGCTGCTGGACCTCTTCTGCGCACAGTAAGCTTCGCAACGGTGCCGCCTGTATTGCCCTCACTGCTTGCATTCTCACCTGAATGTGCATTTGAATACATCCTTGATGCCTGCTCCAGGCCGTCCGGCTGCCCAGTTTTCAGAGCACAAATGATTGGATTCTGTTGCCACAGGCGAAGAACCGGGACTGGAAGATGCTGCTGGACCTCTTCTGCATGTGGTAAGCTTTGCAGCGGTGCCGCCTGTATTGGTGACACTCCTTGCTTTCCCACCTCAAAGTGCATTTGAATACATCCTTGATGCCTGATCCAGGCGCTCCTATAGCCCACTTTTCAATGCACGAATGATTGGACTCTGCTCCCACAGGTGAGGAGCCAGGAGTGAAAGATGCTGCTGGATCTCTTCTGCATGTGGTAAGGTTTGCAGCGGTGCCACCTTTATTGCTCTCACTCTTTGCTTTCCCACCTCAAAGTGCATCTGAATACATCCTTGATGCCTGCTCCAGGCCGTCCGGCTGCCCAGTTTTCAGTGCACGAATGATTGGACTCTGCTCCCACAGGCGAAGAGCCAGGACTGAAAGATGCTGCTGGACCTCTTCTGCACACAGTAAGCTTTGCAACGGTGCCACCTGTATTACTCTCTCGCTTTGTTTTCCCACCTCAAAGTGCATTTCAATACATCCTTGATGCCTGCTCCAGGCTGGCCGGCTGCCCAGTTGTCAGTGCACGAATGATTGGACTCTGCTCCCGCAGGCGATGAGACAGGAGTGAAAGATTCTGCTAGACCTCTTCTGCGTGTGTTAAGCTTTGCAGCGGTGCCACCTGTATTGCTCACACTCTTTGCTTTCCCACCTCAAAGTGCATTTGAATACATCCTTGATGCCTGCTCCAGGCCGACCGGCTACCCTGTTTTCAGCTCTCGAATGATTGGACTCAGCTCCCACAGGCGAAGTTCCAGGAGTGAAAGATGCTGCTGGACCTCTTCCGCACATAGTAAGCTTCGCAACGGTGCCACCTGTATTGCTTTCACTCCTTGCTTTCCCACCGCAAAGTGCATTTGAATACATCCTTGATGCCTGCTCCAGGCTGGCCGGCTGCTTACTTGTCAGTGCACGAATGATTGGACTCTGCTGCCACAGGCGAAGAGCCAGGAGTGAAAGATGCTGCTGGACCTCTTCTGCACACAGTAAGATTCGCAACGGTGCCACCTGTATTGCTCTCACTCCTTGCTTTCCCACCTCAAAGTGCATTTGAATACATCCTTGATGCCTGCTATAGGCTGGCCGGCTGTTCAGTTGTCAGTGCACGAATGATTGGACTCTGCTCCTACACGGTAAGAGCCAGGACTGAAAGATGCTGCTGGATCTCTTCTGCACACAGTAAGCTTCGCAACGGTGCCACCTGTATTGCTCTCACTGCTTGCATTCCCACCTCAAAGTGCATTTGAATACATCCTTGATGCCTGCTGCAGGCTGTCCGGCTGCTCACTTGTCAGTGCACGAATGATTGGACTCAGCTTCCCCAGGCGAAGAGCCAGGACTGAAAAATGCTGCTGGATCTTTTGTGCACTCACTAAGCTTCGCAACGGTCCCACCTATATTACTCTCTCTCTTTGCTTTCCCACCTCAAAGTGCATCTGAATACATCCTTGATGCCTGCTCCAGGCCCTCCAGCTGTTCAGTTTCCAGTGCACGAATGATTGGACTCTGCTCCCACAGGCGAAGACCCAGGACTGAAAGATGCTGCTGGATCTCTTCTGCAAACAGTAAGCTTTGCAACGGTGTCACCTGCATTGGTCTCACTCCTTGCTTTCCCACCTCAAAGTGCATTTGAATACAATCTTTATGCCTGCTCCAGGCTGGCCGGCTGCCCAGTTTTCAGGGCACGAATGATTGGACTCTGCTGCCACAGGCAAAGAGCCAGGACTGAAAGATGCTGCTGGAGTTCTTCTGCATGTGGTAACCTTTGCAGCGGTACCACCTGTATTGGTCTCTCTCCTTGCATTCCCGCCTCAAACTGCATTTGAATACATCCTTGATGCCTGCTCCAGGCTGGCTGGCTGCCCATTTATCAGTGCACGAATGATTGGACTCAGCTCCCACAGGCGAAGATCCAGGAGTGAAAGATGCTGCTGGATCTCTTCTGCACACAGTATGCTTTGCAACAGTGCCACCTGTATTTCTCTCACTCCTTGCTTTCCCACCTCAAAGTGCATTTGAATACATCCTTGATGCCTGCTCCAGGCTGGCCGGCTGCTCAGTTGTCAGTGAACGAATGATTGGACTCAGCTTCAACAGGCGAAGAGCCAGGACTGAAAGATGCTGCTGGATCTCTTCTGCAAACAGTAAGCTTTGCAACGGTGTCACCTGCATTGGTCTCACTCCTTGCTTTCCCACCTCAAAGTGCATTTGAATACATCCTTGATGCCTGCTCCAGGCTAGCCGGCTGCCCAGGTATCAGTGCACAAATGATTGGACTGTGCTCCCACAGGTGAAGAGCCAGGACTGAAAGATGCTGCTGGACCTCTTCTGCACACAGTAAGCTTTGCAACGGTGCCACCTGTAATGCTCTCACTCCTTGCTTTCCCACCTCAAAGTGCATTTGAATACATCCTTGATGCCTGCTCCAGGCTGTCCGGCTGCCCAGCTTTCAGTGCACGAATGATTGGACTCTGCTCCCACAGGCAAAGAGCCAGGACTGGAAGATGCTGCTGGATCTCTTCTGCACACAGTAAGCTTTGCAACGGTGCCACCTGTATTGCTCTCACTCCTTCCTTTTCCACCTCAAAGTGCATTTCAATACATCCTTGATGCCTGCTCCAGGCTGTCCGGCTGCTCAGTTGTCAGTGCACGAATGATTGGACTCTGCTTCCACAGGCGAAGAGTCAGGACTGAAAGATGCTGCTGGATCTGTTCTGCACACACTAAGCTTCTCAACGGTCCCACCTGTATTAATCTCTCTTTTTGCTTTCCCACCTCAAAGTGCATTTGAATACATCCTTGATGCCTGCTCCAGGCTGGCCGGCTGCCCAGTTGTCAGTGCATGAATGACTGGACTCTGCCCCCACAGGCAAAGAGACAGGAGTGAAAGATGCTGCTGGACCTCTTCTGCACACAGTAAGCTTTGCAACGGTGCCACCTGCATTGCTCTCACTCTTTGCTTTTCAACCTCAAAGTGCATTTGAATACATCCTTGATGCCTCCTCCAGGCTGGCCAGCTGCCCAATTTTCAGCGCACGAATGATTGGACTCAGCTCCCACAGGCGAAGATCCAGGAGTGAAAGATGCTGCTGGATCTCTTCTGCACACAGTAAGCTTTGCAACGATGTCACCTCTAGTGCTCTCACTCTTTGCTTTCCCACCTCAAAGTGCATTTGAATACATCCTTGATGCCTGCTCCAGGATGGCCAGCTGCCCAGTGTTCAGTGCATGAATGATTGGACTCTGCTGCCACAGGCGAAGAGGCAGGAGTGAAAGATGCTGCTGGATCTCTTCTGCACACAGTAAGCTTAGCAATGGTGACACCTGTATTGCTCTCACTCCTTGCTTTCCCACCTCAAAGTGCATTTGAATACATCCTTGATGCCTGCTCCAGGCTGGCCGGCTGCCCAGTTTTCAGCGCTCGAATGATTGGACTCAGGTTCCACAGGCAAAGTGCCAAGACAGAAAGATGCTGCTGGACCTCTTCTGCACACAGTAAGCTTTGCAGCGTTGCCACCTGTATTGCTCTCACTCCTTGCTTTCCCACCTCAACGTGCATTTGAATACATCCTTGATGCCTGCTCCAGGCAGTCCGGCTGCTCAGTTTTCAGCGCTCGAATGATTGGACTCTGCTCCCAGAGGCAAAGAGCCAGGACTGAACGATGCTGCTGGACCTCTTCAGCACATAGTGAGCTTTGCAGCGTTGCCACCTGTATTTCTCTCACTCCTTGCTTTCCCACCTCAAACTGCATTTGAATACATCCTTGATGCCTGCTCCAGGCTGGCCGGCTGCCCAATTTTCAGTGCACGAATGATTGGACTCTGCTCCCACAGGCAAAGGGCCAGGACTGAAAGATGCTGCTGGATCTCTTCTGCACACAGTAAGCTTCGCAGCGGTGCCACCTGTGTTGCTCTCACTCCTTGCTTTCCCACCTCAAAGTGCATTTGAATACATCCTTGATGCCTGCTCCAGGCTGGCCGTCTACCCATTTGTCAGGGCACGAATGATTGGACTCTGCTCCACCTGAAGAAGAGCCAGGACTGAAAGATGCTGCTGGGCCTCTTCTGCATGTGGTAAGCTTTGCAACGGTGCCACCTGTATTGCTCTCACTCCTTGCTTTCCCACCTCAAAGTGCATTTGAATACATCCTAGATGCCTGCTCCAGGCTGTCCGGCTGCCTAGTTTTCCGTGCACGAATGATTGGACACTGCTCCCACAGTCGAAGATCCAGGACTGAAAGATGCTGCTGGATCTCTTCTGTGCACAGTAAGCTTCGCAACGGTGCCTCCTTTGTTGCTCTCACTCCTTGCTTTCCCACCTCAAGGTGCATTTGAATACATCCTTGATGCCTGCTCCAGGCTGTCCTGCTGCCCAGTTTTCAGTGCACGAATGATTGGACTGTGCTCCCACAGGTGAAGAGCCAGGACTGAAAGATGCTGCTGGACCTCTTCTGCACACAGTAAGCTTTGCAACGGTGCCACCTGTAATGCTCTCACTCCTTGCTTTCCCACCTCAAAGTGCATTTGAATACATCCTTGATGCCTGCTCCAGGCTCTCCGGCTGCTCAGTTGTCAGTGTATGAATGATTGGACTCAGCTCCCACAGGCGAAGAGCCAGGACTGAAAGATGCTGCTGGATCTCTTCTGCACACAGTAAGCTTAGCAATGGTGCCACCTGTATTGCTCTCACTCCTTGCTTTCCCACCTCAAAGTGCATTTGAATACATCCTTGATGCCTGCTCCAGGCTGGCCGGCTGCCCAGTTTTCAGTGCTCGAATGACTGGAATCTGCTCCCACAGGCGAAGAGCCAGGACTGAAAGATGCTACTGGACCTCTTCTGCATGTGGTAAGCTTTGCAGCGGTGCCACCTGTATTGCCCTCAGGCCTTGCATTCCCACCTCAAACTGCATTTGAATATATCCTTGATGCCTGCTCCAGGCTGTCCGGCTGCCCAGCTTTCAGTGCACGAATGATTGGACTCTGCTCCCACAGGCAAAGAGCCAGGACTGGAAGATGCTGCTGGATCTCTTCTGCACACAGTAAGCTTTGCAACAGTGCCACCTGTATTGCTCTCACTCCTTGCTTTTCCACCTCAAAGTGCATTTCAATACATCCTTGATGCCTGCTCCAGGCTGTCCGGCTGCTCAGTTGTCAGTGCACGAATGATTGGACTCTGCTTCCACAGGCGAAGAGTCAGGACTGAAAGATGCTGCTGGATCTGTTCTGCACACACTAAGCTTCTCAACGGTCCCACCTGTATTAATCTCTCTTTTTGCTTTCCCACCTCAAAGTGCATTTGAATACATCCTTGATGCCTGCTCCAGGCTGGCCGGCTGCCCAGTTGTCAGTGCATGAATGACTGGACTCTGCCCCCACAGGCAAAGAGACAGGAGTGAAAGATGCTGCTGGACCTCTTCTGCACACAGTAAGCTTTGCAACGGTGCCACCTGCATTGCTCTCACTCTTTGCTTTTCAACCTCAAAGTGCATTTGAATACATCCTTGATGCCTCCTCCAGGCTGGCCAGCTGCCCAATTTTCAGCGCACGAATGATTGGACTCAGCTCCCACAGGCGAAGATCCAGGAGTGAAAGATGCTGCTGGATCTCTTCTGCACACAGTAAGCTTTGCAACGATGTCACCTCTAGTGCTCTCACTCTTTGCTTTCCCACCTCAAAGTGCATTTGAATACATCCTTGATGCCTGCTCCAGGATGGCCAGCTGCCCAGTGTTCAGTGCATGAATGATTGGACTCTGCTGCCACAGGCGAAGAGGCAGGAGTGAAAGATGCTGCTGGATCTCTTCTGCACACAGTAAGCTTAGCAATGGTGACACCTGTATTGCTCTCACTCCTTGCTTTCCCACCTCAAAGTGCATTTGAATACATCCTTGATGCCTGCTCCAGGCTGGCCGGCTGCCCAGTTTTCAGCGCTCGAATGATTGGACTCAGGTTCCACAGGCAAAGTGCCAAGACAGAAAGATGCTGCTGGACCTCTTCTGCACACAGTAAGCTTTGCAGCGTTGCCACCTGTATTGCTCTCACTCCTTGCTTTCCCACCTCAAGGTGCATTTGAATACATCCTTGATGCCTGCTCCAGGCAGTCCGGCTGCTCAGTTTTCAGCGCTCGAATGATTGGACTCTGCTCCCAGAGGCAAAGAGCCAGGACTGAACGATGCTGCTGGACCTCTTCAGCACATAGTGAGCTTTGCAGCGTTGCCACCTGTATTTCTCTCACTCCTTGCTTTCCCACCTCAAACTGCATTTGAATACATCCTTGATGCCTGCTCCAGGCTGGCCGGCTGCCCAATTTTCAGTGCACGAATGATTGGACTCTGCTCCCACAGGCAAAGGGCCAGGACTGAAAGATGCTGCTGGATCTCTTCTGCACACAGTAAGCTTCGCAGCGGTGCCACCTGTGTTGCTCTCACTCCTTGCTTTCCCACCTCAAAGTGCATTTGAATACATCCTTGATGCCTGCTCCAGGCTGGCCGTCTACCCATTTGTCAGGGCACGAATGATTGGACTCTGCTCCACCTGAAGAAGAGCCAGGACTGAAAGATGCTGCTGGGCCTCTTCTGCATGTGGTAAGCTTTGCAACGGTGCCACCTGTATTGCTCTCACTCCTTGCTTTCCCACCTCAAAGTGCATTTGAATACATCCTAGATGCCTGCTCCAGGCTGTCCGGCTGCCTAGTTTTCCGTGCACGAATGATTGGACACTGCTCCCACAGTCGAAGATCCAGGACTGAAAGATGCTGCTGGATCTCTTCTGTGCACAGTAAGCTTCGCAACGGTGCCTCCTTTGTTGCTCTCACTCCTTGCTTTCCCACCTCAAGCTGCATTTGAATACATCCTTGATGCCTGCTCCAGGCTGTCCTGCTGCCCAGTTTTCAGTGCACGAATGATTGGACTCTGCTCCCACAGGCAAAGTGCCAGGACGGAAAGATGCTGCTGGACCTCTTCTGCATGTGGTAAGCTTTGCAGCGATGCCACCTGTATTGCTCTCACTTCTTGCTTTCCCACCTCAAGCTGCATTTGAATACATCCTTGATGCCTGCTCCAGGCTGTCCTGCTGCTCAGTTATCGGTACACGAATGATTGGACTCTGCTTCCACAGGCGAAGAGCCAGGACGGAAAGATGCTGCTGGATCTCTTCTGCACACATTAAGCTTGGCAACGGTGCCACCTGTATTGCCCTCACTCCTTGCATTCCCACTTCAAAGTGCATTTGAATGCATCCTTGATGCCTGCTCCTGGCCCTCCTGCTGTGCAGTTGTCAGTGCACGAATGATAGGACTCAGCAGCCACAGGCGAAGAGCCAGGAGTGAAAGATGCTGCTGGACCTCTTCTGCGCACAGTAAGCTTTGCAACGGTGCTACCTGTGTTGCTCTCACTCATTGCTTTCCCACTTCAAAGTGCATTTGAATACATCCTTGATGCCTGCTCCAGGCTCTCCGGCTGCCCAGTTGTCAGTGCACGAATGACTCCACTCAACGTCCACAGGCAAAGTGCCAGGACTGAAACATGCTGCTGGACCTCTTCTGCGCACAGTAAGCTTCGCAACGGTGCCGCCTGTATTGCCCTCACTGCTTGCATTCTCACCTGAATGTGCATTTGAATACATCCTTGATGCCTGCTCCAGGCCGTCCGGCTGCCCAGTTTTCAGAGCACAAATGATTGGATTCTGTTGCCACAGGCGAAGAACCGGGACTGGAAGATGCTGCTGGACCTCTTCTGCATGTGGTAAGCTTTGCAGCGGTGCCGCCTGTATTGGTGACACTCCTTGCTTTCCCACCTCAAAGTGCATTTGAATACATCCTTGATGCCTGATCCAGGCGCTCCTATAGCCCACTTTTCAATGCACGAATGATTGGACTCTGCTCCCACAGGTGAGGAGCCAGGAGTGAAAGATGCTGCTGGATCTCTTCTGCATGTGGTAAGGTTTGCAGCGGTGCCACCTTTATTGCTCTCACTCTTTGCTTTCCCACCTCAAAGTGCATCTGAATACATCCTTTATGCCTGCTCCAGGCCGTCCGGCTGCCCAGTTTTCAGTGCACGAATGATTGGACTCTGCTCCCACAGGCGAAGAGCCAGGACTGAAAGATGCTGCTGGACCTCTTCTGCACACAGTAAGCTTTGCAACGGTGCCACCTGTATTACTCTCTCGCTTTGTTTTCCCACCTCAAAGTGCATTTCAATACATCCTTGATGCCTGCTCCAGGCTGGCCGGCTGCCCAGTTGTCAGTGCACGAATGATTGGACTCTGCTCCCGCAGGCGATGAGACAGGAGTGAAAGATTCTGCTAGACCTCTTCTGCGTGTGTTAAGCTTTGCAGCGGTGCCACCTGTATTGCTCACACTCTTTGCTTTCCCACCTCAAAGTGCATTTGAATACATCCTTGATGCCTGCTCCAGGCCGACCGGCTACCCTGTTTTCAGCTCTCGAATGATTGGACTCAGCTCCCACAGGCGAAGTTCCAGGAGTGAAAGATGCTGCTGGACCTCTTCCGCACATAGTAAGCTTCGCAACGGTGCCACCTGTATTGCTTTCACTCCTTGCTTTCCCACCGCAAAGTGCATTTGAATACATCCTTGATGCCTGCTCCAGGCTGGCCGGCTGCTTACTTGTCAGTGCACGAATGATTGGACTCTGCTGCCACAGGCGAAGAGCCAGGAGTGAAAGATGCTGCTGGACCTCTTCTGCACACAGTAAGATTCGCAACGGTGCCACCTGTATTGCTCTCACTCCTTGCTTTCCCACCTCAAAGTGCATTTGAATACATCCTTGATGCCTGCTATAGGCTGGCCGGCTGTTCAGTTGTCAGTGCACGAATGATTGGACTCTGCTCCTACACGGTAAGAGCCAGGACTGAAAGATGCTCCTGGATCTCTTCTGCACACAGTAAGCTTCGCAACGGTGCCACCTGTATTGCTCTCACTGCTTGCATTCCCACCTCAAAGTGCATTTGAATACATCCTTGATGCCTGCTGCAGGCTGTCCGGCTGCTCACTTGTCAGTGCACGAATGATTGGACTCAGCTTCCACAGGCGAAGAGCCAGGACTGAAAAATGCTGCTGGATCTTTTGTGCACTCACTAAGCTTCGCAACGGTCCCACCTATATTACTCTCTCTCTTTGCTTTCCCACCTCAAAGTGCATCTGAATACATCCTTGATGCCTGCTCCAGGCCCTCCAGCTGTTCAGTTTCCAGTGCACGAATGATTGGACTCTGCTCCCACAGGCGAAGAGCCAGGACTGAAAGATGCTGCTGGATCTCTTCTGCAAACAGTAAGCTTTGCAACGGTGTCACCTGCATTGGTCTCACTCCTTGCTTTCCCACCTCAAAGTGCATTTGAATACAATCTTGATGCCTGCTCCAGGCTGGCCGGCTGCCCAGTTTTCAGGGCACGAATGATTGGACTCTGCTGCCACAGGCAAAGAGCCAGGACTGAAAGATGCTGCTGGAGTTCTTCTGCATGTGGTAACCTTTGCAGCGGTACCACCTGTATTGGTCTCTCTCCTTGCATTCCCGCCTCAAACTGCATTTGAATACATCCTTGATGCCTGCTCCAGGCTGGCTGGCTGCCCATTTATCAGTGCACGAATGATTGGACTCAGCTCCCACAGGCGAAGATCCAGGAGTGAAAGATGCTGCTGGATCTCTTCTGCACACAGTATGCTTTGCAACAGTGCCACCTGTATTTCTCTCACTCCTTGCTTTCCCACCTCAAAGTGCATTTGAATACATCCTTGATGCCTGCTCCAGGCTGGCCGGCTGCTCAGTTGTCAGTGAACGAATGATTGGACTCAGCTTCAACAGGCGAAGAGCCAGGACTGAAAGATGCTGCTGGATCTCTTCTGCAAACAGTAAGCTTTGCAACGGTGTCACCTGCATTGGTCTCACTCCTTGCTTTCCCACCTCAAAGTGCATTTGAATACATCCTTGATGCCTGCTCCAGGCTAGCCGGCTGCCCAGGTATCAGTGCACAAATGATTGGACTGTGCTCCCACAGGTGAAGAGCCAGGACTGAAAGATGCTGCTGGACCTCTTCTGCACACAGTAAGCTTTGCAACGGTGCCACCTGTAATGCTCTCACTCCTTGCTTTCCCACCTCAAAGTGCATTTGAATACATCCTTGATGCCTGCTCCAGGCTCTCCGGCTGCTCAGTTGTCAGTGTATGAATGATTGGACTCAGCTCCCACAGGCGAAGAGCCAGGACTGAAAGATGCTGCTGGATCTCTTCTGCACACAGTAAGCTTAGCAATGGTGCCACCTGTATTGCTCTCACTCCTTGCTTTCCCACCTCAAAGTGCATTTGAATACATCCTTGATGCCTGCTCCAGGCTGGCCGGCTGCCCAGTTTTCAGTGCTCGAATGACTGGAATCTGCTCCCACAGGCGAAGAGCCAGGACTGAAAGATGCTACTGGACCTCTTCTGCATGTGGTAAGCTTTGCAGCGGTGCCACCTGTATTGCCCTCAGGCCTTGCATTCCCACCTCAAACTGCATTTGAATATATCCTTGATGCCTGCTCCAGGCTGTCCGGCTGCCCAGCTTTCAGTGCACGAATGATTGGACTCTGCTCCCACAGGCAAAGAGCCAGGACTGGAAGATGCTGCTGGATCTCTTCTGCACACAGTAAGCTTTGCAACGGTGCCACCTGTATTGCTCTCACTCCTTGCTTTTCCACCTCAAAGTGCATTTCAATACATCCTTGATGCCTGCTCCAGGCTGTCCGGCTGCTCAGTTGTCAGTGCACGAATGATTGGACTCTGCTTCCACAGGCGAAGAGTCAGGACTGAAAGATGCTGCTGGATCTGTTCTGCACACACTAAGCTTCTCAACGGTCCCACCTGTATTAATCTCTCTTTTTGCTTTCCCACCTCAAAGTGCATTTGAATACATCCTTGATGCCTGCTCCAGGCTGGCCGGCTGCCCAGTTGTCAGTGCATGAATGACTGGACTCTGCCCCCACAGGCAAAGAGACAGGAGTGAAAGATGCTGCTGGACCTCTTCTGCACACAGTAAGCTTTGCAACGGTGCCACCTGCATTGCTCTCACTCTTTGCTTTTCAACCTCAAAGTGCATTTGAATACATCCTTGATGCCTCCTCCAGGCTGGCCAGCTGCCCAATTTTCAGCGCACGAATGATTGGACTCAGCTCCCACAGGCGAAGATCCAGGAGTGAAAGATGCTGCTGGATCTCTTCTGCACACAGTAAGCTTTGCAACGATGTCACCTCTAGTGCTCTCACTCTTTGCTTTCCCACCTCAAAGTGCATTTGAATACATCCTTGATGCCTGCTCCAGGATGGCCAGCTGCCCAGTGTTCAGTGCATGAATGATTGGACTCTGCTGCCACAGGCAAAGAGGCAGGAGTGAAAGATGCTGCTGGATCTCTTCTGCACACAGTAAGCTTAGCAATGGTGACACCTGTATTGCTCTCACTCCTTGCTTTCCCACCTCAAAGTGCATTTGAATACATCCTTGATGCCTGCTCCAGGCTGGCCGGCTGCCCAGTTTTCAGCGCTCGAATGATTGGACTCAGGTTCCACAGGCAAAGTGCCAAGACAGAAAGATGCTGCTGGACCTCTTCTGCACACAGTAAGCTTTGCAGCGTTGCCACCTGTATTGCTCTCACTCCTTGCTTTCCCACCTCAAGGTGCATTTGAATACATCCTTGATGCCTGCTCCAGGCAGTCCGGCTGCTCAGTTTTCAGCGCTCGAATGATTGGACTCTGCTCCCAGAGGCAAAGAGCCAGGACTGAACGATGCTGCTGGACCTCTTCAGCACATAGTGAGCTTTGCAGCGTTGCCACCTGTATTTCTCTCACTCCTTGCTTTCCCACCTCAAACTGCATTTGAATACATCCTTGATGCCTGCTCCAGGCTGGCCGGCTGCCCAATTTTCAGTGCACGAATGATTGGACTCTGCTCCCACAGGCAAAGGGCCAGGACTGAAAGATGCTGCTGGATCTCTTCTGCACACAGTAAGCTTCGCAGCGGTGCCACCTGTGTTGCTCTCACTCCTTGCTTTCCCACCTCAAAGTGCATTTGAATACATCCTTGATGCCTGCTCCAGGCTGGCCGTCTACCCATTTGTCAGGGCACGAATGATTGGACTCTGCTCCACCTGAAGAAGAGCCAGGACTGAAAGATGCTGCTGGGCCTCTTCTGCATGTGGTAAGCTTTGCAACGGTGCCACCTGTATTGCTCTCACTCCTTGCTTTCCCACCTCAAAGTGCATTTGAATACATCCTAGATGCCTGCTCCAGGCTGTCCGGCTGCCTAGTTTTCCGTGCACGAATGATTGGACACTGCTCCCACAGTCGAAGATCCAGGACTGAAAGATGCTGCTGGATCTCTTCTGTGCACAGTAAGCTTCGCAACGGTGCCTCCTTTGTTGCTCTCACTCCTTGCTTTCCCACCTCAAGGTGCATTTGAATACATCCTTGATGCCTGCTCCAGGCTGTCCTGCTGCCCAGTTTTCAGTGCACGAATGATTGGACTGTGCTCCCACAGGTGAAGAGCCAGGACTGAAAGATGCTGCTGGACCTCTTCTGCACACAGTAAGCTTTGCAACGGTGCCACCTGTAATGCTCTCACTCCTTGCTTTCCCACCTCAAAGTGCATTTGAATACATCCTTGATGCCTGCTCCAGGCTCTCCGGCTGCTCAGTTGTCAGTGTATGAATGATTGGACTCAGCTCCCACAGGCGAAGAGCCAGGACTGAAAGATGCTGCTGGATCTCTTCTGCACACAGTAAGCTTAGCAATGGTGCCACCTGTATTGCTCTCACTCCTTGCTTTCCCACCTCAAAGTGCATTTGAATACATCCTTGATGCCTGCTCCAGGCTGGCCGGCTGCCCAGTTTTCAGTGCTCGAATGACTGGAATCTGCTCCCACAGGCGAAGAGCCAGGACTGAAAGATGCTACTGGACCTCTTCTGCATGTGGTAAGCTTTGCAGCGGTGCCACCTGTATTGCCCTCAGGCCTTGCATTCCCACCTCAAACTGCATTTGAATATATCCTTGATGCCTGCTCCAGGCTGTCCGGCTGCCCAGCTTTCAGTGCACGAGTGATTGGACTCTGCTCCCACAGGCAAAGAGCCAGGACTGGAAGATGCTGCTGGATCTCTTCTGCACACAGTAAGCTTTGCAACGGTGCCACCTGTATTGCTCTCACTCCTTGCTTTTCCACCTCAAAGTGCATTTCAATACATCCTTGATGCCTGCTCCAGGCTGTCCGGCTGCTCAGTTGTCAGTGCACGAATGATTGGACTCTGCTTCCACAGGCGAAGAGTCAGGACTGAAAGATGCTGCTGGATCTGTTCTGCACACACTAAGCTTCTCAACGGTCCCACCTGTATTAATCTCTCTTTTTGCTTTCCCACCTCAAAGTGCATTTGAATACATCCTTGATGCCTGCTCCAGGCTGGCCGGCTGCCCAGTTGTCAGTGCATGAATGACTGGACTCTGCCCCCACAGGCAAAGAGACAGGAGTGAAAGATGCTGCTGGACCTCTTCTGCACACAGTAAGCTTTGCAACGGTGCCACCTGCATTGCTCTCACTCTTTGCTTTTCAACCTCAAAGTGCATTTGAATACATCCTTGATGCCTCCTCCAGGCTGGCCAGCTGCCCAATTTTCAGCGCACGAATGATTGGACTCAGCTCCCACAGGCGAAGATCCAGGAGTGAAAGATGCTGCTGGATCTCTTCTGCACACAGTAAGCTTTGCAACGATGTCACCTCTAGTGCTCTCACTCTTTGCTTTCCCACCTCAAAGTGCATTTGAATACATCCTTGATGCCTGCTCCAGGATGGCCAGCTGCCCAGTGTTCAGTGCATGAATGATTGGACTCTGCTGCCACAGGCGAAGAGGCAGGAGTGAAAGATGCTGCTGGATCTCTTCTGCACACAGTAAGCTTAGCAATGGTGACACCTGTATTGCTCTCACTCCTTGCTTTCCCACCTCAAAGTGCATTTGAATACATCCTTGATGCCTGCTCCAGGCTGGCCGGCTGCCCAGTTTTCAGCGCTCGAATGATTGGACTCAGGTTCCACAGGCAAAGTGCCAAGACAGAAAGATGCTGCTGGACCTCTTCTGCACACAGTAAGCTTTGCAGCGTTGCCACCTGTATTGCTCTCACTCCTTGCTTTCCCACCTCAAGGTGCATTTGAATACATCCTTGATGCCTGCTCCAGGCAGTCCGGCTGCTCAGTTTTCAGCGCTCGAATGATTGGACTCTGCTCCCAGAGGCAAAGAGCCAGGACTGAACGATGCTGCTGGACCTCTTCAGCACATAGTGAGCTTTGCAGCGTTGCCACCTGTATTTCTCTCACTCCTTGCTTTCCCACCTCAAACTGCATTTGAATACATCCTTGATGCCTGCTCCAGGCTGGCCGGCTGCCCAATTTTCAGTGCACGAATGATTGGACTCTGCTCCCACAGGCAAAGGGCCAGGACTGAAAGATGCTGCTGGATCTCTTCTGCACACAGTAAGCTTCGCAGCGGTGCCACCTGTGTTGCTCTCACTCCTTGCTTTCCCACCTCAAAGTGCATTTGAATACATCCTTGATGCCTGCTCCAGGCTGGCCGTCTACCCATTTGTCAGGGCACGAATGATTGGACTCTGCTCCACCTGAAGAAGAGCCAGGACTGAAAGATGCTGCTGGGCCTCTTCTGCATGTGGTAAGCTTTGCAACGGTGCCACCTGTATTGCTCTCACTCCTTGCTTTCCCACCTCAAAGTGCATTTGAATACATCCTAGATGCCTGCTCCAGGCTGTCCGGCTGCCTAGTTTTCCGTGCACGAATGATTGGACACTGCTCCCACAGTCGAAGATCCAGGACTGAAAGATGCTGCTGGATCTCTTCTGTGCACAGTAAGCTTCGCAACGGTGCCTCCTTTGTTGCTCTCACTCCTTGCTTTCCCACCTCAAGCTGCATTTGAATACATCCTTGATGCCTGCTCCAGGCTGTCCTGCTGCCCAGTTTTCAGTGCACGAATGATTGGACTCTGCTCCCACAGGCAAAGTGCCAGGACGGAAAGATGCTGCTGGACCTCTTCTGCATGTGGTAAGCTTTGCAGCGATGCCACCTGTATTGCTCTCACTTCTTGCTTTCCCACCTCAAGCTGCATTTGAATACATCCTTGATGCCTGCTCCAGGCTGTCCTGCTGCTCAGTTATCGGTACACGAATGATTGGACTCTGCTTCCACAGGCGAAGAGCCAGGACGGAAAGATGCTGCTGGATCTCTTCTGCACACATTAAGCTTGGCAACGGTGCCACCTGTATTGCCCTCACTCCTTGCATTCCCACTTCAAAGTGCATTTGAATGCATCCTTGATGCCTGCTCCTGGCCCTCCTGCTGTGCAGTTGTCAGTGCACGAATGATAGGACTCAGCAGCCACAGGCGAAGAGCCAGGAGTGAAAGATGCTGCTGGACCTCTTCTGCGCACAGTAAGCTTTGCAACGGTGCTACCTGTGTTGCTCTCACTCATTGCTTTCCCACTTCAAAGTGCATTTGAATACATCCTTGATGCCTGCTCCAGGCTCTCCGGCTGCCCAGTTGTCAGTGCACGAATGACTCCACTCAACGTCCACAGGCAAAGTGCCAGGACTGAAACATGCTGCTGGACCTCTTCTGCGCACAGTAAGCTTCGCAACGGTGCCGCCTGTATTGCCCTCACTGCTTGCATTCTCACCTGAATGTGCATTTGAATACATCCTTGATGCCTGCTCCAGGCCGTCCGGCTGCCCAGTTTTCAGAGCACAAATGATTGGATTCTGCTGCCACAGGCGAAGAGCCGGGACTGGAAGATGCTGCTGGACCTCTTCTGCATGTGGTAAGCTTTGCAGCGGTGCCGCCTGTATTGGTGACACTCCTTGCTTTCCCACCTCAAAGTGCATTTGAATACATCCTTGATGCCTGATCCAGGCGCTCCTATAGCCCACTTTTCAATGCACGAATGATTGGACTCTGCTCCCACAGGTGAGGAGCCAGGAGTGAAAGATGCTGCTGGATCTCTTCTGCATGTGGTAAGGTTTGCAGCGGTGCCACCTTTATTGCTCTCACTCTTTGCTTTCCCACCTCAAAGTGCATCTGAATACATCCTTGATGCCTGCTCCAGGCCGTCCGGCTGCCCAGTTTTCAGTGCACGAATGATTGGACTCTGCTCCCACAGGCAAAGAGCCAGGACAGAAAGATGCTGCTGGATCTCTTCTGCACACAGTAAGCTTTGCAACGGTGCCACCTGTATTTCTCTCACTCCTTGCTTTCCCACCTCAAAGTGCATTTGAATACATCCTTGATGCCTGCTCCAGGCTGTCCGGCTGCTCAGTTTTCAGTGCACGAATGACTGGACTCAGCTTCCACAGGCGAAGAGCCAGGACTGAAAAATGCTGCTGGATCTTTTCTGCACTCACTAAGCTTCGCAACGGTCCCACCTATATTACTCTCTCTCTTTGCTTTCCCACCTCAAAGTGCATTTGAATACATCCTTGATGCCTGCTCCAGGCTGGCCGGCTGCTTACTTGTCAGTGCACGAATGATTGGACTCTGCTGCCACAGGCGAAGAGCCAGGAGTGAAAGATGCTGCTGGACCTCTTCTGCACACAGTAAGCTTCGCAACGGTGCCACCTGTATTGCTCTCACTCCTTGCTTTCCCGCCTCAAAGTGCATTTGAATACATCCTTGATGCCTGCTCCAGGCTGGCCGGCTGCCCAGTTTTCAGGGCACGAATGATTGGACTCTGCTCCCACAGGCAAAGAGCCAGGACTGAAAGATGCTGCTGGACCTCTTCCGCACATAGTAAGCTTCGCAACGGTGCCACCTGTATTGCTTTCACTCCTTGCTTTCCCACCGCAAAGTGCATTTGAATACATCCTTGATGCCTGCTCCAGGCTGGCCGGCTGCCCAGTTGTCAGTGCACGAATGAGTAGACTCAGCTCCCACAGGCGAAGAGCCAGGACTGAAAGATGCTGCTGGATCTCTTCTGCACACAGTAAGCTTTGCAACAGTGCCACCTCTATTGCTCTCACTCCTTGCTTTCCCACCTCAAAGTGCATTTGAATACATCCTTGATGCCTGCTCCAGGCTGGCCGGCTGCTTACTTGTCAGTGCACGAATGATTGGACTCTGCTGCCACAGGCGAAGAGCCAGGACTGAAAAATGCTGCTGGACCTCTTCTGCACACAGTAAGCTTCGCAACAGTGCCACCTGTATTGCTCTCACTCCTTGCTTTCCCACCTCAAAGTGCATCTGAATACATCCTTGATGCCTGCTCGAGGCCCTCCAGCTGTTCAGTTTCCAGTGCACGAATGATTGGACTCTGCTCCCACAGGCGAAGAGCCAGGACTGGAAGATGCTGCTGGATCTCTTCTGCAAACAGTAAGCTTTGCAACGGTGTCACCTGCATTGGTCTCACTCCTTGCTTTCCCACCTCAAAGTGCATTTGAATACAATCTTGATGCCTGCTCCAGGCTGGCTGGCTGCCCATTTATCAGTGCACGAATGATTGGACTCAGCTCCCACAGGCGAAGAGCCAGGACTGAAAGATGCTGCTGGATCTCTTCTGCATGTGGTAAGCTTTGCAGTGGTGCCACCTGTATTGCCCTCAGGCCTTGCATTCCCACCTCAAACTGCATTTGAATACATCCTTGATGCCTGCTCCAGGCTGGCCGGCTGCTCAGTTGTCAGTGCACGAATGATTGGACTCTGCTCCCACAGGCAAAGAGCCAGGACTGAAAGATGCTGCTGGATCTCTTCTGCACACAGTAAGCTTTGCAACGGTGCCACCTGTATTGCTCTCACTCCTTGCTTTTCCACCTCAAAGTGCATTTCAATACATCCTTGATGCCTGCTCCAGGCTGTCCGGCTGCTCAGTTGTCAGTGCACGAATGATTGGACTCTGCTTCCACAGGCGAAGAGTCAGGACTGAAAGATGCTGCTGGATCTCTTCTGCACACACTAAGCTTCTCAACGGTCCCACCTATATTAATCTCTCTTTTTGCTTTCCCACCTCAAAGTGCATTTGAATACATCCTTGATGCCTGCTCCAGGGTGGCTGGCTGCCCAGTTGTCAGTGCATGAATGACTGGACTCTGCCCCCACAGGAAAAGAGACAGGAGTGAAAGATGCTGCTGGACCTCTTCTGCACACAGTAAGCTTTGCAACGGTGCCACCTGCATTGCCCTCACTCTTTGCTTTTCAAGCTCAAAGTGCATTTGAATACATCCTTGATGCCTGCTCCAGGCTGTCCGGCTGCTCAGTTTTCAGCGCTCGAATTATTGGACTCTGCTCCCAGAGGCAAAGAGCCAGGACTGAACGATGCTGCTGGACCTCTTCAGCACATAGTGAGCTTTGCAGCGTTGGCACCTGTATTGTTCTCACTCCTTGCTTTCCCACCTCAAAGTGCATTTGAATACATCCTTAATGCCTGCTCCAGGCTGGCCGGCTGCCCAGTTTTCAGGGCACGAATGATTGGACTCTGCTCCCACAGGCAAAGAGCCAGGACTGAAAGATGCTGCTGGATCTCTTCTGCACACAGTAAGCTTTGCAACGGTGCCACCTGTATTTCTCTCACTCCTTGCTTTCCCACCTCAAAGTGCATTTGAATACATCCTTGATGCCTGCTCCAGGCTGGCCGGCTGCTCAGTTGTCAGTGCACGAATGACTGGACTCTGCCCCCACAGGCAAAGAGACAGGAGTGAAAGATGCTGCTGGACCTCTTCTGCACACAGTAAGCTTTGCAACGATGTCACCTCTAGTGCTCTCACTCTTTGCTTTCCCACCTCAAAGTGCATTTGAATACATCCTTGATGCCTGCTCCAGGATGGCCGGCTGCCCAGTGTTCAGTGCATGAATGATTGGACTCTGCTGCCACAGGCGAAGAGGCAGGAGTGAAAGCTGCTGCTGGATCTCTTCTGCACACAGTAAGCTTAGCAATGGTGCCACCTGTATTGCTCTCACTCCTTGCTTTCCCACCTCAAAGTGCATTTGAATACATCCTAGATGCCTGCTCCAGGCTGGCCGGCTGCCCAGTTTTCAGCGCTCGAATGATTGGACTCAGGTTCCACAGGCAAAGTGCCAACACAAAAAGATGCTGCTGGACCTCTTCTGCACACAGTAAGCTTCGCAATGGTGCCACCTGCATTGCTCTCACTCCTTGCTTTCCCACCTCAAGGTGCATTTGAATACATCCTTGATGCCTGCTCCAGGCAGTCCAGCTGCTCAGTTTTCAGCGCTCGAATGATTGGACTCTGCTCCCAGAGGCAAAGAGCCAGGACTAAACAATGCTGCTGGACCTCTTCAGCAGATAGTGAGCTTTGCAGCGTTGCCACCTGTATTGCTTTCACTCCTTGCTTTCCCACCTCAAACTGCATTTGAATACATCCTTGATGCCTGCTCCAGGCTGGCCGGCTGCCCAATTTTCAGTGCACGAATGATTGGACTCTGCTCCCACAGGCAAAGGGCCAGGACTGAAAGATGCTGCTGGATCTCTTCTGCACACAGTAAGCTTTGCAACGGTGCCACCTGTATTGCTCTCACTCCTTGCTTTCCCACCTCAAAGTGCATTTGAATACATCCTTGATGCCTGCTCCAGGCTGTCCTGCTGCTCAGCTGTCAGGGCACGAATGATTGGACTCTGCTTCCACAGGTGAAGAGCCAGGACTGAAAGCTGCTGCCGGACCTCTTCTGCACACTGTAAGCTTCGCAACGGTGCCACCTGTGTTGCTCTCACTGCTTGCATTCCCGCCTCAAAGTGCATTTGAATACATACTTGATGCCTGCTCCAGGCTGGCCGTCTGCCCAGTTTCCAGTGCACGAATGATTGGACTCTGCTTCCACAGGCGGAGAGCCAGGACTGAAAGCTGCTGCTGGACCTGTTTTGTACACAGTAAGCTTTGCAGCGGTGCCACCTGTATTGCTCTCACTCCTTGCTTTCCCACCTCAAAGTGCATTTGAATACATCCTAGATGCCTGCTCCAGGCTGTCCGGCTGCTCAGTTTTCAGTGCACGAATGATTGGACACTGCTCCCACAGTCGAAGATCCAGGACTGAAAGATGCTGCTGGATCTCTTCTGTGCACAGTAAGCTTCGCAACGGTGCCTCCTTTATTGGTCTCACTCCTTGCTTTCCCACCTCAAGGTGCATTTGAATACATCCTTGATGCCTGCTCCAGGCTGTCCTGCTGCCCAGTTTTCAGGGCACGAATGATTGGACTCTGCTCCCACAGGCAAAGTGCCAGGACGGAAAGATGCTGCTGGACCTCTTCTGCATGTGGTAAGCTTTGCAGCGATGCCACCAGTATTGCTCTCACTTCTTGCTTTCCCACCTCAAAGTGCATTTGAATACATCCTTGATGCCTGCTCCAGGCTGTCCTGCTGCTCAGTTATCAGTACACGAATGATTGGACTCTGCTTCCACAGGCGAAGAGCCAGGACGGAAATATGCTGCTGGAACTCTTCTGCACACACTAAGCTTGGCAACGGTGCCACCTGTATTGCCCTCACTCCTTGCATTCCCACTTCAAAGTGCATTTGAATGCATCCTTGATGCCTGCTCCTGGCCCTCCTGCTGTGCAGTTGTCAGTGCACGAATGATAGGACTCAGCAGCCACAGGCGAAGAGCCAGGAGTGAAAGATGCTGCTGGACCTCTTCTGCACACAGTAAGCTTTGCAACGGTGCTACCTGTGTTGCTCTCACTCATTGCTTTCCCACTTCAAAGTGCATTTGAATACATCCTTGATGCCTGCTCCAGGCTCTCCGGCTGCTCAGTTGTCAGTGCACGAATGACTCCACTCAACTTCCACAGGCAAAGTGCCAGGACTGAAACATGCTGCTGGGCCTCTTCTGCGCACAGTAAGCTTCGCAACGGTGCCACCTGTATTGCCCTCACTGCTTGCATTCTCACCTGAATGTGCATTTGAATACATCCTTGATGCCTGCTCCAGGCCGTCCGGCTGCCCAGTTTTCAGAGCACAAATGATTGGATTCTGCTGCCGCAGGCGAAGAGCCGGGACTGGAAGATGCTGCTGGACCTCTTCTGCATGTGGTAAGCTTTGCAGCAGTGCCGCCTGTATTGGTGTCACTCCTTGCTTTCCCACCTCAAAGTGCATTTGAATACATCCTTGATGCCTGATCCAGGCGCTCCTATAGCCCACTTTTCAATGCACGAATGATTGGACTCTGCTCCCACAGGTGAGGAGCCAGGAGTGAAAGATGCTGCTGGATCTCTTCTGCATGTGGTAAGGTTTGCAGCGGTGCCACCTTTATTGCTCTCACTCTTTGCTTTCCCACCTCAAAGTGCATCTGAATACATCCTTGATGCCTGCTCCAGGCCGTCCGGCTGCCCAGTTTTCAGTGCACGAATGATTGGACTCTGCTCCCACAGGCGAAGAGCCAGGACTGAAAGATGCTGCTGGACCTCTTCTGCACACAGTAAGCTTTGCAACGGTGCCACCTGTATTACTCTCTCGCTTTGTTTTCCCACCTCAAAGTGCATTTGAATACATCCTTGATGCCTGCTCCAGGCTGGCCGGCTGCCCAGTTGTCAGTGCACGAATGATTGGACTCTGCTCCCGCAGGCGATGAGACAGGAGTGAAAGATTCTGCTAGACCTCTTCTGCGTGTGTTAAGCTTTGCAGCGGTGCCACCTGTATTGCTCACACTCTTTGCTTTCCCACCTCAAAGTGCATTTGAATACATCCTTGATGCCTGCTCCAGGCCGACCGGCTACCCTGTTTTCAGCGCTCGAATGATTGGACTCAGCTCCCACAGGCGAAGTTCCAGGAGTGAAAGATGCTGCTGGACCTCTTCCGCACATAGTAAGCTTCGCAACGGTGCCACCTGTATTGCTTTCACTCCTTGCTTTCCCACCGCAAAGTGCATTTGAATACATCCTTGATGCCTGCTCCAGGCTGGCCGGCTGCCCAGTTGTCAGTGCACGACTGAGTAGACTCAGCTCCCACAGGCGAAGAGCCAGGACTGAAAGCTGCTGCTGGATCTCTTCTGCACACAGTAAGCTTTGCAACAGTGCCACCTCTATTGCTGTCACTCCTTGCTTTCCCACCTCAAAGTGCATTTGAATACATCCTTGATGCCTGCTCCAGGCTGGCCGGCTGCTTACTTGTCAGTGCACGAATGATTGGACTCTGCTGCCACAGGCGAAGAGCCAGGAGTGAAAGATGCTGCTGGACCTCTTCTGCACACAGTAAGATTCGCAACGGTGCCACCTGTATTGCTCTCACTCCTTGCTTTCCCACCTCAAAGTGCATTTGAATACATCCTTGATGCCTGCTCCAGGCAGTCCGGCTGCTCAGTTTTCAGCGCTCGAATGATTGGACTCAGCTGCCACAGGCAAAGAGCCAGGACTGAACGATGCTGCTGGACCTCTTCAGCAGATACTGAGCTTTGCAGCGTTGCCATCTGTATTGCTCTCACTCCTTGCTTTCCCACCTCAAAGTGCATTTGAATACATCCTTGATGCCTGCTATAGGCTGGCCGGCTGTTCAGTTGTCAGTGCACGAATGATTGGACTCTGCTCCCACACGGTAAGAGCCAGGACTGAAAGATGCTGCTGGATCTCTTCTGCACACAGTATGCTTTGCAACAGTGCCACCTGTATTTCTCTCACTCCTTGCTTTCCCACCTCAAAGTGCATTTGAATACATCCTTGATGCCTGCTCCAGGCTGGCCGGCTGCTCAGTTGTCAGTGAACGAATGATTGGACTCAGCTTCAACAGGCGAAGAGCCAGGACTGAAAAATGCTGCTGGATCTTTTCTGCACTCACTAAGTTTCGCAACGGTCCCACCTATATTACTCTCTCTCTTTGCTTTCCCACCTCAAAGTGCATCTGAATACATCCTTGATGCCTGCTCCAGGCCCTCCAGCTGTCCAGTTTCCAGTGCACGAATGATTGGACTGTGCTCCCACAGGTGAAGAGCCAGGACTGAAAGATGCTGCTGGATCTCTTCTGCAAACAGTAAGCTTTGCAACGGTGTCACCTGCATTGGTCTCACTCCTTGCTTTCCCACCTCAAAGTGCATTTGAATACATCCTTGATGCCTGCTCCAGGCTAGCCGGCTGCCCAGGTATCAGTGCACAAATGATTGGACTGTGCTCCCACAGGTGAAGAGCCAGGACTGAAAGATGCTGCTGGACCTCTTCTGCACACAGTAAGCTTTGCAACGGTGCCACCTGTAATGCTCTCACTCCTTGCTTTCCCACCTCAAAGTGCATTTGAATACATCCTTGATGCCTGCTCCAGGCTCTCCGGCTGCTCAGTTGTCAGTGTATGAATGATTGGACTCAGCTCCCACAGGCGAAGAGCCAGGACTGAAAGATGCTGCTGGATCTCTTCTGCACACAGTAAGCTTAGCAATGGTGCCACCTGTATTGCTCTCACTCCTTGCTTTCCCACCTCAAAGTGCATTTGAATACATCCTTGATGCCTGCTCCAGGCTGGCCGGCTGCCCAGTTTTCAGTGCTCGAATGACTGGAATCTGCTCCCACAGGCGAAGAGCCAGGACTGAAAGATGCTACTGGACCTCTTCTGCATGTGGTAAGCTTTGCAGCGGTGCCACCTGTATTGCCCTCAGGCCTTGCATTCCCACCTCAAACTGCATTTGAATATATCCTTGATGCCTGCTCCAGGCTGGCCGGCTGCCCAGCTTTCAGTGCACGAATGATTGGACTCTGCTCCCACAGGCAAAGAGCCAGGACTGGAAGATGCTGCTGGATCTCTTCTGCACACAGTAAGCTTTGCAACGGTGCCACCTGTATTGCTCTCACTCCTTGCTTTTCCACCTCAAAGTGCATTTCAATACATCCTTGATGCCTGCTCCAGGCTGGCCGTCTACCCATTTGTCAGGGCACGAATGATTGGACTCTGCTCCACCTGAAGAAGAGCCAGGACTGAAAGATGCTGCTGGGCCTCTTCTGCATGTGGTAAGCTTTGCAACGGTGCCACCTGTATTGCTCTCACTCCTTGCTTTCCCACCTCAAAGTGCATTTGAATACATCCTTGATGCCTGCTCCAGGCTGGCCGTCTGCCCAGTTTCCAGTGCACGAATGATTGGACTCTGCTTCACCAGGCGGAGAGCCAGGACTGAAAGCTGCTGCTGGACCTGTTCTGTACACAGTAAGCTTTGCAGTGGTGCCACCTGTATTGCTCTCACTCCTTGCTTTCCCACCTCAAAGTGCATTTGAATACATCCTAGATGCCTGCTCCAGGCTGTCCGGCTGCCTAGTTTTCCGTGCACGAATGATTGGACACTGCTCCCACAGTCGAAGATCCAGGACTGAAAGATGCTGCTGGATCTCTTCTGTGCACAGTAAGCTTCGCAACGGTGCCTCCTTTGTTGCTCTCACTCCTTGCTTTCCCACCTCAAGCTGCATTTGAATACGTCCTTGATGCCTGCTCCAGGCTGTCCGGCTGCCCAGCTTTCAGTGCACGAATGATTGGACTCTGCTCCCACAGGCAATGTGCCAGGACGGAAAGATGCTGCTGGAACTCTTCTGCATGTGGTAAGCTTTGCAGCGATGCCACCTGTATTGCTCTCACTTCTTGCTTTCCCACCTCAAAGTGCATTTGAATACATCCTTGATGCCTGCTCCAGGCTGTCCTGCTGCTCAGTTATCAGTACACGAATGATTGGACTCTGCTTCCACAGGCGAAGAGCCAGGACGGAAATATGCTGCTGGAACTCTTCTGCACACATTAAGCTTGGCAACGGTGCCACCTGTATTGCCCTCACTCCTTGCATTCCCACTTCAAAGTGCATTTGAATGCATCCTTGATGCCTGCTCCCGGCCCTCCTGCTGTGCAGTTGTCAGTGCACGAATGATAGGACTCAGCAGCCACAGGCGAAGAGCCAGGAGTGAAAGATGCTGCTGGACCTCTTCTGCACACAGTAAGCTTTGCAACGGTGCTACCTGTGTTGCTCCCACTCATTGCTTTCCCACTTCAAAGTGCATTTGAATACATCCTTGATGCCTGCTCCAGGCTCTCCGGCTGCTCAGTTGTCAGTGCACGAATGACTCCACTCAACTTCCACAGGCAAAGTGCCAGGACTGAAACATGCTGCTGGACCTCTTCTGCGCACAGTAAGCTTCACAACGGTGCCGCCTGTATTGCCCTCACTGCTTGCATTCTCACCTGAATGTGCATTTGAATACATCCTTGATGCCTGCTCCAGGCCCTCCAGCTGTTCAGTTTCCAGTGCACGAATGATTGGACTCTGCCGCCACAGGCGAAGAGCCAGGACTGGAAGATGCTGCTGGACCTCTTCTGCATGTGGTAAGCTTTGCAGCGGTGCCGCCTGTATTGGTGACACTCCTTGCTTTCCCACCTCAAAGTGCATTTGAATACATCCTTGATGCCTGATCCAGGCGCTCCTATAGCCCACTTTTCAATGCACGAATGATTGGACTCTGCTCCCACAGGTGAGGAGCCAGGACTGAAAGATGCTGCTGGATCTCTTCTGCATGTGGTAAGGTTTGCAGCGATGCCACCTTTATTGCTCTCACTCTTTGCTTTCCCACCTCAAAGTGCATCTGAATACATCCTTGATGCCTGCTCCAGGCCGTCCGGCTGCCCATTTTTCAGTGCACGAATGATTGGACTCTGCTCCCACAGGCGAAGAGCCAGGACTGAAAGATGCTGCTGGACCTCTTCTGCACACAGTAAGCTTTGCAACGGTGCCACCTGTATTACTCTCTCTCTTTGGTTTCCCACCTCAAAGTGCATTTGAATATATCCTTGATGCCTGCTCCAGGCTGGCCGGCTGCCCAGTTGTCAGTGCACGAATGATTGGACTCTGCTCCCGCAGGCGATGAGACAGGAGTGAATGATGCTGCTAGACGTCTTCTGCGTGTGTTAAGCTTTGCAGCGGTGCCACCTGTATTGCTCACACTCTTTGCTTTCCCACCTCAAAGTGCATTTGAATACATCCTTGATGCCTGCTCCAGGCCAACCGGCTACCCTGTTTTCAGCGCTGGAATGATTGGACTCAGCTCCCACAGGCGAAGATCCAGGAGTGAAAGATGCCTCTGGACCTCTTCCGCACATAGTAAGCTTCGCAACGGTGCCACCTGTATTGCTTTCACTCCTTGCTTTCCCACCGCAAAGTGCATTTGAATACATCCTTGATGCCTGCTCCAGGCTGGCCGGCTGCCCAGTTGTCAGTGCACGACTGAGTAGACTCAGCTCCCACAGGCGAAGAGCCAGGACTGAAAGCTGCTGCTGGATCTCTTCTGCACACAGTAAGCTTTGCAACAGTGCCACCTCTATTGCTGTCACTCCTTGCTTTCCCACCTCAAAGTGCATTTGAATACATCCTTGATGCCTGCTCCAGGCTGGCCGGCTGCTCAGTTGTCAGTGCACGAATGATTGGACTCTGCTCCCACAGGCAAAGAGCCAGGACTGAAAGATGCTGCTGGACCTCTTCTGCACACAGTAAGCTTTGCAACGGTGCCACCTGTATTTCTCTCTCTCTTTGCTTTCCCACCTCAAAGTGCATTTGAATACATCCTTGATGCCTGATCCAGGCCCTCCAGCTGTCCAGTTTCCAGTGCACGAATGATTGGACTGTGCTCCCACAGGCGAAGAGCCAGGACTGAAAGATGCTGCTGGATCTCTTCTGCAAACAGTAAGCTTTGCAACGGTGTCACCTGCATTGGTCTCACTCCTTGCTTTCCCACCTCAAAGTGCATTTGAATACATCCTTGATGCCTACTCCAGGCTGGCCGGCTGCCCAGGTGTCAGTGCACAAATGATTGGACTGTGCTCCTACAGGTGAAGAGCCAGGACTGAAAGATGCTGCTGGACCACTTCTGCACACAGTAAGCTTTGCAACGGTGCCACCTGTAATGCTCTCCCTCCTTGCTTTCCCACCTCAAAGTGCATTTGAATACATCCTTGATGCCTGCTCCAGGCTCTCCGGCTGCTCAGTTGTCAGTGCACGAATGATTGGACTCTGCTTCCACAGGCAACGAGCCAGGACTGAAAGATGCTGCTGGATCTCTTCTGCACGCACTAAGCTTCGCAGCGGTCCCACCTGTATTACTCTCTCTCTTTGCTTTCCCACCTCAAACTGCATTTGAATACATCCTTGATGCCTGCTCCAGGCTGGCCGGCTGCCCAGTTGTCAGTGCACGAATGATTGGACTCAGCTCCCACAGGCGAAGAGCCAGGACTGAAAGATGCTGCTGGATCTCTTCTGCACACAGTAAGCTTCGCAATGGTGCCACCTATATTGCTCTCACTCCTTGCTTTCCCACCTCAAAGTGCATTTGAATACATCCTTGATGCCTGCTCCAGGCTGTCCGGCTGCTCAGTTGTCAGTGCACGAATGACTGGACTCAGCTTCCACAGGCGAAGAGCCAGGACTGAAAAATGCTGCTGGATCTTTTCTGCACTCACTAAGCTTCGCAACGGTCCCACCTATATTACTCTCTCTCTTTGCTTTCCCACCTCAAAGTGCATCTGAATACATCCTTGATGCCTGCTCCAGGCCCTCCAGCTGTTCAGTTTCCAGTGCACGAATGATTGGACTCAGCTGCCACAGGCAAAGAGGCAGGACTGAACGATGCTGCTGGACCTCTTCAGCACATAGTGAGCTTTGCAGCGTTGCCACCTGTATTGCTCTCACTCCTTGCTTTCCCACCTCAAAGTGCATTTGAATACATCCTTGATGCCTGCTCCAGGCTCTCCGGCTGCCCAGTTTCCAGGGCACGAATGATTGGACTCTGCTGCCACAGGTAAAGAGCCAGACTGAAAGATGCTGCTGGACTTCTTCTGCATGTGGTAACCTTTGTAGCGGTACCACCTGTATTGCTCTCTCTCCTTGCATTCCCACCTCAAAGTGCATTTGAATACATCCTTGATGCCTGCTCCAGGCTGGCTGGCTGCCCAGTTATCAGTGCACGAATGATTGGACTCTGCTGCCACAGGCAAAGAGCCAGGACTGAAAGATGCTGCTGGATCTCTTCTGCACACAGTAAGCTTTCTCTCACTCCTTGCTTTCCCACCTCAAAGTGCATTTGAATACATCCTTGATGCCTGCTCCAGGCTGGCCGGCTGCCCAGGTGTCAGTGCACAAATGATTGGACTGTGCTCCCACAGGTGAAGAGCCAGGACTGAAAGATGCTGCTGGAACTCTTCTGCACACAGTAAGCTTTGCAACGGTGCCACCTGTAATGCTCTCACTCCTTGCTTTCCCACCTCAAAGTGCATTTGAATACATCCTTGATGCCTGCTCCAGGCTCTCCGGCTGCTCAGTTGTCAGTGCACGAATGATCGGACTGTGCTCCCACAGGCGAAGAGCCAGGACTGAAAGATGCTGCTGGATCTCTTCTGCACACAGTAAGCTTAGCAATGGTGCCACCTGTATTGCTCTCACTCCTTGCTTTCCCACCTCAAAGTGCATTTGAATACATCCTTGATGCCTGCTCCAGGCTGGCCGGCTGCCCAGTTTTCAGTGCACGAATGACTGGAATCTGCTCCCACAGGCGAAGAGCCAGGACTGAAAGATGCTACTGGACCTCTTCTGCATGTGGTAAGCTTTGCAGCGGTGCCACCTGTATTGCCCTCAGGCCTTGCATTCCCACCTCAAACTGCATTTGAATACATCCTTGATGCCTGCTCCAGGCTGGCCGGCTGCCCAGCTTTCAGTGCACGAATGATTGGACTCTGCTCCCACAGGCAAAGAGCCAGGACTGGAAGATGCTGCTGGATCTATTCTGCACACAGTAAGCTTTGCAACGGTGCCACCTTTATTGCCCTCACTCCTTGCTTTTCCACCTCAAAGTGCATTTCAATACATCCTTGATGCCTGCTCCAGGCTGTCCGGCTGCTCAGTTGTCAGTGCACGAATGATTGGACTCTGCTTCCACAGGCGAAGAGTCAGGACTGAAAGATGCTGCTGGATCTCTTCTGCACACACTAAGCTTCTCAACGGTCCCACCTGTATTAATCTCTCTTTTTGCTTTCCCACCTCAAAGTGCATTTGAATACGTCCTTTATGCCTGCTCCAGGCTGGCCGGCTGCCCAGTTGTCAGTGCACGAATGACTGGACTCTGCCCCCACAGGCAAAGAGACAGGAGTGCAAGATGCTGCTGGACATCTTCTGCACAGAGTAAGCTTTGCAACGGTGCCACCTGCATTGCTCTCACTCTTTGCTTTTCAAGCTCAAAGTGCATTTGAATACATCCTTGATGCCTGCTCCAGGCTGGCCGGCTGCCCAATTTTCAGCGCACGAATGATTGGACTCAGATCCCACAGGCGAAGATCCAGGAGTGAAAGATGCTGCTGGATCTCTTCTGCACACAGTAAGCTTTGCAACGATGTCACCTCTAGTGCTCTCACTCTTTGCTTTCCCACCTCATAGTGCATTTGAATACATCCTTGATGCCTGCTATAGGCTGGCCGGCTGTTCAGTTGTCAGTGCACGAATGATTGGACTCTGCTCCCACACGGTAAGAGCCAGGACTGAAAGATGCTGCTGGATCTCTTCTGCATGTGGTAAGCTTCGCAACGGTGCCACCTGTATTGCTCTCACTCCTTGCTTTCCCGCCTCAAAGTGCATTTGAATACATCCTTGATGCCTGCTCCAGGCTGTCCGGCTGATCAGTTTTCAGTGAACGAATGATTGGACTCAGCTTCCACGGGCGAAGAGCCAGGACTGAAAAATGCTGCTGGATCTTTTCTGCACTCACTAAGTTTCGCAACGGTCCCACCTATATTACTCTCTCTCTTTGCTTTCCCACCTCAAAGTGCATCTGAATACATCCTTGATGCCTGCTCCAGGCCCTCCAGCTGTCCAGTTTCCAGTGCACGAATGATTGGACTGTGCTCCCACAGGTGAAGAGCCAGGACTGAAAGATGCTGCTGGATCTCTTCTGCAAACAGTAAGCTTTGCAACGGTGTCACCTGCATTGGTCTCACTCCTTGCTTTCCCACCTCAAAGTGCATTTGACTACAATCTTGATGCCTGCTCCAGGCTGGCCGGCTGCCCAGTTTTCAGGGCACGAATGATTGGACTCTGCTGCCACAGGCAAAGAGCCAGGACTGAAAGATGCTGCTGGACTTCTTCTGCATGTGGTAACCTTTGCAGCGGTACCACCTGTATTGCTCTCTCTCCTTGCATTCCCACCTCAAAGTGCATTTGAATACATCCTTGATGCCTGCTCCAGGCTGGCTGGCTGCGCAGTTATCAGTGCACGAATGATTGGACTCTGCTGCCACAGGCAAAGAGCCAGGACTGAAAGATGCTGCTGGATCTCTTCTGCACACAGTAAGCTTTGCAACAGTGCCACCTGTATTTCTCTCACTCCTTGCTTTCCCACCTCAAAGTGCATTTGAATACATCCTTGATGCCTGCTCCAGGCTGGCCGGCTGCTCAGTTGTCAGTGAACGAATGATTGGACTCAGCTCCCACAGGCGAAGAGCCAGGACTGAAAAATGCTGCTGGATCTTTTCTGCACTCACTAAGCTTCGCAACGGTCCCACCTATATTACTCTCTCTCTTTGCATTCCCCCCTCAAAGTGCATCTGAATACATCCTTGATGCCTGCTCCAGGCCCTCCAGCTGTCCAGTTTCCAGTGCACGAATGATTGGACTGTGCTCCCACAGGCGAAGAGCCAGGACTGAAAGATGCTGCTGGATCTCTTCTGCACACAGTAAGCTTTGCAACGGTGCCACCTGTAATGCTCTCACTCCTTGCTTTCCCACCTCAAAGTGCATTTGAATACATCCTTGATACCTGCTCCAGGCTCTCCGGCTGCTCAGTTGTCAGTGTATGAATGATTGGACTCAGCTCCCACAGGCGAAGAGCCAGGACTGAAAGATGCTGCTGGATCTCTTCTGCACACATTAAGCTTCTCAACGGTCCCACCTGTATTAATCTCTCTTTTTGCTTTCCCACCTCAAAGTGCATTTCAATACATCCTTGATGCCTGCTCCAGGCTGGCCGGCTGCCCAATTTTCAGCGCACGAATGATTGGACTCAGCTCCCGCAGGCGAACAGACAGGAGTGAAAGATGCTGCTGGACCTCTTCTGCACACAGTAAGCTTTGCAACGGTGCCACCTGCATTGCTCTCACTCTTTGCTTTTCAACCTCAAAGTGCATTTGAATACATCCTTGATGCCTACTCCAGGCTGGCCGGCTGCCCAATTTTCAGCGCACGAATGATTGGACTCAGCTCCCACAGGCGAAGATCCAGGAGTGAAAGATGCTGCTGGATCTGTTCTGCACACAGTAAGCTTTGCAACGATGTCACCTCTAGTGCTCTCACTCTTTGCTTTCCCACCTCAAAGTGCATTTGAATACATCCTTGATGCCTGCTCCAGGATGGCCGGCTGCCCAGTGTTCAGTGCATGAATGATTGGACTCTGCTGCCGCAGGCGAAGAGGCAGGAGTGAAAGATGCTGCTGGATCTCTTCTGCACACAGTAAGCTTAGCAATGGTGACACCTGTATTGCTCTCACTCCTTGCTTTCCCACCTCAAAGTGCATTTGAATACATCCTTGATGCCTGCTCCAGGCCCTCCGGCTGCCCAATTTTCAGTGCACGAATGCTTGGACCCTGCTTCCACAGGCGAAGAGCCAGGACTGAAAGATGCTGCTGGATCTCTTCTGCACACAGTAAGCTTTCCAACGGTGCCACCTGTGTTGCTCACACTCTTTGATTTTCAACCTCAAAGTGCATTTGAATACCTCCTTGATGCGTGCTCCAGGCCGTCCGGCTGCCCAGTTTTCAGCGCTCGAATGATTGGACTCAGCTGCCACAGGTGAAGAGCCAGGACTGAAAGATGCTGCTGGACCTCTTCTGCACACGGTAAGCTTCGCAACGGTGCCACCTGTATTACTCTCTCTCTTTGCTTTCCCACCTCAAAGTGCATTCGAATACATCCTTGATGCCTGCTCCAGGCTGTCCGGCTGCTCAGTTGTCAGTGCACGAATGATTGGACTCTGCTCCCACAGGCAAAGAGCCAGGACTGAAAGATGCTGCTGGATCTCTTCTGCACACACTAAGCTTCGCAACGGTCCCACCTGTATTACTCTCGCTCTTTGGTTTCCCACCTCAAAGTGTATCTGAATGCATCCTTGATGCCTGCTCCAGGCTGGCCGGCTGCTCAGTTGTCAGTGCACGAATGATTGGACTCTGCTTCCACAGGCGAAGAGCCAGGTCTGAAAGATGCTTTTGGACCTCTTCTGCATGTGGTAAGCTTTGCAGCGGTGCCACCTGTATTGCTCACACTCTTGGCTTTCCCACCTCAAATTGCATTTGAATACATCCTTGATGCCTGCTCCAGGCTGTCCGCCTGCTTACTTGTCAGTGCACGAGTGATTGGACTGTGCTCCCACAGGTAAAGAGCCAGGACTCAAAGATGCTGCTGGAACTCTTCTCCACTTGGTAAGGTTTGCAACGGTGCCACCTGCATTGCTCTCACTCCTTCCTTTCCCACCTCAAAGTGCATTTGAATACAACATCTTTGATGCCTGCTCCAGGCTGTCCTGCTGCCCAGTTATCAGTGCACGAATGATTGGACTCTGCTCCCACAGGGAAAGAACCAGGACTGAAAGATTCTGCTGGACCTCTCCTGCCTACGGTATGCTTTGCAATGGTGCCATCTTTATTGCTCTCACTCCTTTCTTTCCCACCTCAAAGTGCATTTGAATCCATCCTTGATGCCTGCTCCAGGCTGGCCGGCAGTCCATTTTTCAGGGCATGAATGATTGGACTCTGCCCCCACAGATGAAGAGCAAGGACAGAAAGATGCTGCTGGTCCTCTTCTGCACACAGTTAGCTTTGTAACAGTGCCACCTGCATTGCTTTCACTCCTTGCTTTCCCACCTCAAAGTGCATTTGAATACAACATCTTTGATGCCTGCTCCCGGCCATCTAGCTGCCCACACTGAGCTTTGCAACCCCAAACCCAACCCCAGGTTTTAAGTTTTGCAACAGTGTCACCTGCATTGCTGTCACTCCTTCCTTTCCCACCTCAAGGTGCATTTGAATACAATATCTTTGATGCCTGCTACCGGCCATCCTGCTGCCCACACTCAGCATTGCAGCCCCAAGCCCCAAGCCCAAGCCCAAGCGCCCAACCCCAACCCCAAGCGCTCAAACCCGACCCCATCCCCAACCCCAACCCCATCCCCAACCACAACCCCAAGCGCCCAAGCCCAACCCAAAGCACCCAACCCCAAGCACCCAACCCCAACCCCAAGCGCCCAACCCCAACCAAAAACCCAAGCTCCCAAGCACCCAACCCCAAACCGAACCCCAGGTTGTAAGTTTTGCAACAGTGCCACCTGCATTGCTGTCACTCCTTCCTTTCCCACCTCAAAGTGCATTTGAATACAACATCTTTGATGCCTGCTCCCAGCCACCCTGCTGCCCACACTCAGCTTTGCAACCCCAACACCAATCTCAACCCCAACCCCAGGTTGTAAGTTTTGCAACAGTGTCACCTGCATTGCTGTCACTACTTCCTTTCCCACCTCAAAGTGCATTTGAATACAACATCTTTGATGCCTGCTACCGGCCATCCTGCCGCCCACACTCAACTTTGCAACCCCAACCCCAAACTCAGGTTGTAATTTTTGCAACAGTGTCACCTGCATTGCTGTCACTCCTTCCTTTCCCAACTCAAAGTGCATTTGAATACAACATCTTTGATACCTGCTACCGGCCATCTAGCTGCCCACACTCAGCATTGCAACCCTAACCCTAACCCTAACCCTAACCCAAGCCCTAACCCTAACCCTCGGTTGTAAGTTTTGCAACAGTGTCACCTACATTGCTGCCAATACTACTTTCCCACATCAAAGTCCATTTGAATACAACATCTTTGATGCCTCCTCCCGGCCATACTGCTGCCCACAGTAAGCTTCGAAACCCTAACCCTAACCCTAGCCCAAAATGCTGTTGGACCTCTTCTGCATATAGGAAGCTTTGCAACGGTGCCACATCCTTTACTGTAATTCCTTGCTTTCTCTCCTCAAAGCGCATTTCAATGCAACATCTTTGATGCCTACTCCCAGCCATCCTGCCGCCCACAATCAGCTTTGCAACCCCAACCCCAAACCCAGGTTGTAATTTTTGCAACAGTGTCACCTGCATTGCTGTCACTCCTTCCTTTCCCAACTCAAAGTGCATTTGAATACAACATCTTTGATACCTGTTACCGGCCATCTAGCTGCCCACACTCAGCATTGCAACCCTAACCCTAACCCTAACCCTAGCCCTAACCCTAACCCTTGGTTGTAAGTTTTGTAACAGTGTCACCTGCATTGCTGTTACTCCTTACTTTCCCACCTCAAAGTGCATTTGAATACAACATCTTTGATGCCTGCTCCCAGCCATCCTGCTGCCCACACTCAGCTTTGCAACCCCAACACCAATCCCAATCCCAACCCCAGGTTGTAAGTTTTGCAACAGTGTCACCTGCATTGCTGTCACTACTTCCTTTCCCACCTCAAAGTGCATTTGAATACAATATCTTTGATACCTGCTCCCGACAATCTAGCTGCCCACACTCAGCATTGCAACCCTAACCCTAACCCTAACCCCTAACCATAACCCCTAACCCTCGGTTGTAAGTTTTGCAACAGTGTCACCTACATTGCTGCCAATACTTACTTTCCCACATCAAAGTCCATTTGAATACAACATCTTTGATGCCTCCTCCCGGCCATACTGCTGCCCACAGTAAGCTTTGAAACCCTAACCCTAACCCTAACCCTAGCCCAAAATGCTGTTGGACCTCTTCTGCATATAGGAAGCTTTGCAACGGTGCCACATCCTTTACTGTAATTCCTTGCTTTCTCTCCTCAAAGCGCATTTCAATGCAACATCTTTGATGCCTACTCCCAGCCATCCTGCCGCCCACAATCAGCTTTGCAACCCCAACCCCAAACCCAGGTTGTAATTTTTGCAACAGTGTCACCTGCATTGCTGTCACTCCTTCCTTTCCCAACTCAAAGTGCATTTGAAAACAACATCTTTGATACCTGCTACCGGCCATCTAGCTGCCCACACTCAGCATTGCAACCCTAACCCGAACCCTAACCCTAACCCTAACCCTAACCCTAACCCTAACCCTAACCCTAGGTAGTAAGTTTTGTAACAGTGTCACCTGCATTGCTGTTACTCCTTACTTTCCCACCTCAAAGTGCATTTGAATACAACATCTTTGATGCCTGCTCCCAGCCACCCTGCTGCCCACACTCAGCTTTGCAACCCCAACACCAATCTCAACCCCAACCCCAGGTTGTAAGTTTTGCAACAGTGTCACCTGCATTGCTGTCACTCCTTCCTTTCCCACCTCAAAGTGCATTGGAATACAACATCTTTGATGCCTGCTCCCGGCCATCCTGCTGCCCACAGCAATCTTTGCAACCCTAAACCTAACCCTAAACCTAACCCTAGCCCTTGCCCTAACCCTAGCCCTAAATGCTGCTGGAACTCTTCTGCATACAGGAAGCTTTGCAACAGTGCCACATCCTTTACTGTCATTCCTTGCTTTCTCTCCTCAAAGCGCATTTCAATGCAACATCTTTGATGCCTGCTCCCGGCCATCCTGTAGCCCACACTCAGCTTTGCAACCCTAACTCTAGCCCTAACCCTAACCCCTAACCCTCGGCTGTAAGTTTTGCAACAGGTATAACCTACATTGCTGCCTATCCTTACTTTCCCACCTCAAAGTGCATTTGAATACAACATCTTTGCCTGCTCCAGGCCATTTTGCTGCCCAGTTTTCAGTGCAAGAATGATTGGACTCTGCTCCCAAAGGCGAAGAGCCAGGACTGAAAGATGCAGCTGGATCCCTTCTGCACACACTAAGCTTCGCAACGGTCCCACCTGTATTACTCTCTCTCTTTGCTTTCCCACCTCAAAGTGCATTTGAATACATCCTTGATGCCTGCTCCAGGCTGTCCGGCTGCTTAGTTGTCAGTGCACGAATGATTGGACTCTGCTCCCACAGGCGAAGAGCCAGGACTGAAAGATGCTGCTGGATCTCTTCTGCACACAGTAAGCTTTGCAATGGTGCCACCTGTATTTCTCTCACTCCTTGCTTTCCCACCTCAAAGTGCATTTGAATACATCCTTGATGCCTGCTCCAGGCAGTCCGGCTGCTCAGTTTTCAGCGCTCGAATGATTGGACTCAGCTGCCACAGGCAAAGAGCCAGGACTGAACGATGCTGCTGGACCTCTTCAGCACATAGTGAGCTTTGCAGCGTTGCCACCTGTATTGCTCTCACTCGTTGCTTTCCCACCTCAAAGTGCATTTGAATACATCCTTGATGCCTGCTATAGGCTGGCCGGCTGTTCAGTTGTCAGTGCACGAATGATTGGACTCCGCTCCCACAGGCGAAGAGCCAGGACTGAAAGATGCTGCTGGATCTCTTCTGCACACAGTAAGCTTTGCAACGGTGCCACCTGTATTTCTCTCACTCCTTGCTTTCCCACCTCAAAGTGCATTTGAATACATCCTTGATGCCTGCTCCAGGCAGTCCGGCTGCTCAGTTTTCAGCGCTCGAATGATTGGACTCAGCTGCCACAGGCGAAGAGCCAGGACTGAAAGATGCTGCTGGACCTCTTCTGCACATAGTAAGCTTTGCAGCGGTGCCACCTGTGTTGCTCACACTCTTTGATTTTCAACCTCAAAGTGCATTTGAATACCTCCTTGATGCCTGCTCCAGGCCGTCCGGCTGCCAGTTGTCAGTGCACGAATGATTGGACCCTGCTTCCTCAGGCGAAGAGGCAGGACTGTAAGATGCTGCTGGATTTCTTCTGCACACAGTAAGCTTTGCAACGGTGCCACCTGTATTGCTCTCACTCCTTGCTTTCCCACCTCAAAGCGCATTTGAATACATCCTTGATGCCTGCTCCAGGCTGGCCGGTTGCCCAGTTTTCAGTGCATGAATGATTGGACTCTGCTCCCACAGGCAAAGAGCCAGGACTGAAAGATGCTGCTGGATCTCTTCGGCGCACGGTAAGCTTTGCAATGGTGCCTCCTGCATTGTTCTCAATCCTTGCTTTCCCACCTCAAAGTGCATTTGAATACATCCTTGATGCCTGCTCCAGGCTGGCCGGTTGCCCAGTTTTCAGTGCACGAATGATTGGACTCTGCTCCCACAGGCAAAGAGCCAGGACTGGAAGATGCTGCTGGACCTCTTCTGCACATGGTAAGCTTTGCAACGGTGCCACCTGTATTGCTCTCACTCCTTGCTTTCCCACCTCAAAGTGCATTTGAATACATCCTTGATGCCTGCTCCAGGCTGGCCGGCTGCTCAGTTGTCAGTGCACGAATGATTGGACTCTGCTTCCACAGGCGAAGAGCCAGGTCTGAAAGGTGCTTTTGGACCTCTTCTGCATGTGGTAAGCTTTGCAGCGGTGCCACCTGTATTGCTCACACTCTTTGCTTTCCCACCTCAAATTGCATTTGAATACATCCTTGATGCCTGCTCCAGGCTGTCCGGCTGCTTACTTGTCAGTGCACGAGTGATTGGACTGTGCTCCCACAGGTGAAGAGCCAGAACTCAAAGATGCTGCTGGACCTCTTCTCCACTTGGTAAGGTTTGCAACGGTGCCACCTGCATTGCTCTCACTCCTTCCTTTCCCACCTCAAAGTGCATTTGAATACAACATCTTTGATGCCTGCTCCAGGCTGTCCTGCTGCCCAGTTATCAGTGCACGAATGATTGGACTCTGCACCCACAGGGAAAGAACCAGGACTGAAAGATTCTGCTGGACCTCTCCTGCCCACGGTAAGCTTTGCAATGGTGCCACCTTTATTGCTCTCACTCCTTTCTTTCCCACCTCAAAGTGCATTTGAATCCATCCTTGATGCCTGCTCCAGGCTGTCCTGCTGCCCAGTTATCAGTGCACGAATGATTGGACTCTGCTCCCACAGGGAAAGAACCAGGACTGAAAGATTCTGCTGGACCTCTCCTGCCTACGGTAAGCTTTGCAATGGTGCCATCTTTATTGCTCTCACTCCTTTCTTTCCCACCTCAAAGTGCATTTGAATCCATCCTTGATGCCTGCTCCAGGCTGGCCGGCAGTCCATTTTTCAGGGCATGAATGATTGGACTCTGCCCCCACAGATGAAGAGCAAGGACAGAAAGATGCTGCTGGTCCTCTTCTGCACACAGTTAGCTTTGTAACAGTGCCACCTGCATTGCTTTCACTCCTTGCTTTCCCACCTCAAAGTGCATTTGAATACAACATCTTTGATGCCTGCTCCCAGCCATCTAGCTGCCCACACTGAGCTTTGCAACCCCAAACCCAACCCCAGGTTTTAAGTTTTGCAACAGTGTCACCTGCATTGCTGTCACTCCTTCCTTTCCCACCTCAAGGTGCATTTGAATACAATATCTTTGATGCCTGCTACCGGCCATCCTGCTGCCCACACTCAGCATTGCAGCCCCAAGCCCGAAGCCCAAGCCCAAGCGCCCAACCGCAACCCCAAGCGCTCAAACCCAACCCCATCCCCAACCCCAACCCCAAGCGCCCAACCCCAACCCCAAGCGCCCAACCCCAAGCACCCACCCCCAAGCACCCAACCCCAAGCGCCCAACCCCAAGCGCCCAACCTCAACCAAAACCCCAAGCACCCAACCCCAACCCCAACCCCAGGTTGTAAATTTTGCAACAGTGTCACCTGCATTGCTGTCACTACTTCCTTTCCCACCTCCAAGTGCATTTGAATACAACATCTTTGATACCTGCTCCCAGCCATCCTGCTGCCCACACTCAGCATTACAACCCTAACACTAACCCTAACCCTAACCCGCAGTTGTAAGTTTTGCAACAGTGTCACCTGCATTGCTGTCACTACTTCCTTTCCCACCTCAAAGTGCATTTGAATACAACATCTTTGATTCCTGCTACCGGCCATCCTGCTGCCCACACTCAGCTTTGCAACCCTAACACTAACCCTAACCCTCGGCTGTAAGTTTTGCAACAGTGTCACCTGCATTGCTGTCACTCCTTCCTTTCCCAACTCAAAGTGCATTTGAATACAACATCTTTGATACCTGCTCCCTGCCATCTAGCTGCCCACACTCAGCATTGCAACCCTAACCCAAGCCCTAACCCTAACCCTCGGTTGTAAGTTCTGTAACAGTGTCACTTGCATTGCTGTTACTCCTTACTTTCCCACCTCAAAGTGCATTTGAATACAACATCTTTGATGCCTGCTCCCAGTCATCCTGCTGCCCACACTCAGCTTTGCAACCCCAACACCAATCCCAACCCCAACCCCAGGTTGTATGTTTTGCAACAGTGTCACCTGCATTGCTGTCACTACTTCCTTTCCCACCTCAAAGTGCATTTGAATACAATATCTTTGATACCTGCTCCCGACCATCTAGCTGCCCACACTCAGCATTGCAACCCTACCCCTAACGCTAACCCCTAACCCTCGGTTGTAAGTTTTGCAACAGTGTCACCTACATTGCTGCCAATACTACTTTCCCACATCAAAGTCCATTTGAATACAACATCTTTGATGCCTCCTCCCGGCCATACTGCTGCCCACAGTAAGCTTCGAAACCCTAAACCTAACCCTAGCCCAAAATGCTGTTGGACCTCTTCTGCATATAGGAAGCTTTGCAACGGTGCCACATCCTTTACTGTAATTCCTTGCTTTCTCTCCTCAAAGCGCATTTCAATGCAACATCTTTGATGCCTACTCCCAGCCATCCTGCCGCCCACAATCAGCTTTGCAACCCCAACCCCAAACCCAGGTTGTAATTTTTGCAACAGTGTCACCTGCATTGCTGTCACTCCTTCCTTTCCCAACTCAAAGTGCATTTGAATACAACATCTTTGATACCTGCTACCGGCCATCTAGCTGCCCGCACTCAGCATTGCAACCCTAACCCTAACCCTAACCCTCGGTTGTAAGTTTTGCAACAGTGTCACCTGCATTGCTGTCACTCCTTCCTTTCCCAACTCAAAGTGCATTTGAATACAACATCTTTGATAACTGCTCCCAGCCATCTAGCTGCCCACACTCAGCATTGCAACCCTAACCCTAACCCTAACCCTAGCCCTAACCCTAACCCTCGGTTGTAAGTTTTGCAGCAGTGTCACCTGCATTGCTGTTACTCCTTACTTTCCCACCTCAAAGTGCATTTGAATACAACATCTTTGATGCCTGCTCCCAGCCATCCTGCTGCCCACACTCAGCTTTGCAACCCCAACACCAATCCCAACCCCAACCCCAGGTTGTATGTTTTGCAACAGTGTCACCTGCATTGCTGTCACTCCTTCCTTTCCCAACTCAAAGTGCATTTGAATACAACATCTTTGATACCTGCTCCCGGCCATCTAGCTGCCCACACTCAGCATTGCAACCCTAACCCTAACCCTAGGTTGTAAGTTCTGTAACAGTGTCACCTGCATTGCTGTTACTCCTTACTTTCCCACCTCAAAGTTCATTTGAATACAACATCTTTGATGCCTGCTCTCAGCCACCCTGCTGCCAACACTCAGCTTTGCAACCCCAACACCAATCTCAACCCCAACCCCAGGTTCTAAGTTTTGCAACAGTGTCACCTGCATTGCTGTCACTCCTTCCTTTCCCACCTCAAAGTGCATTGGAATACAACATCTTTGATACCTGCTCCCGGCCCTCCTGCTGCCCACAGCAATCTTTGCAACCCTAAACCTAAACCTGACCCTAACCCTAAACCTAACCCTAAACCTAACCCTAGCCCTAGCTCTAGCCCTAGCCCTTGCCCTAACCCTAGCCCTAAATGCTGCTGGAACTCTTCTGCATACAGGAAGCTTTGCAACAGTGCCACATCCTTTACTGACATTCCTTGCTTTCTCTCCTCAAAGCGCATTTCAATGCAACATCTTTGATGCCTGCTCCCGGCCATCCTGTAGCCCACACTCAGCTTTGCAACCCTAACTCTAGCCCTAACCCCTAACCCTAAACCTAACCCTAACCCCTAACCCTCGGCTGTAAGTTTTGCAACAGGTATCACCTACATTGCTGCCTATCCTTACTTTCCCACCTCAAAGTGCATTTGAATACAACATCTTTGCCTGCTCCAGGTCATTTTGCTGCCCAGTTTTCAGTGCACGAATGATTGGACTCTGCTCCCACAGGCGAAGAGCCAGGACTGAAAGATGCTGCTGGACCTCGTCTGCACACAGTAAGCTTTACAACTGTGCCACCTGCTTTGCTGTCACTCTCTGCTTTCCCACCTCAAAGTGCATTTGAATACAACATCATTTATGCCGACTCCCGGAAATCCTACTACCGAGTTTTCACAGCATGAATGTTTGCACTCTGCACGCAGAGGCGAAGAACAAGACCTGAAAGATGCTGCTGGACCTCTTCTGCACACAGTAAGCTTTGCAGCAGTGCCACCTGCGTTGCTGTCGCTCCCTGCTTTCCCACCTCAAAGTGCATTTGAATACAACATCGTTGATGCCTGCTGCAGGCCATCCTGCTGCTCAGTTTTCAGTGCACGAATGATTGGACTCTGCTCTCACAGGCGAAGAGGCAGGACTGGAAGATGCTGCTGGATCTCTTCTGCACACAGTAAGCTTTGCAACGGTGCCACCTCTATTGCTCTCACTCCTTGCTTTCCCACCTCAACGTGCATTTGAATACATCATTGATGCCTGCTCCAGGCTGGCCGGCTGCCCAGTTTTCAGTGCACAAATGATTGGACTCTGCTCCCACAGGCGAAGAGCCAGGACTGAAAGATGCTGCTGGACCTCTTCTGCACACAGTAAGCTTCGCAATGGTGCAACCGGCATTGCTCTCACTCCTTGCTTTCCCACCTCAAAGTGCATTTGAATACAACATCTTTGATGCCTGCTCCCGGCCATCCTGCTGCCGAGTTTGCAGTGCACGAATTATTGGACTATGCTCCCGCAGATGAAGAGCCAGGACTGAAAGATGCTGCTGTATCTCTTCTGCACACAGTAAGCTTTGCAACAGTGCCACCTGCATTGTTCTCACTCTTTGCTTTCCCACCTCAAAGTGCATTTGAACAGAACATCTTTGATGCCTGCTCCAGGCCGTCCTGCAGCCCAGTTTTCAGAGCACGAATGATTGGACTCTGCTCCCACAGACGAAGAGCCAGGACTAAAAGATGCTGCTGGACCTCTTCTGCACACAGTAAGCTTTGCAACGGCGCCAAAACTCAAAGCTTACTGTTTGCAGAATAGTTCCAGCAGCATCTTTCAGTCCTGGCTTTTTCTCTGTGCGAGCAGAGTCCAATCATTCATGCTCAGCAAACGCGGCTCCCGGATGGCTGGGATCAGATCCATTAATGGAGAGTGAAGCGCACTGGGGGCTCCTGACCCGGCTCGTCCCCGCAGACCGCAACCCCGCCGCACCGGGCTGCGGCCACGAGCACCCTGGGCCTGAACGTGCAGCGGCGGCGGCGTTTCCTCACCGGGAATCGGCAGCGAACGCACGGCCCCGGCCCGCAGGATCGCGGCTCTCGCCGGCGAACAGCAGCGAGGACAACGGGAGCGCCCCGTGCGCGGAGCAAGGGCTGCAGTACCAACTCTGGCCACAGGACGGCAGCAGCGAGCAGCGCCCGGAGCCACACCCCGCTCCCCCCCACCGCAGTAACCGACGTTTGGCAACAGCATCATAGGATCAAGGAGGTTGGAAATGACCTTAAGATCATCAAATTCAACCATTAACCCCATTGTCAAGGGCCATGGCACTGAGGGCATCAAATACACGGTTTGTGAGCACTTCCACGGAAGGTGACTCCACCACTGCCGTGGCAGCCTGTCCCTGTGTCTGAGCACCCCCTCTGAGGGTTAATGCCCTTCCACCTACAGAAGTGGTCTTGATTCTGCACGGGCAGAGCAATGGTACAGGCACTTCAACGAAATATTACTGAGGACAGAATTCTGATGAATATTTGACAGTTTCAGTAAACGCATCAAATCCAGAAGGAAACAGGGAGGAATGATTCCCCCTTTGACACCCTGCTACATCCCTGGCCCCAGAGGCCAGTCTGAGTCACACAGTCCGAGGACGCAGATCTTCGCCAGGACTTGCTGCAGGCCCCTGTTCCCACAGCTGAAGAGCCAGGACAGAAAGCTGGTGCTGGGCATCTTCTGCACATGGTGAGCTCTGCAATGGTGTCACCTGCATTGCTCTCACTCCTCGCTTTCCCACCTAAAACTCCATCTGTGTGTTCTATTATTTCAGGTGTATTATTCAGATGTCTTTTGCAAAGGAAAAGCAGGACAGTCCGGTCGTGAGGTGAAAGATGAGCTCCCCTCAGTCAAACCAATGGCGAGTGCATTGCTGGAGGCGGGTCGCATCTCTCACTCTGGAACAGCATTTCTCTGGATAGTACTGCTCTGCTGACAGGCTTTTACCTGAACATAAAGGGAGGCTTGCATCTCAAATGACTCCACATTTACTCTTACTCACCCCCAAAACAACCCCCCCCCCCCATGTCCTGATGGACTTCTAATTCCTGCCCCTCTTCAGTGATGGTTTCCTGACCAACCATCAAAAAGCCTGTCTCGTAGAGAAAGCAAGGATGAGTAGTGCTGCTGAGGACTACCCCTTCCAATAAAGGGCTTGAGCAGCAACATTTGCCAAGTTAGAGAACAGGAGGATGGTCACACTCATTTAGGCAGAGGTTCAGGTTCAAAGCTTGTCCCCCAGAGCACCAAATCCAGCCACTTCAAAAGGGTTTAGTCCTTGACACTTCATGTCTGTGCCCCTTCACAGACTACTGCCCACCACATCAGAGTCCTCCCCTTTCTCACAGCTTGTCAGAAGATGCTAGAAGACGGAGAGCGTGGCCAAAGACAATACAGCTATAAACAACCAGGGGCTGCAGACAGGTTTGTGGGTATCTTTTTCAGGAAGAAGTGTGGGTAGTATAATTGTAGAGGAATGAGCATGGAACAAAAGGAAGTATTGGTCCTCTGGCAGAACAGAAGGTACAAGGGCAGACTGCACATGTACAGACACAGGGTCACAGACTGAGAACAGAAAAAGCGTGAGCAGAGACCATGCTCAGATGAGAGAGAAACAAACTGCAGAAAGAGGAAGGTGGGAAGAGTCGGGTATTTGGAAAAGCAGCAAAACCAAAGTGATTTCCAGAAGCACAACAATGGCAGCTGCAGCATCACCTCAGCAACCTCACAGAAATGAAGGCAAGAGGTGCACAGAGTGCCTCCATGCAGCATATAGACGCCAAGAGATCAGGTCCTTCAGCTTACTTCCTGCCTGGGCAACTCTTATTTCTATAGAAACAAATACAAATCATTTTTAAACTTACAAATACCCAATTCTGATGATTTCTTTTGCTGAAGGTATTTAATAACCCGGTATGCTTAGCACACTCTTAGTAATACCAGCTTGCTTTCTAGAACAGGATGCAGAGTACAGCCAATGGACATTTTGGAGAGGAGTGATCTGCTGTTACTGGTGGGGAAAACAGTTGCATCAAATTCTCAAATGCCAGCTAAGAAGAGAATTGATCAACAAATACTGTTCTCCAAAACAAAAGAGTAAAAAAGCACCCAGAGAAGTTTACATCACTTCTACACTAAGCTCCCAGGTGTAGGTACCCGCTGCCCTTGTGCGGTTACCAAATTGTAAACCCACGTAGAGGTAGAAACCAAAACTCAACAAAAACCCCAAATAAACCCACCTAAAAAACCCTCCAGCTATAAGCTTGACTTTCAGAAAGTATTTACAGAGTCAAACAAAGCCCCTGAGCAGCCTGGTGGCACAGAATTGTGGGCACTGACACTTCAAAGGGCTCCAAGAGATTCTGCCAAGCCAAAGCTTCTGTAAGGCCATTCTAATGGAAGTGTTTCACAGTAACCCCTCGCTGAGCCACTGCTGCAGGCACTGCTACAGACTATGTGAGTATCTTAATCCCAGAGTCCCCAGCAGCAGTGCTGTGCTCTCGTCACTCCTCTTCTGACAACTTCTACTTCTCTTACATGCCGCTGGCAGCTTATTGTGGGGGGACCCCCGGCGTAGGCTGGCGAGGCAAAGTGTACATGGCCCCGAGAAACTGGTCTGCAATACGCCCGGCTTCTCTCAGTCCACTCAGCAGAGCACCATGAACAGTGGCGGGGTAGTTGCGAATCGTGTGCTCTCCCGCAAAGAACAGGCGAGGAATAGGCTGGGGAAGCAGAGAACACACAGCATGGTTAAGGGCTGTTCATGTTCCTCCAGATTCTGCAGCAAACAGACTGCAAGAGGAATGTTAGAAGTCCGCTAGATAAAATAAAGGAGAAAACTTTACCTATTATAGTCTGCAGAGAATAAGTTTAGCTGTAGATATGTTTATTAGTGAATTATATCACTAGAAAAGAACCTCACTAAAGCCAAAGCTGCACATCTTCCTCTGCTACTGCTATCAGAAGGGCTACTGCTTTCAAAACTTCATCCTTTCAAAGTGAGCTGGAGATGACTTAATGCTTCATTGTGTTCACTCAGTTTGGGAGACACCTTTTGGCTCTGTTCCTCTCACTCTGGCCTTCACCCTCTTTCAAATCACTGCAACTCCCTTAAATATGGTGACGGACAACACAAATATGGAGCATGAACACAGTAAATGCATGGTATTGTAATACTCTGTTCAGATATTACCAAACTGACATGGAGTAAAACAATCCTTTTTGTAGTAAAGAAATTACACCAAACCTGGGAAGGCAGAAATCATGGATGGAAAACTGAATTACTTTACAGGTTCTAATCATCATCGAAAGGTGCAGATAACCTAAACCTGCGCTCAGACATGGATATGAATCCCTCAGAAAAATCCCCCTGGCTGAGGTTTTACTGAGGAGAACAGAGACGTTTCTCACCTGTGGAGCGCCTGGAATGGCTGGTCCTGGAGTAATTGGCTGAGCCATCAAATCATAGTCATTGCCAGAAGACCCGGCTGCTACATAGGAGTATGAGCCCCGGGCCCACGGGTCAGCGCGCCAGCGGGACACCACCGTTTCCTTAGGCTGAGACAAGACAGAAACTTCAGTTGCTGTCACAGGGCAAGGTCTACAGATCTTGCAAAATACAGACTACACAAATTGAAGGATAAAAGACACAAAGTCCTCAGGCTAACATTCATGGAGGCTCCAAGTTTCTACCCCACAAGAGCACACACACTAAGGTAAATAACTTGCCTTTGGTGTCAACACCTCAATTCTCTGCAATACATCACGAGAACCTCCTGCACACAGCTTCTGCTTACTCCCTTCCTCCCCCTTCAGTTCTTTTCCAGCCAAACCAGTTTCTTGTGGAGTTCACTGGTCAAGAGCTTTACTGTACTGTAGAGAAGGTGCAGAACATGGCAGGGAGCACCCAAGCAGTGCAGTCACCAGCCATGGACAGCTCAGCTGTAACCCCAGGAATGCAAAAGGTAGAAAACTCACTGAAGTATTTGACAGTCTGCAAACGCTGGAGCCAAAAAACCCCAAACCCAACTCAACCCAAACCACAGCCTGGATAAAACACAGCCCCAAACACCCCCCAGAAAAACCCAAACCTACAAACAGCCTCTTCTCACAAAACCCCTGAACACACACAGGGCACCACCTATAGAACACAGTACATTGTAAAACGTGGAGGAGGTACCTGAAGATGTCTGTACTGACCTGAGGCACAGCGCTGCTCCCAAAGATGCCTTTGAGGATGGCAAGGCACCGTCCAACAATAACATCATCACTGATGTTTTCCATGATTCCTGCTGCTTCTCCTGCTACCAAGGCCAACAGAATTGGGGCTGGGGTGTGGGAAGGAGAGAGAAAACACAACCGAGTCACTGACAACAATCACTTTAATCTGACAAGTTGGACTTGAACAGGCCTCGGCCTGAAAGAGACTTCAATAATCCAGCAGCACAGTGGAGCAAGAGGCACCAACAGCACGGGCCAGCTGCCTCAGGACATGCAGTGCTCCTGAGGCTACAGGTTCTCAGCAGTCATTACCTCAAACAGACTGAAACCACTGGGAGCATTCCTGTCTGCACTACAACAGGTCACCCCCAGCCACACAAGCACATGCAGTCTTCTCATCTGAGTTCCACTTCATTCACCCACACATCTTTAAATACTTCTCAGAGACCAGTTCTCTGCCAACATAAGGCCTTCAAAGAACTCCCACAGAGCTAATACAGGATGTGCTGCGATATTTCTAGGGGTTTTGCTTCTGGATTTGTTTTCTGGATTGTTCATTCTGTTCAGTTTAAATAGTTTCTGCTCAAAATGCTATGGCTGCAGAAATACGGAAGATGAATCTCGTTGCAAAACCTTTGTATGAGAGATGGTCTTTCTACATATACCAAAACCCCAGTACTATGTGTTAAGCATGTAATAGAGACATCCTAAAGCCACAAAAGCAGACACACAAACAGCCTTGTTATCCAAGGCTCATGACATGTACTTCTCCAGTCAAGTCCTCCCAAGCATTTTAACAGTTACCCCAGAATACAGGCATTTTAACAAATACCATAGAAGGGCACCTTCTTTGCACAGCAATTTTCCCCAGTTAAAAGAAAAACCTGGCCTGCCCTCTCGTACTTTAAACAGTCATCTGCAAGAGAAAGAACTCATTTAATAGTGCTCACTGTACACACAGCTTTGCTCTTAGTATGATACATGGCAATCAACAAAACCAGCATGCTTACTGCAAGCATCTTCTGACAACCTCTTGTGGCAGACACCAGCTGCGGAGAAAACAAAAGTACTAATGGCAAAGTCCAGCTGCAGAAACAGGCAGGGCAACGCCTCTTGCCTGCTTAAGCATTTAACAGAGAGGAGTTCTAAAGTTATCTGTCAGTCTGAGGCTCAGTCTAGCCAAAGCTGCTTTGCTGCTCAAAACAGGAAACAAGCTCATCCGCCGGAGACACCACAGCTTGCATTTCCACTGCATCTCAACCATACGGATGGGCCTGCAGCTCATCAAGCTGGAATGGTAATGCTCGGCAAGAGGAACAGAGCTATAGCAAAGCCTCTAGTTTGCCCCATGGAAACCTTCATGTTCAATACTCTGTAAAGGCTTCACCCCCATCCACCTGAGAAACTAAATATAACCTACAAACATGAAGTTCTGCAACTCAGACACATAAGGAAATAGCACCCCTTATCGGAAAAGAAGCATTTTAGCTTGGTTAGTTCCTAGACACTTCAGTTTGAAATCCTGGGCAGCAAAGTCACCTGTACCAGAAAGTACAGCTATTTGTATAGTACAGAAGTACAGAAGAAAAGGGCTCCTCTACAGGCAAGAGCAGACATGCCCCACAGCTACCTTTGTACAGGTTCCAAAACAGGAAAAGTTCCCCTCTGCTTGCAGTAGTGCTACCAACATGACCAAACAAATTGACGCTAGGATCCCAGAAGACACGATCAAAACACAACACAACCTAGAAACAAAAAGAATCAGGAATTAGGAAGAGTGCACAGAAAAAACACTGCCTTCCATAGGTTAGTGTGCTCTTGCAGGTTACACATTTGCTGGTTAGCAAGAGCTACAGCACACAGACTGAGCCAGCCTCCTGCTGAGCATCCCCTGCTCCGCTGCAGCTCCCTCAATGACCAAGTCACCTTGTTAAGGTTGCCAAATCCCATACGCTGGACCGCAGAAGTTTTCCACTCAGGAAGAGGTGGCACAAACTGTACTGCTGGAGGCTGCTGCTTCAGTACTCCCAAGGGAAGAGTACACAGCACAGCATCACATTTGTAAATGAAAGTCTGGCTCGTAGATCGGGTATTTACAGCTATCACTTCACAACCTGGAAAGGGGAGAGAAAACAATCATTTCTTAGGCCAGCAGGCAAGAGCATTGTGTTAAAAATTAGAGAAACCACCATAAAGACATATCTACATCAGAAAACATTTCATTTATGGAGAGAGCTTTACACTAACAATTACTTTACTTTTACTGGATGTTATGGACCACAAAGCTCACTTCCAGAAAGTGTAATTTACACAGCATCTGATAATGGCCATACTGGGATAAGCCTAAAGGTTCATCTAGGCCAATAAATAATAGTTAAGTATATCCATAAGCAAACAGCAAGTAGGCAGTGAGCCTCTCATTGAGCTGCTCTCCCAGCTGACAGTTTCCCAAGCCCAATGTTTAGAAGAACAACAAAAAGATACAGTCCTTCCCTTTGTGTGAATTCATGTGACATTCATTTATACTTCTAACACCAGATCCTGGGGCACCAAGTCTTGAAGCAGTCCAAGACCTCTTACTCCAAACCCTTCAATCATTCAATAGAGAAATGGGAGCATGAATGTGAACGTGTGAATCAGCAAATATAACTGAAAAGCACCACGCTGAACCAGCCACAGCAATGAGCAAAACCCACTGAAGATCAGTACATCTCTAAGAGCTTCCTCGTAATTCATTATGGTAACAAACGTGATTTAGCCAACCCAAAATATATAACGGGAGGGTTTTTAAGAGATCAGTTTTCCCATCTGCTTCTGGAAGCACTGAAATCTCATTTCAATGAGCACAGCCCTCAGAGCAGTTTTCCAGAGGAGGGGTTTGCTTTACCTGATGCTGTGTAGCGAACCTGGCGAACTGCTGTGTTCAGTTTAATATCCAAGCCTTCTGCTAAGGCTACAGGCACACAGGAATAGCCATTCCTCACAGTCAAGTGACTGCCTGTGAACTCAAAGTCATCATCCTAAAACAGAAATGTATAGAAACCCTGGATTTACAATGAAATCACATAATTCAAGAGAAAATAATCAACAAATCTATACAAAGGCATTTTTTTCCCCCAAACTCCCCCTCCCTCCCCAAAAAGTGAGCTGAATACATTTGAAATCCTGTTTATTAGTCAAGAAATAGTATGGGAACTTCCAGTAGACAGTATTATTAGAGGGGGGCTTTTCTGGCACTAGCAAAAAGCTGCTTGCAATTTCACCAGCAAACGATCATCATGTAAGAGCTCAGTATCTGCATAAAAGCAGAAAGCACTTAAGGGTTTAGAGACTGTTAACATCGAGAGGCTTCCATGAGAATGAAATAAACACAGTTTAAGTTCTTTGTGTATTGGTGAATGAATACACGAGTTAGTTACCTGGTCCCAGTGCTTCAGTGAAAGCGTAGACAGGGGTGTAGCATTGGCAAATTCCAGGTTTGCAAAATGCCAGTCGAGTATTTGCCTGTCTCTTGATGACAGATAAACATCACTAAGAGAAAACCCAAACATAATAGAAAGACATTCAGTTTGCTGTTTCAAACGTGCGAGCCTCCTGCATGAAAGCTGAACATCAAACCCAGCAAAGTCACATTTCAAAGTAGAGTTCATGTAAAGTATTTTCAGTGAAGCCAGAAACTTAACTTTAGAAATAAAGAAAAGGACAAGGGGTGATGGGTTTAAACTTAAAAAGGGGAAGTTCAGGTTGGATATAAGGAAGAAGTTCTCTACTGTGAGGGTGCTGAGGCGCTGGGACAGGGTGCCCAGAGAAGCTGTGGCTGCCCCATCCCTGGCAGTGTTTAAGGCCAGGCTGGATGCGGCTTGGAGCAACCTGCTCTAGTGGAAGGTGTCCCTGCCTTTGGCAGGGGTGTGGAACTGGATGATCTTAAGGTCCTTTCTAACCCAAACCATTCTATGATTCTATACCATATACAAGATGATGACTAAAACCCGAGTGTAGTCACACGGAGCACAAAACAATAATATTCTGCCACAACAGGCAGCATTGGCATGCTACCATTATTGACAGGGATTTCAAACCTCAAAGGCTTCCCACTATCAGGCACTGGTTACAGTCAGGATTTCACTGAAATGCAACCCAGTTAAGAACCACCCTTTTATCCAAGTTACCTCCAAAACCAAGGAAAAGGAGTGCTAAAGCTGCAGGAGCTCAAACTTCACATTTGTACCTTCCTAACACCTTGAGTTACCATAATTACAAGAAAGCAAACCATTGCATTTTTGAAACTCAGCAACTTCTACAGAAAAGTAGTAAAAAACCTGCTTTCCTGAGTATTTCCTTTTACAGTTTGTATCTTTACCTTGGAGGATTGGCTTCAAGTTCTTGTAACTTCTCTTCCAGCTTTCCTTGTGTTTCTGCCAATTCATCATACTCCTAATAAGATTAAAAGCTAACATCAAAATCGGTTTCCATGTAAAAGGCCTTAAACACATCATGCAGCATCAGGCTAGAGCAAATCTCAAGAGAAATCAGTGGAAGATTAATGGTTTTAGTGGAATCAAAATCAAGTTCTTTATTTTCTTTAACATTTAATCCAGCATATTTTGCCCTTCTCTGAATATACAGAAGTTCATGCCACACTGCACGAAAGATTAGTATGCTAATATTTCAGGAATTAAAACACTCGGATCTGAAGCACATGAAGGTCCATTACAGTTCCGGTATTTTAAGGGTTCCTATAGTACTGAGGGCCTTTTCCATATTCCACAAAACGTTATTTCTAGTCTTCTTTCTTTCTTGAAAGATCACAGTTAATATGGAACGCAGAGATTTCCAAAGGAGCAGCAGTCATGCAAAAGGCAAAGACATGATCTAACTAAAGTGTCTTTCAGGCTTTTTTCCTCTTATTTTAAAACACACTAGCAGAACAAGGAATAAAGACAACAATCATTCCCTTCAAGGCAGAGTCATTTGGAGTGTCCAATAATAGCAATAAGAGCACAAAGCTCTTTGTTGATGACGAAGTGGAAGAGCTACTACTTACATATATACAAACACACTGTCTGTATCATCTGTTGAACAAGTAGCTGAAAAAATGATCCTTGATTCTATCTGACTCAGGTTAGCACGGTGTTTCACTATTATAGAAAGAACAAGTTTTAAGGTTTCATTTTTAAGGCATATTTCTACACCCAGGTGTACACAGAGTGAGGGAATAACTCTGCTTGTCAAGATAGAGCTCTTTAAATTGTAATCTCTGGACAGAAAGAAGTCTTTTATTCAGGAAACCACCTTTTTCTTAGAGAAAGAACATCTCTCTTCAGATTCAGATTTTATTTCCAGGCAACATGCTAACATCTACACTGGCTAATTTTACCTGGCTGCTGAAGCCCTCAGAAACCACTGACTTAAGCGCTGTATGTGCATCATCCCTTACCTTGCAAAGTGCAGTCAGATCTCTGTGCTTGCTTTTCACAAGGAACTCTGCTGTAATATCTCGAGGTGGCTTCACTTCTGATGCTTCCTTATACTGCTGATGAAGTTCTTTAATCTTCTCTTTTAAATTCACCATCTTTTTTCAGATGGAGTAGGAAGAAAAAGGAAGAAAAAGAACAGTAGATTTGGTGTAAGTGACTGTGTAAAATGGATACTCATCTCAAGCTATGTCATTATACCAAAGAGATGTCCTGGTTTTACCAACTGTTACTTGAATGCAATTCTACCGACAGGAAACTGTAATAAACAGCACCAACCCCAGAACAACACAGCTGAACCCCAACATCACTGACTTCTTACAAAGTATGTTGTAAATAGCTTAAGATACGAGAGCTGACCTCAGACATGTTTAATTTGAGAAACTTCCATGGAAAAGTGAAGATGCCATCTACCACAACCGAAACCACTGTAAATAGACCTAAACCACTGTTTCTACGCTACAAATCAGATTTGTGGTAAAGAAAGTTAACATTTGAAAACACTCCCCCCAAAAGCCTCAGTCATTACCAACATCTCTAGAGGAAGCTACAGCACAGCTCTGCTTATGTCCAACCTCTCCCTTTCTTTTCCCATATTTCATGCTTTACAGGCTCTGGCCTAATCGCTTACGTGCCCCTCCTCAAAAATGGAGTCCTTTGTCAGAGCAGCGCTTCTGGGAAAGGCTTAAATGAAAAGATGTTTAAGAACAGCATCCCTGGCAACCTTCTGATGCTTCCCATGGAAGTTTTTGTACATTTTGCCACCTGCTGAGGAACACGACGCTCTCCTCTTGCTCTAAACGCCACCACCTAACCTTGTTCAGAAGGTCTTTCAATTCCTCCTGTGTTTTCACAATTTTTTTCCAGTGTTCAATCTGCTCATCCTTCACATGCTTCTCCTGCAGCCTGCATAAGGTGAGAAGTGAGAGTCAGTTCAGCATCAAATCCCGGCAATATTGAGAAAACTCATTATCACAGTCTAATGACTGTAATGCAGTAAAAGCTCATCGTGGGGTATTTTAGTAAATACTCCTATGGTGATTAGAAAATTAATACAAGTTTCTGTAAATAAGAGCTACCTGACTAGCTAAAACATGAGCCTGAAGTTACCTACTACTATTAAAAGGCAAATTACAAATACTATTAGCTTTCAAGTAGCATAAGTGGGCTGTCTGTACTCCAATTCAGACTACGTCAATGATCTGGCAGTGTTAAAGGCCAGGCTGGACAGAGTCTTGGGTGACACGGTCTAGTGGAAGGTGTCCCTGCCTATGGCAGGGGGTTGCAACTGGATGATCTTCAGGTCCTTTCCAACCCAAACCATTCTCTGATTCTATGTTTCCACAATCTATCGGCTACTGTAATGATTTTCAGAAGCTTTCAAGACAAGATGTTTGCTCCTTTAACCATCTTGTTTCAATGTTATCTTTTTATGTTGTTTCAATGAACACCACACACAATACACACAAAAACCCAGCAAAGACCAAACTGCTGTATAAGTGGGCAATGCTTATCCTAGGAGCACCACAAGTCTCAGGTATCTTTAGGAACATCCTTCACAGAATACGAAAGTCTACCATGAAGAGGGAAGTCACTTACTGTATGACAACCTCCAGAGCTTGACCTAGGGAGACAGGCTTGTTATTGAGAACGTTAAAATCCAGCTGATGACTGAGGTAGGATGTGGCTTCCAGCAGACGATTAAATTCTTGCTCCACCATCTCATCTTTCTCTTTTGGAACCTGGGAGTCAAAAGAACAGACCTTCTTCTGAATACGGAATTAATAGTAAAAAGGAAAAACAGAGATCCTGAAAGCTCAGAGCCTCAGAGAGGAGACAATCGAGAAGCAGAGAGAAAACTTCAAAAGCAACCAGAGCAGGGACACGGGTTACCTTCTCTACTGCAGTGTAAATTCACAAACTCAAAACACCACCACTTCCCAAATCAGAGGAACAAAAAAGCCAGGGTACAGATAAATACTTAGAGCAGTACTCAAGAAAAGGTGCCACATGCCCTGAACTAGAGTGACACTTCACGAGCACAGCAGAAACATAGCTAAGAAATTTAATACTCTCTGCTCTCTCAAACAGTCAAACACCAAGGTCTGTCCAACACAAAGTCACTTTGCAGGATGTCTGGCCAAGGAGCTACAATAAGAGCTGGTACATCACGATGACAACCAACTTATGGGCACACAAAGATTTCCTTACTGGAATGTGGGTCCATCAAAGCTCCAGAAACTTGCCAATGGGACAAAAGACTGCTCCGATGGTACGACAGCTCTATGCAATCACAAGGCCTGGCACAGCCCAGTGAAGTAACTCATCTTTTGCATTGGTCAGCATGACTAAGAACTACCAATCCAGCTTTTCTAGCATGATGGAGGAAGCACTGTAGGACACTTCCAGAATGGCAGTTTTTGACTACACTGAAGATACTCTGCCAGTGGCATGGACAGGGGGATCGAGCACCCTCAGCAAGTTTGCTGATGACACCAAGCTGTCTGGTGCGGTCAAGACGCAGGAGGGAACAGTTGTTTCTGAGTGCAGCAAGACAACTGTCTAAGGAAAAACAGTCATGAATTTACAAAGAACAAACAGGAACTTAGATTCCACCAAGCGTCTGAAACTCAAAAACTCACGTGGAAAGAACTGGTTTTAGAAGAGGTGCAGATACGCTGGAATATTCCTATACTGCCTGAAGAAGGACATGCATTTTCATTACTCCCTCCCCCTCTCCCTGGAAGCCATCTCCTGCTAGGCCAATGCACTGCTAACAAACACACTTGAGATACTATTTCTGTTCTAAGAGGTTAATGAAAAGAGCATCAGACTTACAGCTTGTCCATTTGCTTCATAAAGTGGGCATTTTTGTTTGATCTTAGCCAGCTCCATATTCACTTGTTTGCTGACCACAGCCATGGGATTTCCTCCTGGAAAACATTGTGTAGAGTTAACAGAGTACTCCCGCAAAGTTTGTCTGCAATGAAATAAGAAATCCATGTTCAATTAAAGCTGATACCTTGGAAGATCCAAGGGAACAACTAAGACAGTTACCAAGAAGTTCAGTCAGAAGCCACTGGCAGCTGGGTAAAGCAGCTTTAGAAAGAGCTGCTCAGGAAGTGCAGTGAAGCCAGCACAGATACCGCCATAAAGGAAGTGGGCAAAGGAACAGACACACAGAAGGACATCATGTCAAAGAAAGAGCAAAGAATTCCACTAAGCACAAACAAACTCTAATAGAATGGATCTGCAACAGTCTGATGACATGACAAGCACCTCTGTGACGGCAGTGACCAATGGCAGCTACGTCACCAACACAAATCAGTTTTTAGTGAGGGCTGCCATCTGTTCTGAACATTCACGGATGAAAAATGCCAACTGCCAAAGAGGCTGAACAAAAATACCTACTTTTGATGTTAAAACCACCCAATTCCTTTTGGCCATGAAAGGAAACAGCAAAAGGTTTCACAGTTGTAACTCCTTGTCCCGCAATTTTCCTTCCCACTCACCAAGGCCTGTTACCACCATTGCTCCGAGGTCGGCAACGTAGTTCCCTTTGCGGAAGGTCGCAACTCTTCCTCCTACTCGGTCCTTTCAAAAGCACAATGTATTAGACCTCCAGTAACATTCAGCAACACATCTCAACTATAATCACTGGTACTTCTCCACGGCATGGGGTAAGGATTCTCTTACCCAAAGGGTCAATAAATAAAATGTACGCTTTGCCAAGAACCTCTGCAAATGAACACTTGGTCTTAATTCATCCAAGTTATGGAATAAAATGTTTGAGCTGCGTTAACGAAAAAAGGAAAAGGGAAATAAAACCAGATTTGGCCACATGTAGCCACATCTACAGTAGGAGCTACTGGGATTCTACAACCAACCCTTCACTGTCCACAAATAGATTAAGTTACATACTAGATTTCCTCCTCCAACTTCCTACCCAAATCCAACAGCTCTATAGGAAATTATTCAACTGTGCTGATGGAAACGAAATGTTAGGGTAAGAAAACCCATCAGGCAATTATTCCTACCTGTTCTCCACAGAAGGGCCAGCTACCAATCAAGATAACCATGAATCAACAGCCCAGTTCAGCAGCAGGAAGACGTTTTGGATTCCTGATACATACAAGTGACTTCCCACCACTTTAAACTGAATAAGGAGAACTTGGGGGTGTTGGCTGATGAGAAGCTCCCCATGACCCAGCTTCAGAGTGCATTTGAGCCCAGAACCACCCCGTGCTCCCCAGCAACAAGAGCAGCAGCGAGCAAACTGAAGAGCCTGAAACATTACTCAAACCTAAGCAGATTATTTCAGGCTGTGCTAGGAAAGTATCTGAAGTAAATGAATAAACAAAACGAAGTCAGGAAGTAAAACGTTCAATACATTCCAATTTTTCACACACCACAAAATGCAGCTCTATATAAAACTTAAAGCCTCTCTTAAGCACACAGTACTAAATAAGGAATTCATGTAGATTAAGAAGGTACAAAACAATATCCTGCCTGACACCGTATGGGAATCCCAAACAATGATTCTATTTAATGGGCAACTTCATTGAGTACAGACTTGCATTCTGCTTTCCAGTGAAACCTCAGCTCCTAATCATGAAAGAAAGAAGATTCCAACCTGTTACTGGTATAAGCTGATGACACGAGCACCTGACAATACAGTCCACCCCTGAGAAGGTATCAGCCAGATCCCAGTGAGGACAGATAGACTGTTTCCTAGTGGGACAGGTGTAGCACTCATACACAATACATCCTGCTGCCTCTTGGCAGCCCCATCTTGGGCATGCTGCTGGGTTACTTGGCCTTAGGGACTAGGACTGAATGTGGTTACAGGTTAAGTGTCTGTACAGAAGTGAAAGAGCACAGAAATTCATACCCGGGCTTCCAGAACTGTGACATCCATTCCAAAACTCTGCAACTGGCGAGCCGCTGCCAACCCAGAGACTCCAGATCCGATAATGATCACCTTTCCAGTCTTCTTGGCTAAGGAGAGGGAAACGTAAGCTACAGGCTCTGCATGTGCTTTATTACACCATTGCAAGCTGTTATGTTAAAGTTGCATTTAAGAGACACCAAGAACAAAAAGCAGCTTCCCTCTCACCAGTTCTGACAAACTCTTTAACAAAACAGCCACAAAAAAGAAAACGGAAGTAATCATGTCCATAACATGGTAACAGTAAAACACTTCACAGTCCTCCTTGGTGAGACAGGTACAAGAAAAATACATCAGTAGTGCATCTGTGGCAAGGAAGGAAAGCAGGAGGAAAAATACTTAGGAAGAACGAATGTTTGAAGAAGAAACTAATTCTTAATAATTATTGCATCATATTTCATAGAAGAGATGCAAGTACAGAATTGCGCTTGTGCCTTTTGCTCCTCCCATGAGGAACAAAGATAACTCATTCAACAGCGACAGCCCCTGAATTATCTACCAAAGATCTGCAAATGTTTTCCTTCTCAAAGTGATTTACTTGAATGAACAGCTCTCCAGGTCCAAATAAAACCCATGAACCTCTAGAGCCAAATGCACTTCAGCATTTTTCATTTCCTCAGCATGACTCTCCTAAAAGAATAAAAGTCTCAAAAACTGGGCTTGAGAATGACAGAACAATGAACCAAAACCATTTGCAGGTTTCTTACTTGGAAGGGGCTTCACTCTCTTGTAGATCCCGAAGTTGATGAGCCCGTGCCGCTCCAGGTAGCTGTGTACTCTGTGAACGAGCACTGTATCACCTGCAAAATGGGAACATTTCACAGTCATTCCGCATGTTTGGCACTGAGAACACCTTCACAAGCAAACAGATCACAGCAGCAAGCCAGCAAAACCATCCTGAACACGACCCTTCCTGCTCCCCAGCTGCCCTACCCAAGAATCCACCCTCTTGAGAAAGGCTGAGGAGAGTTTTCTGGAAGCCACAAGCTGCTTTTATGCTATCCTGTAGCTTTGAATCCTGCCTGAAAAGCCACACAGGACATGTACAGGACATGAAATGCTTCTATTTCTCTAGTGCAGAACACCTTTTGTGAAACTGACTGCAGAAATCTGGAGATCTTTATGCAGAACTGTAGTGAGATTTACCACCATTAAACCAACCCACTACTGGAGCACTGCATTCTCATGGATGGTTTTATAAGCACAATAATTCATTATTCTGCAATACTTGGCAGTGTATCTGCACTCATTTCAGCATTGTTTTCTTCTTTAACTACTTCTTTATGGCTCCCCTCACTTTTTCCAGTTTATTGGGATCTTTCATGAGAAGGTTAGAATGGCCTACATGTGCAAGCAGTAGCTCCTCACTCTCTTCATAGAGGCACAGACCGGCTTGGGTTGGAAGGGACCTTAAAGCTCATCCAGTTCCAATCCCCTGCCACAGGCAGGGACACCTTCCACTGGAGCAGGGTGCTCCAAGCCCCTGTGTCCAGCCTGGCCTTGAACATTGCCAGGGATGGGGCAGCCACAGCTTCTCTGGGCACCCTGTGCCAGCGCCTCAGCACCCTCACAGGGAAGAACTTCCTAATGGCTAATCTAAGACTCCACTTTGACACTTTAAAACTGCTCCCCCTTGTCCTATCGCTACATTCCTCTGTGTAAAGTCCCTCCCTTTTACTACCTTCTTTCATCATGACCATTCAAGTTATACACAACTTCTTAATGTCTCCCGAAGTGATGAAGAAAACCTCACAGCTGCAAAGCACCATGAAGCTGTAGCAAACTTTACAAGCTGTATGGGAATTTACTCTTGTGGAACTTCTGTAACAACCCACCTGGTTACCAGCTTGTTCTGAATTATGCTAAGGATGTATTTCTTTACCAGACAAATGAACCTGAACAAACCTGAAACATGAGCATACTGCAATGGTCCATTCTTGACATGAACGCTCACAGAGCTCCACTAAGAAAAGGACCCATCTGAAATCCTCTTGATTTTAAGCAGCTTTTAGCCAACCAAAACTGAAAACCAACAGCAATGATACACACAGTATGGTTTTGGCAGTGAAAGACTCAACTTACTATTATAAGGTGCTTCTAATTGTTGGATAGTTGCCTCAAATGTCAACTGAATCTTTGGGTTATCCAACCAGAGCTGCAGCTGTATTTAAACAAACAATAAGACACATTAAGTATTACAAAAGAGGTGTTTTCCATGTGTTCCCAAATGTTGTTAGATGGAACCCTCTAACAAGTCACACTCCGGCAGTGCTATCCAAGCCACACTGAACTTTGCCCTCTGGTGTATTTTAAGGTGCAACAGAGTCCATTTAACTTCCTACATCAGTTCAAATAAGTGGAAAAACATCAAGGCAGCAATCTCCTCATCACACATTCAACAAAACACACACACAGAGAACACGAGCTACAAAATGGAAGTGCCCGAATCACCTACTCTGTCTTCACTGATACAGGACACTACCATGGACTATGCTGCCCACATACACTCAAGAACACTTAGAGAACAGCTACAGTTCAAAAACCAAGCAGGAAGAGCTGCCTGTGAAATACTAATTACCACCAAATCCCAGACTGGTTTGGGTTGGAAGGGACCTTAAAGATCATCTGGTTCCACCCCGTTTGCCCCTCTACAAATACACGGAACAGTGCAGGCCTTAGAAGAAGACTGAAAAGCTTCAAACCACAACTGCCCTGCACTGCCACAACAGATCATTCAGCCTACATTCTGTTCATGATACACTTTAACCAACAGTAATTTAGCAACAGCTTTTAATGTTTTGTGGTTTGCTCCCCCTCCCCTCCCCCTTGGCTGGTTGGGTCTTCTGGGGTGGGGGGGTCTTAATGTAGAAGATCAAACAAAGTGGATCTCCTTTGGTCACTTTCTTACAAGTCCTCTGAGGAACTGGGATGGACTGTAAAGGATGACTTCCCTTTAGGAAAGCTACTGTGAGCCTTCCAAAATACATTTTTACTTACCAGGTCATTCATTCAATTTGGGATCCCATTTGTTACCAGGCAAACTGGAAATACCAGACTGACTATAGTCTAACTCCTCTAACCTCCAGGAACTCTCTGTCTTCACGCCCTCTTCCATATTTTCAAATCCCTTGACACTGAGCCAGCTGTAAGTAAGAGGATGCACACTGCAGTTCACAGCTCTTCCAGAGCCCTGCTGAGCACTGGGTTTATATTACCATTTGCTTCATCCGCTGTTCTATAACCTCTGCTATCCTGACTGGAGGAGATGCTCTCACAAGTCTTCCTCAGAAAGGGATTCCTGCTTAGGAACATCTCCAAGTTCCTCCATAGTGAATAAGGACCAAAGACCAGCAATGCAGCTCTTTCAGGACAGCCCTGCAAATCCCAGCCACTTATCAGTTTCAGTGGAAGCCTTCTCTGCTTCTGATGTGTTTGCAAAAGGATTACACGCTCACTATACATATGAGCATGCTGTTTTCCAAGCTTCCCTCCCCATTACCACATTCTGGTCTGATTTTATGTATCTCATGACTTCCCAGAAGTTACAACTTGGGTTACTTCGAGGGAGATCTCACAGGAATAGCAGAAGTCACACTCTTAGCAAGATGATGTCCACTATGCATAAACTTCATAGAACTCTTTGAAGTTATAAAGCACTGGGTGCTACCATGACTGATAACTGTGATGCCCCTGATCACCTTCAGTCTGCGAAAAAAACTGAATGCAAGAAGGTGTTTTCTCTCTTAATGATGGTAACAAAGCAATTTTCAAAATATGCCTTGCTTTGAACCCTATTTTTGTGCTAAAGAACCCAAAAGCATCGTCACAATTTAAAATCATCATTTGCAAAACACAATGCCACTGTTCAAGTTTTGTTAAGATTTAACCTTCAGGTGCTGGCCTGAACTCAAGTGAATGAACTCCCCTCTGAATCTGAGTATTGCCCCTTCTTTCTGTGTTTTACCTTGTGTGAAGTTTTGAATTAGGCAGAAATGCTACAAACATTCAGAAGCAGAGTTTTCTTTCTTCAAGGTTATGGCTTCTTTTATGAAATCAAAGCTGGTAAAGTAACTGCACTGTTGTGAGAATAAGCCACAAGACTGGGTTAAGAGCTGAGCACTACAGCAACTGAATGCTAAGCAAAGTATGAAAATACAGGCTTAGAGGTGTGACTTATTCTAAGCAACAATGTATGTGATTATTATCTTAAAGTATTCTACAGACACTTCTTTAAGCTGAAATCAATAGAACATTTGCACTGGCTGGTTGCTTACCTTGTAAAAGCTGCAGCAGCTGAATCACGTAGTTTTGATGGTTGTTACGACCATGTTTTGGACATTGTAAATGTACCAAAGATTCTTTATGCTGCCTCACAGCATTGCCTCAATCAAGAACTGGATTACACCTTCCTTAGACACTCAGAGCATGAAGCAATTGCAGAAATGAACCCCCACCATCTCAAACCCAAGGAAATCTACCAACTGTTAGACAGGGTAACTGTCAAACAGCCTTTGCAAGGTACCCAAATGTCCTACCCTTTTGTCATCAACACTTTCACAATAAACTTACAGTGCGGTTCCTGATGTACAGAAACACCTTCTGGGTCTGCTGTGGCCCGCTGATTATATCAGGGAAGCAGGCAGCTTCTTGAGATGTCATGCGGTCATGTGGAAGTCTACTCTGGAAAGCTGCACCCTCCACACCTACAATAAAAAGACAAGTTGTCTACAGGCACTGCAAAAGGAACCGCTAGGTAAGTACTTTTACACTACCCTCCCTAGCCAGTGCACCCAGCCACGACGGGACACAGGGCCAGTTTCACATCGTGCTTTCCTTTAGTCCTTTACAAGACAAGCAGGCTCCCAAGTGAACAGTTCTTTGAACTACAGGCATCAGCCAGGGTTAATGAACAAACTGTACTGCAAACAAGCAAAAACCCCAACCAACACCCTGAGAAATCAAGGGGGCTGGGCACAAATCAATAAAACATGTATTAAATATAACACATCTACAATACAATATCCATAAAACTGCTTTAGAATCTGTCCTTCATTTGTGTGGCTTCCAGTTTCCACCAGAACATGAAAAACATTTTGGAGCCTGCTCAAAGCCAAAAGATCTGTGAGACACAAACACAGCGCCTACAGCCCCTGACGTGCTTCCCAAGGTTTCATTTGCACTGAACTCCTCAACCTGGAAGAACCCATCTTCACCTCTCCTTTTCCACATTTGCCATATTCCCCACAAGCAGTGCAATGACAAACAATCCTATTTATGCTTTTCCTGTGCCCCCCCACCTAGTGCTGCCCCACATGTCAAAGACCAACACTGAATGTATACAGGAGACATTTTATCTGTGGGAAGACTTCATTCATAAAGGCACCTGTACTTCTATTGACTCAAACACTGGCAATGAAGTAATAACACAGTTACGGACCCTGCATCCTCAATCTCATTTGACTGTTATACTATATATAAAATATACTCCAAAGTAACAAACCAAGACACAGCTGCATAAAGTGTTACAGCACAAGTGCAGAAAGCAAACCTTGCAGGCACAGTGAGCCAAACGCAATACTGAGATGGGAAATGCAACAAGAACAAGATAAACTCTTATGTCCTAGGAAGTGTCTTAAGATCGGGACAGACAGAGGAGAGGACACTCAATCTGGAAAGATATAAACCAATATCCCAAGAGGAAAAACCACACAGGTAATACAGCAAGATCAGGATCATCCACTGAAACTGGAACTGTTCCAAAAGATTATACCAATGTCAAAGACAACACAAGCTTGCAGTTCATGATACAAACCAAGACAACTGTTTGCAAGTTTGAGGTTCATGTGCAGAGGTCCACATGTGGCTGCGCTGGGGAGAAAACTTCTCTTCTTTCAATTCTGGCGCAGGCACGCATACCTTTAACTTCCAAGCGTTCTTACATCCCAAAGGTGAATTAAAACATGTAAGCAAGGACATGGTGGTAAAGCTAAAACCCCACAATTCATTCACAAGCCAAGATAAGACCTAACTGCATGATGGCTCACGGGAAAGAAAACTGTCTATGACCATTTACAGGAATGTTACAACAAGAGGAAATTAGTACCAGAGGCAACAGAGCACTGCAAGAAAGTAAAATGGAGTTAATAATAGGAGAAGTTGACATGCCACGCCACTTCCTGACACCAATATTCAGTGATGGAGCAGAAACCCGCAGCTCTGCTGGAATTCCAGCTTCCCCAGTGACAAACGAGACTCCCTCTTCCGGGTGGGTACAACGAGCGTGCTTCTCCTGACATCCGCTAAAGAGCATCGCCTGTGGCGCAGTGGTCAACTACCAAGGAACTCACATACATGCCCATTAAGGGAACTCCCAGCTTCTTGGAAAGCTCCGTGACCTACTTCTTCCAATTGAGAAGCCAGAGAAACAGCCCTGGAAATAACTCCAAGCGGGGGAAGGGATTGCTGCTTTGGGGCTTTTTAGGGCCACATGTCTATGGCAATACCCAAACCCAGCAAACACTTTGTTTCCTTTGGCCCAACCACCAGAAGATCTCCCAAAACCTGGATGTCCCTGAATTTACTTCTGCAACTACACAACTCCAAGTGAAATCCATTTCAGAGTGGTTAAATCCCCCCATCCCACATCCTTACTGCTTGTGTTTCACAAAAGCAACACATTAAAGGCAGTACCAGTTCAGAACTGTCCTTGGGGCAGGCAACTCTTTCACGACTGTAGGTGCAGGTCGGCCTAGACTGAACTCTGGATGCTCATCTCTTGACGCGCATTTGGGCACACACCTGCCATGTCCTGACACCCAGCATTAACCACCAATGCGCTGAAGTTTTGATCATCTTCTTCCCCACATGAGGAATCTTGAGAGATGCTGCTCATTTATGGACTGAAACATTCGCAGACTGGACGCATTCTGAAGGGAAGTTACTCGGCTGCTGACTCAGACAATTGTTAGAGATCACTCTCAGCATATAAATCAAACGCAAAATGAGCACAGTTTCCAAACTGCCAGTGCCTGCCTAAAAGCCAAACAGGCAACGCACCCTTAAGCCCTCAGTCTGTAACAGTCAGAAATCCCGTGCGAGGGGTAAGATCCAAAACATAACTTCTTTACTTAGAACAGCAAGGATGCACTCTCAGATGAGTATCCTGAAGTTATATTTGCTTCCAAAAGAGCAACCTGGAGGTAGAGAATAGGTTCTGGATCCTTCAACTCCTTTGCTTAAGACCCTAATCCTCAATCCTCAAGTGAGAGCAGAAGTAGCAGAGCTGGAGGAAGATTCTGACTACCACCCAAAGCACTTAGGAGTAAGGACACCAATTGTGTGAATCGAGCAGTAAGTGCATGCTGCCAGCATCAGAACTTAGGCCAAATGGCGAATTCCCAATCCAATGCACAGAGAAGCAGACTGTGACTGTCCCCGACAGATAAATCTCCTGGGCTCACCGCTGGCTCAAGCACAAACCTCTCAAAAGAAAAAAGCACAAGAACAAAGGAGCAGAAAGGCACTCACTCCCTGCTATGTTCCTTCAGCAGACTGGAGGAAAGGTTCTGCTGTGCTGGAGCCCAGGCCTTTCGGTGTCACTCAGGGTGGTAGAAACCAGCCAGGTAAGAAACATCTTTCTGCACGTTTGGACTCCTCTGAACAAGGAGAGGAGTGGAGGGATGAGAGATCGGCCCGAGGCATTTCAACAGAGGTTCGTGTCCTTCCTGCCGTTGGTACAGACCTCAACTGAAGCTGAAAACACCCCTCACTTGTTAAACAGCTCCTGTACCTCCGGCTAAGTTCTGAACGACCGCACCCGTGCGCACTTGCAAGCATCACTCCCTAACCTGGCGGCTCTCGCTACTAATTGGCAAGCATCAAACGCCACCCTCACCTGATGCTTGGCCGTCTCCATACCCTCCAGAATTGTCGTCTTGAAGTCCTCCTGCTTGCCCTGTGGAAGGAAAGAGGAGAACTCAGGGACCTTACTCCATAAGTTAAACCATACTGGACATAAAGGCCCGGCAGTTGGCGTTGTAGATATTAAATTCCACCAACCAGCTAAACCCATTGCCTGACAATCCCATCTGCTGGAACCTAGGTTCAGGGCACCAAACTCTGCAGTCTTCTAAGTGTTATCCATGTCACTGGAACGCTTTACATCAGACTTAATGGGACATAAAGAAGTACACAACACGTAGCATTCCTGGTGGCTAAATACTTATGATCAACTTCATTAATGGCTAGGATTTGATTAATAAGTTTACATTTCTTACTGCCAAGATCTGGTGAATGGATACCATCAGATTCCATGGGCCGCAAACCATAGGAATTTCATAATCTTGCCCTTGGTTGTCCTGAGTCTCTCTGTGTGCAAGTGGATAGTTTGACCCATTCTGAAAAGCCTCTTACTCTCAAAAGAGCCTGCTCTTTTTAGTGTTCTGCCAGAAACCCTTTCCTGAAGCTTGATGACAGAACTGGTTTTGAAAGGCTCAGACCACTTCTTTTGGCTTCAGTGCCCTCAATCCACCAACAATGCTCTAACACACAAAGACCACCTCTGAATCAAGTACATGTCAATCCATGCAATGTGATCAATACCTGGCACTGAAAGTCTTCCAATGTATCCAGGGCTGGAAACATGAGGAAAGGCAAAGCACTCATCTGAAAGATCTCGAGAAGTCTCAAAGTTACCTTAGCCTGCATGTAAGTCCTAAATAGCAGCCTTGACAGGACTACAACACAACGAGGAGCAGAGCATTTCCAGAACAGAGATGAGTACAGCAGAGACATCTGCAGGAACAAAGCTAATGTAGGTCACCTCACACACTGCTCATCTTCACAAGAGATGCTAGCTTCAAGTTCAGCTTGTAAGCAATATCCTTGCACAGGCAGGTATTTGCCTAGTGGGGTCATCTCCAGAGAGCAGAAAGCCATGGAACGCTACAGGGACAGCCCAGCACTGTTTGGCTGCTGCTGTACCTTCAAACCGACGCTTCAACAGGCAGCAAATTGGGTGTTTTCTCAAGTCCAAGCAAACCCCCACTGAAACAAACTGCTGAGGTCATGGTAGCAAATGGAACAGTCACTCCTAGAGCAGAACTGCTCAAGGGGTCATCTCCAAACAGACAAGAGTTTCGGTCTAACCTAAGGCTGAACACACAACTGCTAAGGTTACTTGACACTGGGTGGTCAACTTCGCCAGACTGCAATCTGAGGCTCTCAGGGGATACACTGCAATTGCAGCTGAATTTCAGCTGAATTACAAATTTCACCCCTAAAGCAAAGGCACAGCAAGTGAGCCAAATGTTTTCATACAGTGAGAACCTGGATTAACATCTGCAATGCTGTAACATGTTCAGAAACTCACAAGAGAGACCGTGACAAATAACTGCATTTTCAGAGGCCTCAGAAGTCCCAAAAATCAGGATTATATGAACTAATGTATCTGGAACAGCAAGAAAAAATGTCTCGCTTCATCTACACTGGAAGTACTTTATTTTGCTGGGAACATTCCAAGACCTGCTTCCATTCTGGGAAAGACTAACACAACAAAAACGTCCATATTTAACCTCCAGCACAAGCCATTCATTTGCAGGAAAAGCTCTACTTGTGCCTTCTGTAAGTTAAGAAATTGAATAGATGCTGATATCAGCCTCTTGCATTCATTGTCCCTAAATTAGTACTGACAATGAGGAGATGGGACAAAATCGCTCCCAGTTTACTTATAAGAGGACATCAGCACTTTCCCCTCTTCTGTTAGGAACAGCTAAACCAGGTCAAAAAAGAAAGCATCACTATTACTGCTTGCCCAGACACAATTCTAATCACTACCCAGTCGAGTACAGAAGTATGGAAACAAGGTCTCTAGTGCAGGTTGCCTCTCCTTCCCCTAAGAAAGTCGGGTTCCAGCTGCAAAGGAACAGAGCAGCAAGCGAACTGCTGATCCCTCCTGACATCCAGTTACTGCAGCCAAACGCAGCATGGGCAGGAGCAGAATCTGTTGGAAGTCTCCAGGCAGAATAACAGCTGAGGAGCAAGCAGGAAGAAGGGCAACAAAAGAGTCCACTTCATACTGCCTTAAAATAAGGACTAGTGGCACATGATTACAACTGTGTACTGAATTTCATTAGGAAAACAGACAAGGCAGATGAAAGACAGAGGGAGCAGCACTAAGTTTGACTGTTCACTTGACGTTCACCTGCATCACGATCGGTCTTGCGCTCCCTTGGAAAACAGCAGCTAGAAACACAAGACGCCCACAGACAAAAGGAAGAAAAGGAGCTGGTAAAGAGTATCCTCAGGAGGCCAGAAAAGTGAAAATCCCATTTGGCAAGGACAAACAAGAAAGATCCTTAGAAGAGAAAAACGAAAGCAGCAAGCTCCTAATTCCAAAGGGACACTGGCAAACACCACAAACATCACCCAGCACTGACAGTGACTTTGGAAGCTTTTGGCCGACAGAAAATGTTTCTCAATTAGAAAAGAGGAGAGATACTTTAAGGAAATAACCATGAAATCCTGTTACACCTTTTCTAACTACTCTGCAATAAAACGCAGCAGATCCTGCAAATGCTGACTATAACAATTTGCAGAGCCACAACATCTGGAATTTCCCACAGCTGAACACATCAATGGAACCCACCCAAATAAGACCAGCATTTTGCTGTCACCTGAAGTGTGGCATTTAATAACCTCCTTCTACTGTAAACTGACAGTGAGGACTAATGAAATACCAGCTACTATCCCTATTACACAGTCAAGTTTGCAAATGAGGCTTTTCAACACAAAAGGTCATAACTTATAACATGACAGCTTTACACCTCTACTGCACTACTTATGGTTTTACAGGCTTTAAACATACAAAGGAAGTTATTCAGGTCTGCAATGAGAAGAAACTAACAGCAATACACAAACAACTTCTTGTATTTTCAATAGGCAATCCTGCTCTAGAATTACCGTCCTATTTAACAGTTCTTACTGAACACTTCTTTTTGCTTCAAAGCAGCAACAGAGAGAAAAAGAACTCAATCATAAACACTGCTTCTATACACAGCAGGCTCCAATGCCTCTTCTGTTAACAGCTGTTTGAATTAGAAGTTTCAGTGCACTCTAACAGCCAGCAAGAGATGACCTGATGCTCTTGACACCTGCATTAACAAAGACAGGGAGATCCACCAATGTATATGGTTTCAGAAGCCTTTAGAAATACAGCAGGACTAGCTATGGAATTACAATGGAAAATCTGTCATCTTCCTACATCACTGCTTCATGCATATCACAGGATTTCTGGGAATGGAGAAAGGATACAATGACCTGAAATCTCCTTCTCTCCAGGCAGCTGGATATAGCCCCTTTTCAAGTTGGTTGTATTTAGATGACTACATCGAGTGCTTGTGGAATAACTGCCTAAGAGACTGTTGCATGTATAGAACAGCATGTGTCTATCACTGGCTATTTTCCACATCTCTTCCTTCACAGGATAAAACACTTCACTGACTATGCCTCAAACTGATTCCAGTAATCACTCCTGGAGGTGCAAAAGGGCAGAGGTGTCTGAGAGAGCTCTCAGAAAACATCTGAGAGCATCAGAACTGTATTAATATGAGGTTACAAACCCAAAGTCTGAGCTAAATTAAATTGAAAACTTAAGATATTTGCTTAATTACACATATCAAAAATTCCATTTCTGGTAGATCAGCTTCAGCTGGAGGCAGGGAGGCTTTTCATCATTGCAAATATTTCACTCAAGCAGATAAGCTACACTAGTCCAGTATCCAGCCAGAAGCCAACAGCCACAACTGAAGAGAGATTATAGGGCAAATCCTAAGAGATAGCACACAATTGTGTCTATTAATATATATTCTGAAACTGAAGGTAAGTATCCCCAAATTGACATCAGTCACACTGTCTACCTTCTCAAACCTGCCAGCCAAAAGAAGCCAAATAAGAGCAGCAGAACTGAACATTAACAGTTATTCACATCAGTGATGAACTATCAAAAGGTCAGTTACTAGATTTCAGCTACTATCTAAACCCATCTGGTACACACATCACCTCAAAAAGCCTCTCCAGCAGCTAAACTTTGCCAAAGTGTGATTCTGTACATAGCAGAGTGACACATCAACACCAGCCCTAGCTACTGGTGGTAGCCGGAAACACAACAGGGGGAGAGGGGACTGCTAACACCATGAAACCTCCAAAGCAGCTGCTTCCTGAACCAAAAACCTTCCCAATGAAAAGTGAAGCTTGACAGGTCTGTCAAAGGCAATAAGGAAAGCACTGAAACTTGAGCAAACAGGATCCAACCAGAACTTAAGATCAGAGTCATAGTTTTAAAGCCACAGGAATCACTGTAGATTCAATCTGTTCTCCTGCATAGCGATCCCCTCGGTAAATCTAACCTCTCAGAGGAATAAGTGACTGTCAGTACACAAGCAGGTCTGACAGTTAAATGCCAAAGAGGCTATTCTGGTCAATAAGCTTCCAAAGACAAGTCAATAAGGATAATGAGAATACAGCACGAGAAGTCTGGCTTATTAAATCTGGAATTAAATCATGCATATTCCCATCTTTACCAGGCTGCTCTTCTGTGCTTTTCCCCTCCTTCCCGTATTGGGCCAGCAAACGAAACACTGTAGAACAATCATTCAAAACCGGACTCAAGATTCCTGATGCTGCACCTGACCCCACTTAATTTCTGGCACTAGAACAGGTAAGTAGTGTCAGAGAAGGAGAAGGTCTCTCTACTCACCAGATGGCTCCTCCGGCTCGCTTTCATTCTCCTCTTCTGCAGGAGCAGGTGGAGGTGGTGGTGGCAGTTTCTTCTCTTTCTCAGCTTTAGCATTTCTCTCTTCTTCAGAGTAATACTCATCTTCTGACAGGTTTGCAAGGCTCTCGTCCATCTCTCTATACTCCACCTGTAAGAAGCACCACAGAGGATAAACACACTGAAGATGTCTCTAAGTCTCACTGCTAAAATGAACACTGCAAACAACAAAACTGCTTACAGCTCAAAAGGTCTGAGTTACCTCGTCTTATTACAGCTGCCACGTGAGAAAATCTCCAACAGCTTAACAAGGTCCCTGGTTTACCTCCACTAAAGTCTCCGGTACCCAACTATCCAATAATAGGAACTTCCTGCTCCTACAGAACCCAGCTGATCGGTATTTGCTATATTATCATTCAACCTCTCTGGCATTCTTCCCCTTCTTCACCTCCCTGTCAAGCCCAGGGGTTAACAAACCACCTCTATGTCCAATCCATAGATTCCAACTTGATTTTATCTGTCAAACCTGGGTGACCAGACCTGTACACAAGATTTCCTGAGGAAATCCCACACGGATTTCCTCCGGGTGCACCTCACACTGGTTCATAAACCAGGCTTTTTCCCAAAGTTAGGAAGTTTGTGTATTTCTACCTGATGGAAAGGAAAAAACCACTTCTCAATATGCAGCCATTCGAAAATAAAGAGAAAGCAGCTGTGAGCCTCCAGCATCCTAGAGGTCACCTTGTGCCACGAGATGACCAAAGCAACTCTTCATGTGTCTTCAAAAGATCGAGGCATCTGTCACAGCCCAAGCTCAGTCATTAAGACGGGGCAATAATGGGCACAATTCACAACGGCACTGGGAAGCCCATGTACAGGAAAGCCTGAATTCAGTAAAACACCAACAAGCTCCATGAGCTGCCTTTTAGCTGGTCACATTCCACATCCAGCACGTTCAGTTTTCACTGCCCAGCAAACGCTGCACCACCAGGATCGTTCATGAACCCATGTTCTGAAGCAAGTTACAAGGATCCCAAGGCACCATAAATACATTATCACAGGTATTTAAACCCAACACAAACTGCTTCTGCCCCAAGGCCCTCTGAAGCCTCCACCCTCCTTGAGCTCACACAACTTTCAGAGAACAATTAAGTCCAATGAAAAACCCCAAGCTTTTCCCTAGGTTAGTTTTTAACCTGGACACCCTCCTAAACTGAGTTCACACCACAGTCACAGTAAGGTGACCCTGTGCTACCCTGAGGTGATGATGGGGATATGCTCTGACAACAGAGATTGACACCCTGTGCAAACAGACAGTGCACTAATTCCTGCTTGCTAACAGACTATAAAGCAGATAAAGCCCAGGTGTGCTGCCTTTAAGGATCACAAAATGGTTTGGGTTGGCAGGAACTGCAAAGCTCCTCCAGCTCCAACCCATGCCATGGGCATGGACACCTTCCACTGGAGCAGCTTGCTCCAAGCCCCTGTGTCCAACCTGGCCTTGAACACTGCCAGGGATGGGGCAGCCACAGCTTCTCTGGGCACCCTGTGCCAGCGCCTCAGCACCCTCCCAGGGAAGAGCTTCTGCCTAAGAGCTCATCTCAGTCTCCCCTCCGGCAGGTTAAAAGCTGCACCGCACTGACCTACCCAGCAACTCCTACATGCAAAGGCAGGGTCAAGCTATCACATCAGGTAAGAGCTCTGAAGAGGAAGACATTCAGCGCCATGGCTACAGTACAACAGTTCCTAGAAGTATCCTCAGCTTCCACAGGAAGCACACCCAGCGCTGGGCACAGCAGAGATCATCAAAGCCTTCTGCAAAAAGGCTTCCAGTCAGATTTTCACAAAAGAAACGGCAATATTCCTGATGCTCGGAGTAACTTACGAACGTTACACACCCGATTACACACCAAAGGCGCAAGTCATTAGAAGCTGTTTGCAGCCCTTAGATGCCATCGATGAACCTCCCTATCAACAAGCGGGCGGCACCGGGGCCCCACGGGCCGCAACGAGCCCGCCCGCGGCACCGCGGACAGAGCTCCGCGCCCCCCGCACGCACCTTGGCCCGCTTGCGGCGGCTGGTCCTGCGGCCCTCGGGGGTCTCGGCGATCCCCGTGGTCTCGGCGCCGGGCGCGGGGACGGCCCCGGGGGCCGACGGCTCGGACAGAGCGCCCGGGGGCGAGGCCCGCGGCGGCTCCTTCTTGCGGGGGGTGCGCTCCGCGGCGCCGCCGCCGCTCTCGGCAGAGGAGCCCGCGGCGGCGGGCGGAGGCACCGGCGCCTCAGGCCCGCCCTCGCCGCCCGCCGCCGCCTCCGCGCCCTTCTTGGCCCCCGACAGCATCGCTGCGGCCGCGCCGCACAAAGGAGCCCGAGCCGACACCGGAGGGAGACCGCGCCGCGCCGCGCCGCCGCCTTACGTCACGTCCGGGGCGGGAGGAGCTCACCTCAGTCTCCCCTCAGGCAGTTAAAGCCATTCCCGTGTCCTGTCCCTACATCCCGTGTCCAAAGCCCCTCTCCAGGTTTCCTGCAGCCTCTTTAGGCACTGGAGCTGCTCTAAGGTCTCCCCTTCAGGAGCCTTCTCTTCTCCAGGCTGCCCCAGCCCAGCTCTCTCAGCCTGGCTCCAGCGCAGAGCTGCTCCAGCCCTCGCAGCATCCCCTCCCAGCAGCCCCACGTCCCTCCTGTGCTGTTGCCCCGGAGCTGGACGCAGCCGAGAGGACACCAGAGATGGAGCGCACGGATGGAGTTGAAGGGGGCAAAGCCGGGCTGCGTTGCCATGCTGGTGGCACCTTCACGGAGCTCACCCGGTGTGGGTGATGCGGTAGAGCAAACACAGCAGCAGGCACATTGGCAGGTACAATGAATGTCCACGAACCTACCGCCGATCCTAATCATAGAATCATGGAATGGTTTGGGTTGGAAAGGACCTTAAGATCATCCAGTTCCAGCCCCCTGCCATGGGCAGGGTCACCTCACACTAAACCATGCCACCCAAGGCTATGTCCAGCCTGGTCTTGAACACCACCAGGGATGGAGCATTCACAATTTCCCTGGGCAACCCATTCCAGTGCCTCACCACCCTTACAGTAAAGAACTTCTTCCTCATATCCAATCTAAACTTCCCCTGTTTCAGTTTGAACCCGTTACCCCTTGTCCTAGCACTACAGTCCCCAGTGAAGAGTCCCTCCCCAGCATCCCTATAGGCCCCCTTCAGATACTGGAAGCTGCTCTGAGGTCTCCATGCAGCGTTCTCTTCTCCAGGCTGAACAGCCCCAACTTTCTCATCCTATCTTCATATGGGAGGTGCTTCAATCCCCTGATCGTCCTTGTGGCCTCTTCTGGAGTTGTTCCAACAGTTCCATGTCCTTTTCATGTTGAGGACACCAGAACTGCACACAATGCTCCAAGTGGGGACCTGGCATCGTGATAACAGCAGCAGCAGCATCTACCAACATTGTGCCACATAGGGACCCCACTACCCCCCCGCGTTCCGTAAGTACCCCAACACCCATGGATTTGGTTATTCATTTTCATTCACTTCATTTACAATAACTTTTAATTCATTTACAATAACTTTTATGACCTTATTCCGTTTTATCCAAGTTTATCCGGTTTTCAGTCACTTTCAGGCACTTTTTACGCACTTATTCAAGCTCTCTTCGGGCCGTGCGCTGCGCCCTGCCCCTCCGCTGCCCGCTCTTGCGTGTCCCGCAGCCCCGCTCTCGGGGCGCGGGCATCCGGACCCTGCAGCCGAGCGGCCCGGGCAGAGCCGCCGCTGGGCGGCGACGTCGCCGCGGTACCAATGGCGGCGGCCTTGGCGCTGCTGTGTGTGGCCGCCGCGCTCGGCCCCGCGGTGCCCGCGCTCCGCTACCGCCCGGACTGGGCCAGCCTGGACGCGAGGCCGCTGCCGGCCTGGTTCGACCGGGCCAAGGTGGGGGTGTTTGTGCACTGGGGGGTGTTCTCCGTCCCGGCCTGGGGCTCCGAGTGGTTCTGGTGGCACTGGCGGGGCGAGCACCGGGCCGCCTTCGAGAGCTTCGTGCGGAGCCGCTTCCCGCCCGGCACCACCTACGCCGACTTCGCGCCCCTCTTCACGGCCCACGACTTCCAGCCCCGCGACTGGGCCCGGCTCTTCCAGCGGGCTGGGGCCCGGTCAGTGCCGGGCGCTGAGGGTGGGGGGCCCTGAGGGGATGGTGGGTCCCGGGTCGCTGTGGGAGCCGTGTCTGGGGGTCCCTAAGGGGATGGGGGGGCTGTGCCTGGGGTCCCCAGCAGGATTCAGGGGTCCCAGAGGGGCCGGGGGGTCCCTGAGCAGCACATAGTGCTGAGGAGGTGCTGGGGCTTGCTACTTCCTGAGTCTCGACTCTTCCAGCGTTAAACCCCCGCTATTATTCCGGTAGTTGCTTCTTTAAGGGCAATCACAGAATGGTTCGGGTTTTAAAGGACCTTAAGATCACCCAGTTCCAACCCCTGCCATGGCCAGCAATGCCTCACACCAGACCACGTCACCCAAGGCTCTGTCCAGCCTGGCCTTGAACGCTGCCAGGGATGGAGCATTCACCACATCTCTGGGCACCCAGTGCCAGCGCCTCAGCACCCTCACAGGGAAGGACTTGTGCCTTTATCCAACCTGAACTTCCCCCGTTTCAGTTTGAACCCATCACCCCTTCTCCTATCGCTGCAGTCCCTGATGCTGTCCCTCCCCAGCATCCCTATAGGCCCCCTTCAGACACTGGAAGCTGCTCTGAGGTCTCCATGCAGCTTCTCTTCTCCAGGCTGAACAGCCCCAATGTTCTCAGCCTGGCTCCATACAGGAGTTGCTTCTGCCCCTGATCATCCTCGTGGCCTCCTCTGGACTTGTTCCAGCAGCTCCATGTCCTTCTTACGTGAGGACAGCAGAACTGCACACAGCGCTGCAAGGGGGACCTCACTCCAGTGAGCCCTCAAAGAGGGCTCCTCACAGCATGGTTCTTTAGCCCCTTGCTTTTATAGTGACTGGGCCTCCAGTGAGGCTGGGGAGTGTTTTGGGTATTGCCTTTGTTATCCTGATGAAGTATGTTGTTTTCCCCTCAGGTATGTGGTACTGACCACGAAGCATCATGAAGGCTTCACCAACTGGGGGTCATCTGTGTCCTGGAACTGGAATTCTCTGGATACAGGGCCCCACCGGGATCTGGTAGGAGAGCTGGGACAAGCCCTCAGGGAGAGGTACATCACTGCCCAACTCTGCTGTTGCTGTTGTTTGAATTCTCCTGGCTGCTCTTGGCAAACAGTTGAAGATCATTAGTTTAATATGAGGAAAACAATGTCCTGAAGTCTTCTGTGAAAAAATAATGTGAATAACCTGATCTGCCTCTGGTTCTTGATCCCTCCTGTCAGCCTAACCCTTTCCTCTGTGTTCTCTGTCCTTCAGCAACATACGCTACGGGCTGTATCACTCCCTGTTAGAGTGGTTTAATCCACTCTATTTAGCTGACAAAGAAAGTGGCTTCAAGACCCAGAACTTCGTTTTAAAGAAGACGATGCCAGAACTTTATGATCTCGTCCTAAAGTAAGAGCTGCGACTGGTTAGAAGTCAAGAGCATTTCCTGGCTTCAGTAGTGTAGAGAAAGATGCAGACAAGAGAGGGGAAAAATGTTAATTCTTCGTGTGAAGCATAAACCTGGTAATGGCAGGCAGTAGGAAGAGGAAGTGAAGCTACGTTCAATCACCAGAAAAACAGTGTTGCTTTGTGGGAGGAGGAAATGAGTCACTGCGAAATAACACTCATCTCTCTGTTAGATACAAACCTGATTTGATCTGGTCGGATGGAGACTGGGATGCTCCAGAATCATACTGGAATTCTACCTCTTTCCTTGCCTGGCTCTATAACGATAGTCCTGTTAAGGTATCACTTTCAGCTGTCCCTCATGGCCAGCATTTTATGGGTATGGGAGGTCTGAAAGCAGAGAGATACAAATGGGGTCAAATCAGAAACCCGCTGCAGATACCAAATGTGCCTTATTCTTTCATATGCACAAAAGCCTAAACTGTGTTCCTTGGGAAGACTCCGGTGTCCTTTACAGCACACACATGAGAGGCTCAGAGCCCAGGAACCTTCTTGTCTCAGCTTCTGCAAATACTGTGAGTGAATAGAGAGAGGTTCTCCCAGATTGGAATTCAGCCTTGTCTGGAGGATCCTCGCTCTCATTCTGTTGATTACACAGTGAGGTTTAGGTGCTTCCCTCCTGAGACACCTTTGCTAACTTAGGAGGGATAATGCAACCTGAAAAGGGAGAACATTCTCCCCACTGAGCTGAGTTTCTTCTTTCAGGACACTGTTGTTGTTAATGATCGTTGGTGCAGTAACTGCTCGTGCCGTCACGGAGGCTACTACAACTGTGCTGACAAGTACAAGCCAGGGACTCTGCCAGCTCACAAGTGGGAGATGTGCTCCTCCATTGACAAGCTTTCCTGGGGCTATCGGAGCAACATGAACATTGCAGAGCTAATGGATGAAGCAAGTATCATTGAGGTAAGAAATCTGGAACCAGAATAACGGGGGGGGGGGGGGGTTTACTGAGAATTAGAGGTTCCCTTCATCCTCCTGCTCCACACAATCAGGCTGGAGCTAGAGGAGCAACTGATGAGGACAAAGCCTTCCTCAGATTCCTTTTTTCTCAGAGGTGATTATAATGCCATTTGTTACCTTGGTTTATCTGTCACAGGAGCTAGTGCAGACTGTGAGTTTTGGAGGCAACTACCTGCTCAATGTGGGACCTACAAAAGAAGGGGTGATTGTTCCCATCTTCCAAGAAAGACTTTTGGCCCTTGGGAAGTGGCTGGACACTAACGGGGAGGCGATTTATGAAACAAAGCCATGGAGGGTGCAGATGGAGAACAGCACAGACATGGTGTGGTAAGGACCCTGCTGCATGGTGTCATCTGAGCTGGCATGGCTTCCTTATCTGTTCTTACATTTAGTATGCTCTCAAGTGTTGCCATCAGGTGCAGATGGCACTGTGGCAATATGCTAAAGTTGGGAGTGCTCGGGTACTGCCCCAGGGTCTTCTCTAGTTTGAACTGCACAAATGTAGTTCATCTGAACACATACAGTTTGCAAATGTAGAGGTGTTTGCTTTTAAGCTGCTACAGGATGCTACTGATCGCTGTTACCCAACTGAGAAGGACAACAGTGAACCAGAAAGTGCTACAAACCAGAGTTATTTTGTTTCCTGCAGTGTGTTCAGGGTAGGAATGCAGAGCAAAGGGCAGCCTATCTGCTCTATTGACCACAGCTGAGGCAAGGACAGATTAGCAAATGACACGTGGACTTTGTTAAGAGTTTCATCAGCCGGCACTGCCTGGCCAAATGGTGGGTCCAAAGTGACAGGTTTTGGGATGAGGGGAAAGTAGGTTGATCCCTGAGCTGTGGCAATAGGCAGCCGGTGTTCTTGTGCCATCTAGGATGGGGAAGCTGGTATCTGTTCTCTCTCATAGAATCATAGAATGGTTAGGGTTGGAAAGGACCTTAAGATCATCCAGTTCCAACCCCCTGCCATGGGCAGGGACACCTCACACTAAATCATGCCACCCAAGGCTCTGTCCAGCCTGGCCTTGAACACCGCCAGCGATGGAGCATTCACAACTTCCCTGGGCAACCCATTCCAGTGCCTCACCACCCTTACAGTAAAGAACTTCTTCCTTATATCCAATCTAAACTTCCCCTGTTTCAATTTGAACCCGTTACCCCTTGTCCTATCACTACAGTCATTAATGAAGAGTCCCTCCCCAGCATTCTTATAGTCCCAGCATCCTTACATAGCCTCTTATGTGGCTCTTGATCTCACTCTTATAGGTACACTTCTAAAGGACCAGTTGTCTACGCCATCTTTCTGCTCTGGCCTCAGGACAACGTGGTGGAGCTGTCCTCACCTACTCCATCCCCAGACACACAAGTAAGGAGCTTGGAAAAAAGATGGTGCCCTCTGAGAGCCTGTCCTGGGCACGTGTGGGCTGGGAAGGGTGCAACCTGGCTTCGTTTGGAAACTGGGGAGAGTGTGGAAGTTGTCATCCTGTGCTTCTTGTTCTGGGGAGCTCTGGCCAGGCTCCAGATTCTTGCAGCATCCCAGATTATTCTCCAGCCTTTAGCTCACTGTTAACACAGGGCATTGGGTACAATTTACCAGGACAGGCTTATTGTCTGCCACAGAGCAAGCAGAGACACTTCTCCCCCAGAGCTTTTTGATGCTATTGGCACAGGGAGGTAAATAACAAGCCTCACACACAGAAGGGATCACTGGTCTTGCATCTCCAATTCAAATCAGGTACACTGGCCCCTCATTGTAATTGGAGTGACGCAAATGCTGGGGTGCCCTTTGCTCTGAACAAACAGGGCTGAAGCCTGCACAGTAAAACCAACAACTGAGCATTTCCCCTGCCCTCCTCTGCAGGTGACCATGTTGGGGTTTGCGGGAACACTGAAGTGGCAGAAGTCCCCTGATGAAGGACTGCTCGTAACACTGCCCTGCATGCCTCCATCCCCCCAGTCTGGCTGGGCCCTCAAGCTTGAGGGTGTGAAGTGATGGCTGCAGGATGGAAGCAGCAATCTGCCCCTGCCGTCCCTTCAAACTGAATGCAGGAGGATTTTTCAGTTATTGTTGAATAAATTGGTTTTCTTGTAAGAGAATCTCAGTTCCAGTCCCTTTTGCCTGTGATCTGGGTGTCAAGGGGCCATGTTTGAAGAGATCTAGAAGAAATCAGCTGTAGAAAATCGTGGTGTAATACAGATCTATTATTTATATTCTGGTGGGGGCAGCTGTAAGCAGAAGAGGTTTGTTCTGATGTGCTCAATTCATAGAATCATAGAGGTTGGAAAAGACCTTTAAGGCCATGAAGTCCAGCTGTTCCCCCAGCACTGCCACGGCCACCACTAACCCATGGCACTGAGGCCTCGTCTCCAGTATGTGAACACTTGCAGGGACGGTGACTCCAGCACTGCCCTGGGCAGCCTCTTCCAATGCCTGAGCACCCTTTGGGGAAGGAATTGTTCCTCAGCTCCATCTAAACCTGCCCTGGTGCAGCTTGAGGCCGTTTCCTCTTGTCCCATCCCTTGTTCCTTGGGAGCAGACCCCAGCCCCCTCCTGGCTCCATCCTCCTGTCAGGCAGTTGTAGGGAGCAATCAGGTCCCCCCTGAGCCTTCTCTTCTCCATCTGAACCCCCCAGGTCCCTCAGCTGTACCCCATCACTCTGTGCTCCAGGCCCTGCACCAGCTCCATTGCCCTCCTCTGGCCCTGCTCCAGCACCTCAGTTGCCAAACAGCGATCTGTACTGACAAACCTGTGTGGACTTTGGAGAAGTGGCACCGGCTGCCAGCGACCTGCTCACGGGGCATCGCCCTGGCTCCCGTGATGACGCTGATACAAACGCGGAGCCAGGTTAAAAAGGAAAACAGGGTGACGGCCCCTTTGCCAGCCCGGTCACGCCGGTAGCTCCTGGTGCGGAGGCGCCCATCCAACACAAACACGCCGTGCCTATTTAGGGGCACGGGCCAGCGGAAAAGACACCGTGTAATGAGCGGCTCCCGAGCGGCCGCACGGTGCTGGGGCCGGAGGGAAACATGCCGCAGTGCGACACGGGCTCGCTGGCGCGGGACGGCCCGCGCGGATCGGTACGAGCGGGGTCTGTCCCAGGGCGGGCGGCGAGGGGGGAACCGGGATCGGGATCGGGATCGGGAACAGGCTCCAAGGGGGCAGCGCGGTAGCGCCGCTGTCATGTGACCATGAAGCCACACACACCCCTTCGGGTCACATGAAAGCGGTCGTACATGGCGGCGGCGCGGCGGCTGCTCCCGCGGTGGACGGTACCGCTGCGGCCGGTGAGGGGGGGCGGGGCCGGGGCTCGGGGTTCAGGACCGGGGTTCGGAGCTCGGGGGCCGGGTTCGGGGCCGGGTTCGGAGCTTGGGGCTGGGGCTCGTGGTTCAGAGCCGGGGTTCAGGGCTCGGAGCTCGGGGCCCGGGGCTCGGGGTTCAGAGCCGGGTTCAGAGTTCGGAGCTTGGGGCTGGGGTTCGGGGCTCGGAGCTCGGGGTTCGGGGCCGGGGCTCAGGTTTCGGAGCCGGGGTTCAGAGCCGGGTTCAGAGTTCAGAGCTCGGGGCTGGGGCTCGTAGTTCAGAGCCGGGGCTCGGAGCCGGGGTTCAGAGCAGGGGTCAGAGTTCGGAGCTCAGGGCTGGGGCTCGTAGTTCAGAGCCGGGGTTCGGAGCCGGGGTTCAGAGCCGGGTTCAGAGTTCGGAGCTCAGGGCTGGGGCTCGTAGTTCAGAGCCGGGATTCGGGTTCAGAGCTCGGGGCTCTGCTGATGCTCTCCCTCTGTCCCCAGGTCAGCGCCGCGGCGGCATCCGGAGCCCTCCCGAAGCGTGTGAAGGTGGTGGAGGTGGGGCCCCGCGATGGGCTCCAGAACGAGAAGGTGCGAACGGGCCCGGGGGTGCTCGAGGCACAGGGGCCGTGGTGCCACCAGCAGCCTGTGCTGCGTGGGTTTTCTTTCTAAAGGCTGGTTTTCGTGGCAATAGCAACCGACAGTAATTCTGTTCATAGAGCGTTGTACCGACACCGGTGAAAATCAGTTTAATCAACATGCTGGCCGAGACGGGGCTCCAGGTCATAGAGGCCACCAGCTTTGTTTCCCCCAAGTGGGTTCCTCAGGTCAGTATTAAACTGTTCAGTGGAGCCGTGTGTTAAAAAGTGCCTCCTCGTAGAGGGTGACCTGGTCAAAAGCTTCTGCATGCTCCTACATCCCTGTCACTGGGAAAGAGCAAAGCCAAGTAAAGGTGCTTGCGACATCCCAGCCCTTTGGACCCTGAGGAGGAGCATGCAGCAACTCGGGTACCCGCGGTCTCTGTGTGCGGGTGACTGAACTATGCTCCTGCTCTGGATGCAGTGCTGCTGCCTCTTCAGGGGCCCATTGCTCTGATTGTGAAACACTTCTGTCCCTGTTATAAAAAGAGATTTTAGAAATGGTTTCTCCTTCACAGAGGTGGATGTTGTCACCCTCAGAAACCTCTCCTTGTTCGCGTTGCAGATGGCTGACCATACCCAAGTCATGCAAGGAATTACCCAGTTGCCTGGTGTTAGTTACCCTGTGCTGACGCCGAACCTGAAGGGATTTCAGGCTGCGGTAAGAGGTGGCAGCGTCGGGATGTCCCCAGTGTTCCCGGGCTGTGGTTAAGGATAGGAACTCTATCTGCCATCCTGCAGGCAGCAGTCTCATCTTGTAGTTCCTTTCCAAAGGATCATTTTGCTGGGGAAGTAAGGATCTGGTGTTTGGAACTAGAGGATCTTCAGGTCCTTTCCAACCCTAACTGTTCATGGTTCTGTAATAGAAAAGACCTTGAAACATTTTCTGTTGTTAAAAAGGCACCTGTTTGAATTGGCAGTGATGCTGGCAGTGTTGTCTGCACATCCCACAGCTCTCCTGACTGCACCCAGCTTTACTGCTGGCTCTGTAACCTTACACGTCTTTGGTGTAAGACTTGGATGCGTCGTCATGGTTTTGTTGTGGAATGAACTGAGGAAAGAATTGGGTTATTCAGGAAGAAAGTGGGGAATAAGCACTTTAGTTAAAACGGGAGCATTGTGGTTGTGTTTCTCATTCCCCTTGCAAGAGAAATCAGCTCACTTTAAGTTGTGCTTTCTGCTGGCAGGTGGCAGCAGGAGCCAAAGAAGTGTCGATCTTTGGAGCAGCATCTGAGCTCTTCACAAAGAAGAACATCAACTGCTCCATAGACGAGAGTCTGGAGCGGTTCAGTGAAGTGATGGCAGCAGCGAGAGCAGCCGACATTCCTGTCCGTGGGTGAGGGATTCCTGCTGCAGAGATGTAACTGCCCCAGTTCCTCCTTGTGGAGCTGGCCTGGGCAGTGCAGGGAGAGTGCTTTTCAACTTTACCTGGTTAGGGGGGTGCCTCTCTACCTGGATGGGTGCAGGATATGTGAGCTCAGTGCATGGAGAAGCATTGGTGTGGGAACAGTCACACTAACACCCTGACTTTTGGAATATGAAGTTAATTCTTCCACTGTATAGAGCATGTAAGGTGCAGCACGAGCCCTGACTGATGTGGCCAGTGCAATCTGACTGCAGTTCTCTAGCTAAGGGTATATTTGTTAACCACAGATACGTTTCCTGTGTCCTTGGCTGTCCCTACGAGGGGAAGATTTCTGCAGCTAAAGTTGCAGAGGTGAGTTCATCATCTGAGTGGGTTTTGTCTCACTTTTATGGATGTGACTTGGACACTGAGGGTTAAATGGTGTTGAACCATTGAGCTGGACTGAGGGGAGACTGGGGAAGGTTACAGGGAGCTGCCACCACAGCGGGGAGGGCTGAGTGTAGCTGGAATGGATGGGAATTTAGGGAGCTGTGGGGACCTGGAGATGTTTGATCCTGGAGAAGAGTCCCCATGGCTGCTGTGTTCCAGGGAAGCATGCACTGATCCCTGTGTACAGCCAGTGTCCAGCTTTGAGGAATGGAGTGACCAAGCTGCCTTCTCAGTAAACATCTTGGCTTCTGGACAGGTCTCGAAGAAGATGTACTCAATGGGATGCTACGAAATTTCCCTCGGTGACACCATTGGCATTGGGACCCCAGGAAGCATGAAGGAGATGCTGACAGCTGTCATGAAAGAGGTGCCAGTTGGGGCTCTGGCTGTTCACTGCCACGATACCTATGGGCAGGCTCTTGCCAACATCTTGGTAGCACTTCAGGTAAGATCCTTGCTTTGGAGTGTTGCATCTTCCCATGTTTCTTTGGGGTTTGGCTTTGTGCTCGCTATAAACTGTGGATTCGAGGGGCAGGACGAAGCACAGTTCATTGTTTAAGGGTTTACTGATGGTGGGGTTGTTTGCAGATGGGTGTGAGCGTGGTTGATGCTTCCGTCGCTGGCCTTGGAGGCTGCCCCTATGCCCAAGGGGCATCGGGAAACGTTGCCACGGAGGACTTGGTGTACATGCTACATGGGCTGGGCATCCACACGGTAAGCACCAGCCTGCAGCAGCTGAGCCCCTCGCACCGTGGCTCTGCTCGGGCTTCAGCAGGGGTGCAGAATGTGACCCAGGGAGCTTGAGCAAAGCGGGTGGAGCTACAAAGGATCCCTCTGGGTCTGGTGGGGGCCTTGTTGTGCCATGCCAAGCCCACTCCTCCGCCCTTTTCCAGTGCACTGTGATTTCACCCTCACTATCCGAATCACCCCAGCTGAGCAGCAGGCACCCAGGGCCTTGTGAAAGCAGCCACTGGGCCCCTTCACTGCTGCTTGTTATGGGGCAGTGTGACCGGCAGAGCTGGTGCCGAGGCATGTCCTGTCTTTCTTCCCATAAAGGGTGTGGATCTGCAGAAGCTGATGGATGCAGGCACGTTTATTTGCAATGCTCTCAACAGACGAACCAATTCCAAAGTGTCCCAGGCCTCTTGCAGACTGTGATTCCAAGCGGAGTTTCTCCGTGGACCAAGAAGAAAGCAAGGATCCAGGCTGGCTGGGTTTCCCCTCTGTTCTGCTGCCTCTGATCATCAGTGCCCTTTCCAGACTGGCTGTTGGGGAGGAAATGCATAATCCACCAGAATCAGTGACGAAATGAGAAGAAACAAACCCCAGGAATACTGTATGCAACCTTGATGCCATCTGCCTTAGGGAAGGGAGGATGCGATGGGCTGAGGGAGAAGTAGTGGCCACAACCCTCGCCTGGGAGCTGTGGTCTCCAGCACCAGCTCAGAACAGGGTTTGGTAACTTCTGCCTTGAGAGGGTATCACCCTCATGCTACCAGCACAGGATAAAGCACAGCTTTTCCTATTAGAGCTGTCTCCAGGTCAGGCTTGACCTCTCTTCCCTTCTTTCTCCTCACTACAGATGCTAAGACTGAAACCAAAGGACTCCCCTTCCTCATTCAAGTGCCAGGGGCAGCCTTGGACCTTCTGCCTTAGTGTTTCGGGGTTGTCACAATGGGCTGTATCTGTTGTAAGGTACTTGTAGCTACCAGGAGTAAGGAACACGTTATTTAATATTCTAAACTATTAGAAATTGAGTTGAATTAAAAGAGCTGAAGAGCTTTTGCTGCTGGTGTGCTGCCTTTTCCATCCACCCTGGGCTTGGGGCAGTGTGGAACACATGTGTTCTGTGCACACCTATGTGTTCTGTGCGTGTGTGTATGTTCTATAAACATGTATGTTCTGTACATGCCTGCATGTTCCTTGCACACACGTGTTCCATGCACACAAGTGTTCCGTGCACACACGTGTACTGTGCACACATATGTACCGTGTGCATACATGTTCTGATCACGCACGTGTTCTGTGCACACATGTTTTCTGTGCACACACATGTTCTGTGCACATGCGTGAACTGTGCACATACATGTTCTGATTGCACACGTTTTGTGCACACATGTGTTCCGTGCACACACGTGTTCCATGCACACACGTGTTCCGTGCACACACATCTTCCGTGCACACACGTGTTCTGTGCGCACACATGTTCTGTACACACACGTGTTCTGGGCACACACATGTTCCGTACACACATGTTCCATACACACACGTGTTCCGTACACATGTTCTGTACACACACGTGTTCTGTGCACACACGTGTTCTCGGCACACACATGTTCTGGGCACACACACGTGTTCCGTGCACACACGTGTTCTGTGCACATACATGTTCTGATCGCACACATGTTCCGTGCACACACGTGTTCCGGGCACACACGTGTTCTGTGCACACACGTGTTCTGTGCACACACGCGCGTTCCTTTCTCTGCTGGCCCCGCCCCCTCCCTCTGCTGAGCCAATCACCACTCCCCCCCTACACCGCCCCCCGCGCATGCGCGCTCCGTGTCTCCCGTGTCCCCTTCGCCGCCCCGTAGCGCCGGTGACGCGTTTCCATGGGAGAGCGGCGCGCGTGGCACCGGCGGGGCGGAGCTCTCGCCCGGGCCTTAAAGGGGCCGCGCCGGGGGTGGGGGCGGCACCGGAGCGGCGGCGGCGGTCGGGGGAGGGCGGGGGGGGGGAGCGCTGCCGAGCCCCTGAGGTGAGTGCGGCCCCTGCGCTGTGGGCCCGGCCCCTCGGGTCCCCCCGGCCCCGCCGCCCTCCTCAAGCGGCCCCCGGAGCCTTGCGCTTGGGGATGAATCGGATCCGTGCTGCGGGACGCGGGGACAGCGGGATCCTGGCTGGGTTTAACAGGGAAGAACGAGGGTTCCCGGTGCGGGACACGGGGGACAGCGGGATCCTGGCTGGGTTTAACAGGGAAGAACGAGGGTTCCCGGTGCGGGACACGGGTGACAGCGGGATCCTGGTTGGGTTTAACAGGGAAGAACGAGGGTTCCCGGTGCGGGACACGGGGGACAGCGGGATCCTGGTTGGGTTTAACAGGGAAGAACGAGGGTTTCCCGGTGCGGGACGTGGGTGACAGAGGGATCCTGGCTGGGTTTAACAGGGAAGAACGAGGGTTCCCGGTGCGGGACACGGGTGACAGCGGGATCCTGGTTGGGTTTAACGAGGAAGAACGAGGGTTCCCGGTGCGAGACACGTGTCAGCTGCGCCCTGCCTGTGCGGGAGGTGCGAGCGGTGCGGCAGGGCGTGCTCCTGCCCTGCCCTGCCCGGATGTCCGTGTGCAGGCAGGGCTGATGTGGCGCTGCCCACGTCCTGCCCGTCCTTTCCCTCCCCGTGAAGGGCCCTTCCTCCCTAGGGAACCATGGCAGAGAAGGTCCTGGTGACCGGCGGCGCCGGCTACATCGGCAGCCACTGCGTGCTGGAGCTGGTGCAGGCTGGCTACGTCCCCGTGGTCATAGACAACTTCCACAACGCCATCCGAGGTACCGAGAGCCTTCGTCCCTTCCCATGCGAGGGGCTCAGCCCCTCTCAGCCTGTGCTGGGAGTCTTCCGGCCCCCCCAGTGCCTCGCTCCCTTCCCTGTCCCCAGGGGCAGACGCGCTCCCGGAGAGCCTCCGGCGGGTGCAACAGCTCCTGCGCCAGCCCATCCTCTTCCAGGAGATGGATATCACCGACGGCGCCGCGCTGCGAGAGCTCTTCAGCAAGGTGAGAGCGAGAGCCCCAAGGTGGGCTCGGAGGGGTTTGTGCTGCGGCTCGAGGCAGGAGCTGGGCAGGGAAGAGAGTGCGGGGGAGACGCTGTGAGCAGCAAACGTTCCTCCTGGCCATGGAGACGACATGGGGCTGGCTGGGGGGGCCGGTGACTGCTTTCTGCCTGGAGCTCCTGCCTCCTGCGAGCACCAAGCTCTTTGTCCTTCGGCAGCACCATTTCTCAGCCGTGATGCACTTTGCGGGGCTGAAGGCAGTGGGAGAGTCGGTGCAGAAGCCCCTGGAGTATTACAGAGTGAACCTCACCGGGACCATCCGGCTGCTGGAGGTGTGTGGAGCCGGGAGGCAGAGCGGTGCTGGGTGCAGTCCTGCTCGGGAGGAGCAGGGGGCTGAGCCGGCGTACGGAGCTCGCTGGCTCAGTGGTGGCTGCTCCCTGCTCCTCAGGCCATGAAAGCCCACGGTGTGAGGAACCTGGTGTTCAGCAGCTCTGCCACCGTCTACGGAGACCCCAAGTACCTGCCCCTGGATGAGAAGCACCCAGTTGGAGGCTGCACCAACCCCTATGGCAAATCCAAGTACTTCATCGAGGAGATGATTCGAGATCTCTGCAAAGCAGAGAAGGTGCAGAGTGTGCAGGGCTGGGAGCTGGGCTCTATTCCCACTGGAGCACGCTGGGCTGACCAGGCACTACAGGGTGGCTGTGTCTCCCCAGGGGCTGGATGTATCTCTCCTGTGTATCCCCGCAGGACTGGAACGCCATTCTCCTGCGCTATTTCAACCCCATCGGTGCCCACGAGTCAGGCCTCATTGGAGAAGATCCTCAGGGGATCCCCAACAACCTCATGCCCTACGTGGCGCAGGTACTGCCCCGCGGCAGCGGTCAAGGACCCCCCGGCTCGTGGTGCCTGTGTGGGGCACGGGCTGATGGGGCTCTCCTGGTCTTGTCCCTCTGTGCAGGTGGCTGTGGGGCGCCGGGAATTCCTGAGCGTGTTCGGGAATGACTACAAGACGGATGATGGAACGGGTATGGCTGGAGCAGCGAGACCCCATCCCCCGGGGCAGCCACTGCAGCTCCCTCCCCAGCCTGGCTGCACCCCTTTGGGCAGGAGAGCTTTGCCCTCACCCTCTGCATCCCCACAGGCGTCAGGGATTACATCCACGTCGTGGACTTGGCCAAGGGCCATATCGCTGCTTTGAAGAAGCTCAAGGAGAACTGTGGCTGCAAGGTACCGGGGGCGGTCAGGGCTGCGGGGCTGGGTCCTGGGGGTGCTAAAACGGGGCCTGGCCCTTGTCCCGTTGCACGAGCAGCTGACCCTTCTTCTGCTTCCAGATCTACAATCTGGGCACAGGCACCGGCTACTCTGTCCTGCAGATGGTCCAGGCCATGGAGAGAGCCTCAGGGAGGGAGGTAAAGTCTGACTTGCGCCTGCAGGGCCAGGGGCACTGCTCCCTCAGTGCCACAGCAGCCCTGGCGCTGCTCCCTCAGCTCCATCCCCTCCACTGAGCCCTGGCGCTGCTCTCGCTGCAGATCAGGTACAAGATCACGGCGCGGCGCGAGGGGGACGTGGCCTCCTGCTACGCTGACCCCACGCTGGCCGAGCTCGAGCTGGGCTGGAAAGCTGCTTTTGGCCTGGACAAGATGTGTAAGAGCATCCCCAGCCCCTCCTGCACGTGCCAGCGGCTGCTCCTCTCCTGCCCCCCCTGACCCTGGCTCTCCCTGTTGCAGGTGAGGACCTGTGGCGGTGGCAGCTGCAGAATCCCACTGGCTTCAGCAAGAATTGAGCCGTGGCCCCAGGGCTCCCGCGGCTCCTGGGCTGCTCCCCAACCTCCCCATGCCCTATCGAGGCTGTGATCACCCTGGGTGCAGTTCCAGCTCCCCTCCTGCCTCTGGCGTGGGGCAGCCCCATCCTCTCCACTCCTCATCCTCCCCACTCCCCCAGGTCCTTTGCACCTCAGAGCAGAAACACAGCCAAGGCCCTGCTTTGGTGCCCAGGGCACAGAAACCCCTCGTGGGACTGCAGAGGGGCTGATGCCCACCCCAGCAGGGACCTGAGCCACCCCTTCCCTGCTGCACCCAACCCGCCCAGCTCAGGGGGCACGGGCTGGTCCTGGTTTCATGGGCAGACCAGGGGCTCCCACTGCCCCCTGCCCTGGGTAAGGGGAGGGTGCTGAGCACCTACCTCATGGCCTTAGGCCCCAGGAACCCCCCCAATCCCCAGCATCTACCGGGACCAGGCATACCCAAGCCCACCACAGCTCCCCAGGGGCAAGGCCCTGATGGCTGCCAGGGGCTCCCCACAGCCCCCTGCCTCTTTCTCTGCCCCCCCCCAGTGCGGCTCTGGGGACAATCTCTCATCTCGGACATGCTCCAGAGGAGCCTGGGCACAGTTGTGCTGCACACAGCCCCTCTGTGGCTGTGAGCCTGAGCCTGGATTTGCTTCCACGTTGCCTGTGGCAGCCACTTCCATAATCCCATTGCCAAAGGCTGCCCAGGAGCAGGCTCTGCTCCACTGCCCAACACTGCTCCTCTTTATCCCGGGTGCCTCCACCCGCAGTGGGAGCCGCAGTGCTGCTGCCCCTTGGCCCCATAATTTATGTCCCTAAGTTATGAATGGAGCTTTTGAGTTGTTGGAAATAAACTTCCCTACTTTGCAACGTGGCACAACCAGCACCGGGGGGCCTCGCATCCTGCCCAGCCATGAACGACGCCAGCGCAGCTCTGGGAGAGGGTCACCATTTATTTCACCTTGTTTCTGACTCCGTGGAACACACAAAAAAAACCCCAAACATTGACAAGGAAGACAAAAAGAAGAAAAGAAAAGAGCTGTATTGAGGAATGGCAAGATGCTGTTCTCCCTCCCGGGTCCTCAGCGTGGGAGGGGAGCCAGCAGGAATGCTCTGCCCAGCGTGGCCACCGCAGCATCCCCAGGGATGGCCACGGGTCCGGGGCCCCCCCGCGCCGCGCATGGCTCCGGTTCACAGTCACATTGGTCGGTCCATCCACCCGCCAGCCCTCGGTGGCCCCATCCCAGCCCCTCGCGCCCTCCCAGCACAGGAAGGGAGGACACAGCAGCGTGAAAACAAAGTAGAAGCAGCAGCAGGACTGGACCCCAAGCAAGGGAAGAGCCGAGCTCCCCCCGCCACCAGCAGCACCTTCGCTGGTTCAAGACTTCCTAAAGGGGGAAGGAAAGAAAAACCCACCCCAACCCAAAACAACCCCAGCAACCAACCGAAGCCGGGTCTGACAGAGCCGGTGCTCCGGGAGCAGGTTATTGCTTTGCGCAGCCCAGGCGGGAGGGCACGGCTGGAACGGAGCCCCCCCCCCCCCGCCTCCTGCAGCGGCAGCAGCAGGGAGCAGGGCCCCGGGGCTGGGCAGGGTGTGCGGTGTGTTCTGGTGGGGTGGGTACAGCAGTGCCATGGGCTCAGCCCATGGGGGAGGCCAGGAGAGGGGCAGCGCTGCTCAACAGCAAGAGCCCCCAGGCCTGCAGGATGGGAGGGGATGGCAAGAGCCCACCCGTGGAGGGGACATTCAGGGCCCTGGGGGTGGTGGGGGTGGTCCCAGCCAGAACCCCGTGAGAGAGGCCAAGGTTGGGCTGCAGCCTCCAGCTGGCTGGGCAAGGGAAGCCAGGAAACCTGTGATTGTACACGGAAAGGCCAACAGAGCCCCCTCCGCTGCCCCCAGGATGGGGCGCAGCAGCACCCCGGCATTAGATGCTGGTGAGATGATGGCTGGGAGCAAACCTGCTTCCTCCAGCTGTGCCAGGAGCCGTCCCTGGGGGCCAGTGGCCTCTTCTCTCCTCACCTCCCCTTCCAGGTGCCAGCCCAAGCCCAAAGGGAAGGAGAAGTAGCAGCAAGAGAGACTGAAGGACTGGGCTGGCACCGGGCGGGCTCCATGGCAAAGCCACTCAGATGCTGGCTGTGAAGGGCAGCGCTCCAGGGCTCTGAGGGCACAGAGCTGGGCTGAGGGAGGCAGGGACGGCTCCGGGACCCACACGGGGCTGAGGAGGAGATTGTAAAAGCCACAAGAGGAGGAGGAGGAGGTGATTATCTCCAGGAGGGCAGAGCTGCCCCGAGCCCATGGCTGAGGCTGCTGGGGAGTGTGCGTGTGCGACAGGGCAGGGGCCGGGCCCCGTGTGAGGAGGTGCAGGACCTGCGCCGACCTTGCTGCAGCCCCGGGCCATGGGGCAGCCCTCGGTGGTATCAGCCCAGAGCAGAGCCTCAGGGGTCCCCGCGGGAGAGTCCTGAGCTCTGACCCAAAACCCGCGACTTGCAGAGGCCGGGAGCAGCCGCAGAGGGGATGGGCAGAGGGCAGAGCGGGAGCAGAGGGTGCCCCGGTCCTGCCCTGCAGCCGCTCCGCTCCTCCCGCCGCACAGGGGCCACATCCCACCCCTAATACTGGTACAAAATAAACCAAACCCAAGAGGAAAAGCTCACCCGCACCGTGCCGGATCCGCACACCGCGGAGCCCGAGCAGGGAGCCACGGGATGGGGAGACCCCCCCCGAAACCGCTCAGAGCAAGAGACGGAGAGAAAAGGCCGCTCAAAGACTCGCCTTCACTCCAGTCCCGGCTCCGAGAGCAGCAGGGAGAGACGGGCACCCCTGGCCGGAGAGGATGCGGTGCGAGGAGACGGGCAGAGGCGGGAGGTGCGGAGGGGGCCACGGGGGAAGGATCCGCGGCTGCAGCCTCAGCGTCCTTCCCTGCCACAGTCCGGATTGGCTCCGCTTAGATCCGGGGCAGCAGCTTCTCGATGAACTCCTTCACTGCCATCATCTCCTGCAAAGAGCAGAGCCTGTCACTGCAAGCACAGGTCCACGAGGGATGCGCAGTCTCCCCGAGTGAATCCAGGAACACATCCCACGTGTCCTGGACTCCGCATTGTCCCTGTCCTGCCTGATCCACCGTGCTGGGATTGGTCCCACAGGTCCCATCCCCTCTTTGCCCGAGGCACTGACCTGAGGACAGGAACTGTGCATCACCCCAGGGTAGGTTTTGAACTGGACCTTGGTGGGGGTGACGACAGATTTCAGCTTCTCAGCAGTGAGGGCCCCAAAGCGGACGGGGATCATGGGGTCCATCTCCCCATGGCACTGCAAGATGGCAATGTCCTTGTTCACACCGTTATTTGCTGCCTGCAGCGAGGAAGGAAGCGCTCAGGAGAGAGGATACACAGCAGGGAATGGGGCCAGCGCTTTGTCTGCGTCCCTGGGCAAACTGCAGCAAGCTCCAGATGGGAAAATCCCCCCCTCCCACGGCCTCCCTATGGACACGCGTGGCGGCGGCAGCGCGAGGTACCTGCGGGAAGGCTTTGTGCAGTGGGAGCCAGCAGCTGAGCGCCACGATGCCGGCCAGCTGGTGCTGGCAAGTGAGAGCCGTGTACAGCGACAAGGCACCACCCTGCGGGGGGGAAGCTCCGTCAGCGATCCAGCCAGGATCCGCAGCCCCGGGCACGCAGCAGCCCCGGCTCGCCCCGCATCCACCCATCTCCTCTCGGAGGGCAAAGAGGGTCCGAACCCTCAGCCTGCTGCACATCGGTCCCGCTCACCTGCGAGAAGCCCCCCAGGATGATGCGGTTGGGTGGGATCCCGTTCTTCATCTCGTGCTCGATAATTGCTTTAACTGGAAGAAGACAGCGGGTTGGGGTCACAGGAGAACAGGAAGGAAGGAGAGGTGGAAGGAAGGCACCCGCTTCCATCCCAGGGAGGGAGAGGCACCCAGGAGCTCAGAGCTTTTCCCTCCCCAAAGCTTCTTACTGTTTTCTGCAGCTTTCTTGATTCCAGCTTCATCCTCAGGTGCATCCGGAGTCAACCCCATGAGGTCAAACCTGGGAGAAGCAGCAGGGTCAGCCCCAAACTTATCCCAACACGAAGGGTGTGGGGAGGAAGGAGCTGGGTGTGCTCTGCCCTCCCCCTGACTCCCACAGGGCAGTGCATTTCGGCTCTTCGGTGCCTCCCATCCCTCTCACCCTCCAAAATACACCCCTGAAAAGGGTCCCACCCACTCCTGCCACCCAAAGCACTGACCAGGAGGGCATCACCATCTTCATGTTGAGGGTCACGGGGATTCGGGGCCTGCAGAGGGAACAGTTGGGTGGTTTGGTTCAAGTGCAAGAGAAGCAACTCGGAGCAGAGGGGAGCGGGGTGACCCTCCTGCAGGACACCTCTCCCAAGGGCCAGCAGCAGATCCGTGCCACCAGACCCATCCCACACCAGGGGGACGGAGGAGGAGCTCCGGTGCTTTTGGCTTTCACTGCAGCCACCAGGGAGAGGTGGAGGACAGGAGGAAGGAGAAAAGAACCTCAGAGCAGCGGCTCCTGTGCTCATCAGCTCTGTGCGAACCACTCTGCCTGCAGGCAGAGAGCGCCAGAGAGTGGGGCCCTGTGTACACTGGCCACAGCAGGAGAGCAAGGCTCACTGCACAGCCCCGCGGTCAGGGCACAGGCCACCCATCCCCAAACAACCCCGGCAGCATGAACGGGTGCCAGAGCCCACCCAGACCCCTTCCCAAAGCAAAGACAGCACTTACGCGTGGGGGCAAATGTATTTCACATAGGGCAGGCGGATGGAGGACAGCGCATCAGCCCAGCTGTGCCTGTGGAGAGGGCAGAGGAGAGGAGGGAGTCCACGCCTGCCTCGGCACTCTGGAGGACGCTGGTGAAGGTGAGGGGCTCCCCAAGGCCCCCCTGCCCCTGCTTGGATGTTATTTTAGCAGCTCTTGCCCACCCCGGCAGCCTGAATCCCATTGTGGAGCCTGGCACACACCTCCTCTGCAGCAGGGCAGAGGCAGCACACAGAGCCCTGCAGCTCTGGCAGAGGAGCTGTGACGAGCAGGAGGGGAGGGAGAAGGTTCTGTGCTACTGCTGTTATCTCCCACTGTCCTCTAAGGTGGCCTCGCCCATCGGAGAGATGCACTTGCACAGGCACTGCCCAACTGCCAGCCCTCACAAGGCCTGGAGAGCCACAGCATGTGTCTGCCTGCCTGAAAGCAGAACATCAAACCCGGGGGGGGGGGGGGGGGCTGCCAGGCTGCTGGGATCATACATATTCAGTGCACAGAGCTCTGGAGCATGGCACAGGCTCAAAGCCCTGGCCAACCCTCCGAGCTGCCCTTGGGCACAGCAGCACCGGTGCTCTGCTCGCAGCCAGCAAACCCCGTGTGAGAGCTGGGGCCGGCCCCAGGGATACTCACCCCGTGTCTCCAAGGCCATGTAAGAAAATGACCTGTTAAATTAAGCAGAAAAACAAAAGAATTAGCCGGGTGAGAGGCAGGGCTGGGCTCCCGGGGCAGAGGCAAGAGGCCACTTAGTCACTGACTGGAAGAGACTCAAACAGGCAGACAATACCTGACGCTAATGACGTGTCTTGGCACCTTTGAGCATGATGGATGGGTGGAACAGGCACATCTCCGTGCCACAGAGCCTGCTCAGGGGGTGGCATGGGCCACTTGGCTGTAGCAGAGGCCAAGGCGCAATGGAGCATCCCGCATGCTGCATGGCACCATGGAGAGTGGAGCTTGCCCAGGACTCACAAAACCCACCCCTGCGGGCTTTTGATCAGGGTTAGGGCAACCCCTAAGCCACGGGGAGCAGAGGATTTTCTTTCTGGGGGTTTGCCTTTAACAGCTTCAACAGCCAAATGAGACCTGACTCTCACTGACTTCCTTGCAGGCTAAGCCCAGGCTGGAGCAAGCACCAGAAACAAACAGCCCAAAGGGCAGCTCCTTTCCCCCAGCACGACAAAGACCTTGCTGGTCCTGCATCCCCTCTGATGCACCACGATGTACATCCATAACGCTGAGGGATTACAGGCTCTGCTCCCAGCTCCTCTGAGCCCTGCGGAAGCAGCTCCTGCTCCTCAAGGCTGCTACAAGGGAAGAAGCCAACACGAGGGGCCTGGTCCTTACCGCGGCCGTCTCCCGCTCTGCCCCTGAGACAGTCACTGCGTCAGCGAGGAGGGGGACAGACATGTTGTTACCACACATACACCGAGAGGGACTCAGACACTGGCACCTGCAGGACAGAGGGACAAGGGTAAGGCAGGAAATAAACTCCTCTCCCCCCCAGCAGCTATTTGCTCCGGAGGGACCAGGTATTGAGGGGAAGATTAAAGGCTACAGGAGGGCTTTGATGTTTAAAGCCCTTGGGGCAGCCCCGCGCAGCAAGGCTGGAGAGCCAGGAAGCAGCAAACGCTTCCCCTGCCGCAGCACCAGATGCGTGCAAGTGGGGATGCGCGTGGGGAGCGTTAAAATTAGCTCTCGCTGTTACACCTCAAAGCCAAAGTTGTTCCTGTGATGGTAACGGCGTGGGCAGAGGGTGGCCGGGCCGCGCGCAGCCTCAGCATCCCCTCCCCGCTGCGCCGGGAGCCGAGGAGGAGCCTGACCCACATCTGCTCCCAGCGGGAAGCAGGAAACGCCGGCTGCGCGGGCTTTACAGCGCTAATCGAAGGGCCAGCCCTCTTTTATGGAGCGTTTAGGGATAAACCAGGGCATCCAGACGCTGGCCTGAGACCCAGCCCTGTGCTGACACCCAGAGCCTGTGCCCCTGCCCCAGTGACGGCAGCCCTGTTCCCCCTGCTGCCAGGCCACTGCTGCCGTCCCCATGGCTGCTGTCCCCATCCCCACCACCACCTCCCCGATCCCGGCCACTTGTGGGGCAGCAGCTCTGGCAGAGCCGAGGTCCCCACGACACCACCTTTGGACGCAACACTCGCCAGCGTTTGCTCCCAGTCGGGCACAAATCACTGCAGCGGGGGCTCCTCGCACGGCAGCCCCTGAGCCCCGCTTACCGCCCAGCACTGAGGAGATCAGCGCGCGTCCACAGCGCTGCCATCACCCCCTGGAGCACACAACCCCCAGGCTCTGCTCCAGCCTCCGCACCTCACAGCGAGCACCAATCCCCCGAGGCTTTCAGATGGGACGGGACCACCAGGACCCCCCCGAGGCGCCGGTACCCCGCAGACGGCCTTACCCAACGGAACAGCAGCCTCGGCCCCGCACCGACCCGACCCGTTCCGTTCCAGCGGCTGCGCACCGGCTGCTTCCCCGGCCTGCACCAAAGCACGGGGACCAACGAGCTCCTCCGGCCCGGCGGCGCTCGCAGCCCACGTGCTCGTGTGTACTCCCGGGTCAAACCAACCAACGAGGAACAACCCCGCGGACTCCGCTTGGATTCCCCCAGGGCTCTGCCGCATTCCCAAGGGATTCGCGGCCACACAACAGAGCAGAGGCAGCCCCGAAGGCAAAACGTGACACGGGAAGGATAAACACCCCCCCCCCCCAACAAGGCCGTACCCGCACCGAGCCAGGGACCCCCAGCCCCAGACGGGAACCTCACGGCCCTGCCTCGTTATTAACGCGCCCCGGCGGCCCCCGCAGCCGGAAGCCCCCCTTATCCCGCCTGCAGCGGGCCGGGGCTCGGCCCCCCCCACGGGGAAGGAGCGGGGGCGCGGGGCGATCCCCTCAGGGCCGGGAGGGCTCTCTCCGACCCCCGGCTGCGAGCGCGGCCCCGGTACCGGCAGCGCTCCCCCACCACGAGGCCGGAGGACGCCGGGACCGGCGGGAGCCGAAACCACAGCGGCTGAGGCGGGGGGTAGGGGGTGTGTGTGTGCGCGCGGAGCCCCCGCAGCTGCGCTCCCGGTGCCCCCCCCTCCCCCCTCCGCCGCCCGCAGTGGTACATTCCCCCCCCCCCCCCCCCCGCACCTTTCCCGCGGGCCCGGCGCGCGCTCTCCTCCCGGTTCCCCCGACGCGCTCCCACCGGAACTTCCGCCCGCCGGGTCGCGGCGGAACTGACGCGGCGGCCGAGCGGAGGGAGCTCCGCGCACCGGGGACCGGGACCGCCCCTCCCCCTCCGTGTGCGCCCCTGTGCGGTGTAAGGGAACATAATCAATATAAGGAGATAGAGACCACCCCGGTGCTATACGGAACGCAACCGCCTGGGAAACATAGGGTTAAACCGCTTTTCACTGCGGTCTTGCAGAGCAAGGTTTGCGCTGTAAGCCCGTGGTGCGGTAACGGAATTCGGCAGCCTCGCTAACGAGGGGGAAGGGTTTCGTTCCGTCCTTCCAACTATCTGGTACTTTGCAGACGGTGAGCCCCGAACACCTGATGGCTCGGGATGCTCCCTGTCTGCCCGTCCCGTCCTGCCTGCGGGCCGGTTGGTACGCGGGTCACACTGCATCTCTGCAGACACGGCTGGCTGCAGCTGACTGTGATCGGTGGGGCACCCAACTGCGCCACAGGTGAAAAGCGCACCCTGAGGAAGACTGCTTACTGCACCTTGAAGACCCCTGCCCGCATGAGGAAGACTGCTTACTGCACCTTGGAGACCCCTGCCCAAATGAGGAAGACTGCTTACTGCACCTTGAAGACCCCTGCCCGCATGAGGAGGACTGCTTACCGCACCTTGAAGACCCCTGCCCGCATGAGGAAGACTGCTTACTGCACCTTGAAGACCCCTGCCCGCATGAGGAAGACTGCTTACTGCACCTTGAAGACCCCTGCCCAAATGAGGAAGATTGCTTACTGCACCTTGAAGACCGCTGCCCACGGCCATCGGAGGGCAGTGCACAAGCACCGAAAAGAAGGAGGCTTCTGATAATGAGTACCTAAACTGATTGCAATACCCACACACACTCTCTCGGGAACCTGATGAATGTGCACGTTTGTGTGTAATAAAGATCTGCTTGCTCGACCCCTCGGGGTGGGACTCAGGAGGAGCGATCCTTGCACCCGGCGCCGTAATAAACATACTGCTTTGTAACTCTCCTTGAGTTTAGGGTCTAATTCCGTGCTTCACCGAGCGCTGCTGCTCTCCCCCCCTACCCCGCACACACACAGACGGTGAGCACAGCACGGGCAGGCTCCATGCATGGTTTATTGTCAGTCAGAGAGGTACCGGAACCAAAGCAGAGCCTCCGCCTGCACCGGCACCGAGCACCCCCGGCCCCAGGCAAAGGCAACACACGGAGCTGATCACACACTGAGGGATGCGGGAGGGGGGTTCCGTCCCTGCAGCCGCAGCACAGCCCTGGGGAGGCTCCCGGCGGCGCTGTCAGGAGATGAAGTGAGTCTGTGGGGTGAACTGTTCCAGCCGGTGATCCGCTGGGTTTGCCGAGGCTTCGTAATTGCAGATGGTGACTTCATGGCGATGAGCCTGAGTTAACGTTAACGTGTTAGGGCAAAGGAGGGCAGAGTTTGAGCCCTTTCTAAGACACCCGAGTGGTCAGAGTGGAGCTGGGTCCTGTCGCGCACCGTCCATCACACCCCCCCCAACTGCTCCCACTTCTTCACCACTACAGCCCAGCTTCAGCTGTAATTTAAAGCTGGTTTCACACTCTTAGCAGCGCGGTCCAACCTCTGCTCTCACTCACCTCCATCCACTCTCCTTTCAGGCCTATATAAAAGATCTTCGTTGTCTCTGCTCCGAAGTTCTTTGGGAAGTGGATGGAGAGGTGGTGAACATTGGAGAAACGGGCAATTCTGAAAGGAAACGCACCCTGAAACGGGAGGATCCTGCAGGGCGGCACCGAGGGCGCCTCAGACCTGGGAGCACACACCCCAGGGTGCAGGAGCAGCTCCCCCCATGCTGCAGGGAATGGGGCAGTGAGGAGCTGACACAGGGCCCAGGAGCAGGGACACAACTCTGGGATGGTTCCACATCCCGAGGAGTCCTGCCAGCACAGGCACGCTGCTGCTGCTTCTCACTTGGCAAGGACAGGATGGCAAATTCCACTGTGAACAGCTTTGGGATGCAAGGGAAGGATCTGCCCCCATCCTAAAGGGACCCATGTCCCTAAAGCCTGGTGGTGCACCCATGGGCCAGACAGACACCCCCCCCCAGCCCAGTGTCGTACTTGGTGGGATATTCCAGCTCGCCCGCCGGGTCTCGGTTCAGGCTGAACGTTTGCTCTGGCTCCCTGGCTGCGTCATCAAAGGACATGTGAGGAATGTTCCTGAAGCTGGGAAGAGAGGGAAGAAACCCAGGAAGTTATTAACATACAGGTCAGCCAATTGCCTTCCTCCCCATTCATTAGCACTACCTGGATTCTTCTCAATAATAAGAAACTGGATTTGCTTTGTCTTCTACGGGGGGGAAAATACCAACGCCACCACAAAGCATCATTCCAGAATACCCAACACCCTGAAGAAACAACAGGGAAGAGCTAGGAAAAAAGCTGGGGAGATGCAGATCTCAGCACGCTTGGGTACACAGAGCAACCAAGACACTTGGGAGACAAAAGGAAACGAGGACAATTGGCCCAGTAGAAAGCTGTAATTACAGTTACAGCCAGATTCGGTGTTGGCACTTTAGCTCAGGAATTTCCACGCACAAGGTGATCCCGGACAGTGCTTCACATCCGTGTTTGTGGAGCACAGAGGACAATGTCGGCTTGATAAAGGCAGATTTCCACCCCACCAAGCAAGAGCTGCAGAGCACTCAATGCCCTCGCTTCTACTGAAGAAGAGCCAGTATTAAGGGTTTCTCTCCCTTCAGGAGCCAGGTCCCGGGGCTGAGCACAGCCTGGTCCCCCCGCACTGCACAGTGCTACGAGGTGATCAGCTCAGGCTAAGCGAAGCCCAGGCTGGTTTCACTCACAGCCTCATCTCTGCCGGATGGCTCCCGTCGTCTTCTCCCATCACAATCACTCCTTTTAACTTCACGGTGCCAGTAAACCTGCCGGGAGACGCGGAAGCGCCCGTTCCATCTCGGCTCCCCTCAGCCCGGCCCCGCTTACGGGCGCACGCAGACCCTCCCGGCGGCGGGACGGGCACCGCTCCGCGCCGGGGCAGCACTTACGGGACGTTGAACAGCAGCTCCTCATCATCGTCGCTCTCCACGAACTGGGGGTTGAGAGGCGCGGGTCAGGCACGCGGAGGAGCTGCGGGGCAATGCCCGCGGCCGCTCCTTCCCTCCCCGGGGGCAGCCCCACCTTGGCGCGGTCACCGCGCTCCTCCCAAGCTCGGAAGACGAGGCCGCCGCTCCCCTCGCGGCGCTCGTTGAGGCACTGCAGCCGCTGCCGGTCGATGCGCAGGTACAGCCCCCAGTCCGCGCCGCGCTCCCCGCTGCCCGCAGCCTCCTCCCCGCAGCAGCAGCAGCGCCCGTGCCCGTGCGCCATCACCGCAGCGCCTCCGCGCTGCGCGCACCGCCCCCCGCAGCGCCGCCCCGCGGCCGGGAGGGGCTCGGCCCCGGTGAACCGGGGCGACGGGAAGCGGCTCGGACACGCTCGCTGGGGCGCCCTCCTGCGGCCACTGTGCTTAACGCTGGGCTCAGAGACAGACGAGAACAAGCAGGCAGGGTCCAGTGTTTGGCTTTTATTGAGACATGATTTTCCGCTTTTCATATAACTTATCTAATTAAAATATTCATCTTAGTTACCACAAAAAAAGGGAACATAGAAAAGTGTATGTACACAGCTAGGGACCAAAATACAAATGCAAGTCAAAGTCACCCCCCCTCCTGCCCGCAGCGCGGCGAAGGGGGGAAGAGGCAGCTCCGCTCCGGTCCTTCGTGTGTGTGGAGCACGTGAGAATTGCACAAGTAACACCCCGAGCACCGACCTCAGTTCTGGCCCCCTCCCTGCCATCCAGCCAAGCTGAAACATAGACACAGGCAGCAAAGCCCAGGGCAAAGAGGCTGTGCTGAGAGGGAAGGGGCATCACACCCTGTACCAGCGATGCTTTGGGCAGTATCACATCCGAGTGGCTGCTGTAGTGTTCATCAAGTGGCAGTTTAGCAGTGCCCAGCTCCTCTGCTCAAGGCTCCCTTAGGGCCTGGACATGATGCCAGACTCCACTTCCCTCCCCCTCTGCCCCTACCCCAAAGTACAGAGGAGAAATAAACGGTAGCACAACAGTCAGCAGAGGATAATATATTGTTATCTAATTAAAAATACAGCAAAATTAAATACAGCAAAAATGCAAGAGTAAGGAGCCATTATTTTACAGCACAACACACACTGAAATGCTGCACAGGAACATTAAAGCATTTGGGACTGTAACCAATTGACAGCACAGGAGAGTCTGAGAACATTTTTCCAAGACCTTCAAAATAAGGAAAGAAAAGCCCAAAGGAAGAGGCAAGTGTGCAGAATGGGTTTAAAGAAAGAGGAAAAAAAGGAGGGAAACAAAGACAGGATCCAACAGAAACCAGAAGCATACCGGGATTTTCCTAGAGCCCTATGGGGAGCACAGCAAGGTGCCCCAGTCAGTGCACAGACAACTCCACTGGTTCAGCATTTGGCAGCCACGCAAAGCCAGCAGCAACAGCATCCCCCATCAACACCTTTTCCACCTCGACAGCACAATCCCAAGGCAGCAAATATGGCTTGGACCAGGAGAACCTCTCCCCTTCCTGACCCAGTCAGAGCTCTGAGCCCTGACAGTGCTGCTGCCTGCCCCTGCATGACCTGGGTCTGCCCAGCTCCATCCCCTGCTCACACCACCTCTGGTGAGGTCATTTTTGTAACCCACAAGTGGAAGGGGTCACCACAGTCAGACCCGATGGTCGAGTCCACCTGAACCCACAAACACAGGGGCCACAGAGCTCCAGCCCCTCAGACACCACGTACAACCCATTCCTCAACTCCTGCTACCACCCGTACACACGTTAAACACAAACCACGTTCCGTTATTCACTTCCCTCCAACACTAGGCAAGTGGTTTTAGGTTCCAAGACTAAAATCCTTGCTTTTTCCAAAGTGGGGGCAGACATACAGGGAATAGCCAGGATTCAAGCACCAGCTTTCAAACTGGAAATAAATCCTTCCCAATTGCACACAGGAAACATGATAAAAGTATTCCTTCTTTCTACTAAAAGAGGCAAACTGACGCCTTCAGTGATCTCTAAAAACTGCTTCCAATACCAGAGGCCAAGTCCCCTGTAACCTTCTCAATTAAAAGGAAAAGACAAAGGAAAAAAGACGTTAAAATCTGACTTGGTGCACAGGAAAATTTCTCCCCAAGCCCTTCGTAGTTTTATTCCCAGTAGCCAGCAGAAGACAACAGCAGCAGCAGAGGAAAAAGTCCCCGGTGGCTCTTGGCATCCCTGCACAACAAGGTAAGCATCCGTACAAGATCTACATAACAGCAGAGAGGTTGAGAGCCAAGATTAACAGACACAAACAGAGAGCAAAGCCTCGGGACTCGACACACTTGCCAAAAGACCAGTGAGCAGATGGGTGCTGCCTGTCCCAGGGAGCCCAGGAGGTACCAGATCACAGGGAAGGACACCCAGTGTCCACTCGGCCAGATGGAGCCACAGAGAGGCTGACCCTCGCACTGCATCGGGAGGGGGAAGGCTCCTGGGAGCAACATAAATACCAGTGGGATAGGGGGCAAAATATTAATTAAAACCATTTTATAATTTATTAAGAGGTTAAATAGTAAATAGTCTCTGATCTTCCACTCTCAGCAGGTGCCAAGACTTCACATTTTCTTGTGTCGGGAGGTTTTGTACACCCTTCTTTTGACGGACGACAAAGCCAGAAACAGGATGTTAAGGGCAGGTGGAAAAGAGGGGGCTTGACACTGAGAAAGGGACCAGAATAGAAGATAAAATACTGTGCTGTTGTCTTGTGCAGATCAAAGCTTCTCCCAGCAGCGGCAGCTTCCAAAGAGTTCAAGGAAAAGGGCTGTGAGTACCTTCTCCCCATTCAGTGCCACTCCCCAGCAGAGGGCAAGTCCCAGATCCGCACTGCAAGCTTATCTCCGAGAGAACCTGTTCTTGAAAGCTTTGATAGTCTTTGCCATCATGGGTGCAATTTCTGCAACAGAGGAAGGAAAAAAAGCCCACATGGAAGCAGCAGACACAGGCTGGGAGAGCAGAGCAGTTCAGAGCTGCTTTCTACATGGCAAGAAGACAGAATTCCAGTTCAACTCTCCCTGCTTCCTTCCCAAAGGGAGCTGCACTACAGTGTCATTGTTCCAAACAGCTGGACAGACACAGAGGGACAGCAGGAGGGACAAGGCAGGGTTTCTGCTGCACTGGTACCATCAGGGCAAGGCTGATGCAGCCAGCACTGAGAAGGAAGGTGAATGAGATGTTCCCCTGTACAAGAAGTTTGAACACACTTTTATCACCCTGTCCTCAGGGAGGGGAGAGACGCCACCACCACCAACCCTCCCACATAGCCTGGATTTCTCTACAGCAGAAGCAACAGATTTGTGTGTTTGTAAAGGAGGAGATCTAAGAGACCACAGGGATGTTCTGCACTTTGTACTTACTCTTCACTGGTGGTTTCTTGGGGTCGTAGGAGGAGAAGGTGCTACCTGAAGATGGGACAGAATGGGCACTGCTGGTGCTGGGCCCATCATAGGACTGCTCCTCACTCACACGAGTGTGGCTTTTGCTAGATGTGTACAGGACTGGTTTTATTCTGGAACAGAGATGGGACAGGCATTTCAGGAAAGGACTCACTGTGGTTTGATGCAGTTCTTCAGACATAAGGCATGATAGCACATGGAACCAGCAGTGACCAGGATCTCCACAATTCCCAGCAAGGAAGAGGCTATTACAAGTTACAAAGACCTCCCAGACGCACAGAATCCTTCCCTGCCAGGATGCAGAGCTGCAGGGGGGGAGCTGGCAGGAGCTGCCAGGAAAAGAGGCCCTGAGCAGCAAGTGCTCCTGAGGAACACTCACTTGGTCTTCTCTGGCAGCAGAGGTCCTCCAGTTCCAAACTTCTCTTGCCTCCTTCGTACATCCCGCGGGGGCTTTGCTGCAGAGTTCACAAATGCCATTTTGGCCACTCTACCTGTAGGAGGCCAGAGGGAAATGCTGCTTAGATCCAATTTACTGTCTTACCACAGCAAACTCCAACCTGCTCTTCCCAGTCCATCCATTCCAAAGCTCTGGCAGTTGCCTTCTCCCTAAGGCCTGAATCTCTTGCTGTAACAACACGGGCTGTGAGAAATCGGACTGATCATGTCAGTAGTTCTCACAGTGTTCACCAAAAGAGCAGGAGTGTTTTCTCCCACCGTGGTTTTCTTCAGCCCCAGCATAGAGAAGCCACTCTAAAAGAGGAGGTGCCCTGCAGCCCTGCACATTCTTGCTGTAGAACACTCCCTGTTGGGTCCACATCACCACCTCAACGGATGAAATCGAGGGTCTGCTACACCACTGAGCAAAGGCCTCCATGTAAGACCAGAGAGCCAAGCAGCTCCTCTATTGGACTAGATTCACCTCAGTTGTTCCAAAGGACCTTCCCCACACAAAGACATACCCTGGGCAGCTTTCCCAGCCCTTTCCTTCAGCCCTCCTTTACCTTTGGGTTTGTTGGCATGAGCGGAGCCGATGTTCCGCGCTAACATGAGCAGCCGCTGCTCTCGTGCGTCGTGCAGCCGAAGGTACATCTCCCGCCAGGACTCAAACTCTTCTGGCTTCTCGTTCTTGAAGTCTCGGAGACAGTGATTGTGCCACAGTTGATCCGTATCCTCGATGAGGACCTGAAGCAAACCCACACGTGAGCTGGGATCCCTTCCGACACCTTCATTCCCCTCTCCCTCAGCACCAGCTAGTGCCAAGTCACTGGAATGCCACAGAGGGCAAGACCAGCTTAGGGGCCTGCTTGCAGCAAGAGATAGGCAGATGACAAATCCAGGAGGTCAGGACAGCAAAAGTCACCTCTTGTCAAACAGAGCATTGTTCTTTACTGTTCTGCTACTGTAGATGAGGACAGAACCACTCCCGCATGTCACCGTCACCTCCCCAGGCCAAGGCACTCACATGGTTACATTCCTCAATGCGGTACAGCTGCTCTGGGGTGCATCTCTCCAATACTGGCTCCAGCACGGAGAAAGGGACACCACCCACTTCATAGATTGCTAGAGAGAAGCAAGATGCACAAAGTATTTACCCTGCTCCTTCCTTGCTGGTTTTGACACCTTAAAATGCAGCAGAGGAAACTGCAGCGCTGCACAAAACTATGCAGTACAAGGGGAAGGAGAAAGGGACCATGAGTGCAATAGCCCTAACAAGTCATCAGGCACCAGGAACTCCCAATGGCTCTGTAGGCCACTACTTCAGCACTCCCCCAAGCACACTGGCTGCTGCTTCCTGCAGCTCCTGAGCTTTCAGAGAGCTCTGTCCCACATCAGTTAGGATGCCTTGTGACAAGGACAACTTCATATGCAACTGCTGGCATATGCACTAAGAAGTCACCATGACTTCAGTGTACCTGCTGGGCAGCGTGAGCGAGATAAATGGGGAAAGGTACTTACAGTCAATGTTGTTACTAAGGACTCTGATGCACTGCTGATACAGAGACATCATCTTGGGGAGGTAGGCAGTTTTAGAGCCTGAATACACCTGCATCTTTGAATTCAACCGGCGGCCTGTGAAACCCGCTTCGCTCTCTTCAACCGGTGAGGACACTGCTGCAAAGGGAAAGACTTGGATTAAGACGGGAACAGAGAAAAGAAGAGCTCACCCTTACGAATGGCACAGCAGACACAAACTGGGCATCACCCAGAAGCAAACTAGTTTCAGGAAAGGCAACTCCAAAGCCCAAGCTGCAAGAAGGGTCAGCAAAGGATCTTCCTCATGGAAGAGCACATGGGAAAACAACCACCTTTGGAAAGCTCTGGGCACCAGAGGCAAGACACCAGACCCCAACAGGAAGACTTGAACCCAGGTAGCAGCTGCTCCCATTCCCTCCCACAAATGATGGCTGCAGCCTGTTTCAAACCTCCTGTCCTGGCTAACCTACCTTTCCTTTTCGTCTGGGAGCAGGTAATGGACTCGATTGAAGGAAGAGGGCGGTAATTGGCTTGGATTGGAGGCAGTGGGATCTCTGGTAACGTTGGTACCACATCTAAAAGTATCTGGAAGGAGAGGAGGTACATGCAAGTAAGCCAAGGGTGCACGAGAACGTTACATCCTCCTGGTGCGCAAACAGCACTGAGCTGCATTTGGGTGGATGTTCTGTATAAGCCACTCAACACTGCTTGCATCAGGAAACAGCCTCGGGGGGGGCTGCACTTCTGCCACATCACTGTGGCTCTGTCTAGGCAAAGCAGCCAAAATTTGGTACCTGAATCACTCAGCTCCCTCCAGTAAGAGCCATGAGTATCTTTAACCTACTTGGCTCAGTGCTGAAGGCCTCTGGCAAGAACCCAAGTCAGATTAACAGCAAAGAACTAGAGAAAACACAGAAGAGAAAGCTGGCAGAAATGGTTCCTGCATCTCAAAACACTCATTTACCTGTTCTGTCTCTTCTCCTTCCCACCTCCTGCAAAAAGACTCCGCAGTGGTGGTAGAGAGAAGAACCTGAAACTGAAGGAAACCTAGGCCTCTGACCAGAGGCCCTTACTAGAATGAATGGCAAAGCATTTAGCTGAAGGTGTTCTCTTTTACTCTCCCTGGTTTTGTACAAATGGATTTTGCCCATTGCTTTTCTCTTCTCCCCTCCCTCTTCACCCGCTTTTCCAGCAGAGTCCCACTCCAACAGCACACAGCAACACCAGCAGGACCAGGCGCAGCTGCTCCCACCTCCTTTGTTCACTTTCAGATCCTCCAAAGCCCTCACAGCCTTACCCTCTTTGGTTTAGGAGACTCTGGTGCTTTCTTCTCGGCTTTTTTCTCACTTGTTCGCTTGTGGCTTGGACTTTTCCGACTCGAGCTCGAGCTGTTGGTGCTGGCTTTGGATCCATTCTGTTTGCTGTGCCCTCGGTCTTTCTCCCCAGCTGGCACAGCAGGTTTGACCACTTTCTTCTTCTTTTTCTGGGGCTGGTCGTAGCTGAGGTACGACTCAAAGGACATCGTCGGTTGCTCAAAGTCATCCTCCACTTCCCCCTCCCCAAAACTGGGGGAAAAGCCCACAGATTTTTTGTCTGTGTCAGAGGCTTTGCGCTTCCCCTCTGAAGGTTTTAAGCTCCCAGAAATCCCCTTCTCTTTGACCCTATTTGATGAGTCGCTCTCAGCTTTCCGTTTCTCCCGCTCAGAGTTGGAGCTCTCCAAGCTCAACTTGGGCTTTTCCAATTTGCCTTTTTCAGAGTCCCGATGTTTCTGCTTCTTCACATGGTTGTCCAAAGCCTCCCCCGAGTGCGGCACCATGTGCAACTTCTCCTTTCTGGAAGCACCGCCTTCGCGGTTCTTCTCCTTCTTGATGCCATCTGATGTCCTCTGCTTCTCCTTGCTGCCCCCTGCCACGGGGGCCTCTTGGAGATGCTCTTTAAAAGAGGTTCTGTGCAATCTGTCTGGGCTGAAGACAGAGCTCCTGTCCTCCTCTCTGCCATCAAGTCGCTGCTTCTTGTGAGACTTATGCTCTTTGCTTCGACTCACGTTCCCTTTGTCATGGAACTCACCAGGGTTCCTTTCCCGGCCTCCCTGCAGCTTCTCCTGGAAGCTGTGGCCTTTACTGGCTTTCCGATGAAATACTGTTGGTTCTTCCTGCTCCTCAGAGGCATAAGGGTCTGTGTACATGTCCTGAGGGCTCTCACTTGGCTCAGGTGACCCAGCCTGCCCACAGTCCGAATACTCCTGATCTGAAGAGAGCACTGGGGAAGATCTGCCCCAACCCTTCCCCTCGTGGCTGCTATAGTCATAAGTCTCATGGACTCTCTCAGGCCTAGGATACCTTCTGGACTTCTTTTCCCTATGATCTGGGCTATAGGACTGGCTGCAAGATGGCTGGAAGGGTTCTGAATACTCCTGGTCAGGTTCCTCATCCTCTCTGAGGGAGGGTTCCTGATGTCTTTTGCTTGAACTGCTCCTCTCATAGTCACGGTCTTCAGAATCTACGTTGTTTCTAAAGGGACAAGGAAACAAAACCAGATCAAAACATCAAAATACAAGAACTACTCCCCATGGCCCATGTGGACGGGAACCTGTCTTACAGATGACTACAGCTGTATTCAGTAGTTTTGTGAAAAGAAAAACACGAACTCTCGCAGGCACAGCAGCATTCAGGGATTTAGAAACTGCATTTGTAGTGCAGGAATTAGCTAAGCAGTTTGATTAGGGCTGAGACTTCACACTTCATGGGAAGCGGAGACAAACACATGCAGAGACTCCTCCAGGCCTGCACACTCCTGGCTGCATGGTGCCTGTTCAGCATGCAGGGATACCATAGCCCTTGAAATGATCATGAAAACCTGATAATCTAAACCATCTCACTGCCGAGCTCTACACAGCTTGGTTACTGCAGCATGCTTGCTAGCATCAACCTGCACTTTCCATAGGATGTTTGCACATCAAAGCCTTTCAAAGCAAGCTGCTTTCTTCACATGGGCCTACAACTTCCTCTCTTGAGCACTGTAAAATGGGAAGCAAGCAGATTGCATCTCTTGCTTCATTAAGGGCATTTTCCTGCCATCTACTGTTAATCTCTTCATCAAACTGCAAGTTCTTGAAAAGCGGCCCCTTCTTTCACGGCAAACTGCAGCGTCAGCAGCCCAATGGGCTGTGGCTACCAGAGGCAGGAAGTTTGTGCCAAAACCCATGCAGTGTTAGCACGTTTGCGTTACAAGCTTGCCCAGAGCCTTCACTGTGTCCCCTTCGCCAGAAAAGTCGATGATCCCCACTGCAAAAATATACCAAAGCCAAGTGAACAGGATCACGTACCTGTCTGCCTCTTGGGACACCGGCACCAGCTTCTTCCACCTGGCTACAAGGTTCTTGGCAAAGTCTCCTACAAACTCGTGTTTCCGTAAGCTGTTCACAGTCTTCCCAACACCCGTCTCCTTCAGGAGAGAGCCGAGACGAGAATTCATCACCAAACCAGTCAGCGTTCCCACCTCTGCTAAACTCCAACTGACCAAAGTTAACCCACTACCCAGCGCTGTAGGTAGAAGTAAACCTTCTTGATCAAAGGGCAAGGATATCACATACACTGTGTTGTCAGCAGATATCATAGAAGTCAGGGTTGGAAAGGACCTTAAGATCATCCAGTTCCAACCCCCCTGCCATGGGCAGGGACACCTCACACTAAACCATGCCACCCAAGGCTATGTCCAACCCAGCCTTGAACACCACCAGGGATGGAGCATTCACAACTTCCCTGGGCAACTCATTCCAGTGCCTCACCACCCTTACAGTAAAGAACTTCTTCCTCATATCCAATCTAAACTTCCCCTGTTTCAGTTTGAACCCATTACCCCTTGTCCTCTCACTACAGTCCCCAATGAAGAGTCCCTCCCCAGCATCCCTATAGGCCCCCTTCAGATACTGGAAGCTGCTCTGAGGTCTCCACGCAGCCGCCTCTTCTCCAGGCTGAACAGCCCCAACTTTCTCATCCTATCTTCATACGGGAGGTGCTCCAATCCCCTGATCGTCCTTGTGGCCTCTTCTGGAGTTGTTCCAACAGTTCCATGTCCTCTTTATGTTGAGGACACCAGAACTGCACACAATGCTCCAAGTGAGGTCTCACGAGAGCAGAGCAGAGGGACAGGATCACCTCCTTCGACCTGCTGCTCATGCTCCTTTTGATGCAGCCCAGGATACGGGTATCATTTATTAGCATTCAGTAAATCAAAGACAACTTAACTTTACCCTTGTCAAACGCTAATTAATTGTGTTAATAAGCCAAGCTAGTAATGGCCACTGGTAAGTTTGAAGACAGAAGTCACTAATAATTCTGAGGGTTAGCATTTCCTAACTTCCTGCTGATTCAGTTACTGTTAGGATCCACCCCGATTCTCACGTCTCAGTCAAGCGTTAAGCTTTTGGAAGAACTGAGGATGACAAACCATCCCCTGTGGCTTTACACTTGCTCTGATTCTCCGTGCCCGGAATCTAGAACCTCATCCCAACCGTGCCTGTGACACGGCGCTGTCGCAGGTGGCCAAGGCAACACACCCCACTCCACGGCAAACAGTTATCCTGTGCCTTGACAGACACGATGGAAGCCCGAGAGATTTCACAGCTCTTACCACAAGAATGTCAACTGTGATGGGCAGCTCAGACAGCCTCTTCAGACTCTTCAGCAACTGTAGAGACAAGGAGGAAAGCATTCACACTTGTCATCCCGAACCACACAGTACCACCAGAAAGGAAGAGCACTGCGTGAGAGCTTGCCAGAAAGATCCAAGTGGCAGACAGCTGCTCTCACTCCAAATCAAGCTCCTGAGAGCTGAACATGAGGGGCAACTGTAAAGGAATTATCTCTTTGCCTGTGAGGGCCCATCTTAGAGTCTTACAACACACTCTGTTAGCGCTTTCTTCACACAGGACTTTAAGCGACTTTGGCTTAAAGCATCAGGATCAGACACCCACAACTCTTGCATAGTAAGTGGAAGGACTTGGAAGCTTGTGACTCTCGGAAAGTGGTGCTGAGAATGACATTCCTTGCTGAGAGGGGCAGCGGGGAAAAGTCCTTCCTAAAGCTTCGCAAACTAGCCACTGGGGAAGGCAGACTGCTGGATGCAGGTGAAGGGGAGGCACTTGGTACCTCTGCCACCAGGCAGGTTTGGGACACCACTGGTGTTCCAGTTGCACATCTGACAGCACTACTGCTCCTCACGTTATTTCCCACAGCTCAGCTATAGCCACAGACCAGCCCCGTCAGCATTATTATAGCCCCTGTATGGCCCAGGCTTTGTTTAGCAGCGCCATGCTATATCCCATACAAAGGGCTGTCCCTAATCCAGAAGATATTCTCTCTAAAGCACTCTGCTCGTGCCCAAATTAGCACCATTGACCTAAGCTATTCCATCACCTCCTCTTCCAGCGTGCAAGGATCAGAGAGGTTTAGAGCTTGCCTTCCTTTTGAAGGAAGTTCTTTTAGCCGACTTGAAGGGTCGATTACTTTCAGAGAGAAAATAACTCCTCGAGACAGAGATAAGGGCTCAGGCAGTTTAAGCAGAACCACAGGATGGTTTCTGCTCACCAGCAGCCACTCCATGACATTTAGGACTTCATTACCATGACCAAAGGTTTAGCTTTTCTCATTTGTTTTAGAAGAGCAAGACAGCTACACCACCAGTAACCGTGTTTCAGCACCTGTGAGCTGGGGTGCTGATGGGGGTGCAGCAGCTCTCGCTGTGCTGTAACCTGGGTCTTCAAGCCCTCTGTCCCTGCAGCTCAGGGTTGCAGAGTCTTCCCCCTTTTAGCTATTAGTTAAAAGCTGTTTAACTTTTAGGATTCACAGGATCTGAGGCAGGTAATGTGCTCCACCTCCTGCCTCAACTGACGAGGGAAAACTCCTTATGGTATCCTTAAAGCCTCCCAATTATTTTCTACTTACACTCCACTGTACCATCTTCCACAGCTCTTTTTGCTCTTTAGTTATTTGCTGCCTTCAGGGCCGAATTCCAAACAGAAAAGCACTGTTCTCACTGGGGCTCCTCTCTGGATTTCATATAGCCAGGGGAAGTGTGGTTTGAGACCAGGGGACTACACATGTGATCCACAACACATCTCATGGGGAACTGCCTTATTCCACTTCCCACCACAGGCAGTGGTTGGAAACCCCCCCACATCTTAACGAAACCAGAAAGCAAGAGCTGACGTTCTGAGAGACCACGCACTGCCTACGTGTCACTTTAGCAGGCTTCTACACCTGAGGGATGCTCACGCAAGCCGAGCTCCACAGACTTCCCAGCCAAGCAATAAACCCCTCCAAACGATGCCATCAGGAAACGGGGCATTTTTGTTACCTGCGTCATCAGTAACGTGCTTATCTGGCAATCTGAGCTCTCAAAAGCTGTGCTCCTTGAGGCCATCCAAGTGGCACGCAGCCTGGGAACAGCCCGGGAAGGCCACGTTTGGGAGCGGTGTTCATACAGCACAGCAAAACCTCTCTTTGCTGGGAGGCTCTGTGGACACAAGTCCGCGCGCATGACACACAGCGAGGGAGGCAGCTCCGGTGCAGCGAGGTGGAAGAGCTTGTATCAGTCTGTATTGCCTATGGAAACAAGCTGGTGGTGTACACCCCACAGAACCCAGCCAAGCAGACTCAAACCTGGCAGCTCAGCTCAGAAATAGCCAAGATCCTATGAGAAAAGGGGCCAGGAAGAAGACAGAAAACACACAGCTTGGGTCCTGCCAGATGAAATACATAAGAGAAAACTCTTCTCAAACACCCCAGTGCAGGGCAGAGTTTCAGCCACCCACAAGGCACAAAGCCTGGAAACTTACTCTGTGGCATTACTGACAAAATAATTCCAAAGGACAAAGCAAGAAAACCAAGGACTGGAAATGGTGCAATGTGTGCGTAGCACCAGGGGTGCTGTGGCCCTGTCCTGCTCACGGGTAAAGCTGTATCTGCTACAGAACTGTTGAGGAACCTGTTACTTTCCAACACACGAAGGTGCTCAGAAGATGCACAACCTGTAGGGGCAACACAACAGCAACTAGATTCAAGCCTAGAATCACACTTCCAAGGATACAGTTGAAAAGGTACCACACCTACAAAGAGTACAGCCCCTTCTGCTGGGGAAGGAAATGGTCATTATCCTGCTAACAGCAGCCTGAAAATGCTCAGCACCTCTCCCTCCCTTTGCAAAACTTCCTAGGATCAACAGCGAAACGACACCACCATAGGGTTACTGGGGAAAGAGTCAGCCTGGGCAAATAGCACCCAGAGACTTACAATGCCCGAGAAGCACAGGCAGGCAGTTACTGCCCCGAGCTGACGCAAGGGTCAGGAAACAGGAGCAGCAATTCTCTGTGCGCAGCACGCTGAGCCAATATTTGAAGTCCTGCACATGCTTTCAGCACCACAGAGCCCAAAACCTCCTGGAACCGAGTCCTCAGCAGCCCTTCAGGGCCCCACCAGTTAAACCCTGCTCTGGTCTTGGCTGAGAGGGTGAGAAAAGGAACCTGACCCTCCCATTGCTTCACTCCTGGCATGGCTGGAGTACGGTATGGAGTATGGTGGAGGCTGGCGTGGTACAGGGGCCTCTGGTCCAAGGGGCTGGCAACCGAGCAGCTCAGCATCCATCCTTCCTCACGGGCAGTCTTGGTTGAAGTCAGCCGAGCGCAGCGCGGCCGCACGGCCCCATCTGCCCCCTCTTCCACCTGAGCCAAGTGAACCACTCACCGGGCACCTGCAAACCGTCACCATTGATGCTCCTCCTTTAACACATGAGAGCGGGGACGGCAGCACGTGCTGCGCCTGCCCCCGAGCTCCGCCGCGGCTCCAGACTGCAGGCAGCTCAGCCCAGCGCTCCGCAGTGAGCCGCTGTCAGGCACAGCCGCGTGTCCCCGCACACGGCAGCCGCTCCGCGCAACAGGTTCTGGCAGCGGCCCGCGACGGGCAGCGAGCAGCTTCCCCCCCCCCCGCGCAGAGACAGCGCTCAGCACCTCCGTGCCCCGACCCCAGCGCTGCCCCGGGGCCTCCCGGTGCCGCCCGTCCCCGTCCCCCCCCCCCCCGTGCGGGCTCCGGAGCACGAACACGTCACCAGGGCAGGACTCTTCCGGCAAGTTCTGCCGCTGCCCGCCCGCCCCAGCACTGCGCCCCGGGGGCACCCCGGGGGACCCCCGCCCGCCGCGGCGCTCCTCCAGCACTGCAGGCAGCGCCCCGCGCCGCCAGCAGCCATGCGGGGGGGGGATCCCACCGGGGACAGCCCCGCAGCCACAGCCGCCCGCCTCGCCCCACGGAGCACAGGCCCGGCCCCGTTCCCCGTGCGCCCCCTCCCTCCCCGCGGGACGGCGCGGACCCTCCCGACCCCCGGTCCCGCCGCGGAGGGGCAGCCCCGGCGGCACCGCCGCCTCCCCCCGTCACCTTCTTGGGCTCGGCGCCGCCCGCCAGCCGCGACTGCAGCTTGCCCACAACTTCCAGCACCGACGCCGCCATTTTTATTGCTGGCGAGGCAGCGGCGGCGGAAGCGGCTTCACCGCCCGCTGCCCGCGCGGCACCTGCCCGCCGCTGCCGCCATCTTGGGTAAGGGCAGGAAGCGGAAGAGGCGCGACCATGACGGGTGAGGGCAGAGCTGATGGGTGCCATGGTTGGGTCTGGCAGCGGCGCGGGGCAGCGCCATCTTGAGTGAGGGCAGGTGCCGCCGCGGTCGGGACGGGCGGCGCGGGCGCCGGAGCCGCTTCGTGCCCAGTCCCGTTGCTTCCCAGCGGCACGGCTGCTGGAGCGAGTGGGAAGGAGGAGGTTACATTGGGTCATGGCCAAAGGCTGCGGGGCTCCTCCGCAGGGCAATGTCTCCCCACATCACCCCTGCTGAGCTGCTTCTCCCTGTGCCCTTGGCAGTGCCCAGGTAACGCTGCCCACTGCTGGTGCTGGCTGCGGCCATGCCCTTGGCTGCAGCAGCGCTACCTGAGCCCAGCCCTCGCCGTGCCTGGGGGAAGCTGTCCTCAGCTCACCCCAAAAGCTGTAGAAGTGATAAGAGCAGTCAGCTGGTGGGGACAGGAGGGAGGAGGATGTCCCACGGCGCAAGCGGAGGGTCTCTGTGCCCCAACCCGCAGAGCCCTGCGCTGCCCAGAGCCTCCCCTTGGACTAACCGGGCTTAACAGCAAGGTAAGGAGCAGCCCCAGCCTGCAGGACCTGCAGGGCTTGTGTGGGGCACGGGAACGGCTGGAGAATGGAAGTCATGGCATTGGGAGAGTCGCCGCTTCCTAACACGGGGCTGGCAGCAGAGCAGTGCCCAGAGCTGCAGCACTGAGCCCCTGCCTGAACCCGGGTGAAGGAGACGAGCTCTGTTTGGTGAGGTGCTGAAGGGAACGGGGCTGTCATAACGTCCTGAGGCTGCAGCATCACGCAGCGTGGGTCCTGCTGTGCTCTTCGCTCAGGGCTATGGTGCGGGGCTGAGATTAGCAGCGCTGAAAGGATGTGAGGACGACAACGGGCTTTTGAGGGAAGTTTAAACAGCCAGAAAGAAGCCGTCTGCTTTCTCTCTGGGGCCTTCTTAAAACTGTTCCAGCCCCCTAAATTAACCCAGCGGCCAGGATTAAGCTGTAAGGAAAAAACCTCTTTCAAGTGGCTGCAGTGGGATTGCAACCAGAAGCAGTCACAGTGTCCCATTTTAACTCAAGTGCAGGTAGTAAAGGTCGCTCTGCCCTCCTGCAGCCACCCGCGGGAACAACACGAGCATGTGTTTCGTATGGGAGCCTGTCAAAGGTGTCCAAAGGGACAGGCAGGAAGCCATGGACATCAGTCTGTGCCCCAAGCTTCTCATGGCTCCACTGTACTTGTGTGGGATGCAGTTAGAAAGCCTCTGTTGTATCCCAGAACAGCTTCCCCCTTGTCTCCTGAACGGGATGGACAGGGGATGGAGAAACCAGCTACATCGCTGGGCTTTCCTGGAGGAGTTAAGGCGGCTTTTGGGGATGAGCCTGCCCCACACCAGGCCCATGGGACAAGCCCTGCTTCCCTTTGGGTTTGCTGGGCAGCAGGGATGCTCTGGCAGTGCTGTACATCAGGGCACAGGTCCGAGGGATCTGGGGAGAAGACCTGGAGAAACATTGGAATTTCCTGTGAAATTCCAATATTTCGCCTGTATTTCAGTTGAAAAGCTGCACCTGCAAATTTTCCTGGGGAATGGATTGTCTGAACAAAAGGTGTGTTTGGAAACACCCGAGTGGTGTTGCTGGGAAAGGGTAAATCCCGGTTCCTTTTCCCAACCTGGAGCTGCATGTCAGAAACCGTGTTGTATTCAAACACACGCAGAGAGAACAGGATTTGTGCCCGAGTTCCAGAGGGCCCGACGCCTGCTGCAGGATATGACACTGTGACAGATGAGCTCTCCATGGTGTAAAGTGGGGTATCCCCAGGGAACACCGCAATGCCAGGGATGGCTCAAGTGCCTGGGGCTTTGCTCCTGAGTCCTCTTGGCTCCCTGTGGCAGGGCCGGCACCGCTGCTCCCCCTCGGGCTCAGCCCTGAATCCTCTTTCCAAGCAGGGACTTGCACCAAACTCTTCCCTTCTCCATCTTTTTTTGCTGAAGTCTCATCATTCCCCCCTTGTCCTTGCTAAATACGAGCTGATGACTCAGTTCCGAGCAACCTGATCCTTATGGCCAAGTGAAATAAACAGTCCCCAGACATGTGAGCGCAGAAACAGCTATTTCTGGCTGGCGGATCTCTTCCCTCATACATTGGCTGCTCGGGGCTCCCTCAGAGGAGCTCAAGTCATTGCCAAGTTTCAGACTGGAATTTGGGAGCATTCAAAAACTGCATCATTGTCGTTTTCTTCCCCCCTTCATTTGCACTCTGACCTGTTCACCCCAAAGGGCCCAAGTGGTCAGCCAGACGCCTCGCTGTGCCCAAGGGGCTGAGGGGGACATGAACCCCCTTTTCCTGAAGAGCTGGGGTTCATCTTAGCTCGTTGCTGTGTTGGAACCTCTATCAGAGCTGCTGGGACTTGATTCACCCCCATCTGATGCGGGCTTGAGTCAGGAGAAACACACCCTGTGATCGCTGGCTCGCTCTGTCTGGAGTCTGTGGCAGCCCAGAGAGCAGAGCAAGCATGGCCCCACATCCCAGGAACCAGTGGGTGCTCCCAGTTCCCCAAGGCAACCACCCAAAATCCCAGCCCTCTTTTATCACAGCACTGGTACTGGTTGAGAGTCATGGCCCTCAATGCCTTTCACACAGCGGTTGGGAGGCAGTTTCCACCCTTCCTTTGGCCTGACCCAAAGAGTGTTGAGTCAGTGGGAGGTTTCCTTTTGTTTCACTGAATAGCAAAAAGAGCAGCAGGATACCTGCACCCCTGCTCCAGGGCTCCTCACCTCTCCTTTCTCCCCAGGTCCCGTTCTGGTTCTACCAGGATGGCCCCCAAAAAGAAAACCCCCAAGAAGCCCAAGGTGGATAAAGAGGCTGCATCCATCCCACCGCTGACAGTGGAAGATGCTTTGCTAGATGTCCAACACCTCAATCACTTGAATAGTCTGTACGACAGCGGCTCCAACGGCTTCCACTGCACAGCCACGGAGGTTGAAGCCCTGCAGCATGGAGCCAGCCTTCTGGAGGGGATGAACCAGATGCGCCAGAAGCGGTTCCTCTGCGACCTCACCATTGCCACCAAAACAAAGTCCTTCGAGGTGCACAAACTCGTCCTGGCTTCCTGCAGTGAGTACTTCCACCGCCTGCTGCAGGGAGACCCTCAGCTGCACCGCGTGGAACTCCACCACGTGGCCTCGCTGGGCCTGGCCACCACCATCACCTATGCCTACACAGGGAAGCTGAGCCTCTCACTCTACACTATCGGCAGCACCATCGCCACGGCCACCCAGCTGCAGGTGCCAGCGCTGCTGAAGATGTGCAGCGACTTCCTCATCCGGGAGGTGGCTGTGGAGAACTGCGTCTACATCGCCAACATCTCGGCCAACTTCGGCCTCAAGCAGGTGAAAGATGCCACCCGGAAATTCATCCGGGAAAACTTCCTGGAGTTCTCCAAGACTGACCAGTTCATGAAGCTCCCCTTTGATCAGATCAATGAGCTGCTGATGGACGATGGCCTGCAGATACCCAGCGAGGTTGCTGCCTTCCAGATTGCTGTCAAGTGGCTGGAGTTTGACCCAAAACGGGTCCGGTATGCTGCTGACCTCCTGAGCAACATTCGGTTTGGCACAATCCCAGCTCCAGACTTGGTCAACCACGTGCAGCCTGTGCCACGCATGATGCAAGATCCACAGTGCCACAAGCTCCTCGTCGATGCTATGAATTACCACCTGCTCCCCCACCAGCAGAACAGCCTTCAGTCTCGGAGAACCAGGATACGGGGAGGCCAGAGGGTGCTTGTCATAGTTGGGGGTCGTCCAGCATTGACTGAGAAGGCTCTGAGCAGGGAGCTCAGCTACAGGGATGCAGAGGGAAACTGGCACAAGCTGACAGAGATGCCAGCAAAAAGTTTTAACCAGTGTGTGGTGGTGATGGATGGATTCATCTACATTGCGGGCGGGGAAGACCAGAACGATGCCAGGAACCAGGCCAAGCATGCTGTCAGCAGCCTGAGCAGGTAAGACAGGCCCCATGTGGCCAGGCAGGGGGTTCAATCCAGAGCCAGCCTCAAGCCAGTCTGGTTTGCCTGGGTTCATTTTAAGGTCTATTTACTGCCTTTAAGATTCCTGTTGCCCTTCAGGCTCTCTTCTTCACCTCCATGGCTCTCTTCATCATTTAAATGACCAGGTTTGTTTCCTAATTCCCCATAAACCTGTCACTGGATCCCGAAGGGATTACTACTCAAAAAAAAAAGGAGTAACCATGGCAACCTGACATGCAGTATTTGGTTTGCAGCATAAATCTGACCTCCCCAGTGGCTCTGCCAATGGCTTAGCTCAGCCACCTCGGGCTCCACATGTCAGTGTCAGCACTGCTCAAGGCCAGCCCTGTGTGGCTGCTCATCACCTCACTTCAGCTAGGAGCTGTCACGGGCTCTTTCTCCTGCACCAAGGGAGGTTGAAGGGACCCACTGACTTCCTGTTTCAGGCCAGTAGCTTATCCCCCTTCTCCAGCCTGCGGCAGTCCTTGTGGCATTGCTCTGGGGACGTGGCAGTTCCAGTTCCCTCTGCTGTCTCATGAGCACACAGGAACCAGCTTCCTATCATGCGCCTGGCTTTGGCCTGTCAGGGTGGGCAGGGAAGGCTTGTCCCTAGTTCTACCTGCCAAGACCCAACAGAGGGAACAGTGGCAGTACTTGGGACTCCTCACATCTATAGTGCTCTCCATTTCCAAGCCAGGCTAGAGCTGTGGTGGAAGGAGCACTGCTGGGCCATCCCAAGAGTTACAGCAGCAATGCCAGCAGTCACAGGCAGGATCTAGTCCTGTGCATTGCTGGCATCTCCATCTGTGCTGCCTGTCAGGAGGGGTTTTTACTGCTGGAGAAGCAGAGAGGCTCTTCAGTGCACCAACTGCCTCCCCCGGAGGCAGATGTCGGGTCGGCCCCACCTCTCCCTGTGGCTCTGATGCCAGCCCTGGGCAGACAGATCCCCTTTGTCCCCAGGTATGATCCGCGCTTCAACACATGGCTGCACCTGGCCAGCATGCAGCACAGGAGGTCACACTTCAGCCTCAGTGCCTGCGATGGGCTCCTCTACGCTGTGGGAGGGCGCAATGCCGAGGGCCCTTTGGCATCCGTGGAGTGCTACGTCCCCACCACCAACAGCTGGCAGAGCAAGGTGAGCCTGGAGACCCCACGCTGCTGCCACGCCACCACCGTCATCGACGGCAAGCTCCTGGTCACCGGCGGTTACATCAGCCATGCCTATTCCCGAACCGTGCTCTGTTACGATCCCAGCAGCGACTCCTGGAAGGAGCAGGCAAGGCTCAGCACCCCCCGGGGCTGGCACTGCGCGGCCACCGTGGCCGACCGAGCCTATGTACTGGGTGGGAGCCAGGTGGGTCCCCAGGGCGAGCGGGTGGACGTGATGCCTGTGGAGTGCTACAGCCCAGTCACGGGGCAGTGGAGTTACATGGCACCACTGCCCACAGGGGTCAGCACAGCCGGGGTGGCTCTGCTGGAGGGGCGCTTGTGCCTGGTGGGTGGCTGGAACGAGGGTCGGAAGAGGTACCAGAAATGTGTTCAGTGCTACAACCCTGACCTCAATGAGTGGGCTGAGGACAAGGACCTCCCTGAGGCCACTGTGGGTGTCTCGTGTTGCACCATCACCCTCCCATGCCCCCTGAGTTCCAGGTCTCGGGCCAGCTCTGTGGGCTCAGCAGCGGCCAGCACGTAAAGAGCCCTGGGTGCCACATGGCTTATGCCAGCAGCTAGGGAAGGAAACAGAGCTCAGAGGTGTGGGGTAGCTGCACGGGGAGGCACACTGATGTCTGGAGTCACTGCAAAGCCTCAGACACTCTTGTTCCATCATGGCAAGTTTGGAACACTCGAGGAGTGTCTTCTGAGCTGCCTGCATCCCCATCCCACAGCTGAAGCAGGGTTACTCAAGCAGGGCCACTGAGCACCAGGGCCAACACTCTTGGTTTTGTTCCGGCCTTCTTTGCACAACACAGTGAAATAATATCCAGGAAGCCAATGTGCCATGATGTCAAGACAAAAGCTTCAGCAAAGCAGGCTGCTTTCACTGCTCACCACAGTTAAAGTTCTCATGCAGGAACTGATCTTCCCCTGAGAATTCCCAATCTCTCTCTAGAGTTCACCTCAAGCATGGAGCTACACCACAGCAGAACACCATTCCCATTCAGATTCCACTTCCCACTGTGTGTTTCAGCATGCACAGCACGCGCTGCCCTGTGTATCTTGGAGCAGGCTCCATCCTGAGCAGTGCTGGCAAGCTTCCCTGCTTTACAACTGCAAATAGGCTTGAGAAAGGAAGGGTCTGGTCTCTGAGTTAACACTGCACAGTGACTGGTGGAGCGTGTGCAGACTGGCATGGAAGTGAGTTTGCCCCTTAATTTTTTTACTGTAGCTTTTTATTGTAAGGTGCAGGAGAAAACCAAGCACTAGAGGCAGAAGCAAAGGGTGTTCCTGAACCCCACTTGTGTGAGCTGCCCTGTCCTGCAGGCAATTTTCTCTTTGAACAATAAAGACCCTTCCTTTGCAGGGGAGAACTGTCTGGCTGGGTTATTACAGCAGTGTTAAGCTCACACGTGAAGCATTTTAACAAAGAAGCTAATCTCTTCGGGATTGTAACTGCTTCAGGATTTCTAGAACTCATTAAGAGCACCACAATCTGTGGGGCAGAAACAACTCCACCAGCTACAGGTACAGGCACTTGGGTCTCACACCACTCAGGACAGCAGCTTGGCTCCAGGGTTCTGCTGGCTGATGCCAGCTGCCCCTAGGGGCACAGAGTTTGAATCCCAGTTCAGAGGTACCATAGGCCTCAACTCATCCCCTCAGCCCCTTTCATAGAGCCCACAACCACACTTTGGCTTTACAGCTCTGCTTTACTAAGAGGGTGCATGTGCCATTTCCTGGGGAAGCCAAATAGTTCCAGAGCTGCCAAGTTTCTCCCACTGACTTGGACTCCCTCATTCACTAGGAGCCCTCAACACTGCAGGTTGGTCTGTTGAGGACCGCAACCAGCACTGACTGACCGCAGTCCCCTCAGATATTCAACCCTCCAAAACTCCCACTCAACAACTCCAGTAGTCAAAAAGCACGTATTTGTTTTCTTCTTTCTACACCCACTTGCAGACTCTGAAGTTCTACATACCATCTGTGCAGCTGGACACAAAGTAGAGAAAGCACCACACACATCCAACACTTGCTCCTGAGAACAGCATGTTCTCTTCATGTCCACATCCTTCTGCTTCCTTTGGAGTGAGTGCCTCTTGCTCCCAGCAGCCTCCCAGGTCAGGAGGAGCCCCCACAAAATTCACAACAGGAGATAGAGCTTAGAAAAATTTATTTGCCTTTTTTTAGTAACAGGAACTGCTCATTTACCAGGAAGGATGATGCCATCATACTGTGAGGGAAACAAAAGACAGAAGCAAGTGAGAATGTACCACCAGGTAGAGGTGCAGCACTGCTGTGCAGGAAACTGAGTTGCCACATTCATCCCAGGCCAGGCAACAGAGATATGAAACACCAGCTCTCTGCAGCCAGCTGCTTTGCTGCTGTGCTGGTGACTTCCAAGGAGGGGACAAGCACTAAACTCCGCTCAGCAGCCCAGTGAAGCAAGCAGCCCACACGCCCTTCACAGGCAGATCTACCAAACTACACTCATCCCTTTTACAGTCCAAAGATACGGGTCCTGAAGGAAACTACACCACAGCAAGCAGAACCACTCTGCAGGAGCAGGCTGGCACGCTCCCTGCACAGGGTACAATAACGTAGGCGTACGCAGAGCCTCCAGACAGACCATCCAACCCCTTCCACCTTTGAAAAAGCACCAGCAATTCCCATCTGAGCATTTCCAGCCAAGCACTCAGCATCTTCCATTCACTGGCCAGCCTGGGTCAGAGCTGTGCACAGATAAACCCAGATAAACTCATTTCATTTGGACTATGCCATCCTCCAAGTCCAGCAGCTGAGCTAGGAGCTGTGTTAGACAAATCCTAACCCTGCCTCACCACTCCTGATCCACACACATTAAACACCTCCAAACAACAACTGAGAGATTTACACAAGAGCTGATACTGCCCCAGCTATGCTGCTGCAACTGCTCTATCAGTTCAGCACACACAACAGAGGCACGACCAGCACTCACACTCAAACACAGACTCTACTGCTGCAGAGCAGCAAGAATCGACAGTAAACAGTGAAGTCCATCTCCTCCTGCACAGTGACTTGCTCCTTGCTCAGAAACTCTTGGGATACAAAATAAAGCTGGACTTTACCTTTTGCTGGAACCAGCGCATGGCTTCCTCCTTCCCAATTCTGTGCTTGGCTCCGATGTTGCCAGTCCTGCGCTTCTTGTCAGCGATGCTGAAACCAGGCCTGCCCAGCACCTGCCCCGAGAGCAGACACACAGCACTGCTTTATTCTGCCAGTGATTTTCTTACACTTGTTTTTTAGGATGGAAGGCTGGAATTTCCACCTCAATAACATCTCATTGTCCGATTCACATTCCAGACCGAGAGCGTTATCCTCAATGTAAATATAAGATTACAGGGAGGGCAACCTGGGTTGTGCAACTCAGCACAACTGAGTCGGGGAAACTAAAATGAGTGTGGAAGATCCATGGCTCCCGAGTACAGATACACTGGCCAGCACTGCTAACATGGGTGGGAACAGCTTCCCTCTGCTTCAGCATTGAACATGAGGCACAGCACAATGGAACGAATGAGACCCACCAGCCCTCACACAGCAGGGAGCCTTCCAGCAATAGCCATCCTTCTGCCTGCATTCCCAAAGCCCTTGCTGCACCTTCCTCCTCCCAAACCCAGCACAGCCTCTTCAGTGCTACTTCAGGAGTACAAGTACAAGCAGCAGCGCTTGTTTCTGAAGAGGCTTTGTGTGACACATCATAAACCTGGAATTTTACAGCTGCCCCTCTCAGTTTACACTGGATTTTTTTTGGCAATTTCTACCACCCAGAGCTGGGCAGCAGGTTCACATGAGCCAGTTACTGTTCTAGGTTCCTTCTAGAACCTTCACACAAGCCCAGTGGCTGCAAGGAAGCGGGGAATACGCACCACGTAAAAGTCCAAGCCGTAGATACCAATGCTGGGATCGTATTTAATCCCCAGGTCGATGTGCTCCTGGATTCCAAAGCCAAAGTTCCCAGTGTCTGAGAAGTTGTTTTTTCTCAGCTCGTATTCTCGCACCTGAAACAGTGATTGGCAGTCACTATTCCATCACTGACTGCAGAGGCAGCAGTCCTGCGTGGTCTACCAACTGCCACCATCCCAACTCACTTACATGCTACTGCATCTTTAGCCCTAATGTTTTACTCCCGAAGTCTGCTCATAAATCAGTGCAGCAGAGACACAACTCCGAAAGAAAGCAGAAACCACACTAACTCCCTCTTAAAAATGGATGGAATAGCAACCAGAGGAACGGTGCAAACACAGAGCTCCATGCCAGGGTGTATCTGTGACTGACCTGTCACCAGGTCAGCTACATCATTTCAAAGCACACATCTCTTCAGCCGGGACAGATTCAGTTTTGTTCTTTCCCAAATCAAAGATCCAGACCAGCCAAATTCTTACCTTCAAGCCCTTCTCCAGAATCTCCTCTGCTTTGGCCCCACGAACCGTGCAATGAACAGCAATCTTCTCATTTCTTCTGATTCCAAAGGATCGCACCGTGTATCGTGCTGTAGGCAGCAATAACTACACTCAGAGGCTATTCAGACAATTCCCACCCAGGGAACACATAAATACCTTAGGACCAGCAGAAATCATTTTAAAGGAAAGGAAAAAAGCACCAAAACAACCGAAGGTTCCCCCTCTGGCGGGGGGGGGGGGATGCTGAGCAGCAGCCCCGGTCTGGAGGCAGAACAGACTCAAAGGAAACAACCACCAGCCCCGGTACGTTTCAGACTCCCAATTCTCACAGCCAGACCTCCCCACCCTGAAGCCCCTTCCCCGAGAGCCCCCCTGCATTCTCAGGGAGAGCCACGATGGCTGGAGCCGGGCAGCAGCCTCACCTTTGGAGAACACGGGGGTCTGGCCCGTCAGCTGCTCCAGCACCTTGGCCGCCCGGGTGAGCCTGTCCCCGCTCTCCCCGACGCAGATATTGAGGCACAGTTTGCGGATGCGCAGCTCCCGCATGGGGTTCTCCTTCTCACCCTGGTCTTGCTGCGGACAAACGACACGGACGGTAACGGGGGGGTGCCCGGGGCACGGCCGCCTGCTCGCCCCACAGCCCTGAGGAAGCCTCATCCGGCCGCTACCGCCGCCAGGCCGCGGCCTGTCATGGCAGCCGCTTCCCCAGCGCGCCCCACCGGTTCTTCCCTACCCATCCCGGCACCGAAGCGCTCCCTCCCGGGCTCCCCCGCTCCCTCCCGCACAGGCGGCGGCCGGGCCGAGCCCCGCCGGGAGCGGACGGCGGCGGATGGCGGCGGATGGAGACGGCGCATCCCCACCGCTGAAACCTCCACTCACCGCCATGATGGAGGCGGGGAAAAGACCAGGGGAGGGCCACAGCGGAATTTTATGGGGCGGGGCGGGCCGGCGCGGCGGCAGCGCCCTCTGTCGGCCGGAGGGCTTGCCCGGGGGGAGATGCTCCTCGCCCGCAGCGGGATCTGCCCGCACCGCCGTGAGCCCCGGAGGGGTTGGAGCTTCCCTCTGGGAAGGGCCATGCCAAGCGCCCGGGTTTGGATCCAGGCTCCTCGCCCAGTGGCCACGCGCTGAGCTGAACGCCTGCAGCGGGGCTCTCGCTCCATGCGGATGGCTCCAGCCGGAGGCTGCCGCTGCTTTTATCCCCTTCCCGACCCCCGGGGTGATCGGGAGAAAGCTCCAGGAACAAACTCGCCAACGAAGGTTCCAAGTTGACAAGCAGGAATTCCTTATTGTGGGCCGGGAGACACGGGGGATGGCTCCTCCTAACGTGTGTCCCCGTACTGCCACACAGGCCATCCTTACAGTCACTCGGGCATCCATACATATTCGTGAGGCTGCACATGAATTACAGCGTTTTCCAGACAGTTTCCCTCATACAAAAATGTGATGGTGGTCTTTGAGTCGTTTACTTCTTCCAACAATCTTCATCACTGCTGGCAGTCTTTGAAGCACCAGCTTGATTAACATTATGGACATAGCAATCATCCTGTCCTACTTATCAGTTAGTTTGTGCCCATCCTGGACATCTGCTGGTCCCTGATAGTCCCCGGTAGATATCTACTCCAGCTTAATGGGTTCATTGACACCACAAACATAGCAATCATCCTGTCCTACCTATCAGTCAGTTTAACTGCTCCCATCCAGGACATCTGCCGGTCCCGGACACTCCCCATCCCCAGGTCCTGTTTTCCTGTTGGTTGTCTCACACTTCTTGCACTAAGGTCCTACGGACCTAAACCTGCCAGCCGCCTTCAGGCACCATCACGAACCCACCAAACCTACTCGGAACTGATTGCATTTGGTGCTTTTGTGCCCCCCGTCTCCGGGGCCGCGCTCGGGGCTGAACGGCCGCGCTCCGCCGGTGCCCTCGCTCGCGTTTGGCCGCTTTGCTCCTGAAGCAGCAGCGTTGGAAGGGCCGCAACGGCGCGGACCGCTGCCGGTGCCACCGGGGGGCACCGGGACCCGGGACAGCCCTCGCCCCCGCCGCGTGACCCGCTCCCGCGCCAGTCATGTGCTCAGCCAAGATGGCGGCGCTCAGCGCGGCGGTGCTGGCGCTGTGTCTGTGCTGCGCGGCTGCCGCCGTCCCGCTCGTTATATGGCACGGGATGGGTGAGCCGGGACCGAGCGGCGAGGGAGGAGCGGCCCGGGGCGAGGGGGAGCGGCGGGAGCGGCCCTGACCGAGGGGGGAGCCTCGGGAGCGGCCCGGGGCTGAGGGGCGAGGGGCGAGCGGCGGGAGCGGCTCTGACCGAGGGGGGAGCCTCTGGAGCGGTCCTGACCGAGCTGCGAGCGGTGGGAGCGGCCCGGGGTGAGGGGCAGCGGCTGGAGCGGCCCGGGGCTGAGGGGCGAGGGGCGAGCGGCGGGAGCGGCTCTGACCGAAGGGGGAACCTCGGGAGCGGCTCTGACCGAGGGGCGAGCGGTGGGAGCGGCTCTGACAGAGGGGGGAGCCTCTGGAGCGGCTCTGAGCGAAGGGGAAGCGTCGGGAGCGCCTCTGAGCGAGGGGAGAGCCTCGGAAGCGGCGCTGTGCCCGGGGCCGGGCGGGGACACGGGGGGGAGCGCAGGTCGCTGCCGCGTCCTCCTCCGTACCTGGCTCTGCCGAGGCCGGGAGGTGCCGACCGTCCTCCCCCAGGCCTCGGTGGGGCTGGGGTGTTTGTGGAGGCGCAGCGTGGGCCTGGGCCGTGGGGTGATGGTGCATTGGGGGGGTTTCGTTCCGCAGGAGACACTTGCTGCAACCCGCTGAGCATGGGCTACATTAGGAAAATAGTGGAGAGTAAAATCCCAGGGATTTACGTTCTGTCGCTCCAGATTGGAAGCAACCTGATACAGGTAATGAAGCGCTCGTGGTTGTGCGGGGCCGGGTGTGGCTGGTGTGCAGGTCTGAAGGTGCAATAGCTGCTTCTGATATTCGCATGATCCGTGAGCATTCCTGTTGTGCTTTCCCTGCTAAGCTGGTTCTTTGTGAAGCAAACAGCTTGGACTGGTAGAAACTAATGAAGTCCAGATCCTATCTGCAGAAAAGACCTGGGGAAAGCAAATCCCAAGTCTAAATTGGGTTTATATGCAAACCCCCTCATTAGCACTCTGATCACCCCGGGTAATGTGAAGGCATGTGATAAGATACTGTGCTAGAGCAGAGCTGTATCCCTTACCTCCTTTTTGATTTACAAGCATTTATTCCCTACATATCTTTAGTCTAATGAAGATTTATTCTGTGCCTTTGTGGGGTTTTGGCACTTTTCTATAGCCCTATGGGATTTCTTTAAACAGTCTCTTGGGATCATGTGCAATGTGTGTTACTTCCTGGGATCTGGAGGGGATGAGTGAAGTCTGATTTGTGTGGTTTTATCTCTGTGTATGTACAGACAAAATCTGAAGGGACTTAAATTGCCAAGAAGTCTGGGGAAGCGACGCTGTTGTGTATGAGGCAGTTTCACCAGGCAGAGTAGGAACAAGACATGAAGGGAGGTGTCAGAATGAGGATTTCACTTCTGTCATATTGGGAAAGCTCAGGCCCTCTTTCAGAAACAGAACTGGAAGCAATCTGTGGGCCACTGTAATAGTACAAGTTCTATGTTCTCATCTATCTAATCCCTCAGGATATGGAGAACAGCTTCTTTATGAATGCAAACGACCAGGTGAGAGAGGTGTGCAGCCAGCTGGCGAAGGACCCTCACCTGAAAGGAGGCTACAATTCAATGGGCTTCTCCCAAGGAGGCCAGTTCCTGTGAGTTTACCTTTCTGTTCCCTTTCCAGGGGTTTCCGTGGGGTTTGGGGTTCTCATTTAAAACTCTTGTGAAGAACTACCCAGCTGGAAACAGACAAACCCCTTCCTAAAGGCAGGAGTGCTCCAAAGAGGCAAGAATGCCTTTGCCTGTGGCTCTCCTCCACCAGGAAGGGTTAATTCTCTTTGCAAGCCTTACCCAAGTTGCCAATCCCACGCTGTGGGAAGCTTTGATCCAGCCCCAGTGGCCGGGCACGTGGAGGCAGCTCAGCACCTTCCTCTTTCCACATAGGCGGGCGGTGGCCCAGAGGTGTCCTTCTCCTCCCATGCTCAATCTGATCTCCATTGGGGGACAGCACCAAGGTAGTGTCCTCTGAAGCACTCACACCTCCTAAACCACCTTGACGGATGGGGGGGGGGGGGGGCTCTTGGTTTTTTACCTCTTCCTAAAATCTGACCATTTTCTTATGAATGAACCTGTCCCTTTGTTCTCTGAACCTCGTGATCTGCTTGGGCCCAGTTGTTAGCAAACTTTGTTATCTTGTGTCTTGGTTTTGCTTCACCGGCAATGAGAAGGGACCTTTGTAAGTAGATAATTTATTAGCTGCGTGGAATTCTGTACTTTGGAAGCATTTGGGGTTAGTCGGGATTAGGCAGAAGAAACTGCTAACTGGAGAGCAAAGCCTTTGTGAAACTAAACCTTCTGGCTCACACGGGTATTTTATAGTCAGCATCTGGAAAGTTCAAGCTCCGAGGAAAAGGAGGTGCTTTTTGCAGTAGATGAAAGGCAATCTGAAATGGAATGTAAGAGTTGGACAGTTAAGAGGGGGCTGGCAATGAATTTCACATCCTCTCCTCTGAGAATTTCCAGAGCTTGAGTCTGTTTCTTTGTAGTGTAGTGGGAAGACTCGTAGGGAACCATCCCAGACCTGGGAACACCCCAGCTGAGCTGGCTAGTGTTCTTGCCTCTGTTCTCCAGGGCAATACGTTCAGCTCAAGAGCACCCTCCATCACCTCTGTAACTCCCAGGGCAGGAGGGCTGCCTAATGAGATTGCAGGATTAAATGCTACCTGATCCCCTGTGTAATTCTTGCCACTGCTCTGTAAGAGGGGGGTTCTTTACCAGCCAGAGGGATTAAGGGATTCCAGTTCCATGTCTCCATTCCCCAGGCGTGTACGGCTTTCCACGCTGTCCTGGGGAGAGCTCCCATATCTGTGACTGGATCCGAAAGACGCTGGATCTGGGCGCCTACACACGAGCTGTTCAGGAGCAGTGAGTATATTTCTCAGGCTGCAGTAGCAGGGGCACGTTAGAAGCTCTGGGTTTCTGTCTGATCCTTAGTTTCACTCTTTTCCAGCTTGGTACAAGCAGAGTATTGGCATGATCCGCTGAAGGAGGATGACTACAGGAAAAACAGCATCTTTTTGGCTGACATAAACCAGGAGAGGGTAAGGACCTGGGGTTTCCTTTGCAGGTGCAAAGGTGGTTTCCCTGACCTGTCTGTGGGCTTTCCAGCCTTCCAGTGACTCGGATCTGCTGTTGCTTCCATCCAGGGCATCAATGAGACGTACAAGAAAAACCTGATGGCTCTGAAGAAGTTTGTGATGGTGAAATTTCTCAATGATACCATGGTCGACCCCCCCATCTCCGAGGTGAGGCAGGGAGGGTGCTTTTGGGTGCTTCTTCAGTGCTTGGTTCTGGTTTGTTCTGTGATGGCAGAACCCGAGGTTGCTGAGGAGCAGGCTGAGCACAACCATAGGCCTGATACTACAGGGTCTCCAGCAGGAGCTGGTGTGAGCCTCCTCATCTCCTGGAAGCCCTTCAGTAACCAAGCTCTTGTTTTAATGCCAACAGTGGTTTGGGTTTTACAAAAGCGGCCAAGCCAAGGAGACCATCCCGCTGAAGGAGACCTCGCTGTACACAGAGGTGCGTTCCGCTGGGGCTGAGGGCTTGCTGCTCTGAACATTTTATAGCGTCCCTGGGCCTTGAGGGGCTCTGACCCCCACAGCTCTGCGCTCCTGGGGCATTGCCTCCTCTTCCCAGTAGCTGTTTGGGAAGGCATTGCTGTCCAGGGCACTTCTGGCAGTGGGAATTACAGTGGTGGTCTCATGCTCGTGCCTGGCTCAGGATCCCCTTCTATGTGTGTTTAACACACACTGCTCCTTTCTAAAGCCTTGCCTTTTTCCCCCTTGAGGAGGAGAAGCTTTGAAGAGCAGAGGTGGGACCCACCTGAGCCTGGCAGCCACTGCTGCTGCCCCAACAGTCCCTGCCCACCAGCGCTTTCCTCTGCTGGGGTCCCCATAGGAAGCCACCTATGGTCCTACTTCCCTCCACAGGATCGCCTGGGGCTGCAGGAGATGGACAAAGCAGGGAAGTTGGTGTTCCTGGGGGTGAAGGGGGATCACCTCCACTTCTCTGAAGAGTGGTTCTACACCTCCATCCTCCCCTTCCTCCAGTGATGCGAAAGGGAGGGCCCTGTGAGAGCACTGAGGGGGGTTCCACCACTGTAGTTAAGGCAGCTGCTATGGGGTAATGGCACTTTCTATGTAGAGCCTGCAAGGATCCGGGGAAGGGGAAGAAAAAGGAGCCTTAGCTCAGCAGCTCCAAGGGGCACAGTGGCACCTCTTACTAAGAGACCAGGATTTCTTTGGGTGAATTGCACTCCCATCTTGGTGCCCTGAGCCTTGCCCTGGCTCTGAAACACTCTGTCCTGCGTGGGCCTGGGTAAGTCTGCTCCAGAGGTTTCTTCCCCGTTTGCCTGTTCCTCACAGGACACAATGGCAGTATTAACTGAATGCACGTGTGAGAATTCAGCATCTCAGCAGGTAGGCTCGTGGCTGTATGCAGAGGAAAGGCATTAGAGCCCATCCTTCAGGACTGGGGCAGGGGGAAAGGGGCAAATTTAGGTGTTTCTGGGGAAAAAGGAGAGGTTTGAATTGAGCAGGTATTAACAGCTTGAAGTTGCTAACTAAGGCTTGTTCTATGCACTTTTACACAGCAATCAGAGCCAATAAAAACTTTAACCAACTAAAACCAGGTGAGATTTAGCAATGACTGCGTGACGCGAGGTGGGGGCCAGGAAAGTCTGTACTCGCCCATGCGGGAAGCATGCAGAGCACGGTGGGCAACTCGTGCTGTGTGCCCCCAAAGAGCAGACAAGAGCCACTGTAATGAGCAAGTTGGCATTAACTTTATTCTATCTCCTGTATAATCTTAAGTACATAAGAAAGGTTTTTTCCACAAGCCTCAGGAGAAGACGAGTACAAGTCACAGGACAGTCTCAAAATAAAAAAGTTGCATATTTTTGTGGGTTTTTTGTAAGTTTTGGACTAGAGAAAAAGAACATTGACACTTTACAGAGGAAATGCATTTAAGATATGCTTATGCCACCCGAGGCGTTGGAAAAATGAAGGTCAAAGCACGTGCAGCTCCCTTTGTGGTCAGTACAGTACTGTGCCTTGGCTCCAGCGCTGCTCCAGGGCCCTGGAACAGAGGCTATGAGCTTCCACCAAAGGAAAGAGCCAAGTAACAGGGGGAGGGTGAGAGGATTTGCTGTATGGGGACTGACTGCAGATGAGGAAGAGAGTGATGAACCGATGGGATCAGCTCAGGTATTTACAATACTGCACTACTGACCCTGGGCTGGAAAGGGACAGGCTCGAAGAACTGCCCTGGAAGACTGAACCTGAGTTCAGCTGCTCCGAGAAGGAAGCCCTGGAGTAAAGATTCCCCTGGGAGAGCAAAGAGCTCATGGAATATTAGGTGCTCCACTCCAAGATACCAGCCAGACAGCTGGGGGGTAACCGCAGCCCCTGTGCTGCGCTCGTCCTGTGGCACTGGTTTAATAGAAAGCCTCCTCACATGGCACAACTGGAAATGCACTGAGCTAACAGGAATGATGAAAGAGAAGTGGGGGTGGAATGCTACAGCCCAGCTCCTCAGCCTTTGGTCCCACAAACCCATTCCCGTAATGCCACCAACTAGTACCTACAGCTGGAATGAGCAGCGTCCAAGGACCTTCTCAAGACATCCACCATAGTAAGCGGGTCCTCTGCACCCTGACAGACACCGTTATTTGTTAAAAAGGGGACAAGATTCCTCTCTCACGTGAACAGTTTCCATAAAAGCAATATAAAAAACCCCAACCAACACTCCGAAAGCCAACTGCCAGGACTGGCTGTGAAGTTCACCACAAACCTGACTCCATCAATTGGTGCAGTGAGACCAGACAAGGGGTGGGGGGGGGGGAAGGGAAGAGAATTCACCTTCCTGCTAATAGATGTGGACAAGAACTGACCCAGCACCTACACCAAGCCCCAGGCAGAGGCATCTCAGTGCCGGCAGGCAGCTGTGTCTCTCGGGTAGAGAAGAAGCAGTTGGAGAGCAGAAAGGTACAAGAAATCTAAAAGAATCATCTGAAAGCAGATTTGTCCCACAGCAGGGCCAGGGAAGGGCGTGAGCCTTGGAGCTTTTGTGCTTAGCCAGCAATTTCCGTCACAGTGGTAACCAACTTCTGACCGTTCCACACTGTCTTGAACTGTTCTGGGACAGGGAATTCAGTCTGGAGGGTAAAAATAGAAACCTGCTGTTAGAAACCAGTTTATGAAGGAGACCAGTAACTCCTCCCACTGCTTTAGGCATTTCTTCCCTCGGATGCACGCTGTCCCCTCTCCTGTACCACAGATGCTGCCTGTTCTGCCCCAAGGGGGATCCTGAGGAAGCAGCAGCTCACACTAGCAGCAGGTATCTTGCTATCAAGACCAACCAACTTGATTTGCTGGTTTTAACACCAGACCATAGAATCACGGAATGGTTTGGGTTGGAAAGGACCTTAAGATCATCCAGTTCCAACCCCCTGCCATGGGCAGGGACACCTCACTCTAAACCATGCCACCCAAGGCTCTGTCCAACCCGGCCTTGAACACCACCAGCGATGGAGCATTCACAACTTCCCTGGGCAACCCATTCCAGTGCCTCACCACCCTTACAGTAAAGAATTTCTTCCTCATATCCAATCTAAACTTCACCTGTTTAAGTTTGAACCCACTACCCCTTGTCCTTTCTGCTTCTCCAGTGGAGGAACCAGAGCGGAAAGCTGCTGCTGGGCTGTCAGATGAAAGCTCCATCTGCTGCTCACTTACTGGAGGTTTCGGGGCAGAAACTTGGTGCTAGGAATCAGCTGCACACAGTGAGCTGTGCTCCAGTGTCAGCAACATGGCAATGTGCGCTACCTTTGGAATGTAAGCTGTATCTTCCTACAGCACCTCTTTGATGTTCCCTCTCATCATCCACAGCCTCTGCAATCCAGAGCCTAGAACTGTCCTTCCAGACCTTGCTGTAAGGTCTCAAAGGGGGCTCGAAACACTAATCCTGCCCTGCGTGACCCCAGACCTCCGCAGCGATCTCAGTCCCGACACTTACAAAGTCCCCACCCTCGGTGGGAATAAGGACATTCATCTCGGATGACTTGGCACTGACAATCTCGCAGTCTAGGGAGTTCTTGCTCAGATACACGTGGCAACCGTCTGTCTTGTTGATGGAAATCGTTGGCACTTTACCCATTACCTGGGGGGTGGTCAAAGCAGCAGTTAGAGGAGCGTTACCTGCCCCCAGGCAACCACAATGCTCTTCTTTTGCCCTTGCCTCCAAGGCAAGAGGTTTGACCCCAACTCTGGATGCACCTCTGGCAAACGAATCCAAAGTTACTTCTTGGTTTGGTCTCTTTAGAACAAGCTACAGGGAGCACTTGGCGCATCCCAAATCAGATACCAAAGCTGGGATCAGAATAGACTCTCCTGCTGGCCTCCTGCTTTGGCAGTCCGACTGTGCTGCCCGCCTCATAGAGACTCAGCTGCTACCCAGAGCCCTGAAGCAGCTCAGGCACATTTCAGCCCTTTCCTAAAGGCTGGGCAGGCACCAGAATGTTCCTGTTCTGCAAATAAAACTACTCAAGGAGGCAGATGCTACAGACGCCGGTTTGACAGCGCAAGGCTCACACTGCAGGCAGAGAACAGGTCCCAGGCACTCACCTGAACTTTGATGTCCCTGCTGTTTATGATCTCTACGATGCCCACCACGTCATCAAAGACCAGCCCTAGCTTCTTACAGTTATCTGCAAAGACAACACAGAGGAAGCCACAAGAAGGTGATGGAGGCTCACAGCAGCTCGCGGCAGCAGCAGCTCTCGGGGCCTCTCCACTTACCGAGGGTGATGGAGTTGATCTTGCCTTTGATTTGGAGCGTGCTATTTGTGCACTTGAAAACATACGCTACCTGCTTCAGCTCTGTGTCGCTGATGACCAGGTTAGTGGCATTCTCCTGGTTTTCCTGAAGAGGCAGGAAAACACGCTTCATTCCCTGAACGCAGACCAGCTGATCCATGTGAAGAGCAGGGCAGTGCAGGCCCCTCAGGAGACCCTCCTCCCCTGCTGCCCAGCTCCCATCCCTCCCACCCGCTCATGCACTCACCACTCTCCACTTTTTGCCCTCTAATTCTAGCAATGCAGGTGCCTTCGGAGAGGTTTTTGGGGCGGGATTAGCATTACAGGCTGGTTTGGGAGCAGTGAAAGGTTTGGGTCCACTTCTCACAGGACCCCCTTGGTTCTTCAGGGCTGGATTCTTGTGGGTTTTCATGTCATCTGAAACATGTCTTAAGCCTGCAAGAGAAGTCACACCTGAGATCCAGTCTCCTCCAAGGGTGCAGTCTCACAAACACCAGGCATGGGTGATTACAACAATCCCCACAATTCCACTGTCAAAATGCAAACGGAACTGGATGATCTTAAGGCTCGTTCCAACCCAAACCGTTCTGTGATTCTAGGATTATTGAGGCTGGGCCTAAGTTGAGGCCAAGCACGAGTGGCAGCAGTGAAAGAGGGAGCAAAGAAACTGCTGCAGTGTTGATGAGATCACAGCAGAAGGCACCAGCTCATCCACTTCTGCAGGAAAACCCCCTAAGCCAGGCACCTCACTGCAGCTTCTGACTGTCCCCATACACTGACCAGCTAACACAAAACCAGAATGAGTTCTGTGCTGATGTGAATAGGTGCAAAACTGCACCTTCTGTACTGCAGCGTGCAGGAAACTCTTGCCATTCCAGCCAGGGATTATCTCTTGCCACATGTGACAGATGAGGCTGAGAGATCCCAGATGTGCTCCTTCTGTCCCTGTGAGCTGCTTCAGGGGCTCCCAGCCTCCACTCTGAGCAGATGGCCTCTCGTTTAGAGCAGGTGTATCGAGGGAGAGCAGCAAAACAAGGCCTCACAGCACAGGCACCCTGGCTGGGGGTTGCCCTCCCTTGGCTCCCTACTTCACCTACCAGAGGTGATGCCTTCCCCTCGGTTGATCTGGGCGAACAGCGCGGAGCGGGAGGCAGCGTCGTCAGCGCTGGAGCTGCTGGGGGCAGGAGCAGGAGGTGGAGGAGGACCTGGGGGGGGAGGCGCAGCCCCTGCAGGGGGAGCGGATGGTGACTTGGTCCCTTCTGTGGCTACAGGACCCTGCGAGAGGCCAGAAGAGGAAAGGCAATTGCACAAGTTCCGTGTCTGCTGCAATAACCCTGCAACCCTCCTCTCAGGAGGAGCTCCTGTGGATGTGGCACTCACCGTTTTGCTCCAGGTCAGCCCTGTGGTGTGAAACTCTTTGATATAGGCCTGCAGCTCTGTCCAGATACTCAGATAAGCTTTCACCCAGTCCACTTGCTTTTTATCTCTGAGGACACAGGGAGATCATGAGGAGTGACCAGGTGCATTTGCCATTAAAACCCAAGGACTACAAATGGCTCTCTTTACATCTCTCCACCTCTCAGCTACAGGCAGGACTCAGCTGGGCCAGCCCAGCAGCTCACACCTCCAGCACTGCGTTCTAGCTTCAGCATTCACCCTGCGCTTGCAGGCAGGAGGCCGCAGGCTGCTCTGCACTGCGACCATTTTAACTGAGGAGTCTGGTGCTTCCAACAAGACCCATCCCCAACGTGCTGCCCTGGGAAGCAATTCAACAACGAGGATGCTGAAACAGGAGCAGCGACACAGAGAGTCCAGCTACAACATGAATGGCTCTATAAATATACCCTGCCTTTAAAAAGAACAACGAATCCAGGACCAAGGCAGCTGTGGTTAGATACTAGAGCAGCCCCTACATACCCAGTTAGTTGTGTTCAATGGTGTCTTTAAGGAAGAAGGTGAACTTACACATCCTTGTACTCCTTGAGGATCCGGTTGGTATAAAACATGGCAGCATCAGTCATTTCCTTCACATAAGGACCAGGCTTTGGAGCCTAGAGAAGAATGAACACATTGGCATGGAACAGCCGACCAGGGAGCCGGACTTCTCCCACCAGCCCAAGGAGACCACTTCCCGCTGGCATTCTCACCATGGCCACCCAGCCCAGGGCAGGGATGCTCTCGCTGACGGCTGATAAGTGGTTGAAGAGTTTGCTCCCACGGTTCTTCTCCCTGAAGTTCTGCACCACCTGGATGTGCTCCGAAATCGGTTTCAGAAGTGATGAGAATGCATTCTGCAGGACAGGAGGGACAGTCACAGTCAGAACATTAATACTGCTCTGGAATGGGTTGCTCTGCTCAGATGACGGTTACCCAGAGGGAGACTCTGACTGCTACAGCTCCTGTCCAGGCTCAGCCCTCCCCATGAGCCGAGCTCAGCCCCACAGCCTCGCTCCTCCAGGGCTGAAGTCATAGCTCCCAACTGGATTGGTACAATGGGAGTACGCCAAGAACCGTGACTCATGTTCAATCCAAGAGACACTGACAAAGCTTGTTAGTAACGAGGACAGAAATAGCATTTGCCTTTCCGGGGTTCTTTTGTTCCAAGACAGTTTGTCAAAGTTTGCCTCCCCTTTAGAAGCCCTCAGACGCAGAGGTACAAGGCAAGATCTTGCACTTTGGGATCTACAGCCTGCACGACAATGGGACTTGCACCGTACCTCAAGTCACCCCATCCAGCTGGACTTCAGGATTGAAGCCGATGCTTCTCAAGCCAATCCAAGCCTTTAATATCTGGATGATAAAAACTGTGCTTGTGTGGTGTTCACCTGGAATACTGACTGGGTGTGCTTGGAAGTCTGAGGGCAGAGCAGCCAGGTATGGATTTCCAGAGATGCCTCTTGGGCATCTTTTCTTCCCTTTAAGCTCAGGAAGTCTCCTGCTGGTGGCAGCAGTGAGGGACCAATTGGGGCAAAACTTGCTTTTCAGCGCCTTGGCTTTTCCTTTTGCTGTCCCTTCCACTGTTTCCATGCAAAGAGAGGTTCTGAGCACCAGTGGCCAGGCTCCACTTCCAGAAGCTCCAGCCCAGCACCACTGTCAAACAACAGCATGGGGAAATTCTTCACCACAAACAATGCCACTTCATACATTTTGCATTTCAATCTGGCTGCTCCAGAGGTGACAAGGCTCCTGCAACAAAACCCTGCACTAGATTAAGCTTGTGCTTGGTTCATAATTCCTTATTTAAACAAGGTGTCAGTGGCATTTGTAAGCAGATTCTCAGCCCAGAGCTATGCAGAGCAGCACCCCAGCGAGCCTGGTAAAAGAGAAGCAACCTCCAACGCTGAGTTTGGGGAAAGAGATGCAGATGGGTTTCACAGGGAATAGAAAAGTACCACAGAAATCCAGCTACCAGTGTAACAGGAGAAGCCATCACTGAGCCAGATCATAACTGCCAAGAAGAGCAAGGTGGGATCCTGTTGCTCAGGATAAACAGCTCTCAGTAGGGAAAAGCCAATGCATTTGGGATCAGATTCTCAGCCACTCATCCTGCTGAGAAGCAGCAGCCCAGGGTATAGGGTTAAATTACTTCCTAAGGACAAATCGATTCTAAAAGCCCAGCTATTCAGAGGCCATTCAATAGAGACAAGCGTCTGTTATCCTTCAGGATCACATAATGAAAAGCACACTCTACACAGATGCCCCCATGGCTCCTGTCCCAGGCAAGTGTCTGTCTGCAGGTTGCACCTCAGGGAACAGTGATCGTGCAGTGCTGGTGCCAGGCGCCACTCGAGACAGGCGCCACGAGGTGAGCCTCACAGGCTGCTCTGACAGCTACAGAAACCCTGTTGCTCCATCGGCTGGAAGATGCCAGCTCCACAGCTCTCAGCATCAACCTCCGGAATTCTGCTCAGTAGCGGGGAGCATCCACAGCAGTTCTTGCTTTCAGCAAGGGCCACCTCGTGCTGCGAGCATCTCCAGTCCTCCTCCAGTTCCTCTTTTGGAGCAGCTGTAACGGCCCAGGCTCCCCTATGCTTGCAGCATCCCCAGCTCCAAGGCAAGAGCATACAAGGTTTATGAGAAGTGATTTCCCACACTTACCTCTGTTGGCTGCTGATGTTGAGATGCCATCACCAGGAGAGCCCTCTCACTCATCAAACCTGCATGAACCATCTCAGCCTAAGAACAGAGAGAAACATGAGGGAGCTTCCCTTGTATCCAGCGTTGCGCTGGGCCATTCAAGCTCCTAGTCTGTAAGAAAGCAGCTGTGCTGAAATCAAAGCATATATTCATGGAGACACCCATCCTCAGAGTGCAATAGCACTCAGGCTGGGTAGTCTATAGGCCTCTAAAAGGCATGGACTCTAAGGAGAGCCAGACATCTAGCTACCAAAGGTTGCAAGGGGGAGGTTTTATTCATCATGTGTACGTAAGGAGAAATCTGCTAGGGGTTATTCTGGGTATCTGCTCCGAATCCCCAGGGATAACAAACATCCTAGAATACAGCACTAAAGGAATGTTTATAGTGCTGTCAGCAAACTTGGCCCATAACAGCCCCGAAGGACAAGCAGCACCTATTTAAAGCAGAGAGAGAACATGAGTCCTTACATGCTTCTGCACATCCCCACCAACTTCTTTGCTGATCTTGATGTATTCAGCTACTGGGCCAGCCAGGAGGCCATCGAACGCCTGCACGTACTGAGCCACTCCTGCAGAGAAGGAACCAGAGCACAGGTATCAGCAAGAGGCACCGGGCAGGCTCCTGGGCTGAACCTCACCCAGCTCCCATCACCCACAGGCAGGGCTCAGGCTGAAGCATGCAGCTGAGCGAGGGGAGCTGCAGACACAGGAAGTCCTTATCTTGGCAGCCCCGTAACCGCAGCAGGATCTGCTGCAAAACTCAGTTCCCCTCTGCACACTCAGTCCATCCAACAGCCCCTGCACACCCGGTCCATCCAACAGCCCCTGCACACCCGGTCCATCCAACAGCCCCTGCACACCCATTCCGTCCAACAGCCCCTGCACACCCATTCTGTCCAACAGCCCCTGCACACCCATTCCGTCCAACAGCCTGCACACCCGGTCCATCCAACAGCCCCTGCACACCCATTCCGTCCAACAGCCCCTGCACACCCATTCCGTCCAACAGCCCCTGCACACCCATTCCGTCCAACAGCCCCTGCACACCCGGTCCGTCCAACAGCCCCTGCACACCCGGTCCGTCCAACAGCCCCTGCACACCCGGTCTGTCCAACAGCCCCTGCACACCCATTCCGTCCAACAGCCCCTGCACACCCATTCCGTCCAACAGCCCCTGCACACCCATTCCGTCCAACAGCCCCTGCACACCCGGTCCGTCCAACAGCCCCTGCACACCCGGTCCGTCCAACAGCCCCTGCACACCCGGTCCGTCCAACAGCCCCTGCACACCCATTCCGTCCAACAGCCTGCACACCCGGTCCATCCAACAGCCCCTGCACACCCATTCCGTCCAACAGCCCCTGCACACCCATTCCGTCCAACAGCCCCTGCACACCCATTCCATCCAACAGCCCCTGCACAAGCACTGCAACAGCCACTGCTGATGTTCAACTCTGCCACAGCTCCCAGATGACACTTCAGCACAGGGACTCGCATGGGGTGATGCTGCTGGGGAGGTGCTGTGGGCCTTACCTTTGGAAGAGCCATCTCCGCACATGCCAGGCCCTTGGCACACCGTCTCCAGGCGCTCCACAGCCTTCTCCAACCGTTCAACCAGTCTCTCCATATCTACCACCGTCCACAACCTGCACAGGCAGAGGACAATTATTCGCACCCTCTGAGGGATGAAACTCAGATGCCAAACGTGGAAGAGGGTTTTTATCAGCTGCTCTGGTGCAAGCTCTGCCAGTTCCAGAAGAGTAATTTCTACCTAGCTCTGCATCCCGGTGATAGACAGCAGGGTACCCTCACATTAGCAAGGACATTCGGATTACACAAAAGCCACACACAAAGCTACTTTTTATTGCCACAGCCACTCCTTACTGGTCACACAGTTCCTATTCTGGTCAGTGAAAGAACTTCTCACACACCTAAGGATATAAAACTTCCATCTTCTGACCTTATATAGACACCACTCAATAAACCAAAGGTGTGCTCAGCATCTCAGTGCAGTCAGCACTTGGCTGAAGCCCAGCTGTGACCACAGAGCACATCAAGCACAACCCCTTCGCTGGGAGCTCACACACTTCACCTTAGAACTGGGGGGCTTCATTCTGCAAATGCACCTGCAGGGACCTCCTGGAGCGCTGAATTCCTCCAAGGAACATCTCTAACTTTGGCATCACTTCAGTACAGGGCATCGGCGTGCTCAAGGAGCCACCCTGGCACTCGCTGCCATGCGCAGCTGCACCAGCGAAGGCGGCAGAGCTGCCTCTCCAACAATGTGCCCCTGTTCCCCCTCCGCAGGCATAGCTGAAGCGCAGAACCTCCTCTGCAGGCGCTGCACAGGAAGGAGGTTGAGGGGCACGAGCCACGTCTCATCTGGAGAGGCCTGAAGTCATAAACTTCCCATTAGCTACTGCTTTGCAGAGCCTTTGCACCAAGGGGCAAGACAAGTCACGCTCCAGGCACACTAATGCACAGGGAATGCAGGGAGGGAGGCAGCAAGTCACCAATCCCATTTCTATCTTACCACCGCTCATCAAAAGGCTTTACAACATGAAGCACAATTATGGCCTGGCCACAGCTTCCGTCTTACTGCAACAGCCTGCAAGAGCCCAGAACCCTGCATGGAGGAGAAGGGCCCTCCCAGCATACCCAAAAAGGGAGGCAGGCTTTCCCCAGCTGCCTGCACAAACTGATGCAAGATCTCCCTCAGAAACGAAAGCTGAACTTCTAGGGAGGGTCTTGCTTTTGCTCATGAGCCTTCCCAGCCCTGCTCCGAAGTTCTCACCCCCTTTCCAGAGGATGTGGGGCTGATCCAGCATTAGTCACTGATGTCACAAGACAAACAAGGCCGCTTCCACCCTGCTTTCGTCTGCTTGCGTCAGAGGCAGCAGCGCTGCTGGGGGGTGGGGGGATATGAGATGCCACCCCCTTTCCAAGAGGAAGAGAATGGTTTCCTCCTCTGTGCGAGAGTGAGCCAGAGGATGCGCTGTGCACGGAACTGGACAGAAGTCACTGCACGGCTTCCAGGCACAGAAGAAGTTCAGAGAGGCCAAAACTTGTGGGCAGTCACCCATGTAATCACCAGCCATGACTACCTCCTGCCTTCAGAACCCTGTGCTCCTGACCGCAGGCTCAGCCGTGCTGCCGCAGCCGAGGACGATGCATCCAGAATGGGGCTCACGTCTTCAAGTGGGAGCGCAGCCAAGAGGAGGGCTCTGCCTCCCCCGCTCCCAGCACACCAGAAAAAGGGTTTTTTCCCCCTCCCAGAGAGCCACCTGTTAAGGAAATGCTTCGAGAGAGCAGTGAGGAAGAGGGGTGCAAATGGGGATCCAGGAAGGGCACCAGGTTTATGGAGCGCTGGGCAGCCAAGGCTGCTGTTCTGCACCACCGATCCTGCCACATTCCACACGAGGCTCTAATCTGATCAGCCCCATTACCGAGTCACAAACTGCATTTCCAATCAGGATTACGAACCAGAAAGTCCAGATGGAAAGCTGCTTCCTACCCGCAGCAATAAAACATGCTGCTGCGAGGAGCGTATCACATCCATTCTGGATGTGCTGTTGGGATTAATGTCCTTCTGCAAGAGAGCATTCCTTGAGATCCAGATTCCTTCCAGGCTCCTCGCTGTTTGACCTGTCCTTCCTGGGTTTTCCTGACAGAAGGCATGAGCTCGCATTGCTCGACACCAGCTCTGTGTACCTGACGCTATCTGCCAGATGGTGAACTCCTGTTCATTTCTGTTTAATGGGCAGCATTAGGACAACTCACAAGATAAATCACTCGGTAAACTGGCAGCAAATCCAGAACTAACTGCAAGCAGCACAAAGTCCTTGAGCAGGCAGCTCTGCCTTGGTTCCTCCTTGCTAACACTACCTTGACTCACCCTTGCTATGCCCTTTCCCCTGTGGATGCAGCTTTCTGCTACCTACACACCCATAGGGAGTGAAATAAAGAGATTTAGTTGTAACTAACCTCAACAGCCAGAGATTGCAATCCAGAGAGGTTAACATTTAGCTAGGGATCACAAGGCAGACCTGCCTGGGCTCCTCTAAACAGTGTTGTGTCTATTGATCACTTTGAATGCAAGGTAATTTGTCAGGAAGCGACACGCTGACTTTGGGGCTCTCAGTACAGTGCACATCATCGGTTCCCATTTGCCTTCTTTAAAGAGGAAGCTGAGACACAGCTCACTGAAACCTCATTTTTGCTCAGCACATCATCCTGCGCTCAGGAGGAAAGAGAAAGGCATTCAAGCTTCACCATGCTGCCAGGAGACAGCAGTGGAGCCGAGAGGAAATTCTTCCTTTTGGGACTGTAACACAGGACTTAATCTAGGTCTGGTTTAAAGTCAATTGAACTTTGATTACCAGTGGAGCGGAAGCTATGGACTCGCAGCAAACATGTGTCACCCTGGGCCAGAAAGCCCATTTGTTTTCATAGCACATTAGGTTAATTTATTACCTCACCTTTCTTTCTGTCAAAGCTTGGGTTTGAGCATCCTGTACCACAAACAGGCTTTTATCCACAACTGGACTCTGATGATCAGAGCAACGAAGGGAAGGTACCAGGTACCCAGAGCAGACCCTGCACAAGGGCACAGGAAGAGGAGTTTCCTGTTTGGAGAACATCAAGGAGCCGGCACATCCAAAGGCTCCTCAGAGCAGTGAGCAAGTTCACACCAAGCAGGCACAAATGAAATGCCTCCGGTTGCCTGGGAGAGCGCATTAACCCGAGTCCTCCCTTCGAGACATTCTGGAAGGCACAGATAGCAGCTTCACAGCCGAAGCCAGTCCAACCTACGCCTCTGTTCAGATTCAGCTTTTGTGCAGCCCAGCACACGCTGTCAGCCACACGAAATCTGCATCAGCTGCTTCCTGTTTCAACAGGCAAAAGACGGGATAGAGATGGGACAACTAAATTAGGAACATACCACAGCTCATTTCTGAGCTGACACCGGAATATCTCAGGGGATCAGCGATCAGATGATTTCCAACGTTTCTATCTTCCGAAAGCCCAAAGAATTCCTTTTGAAACAGTTCGCTCAGTAAGTAAGAGATTACTTGCAACAAGACAGGACTCCACTGCCTGAATCTGGTCGGTTGACAGGACCAGCCACAAGCTCAGGACAGCTATTGCCATCCCAGGGCAGAGCTCTGCTGCCTGCAGCACACTTGTGACACTGCTCCAGACCCATGGTGGCTGCTTCTGGTATTCCACAGCTACTTTATCTAGAAACCCAAAAGTCCTTAAAAAAACAGTACAATCCATCTGGACCCTCTTTAACTCCCCCAAACAACAAATCCTGCCCCAGTCATTAAAACTGGGATTTGGTATTTCTACTCAAACATTAGGAGACGGTTAAAGTATTGTTAGAGCAAGCACAAGGACTCCTTCTGCATCCCAATGATGCAAAATGGGATGTTTGCACTCGCCAGGCTCCATTGTCACACTCCTCTCATTCCCATTCCCTGTCAGCCCCATGAATCCACCAGGGAAGTAACTGAGGATCCTGGAACTAAGCTGAAGTGGACACGGTACCAAGCTCCATGTCAGGAATCCAGAGGCCTGGACCCCGGGAGCACCCCTCCCGAGCAGCGCTGCTCAGGCTTGGCTGGACTTTGCTGCATGGATAACGGAGGGGAGTTTTGCTTTCAGAAAGCTCAGCACTACAGCAGGGACACAAGGATCGCCTCAGGAACAGGAAGGGAACACACCAGCATCTCGACGCCGGATTCCTGGGTTTAGTGATGTGCATCTAGAGCCCAGGCCTCGGGAATTGTGCAAAATCCCATGACCTGAAGCATGAAACATCCATGTGATTTTTTCCACTTTGCCATCCCAAGATCCAGAGGAATCGCGCGTTTATCCCGTCCTAACTGCAACCGGAACGCAAAAGACGGCAGAGAAGCAGCAACAGGCCGAGGATAGGCGCTACCCCCGGGCCAGCAGCACAGAGAGACCTGGTGTTCAGGAGCATCCATGCTTCGGGCTCCAGCAAACCCGCCCCATCGCAAAGAGCTGGATACCTCATCCGAGCACACACAGCTCCCTGCCGGACCGATAACCCCCGGTAACCCATCCCCATCGCCGGGGACAAGCGGCCTCGCAGAGCTCGGTACCCCCCGCGGGATACGGGCGCACGCACCCCCGGGCCGGGCTCCGCGCAGGTAAGCCGCAGCGTGAACGGTAACGTCCCCGGTGGGGGAGCTCGGACCGCTCCGGCACCAAACGAACCCGGGACCGAGGCGGGCACCGGAGCCCCGCAGCCGGGACGGACCCTCCCGGTCCCGGCGGAGCGACCCCCGCGGCCAGGCCCTGAGCCCCGGCCCCGAGCTCCGGCTCCAACGCCGTTCCCGGTCCCGCTCCCGGCTCCAACCCCGTTCCCGTTCGCGCTCCCGTTCCCGGCTCCAACCCCGTTCCCGCTCCCGGTCCCGTTCCCGACTCCAACCCCGCTCCCGCTCCCGTTCCCGTTCCCGCTCCCGCTCCCGCTCCCGCTCCCGGCCTCACCTCCGCTCCCGCTCCGCCGCCGCCCCGGCGCCGCCCAGCACCCCCCGCGCACCGCCGCTTCCGGCCCCCGCCCCGCGCGCCGGAACTGCGCGCGGCGAAGGGCGGGACCGGAGGGGGCGGAGCTTCAGCCGGCCCCCGCCCTGTGATTGGCGGGAGGGGCTGTGGGCGGGGCCGGAGAGAGCGAGGGGTGTGCGCAAGGGGGCGGGGCCTCGACTGGGGGCGGGGCCAAGCGGGCTCTGGCGCGGGGGGGCGGGGGCAGGATGGGGCTCGAGGCCACGGGGAGGGGCTGGGGGGAGTCGTCGGAGCGCCCCGGGCCCGCGGAGGGGCTGTGCGCGGCTGAGGCCCCCATCGGGGGCAGCGGGAGGGGCTGTGGGGGTCCTCGGCGTGTCCGGGACCCCCCGAGAGGGGTCGGGGGTGGTTGGGGGTGCAGGGACCCCGGTGCTCAGCGCCGGGGGTGGCGGTCGTCGCTGTGGGATCAGCTCTGTGCTGCAGAGATGCTTTAGGTGTGTGCGGGCTCGTCCCGAGCGTCAGAACCTTCTTCAGCGTTCAGTGCTTCCAGGGATAGGGACCCTCTTTGATCCGAGGGGCTCAGAGCGCTCAGGCAGAGGGCGGATAAATGTTGTTGCCCCGGCTTTGTTGCTGGAGAGACCGAGACCAGGGCGGTCAAGGGAAAACCAACCGGGATCGAGGCAGAGCTCGCTGCAGGCAGCGCGGCGTTATCCCCACCCAATGCCCCGCTGCTGCTTCTAACACCGGGGCAGAGCTCGCTCCTAAAAGGTGTCTGTGCCGTGGTCAGAGGGCGGGGGGCTGCGCTCCGCGGTTTGGGGTCCTCGCCGGGGCTGGAGCTGCCCTCGGGGCTGCGCGCACAGAGCTCCTGAACCGGCGAGGGCCGGGCCACGTTGACAGGATGGGAAGGAGGAGGGAACGCGCTGAGCTCGGCTGACTCCACCACCGCTTCCTGCCCGCTGCTCCGCTACCATAGATGGTCACGTCTGCCGCAGCGAGCCCGTCCGCTGCTGAGCTCCCAGCGGAGACCCGGGCTCCATCTGCGGGAGCCCAACCGAGGGCAGCGGGAGCAGGGGCTGGGATCGGCCAAGGGCTGCGAGCGGGATGCTGACATCTAGTGAGGCGTCTCCTCCGGCTCCGCGCTCCCGGCGAGCTGCAGCAGCGCTCGAAGCCCTCGGAGGGTTTGATTCTTCAGCACAGGGAGTTGGTAGTCTCCCTGGGGCAGCCCCAGGCTCTCAACCGCTGCCCTGGCACAGCGCAGAGCCCGCACCGTTGTCCTCCCACTTACAGAGGAGCCAAGCAGCTCCCTGCAGTCACTGGTGCTGTTTGTCTGATATCCTGGTTTCTTGACTCATTTTCTGCCCTGCCAGCACTTGATCTGCCTCTTGCAGCCATCAGACACGCCTTAGGATCAACTGCCTCTTTTCTCTGCAGTCAGTGACTTAGACTTCATAGCATCCTACAGCAGTCACAGCAGCGACCAGGCGCATCCTGCCTCCTGGTGCAGGGGCCGTGGGCATCCTGCTGGGCAATGCAGGCAGGAGCTGTTCTCCTGGCTGCATCCGTGAGGAACTGGAACTAAGCAGAGCACAGGGGGAGGGAGAGCTCTGCTCACGGGCCCCGTGCCCATGTGTTTGCTTCTGGGGTGGGTCCTTTCAGCTGAATGTGGTTCCTGGAGGAAAAAAGACCAAGTTCCTGGTAAGGCTAGGTTAGAACTGCTGCCTGTTTACAGAAGGACTGGAAACCAGGCCGGTGCTCTGGGGGTTCCCGATGCCTATGAACCATGCCAGCCTGTGCCTGGCACTGTCCTGGCTCTAGGGAAGAGCTTAGAGCTTCCCTGTGCTGGTGCCAGGTGGTTTTGGTGCCCTGTTCCCCTTTACTCCAAGCACCATGGGGATATTTCCTTCTGGTTTAGCCCCAAAAAGGCTCTAGGAAACCACCCCACTGCTCCATCAGTCTCTATTCGTGTCCTGTGGTGCCTCGGCCGCTTCCATCCTTGGAAAGGGTGAGTTTGCAGAACACTAACCAAAGCCCACCCAAACGGACTGGCAGCCTTCAGTCTGTGTTTGCAGAGTGAGTGAGTGACCTCATGCAGGTGGCACAGACAAGGTGACCGTGGGGACAGCCAGGAACACCTCCATCCTGTGCAGCTGGCCTGGGAGCAGCGTGCCGGGACCATGGGCCTGCCCGCTGTGACCCGCTGCCCGGCGCCTCTGTCCCGAGCACAGCCTGCTCTGGCAATCCGGCTTCTCCCCAGAGCTTCCCAGGCCAACTTCCAGCTGGATCTGTTCCCTGATAGAGTGCACCAGCACAGCAGGGTGGCTGCACTGTGAGACACCCCTTTATGTGTGAGCCTCTGCTTGGAAGTGTCTGTGACACCAGCACTGCTGCAGCGTGGAGCGCATGGGGTCCTTCCTCACCCATCAATCTCTCCTGCTGTGAGATAAACCCGAGGCTTTGTGCCCTTTCCCTGCAGATAAGGAAGGGGTTATTCCTCACCCTCTGCAAGGAGAGACTTTTCGTGCTGCCATTTATCCCTCATAGGGTAAACAGACACAGCGTGGCCACTCTCACCTCAGGGCTGTCCCTCCCGCTGCCTCAGCCTCCTGGCACAGCCACCCTGGGTGACACACAGAGGATGTAAGGTCAGTGTTGCAGCTTCCTGTGCTGCCCTTTGGAGGCTAAAAAGGAGATGTGCTTGGTTTATCCTTCAGGGGACACACGTGCCCTGTGCCCGGGGTGAACGCGTCTGTGCCCCATCACCTCCCCGCCCTTCTTCTGCCTTCCTCCGGCACATCCTTTGCTGATGGCCACAGTACAGAGCAGCACCCTCCTGAAAAGCCCCTCTGAGATCTTTGTGCTGCACGAGGCAGAGCTGCCCCCAGTGCAGGCTTAGCTCTGTGCACTGGGAGCTGGGTGAGACCTGCACCTTAACCAAGGGCCCTGGGGAGGGCATGGGATGCACGAATGTACTCTGGGATCAGTGCAGGGGCGCCTGCAGCAGCCTGCCCTCCCCTGGGTGCTGGGACCTGCACCCATGTCCAGTGAAACATGCTCTGTTCCTTGTGAACAAAAGGGAACAGAACCCCCCTGCTCCCTCCAGCACTGCTCCAAGCTCACGGGAGGGCTGTCCAAGCCCCTGGCACCGTGTGAGTAACCCTAATCCAGCCTCTTAAAGCCCATCAGCTGCAAATCGGGACTGACTCCCAGCACCTGCACATGGGCAGCCCAGCCCCAGCCCATCTCGCGTTAGGGCACCAGCTCAGCCCCCAGCTGACCCCCCACATCTTCCATCTCCTGCATTGGATTTCACAGTGCACCGGCACCAGCCACAGAACCCCAGCTCTGCAGGGAGCAGGCACTCGGGTGCATTTGCTTCATCAGGGTTAGTGTGGGTTAAACCCCAGCACAGCTGCTCCTGGGGCTGGCTGGAGGCACAGGCAGCATCTCCCCTCCCTCAGTTCTGGCCACAGAGGCTTTCTTGGTGCTGGCAGTGAAAGCCCTCTGCAAGCACAACTGAAGCAAGACATGATCTCTGCTTCAAGGCTGGAGATCTGCCCAGGGCTCAGCGCTATCAGCTCCCATGGGCATTTTTCCACACCCCCACCTCTTTTGACAGCCTCAAATAGAAGAGGTGCGCTCAGCAAGGAATGTCCGGGCTCTGGTTCAAGACGTTTGGTTCTAGTCTCTAGAGCTGGCTGCAGAAAAAGCCCCATCAGAGAGTCCTTGTGAGCCCCACATCAGACAGCCCCGAGCACTGCTGGAACTCTCTGAAAGGAAAAGGCAGCAGCAACCTCTCACCCCCACCCCTTGGAGGCAGCCGGCAGCCAGGACAAGAGCTCATGGCAGGGGTCAGAACACACACAACCAATCTCGAGCCCTGTGCTCGGCTGGATGCTGCCTTCCTCCTCCTCCTCCTCCTCTCACAGAGGATGCACATGGCTCCCACCTGCCCTGCCATTGACAGCTCTCACTTGTCCCCCTTGCTTTGTGCTGTGCCTTGTTCCTTTCTGCAGGCCCCATCCTGCCCCGGCCATGGCTCTGCTCAGCACAGCGCCAGCTCCCACGCGCCCTGCTTCATCCCTTTTGCTTCTTTCCATGACCCAGGCGTGGTGGCAGCGCGGATCCCGGTCCCACATTCCCAGCTATGGGCTGATCCTTTCTGGCTATTTTTAAAACCCCATCCTCATTCTAATCCTTTTGTACCCAAACATGGAACAAAAGCTGAGGCATCCTTAGCCCCAAACCCCTGCTCTCAGCTCCAGGCTCTGGCCCCATGGATTTCTTGGGGTGACAAATGTGCTTAACAAAAGGCAACAGCCCCGTGCCCATAGGATGGCACAGAACTGGCTCACTCCCCTCGCCCCGGGGTTGTTGGGGGCTGCTGTATCCCTGCCGCATCCTCCCTGCCCCTGCTCCCGCTTGCTTTCCCCTCTGCATCGCACCGGCTGCCGCAGGGGTGCTCCCGCGGAGCAGGGCTCGGGGCTCTCCCCGTTTCCGCTGCGGGGAGAGGAATGCACGAGCAGGGTATAAATACCCACGGCACAGCGCCCTGCCCCGGGGGGAACGTGCCCAGCATCACCCACAGCCCGCATTCCCTGCTCCACAGCTGCCTCTCCCGTTTCCAGCCCCTTCCAGCCCCGGCTTCACAGGCTCCGCTGGCAGCACTTGGGTTTCATTCCTCCCTCCTCCCCTGTTCCCTCTTGAAAAGGAGGAGAATAATAGAGCCTTTGTTGGGCTGCTGCAGCAAAGGCACCGAGCGAGGAGCCGCACGGGGTAAGGGGCTGCCGGGCACAGCCGCCTGACTGGATTATGGCATTCCTGTGCCTTTGACTCGGGAGAAGTCAGCCCTGCCCCTCAATGGTGTGTAAAGGGACCCTGGGCTTGCTGACAAACAGAGAAAGGGCTCCAGCCCCATGCTGCTGGCTTCCCGCTTTTATGTAAATTAATATTAATAGGTCCTCGAGTTCCATCTCTGTACAGATATATACAAATAGGAAATGGTTTCATATTTACATCATTAAGTTAATTAGGATCTATAAAAAAGAACAGCTTTCAGATCGGTGTCCTATGTACAGACAGCAGAGGTGAGCTCACGTCCTTGGCGCGGTCACATTGACAGTGTAATGTACACTAACCATTACCACCGGTCCCACAGGCATCTGCCCCACAGCAGCCAGGCACCAACAGGCACAGGGATCCCGCTCCAGGCTTTCCCTGCTCCCCGGGAGCCAGCAGGGAATAGTGCTTCTGTCTCATGAGGCACCCAAGTACCACAGGGTCTATTTGTGTAATGTACACTACCAGCGCTCTGTGGATCCCGTGGAAGGCACAAGACCGGCACAGATCCCGTGCTCGGGTCCTGGATGCTCTGCACGATGCTCTGAGCCTGCAGCAGCTGCTCCAGCCCTGCGGGGCAGGGTCCCCCAGAGAGCCCCATCACACGATGCTGGCCAGTTCTGTGTTGTCCGACTCGGAGCTGCTGTTGCTCTCCTCCCTGCAGGAAAAGGGTTGGGAAGGAGGCACTGAGTGAGCCTCAGAGCAAGAGCTGCCTCCGAGCTCAAGAGGTGCAGGCCTCAGATGGGTTTCCTTTAGTGGCAGGGGCGGGTTCCTATTGATCTCAAGCACTTCACGCCATCACTTTGAAAGTTGGGATTGGGAAAACCAGCCGCGCCATCCCTCACCCCACCACCCACGGGTCCTGGAGGGTTCCAGGACAAGCCACAGTGTGTCCCAACCAGTCTGGGCCTGATCCTGCTCCCACACACCCGCTGGCATGCAGCGCACACCTCAGGTCCTGCAGGGCTTTCTTGTTTTTCCTCCGCTTCTCCTCATCGATGGGGTACAGCTTGAACAGGAGCAGGCCCAGCAGGATCAGCCCCACGGGCACGGCCGACACCAGCATCTTCAAGGTGAAGTTCACATCACTGGGCTGGGAGCAGCCCCGGGTCTGGTACCCTGCAAAGCTGGGGACAGAAAGGTACCTTCAGGCAAAGGAAACTGAGTTTGTAGGAGATGGACTTGTCCCTGCAGGCAGAGGTGCAGAGCCACAATGGGATTCAGACCCCCCCATTTCCCTCCTAGCCCTTGGGAAGCAGGGATGCCCGGATGCAGAGGTGCAAGGCTGGCTTCCCGCCCTCCCTGCCCTCAGCTCCCATGCAAGAACTCACTCTAAGCTGAGTGTGGAGATGCCCAGGGAGACGCCAGAGGTAAACTTGGTGAAGAAGACATAAAAGGAGAAGAAAATGGCTTCATGGCCATGGGAGTCAGGATGCTGCAGCTTGAAGTCATCTATGACATCTGGCAGCATGGACCTGTGCAGACAGCAGGGTGGTGAACACTAGGACTGAGCTGACAAAGCGTTTCCTCTCCCTGCTGAGAGGATTTCCCTTCACCAGCTCCATCTTGGGCTGAAAACATCCCTGAAAATGCCTCCCAGGGGTTTCCAGCCCTGGGAGCCCCTCACCCAGTCCAGGACCTCGCACTCACCAGGGCAGGAGGAAGGCAGCTGCGACGCTGATCCCAGCTGCAACAGCCACGATGTAAGTGACGATGAGGTTACTGTCCAGGACAACCACCATGATGAGGAAGGGGATGGCAGACTGGAGAGGGGATAGAAACCGGGTTGGCATCAGCAGTACCCGACCCAGGCACCGAATCCTGGTTAGCAGCAGCCCCTGCCCAGCGCTGGGCCACAGCTCTGCTCACCCCCACGGGAAACACCGTCCTCATTGCTCACGGGGACCCACTCACCGAGATGCCCACGTAGACAGCGGTCTTCTTCCCAAAGCGGGTAAGGAACCACTGCCAGAGGGGAATGGTCAAGGTGGCCGAGAGCTATGGGAAGAGAAGGGGGTGATGGTGTCATTCCCTGGCCAGGCTTCTCACTGGGGGAAAAGCTCTTCCCAGCAAGGAGCAGACCCAGGGCACAGCCTCCCTCATCACATAAAATCATGGGATGGTTTGGGTTCACAGGACCTTAAAGCTCACCCAGTCCCAACCCCTGCCATGGGCACGGACACCTTCCACTGGAGCAGCTTGCTCCAAGCCCCTGTGTCCAACCTGGCCTTGAGCACTGCCAGGGATGGGGCAGCCACAGCTTCTCTGGGCACCCTGTGCCAGCGCCTCAGCACCCTCACAGGGAAGAGCTTCTGCCTAAGAGCTCACCTCAGTCTCCCCTCTGGCAGGTTAAAGCCATTCCCGTGTCCTGTCCCTCCATCCCTTGTCCAAAGCCCCTCTCCAGGTTTCCTGCAGCCCCTTCAGGCACTGGAGCTGCTCCAAGGTCTCCCCTTCAGGAGCCTTCTCTTCTCCAGGCTGCCCCAGCCCAGCTCTCTCAGCCTGTCTCCAGAGCAGAGCTGCTGCAGCCCTCGCAGCATCTCCGTGGCCTCCTCTGGCCTCACTCCAGTGACTCCACATCCCTCTGGCGCTGTTGCCCCAGAGCTGCATCAGCACCGCAGGGGGGTCTATTTCCAGCTTTTCCACACGCTCCGGGGCTGGCACAGAGCCGTGCTCCTGCCCCTGCCCTCACCCCATTCCTCACCTGCCTCCACTCCTGGGAAGGGGAGCTGCAATTGGAGCAGGAGCATGGGGCCACCTCCTGCCCCAGCACCCTCGGGCACAGCAGGTACCAGCCTACACCAGGGAGGACCCAGCTCCATCCTCAGTGCTGGGAAGGGACCTGATCATCTCATCGCTGCCTGCACACCCCGTGGCCAAGAGCCAGGCTCCTGGGACCTTGGCTCCTCGGAGCTCTCCACCCCTCTGCGCAGGGAGCATGGGAAGGGCTCCCACAGATGAGAAGCTGCAAAGGGCTCTCTAGGAGTTGTTTTGCTCCATCTCCCTGGCAGTAAACACTGAGATCCTTTTCTTGAGGCGGGGGGAAGGGGGAGAATTGGCAGGATTTGGACAAAAGGCCCCCATGGCTCCTGGTCTGCCCTGTCTCTGGCCGCCTTCACACGGGAACAAAGGCTCCCCTGTTCCTACCAACCCGCCCCGACTTTGCAGGACATTTGGCAGCTCCTTCTCCCTCTCCCCTTCTCCCAGGGGACCTCTGGTCACTGTCCCCACATCAGCCCATTGCAGCCCCACGGCCTCCCTCCCCTCAGCCCACATTGCTCCTGGGAGCACCCATGGCGCTCGCAGCACCCATCCTGGCCCCCCAGGGCTCCAGGACGGGGCCGTACGCACCATGATGGCCAGGAGGACGTTCTGGAACTCGTTGCGGAAACCCAGGGTGTAGGTGCAGAAGAGGGCAAAGTTCCCCTCCAGCAGCTGTGGAAGAAGCAGACGACGGTCAGAGGGGATGGGACCCCGACATTCTACCCATCTGAAGACACAAAGCCACATCCATCCCCTCTGCCCGAGGCAGCCCCCAGCCCACCCGGATCCAGTTTGGTCCCCGCAGCCATCCCCAAGCTGTGCTGCTGCCACTCCCTCTCCCGGCTGCGCTTACCATGAAGGCCAGGGAGGTGAAGAGGAAGCCAGCAATGAGCTTGATGTAGGCACCGTGGTTCATCACCAGCTTCAGCCCCTGGAAGAAGGAGACAGGCTCGTCCGACTGCAGCTCAGAGGACTCTGGGGAGCAAATCAGCCCATCATTAGACCCACAGAAACAGCACCCTTGGGTGCAAGGCCTGCAGTGCCTCTTGCCTGCTGCCCCTGTGCACCTACAGCATCCCAGGGCAACGCCTCATGCAGGGGTCCATCAGCCCCATGGCATGGAGATGATGACCTGGTGATTCAGCCAGGATAAGCAGAGCTGGTTGCAAAGCAAGGGAAGAACGGAAGGTCCTGGACTTTGGCTATCGTGTCACCCCGGGATGCCCTAATTGGCACTAGCAAACCTTGGCCAGGCAGAGCTATGCATGATAACGTTTATCTCTGATGGTGCAGAGAGCCAAGTCCTCATGGCTGTGCTGTAACGTACCCTGAGGTACCCTCCAGCAGGCGCCTTCCCCAGACCCCATCTCCTCCTGCCCCAGTCCCCCAGGGCTCGAGCCATGAATGAGGGACCAAGAGCTGAGCCAGGGGAGCCCCTGGCAGGAGCCGCAGCGTTCCCAGCAGTGCAGAGCATCGCAGCGCGTCTCCAGCCTCACCTCTCTTCTCCCGCACGCCCACCGACAGCACCACAGCACAGAGGACGTAGAGCCCCCCGATGACCCCCGCAGCGATCATGTAGGCGTTTCTCTGGGAAGAGGAGGGAATCGTGAGCGAGGGGATGTCCCAGGAGCCAGAGGGGTGGAGAAGGTCAGGGCAGTGCGGTCCCCCCCCCCGCTTACTGTGTCTGTGAGCGAGCCGGTGTCGTGGGTCATGTTCAGCTCCTCCATGGCCACCGAGGAGTTGGCTTTGCCAATGAAGAGGGGGCTCTCGATGCAGGGAGTAACCGCCTTGCCCACGATCTGGCCCTGGATGGCGGTGCCCAGCACAGTGCCCAGCACTTCCACTGTCATACCTGGAGGGAGAAGCCAGTGGGACTCAGCGCAGCCCTGAGCACCCAGAGGTGCCGTTCACCACCCTTCCCCAGGAGAAAGGAGCCAGCCCAGCTCTCCCACAGCTCCCCCCACATCACCAAGTGATAAAGCCACAGGGAAGGAAAGCGTCTGACGGGGAAACTGAGGCAAGGAGAGAGGCCAAGGCTTGGTCACGCTGCTCCTGCTGCTGCATGGCATGGTAAAGGAGGGAAGGAAGCACTCACGGTAGGCAGTGGCCGAGTCCCGCTCGCTCTGCTCCCTGCTGATGAACATGGTCAGCGCTGAGTAAGGCACATGGAAGCACTGCAACAGCACGAGGAGAATTAGCTCAGAGGTGGTGCAACAGCCAACGGGACCTGGGGCAGCGGGAACCTGCCCCTTGCCCAGCAAGGTGAAGGATTTGTCCTCTCCATCCCTCACCCACTGGCCCTAGTGTGTGCAGAGCCCAACTCACCGTCACAAGGGTCTGGAAGATGCAGTAGAAGACAAGGTACCACATCACTTGGCCTCTGGAAATGTCTGGCACAAACCAGATGAGGAAGTAGGAGATGACAGCAAATGGGGTGGAGAAGATGATCCTGTGGGAGGACACAGTGTTAGCCCTATAGGCACACAGCACCCAGGTAACCCACCAGCCCAGCTCTCCCTCCCCACTGCAACACATCCAGTGGGGTTCAGGCATCTGATTCTGGGGGCTCCTAGGATGGCTTCCATCCCCGGCCCTGTTCTCTCCCCCAGGCAGCCCTGCTGTGTGTCCAGCAGGGTGTAATCACCTCCCTCATCCCAGCAAGGGCTGGGGAGCAGCCAGGCAGCACAGCCCAGCTCCCAGCAGCCAAATGCCTCTCACCAGCTTGGCTTTGCTGCCACGGCCCCCCCTGAGCCTGAGGTCACCTCCGTTTGGGCAGGGATGGGGCAAACCACCAGCCAACAGCAGCCTGGCTCCCTCTTCCACCCCTGCCCGGCTTCCCGGAGCTGCGGGTACAGGGACACGGGATGTGAAGTGTAACAGAGGATCGGGAAAGGGGGGATTGCTCAAGGGCTGGGCTTTGGCAGCAGTCCCGCACTGGCCAGTGAGGGTGATGGCAGCAGGAAGCCACCCAGAGCATCTCTTTGCTTCATTATAACCCTTGCCCTGCTGCAGCCCAGGCAGGGAGCAGCTCTACCCATCATCAGGACACCAACACCCAGGTCCCCCCATCACTTGGGGGGCATGGGAGGAATTCCTCCTCCTAGAAGGAAGCGAGCCAGATGTTGAGGTTGCATCCACGTCTGTTTAGGGATGGATTTTGCTTGGGGATTTACAAGTCCCTGCGCTCAACAGACCGGGGATAAGGAACAAAGCCGGCACAACCGGACATGGGACAGAGCCCTGCGCAGTCAGGGCTTCCCCTCGGCCACTCCGCCACCCAGGGACAGGGAGATCTTTCCGTCCGCGCTGACGCACAGGACACACAATTTAAAGCTGGGGGGAGGAGGAGGAAGAAGAGGAGGAGCAGGGGAGAGGCAGAACCCAAATCCCCACAGACGGGGGGAGCACCCGACACATGCACATTCTTCCGTGCACACGTCACCCGACGGGATGGGGACGGCGCGGGGGGGAACGGGGCGCGTTGGGCTCCGGCCCCTCCTCTCCCGCGCTCACGGCAGCGCGGAGCAGGGGAAGTTTTGAATGAGTCACCGCAGCCCCGCGATGGCTCCGCCCCAGCGCCGGGGCCGACGGCAGCTCCGGAGCGGCGGACGAATGACTGCGAATTACCTCGGGCCGGCCGAGGAGGATGGAGCCGCGGTGACGCGCGCGGGCGCTCATTGGCCGCGGCGCGATGGTGCGTTCCTTTGTGCCGCGCTCGCACACCCCTGCCCAGCCCCGCGGCTCACGGTGTGCGAGCGGCCGAGGGCCGGAGTGGGGAGGTCAAAGCCGCGGCTCTTTGGTCCCCACGGAACAGTTCCGTGAGCAGGAAAAGCGCGGCGGCGGTCGAGGGGATGCGGAGCCGAGGCTGGGACAAAACGCGCCAAAATGGCTTTCCGAAGGAAAGAACTGAAAGGGAAAGAGGTGGTGGCCCTCGGGGGAGGTCCAAAAAGCTGCAGGAGCCCCAAGCTTTGAGCCACAGCCACCAGCAGCCGGCTGGGGCTTGGTCTCACAGAACAGACCCTTCAGAGCAATACACCATCACACATGGGGGGGTGACATGGGGTCAGGCAGCAGCTTCTGCAGCTCCTGGCTCCAGTTTCCTGTGGGGAAACTAAGGCAGCAGCTCCGCAGGACGAACCCCGGGCTCAGGAGGTTTGGACTCAGCTCAGCTCCATTCAGACCGGGCAAAGGAGGTTGCCCTTGAGCCACGTTCAACAGCAGTGAGCTCCTCGCAGGCACTGTGGAGGGGCCCAGAGCGAGCACAAAGCTCTGGCTAAGTTTAAGGAAGCAGGAGCCGTTTGGAGGAATGCAGCCGCTCCATCCCCACCCCCCACCCCGAGGACACGAGATTACAGAGCCCTGCTCTAATCTCCAGACCCCAGACCCTGCCGCACGCGTGGCTGCAGAGGAGCTATTTCAGGCCACGCACAGAGCCGACTGCCACTGCCCAGAGCTATTCCAGGAAAGCCTGGAAGCAGAGGGTATAATCTGTGGGGGAAAGGACTGTGTCCCTCTAATTCCACTCCCCCCGTGCCCACCCTCTTGGCTGCATTGTATTTCAGCAATCCCACAGGCGCCCAGGACGTGGGTTATTTTAGCACAGGACACACCATGTCCACACTTCGGCATTAGCACCCTGCAACACGTCAGGTCCTGCACAGGGGGGCAGGTGTTTACAGACATTCTACATCTGCCCTGGGCAGAGACACGAACCCTTCTGGGGCTTTGCAAACCCCAGCCCACCTGCTCTGACTCCCTTCGGCATCCCCTTGCTCAGCACCCTGCTCCCAAGGGCAGCAGAAGCGCTCATGTGCAGACATCCCAATCCCCAGCAGCTGTTTTCCTGCCTGAGGAGCATCCTCGTGACTGTCAGCCAGCATTCCCACCACGGCGCATCGGCCACACAACCCCCGTCCCTCCTGCCCAGGCGTCCGATGCCATCTGCTCAGCTGGCACCAGCCAGGGCTCAGCAGCCACCCCAGGAACAAAGTCCAGCATCAGAACGTGGTGTCAGGGCAGGTCTCAGGGCAGCAGGAGCTGCTGCAGGCACAGTGACACAGGGGACAGCCAGGCCCAGCTTGGGACCAGTCAGAGTCACAGGCACAGACTGGAAGCCGAAGTTGTTGGCAGCACTTTGAGGCTGTCTGGGGCCCTTGGCACCTGACCTGGGTGAAATAAGGCATCAGCACGTCCGGCCCGGCAAACCTCATGCCAAGGGACACCCAAAGCTGACTGGAAGCACTATGACACACCAGGCAGGGATGTGGGTGCTGTAGGCGGCTCTTACCAGGGCATCAGGCGGCCAAAGCGGGTCCATGATGTCTTGCTGATGAAGAAGCCCACCATGGGGTCTGTGACAGCATCCCAGGCTCGCCCCACAAACAGGATGATGGAAGCGGAGAAAGGGTCCAGCTGCAGGAAGAAGACCTTGTGTCAGGACACACAAAACCCCATGGCTGTGGCTGCCCACCCTGAGCTCCTCAGGACCTCCCCAACTGTATGGGGACCCCACGGCCTCATCCTCTGCTCACTTCCAGGGGGAGTTGAGTCACGGTGACCCAGTCCCTCTCAGCATTGCCCAACCACGCTCCTTCCACACCAAACTCCCACACCTCAGAGCAGAGCTCCCTCAAACCCACCCACAGCCAGCACGAGGTGCCCCATGGGTGCTTCTCCCTCCCTATCCCACACCAAAAGCAGCGGCTTTGTGGGGTGGATCCCAATCTCATGGGACATGCACCACGACCCCGTGTTTTACCGCCCGGGGAAGCCGAGCTACGGAGCGGTCGCTCGGCTCCACGCGTGGGGCAGAAACCCCCAAGACGGCGACCGTGACCGATCCCCCCCCACCCGAGCAGGGCGGGAGAACCAGCAAAGCCCTGCCCCGGCCCCCCCGGCCGTACCTGCGCCACGTCCAGGAGGTAGATCTGGAGGAAGAAGCCGAGCGCGCAGCCCGTGATCTGGTAAGGTGCCCCCCCGACGGCGTAGCACACTTTGCTGCACACCGACAGCCGCTCCCGGCTCTCCTGCAACCGGGATCGGCGTTAGCACGACCGGGACCCCCCCACACACACACACCCCCCCTGTCCCGTCCCGTCCACCCCAGCCCGGTCCCGGTGCTCACCCTGCGGCGAGGCTGGCGGCGGGCGGGCGGAAGGAGCCCCCCGGCCCGGGCCCGCTCCGCGCCGCAGCCCCCGGCCATGCCGTGCGCGATGAATGGGGCCGCGCCGCCGCCCGCGCGGGCCTTGTACCGGCAGCGCCCCGCCCCGGAACGGCTCCGCCTCCGCCTCCTCCTCCGGCGTGGCCCTTCCTCCACCCCCCGGCCCACCCTCATCCTCATTCCCCCCCCCCCCCCCCCCATCCCTTCCCTCCATCCCAGCCCTTCCTTTTCTGCATCCCCCTCATCATAGGGTCACGGGCTGGTTTGGGTTGGAAAGGACCTTAAGATCACCCAGTTCCAACCCCCTGCCGTGAGCAGGGACTCCTCGCACCAGACCATGTCACCCAAGTCCCCTCCAACCTGGCCTTGAACACTGCCAGGGATGGGGCATTCATCACTTTTCTGGGCACCCTGTGCCAGCTCCTCAGCACCCTCACAGGGAAGGACTTCTGCCTTACAGCCAGCCTGAGCTTCCCGTTTCAGTTTAAACCCATCACCCCTTGTCCTATTGCTACAGTCCCTAATGAAGAGTCCCTCTCCAGCATCCTTGTAGCCCCCTTCAGACACTGGGAGCTGCTCTGAGGTCTCCATGCAGCTTCTCTTCTCCAGGCTGAACAGCCCCAATTCCCTCCATCCTCCTCCCCCCGGGTGCCCTCATTGATGGCAGAGGCTGCATTGGCCCACAAAGGGACAGGGCTGGAAGAGGCACCATTATCCTCCTGTACCCTGGACTCACTGTGGCACCAACCACTGAGGGCTGGGGGCTGCAGACCTTCAGTGCTTAACCCTTAACCACGCTTAACCCTGCTCTGCGTGGGCCCATGGAAGGGGCTGATGTGAAGCAGGAGCCCCCCCAGCAGCAGCACACATGGCCCCTGGCTCTGCACAACAGCTTCAGTGGGCAATGGTGGCTCCTGGTCCCCAGCACTTTGCCCTGGGCCACCGTGGTGTCCTCCGCACCAGACAGCCACGTGGATGTCAATCCCAGGGCCTCTCGGCTGTGCTGGGTGCTGTTTGCCTGCTGTTGGGTGCACATAGGCCTGTGCCAGCACTGTGTTACCACAGTGACAGCCACCAGCTGCGCTCGGCTCAGGCCATCAGGTTCAAAGATCGCCCTGGGATGTGCTGTGAGATGGTGCTGTGGCGCGGGGCTGAGCCAGCAGGGCCAGCGTGGCAACCAGAGCCACTGCCTGCCTGCCACTTGGAGCTGGACTTGGAGCTGCACCGAAGTGGGGACAAGGGCGGGCAGCTGGCTCTGAGCAGAGACCTGGGATGCAGCAAACCTTGTGCTGGGGATGAGTGGGATGGGTGGACGCTGCCATGGAGCTCCCAGCACTCCCCAGTGTGAACCGAGCTCCTCAGGACGCGGACCTGAATGGTGCCACTGTTGTCTCAGGGTTTCCAGCCCCTCCAACACGTGCAGTGGGTTCCTCTGCTCACAGGGCATGTCCCAGCTCCGCACCCTGCCACGCTGGGTGCTCAGCTCAGGGATGCTACCACCAGGGATGGGGCTATGCAAGGCTTCAGGATGTCTGAATCTGCTCAGTGACACAAAATACCTCGAAGCAAGATGAGGCGTGGGCAACACCACCGGCCTGGCCAGTTCAGCAGAGACCTGCCTCAGGCTCCTTGCTCTGTGCTGAGCTGGCTCCAGTGCATCAGGCACCCACAGCCTCAGGACAGACACCCGGTGTGAGCTGGGAGCCCCCATATCCCCCAGGAGAAAGGAACATTGTACCGGGGATGGACTTGAGCCTATGGTGGCACTCACCTCCTGGAGGGAGCAGGCTCTCAGCTCCCCATCGTGTTCGGTCTCAGCCCTATTGCTCTGCTCCCTTTGTTCCAAGCTTTTGGCATTCCTGTCCTTGAGAGAAACACTGAGGAATTGCCTCTTGGGCAAACGGAGCTTTAGGGGAACAATGAGCCATGCTTTGTGCCAGAGATTGTGCTGACAGACTGCAGATAGGTGTAGCCCTGCCTCACAAGTGGAGCGGGAGAAATCGGAAGACCGGGGTTTCCTCAGATTAGGAGGATTTTCACCCACAAACCTGGTATTGCACAATTGCTGGAGGGGGGATTTTTGATCTCCCTCCCAGGCAGATGCTCTGGGAGATCCTCATGGCAATAAATGAACCTCCAAGGGCTGATCCCAGTGGGGATGCTGCTGCAGCAGCTCCCACCAAGCTTGGTGTCCTCAGCAACCCACAGGTGGTTGGGACTGGGCCACTTGCAGGGTCACCCTTGGCATCAGGACCACGGTGATGGTCTCACAGGCAGGACCAGAACTCAAACACCCCTCTGACAGTGATGCTGTGCCACCCCAGCTTCCGCATCCCAGAACTGGGAACACCACCAGGCTTCTGGGGTGACCCTTTAGGGGCTGGGACCCAGGCGCTTGCCCTTGGGGACACGGTTGAGTGCTGGTGACAGGGATAGGGATGGGATCTGCTCCAGAAGATGACGGCTCTGCCACCCCACCTCCCACCCACACCTCCTGCTGCCGTGGATCCGTCACAGCCCGGAGCTGAGCAAGCCTGAGCGCACTCAAACCAGACAGCCCTGCCAGGCTGGGGCTGCCAGGACGGGGAGCACCGGCCTGGGGACACATGGAGCTGGTGAGGGGCTGTGAGATGCAGCCAAGCTCCTCAGCTTGGGGCTGCAGAGCTTCTCCAGGGCTTGGGCCATCTCCTAGCACCAGGCAGGGTGAGCAAATGGGTCCTGGGGGGGTAAGGAGGCAGCAGGACTGGAGCTATTGATGCATTTGTCTCCCTCTTCTCTGACTTCACTGCCTGCTCTATCCAGTGTGATCTCCGTGCTGGGAGTGCATCCCCTGCCCCATATGGCCGGGCAGGATTTCATGGTGCTTCCATACCCCACAGGGGCTCGGGCTGGTGTTTCACAAGTGTCCAGCCAGCTGTGGCTGCCACCCAGCAGCTACATGGGGACAAAGGGGACGCATTGCATGGCAGCACGCAGCAGCCACCCTGCACTGCCCACATTGCTCCCGTGTGAGACCCTGGGGAGCGTGTCATGAGGATGAGGGGGATGATGTGGGGCTGGGATGTGTCAACACCAGGGCTCACAGCCTCCGCTGTCCCTGAGGACCACCATGGGGACAGCAGGGGGGCTCGAAGGCGGCTGCTGCTGCAGCAGGATGGGGACACAGAGCCCAGCTCAGGGTGCCCCGGACCCCCATCAGGTTCGGGGTGAGTGTCCCCCGTGGGGAAGCCCTTTGGGACTGGAGCCTCAAAGTTCATCCCTGCTGTCAGTGGGGATCCAAAGGGCACGGGGGACCTGGGAAGTGCCTTGTGTCATGCACTGGAGCCACGCCAGCCACAGCTGGGCCAGCGCCCTGCGGCTAAGGGGCACGGCAAGGGCTGGCCCTGCCCGTGGGTGCCCCCCAGCCCTTGGGGCTTCCACCCACCACCCACCCTTGTTTGCGCAGCCGGCGCCGGCACAAGAGGCGCTCGGCTCCTGTTTGCAGAGTGCCTGGAGAGGACGGATGAAAGGGATGCGCGGCCCCTCCAGCCCTCTCCAGCGTTGCTTTTGCACCTCCAAAGCATCCGGAGGCCCTGGAAGCCGGGACAAGCTCCTGCCTCTCACTGGGAAAAGTCGGGGAGGCCTTTGAGGCCAGCAGGGAGGGGAAGGAGACGTGGCTGAGAGCTACAGGTTGTAGGAGCCTTTGCTCCTGTGCCTGGAAGTGTTGGTGATAGAGCAGGCGGGTAGGGGCGGTGCTGGCTCTGTCCCCAGCCGTGACCTCTTGTCCCTGCAGGTGCTGGGGCAGGATGAGCCCCTGCCGCGGCGCAGCCTCTGCCCTTAATGCCGACAGAGCAATTTGGCTCCTAAAAGAAAGTGACGGCTTCACCCGTGCTTCCCAGGGCGGCAAAGGGCTGGGAGCAGCCCCGGGCCGGGAGCAGCCTGGCTGGGGACACCGTGGGACGTGCTCAGGGCTCCCAACTGGGCTGGGGACGAGACAGGAGCACGAAGAGGACACGAGAAAGGGATCCGGATGATCCTGGGTTCCAGGGCTGCTGCCTGATGCTGCCGGGATTGGGATGCTCAGGGCTGAGGGCCCGTGGGGTGCCGCAGCCGCGGCCCCTCCGCCCCGTGGACGGTGATTTCCTCCCGGTCCCTCGGTCCCATCCGTGACCAGCAGGTGGCGCCCAGCGCCCGCCGGTGGCGGCGGCCGGCGCCGGGAACCGGGAGGGACCCGGGGGGGCGACGGACCAGGAGCGGGGCAGTGCTGGGCAGCGCTGGTTCATGCTGGGCTGCACTGGGCTGCACTGGGTGGCGCTGGGCTGTGCTTTGCTGAGCTGCACTGGGCCGTACTGGGCCGCGCTGGTGCCTGGGCTTGCCCCAACCCCTCCGGGTCTCAGCACCGCCGGGCAGGGCAGATCATGCGGCTCTGATTGCAGCGGGTGTCAAAAGGAAGGCGCTGGGGCTGGAGCGGGTGAGCGCGCACTGAGGGGAGCCGGGTGGACTTTGTAGCAGCACGTGTGTGTGTGTGTGTGTGTGTGTGTGTGAGGATGGGGCGGTCGGGGGAACACTCGCTGTGTTTTCACAACATTTATTGGCTTTCCTACAAGGACCTTCGCAGCAGAGGGATGGAGCATCCTGCTGGGCTCGCCCCGGTGCCCCAGGACACAGCGAGTCCCTTCAGAGCCTGAGGCTGGATGGGCAAAGCTGAGTCTGGGCAGCAATGATGTAGGAATTGCACGTGTGAGATGGGCTCTGCTGCATCCCAGGCCAGCCCTGGCTTCACCAGGAGCTCCCAGACACTCCTGTGGGGTCACAGCCCTGCAGCAGCCGTGCTGCCAGCGTCACATCCAGGCCCTTTCTTCATGCACAGACAACGTTCCTCATGTGCACGTGGAGAATAAAGTGCCACATCCTCCAATGGTGGTTTCTTGGTGCTCTGGCAAAGCTCCTGACCAGGCCCGTGAGGGCTTTGAGGAGTATGTGGCTCTGGGTGGCACCCAGGGTGGCACCCTGGGCAGGACACAAACATTAAGGGACCCCACTGCTGCCCAGGGCCAGAGCCACTTTGGGAATGGCTGCACAGTGACAGTGGCTGCAGCAGAGGGTGGTGGCCACGGCCTGGTGAGGGCTTGGGACCCCCATGGGAAGCAGGGGGATGGCCAGGCTGGTGAGGGGCGCGATGCGAAAGGGCACTCGGGGTGGCCCCTGGCAGTGGGCGATGGCTCCCTGTCCCCATTTGTCCAGCTTGCTTTGCCGTCACACTGACCTGGATGTCCCCAGGCTGGTGGCATCGCTGTGCTTGGCCTGAGTGTCCTCAGCCAAAGTCTTCCTCTTCCTACAGTGCTCACAGAGGGGGGACCCCAAACCGTGACCTTCCCGATGGGCTGAGGACGGCATCAGGAGCTGGCAGGATGCTCAGGGTGCAGCGAGGGTCTCCCAGCCCGGCGCAGCGGTTGGACCCTGGTTAATAGCCCCGTTACCGTCCCCGTTAGTTAGGTGGGAACCGCGACATCACTCACACCGTGCCCCCCCAAGAGGGCGGGAAAAAGTCAGGATCCCGCCCTCTATGCAAATCTCATCCCGGCGATTGGCAGGCAGGCGGGGCCGGTGCGCTGCATAGGCTATAAGAGCTGGGGGAAACAATGCCCCCGCCGTCCCGGGTCGGGGGCTGGCGCCGGGCGGAGTGGGTGCACCGGGGTGGGGGTTTCCCCTTCATCCATGGGGCTGGGGGTGTCTTTTTGCTGAGAGGGGCTGCAGGTCGAGCGGGGGGAGTGCCCCCTTTTCTTGCCGTTCCCTCATCCCCATGCAGAGATGGAGTTTGACTCGTACCAACACTACTTCTACGACCACGATGCCCAGGAGGATTTCCACCGCTCCACGGCGCCCAGCGAGGACATTTGGAAGAAGTTCGAGCTGGTCCCCACGCCCCCCATGTCTCCTTTGGGTGTCCCCGGAGAGAAGGGCTGCTGCTCGGGGGCGGAGGAGCGCTCGAGCGGGCTCTCCCGGTACTACCGGCCCGGGGAAGAGCCGGAGTATCTGATAGGGACGAGCGAGATCTTCGGGAACCTGAGCGCTTTCATCCTCAAGGACTGCATGTGGAGCGGGTTTTCAGCCCGGGAGCGGCTGGAGAAGGCGATGACAGAGAAACTTTCCACGGGCACGCAGAGGGCCAACCCCCACAAGCCCTCCTTCGCGCAGGATTTGGGGTTCAGCAGCTCCGTCAGCGAGTGCGTGGATCCCGCCGCCGTCTTCCTTTGCCCGCTGGCCGAGAGCAAGATCCCAGCGTCCTCAGGATCCGAGGGTCAAAGCGATTCCGGTAAGGAAGGGGTCGCGGGGTGGGTTCCCCCTGGCCCGGCCGCCTTCTGTCCGTGATGCTCCAGCGGATCGGACGCGCGTGTCTCCGGCCAGGCAGCGCCTTTGTTGCGAGCCCCGGTCCCGGCCCCACGAACAAAGCGGGCTCGGCTGCTCCCCTTCCCCCCTTCAACAACGGGGTGCGTGGAGCTCGGGGATCCCCCCTCTCTCGTCCCGTCCCTACGGGACCCTCGCGGGCAGGTTGGTGAGGGGACACCCGGTCACCGCGGGGCTTTGGGAGTCGCCGCTCGTAACCGCCGCGGTTTTCCCGCTCCGGGACTCACTTTCCCGGGGGACAAAAAAAAAAGTTACCCCTCCGGGGCTCCGCGGGACGTGCGGGGACATCCCGCACCCTGCGCTGCGTGTCCTGTGTGGGGTGGGACGGCGTTAACACGGGGGTCGGGCTGTGGCGCGGATGGCTGTGACCCCAGGGCAGTGTGGTGCCACCCGTTCCCCGCTTCTCGGACCCTCATCCCCCTATTTACAAACACACGCTTTGGGTCCCCAAAAACCCCCCCGCCCGGAGTCGCGCCTATTTCCCCCGCTCCCACTGAAGCCGGGCTCACTCGGCTGCTGCAGAAGCGCTGCCGCGGCCCCGCGGTGCCTTGACCCCGTTAATAAATCCCCGGTACCGCGCGGTGAGTCACGGTGCGAAACGGGGCGCTTAACGCCATTAGGAGCCCCGCGGTCGGGAAGCGGGTGGCGGACGTTAAGAGGCTTAAACCCAACCGGTGGGACCGGCCCCGTGGGGGGGTCCCGGTCCGGCCCCGGGGGCGCCACGTGGGCGCCGAACAAAAAGCAACAGATTGCAAACAATGAGAGCGGCCGCGCTGACGGGCAGGGGCGAGGGCCAATGGGATCGCGCGGCAGGCGGCCGGCCCCGCCAGACAGCCAATGGGAGGCTCGAGGAGGCGGGGCTTCGCGGCCCGACTTTTATTAATGAGCGGCGGCGTGGGGGGGGTATGTTGTGTGCGCACGTGGCTGAGACCGACCGCGTTGTGACACCGATGGACCCGTAAGGGTGTCCCCAGTGCCTCCAGTGCCTGGGGTTTACTGGGCAGGTCCCCCCGGATCTGGATGTGGGGGGCCGGGGTGTGGGTTGGGGGTCACAAGCAGGAGGGTGCCCCGGGGCCCAGCTCCAGGTTGGGGGTCACAAGCAGGAGGGTGCCCCGGGGCCCATCTCCTGTGGCCACCGCTGGCCCTGTCACAGAGAGCTGGGGACCATCCACTGCCTGCGGACGTTGAGCACCTCGGGGCACCTTTAGCAAGTGGCTCTGTTTCCCCCCAACAAAACTAAGGGAAAAGGTGGAAGCGCATCCCTAAAGCAAGAGTGATGGAAGTGTCACCTGGAGCCAGGTGGCCACGCTGTCCCCAAGGGGCCAGCTTTGTGCCTCTGGGCCTTGCTGGAGCAGGACAAGCTCAATGATAACAGGCAGGGTGCTTTGGGTCCAGTTATGCTTTATTTGGGTCTTGCTCTTCACAGCTCTGATACACACACACCCGCTGCCTCCTGGGCTTGGGATGCCTTCGAGGTTCACCACGTCTGTTGGAGGGATCCTATTGCCTCTCCCTGCCCCCTGCACTGCGGGGGTCTGTCCCTGCTCTCCCCGGGAAGCCTGGGCTGAATGGGGCTTATCACTTGTGAGAAGTAACAAGTCACTGGAGTGGGAAGCTGTGGCTGAGGGAAATAAAAGGCAGCTCTGCCCACCCCTGTCCCTCATTTACATTTCCAATGGACCAGGAGAGCACCTGACAATGATGAACTTTGCAGTTAGGCTGTCCCAGGTCCCCAGCATCCTGCTGCTCCTATCCCCACCCCTGGGTTGGTAGGCTTGGGTGTTTCTTGCCTGCTGATCCTTTATCCTGAACACATGCTGCTCCTGGTGCTGAAGTGAGGCAGAAGAAAAGCCCCATTCAATTTTGGGAGGCCAGGCGCATGAATGTGGAGGGAAGGATTCCCATGGGATGATATTGGCAAAGCCCTTAAACTGCAGCCTCTTCTGGAGGTTGTAGAGTGGTTTTGCAGCGCATGAGCAAGCTTTTGTGGGATGGCAGTGGAGGGATTGCCCAGGGGCTGTGGGGAGGTCTGGGAGGGTGAGGGGGTGCCCAGGGCCTCCAGCTGATGAGGTTTTTCTTTTTCCATGTCCATCCTGAGCAGAAGGCGAAGAGATCGATGTGGTGACAGTGGAGAAGAGGCAATCGCTCAGCCTGAGGAAGCCGGTCACCATCACGCTGCGCGCCGACCCCTTGGACCCCTGCATGAAACGCTTCCACATCTCTGTCCACCAGCAGCAGCACAACTACGCCGCCCGCTCCCCGCCGGACACGTGTCCCCTGCCGGAGCCGCCCCAGCAGGATGAGGAGAAGCCCACAAGCACCTCAGAGCCAGCCCCCACCACCACGCTGCCTGAGCCCGGCTTGCCCAAAGCCAGCAGCAGCCCCGGTTCCGACAGCGAGGACGTGGCCAAGAGGAAAAACCACAACTACCTGGAGCGCAAGAGGCGCAATGACCTGCGCTCACGCTTCCTGGCGCTGCGGGACCAGGTGCCCGGGCTCGCCAGCTGCCCCAAGACCCCCAAAGTGGTGATCCTTAGCAAGTCCTCCGAGTACCTGCAGTCGCTCCTCGCTGCGGAGAGGAGGATGGTGGCCGAGAAGCGGCAGCTCCGGCTGCGGCAGACCCAGCTGCTCAAACGGATTGCTCACCTCAAGGGGCACTAGTGCCCGGCTGCCCCCCCGGCTCCCCAAAACCCCTGTTCCCTCACGATTTGCACATTTCTTAATGTTGTTGTTTGGTTCAGTTGTTGAACTGTTGGCCCCAGGGGTCTGCAGCACGAGGTGGTTTCTGTATGTGGGGTGGATGCGGTGCCATTCCCCGCTGTGGGAATGGGGCCGCAGCAGAGGTCCCCCTCTGTGGCATTGCCTGCCTTGACACCGGGTGCTGCAAGATTTCCCTTATCCCCCTGTGAAGCTTTCTCAAGTGACTGCTTCGATTCATGGGCTCAGTTCTGTTCCCCTCCCTGGCAGCCCCTGATCCCCTCTCTGCTCTTTGTCACTAATAGAGTTGCTGGGAGTTCTTAGGGCATCCATCTCACCCTGAAAATGCCAAGTAACCTTTGGCTTATGGAAGCAGGCAGAGGCAGACATGGACATCCCAGCCCAGGGCTCATCTCTGCATGGGTCCCAATGGAGATGGTGATGGCAGGATGTCTCTCACCAGGGTTAACAGCACCCTGTGGGCAATCCCCTTCCTCGGCTGGACCGTACCTCACTTTCTGACCACATCATGCAGTAGCTTGTCTTGGATTTTATGTTCTAGAAACTGCTGCTGTAACTGCAAGTCTTATACTGGAGGCTGTGTTTTTATACTGTATTTTTGTACCACTTTTTGAGAAGTATTGGTAAAGAGTTTGCTTTTTATATATATATATATATAAACCTCTTGGTTTGGAGGAGGGCTCCTGCTGTGGGGAGGGCTCAGTCCTGCTGCACTTTAGGGAGATCAGGAAGGGGCTGGCTCCTGCTGGACCCTTGAACTGAGTCCTTGCTGAAGCAGGTTCCCCCCTCCAAACCACCCATTTGCAATAATGGGGTTTTTCCCCTTTCCCATCCTTGTGTCCTCCTTTCCCACCCCTGCAACTGCTCCCTCACCAGCAGCCACTGAACATCTCCTGCGAAGCACTGGGCTTTGAAGGCAGCATGGCTGGAGGGGGCAGACTGGGGCTGTGGGGCGTCTGTGCTGCGTTTGAGGCTTCCCCCTGCCTTTGCCATCCTGCAGTGGGGTATGTGGTGGCAGAGTCCCTTGTCCCCTCCTGGGGTGCTGGCAGGGGTGGCCCCACAGGACAGCACCCTTGGGTCCCTGCTGACCTGCTGAGAACTGTTAGAGTTAACACTGTGGTTGGATTTAGCACTTTCTTCATTACCTCACACTTCATAAATAAATACGTTTGCAGCAACCTGGGTTGGCTTTTTCCATGCAGGCAGCTGTGGGGTTCTGTGCACTGGGACATGATGCTCCTTGGGGTGTGACCCTGTGTTTCGGGGCATCCCTGACACAGAAATGAATCCATTTGCACCAGGACTTGGCTGCCAGAAGACCGAGTCCTTTGTCCTGACTTTCTCCCAGCGGTTGAAACAGAAGTGGGACCAGGGAAACAAATCACCTGGGTTATTTTTCCTCCTTTTAAGTGGCTTTATTGGCAAGGAGGGGCAGGGAGCCCATGGTGAGCTCTGAGAAGGCTTGTGTGTAACTATAAACCCCCCTAATGGGGCTCAGGGCAGTCAGTGTGGGGTGATCACTGCCCCATGGGGCTGGGGCTGTGATTGACAGTAACCCTATAGGGAGGGGGGAAATACAATCCGCTTACTTCAAGGGGCATTGGAGATCTTCATCTCCCCAGATCTGCCAAGTGGATGAAATTATATACACGTGTGTGCTCTCCCTGCTGCCCCAAACTCAATGTGTTTGGGTTTCCTCCATGCTGGCAGTGAAAGTCTTGCTTTAAATGCAAGAGGGACACAGGATTCTGTTACTGCTGAGCAGGCAGAAGAGTTGCTGCAGGAGATGCAGTCACCTGGGGGAAGCAGCCTTAAAAAGCATCAATTCCGCCCTGCAGGAATCCTATGCTCCCATTCCCTTCAGCTCCAGCAACATCTCACACTCGCTATGTGTTGCATCATGCTGTGTCAAAGCCTTTTAGGGCTGCATTAAAAGGTGCTCGCAGGAGCCACAGCTTAAACACAGAGCAGGGTGACCTAAATCTGACACTTTGCCCCTGTGCAAGGAACAAAGCCCAGATGCACCAGTCCCTCAATTGCTTATTTCTGCTGTGTGCACGCTGACACTTGCACACCGGTGTCTCTTTTGAGCTCAAGGTGAGCCTCACAGCAAGGTTTTAGCAGGGTGTGCTTTTGCTCGTCATGCTGAAGGCATGTAGGATGTTTCAAACATCTTTCTCTCTTGGACACGATGTGCAGATCCGTGGCCCAAGCAGGGACCATCACCAGGGGGAAATGTGGTTGGTCTTAACTACAACGTACCCTTGATTTCTCCCGCTTAAAGCCCACAAACCTAAATATATATACACGTGAAACTTCCCTGGTTAATAATGGGGATGTCTCCTCTTGTATTGCCACGAGGGGAGCAGACTGACAGCACCCGTAAGTGAACCGAGTAAGCACACAGGGCTCCTCCTCAGTGCTCTGATGCGCCAGTGTCGGCTGGGACCATCCCGATGCAGCATTTCCATCCCTGACAGTTATGTCCTAGCGCCGTTGCTCTGCTCCCCCCCTGCTCCTTGTGCCCCCCCCCCATACCACCTTTTCTCCTCCCCCCCGTTCGCTGTATTCGGGGTTCTCCGTCGCGGAGCCGCCTTCACGCCTGGGCTGGCAAATTTTTAGGGCAGTCTCCCGAAGCGGTGATAATCCCCCGCAGCCTCCCCGATCCCTGTTGCTATGGCAGAGGATGTGCGCTGCCAGAGAGATACCCCCCTCCCGCTGTCTCCATAGCAACCGTCTCCCTGCCTTCCCTCCTTCTCTGTTGCCACGGAGACAGCAGCCCGCTCCCCATCTCCTCGCGCTGCCGTGGCGATGAGGAGGACGTGCCTGAGTGGAGGCTGCGGTTGCCACGGCAACGCGCCCTATCTTGTTGCTGTGGCAACAGCCCCGCTCCTCACTCTCCTGCCCTGTTGCTATGGCAACAACATCCTTCCCAAAAATAAACGGGTACCCGGGGGCAGGACCCCGCCCGCGGCCATGCCCGGGTGCGAGGGCCCGGAGGGGGCCGATGAAGGGGCCGGGGGATCCCGGGGGACCCGTGGAGGACCCGGGCAGAGGTGGGGATCGGGCCGGTGACCGGAGCCCCACCGGGACGAGGGCCACGGGGCGCAGGGCCCCGCCGCGGCCTCCCCGCCGCCGGCGCCGGCCCCGTCCCGCCCCCGTCCCGCCCGCCCGTCCGTCCGCCTGCAGCCTCCGGGCCGAGCTATGGCGGCGGCCGCGCTGTGCCTCGGCCGGGCCCCGCCGCCGCGGCCGCTCGTGGTGATCCTCGGCGCTACCGGCACCGGGAAGTCGGCGCTGGCGCTGCAGCTGGGGCTGCGCCTCGGCGGGGAGATCGTCAGCGCCGATTCCATGCAGGTACGGCCGGGCACGGCCCGCGTGTCGGGGCACCGCGCGGCCGCGCCTGCGAGCAGGGGAGGGCCGGGGCTGGGCCTGAGGGAGGCCGCGGGTGCCGGGGGGGCCCTGCTCGGGGCGCGGACTGCGCTCCCCCGGGGCCACAGAGCGGTGTCTGTGGGGAGCCCCCGCTGCTGCCGTGCGCTGCTCGCCCGTCAGCTCCGAGCGAGGCGGCGCACGCAGCGCGGCGGTGCTGGGCTTGTTCCGGACCCGCTCCGTGGTAAAGGCACCCTCTGTGCGCCAACGCGAGCGAGGGGCATCGGTTGAGACCCGCAAAAGGGACGGGGAGGTTTGAGGAGCGGTTAAACGAGAGAAGGCGGCAGCCGGAGTTAACCGGTTGTACGCGGTGCTCTGACGAGGAGCCGGGGCTGTGGCAACCGCACGGGGCATGGTGCGAGTCCTGACCCAAACCCGCAGTGCCGCCGGTGCCTGCGCTGAGCCTCGTGGCCCGGCTCTGCCGCCCGCCCCCCCAGGGGCTGCTGCATGGATGGAGCCTCAGCGAGGCTGCGATGGGGCACCAAAGAGGTACGGGACAGGATGGTAACAGTTGTATTTGCTGCTGGGGAGCTCCATTCCTAGGCAGTGTGGAAGATGGCAGTTAGAGATGATCTTCAGGTCCTTTTCTATGATTCTGTGTCGGGTTCAGGAGGAGCTGAGCCTCTTTTTTGGTCCTAATTGCATCCAGTTACAGGAGCTTCATCACCAGGCGTAGATTTCAGCCACCACGGGGGGCTTGTTGTTGATTAGCAAAATGTTTCCTTTGTAATCACCGCTTTGACTGCTCTGGTTCTGTAGCACCTGAGCTTCCCAGCCTTCAATGGTTAGCGTATTTATTGTGCTGTTTTAAAGGTGTTTGCTGCCAACAGCATCCTTCCTGCTGCCCAGGGATGGACTCACGCTCTCCTGCAGCCACCTCCTGCTTTCCTGTGCCTGGCTGCTGATGCTGGTCACTGTATCCTAGAGAGCTAAACTTAAACCTTCCCTCTCCTGAATGTGGAGCAAGCAATTGGAAGCTTTAATGTTATGGGATGTTTTCCTTAAGCTCTTGGGCAAAGAGCATTTGAGGTCTGAGCTGAATTGAGTCCTGCAGGGGCAAAGCATTCATGTAGATGCAGTAGCTTTGTCTGGAGCTGCCTGGCCCAGCCATGCCAATGCTTTGAGCCCTTACCATGTGCTCCATAATGAAGGACCTCCGTGGCCATCCTGCTGTCCTCGAGCACAGGGTGCGACTGCCTGTGAGCTGGTTTTCTCTGCAGACCTTTTCCGGGCTGAGGTGGCTTTAGGTGGCTGCTGTTCAGTTTGCAAGGCGAGTTATCCTGCTCTGGTGTCTGCACCAGAGGTGTCTCTGATCAGAGCTTGGCTGGTGGGGTTTCACTGGTGCTGACCTTCCTGAACAGACCAGCCCAGAGCTTTTGTTCAGTCGTTTGTGCCTGGTTGTGTGCTGGTAACGCGGAGGTTCTCGGACCCTGCAGTGACCACCAGCCCAGCACGCAGAAGGCTTCAGTATGGGGCAATGTGGCTGTGGGGCAGCCAAGGAGGCTCCTGCAGCCTCCTGAGCTCTGCAGACGTGGCTGGAGCCCAGTGGCACGCTGCGATTTCTCGTTTCATGCTGGTGGATGGTTTGAGGCGTGTATTTTGTGCTCTGGTTATTTCAGGTCCCACTATGGGAATGCAGGGGCTGGGAGGATGCTGGCTGCAGGCAGCCAATGGCATCTGGGCTTGAGTGGCTCTTGTCCTCCTTTCCTTTTAATCCCATTCTAGCGTGACTGTGGAGCGGGAGCAGCTCTGTTGCCTTCATCCGTGCTCCCTCAGGCCGCCTGAAGGCGCAGCCTCCAGTGTCCCACTAACCCCCGTGCCCTGCTCGGGCAGCCACAGCCAGCTCTTGGCTTGCTCGCTGGCTTTGTTCCCATGGGATATTGTCTCCCCGCTGCAGATCCCTCTGCCACGCAGCACTGGCTCCGGTGGCCTTGCGATGGGTTTTAAAACTCCCGTTGCTCATTCCCAACCGGCAGCTGCCAGTGACCGTGTCCATTCATCGCTGTGGCCCCGGTGGGCTCTGACAAATGCTGGCAGCGTCCTGGGCAGCTGCTGGAGCCAGGCTTGGGAAGGGGCCGGGAGCCCCAAACCCACCTGTTCCCACACAGGCACCCCTCTATCTGCAGGGCATTTCGTCATGGCTGTGAGTCACTGCGGTCATGTTACAGACTTAGCTGCTGCCCGCGTGCAGCTCAGGAGCTCTGCTTAATCTGATGGCCTCTTAATCTTGGGGGGGTTTTTGTGTCCTTTCTGTTGCTGTTTGTCATCCCAGAGAGTTTCCTTTAGGAGTAAGGCGTTCCTGGGAAACCCAGACGGGGTGAAGCCAATCCTGTTCCTTCGTTCTTCCCGATCCCAGCTTGCTGGAGGGCCCCATCCGTTCCCCACCTCACTGTCCCTTCTGGATGCCATCCTTCTCCGGAGGCTGTTGTAGCACACTGGGTACATTTGCCATTTAGTGTGTCAAAGTCAGGACATCTTAAAAGCCTTTGACATCCTTCTGATGGCAGTGATCAGAGTGGGGAGTGAGTTGTGCTCTCTTTGCATCCTAGCTTGGCGTGAGCCCTCCATGCCCCTCTCCAGCTGGGAGATCCCTTGGTTGCTGTGGAATATTCACACTCTTCCAGCTGTAGGTGGCTTGGCTGTGTCTGGGGTCCCTGTGCTGCGCAGCCCTGTGTGCTGTGCCTTTGCCCCTCCAGTGCAGATGGTGACAAAGGGATGGAGTTTGGGGGTGTGCATGAAACTGGTGGCAGCGTGAGGGTTTGGGGGAGCCCTTCCCAGGCTGAGGATCCTCACGGCACCATTTCCTGAGGATCACTTAGAGGGGGAGAGGGCCCTGTCCTTCCTCCCAGCAAAAAGCTGTGAGCTGCGGGGCCTTCAGTGTGGGGTGGGAGGATGCTGCCAAGGCCGAGCATCTTCAGTCCCCAGCTTGTGCTCGGTGTGTCGGATGGCTGCTGCTCCAGGCTGCTGCTAATCTGTTTTGGGAGCCTTAGGAAGCAACAAAGGCTTATCTGAGCCGCCTGCTGAAAATAGCCATGAGTGTCAGGAGGAGGTCTGGGTGCGACAGCCAGCTGGTGGAAACCTTCGCCGGGCTTTGCTGCCTGTATGTAAAAGGCTGCCTTTGTTTCCTCCCAGCCCACACACTGACACCGCATTCCTCCCCTTGTTGCTCGATATTCGGGGAGGCTCCCTGTGTTTAATCTCCAGGAGAACCTTGGGGGATCGGAGCCTGAATGGTAAATCCTGTTTGTGCCTGTGCAGGGCACCGGGAGCCCCCCCTCCATCAGCCCTCGGTATTAACTGTGATCTCGGGCAGACGAGTGGGAGTCGGAGGAGCTGCAGGGCTGGGCTGGCCCTTGCCGGGGGAGAGGAGGCACTGAGCCAACGCTCCCTGCATTCAAAGGCTTTCGGTGCCGACTGGAGACCTGCCTTGAATAGTGCTGCTCAGCCCGGGGCTGGGTAATGGAAGGGGATCAATGGCTGCAGCCAGCCACGGGGCGTGTTGGCACAGAGCTGCCTCTTGGGCCTCTCCTCCCGTCTGCTCCCCATCCCCTGGAGCCGGCTGGGTTTCTGCAGGGCAAAAAGGAAGAGCATTTGGTTGCCCTCCCTCTCCGCTCTCGCTTCCTGCCCCCAGGCAGCCTTTCCCTACCGAGGGACTGGAGCAGGAGCCGGCCCTTGCCCTCCAAGCGGCAAGCTCCAAGAGCTTGGCGGGATGGGAAGCGTGTGCGGGGCCGCAGCCGGTTCAGCCGCCCCGGCAGCCCCGGGCTTCCCTGCTCCACTGACCTGGGATCGTCCCTTGCTGCCGCCCTGCGCCCGCAGGTCACCTCCGTGTCTCCTTGGCCTTGTGTCTGATGAGGGCAGGCAGTGGGTGGAGGCTGCGCTGCCTTGGCAGCCTCTCAGAGGGGATGAAGGGGAAATGTGTTTCTGAAAGTCTGGCCCTGTGGCTGGGGTGGTTTCTGGGTAATGGAGGAGGAAGAGCGCAGCCATTTCCAGCCCTTTCTCCCGTCAGCCTAGTTTATTCCAAGCTGGGAGACTGTTCCAAGCAGGAGTGGTGGCACAAAGCAGAGCCTGAGCTGCTGTGTCCCACAGCGCAGAGCCAGGCTGGACAGAAAGGCTTTATGTGCCCACTGTGACCATGTGCCTGCTGCCAGCACCCTTGGGGTGCATGTCCCCACTGATACCTGCTTGTGTGCAGCACCCACTGCCCAGCAGTGCTCCCTGTGCTGAAGGGGGTTGTATTTGCATGCCGCGAGGAGCCTTCCTCCCTTCTGGGTGAAACATGCTCTCATCTCCGCCAGGACCCAGCTGAGCTGCGGGGATGGGATGCCAGGCTGAGGCAGCTCTGGTACTTGCGGGGTCTGTGGGCTAGGCTTTGGCTGCTGCTTTATGCAGCCTGGAGGGTGGATTTGGGCTGGGGCTCAGGTGCGTGCTGCTGGGATCGCAGGTTGCTTTGGCTCTTCACCAAAAATGCTCCCAAGGGGTTGGTTTGAGTGGCTTTTCTTTCTGCTCTGCTCTTAGCTGTCTAGCTGAGCGTGAGCACCTCCCAGCAGTGCTCTCTCAGCCTCCATGTCCCAGACTTGGGATTGAGGACGCACCTTGAAGCAGTGAGATGCTCCTGGTTGCACTCACTGGTGTCTCTCAGGCATGAGCTGAGACCATTTGCATGTTCAGGAGGCTCCATGGAGTTGCACGTTGCATCCAGAGAGACATTTGTGCATTGGGGGAAGCAGTGATCCTCGTCCTCAGACGAGAGTCAGTGCTGTGCTGGGTGTTTGGAGAGAGGCTGACCTGAGCTTTTAGCTCCCAGAGCAGTAGATGGGGAAATGGCATCTTGGAGGCAGCCATCCTCATCGTTGTGGAGCTGTGCTTCGGAGCCGGGCTTGGCTGGTTACACTGACCGGGCTCTGATGGCATGATCCATGCCTAACTGCAGGGTTCCACCAGGCCAGGAGAGCAGTGACGAGCTGGGGGGGAGAGGAGCAGTGGTCAGTGTGGGTCTCATGGGACATAGAGGTGAATGACGGGTTCTTCTCTTCCCCAGGTGTACAAGGGCTTGGACATCATCACGAACAAGGTTTCTCCGCAGGAGCAGCGTCTGTGCAGGCACCACATGATCAGCTTTGTGGATCCCCTTGTCTCCAACTACACAGTGGTAGATTTCAGAGACAAAGCTGTGCCTCTCATATCCCTTCACGCTGCAGCCTGCCTGGCCGAGCAGATATGGACTTCCCCCCTCCACAGCCAGGCCCACAGGAGGGGTCAGGGTTTGCCTCAGACTTGGGCTCTCCACGTTGCAAATAACTCTGGTTTTCAGGGGATACTGCTGCTGAGGGCAACTTGGAGCTGCTTTTACCCAGCTGATGCTCAGGGCAGCCCATCCTCAGGGCTGGTTGGGGAAGATCTGAGCCAGATATTGCCTTCCCTGGCAGTCCCTGGGTGTCCCTGAGTTTTGGTGGTAGCTGGCACAGGCAGCAGAGGATAGTGACAGATGAGGGACACCTATAACCCTGTCCTATAGCCTTTACCAGCTCCGTGGGGCCGGGAGAATGAGGTTTGGGCCAGCAGGCTGCTGCTCCCTACAGCCCTTCCTCCCTGCTGTGCATCTCCGCTTATGGTCCTTGACTATAGCACATTGAAGATATCTTTGCCCGAGACAAGATCCCGATTGTTGTGGGAGGAACCAACTACTACATCGAGTCCCTCCTCTGGAAGGTCCTCATCAACACCAAGGTACATCTGGGGGGCTGCGTATCCCACTGGGAAAGGGTGAGCCCATGTTCAGAGCAGCCTTCTGCAACTGGGCATGGTGTTCCCCCTGCTAGAGTGGGGCAAGGAGAGCCAAAAGCCCCCCATTCACCCTGTGGGTCTGGGGGATGTTCTTGCTTGCGCTGGCCTTGCACGTGGATGAGCGTCTCCATTGAGGTGAGCCTTGTGCCCCACAGGAGAGGGCCAGCACAGCCCTGGGACCGGTCAGGGACAGGAAGGTGGAGCTGGAGCAGCTGGATGGTGGTGAGCTCTATCGCCGCCTGAGCCGGGTGGACCCTGAGATGGCAGCCAAGCTGCACCCCCACGACAAGCGCAAAGTAGCCAGGTGAGCTTGGGGTGCCCTGCGCCCCTTCCCTAGGGAATTGTGCGCCTGGGAACACAGCAAGACAGGCTCTCCCATCCCAGGTATCTGCTCCCAGCCTCTTAGCAAGGTGCTTGGGGACCTTGGAATACTGGTGTTGGGGGGCTCTCTGGGATCTGAGACCTTTGGCCATGCAGCACCCCAGCCTTTGGGATGCAGGATGGTGCATGGCTCCTGGCTCGTGTGCACCAGGGCTGCTCCCGCTGCGGTGCCCCAGCAGCAGGGTTTATCTGAAGCTATTTAAAGAGCAAGCTGCTGTGCTGGCTGAGTAACATAGCTGAGCTCTGTGGGAACAGCACGGCAGCAAGACCAGGCTTGCTGCTTTGGCGGGCCCATCCCCGCTGAGCCCTGGCCTGGGGGGAGCAGAACACCACCCACCCCATTCGCACGGTGCAGGGGGACAGAGGGTTGGGCACCCTGAGCAGCTTCCTCCACCTCCCTGCCTGGGCTGGGCTGAGCATCAGCAGTGCTGGCCCCTTCCCTGCAGCCCTACCTGGCTGGGAAGGGCAGGGCTGGAGCCAGAACCCTGTCCCCTGCAGGACTTGTCCGGGTGCCAGGCAGGAGTGGGTGGCTGTGCTCTAGGCTCCTTGGGTGCCATCACTGTGCTCTGCACTGCATTGTATCCCCAGGACCTGGGTGTGCTCAGGATGCCGGGCACGGGAGGGGGCAGAAACCTGCCCTCCCCCCACATGAGAGGGATGGATCTCAGTGAGCGTCTGCTGTTCCCTTTGCTGGAGCCCCCAGGGCTGCTGGGGAAATGGAAAAGCTCATCCTCACCCAGCCTCTGAGCTCTGTCTGTCTCTGCTTACAGGAGCCTCCAAGTGTTTGAAGAGACGGGGATCCCCCATAGTGAAATCTTGCAGCAGCAGCAGGAGGAGGAAGGTGGGGGGCCCTTAGGTGGGCCCCTGAAATACCCACATTCCTGCATCTTGTGGCTCCATGCAGACCAGGCAGGTGAGAGTGAGCTCCTGGCTGAGTAAGGTGATGCAGATGAAGGCTGACTCCCTGCTCCTGCCCCAGCCTCCTCCCTGAACAAGGCAGCAATTCCTTTGGCATCAGCGGGTGTGACAAAGGACTTGCTGCCCTCACCTGCTGGGTTCTGCCTTCCTCAGCGGGATGGGGAGGGTGGCAGTGCTGAGGCATGTTCTGGCATGTGGTCCAGCTGCGGGCCTCCTGAGGGCATATCCCGCTCTCCTTGCAGCTCTGGACCAGCGGCTGGAGAAGCGGGTGGATGACATGCTGGCTGCGGGGCTGCTGGAGGAGCTGCGCGACTTCCACCGCCGCTACAACCAACAGAAGGTGGCTGAGAACCGGTGGGTGGGGAGGCAGCTCCCTTCCTGCTCCCGCTCCCCCCTGCCAGCACCGTTCAGGGCCCAGAACAACTCTGCCTGCAGCACCTCTGGTGCACTGCTGTTCCCACCCCCCTCCTGGCAGTGTATGCTCTGGGTTCCTGCCTCTGCAGGGGCATCATCATGGAGAGGTGTGGACCAGCCGGATCCTCCCGTACTTCCTGGCCTTCTTCTCTTCCTGCCAGAGCCCTTAGAGCAGATTTGGTCATACAGCAGAGTCCCTGTGGGTCTTAGTGTTGAGAATTAATTTTTGCCTGGACCATACCTGCCATTTTCCCTCAGTAAAAATGACTTGGTGCTGCCTAAGCATTCACACAGGGAAGATGGCATGGGGTGGCACTGAAGGTGCCCGTCTGTGTTCCTGTGTGCCTGGTTTGGCTTGTCCCCTGAGCCCATGGGTTTGTGTCACGTGGGGAGGTTCCTGCAGGGTGGGATGCAGAGACCTCAGCTATTCAGGGGAGGGTCAAGGTCTTCCCCTGTTCTGCAGGAGATGGCCTTGACCCCTGCCTCTTGTCTTCTCCAGGCAGGATTACCAGCACGGCATCTTCCAGTCCATTGGCTTCAAGGAGTTCCATGAGTACCTCATCAGTGAAGGGAACTGCTCAGCAGAGACCAGTGCCCTGCTGCTGCAAAAAGGTGAGAGGAGCACCCTGCATGCCCTGCATCCCTCAGCCCCATGCAGCTGCAGGTGACGCTGCTTGATGGGCTGAACTAAGCTCAGACCTTAGCACAGGTCTTGTTGGGATTGAGCTGCGCCTTTCTCTCTCCGTTTTCTGTATTTGCCAGCTCAGGGGGATGAGGACTCCTTTTTCTGTGCTTGGAGCATTGCTGAGCACAGCCAGAGCAATTCCTCCCTCCCTTCCCCCGGTCCTCCCTGCAAGTTGTACTGGGCACAGCGTGTCTTGGGGTCTGGAGCTGGTCCACTGGTGACCTGGGCCATGAGATCCCAGCTGGAGTGAGAATGCTGTGGGGAGCTGAGCTAGAAAGAGGGAATGAAGCAGAACTCAGCATCTGGTTCAGCAGCATTATGGTGGGTGGGAAGGAACCTGGGGATCTAGCAGATCACAGCATGAGTCAATAGTGATGCACTCTTCAACGACATGTTCCGTTCTGGAGTTCAGGACTGTTGTTAGAGGACAGGTCAAAGGAGGTGATTCTGCGCTCCTGAGACCTCACTTGGAGCATTGTGTGCAGTTCTGGTGTCCTCAGCATAAAAAGGACATGGAACTGTTGGAACAAGTCCAGAGGAGGCCACGAGGACGATCAGGGACTGGAGCACCTCCCGTATGAAGATAGGCTGAGAAAGTTGGGGCTGTTCAGCCTGGAGAAGAGAAGGCTGCGTGGAGACCTCATAGCAGCCTTCCAGTATCTGAAGGGGGCCTATAGGGATGCTGGGGAGGGACTCACTGAAACAGGGGAAGTTTAGACTTGATATAAGGAGGAAGTTCTTTACTGTAAGGGTGGTGCGGCACTGGAATGGGCTGCCCAGGGAAGTTGTGAATGCTCCATCCCTGGTGGTGTTCAAGGCCAGGTTGGAGAGAGCCTTGGACATCATGGTCTAGTGTGAGGTGTCCCTGCCCATGGCAGGGGGGTTGGAACTGGATGATCTTAGGGTCTTTTCCAGCCCTAACTATTCTGTGATTCTATGACAGAGCTGTTCAGCTCCTCAGCACAGCAGAGGTCCCAGGCAGAGTTGGTCTGTGCTGGGGAGGGTTCAATGCAAAGTGGAGATGGGAATCTGAGGAAACCACAGCAATGATAAAAGGCTTGAAAACAGAAGGGGCTTGTTGTGATTGCTCAGGAGACAATTGCAGAGGGATACGATGAGTCTGATACTGAACACTGACAGGTTGTACAGTGGTCAACAATCCTGGGGGCCAACTGTGGGGAGGACAAGGAGTCCTGAGCTCCATTTGTGCAGATTGGTACTTGGGTATTGTGAGAGCAGAGCGGCCCTTGAACAGATTGCTCTACCTGCTAAAAGCTTCAGGGGAGAGGGTCTGGGCTCTGAGTTCAGCTTGCAGCCTTGCACTCACCTTTGTTTTAATCCCTCTGTTTCAAAGGGATCCAGGCCCTGAAGCAGGTGACCAAGAAATACGCCCGGAGGCAGAACAAATGGGTCCGAAACCGCTTCCTGAAACGTGAGTCCTCTGTTCCTACCCTACCTCACCATCCCTCTTCATCTCTCATCTTTCCTCAGCACATCCCCCGCTCCTAGCTCAGGAGAGCACGGGAGATGCTCCTCTGCTTTGGGACTTGGGCAGGGGGTGCCCAGCATGGTCCCTCTCCTCATGGTGTCACACATGGTACCCAGTTGATGCTGCCCTCCAGATTAGGAGCATGAGCCTGTTGGCTGCTCTGAGCATGGGCTGTGCTGGGTGCAGTGGCCGGGAGCCAGCAGGACTTCCCCATCCAAGCCCCAGCCTTGGAGCAGGGCCAGCAGCAGCAGCTGGGAGCCGGGCACTTGTTGAAAGGTGCTCGGTAGGGGCAAAACAACAATAAAATAAAAAGAAAAAGCCCAGGCAGGGAGAAACTGGGATCAAAAGATGGCTTTGAGCGAGGTGCAAGAGCTGTCCCGGAGCCATGTGCTCGGTGGCTGTGGCTCACCTTTCTGGTGGCAGGTGTGCTGCAGACCAGCTTTGTGAGGAGGTTGTTTGTGGTTACAGCACTAAGAAGCAGCAGCTGCTGGAGCCTGGCACGCAGCAGCCTGGCATGGCTTTGTCCGAGCGGGTGCTCTGATTGCTGCTGTCTGTGCCCCGTGCCCTCACACGGGGCTGGGGGAGGCCAGAGGGGTGGCTTTGAAACTTGGGCCTTGTCTGAGGCATTAACAAAGCATCTCCCACTGTGGTCTGCTGCTGGGAGCACTGTGTGGCCAATGCAGCCACACAAGCCATTACAGCTCGGAGTGAGGAACTGCACCCGTAGATTTCTCATCCAGACTCCATGCCTGCATCTCCTTGTAAGCTTTGTGTGATGGCTTTGTGTCTGGATCTAGCTTTTTGATCTCCTGTGGCCTTCTGTGTACCATGGCAGTGATGAAGTGTTTGTTGGTGGGCTGGGCTGTTGGCACGCTCAGATTTCACAATGCTGTCCCAGACAGACAACCATGGAGATGCTTGCCTGTGTTCTTAGGTGCTCATGCTCTTTGCGAGGGTGGTGCCCCCCCAGGCTGAGGTCTTTGGTAATTTGGGCTCTAGAAAGGCTGGTGCTGTTTGCTTCTGAATGCTAAAGAACAACTAGATAGGAAAAAGCAGGCCACTCTGCTGATAGTGTAGCCCCATGGGCACTGTGACATGATGCTGGGGGTGTTCTGGTGTGCTGACTTGGCTTTCTGTGTCTCTGTAGGTCCTGGGCCCAATGTGCCCCCAGTGTATGGCTTGGAGGTGTCTGATCTCTTGCGGTGGGAAGAGAACGTACTGAAACCTGCTCTGGAGATTGTGGAGAGCTTCATCCAGGTACTGGGTAAAGACTTGACACGTGAGCCACGACCAAGGAGCCAACTTCTTGGCAGTCTCCAGGCCTGTTAACTTGGCACTTCGCCTCTCTGCTGTCTGCTTATGCGTTCAGCCTTGGGCTTCCCTCACAGTGCCAGAGGGCTGTGTCTGAGCTGAGAGTTTCTCCTAATGGCAGTACTGCGCTTGTCTTGCATGGTGCAACTGCAGCGTCTGTGCTGCTAGCATTAGTGTCTGCATACGGCAGGTTCACATCCCAAAGTGAACACAGCCAGGCAGATTTCACAGCAGAAGCCAACTGGAGACATTATTTAACCTACAGGGCCGGGATCCCCCAGCAGAGCCTGTGAAGATGGAGCACGATGTAAATGAGAACAAGCGAAGTCACCACGTGTGCAAGCTCTGTGACAGACTCATCATTGGGGACAGGGAGTGGGCAGGTAGGACCCGGCGAGGGGGGTGGAACAGGACCTGGGAGGTGGCCCAGGGAGTGCAGTCACACAGAGGGGTGCAGCGAGGCAGTGCTCTGGAGCAAAGCAGCTTCCTTGGCTGGCTGCGTGGCCGGATGACCCTCAGCACATCATCTCGGGCTTTCAGGGGTTGTTTACAGCCCGGGATGAAAGGAGCCATTTGCAAGCCCAGGGGGGTGCAGGAGCTGTGCCACAGCAGCCATCTGTCAGGCTTCCCCCCTTCCCTGCACCCGGTCAGTGCCCCGCCAGGCGTGGGGATCTATAGGTACCATCGAGCCTTAAAGCTGTTTGCTTAGTGAGGGCTGCTGGCCCTTTTCAGCACTTCAGGTGCTTTGTCATAAAGCAGAGGACAGATTTGTTTCTTCTAAAGTGTTGTGTAAAAGGAAACTTTGGGAATGGTTTTTAACAGCTCAGGTTTGCTCCAGTATCTCCTATTTGTGTGTTTAGTCTTTGAAAAAAGAGTACTGCTAGCTGCAATGGTAATAGAAAAGGATTTTCTATATTCAATGGACTGACTTTAAAAGAGCTCAGCTGGAATCAGATTAACTCTGAATTTATCTGTGCTGTGAGGCTCATGCTGAGAGCCAGGAACAAAAAGTAGTGGAGAAACTGGCTGCAGGAACAGAACTGGTAAACCTCCACGTGCTGCCCAAACACAGTGTGTGCAGACACAATGCAGAGATAAGTCCTGCAGGTCGCTGGTCATTGGGTTTGGACGAGTCACTTATTCCTATTGATCCAGGGAGCTGCTGAAAGCAAAGATGGAGGCAGGCTCAGAATAGGAAGCTCATTGTAATGAGATCAGTTTGTAAGTGCCATTGTTATTTTAGCCAGTCTCAGCTCGGAGGTGCTTTGAAGGAGCTCTGCCTCCTCCAGCACTAGAGGACTCAGAAAGCTATCAGGGTCCAGCAGGTTTTGTGGCTGGGTGGGAACTCCACAACCCCCCCCCAAACACTCCAGCTGCCACTGCACATCCTCCAGGGACGTCATCCCAAGTTCTGCTGGATGATGACTGTGCCTTTCTCAACCAAGACCAGCTGTGGTTCCCTGCATCCAGCTGAATTTGGCTCACACCCCCAGATGGTGGGAGAAAAACGGTCCCAAACCGGGTGTTACTTGTAAGTGCAAAATGGAAAAGCTCAAAGGGAAGTGAAACCAGCAGTGGGGGCTGAGCTGCTGTGCAATCTGCTCTGGTTTCTGTAGGCAAGTTACGCATATTCTGGGAACTGTTTCCCAGTACCCCACTGGGTCTGGGAGGTGGGAAAGTTCTATTTGTGTGGATTGCTGCTCCCAGGCAGCACCTCCTCTAGCCACTGGGAGCATTGGTGTTGCTTGTGACAAGTTGTGAGAGGTGGGGCTTGATTTCAGGCTGAGGTGACCCTACAGCAACTGTGATAAAGCAGCAGCTTTGCATGTAACTTCATCCCTTGGCAGAAAAGGATGGCTGGAAAACCCCTGAGGGCCTGCATTCAGTGAGCATATCCCCTCGTTTCGTGAAGGCCCTGCTTGGAAAGTTTGCTGCTTTAATTGCTGCTCTGATCTCTTGGAAATAGCAAAACCACCCTGCTAAGGTGGCTCATGGGTCTGGTTAGACAAAGCGCCTTCTACTTAGATAACACCACTGATACAGGAGGTCTTACTGCCCTTAACTCTGTGATTTGAAACAAGTGCAGCTCCTGCTGCCGCGCTGTGGCAGGACAAGCTGCATCCCAGGGACTGTGCCTCTGTTCCCCTGCCTCCTGCTAAGTGCTCTCATGGCTGGGGGCCTTGCCCTGGGGTTATGCAAAAGCCTAATTATGCTCCGGGCTCCATCCTGAGCTGCTCTGCAGATTTACAGGAGATCCCTGTGCTGTGGTGCAGGCATCTAGGCCTATAAGTGATCCTGGCAGGGCTCCATGGGGTGCTGGAGGGTTGCACAGCCTTGCCTGCATCCTTCAGTACCTCTGTGGTAGCACTTCCCTTTCTCCCTGCCTCCCGGTGTTGTCTTGGTTGGGAGCGGATTTGCTGGGAGAGTTGAGTGAGTCCTGACAATCTGGAGTCTTCTGTGTATACAGAGCCGGGATTTGTCCCTCTCCCATCCTCCCTGTGATCAGGAGGAGGCTTGGGGGGGGTTGTCCCCCTCTGAGCTCCGATAGATTCCTGGGAAATGGCCAGGGCAGGGCTTGGGAATTCACTTGTCGGCAGGAATGGATTGTGTGGGAGGATGGGAAGGGAAGGTGCCCCACACTGCACAGGGCGATGGGGTTGGGTGTTTCTCGGCATTAAAGGCTCTGTTTGCCTCTCCCTCCAGCTCACACACGATCCAAATCCCACCTGCACCACCTGAAGAGGAGAAGGAAGCTGGAGGCCGCCAGCCAAGCTGCCGAGGCTGAGGGGGACAGTGCGGGTGCAGCGACCTCGGATGAGGACAGCAGCCAGTCTTCGCCATAGGGCTCCAACCTGCCTCTGAAGGGGAGGAGGCGCCTTGGTCCTGGGTGGCCTTGGACTGAGCAAGCCGAGTCGGTTTTCTGGGGCTGAGGCAGGTGTGTAAGTGATGGCCAAAGGCTGCATCGGATTCTCTTCATCGTGCCGTGTTCCCATGCTTCCCCAGCCCTGCCTGGAAAGGGCTGGGCCCTGGGGCAAGGCTGCTAGGAGCATCCTCCCGTGCCAAGTGTTAATTCCTGCCAGAGACGCAGCATTATCCTTGGAACGGTAGGGCTGACATGTGAACGTGTCCTGCTTGGAAACAGAAATGCCCTGCCCTCCTCCAGCTTGGCCAGGAGTGTAGCTCCAGAGCTGAGCGAGCTCTGACTGCCTTTATTGTGGAGAGGAATATTTTCTTCTTTTATATGGAAATAAAGTTGCACGATGACCGTGGGTTCCATTCCCCACTGCCAAGGACAGTTTTCTTGCACTCTGTTTCCACCTGGCCCAGGTTCCCTGCTCTGGGCATGGGGCAGGATGGTCAGGCCTGGTTCCTTCTTCCAGCCGCCTTTCCTGCAGCTTCCAAAGGAGCTGAGCAGATGTTCCCGGCTTGTGGAGGCTGTCTGATCCCAATGCACGGAGCAGGTGCAGAAGGAGCTGGCACCTGTTAAACAGGAACTTGGAAGTGATCTCATCCAGTTTGCAGCAGATGAGTCTGTCCTAGTTAGAGCTGAATTCCCGGGGGTTTACGCTGTGGTTTGGCAATGGGAACCAGCCCTGCATTTGAATCCGAGTTGCTGAGCAGCAAATTCCTTGTGCCACATTCTCCAGGCAGTTGGTCTCCACAGCATCATTCCCGCCAGGTGGAACAGGGAGGGCCTTGATGAGCGTTTGGGACTCTCCTGGCAAATGCAATCAAGACGGTTGGTTCCTCCTGGGAGGGCTTTGGGGTGGTAGAACACACAGTTTTCCTTCAGGTGCTTGCGATACACCATGTGGCACGAGCCGTCTCGCAGGGCTGTATTGGTGCGGGCTCTGGAGGTGCTGCTCTGGTGGGATCCCATTAACCCTGCAGTCTGTGCTCTTCAGCACTGGGGTTATTTCTGTAACTGCTTTGGGCTGTTTGAGAGGGGCGTGGGCAGGATGCAGGGAAGAGCTGGGAATTCAGGCTGGCTTTTCTCTGCCAGTGTTGGGGCAGAGCTGGGCGTCAGCCTTCTGAGGTGCCAGGCACCAGGTTTGTGTTGCTGGGTCCGTGCAGCAGCAGCTGAACCTCTTCTCCAGCCCAGACTTGTTTGCCATCCACAATGACTCAGTGTATGTGGATGTGGGCTCAGCCCAGCACTGGAGCACACCTCCAAGGGGTTCTGCTGGCTCAGATGGATGAGGTGAGGCCGGGTGTAAAGCCCCATTCCCTGCCTGTGTGCTGAGTGTGGATGTGTTCAGTCATGTCCCCAGGGCAAGCTGGGATCCTCGGGCAGCTCTGTGGATGAGGGATGGGATTATCTGCTGTCTCCTGGGGGCAGTCAGATGACCACACTGTTAGAAACAGATCTGATGTCCTTAATTGATTTAATATGAACGTTGTTATCCCCACTGATAAATGTTATTCCTCTACCACAATAGCTGCTAGTCTGCTGTTGTGCTGCAGACCCGCTCACACAAGCTGTGCTGCAGCCACCATGGACAGGGTGTTCAGGCCTTGCCCTGCTCCCTGCCACCGCTGCAGTGCCCTGGTCTGAGGCCCCCGGCTCCTGGGTGTCCCAGCAGGATGGGACTCTCATTCTTGCTTATTCGTGCTGTGGCTGGTGCAGAACATGGAAGGTGGTCGTGCCCGGATGCTGCCGGCAGCAAGAAGCAGGTGAGTTTGCTTTGTGAGAGGCAGCGGCCTCTGATCAAATCACTCTGCAGACCCAGGCAGGAGTCACTGAGAAAGTTGCTGTGGTCTCTGGTTTCAGGCTGCTGGCAGTGCTGGGAGCTTTAGGGATGGGCAGCGGCACTTCCCTCCATCTGCCCTCGCTAATCCCCAGACAAACGCAGCTCTTCCATCTGTGCAGCCGGAGCCGCCGAGCCCATCACACCAGCCACTTAATCTAAATGGCTTTGGCCAAAGATAAGGTCATTAATTCCACTGGGATTAGAAAAACAGCACAGGCCTGGCAGGGCTTGGCTCTCCATCAGTTAAAGTCCTCGGTGCCCTGCCCTGGCCAAGCACAGCAGCTGAAGAGCTTGGGCTGGAGGAGCCCCGTGGCAGGGCATCGTCCCCATGGACTGGCACCAGGGCTGCTAGTGCAGCCCGAATCCTTGTGTCCGGAGCCAGGGATACCCGGGCAGCATCCCACCGTCTGCCTCCCTATCACCCCTTGCCTTCAGCTTTCACCAGCCCCTTCCACAGCTCCGCATCAGGCACTGAAGGTGGGGCTGGCTCTCACTTGGGGCCACCATCCCTGGAGCAAAAAGCAGCCAAAGCCCCTTTGCTAGTCCCAGATCCAGCATCTGGCAGTGGTGTTCAAGGACTTGTGCTTGCTTCTGTTTCCTTCACCTTTTGGTTCCCTTTTCTTGCCGTGTTTGGGCTGTGAAATGCTCCCATCTGCTCATCCCACAGGGAATTTCACCCCCCCCGCTGGGGTGGGATGTGCCGCAGCTCCTGAACCCAGCCATGTCCTGGCCTCCTTCTCACTTCCCAGGTGGGATCATTGTGCTGCGGAGCCCCTGGTGATGGGCTCAGTGGGAGCGAGCCCTCGGGGTCTGCTTGGGGTCACCAGGGCTGTGTCTGCTGGGCAAAGGTAACTCAGGGGTGGGGAAACTGAGGCACGGTTGGTGCATGGCGGTGCTCTGCCCGCTGCCAGGGCTGGGAGCAGGGCAGGGCGCTTTGGATCCCATGGCACATCACCCAGCGCCTTGGCAGCATTCCAGGCCCGGCCGCACGGAATGCATGTTGCAAGAGCCTGGAAATAAAAGGAGTTGTTTGCTGAGGTGGTGCCGCGCGGGAGTTCAGCGGCTTTGGCGGCAAAGATCCTGGCACCGGGCCTGGAAAACACCAGGATCCAGAGGGATGAGGGCTGCCAGGTCTCCCCCCCACCTCCTCGTCCCCTCGTTGTCCTCTGGGGCTGCCGTGCTGGTGGACGTGGGGCTGAGCCCGGTTGCAATGGGCGCGATGGTGTCCCCATGTTGGCACCCTGAGCGATGCAGGGGGGTGTCTGGTGCTCAGGGGGACCCTGCCCGTGCAGCCATTGCACAGGAGGGGAAACTGAGGCACGGGCACCTTGCATGAAGGCTGTGGGGTCCGGGTGCCCCACGCAGGGCGCTCATGGACCCCGGCAGTGCAGGGGGCTGTGGGGCAGCAGCGCGGGCAGCTTCCCGGTGGGAAAGACCCCAGGAAGCAGAGCACTGGGACACCAACCCCAGTGGCCCCGGTGCCGCTGGGCTGAGCGTCCCATGGGTGTCCCCATGGGGGTGACACAGCCCCGCCAAGCGCTGGCGCTGGGCCCTGTGCTGCGGATGGGGGGCTTGGGCTGAGAGAGCCCCCCCACAATGGAGCTGGCACAAGGGGGGGGGCGCCCACGGGGCCGCTTTGTCACGGTGTCACAGGGCCATCTGCCGGCAAAGGCAAGGGGCAGCGTCCCAGTGCTCCCAGTCTGGAGCTGGGGGAGCGCTGGCGAAGGAGGGTGCCTTGGATAGACCGGCTTGGGGGCAGCCATGGGGGCAGCCCTTGTTCCTTGTCGCTCCAGGAGGTCCCGGTAGTGCCACCTTAGGGTTGAGACATGGCTGGAGATGGGGTTTGTTCCAGCAGGGATAAGTCTCATGGAAGGGGGGATGTGGTCCCAGGGGTGTCATAGATGGGACACGGGGATCTGGGTGCCTGCAGCCAGCGCGGTGCAGGGTGCTGGGATGGGACGCAGCAGAGACAGCCCCGCTCCGGCCCCCAGCAGAGTGAATGTCATTTTATTTCACACCCAAATAAATCCATGTAGAAAAGAAAAGGTGAGTGGAGATTTAATTGCTCTCATTAAAAGTCTACCAGGGGAGACCGAGCCATTGCCAGCAGTCAGCGCAGGTCTGCAGGGATGTCTGCTCCTCCTCCTTGGGATGAGGATGGGGTTAGGGCTGACGCTGCCCCTTGTCCCCTGCCCAGCCCCAGCACCTGATCGCGGTGGTCCCCATGGTGCCACCCGCACCTTGTGTCCAGCGGGTGCTGATGTGGGAGGAGGGGTGCACCGGGCATGGCCTCGGGCTGCTTTTATCTCTCTTTACTTTGCGTTTTGGTGCCTCTCTCGTTGTCCCTTTTCCCTCTGTACAGGATGAGCGCTGCGGTCGTGGCATCGGTGATGCGGGGACGTGCGCGGGGTCACTCACTGCAGCAGCGCCCGGATCTGTTTGGATGTGGTGTCGTCGTTGAGGTGCCGCGTGGTGTACCTGGGCAGAGAGGGCACGGTCACCCCACGACACCCCAGCCTGCTCTGCCGCTGCCCCCCCGCGCCGTGGGGGGAGCCCCCGGCTCACCTCAGAGCATTCAGGAGCCCCTCGGTGCTTGTTGAGGGTTGGTCCTTCAAGACTTTAATGCAGCCTTTCATCTGGTGGGGGGAGCGAGAGAGGCTGTGAGAGCCCGGCTGTGCTGCGAGGGGCTGGTCCCTTCCTCCCCATCCTCCTCCTCGCTGACCCCCCCTCCGGGACCAGCTCAGACAGAGACATTCCCATAGGGATCATCACCCTGGCATCACATCTACATTGGGATGAGCGGGATGGCAGTGACCCCCCTGGTGCACCCCATTGTCACTCACATCGATCTTGGAGGTCTTCGCAAAAGCCCCCACGGGGTGGACGTGGTCGTAGAGGATGATGACACCAACCATCACCCGCATGCAGAAGAGGAGGGTCTCAGTGTTGGTGAAGCGGCTCCGGTATTCTCTGTGCCAGGAGAGGGGCCAGCTGAGCCCGGGGGGGGGGGGGGGGGGGGCGGCAGAAGGGACCCCAGCACCCGGATGTGCCCCCCAACCCCTGTGGGGTACTCACGGGGTCTCCAGCATCACCCTGCAGACACAGGCCATGGTGCTCAGGCAGTCGGTCGTGTCCTCGATTGGCAGCGTCTTGTTCTGAAACCCAACAGGTCCTGGATGCTGCTTCCCCTCTCGGCCCTCCATGGGACCTCCAGCCCCATCTGATGCCCATGTGGTGCTGGGGCTGGGGGGGGCTTTCCCCCACCCCGAGGGTCCCCCCTCACCTCGGAAACGAACTTGGTGGTGGCGTTGCTGAGTGTTTTGAGCATGGGGGTGGCCTCGGCATAGAAAAGGGACATCCTGTTGGCCATCTCGTTGTTCACCTCGCTCTCTGCGTCAAGCTGCGAGGGAGATGAGGGGAGTGTTGGGGTGGTAGAACCCCCCCCTGAGCCATCCCCTTTCCTGGGACACCACACCCCCCCCCCACCTGCAGGTTGTTGATGCGGTTTCGGCTGATGGTCCTTCTATAGTAGCTGAAGTCATTCTGGATGGCAGGGTTGGTCATCTGTGGAGGAGAGCCCTGTGTGAGGGGCCACGGCCAGTGCCTGGGGGGAGCCTCGGGGTCCCAAGGAGCTCTTCGGGCTCATGGGGTTTGAATGGGGGTCCCAGTGTGCAAAGCCCACAGCCATCCCATGGGGAGGTACCTTGAGCTCATCAAAGCTGAGGGTGAAGTGGAGGATCTCTGCGAACTGCTTGGCCAAGGCTTGTTCCCGCTCCAGGTGCTGGGTTGGGGCATACGGGGGGCTGGTGAGGGCCTCCAGCAGGCTCCGCAGTGCATTCTCTGGGGACAAAGCACCGCTGGTCCCCCCTGCATATCCCCAGCCCCAGCTGGGGAAACTGAGGCATGGGGCAGTGCGGCATCCACCCCACAGCCAGGGCTCCCCCCACCCTGGCCCGCTCCTGCATCCACAGAGGGATGTGGGATGCAATGGGGGGATGTTCCAGTGTCTGAAAGGGGTTACAAGGATGCTGGAGAGGGACTCTTCGTCAGGGACTGTAGCGACAGGACAAGGGGTGATGGGTTCAGACTGAAACAGGGAGAGTTCAGATCAGACATAGAGGCTGTGAAGGTGGTGAGGCCCTGGCACAGGTTGCCCAAGAAAGTGGTAAACGCTCCATCCCTGGCAGTGTTCAAGGCCAAGTTGGATAGAGCCTTGGACATCACGGGCTGATGTGAGGAACTGGGTGATCTTAAGGTCCTTTCCAACCCAAACCAGTCTGGGATTCTATGTGGGCTCCCCGCACCATGGAGGGATGTGGGATGCCACGGGGGGGATGTGGGGAAGGGGCCGGGGCTCGGGGCGCTCACCCAGGCGCAGGGAGAACTCATAGAAGCGCTTCAGCTTCGCGACGAGCGGGCAGACGGCGCTCCAGGCGCGCTCCTGCAACCGCGGGTCCGCGGGGTTCTGGATGGCCTGCGGAGGGGGGAGCACGCGCGGTTGCCCCACGGCGCGGCGGGAGAGCGGCCGCTGGCGCCGGGGCTGCACCCACCTCCCGGATCTCCTGCCCCGCGCCCGTGTAGGACTGGAGCTCGGCCAGCACCGCCTGCGCCTCCTCCAGCACCGCGTTCACCTGGTTCCACACCGCCGTCTCGGCCGCCGTCGGCTGCGCATCTGCAGGGCAGCGCCCCGGGGAGAGAAACCCGGAGGGCTCTGAGCGGGGGCCCCTCGAGGCGAGAGCCGCGGTGGGGCGCAGCGCCCCGGTCCCGCGGCTCCCCCGCCGGCCCGCAGCCCTTCCTGGCGGCTTTCTCCCCCTCGTCCGTCTCCTTGCTCAAGCTTGCGCCAAGCCATAGGCTGGGGAAGGTGGGGGTGAGTCCTGGCTGCCCTGCGACCGTGGTCCTGCTCACGGGGGGGGGGTCCTCGAGCAGCCCCCAGCCCCAACGGGCTGCAAACTGCCCCGGGGAAGAGGTGGGGAGCGATAGCCCCCGGCCAAGGGTCTGCGGCCGCGGCCCCCCCCTCCCCGGGGAGACCCTTGGACAGCAAAGGTGGGGGGAGGACGTCTGGGATGGGCGCGATGCGATGGGAGACGGGGACAAGAACTCAAAATGGTGAGGATGTGGAACTCAGGAGAAGTACGGAACGAAAAAGGGAAATAAAAATCCCATCTCACTTTCAAAGTCAAGGAAAAAATTAGGGCCTTGGTCAAGTTCGTTATAAGTCAACACTTTTAGAAGGTTCCCCATGTGAAACCTGCAAGAGAAGAAACAAGAGGCAAAAAGCATGATGGTGAGGTGGTGCTCGGGGAAGAGGCGCTGGGCTGCGGGAAGCGGCCGGCGGAGGCCGGAGCCCCCGTCCTCCCCACCACGGCTCCCCGGGGCTCGGGGTGACCCCGCGGCTGCTCCCGGGCCCGGCTGCAGCCTCTTCCCCCCCGGATGGTGATGAGCGCTGGCGGATGGGGTGATGGAGAGGAAGGAGCAGAGGGAGGAGAGAGCCGAGAGCCGCCGGGCGAAGCGGGGAGCAAGTCCCTCAAGTCTTGGCTGCAGGAGTGTCCCTGCCTCCAGCTGCAGAGCCAGCCCTGACACGGGGGTCGTGGGGAGCCCCCCAGCCCCATCCCCGTGGAGGGGCCGCGGAGGGGACTGCGGGTGGGCGAAGGCTCAAAGGCCACAGGAGGAGCCAGGAGGGTCCCTCACGGTGGGAGCGGGGCTGCTGCGTGGCCCCAACCTGGCTGTTTTGGGACGTGCCGGTAGCGATGGCGCTGTGATGAGCCGGGGCTGAGGCGAGCGGCTGCTGCTGCGCTGTTTTTACCCCCTCTTGCTCTTGCTCTGGGCCGTGTCCCCGGAGGAAGGTGGGGAGAGGAAGCAAAGGGAGGGCCCCGGGGCTGCGTCGGGTCCCGATTCTGCCGTGGCAGCCACCATTTCCCGTACACCCGTGTCCAGCCGGGGAGGTCTGAGCCATGTCCCAGTTAGCCCAGGCCAGTGGAAGCTGGGGCAGGTCCCCCGGGCTGAACTGGAGTCCCTGTTCCTCGATGCAGGCTGCGACCACAGCACTGCCCATCCTGCGGCACAGGCGCACGCATCCCTCCCTTCTCCTTCCCCGGCATTCCCGGCCTCCCGTCTGTCCCACACGGCCACCCCGTGCCATCGGTTAACAGCGATGGGCGTGCGGCTGAGGTCCTCATGGGCCAGGTCCCGCTGCCAGGACACACGGGCTCAGCCAGGGCAGTCTCCCCGCCCGTTCAGGATGGGGCAGGGATGGGTCCTGCTCCCCTGCCCCACTCAGCCCTTTGAGGCGCCTGGGGACACGGGGCTGCTCGGGGACACACCGGTGCCTATCCCCGTGTGGCGGAGAGCAGCCGCGGTGGTGTCCCCGCTTCCCCCCCCCCCCCCCCCCCCCGCCCCGCTCCCGGGACTTACTTTCAAAATCCAGGAAAAAATGAGGGCAGTTTTCTAAGTCTTTGCCCAGTACCTTTATGAGGTTGCCCATGGCCAACGGACCTGAGCGAGAGAAACACAGCACAGTGCGACAGCACCGGCATCCGCAGCCCTGACCCCTCCCGGAGCCCCCACCGCCACCGCGGCACCCACCTGCGCCCGGCCCCGCGGTCCCCCGCCGCAGTGTGAGCGGCGTCTCAACCGGCACCGGGTGAAGCGGCGGGGAGGGAAGGGGGAGCGGGGCGCGGGTTGCGAATGAGAGCCCCGTCCCCACCGCCTCCCCCCAAGGCACCCCGGTTCCCCTCATGGGGTCAGGCCAATTCCCCCATTGACGGGGTGGGCACCCCCGCGGGCAGGGTAAGACTCCAATTGGGATTTCAGCCCCACAGACCCTGTTTGGGAGGCTGGAGCCCGCGCCGGAGCATTCCGCCCGCTCCACAGCCACGGCCCCGGGTCCTTACCTCGGTACCCGGTGCGGCGGCTACGGCAGGAGCAGAGGCTGTGCCACCCGCCTGAATCACTTCATGGGCTGGCAGGGACCTGCAGGCAGGAAGGCAGGGCGGTCAGGACACCCCATGGGCACCCCATGCCCTTGGGGGACCCCCATCCCGCACCCGGCCACCAGCCTTCACCTGATTTCCCTCAATCGGGTTTTATTGCCAGCAGCCGGCTGAGCATCCCCATCCCCTTGGGACAGCGCAGGGACAGCCCCGGGGCTGAGCCATCTGTCCCCATCTTCCCTTGGAGAGACCAAGCCCCCCCGGGATGACATTCCCGGCACTGCTGGTTGGGTTTGCTCTTTTCCATGCGTTGCATGAAGATCCCTTTATGCTGCTGCTGAGCCACAACCCAAATCCTGCAGGTGCCGGGATGCTCCCCAGGTTCCCCCATCTCCAACGTTTCCTAAGGGAATGTAGAGGGGGGTCGAAGCTGCCCCCGTGGGTTTGGCTCTGGGAAGCAGCTGAGGGATCCAGCAAGTTGTAATTAAGCACTCGGGTTTAATTAACGTGGCGAGGGAATGAGAGAGGAAGAGCTGAAGGAGGCGGTAGCAGTGGGGAGGGATGGGGACTGCTGCTCTCTGCTCAGCCCCAGCTCAGCCCCTGAGCATCAACGGTGATGGCTCTGCCTTCCTCCTCTTCCCAGGCTGGGGAAGCAGCGGCTTTACATTGGGGCAGCACGGGGTGCACCAGGCTGATGCTAAAACCCAGGCTGCTTTGGGGAAGCCAGGGCACCCCGGTTCCCCACTGCACCCCCTGCTTCTATTTCCCCATGTGTTTATACCCTGTGGAGTGGCACAAAGGCATCGAGGGCTGCCCTGGTGCAGTGACCCCGGGGCTCATCCTGCTGGGTGCTGGCGTTTTTGGAGGGGTGCTGGGCCCTGCAGGATGGTGCTGGGGGGTGCCTGCGGTGCCCAGAGCAGTGGAAGGGGAGAGATCTGCACCCGCTCCTCTGGCGTTCACACACATGCTGTGCTCATGCCAGTGCCACGGTTGTCCTTGACAGGCGGCTTGAGGTTGAGATTTGTCATTGCTGAACCCTGCCTGCACCCAGGAAGGGGGCAAGGACAGGTCCCCACCGTCCTCAGCATGAGGATGCCCTGGCTTGAGGCCTGAGCCATGGCACGGGGGTTCAGTGCTGGGTGGGAGGACAGGGATTGCTGCAGCCCCCTTGGTCTGCAGGGGCGGCCCTGCTTGATTTGCACTCTCTGTGGCCCCAGGTTCTTACCCTCCGTGGTGGCCCTTTGCCCAGGGACCCACAGCACATCCCCCCCGGGCTGTTGGGGCAGGCAAGGGGCTTGCACCACTGTGGTTGCCCAGTGCCATGAGCCTGAACTGGGGGCACTGAGCTGGGAGAGGCACCCACCCCGGATTGCTGCCCCTGAGCATCCTGCCCCATGGGAACCCCATGGAGGGTGTCACCTCCATGGGGACATCCCAGCTGACAGCCAAATCCTGCACCCAGGAAGATCGCATACCCTATGCTGGAGGAGCCCTTATTGGCTACCCCAAAGGGGTAGCAGTGTCCCGGATCCGGCCATTCCAGTGTCACCCGGGGCTGTCTTGGGGCTGGACCCCTTTGCCACCAGCGCAGCATCACTGTGGGCATCGCAGCCTCGTGCAGCACCGCTCTCCGGCCAAGGGCTGGGTGCCCCTTCCCTTGAGCCAGCACCACGTCCTTCACCACCCCCCCCCCGCACCCCTGGGTGCCCGCTGGGTGCCCACCGGCACCACTGAGCCCTTCCTTTCACTGCCCCCCACCCATGGCCACGCTGGCATCGCCGCAGCAGCTGCAGGGTCGGAACCGAGGGTGTATGAAGGATTATTTCATGGAGGGGGACCTTATCCTGGGAATCCGGGGGCCAGGGCCAGATGCTGCCCCAGGATGAGCCGGGGCACGCCCGGCCCTGCTCGGGGTGGAGCTGGGGCTTCCCGGGGCTGTCACCCTCCGCTTTGGGGACCTCCGTGGCTGGAGGGAAAAGTGGGTCCCGCCATGGGGCTCAGCCGCCCCAGAACGGGGCCGGTGGGGTGCCGGGGGCCTCCGTGGCTGCGGCTGCGGGTGACCTGCAGGGTTTACCGCAGGAGCCGAGCCGCAGCACCCCGCCACGCTCCCGCACCCACCCAGGTCCCCCCCGGGGTTGCAGCATCATCCCGGGGTGGGGAGCTGCACCCACCCCGCATCCCCATCCTGCCAGCGCTCGGTGCACCAGGCTTGGGGATGCAAGGGGAAAGAGGGGGCCCCTACAAGGGTTTGGGTCCCTGGGGGACACAACCAGCGGCTGCTACACCCCCACCCCCCCCCCCCCGCTGTCTCAGGCCCCGTGGCCCCCGCGTCCGATCGCTCACCGTGTCGGAGGGGGCTGCAGGCGGCCGCCGGAGCCTCCGGGTGCTGCGGAGCGCCGGGAAGCGCCGTGAGCCCTGCGCCAGCGCGGAGCTCGCCACAAAGACCACCATAACCCCCCCGGCCCCGACACGGGTGACGGTGACGTCTCCAGTGTGAGCAAGACGGGGATGTTTAACCCCCTGCGCGCCGGCGGCTGCCTGGGCCCGGGCTGCGGGGCTGCTCCGTGGTTCTTGGGGACGCGGTGACACCAAGCGGGTGCCTCTGTGTCCGTCCCCCCCTTGTCACAGCCAGCTCTGAGCGAGGGGAGCGAAGCCACACGTTTTCCTTAGCTGCCAGCGCAGACCGTGGATGGCACCGCTTCCCCACCGGTGGGGGGGGACAGTCACCTAACCCACCCGGCGCCTCTGCCATGGGGACAAACCAGACGCGTGCCCCCAGAACCCTGTTTTGGCCAAGCGGCACCATCCATCCTTCCTCGGGTCCTCCCCGGACCAGGCCAGGAGGGGTTCGTGCGGCTGCTCCCCAAGGGATGATGTCGCCCTTCGCGTCGGGCACAGCCCCCCCAGGCCGTGGCGCTGCAGCCCGTAGCCGCTGGGGGAAGCTGCAGCCCTTCGCATCCGCAGCGCCGCGGGGTAACGAGGACTTCGGGAGCCCTGGGGGGCTCTGAGCTCTGCACCGAGCCCGGGACACGGAGCTGGGGTGATGCTGCTGCGGGAGTGGGGAGCAAAGGGCAGCGCGGAGCCAGCGCCGTCTGCAGAGCCCAGACAGCCTGGTGCCCCCCTGCAGCCCCAGGGCCAACATCCCAGTTGAGCCTGGGCTCAGGCGAGGGCTTCGGGATGCCCCGATCTAGTTGCTGGGCTCAGCCGGGTGCTCCAGCCTGGTGCTTGGGGACACCAGTGTGGCCATTCCCATTTCCCCAGCACCAGGACTTGGGGTGCCGCAGCCCCATAAAGTTGGGCACCCAGTACCCCACAGCCGACCCAGGGCATCTCTGTGGCACCCGCAGCCTGGTGCTCCCCAACCTCTTCCAGCCACCCCATGCCCCTTTGGCTCAGTCCACCCTATGAGCTGAGCACATGAGAACCATCCGTGGGGTGCCCGTGGGGGCTCATCCACCTGTGCTCATGGGGAGACTCACAGAGAGGTTTTGGGGCCATGTGCCCTGGTGGAGGGACCTGAAAGCTGCGGGGCTGAATCACCCCAGCCCAGGTGGGGATCCAGCCCTGGACACGGGCATGGTGCAGGGATGTGTGTCCAGCCATGGGGTGTCCATTCCTTCTGCCCCCAGCGTGATGGATCCCTGCAGCCCCAACGGGAAAGGGGAGCAGCACATGGCATCCCACAGTCCCCTTGGGAACCAGGATGTGGGACCAGCCCTGGCTGGCTGGAGACTTCATCCCACTTCAGTGGCCACCAGCTGCAGAGGCGGCACTGGGATCATGGTGGGATGACCAAGGTCACCAGGAAGAGCCACCAGTGATTGCCATGGAAATGCTCCACGTTTGGTTCTGGAGATCAGGGCAGACTCATGGGCCCTTTTTCCTCTGTGCTTCAGCCGCGGCTCTGCCAAGCAGGGAGGTCCTGGTGTGCCACCTCAGTGTGGGGCCTTGCTGGGTTCCTGGCAGGCGGATACAGGCAGCATGGCCTCTTCCAGCCCTGAAGCAGAAGGGAAGGGGATTTTGGGATGCTTTGGGATCAGGCACACCAGGAACTGGAGCCAGAGGCAGGGAAGCGCGGCAGAGCGAGAAGAAGGAAACAGAAACAGCGAGTAGCAGCAGGGCAGGGAGTGCAGGAGGGCTCTGCTCACTGGTGACCAGGCTGGCACCTCCAGGCAGGCAGGGCCTGCAGCATCCCTGATTCTGAACCAGCACCGCCTGCATCCCACTGCCAGCATTTCCCCTGCACCCCACTGCCAGCATCCACCTTGCATGTTGGTCTCCACATCCTGGTTCTTGCATTCTGGTCCCAGACTTGTGGTTCCAGCATCCTCCCTGCATCCCAGTCTCTCTCCACTTTCCCCTCCAGCATACCCCAGCATCCCAGTGCCATTTCCCTCCATCAGCATCCCAATACCCCCCAATACCCCACCTCGACCCCCTCCTGCCCCTCTCGGTTGATTGACAGCGCTCCCAGCCAATGGGAGAAGGCTGCCGGCGGGGGGGCGGGCGGTCCGCGGCTACAAGAGGGGCGGGAGCGGCGCGAGCAGAGCCGCCGGGCTGGACCGCGGCCCCTCCGGTACCGGCACCGGCCCCGCCGCTGCCGCCCACTCCGCACGACAGGTAAGGGCCGCAGGGGCCGCGTCCCCCCGGGGCTGGGACTCGGTGCCCCGGGGTTGTGGGGTCGGTGCCCCGGGGTTGTGGGGTCGGTGCCCCGGAGATACCTCCCGGGCGGGCAGAGCAGCCCCCGGCCCCATCGCCCCGTCCATCCACTTCCCTGCTTCCCGATGGGTGCCGATCCGGTGGGTGATGCTGGGTGCCCTGTGCAGCGCAGGGTGCTGACCCGGGGGGGGGACAGCAGTGCTGACCCCCCCTCTGTCCTGTTTTGGGACCAACAGCCCATGGCCCATGATGATGGTGGTTTGAGATGAGCAGTTCATGCCAAGTGGGTGATGTCCCTGCTGTCCCCTGTCCTGGCATGGCCTGTGCTGAGTCTTGCTCAGAAGGGAATCGAGGTCTGTGGACCAAAGGATGCTGCTTTTGAGTCCTGGCATCTTTGAGGGCTTGGCTTGCAGCATAAGGTGTGATGCTTCCAGCAAAGGTCCTCACTGCTGCTCCCTGATGGGAAGAGCTGCACCTTGAGCTGGTGTGGGGCTGCACCCACCCACCAGCACGGTGGTGGGAGATGCGGGAGGACATCAGCGTGGTACATGGTGGGGATTAACCTGTCCCTGCAGGTTAGAGCTGGGCTCTGCTGCCAGGAGGGCTCATGCAGCTCCACAGCCAAGCTGGGCATCAATGGGACGTGTCGTGCTCTGTGGGTGTCTGAATGTCTTCTCAGTGCTGGCTGCCGAGGGGGGGTGCGTTAAGCGCTGCCACAGCAGATGGTGACAGATGCTGGTGGGATGATGGGGCAGGAAGCAGCCTCTGCCTGCAGGGTTTGCTGAGAGGGGGCTGGACGGGAGCCCCACATTCCTGTGGGGGGAGGCTTGTGCCCATCTCAGGGTACCCCTCGTCCCCCGAGCCCACACGGCCAGGAAATCAGATCCTTGGAAGGGAGATGGAGCTTGGTCAGGCTCCAGGTTAACTTCTGCTCAACTCCATGGAGAGAGGAGCCCCACGAGCTCTCGGCAAACCATCTGGTGCTCGGGCTGTGCCACGCTGGCAGCCGGGGCTGCGTGGGAATGGGCACGGCGTGTATCGGAGTGGCTCCACGTCCTGCCCACACAGACACAGGCTCTACCAGGGCCCCACGGCACAGCCTGTCCTCACCCCCTGCTCAGCCACTGGGCACTGTGAGGCCAGTGGTGCCAGGGAGAGTTTGTGTTGCCTCTTCTTTGTCCCATCTTTAGAGGGCAATGGACATCATGGTTTGGGGTTAACCAGCAGCTGGGGTGGAGGGAGGGCCTGGGAGCACCATCCCTCTCTGTGCCTGATGTGTCCCATCCATATTTTCCCTCCCAGGGGCAGCCATGGGCAAGCAGAGCAGCAAACTGGCCCCGGAGATGCTGGATGACCTGGTGAGGAGCACGGAGTTCAGCGAGCAGGAGCTGAAGCAGTGGTACAAGGGCTTCCTCAAGGATTGTCCCACTGGCATTCTCAACCTGGAGGAGTTCCAGCAGCTCTACATCAAGGTGAGCCCCACCGGGGGGGGGGGGGGTGTTGAGGGTTGCCTGCAGGGCTCCAACACCCTGTAGCTCCCCCTCCTCATTTCGACCTCTCTCTTCTCTCCTCCCTGCAGTTTTTCCCCTATGGAGATGCCTCCAAGTTTGCCCAGCACGCGTTCCGCACCTTCGACAAGAATGGCGATGGGACCATCGACTTCAGGGAGTTCATCTGTGCCCTGAGCGTCACCTCCAGGGGCACCTTTGAGCAGAAACTCAACTGGGCCTTTGAGATGTATGACCTGGATGGGGATGGGAAGATCACACGCTTGGAGATGCTGGAGATCATTGAGGTACCGGCGCTTAAAAGCAGCAGGGGAAGCTGGCTTTTCCCAGGCTTTTCCCAGGCTTTTCCCAGGCTTTTCCCAGGCTTTTCCCAGGCTTTTCCCAGGCTTTTCCCAGGCTTTTCCCAGCTCTTGAGTCCTTTTGGCACTAAGGGATGACTTTTCCTGCCCAGAGCCTTGTCTGAGAGGTACCTGGTGAGCACCTGATGTAACTTTGCAGCAACATAGCTCATGTTGGGGCCCAGAAAGCAATGATCCTGTCTCCTACCTTGTCCTGGAACCTTCTGTCCACCCAACATTCCCACTCTGGTCCTTTGCTTCTCTTGTTCCTCCAGGCCATATACAAGATGGTGGGGACTGTGATCATGATGAGGATGAACCAAGACGGGCTGACCCCCCAGCAGCGCGTGGACAAGATCTTCACAAAGATGGACAAGGACAAGGATGACCAGATCTCCCTGGAGGAGTTCAAGGAGGCAGCGAAGAGCGACCCCTCCATCGTCCTCCTCCTGCAGTGTGACATGCAGAAATAGAGTCCTGGGGGTTCGTGGCTGGACTGGCTGCAGCCAACCTCTGC